>JAUIMM010000213.1:9793750-11027500 GCA_031769625.1 Taudactylus pleione | reverse complement strand
CTGGAGTGGGAGTCTCTGGGACCATGCTGAGTTCGGGGCTCGAGCCGCTCGGGCTGTGCTGCACTGAGGTGCCTTGGCCCGGTGAGCGCTTGGCAGTGGGCGGCAAATGCGGAGGCGGAGCCGTGAGTCACTCACGGCTCTGCTCCGCAAAAGGACCATGGGGGGAGTGGCTGCGGCTGGGCATGCACAGTATGCCCTCCTGCAGCCGCGCCCATTTTCCTTGTCCCCTGTAGTCAGAATGAGCTTCTATTTAGAAGCTCATTCTGTCTGACTACTGCGCTGCCCAATCGGAGCTGAGTTCTGATCGTGGTAGCGGCGGGGGAGAACTGCAGAACCATGGAATGCCCCTAGGCATTCTTATACCCTAGGCATTTGCTTAGTATACCTATGCCTAGGGCCGGCTCTGGGGGGAGGTTAGGTTCAGGTACTAGGGGGCAGGTTAGGGTTAGGCACCAAAGAGGGAGGGTTAGGGTAGGGGGAGGTTAGCATACTGACCAAAAAGTGTCTGTATGTTAACCGTCGGGATCTAGGCTTCGGGATTCTGACTGCCAGGATCTCGACTGTCGGTATTTCATAACGATTCCATTGGATATAGCTTCTGTAAAATTGGGGATAGACACCACTTGCACAACATATACAAAGTTACACACTTAAACACACAAGTTGTTGATACTGCCATCGATCATAGCCATGAGTATACTGTACATAACCAGTCTTTTATAGTTTGATGTCCTATAAAATAATGAATTGTGGCTGCTAGGACTTAATGTAATTTAGCCTTCCAGATGTATTACTATTTTTCACTGAGTTTAACACTTTTGTGTGTATCTTAGGATACCCTCCCTCTCCCCATCAGACTCTGCACCTCTCTACAATCTTTCAAATGAGTTCTTAAGGCCCATTACTTCATTAAAGCCTTCCAGCTCTCATCCTAACTTGCTGCTACATCTTCCTTCCTCCCAGCCTACCCCAACTGTGTCACTCCTGTTTGTCTGCCCCTCCCTTAAAGAATGTAAGCTCTTTCAAGCTCTTGTGCTTCTCCCTACTGTAATTTAATTTATATCTTACTCCACACTAGGGCAACTAACACTTGGCTGCTTATGTGGCCGTAAAGGTCGCTAATATAGCTATGTTTATTATACATGTCCATGTCCTGCTTTGTATTGTATTGTAAGTCACTGGTTACTTATTTGTTTATGTACATTGTAAGGCGCTGCGGAACACTTGTGGCATCATATAAATATATGATAATAATAATAATAATAATAATAATAATAATAATATGAGGTTTTCACTACGTTTGTGTTATGTGTAATCATGTATTGAAATTCTTTCATGTACTGTATAATAGTGTAGTCGTGAGATGAGGACATGTTGGCCAAGGCCAGATATGTGGGCGTGGCACACATAAGTCCCCTGGTTTCATAATGTTGTCCTGTAGAGCCCTCTAATTTGGATAACAAAAAACAAACACAAAAAGTAGATGTGCTGATATAAACATATACAATACAAAAACAATAGGAACTCAAAAGGGATAGCAATTCTGATGCATTTCTCTGCCTCAAAGTGGGCGGTGTCATCATAGGTTACTGCTGTTGAACTTGCCCATATCCTTGTTGAATTCCATACCTGCTGGTAGCCATGAGCATCCACGCTCCATTCAAGTGCCGTTGTACACAATCATGTTTTGAACTGCTAAATACCATCTGAAGAACACACACTATTATATCTCTGGATTACAATTGATTTTTATATTGATGCTGCTGGTGTCCAGAGTTTGAAGCTCACATACTGTATAGCAGTGTATGTTTACTATTCGGACAGGCACATGTCAGCTATCATATTTCTTTGGTCAAGAAATCACAAGTCCCAGAACACGAACATCGAAATACTCAAATAGTTAACAACTACATGATATATATATATATATATATATATATATATACAATGTGTTGCTGGACTGAGACTAATGTGAACGATTGCTGCCTGTTTTTTGATGACACCGTATGCATCCTAAGAAGTGAAGATTACAACAATATAAATTAGGCAATTTTTCTCTTTTTAACTTAGCATAGGTACCATGGGTCCGATTCAGAGGTGTACGCTAAGCCGACACGTAACATGGGTCTGATTCAGAGGTGTACGCTATGCCGACACGCAACTGTGTAATAATTGCCAAACCGCCCATGCATCAAGGTACATTATGGTAGTCACTTGCAGTGATTATTTACTCGCAGTGTGATTGACAGTCAGGGAACAAATGGGGAGGTAACGGGGAGTTGAAGCAAATAACGTAGTTCATGTTGAGACCATTTAGGGGACATCTCACATCCTGCAAGAAAAATATTTCTGGCATCTCATCTTCCGCAGCCATTCTGTGTGACCATAGTTATGCAGAAGACGATAATCAAAGCATTTGTGACTGATGTTTCGTCTTTCTACGCAGATCCTTGGATTTGCAAAGTCGCCGGTGGATGTCTTAATCATACTTTCCGACAATCAGCTCCAGCCTTCCGGGAGGGAGCTGATTGTCGGCTAACAGCGGGGGGCTGGGACGGCGATTGACGTGACACTGGGGGAGGGGCTGGCCATTGCTGTCCCATTTGGGACGGAGCCGGGGACGGGGCTGTGCGATTGTGTCATTGTGGCTGCGCCCCCTCTTCACAATGCCGTTCTTTTCGGCATTGTGAAGCAGGGGGCGGGGCCACGATGACGCAATTCAGCACGAATCGTGTCGCCGGCCCTCCCCCGCTGTGGGAGCTTCTAGTTTTTTCATGGGCAGTCGGGAGGGTCGCAGGCTTCTGGGAGGCTTGCCTGCCTTTCCGGAGGACCGGGAGCGGCACCCGAAAATCGGGAGGCTCCCGGCCAAATCTGGAGGGTAGGCAAGCCTGGTCTTCATACATTCCTTGGTGTCTGCCACATTTGCTTATTTTCACATAGCAGCTGTGTACACAGACGCAGCAGCGGCAGCATTAGCGTACAACTCTGAATCAGACACAGTATGCTAATTTACTTACCATGAGCTTTATTCAGCAGTGGATGCAGAACCAAATTTACTTACCAAGGGCTTTATGCACTGGTGAACGCAGATTCCCGATGGTCGGGAATCTGCGCAGGTGCCTGACCCATTCTGCATGTGTGCAGTACGGGTTCTGCATGTTTGCAAGGAGTCCGGCAGCAGACTGACAGTGATTGACAGTCTGCTGCCATTTGTGGGCAGGAGGGGGCGGCGACGGCCTCCGTTTCCCAAAGTGTGTCGCCGCCGTTGGGTGGGAGGGGAGAGGTCAGGATCTCTGTCGACTGATGTATCTGCGAATTTGCGGCGGCCGGCTTGCGTGACCCCATGGGTTACTTGGCCGGCTGATTTTATCGCAGATTATCTGATGCTGTATCCTTGGACGCAGCTCGGATAAGTAATGCATGCAGGAGGCATGACGCCTCCTGCTGCATTACCATAATTGTAAGAACGGAATTGCAATGCTGCCTGCGTGCACCTTTGCAGTTCCGTCCAGTACGGAATCAAGCCCCAAGTGTGGTAATTTGGGATCCAAATAAGTATACATATATACTGGTATACGTTAAATAGTATTTTTTTATTACAAAGACTGTTTAGGCAGTGAGCAAATAAAGGGTACTATATATATGCAGTTTTTATTCATGTATATGTATATTTTAATTGTGGATTAAATTGTTTTTATTAGAGATAAGCAATCAGATTGCTTGAAATTCGAACCCGCCCTTTCAGGAGTGTGACTATTTCAGTATGTAAAGATAAACTACATTTGCCAAAGTTCCATTGTGGTCGTTGGAGGAGCTATCCTGGTTGCTGGCATTCTCCACATACAGGGGATACAGTGTTAAAGTGATCATCTGTCTCAAAGGTGTTGTCAAGTTGTGGGATTTCTGATTGCTTATTATTTCAAACCTGATTCCATTTGGGTCACATGTTCTCAACTTCCTATGGATCACAGACCTCTAGTATAAAGCCTGTTACTAACTGTGTCTCAGTGTCTGAGCAACGTTACTTTCAGGTCTTCCTTGGACTCCTGCCAGATCCCTGCTTTGCCTGTGGTTTGCTGTGGACTTTGCTATATCTCTGCCCGTGTTCCGGTTAAACTTCTGATACTGGTTACCAGCCACACTACAGAGCTCAGCATTGGCATTGCCTAAGTATTGTTATTCTGTTCCATTGCCGTGGTTGCATCCCCTGCTGGATTATTTACTCTGCCTGTTGTCTTCTACTTCCATGGACATTGAACTCACCTTTACTACAGTTGTCAACTGCACCGTTACAGTCGTCACTGGACCCTTAATGCATCGCGGGGCTCAATCCCGCTCCGGATCCCCGTCACGCTGCAGGGCTCAACCCTGCTCTGGACCCTCACTACATCGCGGGGCTCAACCCCGCTCCGGATCCTCATCATGCTGCAGGGCTCAACCCTGCTCTGGACCTTCACCGCATCACAGGGCTCAACTCTGTCCCAGATCTTCACTACATCACAGGGCTCAACCCTGCTCCGGATCTTCACTGCATTGCAGGGCTCAACCCTGTCATGGATCTTCACTGCATTGCAGGGCTCAACCCTGTCATGGATCTTCACTGCATCACAGGGCTCAACCCTGCTCCGACTTTTAGTACATCACAGGGCTCAACCCTAGTAAGGTCCATTATACCATCCTAAGGTCTTGCCTCATATTGGACTCGGGGTTCCCTACCACATTTGTATCAGAGATTTTATTTACATATAGGGGTTTACTCCTATATTGATTACTGCCTATCTGAACTTCTGTGTTGTTGAGACTTTATGTGAAACGTTGCTATAATATTCTGCCTGTGAATAAATTCTATTTACTTTTATTCCATGTTACTGAGATTTCATGAAAAGGTAATTCTTAAAACCACCTCAGTTTATAGTGCCCAGTAGGCCTGACTCCTTCCAGGAGTCTCAAGTGTCGGCAGCCGTGACGGTTTGCACAGACGTAAAAAAATCCGGATCTGGAACAGGCTACTGAGGTACAGGCAGTGCCAGATTAATGTCCACATGGGCCTGGAGCTGAAATTCATGAAGGGCCTATTGCGTGCCGCTATTGCGTGCCGCTGCCACCCCGGGAGTTTTATGGTTAGGCACTCCTAAGGGAGGGTTAGGGGGCGGGGACAGGGGAGGATAATAGTACTTACCTGCCTTAGTTGGGATCTTCATCCTGTCGGGCACCCGCAGTCGGTATTTGAACTGGCTAAACAGCTGCCGGCATTTAAATACCATTCCGGGAACGAGATAGTGTGTGCAGAACACGCTATCTGACCATTGCAGGAGCATTTGAAGATGTTTATTGGCTAGCCCTCCTGCATATACACTAATTATTGGCCCGATCAATGTTTCAGTCCTCTGGAGGGTTCTTGGTAAAAGTCCACAGAGGACTGAAATGTTGATCATAGACCTTTGATGTCTCAATCATGGCGAAAGTGAGTGCCACCGTTTCTGACTGTATACAGTGCCAATCTAGAGGTGTGCGCTGTTTGTAGCACCGTCGCCCTTGACACTGGCAAACAGGTTGCTTGGAACAGCATCCTGCTGCCAGTATCGCTGATGCAGTGCTGCTCAGACAGACACCCTGCAGTCTGTGCAGCATCCTCAGGGCACTCTCGGCAGTGCTGCACTTTACACTTCCAGGTGATGACACTCCTGCCCCCCTGTGCGATGACATGACATCATGAATTTAGGGGACAGGACCAGTAATCTGCCAGGCCGCTTACTGTGTGTGTGTGTGTATATATATAATATAGCAGTCGAACGGACAGCACTCTGAACAGCTTGTATAAAGCACACTAAAATCCATTTACATTTTAAATATTTCAGAACCTGTTTTCATACTTTCGTGAGGGATTACAGAGAGAATGAGTGCAGGTTCTGCAATTTTGATACCGAATTTTAGTGTTATATACTAGCCGACCTGAGTGCAGCCCATTCGACTGCTACATGGTCCACTCCCTTCACAGGCAAAAGGTAATTAGGAGGACACCAGGCACCATGGCACAATACTTTGCACAGGAGTGGCAGCCTACCAATTGTGTGTGTGTGTGTGTATATATATATATATATATATATATAATATATTATATACACACACAGTGCCGTAGCAGGACGGCAGTGTGCTCTGTGCTGTACTGCCGCCCCTCTCACTCCCCCCACCGCCGCCTACTTCCCATATGTGCATGCCTTTTCACCCGGCCGTCGGGTGGAGGGCAGGGATTTCTTTAGAGTTGTGCTGCTCTGTCGCTTAGCACTCCAGGAGGTCACTTCCTGCAGACCTCCGGAGCCCAGCAGGAAGAGGCCGATGACTTTGCAGGATTCTACCCTGTGCGGAGGCACCGGCCGCACCACCCTCCGTACGGTCCTATATATATATATATATATATTTTAAAGGTAAATAACAGGCGGTACTCCTGGTCTCATAAATCACTTGTATTGAAAGTATGTCACACATAACTTCCAAAGTTTCCTGTTATTTACCTTTGTAGTCGCTTATATAGAGGAGGTCACCTGGGCACTTTACAATAGGAGGAGATTGAGTGCTGGTCCACTACTTGATTAACTAACTAGATAGATAGATAGATATGGAAACAACATAAGTACACAGGGATCCAGAATTACACTCACCTGCTGTGCTGAAAGTTCATCATGCTGTGCTCAGGGCTGCCTTCCCTCATGTGCTAGGCTACTGCATTCACAATGCTTTAGAGCAAGATGGCCAGGGGGTGGAGCTTCGGGTGACTAGGGGCGGAGCTTCAGCAGGTCCGAGGTGGGCGGGGCTTCAGCCGGCATATGTGTGTGTGTCCACCAGCAGAGAGGAGAGGAGGACCAAGGGGGTGTGAGGGCTAAGATTCGGTCGGCCAGGAGGTGAGTGAGCTGGGCTGTTGGTTGTGACTGGGAAAAAAAAATGTTTTTTTTTCCTGTCTGCACGGCTGTCAGTTTCCTATGGGCCTATTTTCAATGGGAGGCCTGGAGCTGTAGCTCCACCCACCCCATTGTTAATCCGGCCCTGGGTACAGGTGCTTCAGGGTATGACCGCCCGTCTGGAAGTACAGGAAAATACTGAAGTTCAAGTTTTGCAATGTTTACAGGATCTTTCCACACGTCTTGATAAATTTAAGATTCCTGTTACAAGTACATCAGGGGTTTCTGCTTCTCATCTATGTTTACCGACTCCTACCTCTTATGATGGTAATTCAAAAACTTGTAGAGGATTTCTCAACCAATGTGAGATTACCTCAAAGTTTTACCACCTCTCGGGTTAAAGTGGCTTATATTGTCTCATTATTGTCTGGTGCTGCTCTCGAGTGGGCCTCTCCTTTATGGGAGAGAAATGATGCTTTAATGTCTAATTACCGAGCTTTTGTTTCTACTTTTAAAAGGATATTTGACGAACCTGGAAGATCAGTGGCCGCGTCTGTAGACATTTTATGAGTAAAACAGGGAACCGCTCCAGTTGGTCAGTATGTGGTTCGTTTTCAAACTATAGCGGCAAAACTTAAGTGGAACAATGAGGCATTAAGAGCAGCATATTGGAATGGTCTCTCTGAGAAACTTAAAGATGAGTTAGTGACTCGGGATCTTCCTGAGAATTTGGAAGAGTTAACTTCATTGACTATTAAAATTGATTTGCGTATGCGAGAATGAGGGGTTCAGAGGAGTCGCACTGAGTGTTCTAAAAGTTCTCTTCCCCAGTCTCGCTACCTTCATGGTACATCTAATGAGCCTATGCAAATTCATAAAGCTAAGTTGTCTGATGTGGAGAAGCAACGTAGGAGGCGTTCTAATCTTTGCTTGTATTGTGCATCCTCAGAACATTTTTTGGCTAAATGTCCAATAAGGCCGGGAAACAGTCGTCCCTAGTTGATGAAGGGGAAGTCAAACTAGGGGTGCTTTCAAAAGTTCTCCCCAAAAAGGATTGTTTAATCTCTGTGGGTATTCCTGATTTTAGGTCTCCGTGTCAAGAATTTTCTGCATTGCTAGATTCTGGAGCAGTGGGCAACTTTATTTCACTGTCATTGGTTCAAAAATTGCAAATTCCTGTTGTCAAATGAACCCATTCTCTTTCTCTTTCTGCAGTAAATGGGACTAGAATTTCTAATGGATATGTCACGCATCAAACAAAGTCTATGCAGTTGAGGGTAGGACTTTGCATGAAGAAAGTTTAGAGTTTTTGGTATTACCTATTTCTATGTATGATATAGTTCTTGGTTTACCATGGTTAACTCTTCATAACCCTCATATTGATTGGACTTGTTCTCAAATTCTTTCTTGGAGTCCTAAATGCAAATTAAATTGTTTGATTCATGTGGTACGATTGGCTGAAGTGAAAGTAGATATTCCACCTTCTCTCCCACAGCCTTATCATGAATTTGCTGATGTCTTTTCTGAGCAGGCGGCAGACGAACTTCCACCGCATCGTCCCTGGGATTGTCCTATTGAACTTATTCCTGGTAAAATGCCACCCAAAGGTCGAGTATACCCTCTCTCTGTTCCTGAGACTCAAACCATGTCGGAATATGTGCAAGATAACCTATGAAAGGGGTTTATCAGGCTTTCTTCATCTCCCACTGGAGCGGGCTTCTTTTTGTAAAGAAAAAAGATGGTGGTCTTCGTCCATGTATCGACTTTAGAGGTCTAAATGAGATCACGGTAAAAAACAAATATCTTTTACCTCTCATTACAGAATTGTTTGACAGAGTTAAGGGTTCTTGACTGTTTACTAAACTTGATTTAAGGGGAGCTTACAACTTGATCAGAGTTAAAGAAGGAGATGAGTGGAAAACTGTATTTAATACACGAGATGGCCATTATGAGAACCTTGTCATGACTTTTGGTTTATGTAATGCTCCCGCGGTGTTCCAGGAGTTTGTGAATGAAATTTTCCGAGATATACTTTATCAGTTTGTTATTGTTTATCTTGATATTTTGATTTTTTCCAGGAATCTTTCTGATCATTGTACCCATGTCAAAGAGGTATTGAGTCGCCTTCCAGCTAATAAGCTTTATGGTAAGATCTCCAAGTGCGTTTTTGAAGTTCCGGTTATACCCTTTTTGGGGTATATTATCTCTGGTTCCGAACTTCAGATGGACCCTGAGAAGTTGAAGGCTATTCAAGATTGGGTTTTACCCACTTCATTAAGGTCTATTCAGAGATTTTTAGGCTTTGCCAATTATTACAGAAAGTTTATCAAAGCTTTTTCAACGATTGTGGCTCCAATCACTGCTATGACAAAAAAAGAGGCTAATCCCAAAGTGTGGTCCCCAGAGGCGTTGGATGCCTTCCAGACTCTTAAAGATGCATTTTCTGCGGCCCCTATTCTAGTTCAACCTGATGTTGATAAACTATTTATGCTGGAAGTGGATGCCTCCACTTATGGAGTTGGGGCTATTTTGTCCCAAGTGGCTGCAGATGGGAGAACAGTATCTTGTGGATTCTTTTCACAAAAGTTTTCCAGTGCTGAGAGTAATTACTCCATTGGGGACCAAGAATTGTTAGCTATTAAGTTAGCATTGGAGGAATGGAGATATTTATTAGAAGGCGCAAAGTATCCCGTTACTATTTTTACAGATCATAAGAATTTGCTGTATTTGAAGACTGCCCATTGTTTGAACCCACGACAGGTTTGTTGGGCACTTCTTTTTCTCGTTTTGATTTTGTCCTCAGGTATCGTCCAGGTTCATTGAATAAAAAAGCAGATGCACTTTCTCGCTCAATGTTGGAAGATTAAGAATAAAATGAGGATCAAAGGTACCCTATAATAAACCCTCTGGCCTTTTCTTCAACCTCCATCTCTCCGGATCCTCCTCCTGGGAAGATATTTGTGGCACCTGAGTTACGAGGTAAACTTCTTTCTTGGGCTCATAATTATCGTTTCTCTGGACATCCAGGGGTTCATAAAATGTACTCATTTTTGCAACGTTCTTATTGGTGGTATTCCATGAAAAAAGATGTCCAAGAGTTTATATGTTCTTCTTCTAAGGGTGTACAACATAAATCCTCCTGGCAGTCTCCTGTAGGTCCTCTTCATCCACTACCCATTCCTACCCAACCATGGACCCATCTTTCCATGGATTTTATTACAGATCTTCCTGAGTCTAGGGGGTGTACGGTTATTTGGGTAGTGGTGGATCGTTTTACCAAGATGGCCCATTTTTGTCCTTTGGCTCGAATTCCATCAGCCTCCAAATTAGCACAAATGTTTATTAAAGAGATATTCCGTCTTCATGGACTTCCTTCTGAGATAGTGTCTGATCCCGGTGTCCAGTTTATTGCTCGTTTTTGGAGGGCCTTAGGTTCATCATTGCAAATTAAATTACATTTTTCTTCTGCATATCATCCTCAGTCAAATGGACAAACCGAAAGAATGAACCAGGAGTTGGAGGCCTTGTTGAGAATGTATATTTCCTCTTCTCAAGATGATTGGATAGATTTTTTGTCTTGGGCAGAGTTTGCCCATAACTTTCATTATTCATCTGCTACAGGTGTAAGTCCTTTTTTCGCCAACTCTGGTCGGCATCCTCGAGTTCCTGAGCTTCAATCAATTCCTACAGTGGACGTTCCAGCAGCTAAAGCTACTCTCCAACATTTTTCTGGAATTTGGAGACAGGTACATAAGTGTCTTAGGAAAGCCTCTCATAATTATAACATTTTTGCTGATAGAAAATGTTCAGCTGTTCCTAAATATTCTGTTGGGGATCATGTCTGGTTGTCTACTCGAAATCTTTGACTTAAAGTACCTACTATGAAGTTTGCTCCCTGGTATATTGGGCCTTTTCGTATTGTAAAAATTATCAACCCGGTGGCATGTAAGTTACAGTTACCTCCAACCATGCATGTACCTAACTCCTTTCATGTCTCCTTGCTTAAACCATTGATTCTTAATCGATTTCACGACAGCTTGCCTAAAGTACCTCCCATAACTACTTCTCGAGGTGTGGAGTTTGAGATCGATAAGATTCTGGATTCACGTAAGCATCAAAATCAATTGCAATATCTCGTAGACTGGAAGGGTTACGGCCCGGAGGAGAGATCTTGGATTAAAGACTCTGATGTCCACGCTCCTAAATTGATACGTAATTTTCATGCTAAATTCCCTTTAAAACCTGGTGGGTGTTCGGAGACCACCCAAAAAGGGTGGGGTACTGTCAGGACTGTGACTATTTCAGTACGTACAGATAAACTACATTTGCCAAAGTTCCATTGTGGTCGTTGGAGGAGCTATCCTGGTTGCTGGCATTCTCCACATACAGGGGATAGAGAGTTAAAATGATCATCTGTCTCAAAGGTGTTGTCAGGTTGTGGGATTTCTGATTGCTTATTATTTCAAACCTGATTCCATTTGGGTCACATGTTCTCAACTTCCTATGGATCACAGACCTCTAGTATAAAGCCTGTTACTAGCTGTGTCTCAGTGTCTGTGCAACGTTACTTTCAGGTCTTTCTTGGACTCCTGCCAGATCCCTGCTGTGCCTGTGGTTTGCTGTGGACTTTGCTATATCTCTGCCCATGTTCCGGTTAAACTTCTGATACTGGTTACCAGCCGCACTACAGAGCTCAGCATTGCCATTGCCTATGTATTGTTATTCTGCTCCATTGCTGTGATTGCATCCCCTGCTGGAGTATTTACTCTGCCTGTTGTCTTCTACTTCCATGGACATTGAACTCACCTTTACTACAGTTGTCAACTGCACCGTTACAGTTATCATCGCCGGACCCTTAATGCATCACGGGGCTAAACCCTGCTCCGGATCCCAATCATGCCGCAGGGCTCACCCCTGCTCTAGACCCTCACTACATCATCGTGCTCAACCCCGCTCTGGATCCTCATCATGCTGTAGGGCTCAACCCTGCTCCGGACCTTCACCGCATCACAGGGTCAAACCCTGTCCCGGATCTTCACTACATCACAGGGCTCAACCCTGCCCCGGATCTTCACTACATCACAGGGCTCAACCCTGCCCCAGATCTTCACTACATCACAGGGCTCAACCCTGCTCCGGATCGTCACTGCATTGCAGGGCTCAACCCTGTCATGGATCTTCACTGCATCACAGGGCTCAACCCTGCTCCGACTTTTAGTACATCACAGGGCTCAACCCTATTCTGGATTTTTACCACATCTTAGGGCTCAACCCTGTTCCGTATCTTCACTACATTGCAGGGCTCAACCCTGTTCCAGATTTTCATCGCACTACAGGGCTCAACCCTAGTAAGGTCCATTATACCATCCTAAGGTCTTGCCTCATATTGGACTCGGGGTTCCCTACCACATTTTTTATCAGAGACTTTATTTACATATAGGGGTTTACTCCTATATGGATTATTGCCTATCTGAACTTCTGTGTTGTTGAGACTTTATGTGAAATGTTGCTATAATTTTCTGCCTGTGAATAAATTCTATTTACTTTTATTCCGTGTTACTGAGATTTCATGAAAAGGTAATTCCTAAAACCACTTCAGTTTATAGTGCCCAGTAGGCCTGACTCCTTCCAGGAGTCTCAAGTATCGGCAGCCGTGACATGCCCAAATTTCAGGAATCTGAGTCAATCCGAGCTGCAGCTCAAGTCTTCCCATCTGACTCAGATACCACTTTGAGGCAAAACGTCATCCTCGCGGCATCGGATTCTCTTCGGGTTTTGGATTCTATATAAAGCGCCACGAATGGGACTCAGCGTCATTTCCTTGTCAGGCACGCTGCTGTATGCTGTGCTTTACTCTGCTGTATAGGCTATGCTGTGTTAAGCCTCAGTAAAGGTTGACTAATGCTCAGTAAGCCTCTTAGTCAATGTATATAGGGGTGCATGCTGCACTGTACTCTGTGGATGTGCTGTGTCCAGACTCATAAGTGTCTGTGCTGCTCTCTTAGTCAATTTGTATAGGGGGGTGCATGCTGCTGTATGCTGTTTTGTACTCTGCTGTATATAGGCTGTGCTGTGTCCAGACTCACAAGTGGCTGTGCTGCTCTTAGTCAATGTGTATAGGGGATGCACACTGCAGCATGCTGTTCTGTACTCTGCTGTATATGTGTCCATCAGTAAAGACATTCATGTGCATATATAAGCCATGTGACAACACTCAGTTTGAATAGAGCTGCAACTTCAAAAAATAAAATAAATAAATTCTACTGCTTGTGCTGTTTGGTGCGCTTTACCCTAGTGCACTTTGCTCACGTACATATATAAGCCCTGTGGCTCCATGCGGTTTAAACAGAGCTGCAACACCCCCAAAAAAGAAAATAATTAAATTCTATTGTTTGTATTGTTTGGTGCACTTTACCCTAGTGCGCTTTGTTCACGTGCATATATAAGCTTGGAGCTGCAACATCAAATAAATAAATTTAATTCTATTGTTTGTACTGTTTGGCGTGTGTGACCGGATGGCCTGAGCCCGACTCCCTATCACAGATTGGGGTTTCGACCCTCACTGGAACTTGGGGTATCAGGGATTCCCGCTTACCGTCAGTGACCGCTTGTCACTGACTCTGCCCACTGCGCCGTGGGCGTTACAATGCTGCCACCACCAAACTCTACTATCGGCATTTGGTACCGCTTCTTAGGTACACTCAGGCTCCTGCCTCCGGTGCCTGGAACCGCTTCTTCTGAATATGCGTCAACTAGCTGTTTGGTGTCGGCCCTCGCAATGGACCAGGCACGGCACCATAGCTGGCAGAGGGCTTGAGCTTTGGAGATGCTTGGCTCAACCCAAAACAATAGGAGGACAGAATAGCATTTGGCACAATTCTGTTGGTCGCAGGATTCAAATGAAATTGCAGTCAAGGCAAGGTGTTTATTGCTCAAAGTCTTAAAAAAGACCCTTACTACGGATTGAAGGGGAATATCAGCATAAAGCAGGTATTCTCCACAAATTATATACAAGGGATGTACTGTACACATACACAGGGCTCACATGCCCTTTTTATCCTATTCCTACACACAAGGGGTAAATCCGCCCTGGGTTCCACTTAGCCAATCATGCTGTCTCACAAGATATAAATAAACACATCTTACATTTCACAGAAATGAACTCAATTTCCTTGTTACCACCCAAAAACATTTGGCTTTCCTAAAACACACAAACTTAGCATAGACTGTCTCTCAAACGGTAATATAACATTTCACAGGAACTGATAAATTGCATTCATTCTTTCAAATACGAGGAACAATGCATAAAACCAGTTTGGCTTTCCCTGTCTTAACACCTCCAGTTCTTAGGATGCTCAATCCAATCAGAGCGCCTTAAACCCAAACAAATTGTTTTCCCCAAATTTGCTGGGTATTTTAAACAGACACACAGGAGCCACTAGCCTGCATTTCAATGAAAGTACTGTAAATGAAGGGTTTGACCACTACGTCAGGATAATTAATATATCACCAGGAGGTGAGAAATTCTGAAAACCATTTGCTTCTAAATGTTACAGCCTTCTAAAACAGAATAACTTATACATTCCTTATAAGTGCATAGGCTAAACATTTAAAAGTCCATTTCCACAACTGCGCACAGCACATTGAATATAACATGTGGGCCATCAGAGGACCATGTCCCAACAATTTGGCTCTTGGTCCCGCAATCTCTTGGGGTGAAAGGACGCTACCTGGGGGGCTTTGCCTCTGGTCTAGACAGTTCAACCACATTGCTATGGGCCTCTCCTTGTTGCCAGACAATGTCCAGATAGTCACACTGATGTCCAAGGCACCACCGCAACAGTCTGTCAGTCTACCCAAAGATAGGTCTCAGCCACTGCAAAGGGTGGTGGTCAGTTACCACTGTGGGGGACCAGTTGCACACATCATTCTGAGGTTGGTCCAATGCCCAAACAATTGTTAACCACTGTGTTCCAATTGTGGCATGCCCCACCTCCCACCATAGCTGGATCCTGATCAAACAGGCCACAGGGTGCTCCTGCCCATATGGCCCCTCATTGCTCAGTACTGCTCCAAGTCTGTGCCATGACGCATTAGTTTGTACCGCAATGTCCTGGTCCTGAATTTGCACCATCTGCATTGGAGCTAGTACCTGAGCCTCCTGCGATGACTGGAATGCCAACTCACAAGTGGGTATCCAGTCTACTGACTTGGGAAGTCCCTCCCTAGTCCAATCTGTAAGGGGTGTCACTACAGAGCTAAAGTCAGGGACAACTTGTCCGTAGAGCCTTACAGTTTCTAAGGTCAGTACCTGTCTTGGGGTTGTGGGCCAAGGACAGTTTTTGGTTGCCTCTACCTCTACTGGTCTGGGCCTACTATACCCCAGGCACTGCACCTCTGTAATTTCTACCTGGCATCTGTCTGCACTGACTGTCAGCTCTGCCCTCCCATCCTCCTCCAACGACCTATGACTAGGGGAACCTACCTTGTCACCTAGGCCTTCTCTTATCACCTTGTCCACTACCTGTTCCACAGTGATGGCGGACAGATCACCAGCCTCTGAACCCCGTGTGGCTGCATGTGTTCCTCGATCTACTTGGCAAAAGCAGGGGACCTTGCTCCCTAACTGGCCTATCCCATTCTACCTTCCTGGTACCCTGTATCTTAACCCTTCCCACAAGGTCACACTCACTGCCGCCATCCCTGAAAAGCTGCTGCCAGCGTGGCACGATATGCCTTCCAGAGATGGGTCAGCAAGCTGAGCTTCCCTGAATGCCTGCCTGTGGCCCTCACTTCCTTCTAAGTAGGGACAGTCTACAGGAGGGTATGGGTTGGGATTGCTAAGGTTAGTCTGGTTGAGGTCAGTCATAGGGAAGTCAGTGTGGTCACTCATACTCACCGCCAAAGTTGGCAAACCACTCGGGACAGGAGCATCACTGGGCACCCCCACAGGATCCAATGAGCCAGAACCAACATGCTCTGTATTGCTAGGGGACATAGACATACCAGAGGCAAACTGTCCCGGTACAGCAGTCTGCAATGGTGCACGGGGTACCACAGGTAGTGGTGCCCGCTTGCCATGCCACATCCGAATAACGAGCATGCGGTCCTGCTCCATTGCCCTTTCTCCCAATTCTGCTAGCTGATCCGCTAGGGTATCCATTCCGCCCCCCTGGGACATTGGGATTCCTGCCATGCTTGGGAATGCTGAGAAACATAACTGCTGTGAGAGGGGGGCGAGACTTGTTACTCTCACCACATTCTGAGGGGCTTCCGTTGCTATGCCAGCCACACTTTCCACTTCCATCTGGTGCAACTCCGTTCCACTGTGATCAGCCATCCTGCGCATTCTCCTGAACTGCAGTTACTCCTCTCCTGAGTAACTCGGCTTCTCTAGTCGGGTGACCGAAAAGCCGCCTGGGATTATCCCACCAATATCTGTGACTGGATGACCTGAGCCCAACTCCCAATCATAGATTGGAGTTTTGACCCCCAATGGAACTTGGGGTATCAGGGATTCCTGCTTACCATCAGTGACCGCCTGTCACTGAATCCGTCCACTGCACCATGGGCGTTATGATGCTGCTCCCACCAAACTCTACTTTCGGCATTTGGAACCACTTCTTAGGTACACTCAGGCTCCTGCCTCCGGCGCCTGGAACCGCTTCTTCTGAATATCCGCCGACTAGCTATGGCAACACTTCCTGTTTGGTGTCGGCTGTTCCCATCTGATCCCTCGCAATGGATCAGGCACTGCATGGTAGCTTGCAGAGGGCTTGAGCTTTGGAGATGCTTGGCTCAACCCAGAACAGTAGGAGAATGGAATAAGGTTTGGAACAATTCTGTTGGTCACAGGATTTAAATGCAATTGTAGTCAAGGCAAGGTGTTTATTGCTCAAAGTCTTAATAAAAGACCCTTACTTTGGATTGAAGGGAAATAGGGAAACATCAGCATACAGCAGGTCTTCTCCACAAAGGATATACAAGGATGTACACATACACAGGGCTCACAAGACCTTTTTATCCCATTCCTAAACACATTACTACAGGGGGTAAATCCGCCCTGGGTTCCTCTTGGTCAATCATGCTATCTCACAAGGTATAAATAAACACATCTTACATTTCACAGAAGTTAACTACATTTCCTCGTTACCACTCAAAAACATTTGGCTTTCCTAAAACACACAAACTTAGCATAGACTGTCTCTCAAATGGTAAATATAACATTTCACAGGAATTAATAAATTGCATTCATTCTTTCAAATACGAGGAAGAATGCATAAAACCAGTTTGGCTTTCCCTGTCTTAACACCTCCAGTTCTTAGGATGCTCAATCCAATCAGAGCTCCTTAAACCCAAACAAATTGTTTTCCCCAAACTTGCTGGGTATTTTAAACAGACACACCAGAGCCTTACTAGCCCGCATTTCAATGAAAGTGCTGGAAACGAAGGGTTTGGCCACTACGTCAGGATAATTAACATATCACTAGGCGGTGAGAATGTCTGAAAACCATTTGCTTCTAAATGTTACAGCCTTCTAAAACAGAATAACTTATACATTCCTTATAAGTGCATAGGCTATACATTTAATAGTACATTTCCACAACTGCATACAGCACATTGAATATACCATGTTCAAACACATTACATATACATTTGCAGTACGTGGTGCACTGCGCCTAAAGGTCCTTTTAAAAATGGTGCCGCGGCATGAGGGTTAATTCTTTCAGAGCTGTGGCAGCCATTTTAATCATGTGTGGTCGGCCTCCGCGGCCACAGTGTGCTTTATCCTAGTGCGCCTTGTTCACATGCATATATAAGCCATGCAGTGATTTGCGAATTGAAAAATGGATAACATTGATTAACCAAATACTGTCACTGCAGCTGCTGCCACCAGTCATGATGATGATGCTAGTCCTCCAACATCATCTACTAGTTGATGCTCAAGGGCATAGAGGGTCTACATCAGGGCATCTAAAATAAAAAAACAATATACAGTGCTAAAGAAAAAACACATCTAATAAAGGGAAAGTGTGGTGCAGAAAAAACATAAAATTGACAACATTCCATTCACCACATGCAGTGGCAAGGAAAAACTGAAGCCTTGGCCTTTTTTATGAGTAGTGTTCGGCATCCTTGAGTTCCTGAGCTTCAATCAATTCCTACAGTGGACGTTCCAGCAGCTAAAGCTACTCTCCAATATTTTTCTGGAATTTGGAGACAGGTACATAAGTGTCTTAGGAAAGCCTCTCATAATTATAACATTTTTGCTGATAGAAAATGTTCAGCTGTTCCTAAATATTCTGTTGGGGATCATGTCTGGTTGTCTACTAGAAATCTTTAACTTAAAGTACCTACTATGAAGTTTGCTCCCTGGTATATTGGGCCTTTTCGTATTGTAAAAATGATCAACCCGGTGGCATGTAAGTTACAGTTACCTCCAACCATGCATGTACCTAACTCCTTTCATGTCTCCTTGCTTAGACCATTGATTCTTAATCGATTTCACGACAGCTTGCCTAAAGTACCTCCCATAACTACTTCTCGAGGTGTGGAGTTTGAGATCGATAAGATTCTGGATTCACGTAAGCATCAAAATCAACTGCAATATCTCGTAGACTGGAAGGGTTACGGCCCGGAGGAGAGATCTTGGATTAAAGACTCTGATGTCCACGCTCCTAAATTTATACGTAATTTTCATGCTAAATTCCCTTTAAAACCTGGTGGGTGTTCGGAGACCACCCAAAAAGGGTGGGGTACTGTCAGGACTGTGACTATTTCAGTACGTACAGATAAACTACATTTGCCAAAGTTCCATTGTGGTCGTTGGAGGAGCTATCCTGGTTGTTGGCATTCTCCACATACAGGGGATATAGAATTAAAATGATCATCTGTCTCAAAGGTGTTGTCAGGTTGTGGGATTTCTGATTGCTTTTTATTTCAAACCTGATTCCATTTGGGTCACATGTTCTCAACTTCCTATGGATCACAGACCTCTAGTATAAAGCCTGTTACTAGCTGTGTCTCAGTGTCTGTGCAATGTTACTTTCAGGTCTTTCTTGGACTCCTGCCAGATCCCTGCTGTGCCTGTGGTTTGCTGTGGACTTTGCTATATCTCTGCCCGTGTTCCGGTTAAACTTCTGATACTGGTTACCAGCCGCACTACAGAGCTCAGCGTTGTCATTGCCTAAGTATTGTTGTTCTGCTCCATTGCTGTGGTTGCATCCCCTGCTGGAGTATTTACTCTGCCTGTTGTCTTCTACTTCCGTGGACATTGAACTCACCTTTACTACAGTTGTCCACTGCACCGTTACAGTTATCGTCGCCGAACCCTTAATGCATCACGGGGCTAAACCCTGCTCTGGATCCCCATCACGCCGCAGGGCTCACCCCTGCTCTAGACCCTCACTACATCATCGCGCTCAACCCCGCTCCGGATCCTCATCACGCTGTAGGGCTCAACCCTGCTGCGGACCTTCACCACATCACAGGGTCAAACCCTGTCCCGGATCTTCACTACATCACAGGGCTCAACCCTGCTCCGGATCGTCACTGCATTGCAGGGCTCAACCCTGTCATGGATCTTCACTGCATCACAGGGCTCAACCCTGCTCCAACTTTTAGTACATCACAGGGCTCAACCCTATTCCGGATTTTTACCATGTCTTAGGCCTCAACCCTATTCCGGATCTTCACTACATTGCAGGGCTCAACCCTGTTCCAGATTTTCATCACGCTACAGGGCTCAACCCTAGTAAGGTCCATTATGCCATCCTAAGGTCTTGCCTCATATTGGACTCGGGGTTCCCTACCACATTTGTATCAGAGACTTTATTTACATATAGGGGTTTACTCCTATATTGATTATCGCCTATCTGAACTTCTGTGTTGTTGAGACTTTATGTGAAATGTTGCTATAATTTTCTGCCTGTGAATAAATTCTATTTACTTTTATTCCGTGTTACTGAGATTTCATGAAAAGGTAATTCCTAAAACCACCTCAGTTTATAGTGCCCAGTAGGCCTTCTTCTGAATATGCGTCAACTAGCTGTTTGGTGTCGGCCCTCGCAATGGACCAGGCACTGCACCATAGCTGGCAGAGGGCTTGAGCTTTGGAGATGCTTGGCTCAACCCAAAACAATAGGAGGACAGAATAGCATTTGGCGCAATTCTGTTGGTCGCAGGATTCAAATGCAATTGCAGTCAAGGCAAGGTGTTTATTGCTCAAGGTGTCTTAAAAAAGACCCTTACTACGGATTGAAGGGGAATATCAGCATAAAGCAGGTATTCTCCACAAATTATATACAAGGGATGTACTGTACACATACACAGGGCTCACATGCCCTTTTTATCCCATTCCTACACACAGGGGGTAAATCCGCCCTGGGTTCCACTTAGCCAATCATGCGATCTCACAAGATATAAATAAACACATCTTACATTTCACAGAAATGAACTCAAATTTCCTCGTTACCACCCAAAAACATTTGGCTTTCCTAAAACACACAAACTTAGCATAGACTGTCTCTCAAACGGTAATATAACATTTCACAGGAACTGATAAATTGCATTCATTCTTTCAAATACGAGGAACAATGCATAAAACCAGTTTGGCTTTCCCTGTCTTAACACCTCCAGTTCTTAGGATGCTCAATCCAATCATAGCTCCTTAAACCCAAACAAATTGTTTTCCCCAAACTTGCTGGGTATTTTAAACAGACACACAGGAGCCACTAGCCTGCATTTCAATGAAAGTACTGTAAACGAAGGGTTTGACCACTACGTCAGGATAATTAATATATCACTAGGAGGTGAGAATGTCTGAAAACCATTTGCTTCTAAATGTTACAGCCTTCTAAAACAGAATAACGTATACATTCCTTATAAGTGCATAGGCTAAACATTTAAAAGTCCATTTCCACAACTGCGCACAGCACATTGAATATAACATGTTCAAACACATTACATATACATTTGCAGTACGTGGCGCACTGTGCCTAAAGGTCCTCTTAAAAATGGTGCCGCGGCATGAGGATTAATCCCTTCAGTTTCGTGGCATCCATTTTAAACACGTGTGGTCGGCCTCTGGCCACACTTCCCCCCCCCCATCCATGTGGGCCATCAGAGAACCATGTCCCAACAATTTGGCTCCTGGTCCCGCAGTATCTTGGTGTGAAAGGATGCTACCTGGGGGGGCTTTGCCTCTGGTATAGACAGTTCAACCATATTGCAATGGGCCTCTCCTTGTTGGCAGACAATGTCCAAATAGTCACACTGATGTCCAAGGCACCACCGCAACAGTCTGTCAGTCTACCCAAAGATAGGTCTCAGCCACTGCAAAGGGTGGTGGTCAGTTACCACTGTGGGGGACCAGTTGCACACATCGTTCTGAGGTTGGTCCAATGCCCAAACAATTGTTAACCACTGTGTTCCAATTGTGGCATGCCCCACCTCCCACCATAGCTGGATCCTGATCAAACAGGCCACAGGGTGCTCCTGCCCATATGGCCCCTCATTGCTCAGTACTGCTCCAAGTCTGTGCCATGACGCATTAGTTTGTACCGCAATGTCCTGGTCCTGAATTTGCACCATCTGCATTGGAGCTAGTACCTGAGCCTCCTGCGATGACTGGAATGCCAACTCACAAGTGGGTATCCAGTCTACTGACTTGGGAAGTCCCTCCCTAGTCCAATCTGTAAGGGGTGTCACTACAGAGCTAAAGTCAGGGACAACTTGTCCGTAGAGCCTTACAGTTTCTAAGGTCAGTACCTGTCTTGGGGTTGTGGGCCGAGGACAGTCTTTGGTTGCCTCTACCTCTACTGGTCTGGGCCTACTATACCCCAGGCACTGCACCTCTGTAATTTCTGCCTGGCATCTGTCTGCACTAACTGTCAGCTCTGCCCTCCCATCCTCCTCCAACGACCTATGACTAGGGGAACCTACCTTGTCACCTAGGCCTTCTCTTATCACCTTGTCCACTACCTGTTCCACAGTGATGGCGGACAGATCACCAGCCTCTGAACCCCGTGTGGCTGCATGTGTTCCTCGATCTACTTGGCAAAAGCAGGGGACCTTGCTCCCTAACTGGCCTATCCCATTCTACCTTCCTGGCTACCCTGTATCTTAACCCTTCCCACAAGGTCACACTCACTGCCGCCATCCCTGAAAAGCTGCTGCCAGCGTGGCACGATATGCCTTCCAGAGATGGGTCAGCAAGCTGAACTTCCCTGAACGCCTGCCTGTGGCCCTCACTTCCTTCTAAGTAGGGACAGTCTACAGGAGGGTATGGGTTGGGATTGCTAAGGTCAGTCTGGTTGAGGTCAGTCAAAGGGAAGTCAGTGTGGTCACTCATACTCACCGCCAGAGTTGGCAAACCACTCAGGACAGGAGCATCACTGGGCACTTCCACAGGATCCAATGAGCCAGAACCAACATCCTCTGTATTGCTAGGGGACATAGACATACCAGAGGCAAAAGGCATGCTGGGTAGATATGCTGATCTAGCTGCTGTAATCTTTTCTTCTGGGCTGGTTGATGCTGTGGTAAGCTGTGCTGGCAGTTGTCTAGCCGCTGTGGTCTTTTCCTCTGGGCTGGGCTGCTCTAGTGTAGTTGATGTACACTGTGACCTTGAAACTTGACTCTGGCCGATGGCATCAGTAAATGTGGTAATGATTCCACCACCAAGATCATTCCCCAGGACCACATGGGTTGGAAGGCCATCCATGATGGCAACATTCCTCAACTCTGGGCCAGTTCCCCAGTCCAGGTAAACTCTCGCCACAGGTACCTCTTGCTCAATTCTGCCTGCCACGGTCACTTTGGCAGTGCGACCTGGCAGTACTGCAGCAGGATCAATAAGGTAGGGGCTCACAACAGTGACTGAGGCCCCAGAGTTTCTTAATCCTTGTCCCAGCAGGGGACCCACTTGGACCATCTGCAGGTGCTGCCACATATTTTGTGGTGGCCCCTTGGCCATGCAGGATACTCCCTCTGTAGAGTCCACTTGATTCTCACCACACTTCATTGGCCTGACTGGAGTAGGACCAGTCTCTTTGGGCTCATCTCCCTGGGTTAGACAAGCAAGCCGGGCTCCAGCACTTGGATTTGGGGCACAAGTCTGGGGTGCTTGGGGTGTTGGACAGTTCATCCTCAGATGTCCGATTTTCCCACAGCTGTAGCACTTCTTGTCCAGTTGGGGCCCCGGTGGTCTCTGATGATTGGCAGGGACATGACGGAGCGATTGCTGGCCAAGAGCACCTGGGTTGGAGGATGCCCACTTTGGGGGGCGATGAGCAGAAGAGGGGTGTTCCCCTGGATGTTCAGTCCATTGGGGTTGGCTGCTGGTCATGCGCTTCTGGCCTTGTGGCTGAATTGCCACATATTTGACTTCTAACTGGGTTGCCATATTCAAATCTGGGTGGCTCCTGCTCTAGCACCCACTCCTTCACTTCTGGGGCACACCAACTTCGGTAGAACTGCTCTTGACACAGCAGATCAATTTGTGCATCCCAGGTAGTGGCACCAGATCCCTTCACCCACTTCACCACGTACTGCCTCAACTGGGTGGCGAACTGCTCATGGGTGCTGTTGGGGTTCTTGGGCAAGTCCCAGAAATTTTTCCTGTAGGACTTAGGAGTGCAAAGTATCGCTGTAAGAGGGCTCTTACGACTTCGTCATAGTCACCGCAGTCCTCAGTGGCCACTCCTCGATAGGCCTCCAGGGCCTCTCCGTGCAGGGTGGGCACTAGGTGTCTGACCCACTCCTGCTTGGGTAAATCATGTAGTTTACAAGTCCTTTCAAATACTTGCAAGTTTCTATCAATGTCCCCATCACTGTCTGCAAACCTGGCAAACTGTCCCGGTACAGCAGTCTGCAACGGTGCACGGGGTACCACAGGTAGTGGTGCCCGCTTGCCATGCCACATCCGAATAACGAGCATGCGGTCCTGCTCCGTTGCCCTTTCTCCCAATTCTGCTAGCTGATCCACTAGGGTATCCATTCCGCCCCCCTGGGACATTGGGATTCCTGCCATGCTTGGGAATGCTGAGAAACATAACTGCTGTGAGAGGGGGACGAGACTTGTTACTCTCACCACATTCTGAGGGGCTTCCGTTGCTATGCCAGCCACACTTTCCACTTCCATCTGGTGCAACTCCGTTCCACTGTGATCAGCTATCCTGCGCGTTCTCCTGAACTGCAGTTACTCCTCTCCTGAGTAACTCTGCTTCTCTAGTCGGGTGACCGAAAAGCCGCCTGGGATTATCCCACCAATATCTGTGACCGGATGGCCTGAGCCCGACTACCGATCATAGATTGGGGTTTTGACCCCCACTGGAACTTGGGGTATCAGGGATTCCTGCTTCCCATCAGTGACTGCCTGTCACTGAATCCGCCCACTGCGCCATGGGCGTTACGATGCTGCTCCCACCAAACTCTACTTTTAGCATTTGGAACCACTTCTTAGGTACACTCAGGCTCCTGCCTCCGGCGCCTGGAACCACTTCTTCTGAATATCCGCCGACTAGCTATGGCCACACCTCCTGTTCGGTGTCGGCTGTTCCCATCTGATCCCTCGCAATGGATCAGGCACTGCATGGTAGCTGGCAGAGGGCTTGAGCTTTGGAGATGCTTGGCTCAACCCAGAACAGTAGGAGAATGGAATAACATTTGGAACAATTCTGTTGGTCACAGGATTCAAATGCAATTGTAGTCAAGGCAAGGTGTTTATTGCTCAATGTCTTAAAAAAGACACTTACTTTGGATTGAAGGGAAATATCAGCATACAGCAGGTCTTCTCCACAAAGGATATACAAGGATGTACACATACACAGGGCTCACATGCCCTTTTTATCCCATTCATACACACATTACTACAGGGGGTAAATCCACCCTGGGTTCCTCTTGGCCAGTCATGCTATCTCACAAGGTATAAATAAACACATCTTACATTTCACAGAAGTTAACTACATTTCCTCGTTACCACTCAAAAACATTTGGCTTTCCTAAAACACACAAACTTAGCATAGACTGTCTCTCAAATGGTGTGATGTTCTGGGTTGTTTGTAGACCCGGGGTGGTAGCAGGAGCGATCACAGAAGCAGATTTGAAAATAAAACTAGGATTTTTAATAAGTGTTTGAGTAAACATATAATGGCAGTAAATAAAAGTCCAGGAATATATAAATGTGCACAAGAGTTCTGTGGTGGGAGTAAAAGGGTTAATGTCCAAGTAGAAACAATTAGAGCTGTCCAGGTGTGCAGGTAGTGAAACTGAAAATAAACAAGCCAGGTATACAGGTAGGGAACTGAAGCGCAGGATGTCAGCAGGCTCAGGCACTAAGGTATGGGCAAGGGTGATGGAGGAAGTGGGGTAGTCCAGTGGGAGCCAGGAGCTGACAGGCAGACTGGCAGACAGCGTATTCACAGGAACAGGAAAGCACAGAGAACTCCCTCTCAGCTAGGCTGAGATACACGTTGCACTGGCAAAGAAGGAAGGCACTGACCCTTCCTAAATACCCCATGCCGTGCTGTTACTGGCCGGAGGGAACATGTGACTCACCAGGATTGGCCAGCCACATCACATGGCCAGAAGGCAAAATGGCGGCGCCCATGCCAAACGGAATGGAGACGCCGCCAGGCCTTACCAGCGCAGAGTGACAACAGGCCCGCACAACAACGCGCGCAGCCAAAGCCCCCCGCCAGACATCAGCTCCGCCACCAGACATCCCGCGCCACAATGACCTCACAGGTAACACTCGCCTAGCGCCATGCTGAAATAGCCTGGCCGTGACAAACGGTAAATATAACATTTCACAGGAATTAATGAATTGCATTCATTCTTTCAAATACGAGGAACAATGCATAAAACCAGTTTGGCTTTCCCTGTCTTAACACCTCCAGTTCTTAGGATGCTCAATCCAATCAGAGCTCCTTAAACCCAAACAAATTGTTTTCCCCAAACTTGCTGGGTATTTTAAACAGACACACCAGAGCCTTACTAGCCCGCATTTCAATGAAAGTGCTGGAAACGAAGGGTTTGGCCATTACGTCAGGATAATTAACATATCACTAGGCGTTGAGAATGTCTGAAAACCATTTGCTTCTAAATGTTACAGCCTTCTAAAACAGAATAACTTATACATTCCTTATAAGTGCATAGGCTATACATTTAATAGTACATTTCCACAACTGCATACAGCACATTGAATATACCATGTTCAAACACATTACATATACATTTGCAGTACATGGTGCACTGCGCCTAAAGGTCCTTTTAAAAATGGTGCCGCGGCATGAGGTTTAATCCTTTCAGAGCTGTGGCAGCCATTTTAATCATGTGTGGTCGGCCTCCGCGGCCACAGTGTGCTTTATCCTAGTGCGCCTTGTTCACATGCATATATAAGCCATGCAGTGATTTGCGAATTGAAAAATGGATAACATTGAGTAACCAAATACTGTCACTGCAGCTACTGCCACCAGTCTTGATGATGATGCTAGTCCTCCAACATCATCTACTAGTTGATGCTCAAGGGCATAGAGGGTCTACATCAGGGCATCTAAAATAAAAAACAATATACAGTGCTAAAGAAAAACCACATCTAATAAAGGGAAAGTGTGGTGCAGAAAAACATAAAATTGACAACATTCCATTCACCACATGCAGTGGCAAGGAAAAACTGAAGCCTTGGCCTTTATTTATGAGTAGTGGTTCTGCAAGTGTCAGTGAGACATCTTCCTCTGTCTCTAATGACGGTGCAAGACCTCACTCTTAGTGTAGAAGAGGTGTAAAAAAATTAAAACCACTAAGGCAGTAGAACAAACTGTGCATTCAGAAACAGAAATGTCACAAATCCTTGAGGAGAGTCTAACAACCATCATTATCGCTTAATCACTTGGTAATCTCCTGCAAATCATGCAGTTTAATGTCTAATATGACCAGCGATGCATGTGCACTCTGGTTGTATTGGACATCTATTATCGGGCAAACAAGCTGGTCAAGTTGATGATAACTTCAGGTTCAGCACGTTACCAGATGATTGATGAGCTTGCACTGAATGACTGCTTGTGCAGTGTAGGCACATCACAGACATAGAAACGACAGCACGATTACAATGTCGAAATCGTGCTGTCGTTTCTATGTCGTGTAGTGGATGTGTAGCTTAAGTGTGCCCACGAGTGCGATGAGTGAGCCTGACCTTTCTGATACTGTTGTACTCACAGAGAAGCCACCTTTCACCATTTTCAGGATGAGGATGTTGTTTGTGTAAGTCAGGCACCTTTGGAATGAGCTCTTGGCCATGATAAGAGGAAGGCCATTTTCATGCCTGGGTATAAGGCCAACAAATGCACCACTTATGTGTGTAATTATTTTTTACTGAAATCCTGACAATTGTCAAGCTATCTGTATTGTTTGTAAAACCACGGTAAGTAAAGGTAGGGACGTTAACCATCTAGGAACCTCCTCCCTGTTATGTCATTTGCAGCGAACTCATTACATTTTTTTTTACAACATCAGAAACAGATGCTAAAAAATTAACAAGCAATCCAGCATCAGCTAGCTCCATTCTCTCAAGTTCAACTAGATCCCAGCACTTGCAGTCTCTATCACCAACACCTTCATCCTCAATATTCACAGTAATGATCGGAGGTGGTCCTGCATCCAATTTTTTAAGGCTAGGTGACTCCTCACCTATCCAGGATTTCTCAGAAGAATCCTTCAGCACTAGGCCTGCTGCTGCTGGGGATTGATCTTCATTATAGAAGGGGACCAAGAAGACTTGTACTTTAAAAAAACAACTGACTGTGAAACAATCCTTTGCTAGGGGAAGCAAGTATGACAGCTCTCACCCAGTCACACAGCAGATCACTGATGCCATTATGACTATGCTAGAATTAGATCTGTATCCAGTATCCGCCATTAATGCAGTGGGCTTCAGACAGTTAATTAAGTTCCAGTGTCCCTGGTACCAAATTCCATCTCGTATCCATTTTACCCGAAAAGCCATTCTTCGGCTGTACCAGGACATTAAAAAAATACAAATTGTTGGCCTACAAAACGCCAATGTACCCACTTTCCACCTAACCACAGATATGTGGACAAGTGGTAGTGGGAAAACTAAAGATTACATGAATGTGACTGCCCACTGGTGGGTGATTAGTTTTTAGCAGCAGAAGTATCTAACAAACAACACCAGCTCATTTAGAGGCAGGCTACTCTGTGTATCAAACTAAGGTATGTCATAGCAAAATGGCTTACCCTTCATGGACTCTGCTCAGGTTTTGTGACTTCTGACAATGCCACCAACATTGTGAAAGCATTACAGCTGGGTGAATTCCAACACGTCCCATGTTTTGCTCACACAATCAACTTGGTAGTATATGGAAACAACACCATTATGGGAGAGAATTACAGTGAAACACAAAGAAAGAAGTATTCCTATATTGGTGCACTCGACATAACAGTGTAATATTAAATTCCAGTTATTCAATATCTTTAATTATTCCCATAATGATCAGTGACCAATACTGACATTGAAATAATAGATTCCATCATAATGATATGAATACCGTATTGTCGTTACCCCTAAATAATGGCAAGATGCTATTTAGCGTTACCTGTCGCACAATAAATAATTGCTTTCCAGCCCAACTGTGTTTCCAAAGCACAAAAAATTCTTATTGCAACAAAAAGTAAGTTACACATTATGATCTATCACAATTAGCGCAAAGACAATTAAATACAAAAGGTACAGCATGATACATACGCATGCGCACCGGTCCCAGTAATCAGTCGTCACTCCAGAAGCCTGTGGTCATCCAAGAAGAATGGCTACTGACTGGGACCGGGACACAGGCTATATACCCTAACAGATCATGATAACAACAATGTAGACAGACAAACATAATTCCATTGGTTCTTGCTCTTGGTCTTTGTAGTACACTGTAGTTCATAGGACAGTTCACTAGGGGTATGTCCCAATTCTCCACAGTCTCTTGAGATTACATTGTCTTTCTTTAATTGGTTTAAGACACTACATACAAAGTATACATTCTAACCAATAATTTCCTATGATCCATAACCATCGAACGCAAGATGCGACTCCCTCGCTGATAGACTCGAATATCTGGAAATAAACAGGGTGTCAGTATAGTACCAAACATACCATGTCTACCATGTTGTATACCTTAAATATCATATACATACATTTCACAACATAATTATATGCTACTAAAACCTCTAATATTATGTTTAATCAAGGAACCTTTTATGAGTGAGTGTATATTTATGATTATATGTAAGTATGCGTTGTGCCTTTACACGCAACGTAAAAGGTGCGCTGTGTGCAGGGGTTGTGTACAGCGCAAACATGCGCTGTGTGTGTGTTTATATTTACAATAGCAACTGTGTATATGTGTGCATGCATTGTGGATACACATGCGATCGTTTAAGTGTATGTATGTATATATATATATATATATATGTGCAAATGTGCACCAGTGTCATGGATTTATATATATATATATATATAAACATATATTTATATATATATATTGTGACACAGTTAGGTTAGGGGGTCCCTCTCCTGGGTAGAGGACTCCTTCCTTACACACACACACAGCAGCAGGGAAGCAGCACACCAGTCTGGATGCAAGTACAAGCTGGTCGGCGCCAGTCTTTATTGTACAATGTCAGAAATAACATAAAGAAAACATAAACATAAATCCTAGCCCTGTCGGCGCACTAACTTCACAGGTAGTTCCCTCACTACCAGAACCTGGCAGGGCCTAATGCCCTCACCAGCAACAAAAGCACAGCACAACACTTACAGTTAGGTTTTCAAGTGTCTTTGAGCAAACTCCCTGTCTACTCTCCCAGGTGAGACAATCAGCCCTCAACACACTAGGCTTATATTGGCCACTCTCAGGTGGGAACCCAATCAAGCCTGTTACCAGGCTGCGAGAACCAAAACCTGGAGTGGCCGTGGGTGGAGCCCTCCCTCTCCTCTCACCCACAACCCCCAGGTCCCAAACCGGCTTTTCAAAAAGCCGAAACTCAAGCCTGCTACACTGCAGACTTTCTCCTGGGGATTTTAAACACATAGGACAGGAATCTGGGATAAATGTCCCTGTCACAGACCACTTTACCAGTGATCCTATCACAATATATATATATATATATATATATATATATATATATATAGCTTTATTCAGTAACTGGTATTATTGATATTACTTCTGTCTGAACTAAGTTCAAATATGACAATGGAGTTGTTCTGATCAGAGATGGCCAGCAAATACTTGATGGAATCACGATGTAATCAAAGTCCTTTCTAGCCTATTTGGAATGTAAATGCTAGTTCCTTTAGACATACAATGATAGTCAGACTTAAAGACAATGGCCCTCATTCAGAGCCACTCGTAAGCGGCAGCTCGTTCGCTCCGAGCGATGTTTGCCAAACTGCGCATGCGTACGGATCGTTATACGCATGCGCGAACCAGTCAGTGCGGCTGAAATTCATGTGCTCGCAAAATAGCGAATGCCTGCTAATTTGAGTGACAGGATGAGGCGTATGTGGGTGGTAACAGGGGAAGGTGCTTGAAAACGGGGAGTGGAAATCAGAACGCAGGCATGCTTAAAGGTCAAAACGGGCGTTTTATGGGTGTGCATATTTAAAACAGCAGCGTCATTGACCACGTCACTGGGTTTTTTTTTAGCCAGAACTGCTCGCAAAATTGTGGTAGCAAAAACCAACCACAAGAATAGCGAGCAGTTCATACCCTGTTCGATGTACTCGATTAATCTAATAAATAGCGGACATGACGTCGGATGCGAGCGGCCAGGGGGCGTAGTTTCCCAAAAAACGACCGCAAGTTTTGTTCGCTCATTCAGACCTAGAGGCGTGAACAGACCGCAAACAGGGAACGGTTCATTTGAATAGCCACCCCTATTTTCTGGATGAGCGAGCGCAAATAGCGACCGGCTCTGAATCAGGGCCAATGTTTCATTCAAAACACTCGTCTGCACCTCACAGTGTGCAGTAACACGGCAGATGTACACAACGCAAAATAGCGCCATACACAATTATATCATACTGACTATGCCAGATGGCGTCGTGCAGACAACGCAAACATGGCGTCTTCAGATATTTTCACAGATAATCATCCAATCATCCAGCTTCGACAGAGACATCAATTGTAAGGGCAATGGTGAAAAAATTATTGGAGAAAAAAATGTTATTTTAGTGTTGAGTATGATATTATCAGGCTGGACAGGGATTACAATGACCCATATAATGAAATTAATTTGTTTAAAACATAACTTTCATTTATTGTCTTACTAAATCTAATCAGCTAAATATTTTTATTTTTTTTATATTTTTATTTTGTTAGCATTGTTGACATTTAAATTCACTAATGTTATTATTTATGAAAACTTGTGCAAAAAGTGAAATAAAATGTTACCACTTCGAATCAATTTATATATTTGTTCAATTACGATTAATATAATCATTTCAATAGGTTTCTTCAGACTAGCAGACCGCAATATAAGGAATTACAGTAGTTGCGTTAGTAGAGATCTATATATATATATTAGGGGTGTGCACCGGCCACTTTTCGTGTTTTGTGTTTTGGTTTTGGATCTGGATCTTTCTTCGTGTTTTGGATCTGGATTGGTTTTGCCAAAACCACCCTTCCGTGTTTTGGGTTCTGGGTTTTGTGTTTTGGATCTGTATTTTTTTGAAAAAAAGCATAAAAACAGCTAAAATCACAGAATTTGTAGGTTTTTCTGCTCCTATGCTATTATTAACCTCAATAACCTTAATTTCCACTCATTTCCAGTCTATTCTGAACACCTCACACCTCACAATAGTGTTTTTATGTCCAAAAGGTTGCACCGAGGTAGCTGGATGACTATGCTAAGCGACACGAGTGGGCGGCACAAACACGTGACCCATCTAGGAGTGACACTGCAGTGGCAGGCAGGATGGCAGTTAGAAAAACTAGGCCCCAAACTGTACATAATGCAAAGAAAAAAAGAAGTGCAAGATGGAATTGTCCTTGGGCCCTCCCACCCACCCTTATGTTGTATAAACAGGACATGCACACTTTAACAAATCAATCATTTCAGCGCCAGGGTCTGCCACACAACTGTGGCTGAAATGATTGGTTCGTTTGGGCCCCCACAAAACAAGCTGGCAATTAATGTGTCCCTGCACAAACTGGCTCTACGGAGGCAAGATGTCATCCTCATCCTCCTCATCCACCGATTCCTCACCCTCTTCAGTGTGTACATCCTCATCCTCACAAAGTATTAACTCGTCCCCACTTGAATCCACCACCACAGGTCCCTCTGTACCTTCTGGAGGCTGGTCTCCCTGGAAGAGCTGATAATTCATTTTGATGAACATCATCTTCTCCACATTCTGTGGAAGCAACCTCCTACGCCTTTCGCTGACAAGGTTCCCGGCTGCACTAAACACTCTTTCGGAGTACACACTGGAGGGGGGGCAACTCAGGTAAAATAGAGCCAGTTTGTACAGGGGCCTCCAAATTGCCTCTTTTTCCTGCCAGTACAGGTATGGACTGTCTGACATGCCTACTTGGATGCTGTCACCGATGTAATCCTCCACCATTCTGTCAATGGTGACAGTATCATATGCAGTGACAGTAGACATGTCAGAAATTGTTGCCAGGTCCTTCAGTCCGGACCAGATGTCCAAACTTGGTCCTGCCTGCCCTGCATCACCGCCAGCGGGTTGCTTAGGATACCTAAGTTTTTTCCTGGCAGCCCCAGTTGCGGGAGAAAATGAAGAAGGAGCCGTTGACGTGTCACGTTCCGCTTCAGCTGACAGTGTGTTCACCAGCAGGTCTTTGCACCTCTGCAGGCTTGTGTCGGCCGGAAAGAGAGACACCACATAGGCTTTAAACCTAGGATCGAGCACGGTGGCCAAAATGTAGTGGTCTGATTTCAACAGATTGACCACCCTGGAATCCTGGCAAAGCGAATGAAGGGCTTCATCCACAAGTCCCACATGCCGAGCGGAATCGCTCCGTCTTAGCTCCTCCTTCACTTTCTCCAGCTGCTTCTGCAAAAGCCTGATGAGGGGAATGACCTGACTCAAGCTGGCAGTGTCTGAACTGACTTCACGTGTGGCAAGTTCGAAGGGCTGAAGAACCTTGCACAACACGGAAATCATTCTCCACTGCGCTTGAGTCAGGTGCATACCCCCTCCTTTGCCTATGTCATAGGTGGATGTATAGGCTTGTATGGCCTTTTGCTGCTCCTCCATCCTCTGAAGCATATAGAGGGTTGAGTTCCACCGCGTCACAACCTCTTGCTTCAGGTGATGGCGGGGCAGGTTCAAGAGTGTTTGCTGGCGCTCCAGTCTTCGGCACGCAGTCGCTGAATGGCGAAAGTGGCCAGAAATTTTTCGGGCCACCCAAAGCGTCTCCTGCACGCCCCTGTCGCTTTTCAGAAAATTCTGCACCACCAAGTTTATTGTGTGAGCAAAACATGGGACGTGCTGGAATTTGCCCAGATGTAATGCCCGCACAATATTGGTGGCGTTGTCAGATATCACAAATCCCCAGGAGAGTCTAAGTGGGGTAAGCCACTGGGCGATGATTTCCCTCAGTTTCTCTAAGAGGTTGTCGGCGGTGTGCCTCTTACTGAAACCGGTGATACACAGCGTAGCCTGCCTTGTAACGAGCTGGCGTTTCTGAGATGCTGCTACTGGTGACGCTGCTGCTGTTGCTGCGTAAGGTGATACATCTACCCAGTGGGCTGTCACAGTCATATAGTCCTTAGTCTGCCCTGTTCCACTTGTCCACATGTCCGTGGTTAAGTGGACATTGTGTACAACGGCATTTTTCAGGACACTGAGGACACTTTTTCTGACGTTTCTGTACAGTCTCGGTATCGCCTGCCTAGTGAAGTGGAATCTAGACGGGATTTGGAACCGGGGACACACTACCTCCATCAATTGTCTAAATCCCACTGCACTAATGGCGGATACCGGACGCACGTCTAACACCAACATAGCAGTCAAGGCCTCAGTTATACGTTTTGCTTCAGGATGACTGCTGTCGTACTTCATCCTCCTCGCTAAGGACTGTTGGAGGGTCAATTGTTTAGTAAAAGTAGTGGTGTTCCTACTTCCTCTCTGGGATGATGAACGACTCCCAGCAGCAGCAGCAACAGCAGCAGCGGCAGCAGTAGGCGTAGCAATGCAGGATCCTCCGGAGGAATCCCGGATAGGAGAGTCAGTCATGCCAGTGATATGGCCTGCAGGACTACTTCCGATCCTGACTAAGGAGGAAATTGACGAGGAGGGAGTTGACGGTGTGGTTTGCAGGCGCTTGGATACAACAGGACAACGGGATTTAGGTGTCCCTGGACTGCTTACGGTCTGAGCCAAAGTTTCTGAACTTGACAGTAACTTTTTATGAACGCGCTGCAGGTGCCGTATAAGGGAGGATGTTCCTAGGTGGTTGACGTCCCTACCCCTACTTATTTCACCTTTACATATGGTACATATGGCAAGACAGTTGTTGTCCGGATTTGGATAGAAATATTGCCAGACCAAAGAGGTGGAATGTTTGGTCTTCTGCCCAGGCATGACCGTGATGGGCTTTTTCATCCCACGGACAACAACTGTCTCCCCCGGAGCCTGATTTAAACAAACCACATCACCATCAGAATCCTCCTCGCCAACTTCCTCCTCAGCGCCAGCTACACCAGTATCCTCATCCTGTTGTACTTCAACAGTGACATCTTCAATTTGCATATCAGCAAGTGGACTGTGGGTGCTCCTTTCAGCACTTGCAGGGGGCGTGCAAATGGTGGAAAGAGCCACCTCTTCCCGTCCAGTGCTGGGAAGGTCAGGCATCGCAACCACCACCACACTTGGACTCTCTTTGGGGATTTGTGATATCTTCTTAGAAAGCACAGTTCTTCGCTGTGCTTTTGCCAGCTTAACTCTTTTGATTTTTTTAGTGGGAGGAGTGCTTCCATCGTCATGTGAAGCTGAACCACTAGTCATGAACATACTAGGGATCGACCTTAGCCGTTCCTTGCCACTCCGTGTCGTAAATGGCATATTGGCAAGTTTACGTTTCTCTTCAGCTGATTTAAATGTCTTTTTCAAGGTCATTTTCCTGAACTTTGCCATTTGGGATTGTATGTGCCCTCTACTATGACATTGGGCATCGGCCTTGGCAGACGACGTTGATGGCATGTTATCGTCTATGTCATGACTAGTGGCAGCAGCTTCAGCACTAGGAGGAAGTGGTTCTTGATCTTTCTCTATTTTATTTTTATCGGAGAAAGTTTGGTCCTCCATTTATGTTATATCGATTTGATATATACGTGCGGCTAAACACAGAAAATAAAAATTTTTTTGGTTCGGACTGGAGTGTACTTTGTGGGTTACAGCACCCTTTAACGGTCAAGCCAGCCGGCCCTTTACTTATGACACAGGCGCACTCTTGGCACTACTTTGTTGATGCACGTGCGGCTACTGCGCACACAATTCACAAACACAGAAAATAATTTTTTTTTGGTTTGGACTGGAGTGTACTTTGGGGGTTACAGCACCCTTTAACGGTCAAGCCAGCCGGCCCTTTACTTATGACACAGGCGCACGCTTGGCACTACTTTGTTGATGCACGTGCGACTACTGCGCACACAATTCACAAACACAGAAAATAATTTTTTTTTGGTTTGGACTGGAGTGTACTTTCGGGGGTTACAGCACCCTTTAACGGTCAAGCCAGCCGGCCCTTTACTTATGACACAGGCGCACGCTTGGCACTACTTTGTTGATGCACGTGCGGCTACTGCGCACACAATTCACAAACACAGAAAATAATTTTTTTTTAGGTTTGGACTGGAGTGTACTTTCGGGGGTTACAGCACCCTTAACGGTCAAGCCAGCCGGCCCTTTACTTATGACACAGGCGCACGCTTGGCACTACTTTGTTGATGCACGTGCGGCTACTGCGCACACAATTCACAAACACAGAAAATAATTTTTTTTTTGGTTTGGACTGGAGTGTACTTTCGGGGGTTACAGCACCCTTAACGGTCAAGCCAGCCGGCCCTTTACTTATGACACAGGCGCACGCTTGGCACTACTTTGTTGATGCACGTGCGGCTACTGCGCACACAATTCACAAACACAGAAAATAATTTTTTTTTTGGTTTGGACTGGAGTGTACTTTCGGGAGTTACAGCACCCTTAACGGTCAAGCCAGCCGGCCCTTTACTTATGACACAGGCGCACGCTTGGCACTACTTTGTTGATGCACGTGCGGCTACTGCGCACACAATTCACAAACACAGAAAATATTTTTTTTTTGGTTTGGACTGGAGTGTACTTTCAGGGGTTACAGCACCCTTTAACGGTCAAGCCAGCCGGCCCTTTACTTATGACACAGGCGCACGCTTGGCACTACTTTGTTGATGCACGTGCGGCTACTGCGCACACAATTCACAAACACAGAAAATAATTTTTTTTTGGTTTGGACAGGAGTGTACTTTCGGGGGTTACAGCACCCTTTAACGGTCAAGCCAGCCGGCCCTTTACTTATGACACAGGCGCACTCTTGGCACTACTTTGTTGATGCACGTGCGGCTACTGCGCACACAATTCACAAACACAGAAAATAATTTTTTTTTAGGTTTGGACTGGAGTGTACTTTCGGGGGTTACAGCACCCTTAACGGTCAAGCCAGCCGGCCCTTTACTTATGACACAGGCGCACGCTTGGCACTACTTTGTTGATGCACGTGCGGCTACTGCGCACACAATTCACAAACACAGAAAATAATTTTTTTTTTGGTTTGGACTGGAGTGTACTTTCGGGGGTTACAGCACCCTTAACGGTCAAGCCAGCCGGCCCTTTACTTATGACACAGGCGCACGCTTGGCACTACTTTGTTGATGCACGTGCGGCTACTGCGCACACAATTCACAAACACAGAAAATAATTTTTTTTTTGGTTTGGACTGGAGTGTACTTTCGGGGGTTACAGCACCCTTAACGGTCAAGCCAGCCGGCCCTTTACTTATGACACAGGCGAACGCTTGACACTACTTTGTTGATGCACGTGCGGCTACTGCGCACACAATTCACAAACACAGAAAATAATTTTTTTTTGGTTTGGACTGGAGTGTACTTTCAGGGGTTACAGCACCCTTTAACGGTCAAGCCAGCCGGCCCTTTACTTATGACACAGGCGCACGCTTGGCACTACTTTGTTGATGCACGTGCGGCTACTGCGCACACAATTCACAAACACAGAAAATAATTTTTTTTTGGTTTGGACTGGAGTGTACTTTCGGGGGTTACAGCACCCTTTAACGGTCAAGCCAGCCGGCCCTTTACTTATGACACAGGGGCACTCTTGGCACTACTTTGTTGATGCACGTGCGGCTACTGCGCACACAATTCACAAACACAGAAAATAATTTTTTTTTAGGTTTGGACTGGAGTGTACTTTCGGGGGTTACAGCACCCTTAACGGTCAAGCCAGCCGGCCCTTTACTTATGACACAGGCGCACGCTTGGCACTACTTTGTTGATGCACGTGCGGCTACTGCGCACACAATTAACAAACACAGAAAATAATTTTTTTTTGGTTTGGACTGGAGTGTACTTTCGGGGGTTACAGCACCCTTTAACGGTCAAGCCAGCCGGCCCTTTACTTATGACACAGGCGCACGCTTGGCACTACTTTGTTGATGCACGTGCGGCTACTGCGCACACAATTCACAAACACAGAAAATAATTTTTTTTTAGGTTTGGACTGGAGTGTACTTTCGGGGGTTACAGCACCCTTAACGGTCAAGCCAGCCGGCCCTTTACTTATGACACAGGCGCACGCTTGGCACTACTTTGTTGATGCACGTGCGGCTACTGCGCACACAATTCACAAACACAGAAAATAATTTTTTTTTTGGTTTGGACTGGAGTGTACTTTCGGGGGTTACAGCACCCTTAACGGTCAAGCCAGCCGGCCCTTTACTTATGACACAGGCGCACGCTTGGCACTACTTTGTTGATGCACGTGCGGCTACTGCGCACACAATTCACAAACACAGAAAATATATTATTTTTTTAGCACTTGGGGGGAGCACCCCTGATGGACAGAGCACCCCCTGGACAACACTACAGCACCCCTTTAGGACTGGGACACTGCACAGGACTTTGGAACTGACTGCACAACACAGTCCAGCCAGCCCCTATGGACTTTGAAGTAGTGGACACAGCCCCTATTAACAACAGCAGCACAGCACAACACAGCCAGCCCCTATGGACTTTGAAGTAGTGGACAACAGCAGCACTACACTACACTACACTACACAGCACTAACTCCCACCCTCCCTCTTCACTGTCCACAGCCGAGTGAGAAAATGGCGCCGACGCGGGTACCTTATATAGGATCCAAAACCCGCGAGACTCGGAAGGCGGGATGATGACGTTTTGCCTCGATGTCAGATCCGAGTCAGGCGGGAAAAGTCGAGCCTGACTCGGATCGGACTCGGATCGGGGGGGCTCGGGGGGGTTCGGATTTCAGAAATCCGAACCCGCTCACCCCTAATATATATATGTGTTATTATACACACACATTCACGATTGTCACTTATTAGGAATCAAGGCAAATCCCATATGAGTATTACATGACAGTCGATATGATTAGACTGTTAGGCCCAAATGTAACAGAGTGAGAGTTTAGAAAATGTGAGAGTGTAGCAGTAAAACTCTCACACTAATACATTGATTCAGTTGTATTTTCAATACAGGAAACACCTGGATGAGAGTTTAAATCTTGAGAGTTTTTTGAGTCTGAAAAACATGCAAGTTTGCCTGTTCTGTGACTTTAATACATTGGCTGAGTTTAAAAATGTAACAGTTTTCTCTCACATTTTCTAAACTCTCACCCTATTACATTTGGCCCTTAGTCTCAGTCTAAGATTAACAATATAGGCAAAGTCTCAATGAATGGTTCTTAACACTCTTACCTACATTAGTGAGTGTCAGGATATATTAAATGATAATCTAATTAGAAATGATAGCACATCCCACAATAATGTCAGTGTACATTTATTCCGAGCTGTATCGCTCCTACTGTATGTCTATTTGTACAGTAGTAATATTTTACAGCATTCATCAATGTTGCCCATGAGACCGTAGCATATTTATAGGGGTATTCAATATGGAGCTAAAACTCAGTTTTTGCGATGTTTTCGCACCGATGACGTCATTTTCGGAGGTTTTGGTTTTACACTGTATTCAATTTCAAAGACTTTTCGCAGGTTCGAAAAGTCTTTGAAAAAAAACGGGGATAACTTTTCACCACTGAATAGGTGGCGAAAAAAGTGCAGATTTGCGGTTTAGGGGTGCAGGCTTAAAAAAAATTGCCTGCACCCCTGGGAATGACATTTTAAAAATAACTGTGTCAAAAAAAGTTACAAAAAAAAATAGGGACACCCCAAAAAATTAATTTCAAAATTGGGGTAAAAAAAAAATGGGAAAAAAAGTGTTTAAAAATAGGGAAACAGGTTCAGGGCTATTCTGCAAGTATGCGGCAAGTGTTTTCTAGAAGAGGCTATTAGCGGCAGGTGCATAGTTGCAGAATTTTTTAAAACTTACTTTAGGGACATAAAAATATACTAGTACCCATTTTCATGTACCCCAAATTTGATGAGACCACTTAAAAAAACGAAAAAAATAACCTAAGTGCTCTTCTGCCCCACTTCTTCAATGTCTGTAAAAAAACACCTGCTGCGGCTATTTAAATCCCCGACTTTCATTTGCAGGCTAAAACGGGGGTACTCACAGTGATCCCCTATGTTTTTACAGTTTTAGGGGGCCCTACAATTTATTCCAGATAAATTTCGTTTTTTTTCGCACATCCCACTTCGCAGGTTCCCGTTTTCATAGGTTTTATATTGAATACGGGGATAAAGCGTGCGTGTGCCCGATACTTTATCCCAGGAAAATCTCCGTTGTGGAGCGAAAAGTCCAGCACGGACTTTTCGCTCCCATATTGAATACCCCTGCAAGTCTCAAATTCACACTTAGGAATGTATGCAAATCCCATCTAATCTTGAAAGAATTTTATTACGGGTCAGTCTCACAATGGTTAATTCATCGCTGGTTCTCACCCAGCTAGTATATACAGGGCCGCAACTAGGGGGGGGCTGGAGGTGCACGCGCACCGGGTGAGCCGCTGTACCTGGTGCCAGTGACCTCCAGCCCGGCGCTGCAGAGAGGCTCCAAGCCGGACGTCCGCTGGTAATATTTATTACCAGCGGGCGCCCGGCTCCTTCTCTGCTGCGACTCGGTGTAGCCGGAGCCGGAGGCTGGAGTTCTCTCCCGACCTCCAGCTTCAGGCTCTCCCCACGGGCACTATGGGGGAGACGTCATGACATCTCCCCCATAGTTCCAAGGAGCAGCCGGCGGACCGGACGCGACGCTGGATGCAGGAGCGGGGTTCAAGGTAAGTATTTTTTTTTTTAATAAGCTGCACTACAGGGGCATTATTATGGGGGCAGGGGCATTACCACAGGGGCATTACTATGGGGGCATAGGCAATAAGGGGCATTACTAATGGGGCATGAGCACTACAGGGGCATTACTATTGGGGCATGGGCACTACAGGGGCATTACCACAGGGGCATTACTGTGGGGGCATGAGCACTACAGGGGCATTACTGTAAGGGCACTACAGGGATATTACTATGGGGGCATGGGCAATACAGGGGCATTACTATGAGAGCATGGGCACTACAGGGGCATTACTATGAAAGCATGGGCACTACAGGGGCATTAATATGGGAGCATGGGCACTACAGGGGCATTACTTTATGGTGGGCACTACAGGGGCATTACTATGGGGTTATTAACATATGGGCATTACTATGGGGGCATTACAATATGGGCACTACTGCAGGGGAATTACATGGGGGGTGCCAAATTACTGTCTTGCCCCTGGTGACAAAAATCCTAGTTTCGGCCCTGGTATATAAAAGGTATTTTGGTATAATGTCTCCTTCTAGTAAATTAATGATGTATATAATTCCACATAAATCCTAAAGGGTTCTTTTAATATGCAAATAGATCAGACACTGTTTAAATAATCCTGCACCAGTTTAAATATTCACTGCTGGTTCTCATCCAGTTAATGTTTCTAAGGTGAATCAGGGCCGGCCCTCTGGTTTTTTAGAGCGGCCTCCTGGCTGCTCGCATAGCTGTGGGTTACCACCCACAGCTATAGCGAGCGACCAGGAAGATGGTCGCAATGGTCAAGACCATCGCGACCATCGGGCTTGCGACAAGACCCTTGTGGTAGGGTCTCGTTGCCGCAAGCCCTAGAGTGCTTTCGGCTCAAACAGAGCTGAAAGCACTCCCACTGACATCACTTGTGATGTCAGTGGGGCCGGCCCAAGACGGTAGGCATTCCCATGGGAACGCCTCCGTCTGGACAGCCACTCCCCCGGCCCACCCACCAAAGGGAGCGTGCTGTCACTCAACATCAACAGCACGCCCCCTTTGGTACGAGACCCAGAGTGACGGTTTGCCCGTCGCTATCCGGGTCTCGCGCATGCGCATGACGGAGCTCGCGAGCGGGTCTGAATCAGGCCCTATGTCTTGATACATTGTCAAAAAAAAATATTAAAAATAATAAAAAATATTTAGCTGATTAGATTTAGTAAGACAATAAATAAAAGTTATGTTTAAAAAAAAATATTTAATTATATGGGTCATTGTAATCCCTGTCCAGCCTGATAATATCATACAACACTAAAAAACATTTATTTCTCCAATAATTTTTTTCACCATTGCCCTTACAATTGATGCCATTATGATGGAATCTATTATTCCAATGTCAATATTGGTCACTGATCATTATGGGAATAATTAAAGATATTGAATTACTGGAATTTAATATTACACTGTTATGTCTACCAGTGCACCAATATAGCATTACTTATTTCTTTGTGTTTGTCACGGCCAGGGTATTTCAGCATGGCGCTAGGCGGGTGTTACCTGTGAGGTTGTTGTGGCGCGGGCTGTCTGGTGGCGGAGCTGGTGTCTGGCTGGGGGTTTTGGCTGCTCGCGTTGTTGTGCGGCCCTGTTGTCACTCTGCGCTGGTGAGGCCTGGCGGCGTCTCCGTTCCGTTTGGCATGGGCGCCGCCATCTTGCCTTCTGGCCATGTGATGCGGCTGGCCAATCCTGGTGAGTCACATGTTCCCTCCGGCCAGTATCAGCACGGCATGGGGTATTTAGGAAGGGTCAGTGCCTTCCTTCTTTGCCAGTGCAACGTGTATCTCAGCCTAGCTGAAAGGGAGTTCTCTGTGCTTACCTGTTCCTGTGAATTCGCTGTCTACCAGTCTGCCTGTCAGCTCCTAGCTCCCACTGGACTACCCCGCTTCACCCTTGCCCATACCTGAGTGCCTGAGCCTGCTGACATCCTGCGCTTCAGTTCACTAACTGCAAACCTGGCTTGATTATTTTCAGTTCACTACCTGCAAACCTGGCTTGATTATTTTCAGTTTCACTACCTGCACACCTGGACAGCTCTAATTGTTTCTACTTGGACATTAACCCTTTTGCTCCCACCACAGAACTCTTGTGCACATTTATATATTCCTGGACTTTTATTTATTGCCACATATGTCTACTCAAGCACTTATTAAAAATCCTAGTTTTATTTTCAAATCTGCTTCTGTGATCGCTCCTGCTACCACCCCGGGTCCACAAACAACCCAGAACATAACAGTTTGCAGTGGCCCCATGGAGCCGGCCACGGATCAGGAGTCAGGAGTGGATTTGTTCCGGTGCATTTCTGGTCGTTTAGAAAATCTGGAAAACATGCAGCATCAGATGGCTCAATTTCTGCAAGAGATGTCCAAGCGACAGGATAGTTTGCAAACTTCCTTTTCTACCCCTGAAGTACCAGCATCTACATCCGCATCAGTGTCTGGGAATATAGGAGGTAGATCATCTCCCCGCTTACATCTTCCTTTACCAAGTAAATTTGACGGCAATCCTAAACTCTGCCGAGGATTCCTAAATCAGTGTGACATACATTTTACCCTGCAGCCTGACAACTTTCTAACTGCAAGAACTAAAGTGGCTTATATAGTCTCTCTGTTATCCGGCCAGGCCTTGGAATGGGCTTCCCCACTCTGGGAGCGCTCAGATCCGCTGCTGGATAATTACGCAGGCTTTGTGTCATCCTTCAGGAGGATTTTCGATGAACCTGGGCGTACTGTATCAGCATCATCAAACATCATGACACTGAGACAAGGGGTTCGTCCTGTCAGTCAATATGCCATGCAATTTCAAATTTTAGCATCAGAGCTCAAATGGAATGAGGAAGCCCTCACCTCGGTCTTCTGGCATGGGTTGTCAGACCAACTAAAGGATGATCTAGTCACTAGAGAGCTCCCTACTAATCTGAACAACATGATTTCGTTGTGTATCAAAGTTGACCTACGCTTCAGGGAACGTCAGGCTGAAAAAAACAGAACTGACCGGCAAAGGTCATTTACCCCCTCCATTTCTACCCGACCCATTCCTTCTCCTACTGAAGAGGAGCCTATGCAGGTGAATCATACACACCTCTCCAAAGAAGAACGTCAGAGAAGAATGCAAAAGAACCTCTGTCTGTACTGCGGAGAGTCCGGTCACCTGCTGATCTCCTGCCCCTGTAAACCGGGAAATGAGAAATCCTAACTGACCCTGGAGACATCAAGTTAGGAGTTATGAACCCGTCTCCAAAAATTAAGGATTTCATGATTACCCTAGCCTTTGATCTTAAACCCAAACTTGTCTTTGCTACTGCTCTACTTGACTCGGGAGCAGCCGGAAATTTCATAACGTCTAGTTTCATAGATAAATTTCAGATTCCTTGTTTGTCTCTCAACCATGCCATCTCTCTGACCTCTATAGACGGACGCCCTCTAACTAACGGGATAGTCACCAAAGAGACTCAACCAGTATTGGTCCGAATTGGAGCACTTCATTCTGAGTCCTTAAAATTCCTGGTGATATCAGAGGCCTCTCAAGAAGTGGTTCTTGGTCTACCCTGGTTACGTCAACATAATCCCAGGATTGATTGGAGTTCTATGCAGATTCTGTCATGGGGTATGGACTGTCAGAAATCCTGTCTTCCAAAAATTCGACCTGTGAGAAAGACAGTTCCATTAGTTTCTTCTGCCATTCCCAAGGAATATCAGATGTTCGCCGACGTGTTCTCTGAGCAACAAGCAAATATCTTACCTCCTCATAGGGAATGGGACTGTCCAATTGAATTGATACCTGATAAGATACCACCTCATGGTCGTACCTATCCGCTGTCCTTGCCTGAGACTCAAGCCATGACCGAGTACATCCGGGACAACCTGGCAAATGGGTTCATTCGCCCCTCTACTTCACCTGCCGGAGCTGGGTTTTTCTTCGTTGGCAAGAAGGACGGTGGTCTAAGACCATGTATCTATTATCGAGGCCTTAATGACATTACTGTAAAGAATCGATACCCTCTTCCCCTGATTACTGAGTTGTTTGATAGGGTCAAGGGCTCTGTCATTTTTTCTAAATTAGATCTGAGAGGGGCTTACAACCTCATTCATATCCGAGCTGGCGATGAATGGAAGACCGCTTTTAATACCAGAGATGGATATTTTGAGTATTTAGTAATGCCTTTTGGATTGTGTAACGCCCCTGCTGTCTTTCAAAGTTTCGTTAATGAGATTTTCCGGGATCTGTTATATGTTTCGGTTGCTGTCTATCTGGATGACATACTGATTTTTTCACCCTCTGTGGCTAAACATCAAGAACATGTTAAAGAAGTTCTGACCCGTTTGAGAGAAAACCACCTTTACTGCAAACTGGAGAAGTGCGTCTTTGGAGTGCCCAGTGTACCTTTTCTCGGCTATGTAATATCTGGCTCCAGTTTAAAAATGGACCCCAAGAAGGTACAAGCAATTCTGGATTGGACCCAACCTCAGACACTGAAGGCCATCCAGAGATTGTTGGGCTTCGCCAATTATTATAGACGCTTCATTAAGGGATTTTCTACACTGCTGGCTCCCATTACAGCCTTGACCCGCAAAGGTGCTAATCCTGCCCAATGGTCACCTGAGGCAGAGTCTGCCTTTCATCTTCTAAAACAGGTCTTTATCTCAGCACCAGTTATTCGACAACCAGATCTGGACAGGCCTTTTTTGTTGGAAGTGAACGCATCATCTGAAGCTGTGGGAGCAGTCTTGTCTCAACGTTATGAGGACAACCGAGTCCATCCGTGTGGGTTCTTTTCTAAAAAATTCTCACCTGCTGAAAGGAACTACGCCATAGGTGAGCAAGAACTACTAGCTGTAAAGTTGGCGTTGAAGGAATGGAGATAATTGCTAGAAGGCGCCAAGTTTCCATTTACTGTATTTACGGACCATAGAAATCTCCTATTTCTCAAAAACCTCCAATGTGTGAGTCCTCGTTTGGCCCGCTGGGCAATATTCTTTGCCAGATTTCAGTTCACCCTGACCTTCCGGTCTGGAGCACTTAATCAGAAGGCTGATGCCCTATCGAGATCTCTCCTCTGTGATGATCAATCTGAAAATCAAAGCAATACCCCTGTCTTGGAATCAAGAGTTTTCGCCGCATTACAAGTTCAGCCTCCTATGGGAAAATCATTTGTGGCCCCGGAATTAAGGAAGCAGCTTCTCACTTGCACATTCCTCTCGCTTCGCAGGGCACTCAGGCACTCGGAAGACCTTGGAGTTCCTGAAAGGACACTATTGGTGGCCTTCTATGAAGGCAGATATAATGGAGTTCATCTCTTCCTGCTCCTCCTGTGCCCAGCATAAATCATCACGACAAGCTCCAGCTGGGGAATTGCTTCCATTACCTACTCCATCACGTCCATGGACGCATCTCTCCATGGATTTCGTCACAGACCTGCCAGTCTCTCAAGGTTTCAACACTATCTGGGTTGTAATAGACCGATTTTCTAAGATGGTCCACTATATACCGTTGAAGAAGTTACCTTCTGCCCCTGACCTGGCACAGTTGTTTGTCCAACACATATTTCGTCTACATGGCCTTCCTGCTGAAATTGTCTCTGACCGTGGTGTACAATTTACTGCAAAATTCTGGAGGGCTTTGTGTTCTGTTCTTCAAGTGAAGTTAAACTTTTCCACGGCCTACCATCCGCAAAGCAACGGCTCCACCGAGAGAGTTAATCAAGATCTAGATACTTTCTTAAGAATCTTTATGTCTTCTTCCCAGGACAATTGGGCTGCCTTGCTGCCGTGGGCTGAGTTTGCACATAATGCTTCCTACCACTCGTCAACTAACCAAACGCCATTTCAGGTTGTATATGGCCTTCATCCTCGTGTTCCCGAATTTCAAAGCCTGCCTGTTTTCGATGTTTTCCCGCCCGTGGAGGACACGGTGCGGAATTTTGCTGCCATCTGGACTCAAGTACGGTCTGATTTGTTGAAGGCATCCTCTCGCTATAAGACCCAGGCCGATAGGAAGTGTAGAATAGTTCCACGTATGCAAGTAGGAAACCAGGTCTGGTTGTCTACTCGGAACCTTCGTCTAAGAGTTCCGTCTATGAAATTCGCACCCCGCTTCATCGGCCCCTTCACCATAACAGAAGTCATTAATCCAGTGGCCTACTGTTTACAGTTACCCCCATACCTAAAAATTCCCAATTCCTTCCATGTTTCCTTATTAAAGCCAATAGTCCTGAATAAGTTCCATAATGCTCTACCTACTTCTCCTCGAGTCCAGACGGAGAGAGGAGTTGAGTTTGAAGTCGCCCAGATCTTGGACTCTCGTCTGCGCAGAGGTCATCTTCAGTATTTGTTGGACTGGAAAGGTTACGGTCCAGAGGAACGTTGCAGGACCGATGCTCGTGATGTCTACGCTCCCACGCTCATCAGGAGATTCCATTCTGCCCATCCGGAGAAGCCTGGTGAGTGTCCTGAGGCCACCCCAAAAGGGGGGATACTGTCACGGCCAGGGTATTTCAGCATGGCGCTAGGCGGGTGTTACCTGTGAGGTCGTTGTGGTGCGGGCTGTCTGGTGGCGGAGCTGGTGTCTGGCGGGGGGCTTTGGCTCCGCGCGTTGTTGTGCGGCCCTGTTGTCACTCTGCGCTGGTGAGGTCTGGCGGCGTCTCCGTTCCGTTTGGCATGGGCACCGCCATCTTGCCTTCTGGCCATGTGATGCGGCTGGCCAATCCTGGTGAGTCACATGTTCCCTCCGGCCAGTAACAGCACGGCATGGGGTATTTAGGAGGGGTCAGTGCCTTCCTTCTTTGCCAGTGCAACGTGTATCTCAGCCTAGCTGAGAGGGAGTTCTCTGTGCTTTCCTGTTCCTGTGAATTCGCTGTCTGCCAGTCTGCCTGTCAGCTCCTAGCTCCCACTGGACTACCCCGCTTCCTCCATCACCCTTGCCCATACCTGAGTGCCTGAGCCTGCTGACATCCTGCGCTTCAGTTCACTACCTGCAAACCTGGCTTGATTATTTTCAGTTTCACTACCTGCAAACCTGGCTTGATTATTTTCAGTTTCACTACCTGCACACCTGGACAGCTCTAATTGTTTCTACTTGGACATTAACCCTTTTGCTCCCACCACAGAACTCTTGTGCACATTTATATATTCCTGGACTTTTATTTATTGCCACATTATATGTCTACTCAAGCACTTATTAAAATTCCTAGTTTTATTTTCAAATCTGCTTCTGTGATCGCTCCTGCTACCACCCCGGGTCCACAAACAACCCAGAACATAACAGTGTTTCACTGTAAAGCTGGCCACACACTAGACCAACTTACATCCAACTAGCCAACTTGTTGATTGGTTGGAATGAAAATCTGGTAAGGAATGGGAGTAACTGATGATCAGCAATTTGCTCCTAAATGCCAGAAAACAGATGAAAATGGTCGTCAGACAAGTTTGTTAAATGTTTGATCTAAACAATTTGTTCAAACAACAGTTTTTGTTCATTTTCCGGCGTTTGGGAGCAAATTGCTGATTGTCATTTGCTTTCATTCCTTACCAGATTTTCATTCCAACCAATCAACAAGTTGGCTGGTTGGATGTAAGTTGTTCTAGTGTGTGGCCAGCTTAAAGCTGGCCACACACTAGACCAACTTACATCCAACCAGCCAACTTTTGATTGGTTGGAATGAAAATCTGGTAACGTATGGGAGTAACTGATGATCAGCAATTTGCTCCTAAATGCCAGAAAACAGATGAAAATGGCGTCAGACAAGTTTGTTAAATGTTTGATCTAAACAATTTGTTCAAACAACAGTTTTTGTTCATTTTCCTGCGTTTGGGAGCAAATTGCTGATTGTCATTTGCTTTCATTCCTTACCAGATTTTCATTCCAACCAATCAACAAGTTGGCTGGTTGGATGTAAGTTGGTCTAGTGTGTGGCCAGCTTTAGTCTAAACTGTATATTCCTGGTAGCACCTCCCTACTATATGTCAATTTGATAACATTGATTTAGATATGGGAAAAATAGACATTCATTAATGTTCTATCTTGGTCTGTGCGGATAACCCCTTCTTCTTTGGATTATGGGAGAGACGTCATCCCATCACCCACTGCGGGAGTCGGAAGATGGAGCTCACGAGTAAGCTCCAGCCCAGCTCCGGTAATGGGCGCAGTGCAGCAGTCAGAGAGTCTCTCTGACTCTCATTGGCTGCCAAAACAAACACACTGCCGCTGGGTAGTATGAGTGTACTGGCCGGCGGCGGTGTTTGTTACTGTGTAGTGCGAGACCGCACTCCGGCTCTGATTCAGAGCCGGACGCTCTGACAGAGCGCTCGCTCTGAATCAGGGCCGTCCCTGCTCCTTTTTGGAGCTGCCTCCTGGCTGCTCGCATAGCTGTGGGTGACCACCCACAGCTTATGCGAGCGGCCAAAATGATGGTCGCGATGGTCAAGACCATTGCGACCATCGGGCTTGTGACGAGACCCTTGCAGTAGGGTCTCGCTGCCGCAAGCCCTGGAGTGCTTTTGGCTCTTTCAGAGCCAAAAGTACTCCCACTGACATCACTAGTGATGTCAGTGGGGCTGGCCCCAGATGGTAGGCGTTCCCATGGGAACGCCTCCGTCTGGGCAGCCACGCCCTCGGCACGCCCACCAAAGGGGGCGTGCTGTCAATCACCATCGACAGCACGCCCCCTTTGGTGCGAGACCCATAACGACGGCTTGGCCATCGTTATTCGGGTCTCGCACATGCGCACGACGGAGCCGCCTCCGTCGTGCGCATGCGCACTTGGGCAACATCGACCCGCTTGCGAGCGCTCAGCGCTCGCGAGCGGGTCTGAATTAGGCCCTCAGTGCGGTCCGCACTACACTGACCAGTGTCCTGGACCGCGGGTGCCGGCAACCCCCGCACCGCCGGTCCGATGGTGGTCAGGGCACGATCCCTGCTTGACCCCCTTTAGTTACACCACTGATCCCTAATGAGTTCTGCTTGCACTTGCATACAGGTTGGACTGGGGAATACTGTACATGCCAAGCATAAAAGACAATCTTGCTTCCCACAGTGGTCATGTAGTCTTTTAAAGATGTCAGAGTCACCAATAGATGTATAAGACTACTGTCATGTCTAAAAAGGTAACCACTGATTTGTATTCAAATATTTTATACAGTATTTTATACCTTCTCAAATGAACCCTGGAAAGCCACGGGTACAGCCTGTTTGCTATATAGTCTTGTTTAACTTATTTTTCTCTTTTTGTTTCAGTAGGTCTTCTTTTAATTTTTCTGTATTTTTACACCATCTTACACTGTGAGGGGTCCAAGGAAAGGGTGTTGAATTCCATTGCTTCAATCCTAGAGATTTCCTTTTTGACTTCTATTAAGTTAATTCCCAATTGTTCAATCACTAGCATTTGTTCAAGATGTTACAAAATTGAAAGTAGAACTTGGTTTTATGCCATCATAGATTTGGCTTATTTAGCAGACAAAGGGGCTCATTCAGACCTGCTCGTTAAGATGCATACTCTCGCTGCTGCCAATGGTATGCATTGCAGTGCATATGCGCATACCTTAGCGAAAGTTCACAATGCATTCGCTCGCTGCGCATAGACAGCCCAGCAGAGTGAGTGACAGGGGAAGCCGTTTGTAGGTGGTAACAGGGGCAGGCCATTAAAAACAGGGGATTGGAGGTGTAAACGCAGGCGTGCCTGAGCATCTCAATGGCGTTTTAGAGGTGTGCATAATTAAAAGCATACTTGCTGACAATCAGCTCCAGCCTTCCGGGAGGGAGCTGATTGTCGGCTAATAGCGGGGGGCGGGGCCGGCCATTGGGGGCGGAGTGGCCATTTTGTGTCACACTGGGGGCGGAGCCAGGGTGGGGCCGCACGGTCGCGTCATCGCGACTCCGCCCCCTCTTCACAATGCCGTGATTTTCGCCATCGTGAAGCAGGGGGCGGTGCCACGATGACGCGATTCTGTGCAAATCACGTCACCGGGCCCCCCCCCCCGATGCTGGTATTTCTGTTTTTTTCAGGGGGGAGGTGGGGAGGGTTGGAGACTTCTGGGAGGCTTGCCTGCCTTTCCGGGGGGCCGGGAGCGGAACCCGAAAATCGGGAGGCTCCCGGCCAAATTGGGAGGGTAGGCAAGCCTGATTAAAAGACAGCATCATAGTACACGTCACCTGGCTTGTTTTTACATTGAAGTGCTCGCAGTGCTTGCGGAAGGGTATGGTCAACCTCAAGCACTGTGATAGCATCCGATGTATCGATGGTTGCATACACTTCCTGGAGATGATGTGCACAAGTGGGTGCCTTAAAACAGGCTGGTGGGTGTCTGCATACATTATGTGATCGCCCTATAAGAAATACTGGGCGGGCTAATGCATTGCTATGTGATAGCACTGCCTACGCAATTTGCATACATGTCGTGCGAGCGATCGCATCTAGCAAGCGGCTCTGAATCAGGCCAAAGGTCCTCTTGGGATAAACTGCTTTTCATCTTGCTGGGAAAACCTGAACCCATGAACATGGTTTCCCACCTATTTTTTTAAATCTCATTACGTCCTTATAATATTCATTTGGTGTATTTTTATAGAAAGCAACTACAGTATATCTGTATCTATGAACAGAATCCTGACAACATCTTCACTGGCAGAGTGAAGTATTTGTTTTCACTAAACCCAGTAGCATCTTCTGTGTCCATTCCAAGATGGGGCATAAAAAGGAAAAAGAAAAGATGTAGGTAGACAAAAGAAAATAAAAATAATGAAAAATGTAGAGTAGTACTAAAGCTTACATGAAAGGTATACAAAGTTAGACATGGATAGAGGCAGCACATAAATTAATGAAATATTGTAAATGTTGTGTAAATTCCATAGATCCATAGAAACTCATCCAGATGTTCTTTATGTAGCCTTATTTAGAAGATAGGCTAGGAATGTGAAAGAAGTACATAATGTATATAGAGGTAGGATAGTATATATAACAATATATATATTTATTGTAAATTAGACCATGTAGTTTATATGTATGTAAACTTGTGGGTCCCAGGTAAAGGCCAGTAGCAGCGGCACGAGGCAATTTAGAAAGTGCTAGACATAGCATGAGCTTAGGCTAAGGGTAGACTGAAGATTAGAGCAGGAAGAGGCTCGTGCCGCGGGCAGGAGGAGAGTGGTCGCACGGATCAGGCTGTGACTGTCTGTTGCTGCTAGGATAGTGGCAGTTACTGCTGCTAATGGAAGTCTCTGGTGCTGAAGCCTGTGTGGGTGTATTGGGAGCTTCCCGGCAGCTGAAGCGATTGTACCTGTCAAGAGCGGACGAGGTCAGAGCGGGCTGCTGGTCCAGGGGTCTCCAGTGCAGAGGCTCTGATCGGGAGGACGTGTTAAAACGTGAGCTCCGGAGGTGAATAAGGCCGGAGCGCTCCGCTGGCTCAGCGGTTACAGTCCCAGGGGTTTCCGCCCAGGTTGCCATGGCAATAGTCTGGAGGAGGTGGCTAGAAAGGCGGGCGGACCCGGAAGCTTAGAGAGCCTAAGGAGAGGACAGGAGGGCTGCCGGTGAGTATCGGATGAGAGGCAAGCCTTGGCACGGCAGACACAGTAGCCACGCCCACACCTAGACTGACAGCAGCGCTGCAGTAAACAACTCCTCAGTACCCCCACTTACCACTGGGATTTGTTCCATGCTAGAGAGGCACAATGCATCTACAGCAGCAAGGGCTATTACGTGACCCGAAGCCTTATGGGGGGCATCCACTAGACGATAAAGTTGAACGATTGAACGATAATGATAAAATCTTTCGACAATCGTTCAAACATCATTTGAACATCGTTTGCAAATCGTGCAGTAATTGTTTCTAACGATGTACGAAGCGCGGTCCCACTGGTCATTTGATCGTCTCCTCCATCGACTGAACATGCAGGTCAATTTCACTTGATTGCTTACAAATCATTTACACATCGTTTACACATCGTTCACGCTGAATGATCAAACGATGAACCACTATCTGCCCACTATAGCTGAAAGCTCTCAATCACAGATTCAAACAACATAGTTTATTGTTAGATCTTTTGCAAATCGTTTGCAAATCTTTTGCACATTGTTCAGAGTGGAAGATCAAATTTCAGGGGAAACTTCAAGGGAAAATCGTTAAGAGGTTGGACAGGGATAAAATCGTCTAGTGGATGCCCCCCATTAGCCTATCATAGGGCCAATAATGCATTCTTGAGCCTAAGTGGGTCTGGAGGGATCAAGATACACAGCAATTGTCCGCAGCATAGTTAATCCCAGCAGGATCACAATATAACTCCTCCCCTATTGAGGGTTAGTCATTTTATATGCTATAAGATCGAGATGGTATAAAGTACAGAACAATTTACCACCTAAACAGAAGAGTTGGGGGAGGAGTATACATTTATATCAGCACTATAGGAGAGGAACGGCGGAGTGAACCGAATAAACCGTTATGTAACTTTTATCTGAGAGTATGCTAACAAGAGTATGAGGGGGTCATTCAGACCCGCTCGTGAGCAGCAGTACGCTCGCAAGCGGGTCGATGTTCCCCACATTCCCCACATTCCGCATGCGCGAGACCGGGGAGCGACGGGCTTTCCATCGCTCCGGGTCTCGCACCAAAGGGGGCGTGCTGTCGATGTTGATTGACAGCACGCCCCCTTTGGTGGGCGTGCCGGGGGCGTGCCTGCCAGACGGAGGCGTTCCCATGGGAACGCCTACCGTCTGAAGCCGGCCCCACTGACATCACACTAGTGACACTAGTGATGTCAGTGGGAGTGATTTTGGCTCTGATAGAGCCAAAATCACTCCAGGGCTTGTGGCAGGGAGACCCTACCGCAGGGTCTCCATCGCAAGTCCGATGGTCGCGATGGTCAAGACCATCGCGACCATCTTTTCGGCTGCTCGCATATGCTGTGGGTGGTCACCCACAGCTATACCAGCGGCCAGGAGGCTGCTCCATTTTCATGGAGGAGGGCCCTGATTCAGAACGAGCGCTCAGGTCAGAGCGTCCGGCTCTGAATCAGGCCCTGAGTCCATTCCAGCATTCCACTGTTGCTGGTTACTCCAGGGACCAGATACAAGTAGCTTAGACATCCCAAGGATTATTGATAGGAGATCCGCTACATTGTACAGTATATAAAGTAAAGCTCTGGCTTTTACATGATAGATGACCCATGAGTATAATTAAAATGTAACTCAATGTAACTTTTTATAACTAAAAGGCGAGGAATACCATCCCTGCCATTATAGGAAATATCCTACTGAAGGGTATAGGTGACTAGTTGCACCTGGACAATTTATACCCACGACCTGTGTGGGGAACTTTATAAAGGACAAAGCAAACAATCTTATTGGTATAGTTCATTTTGCAGAGATTACCTAGTTCCATAGACGTGTTCCTATTGTTATGTACTATGTGTAAGGTATAGGGGTGTGCACCGGCCACTTTTCGTGTTTTGTGTTTTGGTTTTGGATCTGGATCTTTCTTCGTGTTTTGGATCTGGATTGGTTTTGCCAAAACCACCCTTCCGTGTTTTGGGTTCTGGGTTTTGTGTTTTGGATCTGTATTTTTTTTAAAAAAAGCATAAAAACAGCTAAAATCACAGAATTTGCAGGTTTTTCTGCTCCTAGGCTATTATTAACCTCAATAACCTTAATTTCCACTCATTTCCAGTCTATTCTGAACACCTCACACCTCACAATAGTGTTTTTATGTCCAAAAGGTTGCACCGAGGTAGCTGGATGACTATGCTAAGCGACACGAGTGGGCGGCACAAACACGTGACCCATCTAGGCGTGAAACTGCAGTGGCAGACAGGATGGCAGTTTGAAAAACTAGGCCCCAAACTGTACATAATGCAAAGAAAAAAAAGAGGTGCAAGATGGAATTGTCCTTGGGCCCTCCCACCCACCCTTATGTTGTATAAACAGGACATGCACACTTTAACAAACCAATCATTTCAGCGCCAGGGTCTGCCACACAACTGTGGCTGAAATGATTGGTTCGTTTGGGCCCCCACAAAACAAGCTGGCAATTAATGTGTCCCTGCACAAACTGGCTCTATGGAGGCAAGATGTCATCCTCATCCTCCTCATCCACCGATTCCTCACCCTCTTCAGTGTGTACATCCTCATCCTCACAAAGTATTAACTCGTCCCCACTTGAATCCACCACCACAGGTCCCTCTGTACCTTCTGGAGGCTGGTCTCCCTGGAAGAGCTGATAATTCATTTTGATGAACATCATCTTCTCCACATTCTGTGGAAGCAACCTCCTACGCCTTTCGCTGACAAGGTTCCCGGCTGCACTAAACACTCTTTCGGAGTACACACTGGAGGGGGGGCAACTCAGGTAAAATAGAGCCAGTTTGTACAGGGGCCTCCAAATTGCCTCTTTTTCCTGCCAGTACAGGTATGGACTGTCTGCCATGCCTACTTGGATGCTGTCACCGATGTAATCCTCCACCATTCTGTCAATGGTGACAGTATCATATGCAGTGACAGTAGACATGTCAGAAATTGTTGCCAGGTCCTTCAGTCCGGACCAGATGTCCAAACTTGGTCCTGCCTGCCCTGCATCACCGCCAGCGGGTTGCTTAGGATACCTAAGTTTTTTCCTGGCAGCCCCAGTTGCAGGAGAAAATGAAGAAGGAGCCGTTGACGTGTCACGTTCCGCTTCAGCTGACAGTGTGTTCACCAGCAGGTCTTTGCACCTCTGCAGGCTTGTGTCGGCCGGAAAGAGAGACACCACATAGGCTTTAAACCTAGGATCGAGCACGGTGGCCAAAACGTAGTGGTCTGATTTCAACAGATTGACCACCCTGGAATCCTGGCAAAGCGAATGAAGGGCTTCATCCACAAGTCCCACATGCCGAGCGGAATCGCTCCGTCTTAGCTCCTCCTTCACTTTCTCCAGCTGCTTCTGCAAAAGCCTGATGAGGGGAATGACCTGACTCAAGCTGGCAGTGTCTGAACTGACTTCACGTGTGGCAAGTTCGAAGGGCTGGAGAACCTTGCACAACACGGAAATCATTCTCCACTGCGCTTGAGTCAGGTGCATACCCCCTCCTTTGCCTATGTCATAGGTGGATGTATAGGCTTGTATGGCCTTTTGCTGCTCCTCCATCCTCTGAAGCATATAGAGGGTTGAGTTCCACCGCGTCACAACCTCTTGCTTCAGGTGATGGCGGGGCAGGTTCAAGAGTGTTTGCTGGCGCTCCAGTCTTCGGCACGCAGTCGCTGAATGGCGAAAGTGGCCAGAAATTTTTCGGGCCACCCAAAGCGTCTCCTGCACGCCCCTGTCGCTTTTCAGAAAATTCTGCACCACCAAGTTTATTGTGTGAGCAAAACATGGGACATGCTGGAATTTGCCCAGATGTAATGCCCGCACAATATTGGTGGCGTTGTCAGATATCACAAATCCCCAGGAGAGTCTAAGTGGGGTAAGCCACTGGGCGATGATTTCCCTCAGTTTCTCTAAGAGGTTGTCGGCGGTGTGCCTCTTACTGAAACCGGTGATACACAGCGTAGCCTGCCTTGTAACGAGCTGACATTTCTGAGATGCTGCTACTGGTGACGCTGCTGCTGTTGCTGCATAAGGTGATACATCTACCCAGTGGGCTGTCACAGTCATATAGTCCTTAGTCTGCCCTGTTCCACTTGTCCACATGTCCGTGGTTAAGTGGACATTGTGTACAACGGCATTTTTCAGGACACTGAGGACACTTTTTCTGACGTTTCTGTACAGTCTCGGTATCGCCTGCCTAGTGAAGTGGAATCTAGATGGGATTTGGAACCGGGGACACACTACCTCCATCAATTGTCTAAATCCCACTGCACTAATGGCGGATACCGGACGCACGTCTAACACCAACATAGCAGTCAAGGCCTCAGTTATACGTTTTGCTTCAGGATGACTGCTGTCGTACTTCATCCTTCTCGCTAAGGACTGTAGGAGGGTCAATTGTTTAGTAAAAGTAGTGGTGTTCCTACTTCCTCTCTGGGATGATGAACGACTCCCAGCAGCAGCAACAGCAGCAGCGGCAGCAGTAGGCGTAGCAATGCAGGATCCTCCAGAGGAATCCCGGATAGGAGAGTCAGTCATGCCAGTGACATGGCCTGCAGGACTACTTCCGATCCTGACTAAGGAGGAAATTGACGAGGAGGGAGTTGACGGTGTGGTTTGCAGGCGCTTGGATACAACAGGACAACGGGATTTAGGTGTCCCTGGACTGCTTACGGTCTTAGCCAAAGTTTCTGAACTTGACAGTAACTTTTTATGAACGCGCTGCAGGTGCCGTATAAGGGAGGATGTTCCTAGGTGGTTGACGTCCCTACCCCTACTTATTTCACCTTTACATATGGTACATATGGCAAGACAGTTGTTGTCCGGATTTGGATAGAAATATTGCCAGACCAAAGAGGTGGAATGTTTGGTCTTCTGCCCAGGCATGACCGTGATGGGCTTTTTCATCCCACGGACAACAACTGTCTCCCCCGGAGCCTGATTTAAACAAACCACATCACCATCAGAATCCTCCTCGCCAACTTCCTCCTCAGCGCCAGCTACACCAGTATCCTCATCCTGTTGTACTTCAACAGTGACATCTTCAATTTGCATATCAGCAAGTGGACTGTGGGTGCTCCTTTCAGCACTTGCAGGGGGCGTGCAAATGGTGGAAAGAGCCACCTCTTCCCGTCCAGTGCTGGGAAGGTCAGGCATCGCAACCACCACCACACTTGGACTCTCCTTGGGGATTTGTGATATCTTCTTAGAAAGCACAGTTCTTCGCTGTGCTTTTGCCAGCTTAACTCTTTTGATTTTTTTAGTGGGAGGAGGGCTTCCATCGTCATGTGAAGCTGAACCACTAGTCATGAACATACTAGGGATCGACCTTAGCCGTTCCTTGCCACTCCGTGTCGTAAATGGCATATTGGCAAGTTTACGTTTCTCTTCAGCTGATTTAAATGTCTTTTTCAAGGTCATTTTCCTGAACTTTGCCATTTGGGATTGTATGTGCCCTCTACTATGACATTGGGCATCGGCCTTGGCAGACGACGTTGATGGCATGTTATCGTCTATGTCATGACTAGTGGCAGCAGCTTCAGCACTAGGAGGATGTGGTTCTTGATCTTTCTCTATTTTATTTTTATCGGAGAAAGTTTGGTCCTCCATTTATGTTATATCGATTTGATATATACGTGCGGCTAAACACAGAAAATAATTTTTTTTTTGGTTTGGACTGGAGTGTACTTTGTGGGTTACAGCACCCTTTAACGGTCAAGCCAGCCGGCCCTTTACTTATGACACAGGCGCACGCTTGGCACTACTTTGTTGATGCACGTGCGGCTACTGCGCACACAATTCACAAACACAGAAAATAATTTTTTTTTGGTTTGGACTGGAGTGTACTTTCGGGGGTTACAGCACCCTTTAATGGTCAAGCCAGCCGGCCCTTTACTTATGACACAGGCGCACGCTTGGCACTACTTTGTTGATGCACGTGCGGCTACTGCGCACACAATTCACAAACACAGAAAATAATTTTTTTTTTGGTTTGGACTGGAGTGTACTTTGGGGGTTACAGCACCCTTTAACGGTCAAGCCAGCCGGCCCTTTACTTATGACACAGGCGCACGCTTGGCACTACTTTGTTGATGCACGTGTGGCTACTGCGCACACAATTCACAAACACAGAAAATAATTTTTTTTTTGGTTTGGACTGGAGTGTACTTTCGGGGGTTACAGCACCCTTAACGGTCAAGCCAGCCGGCCCTTTACTTATGACACAGGTGCACGCTTGGCACTACTTTGTTGATGCACGTGCGGCTACTGCGCACACAATTCACAAACACAGAAAATTATTTTTTTTTGGTTTGGACTGGAGTGTACTTTCGGGGGTTACAGCACCCTTTAACGGTCAAGCCAGCCGGCCCTTTACTTATGACACAGGCGCACGCTTGGCACTACTTTGTTGATGCACGTGCGGCTACTGCGCACACAATTCACAAACACAGAAAATAATTTTTTTTTTGGTTTGGACTGGAGTGTACTTTGGGGGTTACAGCACCCTTTAACGGTCAAGCCAGCCGGCCCTTTACTTATGACACAGGCGCACGCTTGGCACTACTTTGTTGATGCACGTGCGGCTACTGCGCACACAATTCACAAACACAGAAAATAATTTTTTTTTTGGTTTGGACTGGAGTGTACTTTCGGGGGTTACAGCACCCTTAACGGTCAAGCCAGCCGGCCCTTTACTTATGACACAGGTGCACGCTTGGCACTACTTTGTTGATGCACGTGCGGCTACTGCGCACACAATTCACAAACACAGAAAATAATTTTTTTTTTGGTTTGGACTGGAGTGTACTTTCGGGGGTTACAGCACCCTTAATGGTCAAGCCAGCCGGCCCTTTACTTATGACACAGGCGCACGCTTGGCACTACTTTGTTGATGCACGTGCGGCTACTGCGCACACAATTCACAAACACAGAAAATAATTTTTTTTTGGTTTGGACTGGAGTGTACTTTCGGGGGTTACAGCACCCTTTAACGGTCAAGCCAGCCGGCCCTTTACTTATGACACAGGCGCACGCTTGGCACTACTTTGTTGATGCACGTGCGGCTACTGCGCACACAATTCACAAACACAGAAAATATATTATTTTTTTAGCACTTGGGGGGAGCACCCCTGATGGACAGAGCACCCCCTGGACAACACTACAGCACTCCTTTAGGACTGGGACACTGCACAGGACTTTGGAGTGGACACAGCCCCTATGGAGAACTGACTGCACAACACAGTCCAGCCAGCCCCTATGGACTTTGAAGTAGTGGACACAGCCCCTATTAACAACAGCAGCACAGCACAACACAGCCAGCCCCTATGGACTTTGAAGTAGTGGACAACAGCAGCACTACACTACACTACACTACACTACACTACACTACACAGCCCTAACTCCCACCCTCCCTCTTCACTGTCCACAGCCGAGTGAGAAAATGGCGCCGACGCGGGTACCATACATAGGATCCAAAACCCGCGAGACTCGGAAGGCGGGATGATGACGTTTTGCCTCGATTTCAGATCCGAGTCAGGCGGGAAAAGTCGAGCCTGACTCGGATCGGACTCGGATCGGGGGGGCTCGGGGGGGTTCGGATTTCAGAAATCCGAACCCGCTCACCCCTAGTAAGGTATAATGTAAAATGGTTGTCATATGGAAAACTGTATAGGCTGTTATGTTAATGTAACTTATACTTAATGTTGAATTATAGGGGTCAGGTAAACGAGTTGTACAAAAATAAATGCAACTAAAAATAACTTATAGCATTTACCTTAGGAGTTGAAAGGATGATCACTGTCGCCATCTGTAACAATACAAAATAAAAACAAGAAGACACAGGAGGTTAGTAGCTATTATATATTGTAATACGGTGTAAAGGAAATATTTGCAAGTTGCATATTAATGAATACATTAAAAATACTTATTTTAGTAACCAGGGTGTTCCTAGGCTGGCCCTGATAAAACACAGTTTAGGTGGAGGCACTTTGTTGGTTAGTCATTAGGTAGTAACCAGGGGTTACATTTATGGAAAGGTTCAGCACAAAAACATAGTACTACAACAGAACGGTGTTCATTAATAATGTCATCTGTTTTAGTTAATGTAGACTTTCCTTAGACGTATCAAAATGCATGTCAGAGCAGCAAAATTTAAAGGAACACAGGTGCCAATAATTGTTAATGGGGTGCCTAATTGCAAACATTATCACACCGCTACAGTATGTTTAAGTAAACAAATCATCTTGTCCTTCCAACAGCCAACGCTGAACACAGTGATGTACAGTAGGAGCAAAACATAAACAACCCCAATAATGTCAATGAATTGGGTTACAGTATTACGGCTGTGAGGTGATGTGAAGCAAACCACTCCAGATGGAGCATATACATAACAGACACAGGAATGAAACAAACAATAAGTAGACTGAGAATACAGAGCAATGGGTTGATTCACAGCAGGGCCGTAGCTAGGGTAGTGCGGACAGTGCCAAAGCACAGGGCACCACAGGTCAGGGGGCACTGTTTGGACCTGTCAAATTTCGGTTTATTATCATTCTTGCTTGTAGCTTCCTCTTATTTCATCCCCGGCATCTCCTGACTTCCCCTATCTCTTCCCTGGCTCTTCCCCATGAAGCAATGACCCATTTTTGGGTGCATTATGTCCCTTTGAAAAATGAGGGGGGCGCCAATGCTCTTTCTGGCACAGGGTACCAAAAAGTCTAGTTATGGCTCTGATTCACAGGAGGATGCTATTGCCATTGCTGCTGGTCTCAGACTTCCCTTTGTGTTATTGTGTGACCTCCCGAGACTGCTAGCCCTGAGATGCCCACTTTCAATGTTCTTGGACAGTGGAAATCCTCTGCTTAACTCAAACACTCCACCAACAGTGAACCATTGGGATGGCAGTTTAAATCGTAGAAATACTTATGATTCATGGCCAACAGTGGGGCCAGCAGGGTGAGTGGTCATAATCACTCTGTCATGATGATTGGCCTATTTTAATGTGGAAGTCTGTAGTCCACCCCATTGTTAATCTGTGTCTGGTCATGTGATATAAGATACTTAACTTTGAACTCTGGAATTACATAAAATCTATGAAGCACAGTGAAGTGATGCAATTATAATATAAGGCATTCATCTTTTATATGCTATCAGGGCCGGACTGGCCATCTGGCACTTCTAGCAAATGCCAGATGGCCAGAAGAACCGCCTCCCAGAGCTTGATGAATTCTGTCCCCATACTAGTGTATGGGGACAGTGTGCCATTCCGCAGTAGGAAGGTAAATAGGAGATATCTGTGATATCTCCTGCTTTACCTTCTTGATGAATGGCCCTAACACTTAATTTCTATAATTGCAGGTGAAAATGTTAATTTTAATTTTGTAAAAATTAAGTGATGATGAATAGGTCCCTTTGCGTCTATAGTGCCCTATCTTGTCCCTCCAAGGACACCTTTACAATGAATAGTCCTGAAACTTAATTTACACAAAAGTAGGTGAAAATTTTAATTTGCAACCTGCTATACAATGTGTGTCACCTCTAGGATATATTACTCAAAAATCACATTAGTTAAATAAAGAATACAAATAATATACAACAGATACTTACATTTTAAATGAAATACAGACTACCTAAAATTACAAGATATTTACCATAACAATAGCACACCAAAAATACAGATCACTTTAATGTTCAACACTTCAAAGCGGTACATTGAGGTATTGTCAGTTTAAGCAGTTATCAGTACCCCTGCCTCACCCCTGGGTGAGGTTCATCCTGAAACCTGTGGTGACAGAGTTTACAAATATTTCCTTTTAAAACTAGCTGTCACTTCTGCATTCTGCAGTCATTACCTGTATGCATATGTGCAGTGACCATCAGCTGCCAGGTGAGCCATGGGATAAACTGTATGTGGGAAATTAGTTCAGTCACTGATAGATAGATAGATAGATAGATAGATAGATAGATAGATAGATAGATAGATAGATAGATAGATGGATGGATGGATGGATGGAAGGATGGATGGATAGATAGATAGATATTCAGTAAAATTCAGTTTTCTGTAACAGCGACTATAGAAATTGTTTGAAATGGAATTGTGCATCATAAAATCTCCATCAACATATTGCCTATAGCTATGTGTATCCATGCTGTAAATTGAGCTACTGAGTTAAATGATCAGTCTTGGCAAATTTCCATACTCAGCCAGGACTCTGTGTCTTGTGCTTGTTGGAGAAACCACAAGAAGCTCCTATAAGTAGCCAGTGCTTATTCTGAGTCTCTGATACGGCACAGTGCAGTCTTTCACTGAATAGTAGAAACGACTGAGCTGCATTTGCTTAGTGATAGCAAGATGCTGTAAAAAGTATAGAGATGGCAATTTATTTACAATGATCAGATAAGGAGGGTAATTGTGTAATGGACAGACATAAGGCTGCAATGTATTTTAAACAAATACATGAGTTGTACTGAGTACCTGGCTGCATTGTATAGCAACAGAGGGCCTGATTCAGCAAGGATCGCAACTGCGATTACGCACACAATCGGACAATTGTTGCATTCTGCGCATGTGTATGCATCACAGTGTTCGTGCGCGAACCAGCCCCTGCGATTGGAACTGAATCATATGGGATTATAATGTACAGTAGGCAGACATCCAGCTGTATATTATAGTGGACACGTGACTGCATTTTATCCCTAACATGTGGAGACGAATAACATAGTAAACACATAATACTGCATTTAATAGTGGAAACGTTGACAATAATGCAACTGTAAAGTGTAGTGGGCACACATGGGTTGCATTGTACATGGACAGATATCAAGCTGATATGTGTGGTGTATATATGATTAATTAATTTAAGACATATACTGACCAGTACATAGGAGCTGTAATGTATGGTTAATAAACATGAGGCTGAATCTGTAGCGGACACATTAGTGAATACATGGGAATATTTTTATTGTGGATAAACATGGGATTACACTATGTAGTGGGCATTTGGAAATGCATTGCATAGTGGACACGTGATTGAATTTGCAGTATATAGGGCTCTATTCATCATCACTAGTTGGGGATCTATTCATCATCACTAGTTGTGGATCTATTCATCATCACTAGTTGGGGATCTATTCATCATCACTAGTTGGGGATCTATTCATCATCACTAGTTGGGGATCTACTCATCATCACTAGTTGGGGATCTACTCATCATAACTTAATTTTTACAAAAGCAGGTGAAAATAAATATTTTCACCTGCAATTCTAAAAATGTATTTATCGGGCCATTCATCAAGAAGGTAAAGCAGGAAATATCACAGATATCTCCTACTTACCTTTCTCTTGTGGAATGGCCCGCTGTCCCCATACACTAGTATGGGGACAGAATTCATCAAGCTCCAAAAATACAATATTTTTGGAGCTTGACTGCGGGAGCATTCGCCATCTTCAGATGGCGTTAGCTCCTGCTTGTGTATCATAACCCGCTCCTTCAGATGGTGTTTGCTCCCATAACCCGCACCTTCCCTTTGGGAAGGAGTCCCGGGTTGCGAAGAGGGATCCTTTGGATCCCTCCGCCCCTGTCCGGCTCCTTCCGCAGGATGCCAGGGCTCTTGTGCGCATTCGTGACCTTTTCACTGCTCAGAAAGAAAAAGTGAAAAAATCGTGGAGACAGCTGATTTTTGGATCAGCTGTCTCCACGCCGGAGCAATGATGAATCGGTGCTTGCGGCAAGTAAGAATGTTAATTATTCTTCACCGATAAGTAGCATGAAGAATAGAGCCCATAGTGAGTAGACACGCTTCCTCATTGTTTAGTGGACACATATCAGGTTGGATTTATACTTAACATGCAAATATTATGCTAGACAGGATGCTGTACTTTATGCTGATTGTTGGGTATTATATTCTGATTATTGCCATTTGTGTGTGTACAATATGTAAATCATTATCATTTCCTTGGTATAATATTCTGGTAATTTTATTGGCTGAGAATGATCGTCGTAATGATCAGGGATAGTCGTCATTGATCATTGCAGAGGACAAAGCAGCAAAATGCCAAATAATTGGAAATACATGAAGTCTGAGGGAATGGGCAAATAGGGGAAGGAGGTATGAAGTGTTTGCACTCTACAGAAAAAAATTATATATGCAGCGCATAGCACGAGCAGATTTGTACTATGAGAGAGCAATGCACAGTGACCATTATTTGTAAAATATCTCCTGGATATACAATGTTGTTTTTATAACTAAAAGTCTTTAACTTTAAAAACTGCATATTGATATGAGATAAAAACAGTTACACAGTGATGTAGTCAAAAGGTCGACAATGACGTTGACAGTTATGATGGTGATTTTTTAAATGTCAACAGGCACTGTGACGATATTATCATAATATCAACAGGTGAAACGTCGACAGTGTCAGAATATCGACATTAGGGATAGGCTGCCAGCGGGAGGGTTAGGTTTAGGCTGTGGGGAGGGTTAAGTTTACACTGTGGGGAGGGTTAGGTTTAGGTTGTGGGGGGAGGTTAGGGTTAGGCTATAGGGAGAGGTTAGGGTTAGGCTGTGGAAAGGGTTAGGGTTAGGCTGTGGGGGGAGGTTAGAGTTAGGCTATGGGGGGAAGTTAGGGTTAGGCTGTGGGGAGGGTTAGGTTTAGGCTGTGGGGCCAGATTAGAGATAGGTTACAGGGGGAGGTTAGGGTTAGGTTGTGGGTGGAGGTTAGGGTTACGCTGTGGGAAGGGTTAAGTTTAGGCTGTGGGTGGAGGTTAGGATTAGGCTGTGGGAGGAGGTTATGGTTTGGTTGTGGAGAGGGTTAGGCTGTGGGCGGAGGTTAGGGTTAGGCTGTGGGAGGAGCAGGAGCATATTTATAATGCACCCATAAAATTTACCTCTCCGGAATCCCACGTCGGTTCCGGTGTCTGCGCCTGTAAAAAACGGCTGGAAAATGGCAGCCGTGGCCATTTTCCCATCGTTTGCACATGCTCAGTACAGAGAAAATGCCCGCCGTGGCCATTTTCCTGGTGACCTGCGCATGCGCTATAGACTCTGGGCACACTCTAGTGCCCAGAGTCTATAAGTGCGGTGCTGGCCGTGCACCGCTCAGTGCACAGCTGGCCGCCGGACGGAGAGGAGGGGGCCCGTGATGGAGACTGCACACGGGCCCCCTCCTCTCTAGAAATGTCCCTGGGGAGGAGGTTAGGGTTAGACTGTAGAGAGGTAAGGTTAGGTTTAGGCTGCGGGGGGAGGTTAGGGTTAGGTTACAGGGGAGATTAGGGTTAGGCTGTGGGGGGAGGTTAGAGTTAGGCTATGGGGAGGGTTAGGGTTAGGCTGTGGGTAGGGTTAGGTTTAGGCTGTGGGGGGAGGCTAGGGTTAGGCTACGGGAGGAGGTGAGGGTTAGGCTGTGGGGAGGGATAGCTTTAGGCTGTGGAGGGAGATTAGGGTTAGGCTACGGGGGGAGGTTAGGGTTACACTGTGGGGAGGGTTAGGTTTAGACTGTGGGGGGAGGTTAGGGTTAAGTTATGGGGGAGATTAGGGTTAGGCTGTGGGGAGGGTTAGGTTTAGGCTGTAGGGGGGAGGTTAGGGTTAGGCTATGGGGGAGTGTTAGGGTTAGTCTGTGGCGAAGGTAAGGTTTAGGCTGTGCAGGGAAATTAGGTTTAGACTGTGGGTGGAGGTTAGGGTACGGGAGGAGGTTAAGGTTAGGCTGTGGGGAGGGTTAGATTTAGGCTGTGGGGGAGATTAGGGTTAGGCTGTGGGTGGAAATTAGGGTTAGGCTGTGGGGGGGAGATTAGGGTTAGGCTTTGTGGGGGAGGTAGGTTTAGGCTGTGGGGAGGGTTAGGTTTAGGCAGTGGGGGCAGGTTAGAGTTAGGCTACAGGGGGAGGTTAGGCTGTGGGGAGAGTTAGATTTGGGATGTGGGGGGAGATTAGGTTTAGGATGTGGGGGGAGATTAGGGTTAGGCTACGGTGGGAGGTTAGGGTTGGCTGTGGGGGGAGGTTAGGGTTAGGCTACGGGGGGAAGTTAGGGTTAGTCTGTGGGGAGGGTTAGGTTTAGTCTGTGGGGGGAGGTTAGGGTTAGGCAGCAGGGGAAGGGAAAGTTAGAAGATGCCGCTGGATGATGATCTAGATGATGAATGTTGACATTATGACTGTCAAGTGTCAACATATCATACCCAACCCAAAGAAAATATGTTTGTATTTAATTTAATTTAGATTTGTGTTCTTTTTTTATCAAGTATTTTTATTGAAGATTGTTTTCAATAACAATAGAGAAAACAGACAAAGGATGTGAGGTAATCGGTAACATGAGAAAAAAACACAAGCACATTTATAACTGGAATGAGCAATACAGGGGAGTGCATGCAGGGACCAATATGTACTGAAATAAACAAAATTATTCCAGAGCAGGAGTAATGAGGGATAGATTTGTGTTTTTAAGTGAAATATATGACTTTCACATTTATTAGATACACTGGGCCTGATTCAGCAAGAAATGCAGTTGCTAATACGCAAGCAGTCGGTCGATCATTGCGTTCTGCGCATGCGTATGCATCACAGTGTGCGTGTGCGAACTAGCAATTGCAATCGGAATAGCGATTGCAGAGGCTACGCAGACTCAGAGCGAGTGATTGACAGGAAGTGCAGTTTGTGGGTGGTGACGGGTGGTGGTCAGGCGAATGCAGGCGTGCCAGTGTGTTTCAACACCGTTGCAGGGGCGTGCATAAATTAGCCAATGCGAAACCATACGCAGCCTGAGGCCTCATAGCGTGCGCTGAAGTTAGCGATTCCTGAGTGAGATCTGACCAGCCTGAACTGTGCGTATGGGTCCGATGTTACTATATGTTACCGATTATTTAGATATGCTGCCAAAGTATACAGATGTGAGTAAGGGGAAATGGGCATCCTTATGTTAGGCTGTGATCGCAATGCGAATACAAACATTTACATATCACCGCTGATATTAGCATCTGCGTTGCATGCGTATTAGCAGAATAGCGAACCTTGCTGAATCAGGCCCACTGTCCAGACACTATTCTCTCTTAGGTATGTGACATTATTATGTATACTGTATATAGATTAATGTGTCATATATTTCACATAAGAACACATTTTCTTTTCCCCTTTAAAATTAGATGAGAGTCTTCTTTCCTGCAGTCAACATGGAAATGTCAATAAAGGAATGCAAATAGATGATAGTGCTGATGGCTGCTCTATCATGCAGAGGTCTGTAGGAATGATTGCATAGATGGGGTCTACTCAGAATACAGGCAAATGTTTGCATGGATTTCAGATCCCTGGAAGAGGGATTGCGAACGCTTGACATGTGAGTCAGAATTAGAGCCTCAACCTGGTGTCTATTAGACTCTTTAATCTAATGTTTTGTGATTGATAGGCCAGCACCACAGAATACTTAACATTCCCCACTCTGTTGCTTGTTCATTGCTAGAAGCAGGGGTATAAATTTATACCAGGAGGCAAGATAGTTGTTGGTGCCCCCCTTCCTTCTGCTTGCATTCACTACCAACAGCAGCAGCACACAGTCAAATACTCTCCTCCCCTTGCATTCACTTTCACACCCCAGCAGCACCCAGGCACACACTATCAACCCATTTCCCCTCCACATTCACTACCAACACCCCAGTAGTACCCAGACACACACACTCATTCCCCTGCATTCACTTTCAACACCTCAGCAGCACCCAGACACACACTCTCAACTCATTTCTCCTCCACATTTAGGGCCTCATTCAGAGGCGGTTGGAGGATGCAAGCGGTCGCTCAGAAACTGGGCGGCCACTTGCATCCTGACCGCCCACCTCTGTTGCGGTCGTTAGGCTGTGGGTTAACACCCACAGCTCTAACGACCGCTCCGGTGATGGTCGCGATGGTCAGAGACCATCGCAACCATCGGGGCTTACGACGAGACCCTAGGGTAGGGTCTCCCTTGTCGTAAGCTCCGGAGAGCTTCTGGCTCTGTCAGAGCCAGAAGCTCTCCACTGACATCACTAGTGATGTCAGTGGGGCCTCCCCCAAATGACAGGCGTTCCCATGGGAACGCCCCCGTTTGGGCTGCCACCCCCCCCGGCCCGCCTTCAAAACGTGGCGAGCTGTCAATCAACATCGACAGCTCGCCCCCTTTGGATCGAGACCCGCTACGACCGGCCGGGTTTCACGCATGCGCACGACTGCGCCGGCGCCGTCGTGCGCATGCTCTGTGGGTGGCCATCGACCCGGTCCGAGCGCATCGGCGCTAACGACCGGGTCTGAATGACCCCCTTAATTCCAACACCCCAGCAGCACCCAGTCACACACTCTTCCCACTGCATTCACGTACAACAACCCAGCAAGAGAAGTTCAAATAAGGTAACACAAGTATCAGCCATGAAGAAGGAACTGGTTGCCCATCCACGTCCATGACTGAACATTGAGCGTGCACGTAAACTGATTCTGTTGGATAGACGAGTGACAGTGGATTATGTTGCAAATCCCCCGAAAGAAGTCCTGAGAGGACAAAGATTCACATCTGATGAAAAGGTGAAGACAGCGGTACATTCATGGCTTGCAGATCAGCCTGAAACATTTTTTAATGAGGGAATTCGAAAGCTTGTTGACAGATGGACAAAGTGTATTGAAAAGCAGGGAGATTATGTAGAAAAATAATGTATTTGTCTTTTCTGAAAGTTGATTGAAATAAATTCTACAGCCAGAGTGCAGATAATTTTTGGCTCACCCTCGTACATTGCTACATTAGAGATCATAACACTGAAATAGCGGAATCGGTATGAGATGGCGGTGGCTGAATAGCCGTTGATTCAAATACCGATGCTGGCAGGTCGAAATATGGCGCAGAATCCCAACAGGCGGAGGTAAGGACCCTAACCCTCCCCTCTCCCTCCCCTAACCCTCCCTTAGTGGTGCCTAACCCTAACCTCCTCGGGGGGGGGGTGCCTAACCCTAAACTACCCCCGGTGGTGCGTAAGCCTAACCCATCCTTCCCGCACCCTAAACCTAATCCTCCCGGGGGAGTGCCTAACCCTAACCTGGCTAGACTGGCAAATGTCCAAGGGCCCACCTCTGCACACCCTGCAAGCTCTACAGCCACTCCCAGCATCCTAAGGCTGCTTGGAGCAGTGCAATAGTAATCCGGACTTGTCTTTCTCCAAACTCACCTGGGAGCGTACACCCAACACCTACGACACTCTTGCTGCTGCTGAGAGTGGCCAGAATGTATCAGTGCACACCGCCACTGGGCATGCACAGGGATGTGCAGTGAGCACAGAGAGAAGTGATTGGCCAGCCGCCACATGCTGGGCTTAGTGATGAGAAGATGAGCCTGGTCATGTATAGTAGGATGCTGCGGCTGCTGTGGATGGAGATAACAAATAGGTGAATACTAGCAGGAGGAAAGTTATACCTGCAGGGTTCTTATTATTATTTATTTTGCATATACTGTAAAATGACAATTCTTTAGAATGTCCTTGGCTGAACAGATTAAATATCGTGCTGTATGTGTTGATCAATGAGTTCCACTGTAAATTGTATTTAGAGTTGTTATGTATTTCTAATATGCACGATACAGTCATTATTCGGATATGATAAAACATGTAGACCTAAGACATTATAGAAGTCAAATAGGACGCCCACCTTGAAAGTTTGCCAGGGGCCTCCAAGCCTCTATTTATGCCCCTGATCATAATGATAAATTTCCCAGGAATTAACACTCTAGTAAAGTGTGTACAATACAGAATGGTTTATGTGGTTCATGACATTTTTGTTATTTTGAAACAATGGGATATGTAAAATAATTATATGGTTTTTTTTTTCAATTTCACAGCTATTATTTTATTCAAGTTGGTGTGCACCCAAAGCAACAATCTGAATCATCTGTGTGTGGGACACCTCAAGAAATGAGTTTGTCCATGCTTCCTACCCTATCAAACAATACAGCTGTCCTGCTGTGATATCTGCCACAGGCAAAGAAATCCAAACAACCAGTTATAAAGGCAGCCCGGAAGAACTAATACATAGGCCCTCATTCAGAGCCGTTCGCTATTTGTGGTCGTTCGTTCAAAAACAAGGGGTGGCTATTCAAATGATCCGTTCGCAAATTGCAGTCTGTTCACACCTCTAAGTCTGAACGAGTGCGCAAAACATACGCTCGTTTATTTGATAAAAACGCCCCCTGGCCGCTCGCACCATACGTCATGTCCGCTATTTATTAGATTAATCGAGTACATCGTACAGCGTATGAACTGCTCGCTATTCTTGTGGTTGGTTATTTCAACCGCTATTTTGCGAGCAGTTCTGAGTTAAAAAAAAATAAGTGACGTGGTCAATGACGCTGCTGGATTAATTATGCACTCCCTTAAAACGCCCGTTTTGACCTTTAAGCACGCCTGCGTTCGAATTCCACTCCCCCGTTTTCAAGCACCTTCCCCTGTTACCACCCACATACGCCTCATTCTGTCACTCAGAATAGCAGGCACTCGCTATATTGCGTACAAACGATTTTCGGCCGCACTGACTGGTTCGCGCATGCGTACGGTTTTTAGACATTCTGTGAAATGGCAATGCAAATATGGAACTAGTCAATTGTAATGCACTTTTGAAAATGCCCCAAGAACAAGCAGGAACTGAAGACATTTGCAGTAGAGGCCTGGCAGAGCATCACCAGGGATGAAACCCAGCGTCTGGTGATGTCTATGCGTTCCAGACTTCAGGCTGTAATTGCCTGCAAAGGATTTGCAACAAAGTATTAAAAAGTGAAAGTTAGATTTAGGATTGTTTAGTTTGTCCCATTACTTTTGGCCCCTTAAAAAGTGGGAGGCACATATAGAAACCGTTGTAATTCCTACACCGTTCACCTGATTTGGATGTAATTACCCTCAAATTAAATCTGAAAGTCTGCAGTTAAATCACATCTTGTTTGTTTCATTTCAAAGATATTGTGGTGGTGAATAGAGGACAAAAACTGCAAATTTTGTCAATGTCCCAATATTTATGGACCTGACTGTATAAGTGGAAACACAGAAACAAATTAACATCACAGGGTGTAAAGTGGTCAGTTTGACAGTTATGTATTTATAAGGTCTAATGTACTTGGGAGAGCCCAGATTTTGTATTCTGAATGTACTAGCTTTTATTTTTACACTTGTATGCTTAAATAGTAACGGCTTAACAGGAAGGATACCTAAACCAACTTATATCTAAATCTTTGAACCTGGGCTGGCTATGCCCTACTTTTTTACAGAAACTCTATATGTAGAAAACATAACAATATACAATAGGGCACACTAAAGGGGGGCATCCACTACACGATTTTAGCAGGCGATTGAAAGATAATGACGTCGTTATCGTTCAATCGTTTAAAAATCGTTTATGAATTGTGCAGTGTTTGGTCGTTAACGATCAACGATGCGCGCTCCCGCTGGTCGTTTGATCGTCTCATCAGTCGACTGAACATGCAGGTCACTTTCACTTGATCTATTAAAGATAGTTTGCAAATCGTTTGCAAATCGTTCAGACTGAAAGATAAAATTTCAAGGGAAAAAATCAAGGGAAAATCGTTTAGAGATTGGACAGGGAGTAGATTGTCTAGTGGATGTGCCCCTTTAGGGGGCAATTCAATCCGCTGCAATGTGCTGTGGAGAACCTCTGGAGCACTCCAAAGCGATTAATCTTTTATGTTCCCCTCTCACCCCATTGAGGGTGGGCTGGAAAATCAGTAGAGATTCCTTGTTGTATCAGGGTGTCTGGCAGCACATCATGGAGAATCGCATTCCTCCATTAGAAAGCAACTGACATTTTTGTTCTTCAGGTATCTGACAGGAAATAGTTAATTACTCTGTATTTCTCTTCGATATTCCTAAAATTTCTGCAGTAGACCATCTAAATTGCAGATATATTTAATACTATATATTTTGTTCTGTTTACATGTGATTAACGTATATTACAAATGCACCGCTGTGAGCGTAGCCTTAGGAGCTCATTGTTTCATATACTTCCAGCAACCCTTATTCCAAAAATGTTATGCCCCTGAATGGCAAAGGCCAAGTCCAAATCTTTCCAGCCATTTCTCCAAATCTAAAGGCACCGCAGCTTACAACTGCACCTTACTGTTGGGCTTTTTAACAATGTGAATAACAATATGAGAAATGGTTTTTATACAACCCTCTAACTAGCTAACGTTTACATCTTGCACGTTTTTAAAGATTTTGTATTTCATTTTCTAGACAGGTGGCATCTATATAAGGTATCCTAACCAGCTCTCCAGCCCACAACCTTGTCCTCTGTTACTGACCACTCCTAGGACCCTGATGCAGGAGGAAGCACATGCTGAAAGGTTAGTAAATGATGCCCCCTTGTATGGGAGCATGATGATGAAGTCAATAAGATAGTAGTAAAACTTATATCCAATAAGAGCTTAAATCCAACTAAATAACAGGATCTGCTTAACTGAAATAATGAGGGTATAAACAAACCTCCCAACATCCCAACTTTAGTACTAACTTCAGAACTGGAGAGGGACTGGCCGTCGCATGGAGTGATAGGGCTGCATGTAATTACATTTTCCATGAGTCCACTCTCTTAAAAATAAATGGCTTCTTTACACATTGGTAAAATATGGCGCATACCCCAGTTCGACAATAGTTGTTGAACATCATCGGCCTGATTCAGAGCTGCACACAAGCGGCCAATGTTTTCAGTCTGCACTTGCGTCCCAATGGTTACCGCTCAAAGACATAGAACAAAATTGCATGTTGATAGATGCAATTTTGGTGGGAATTTCTGAGTGGTGGTAATAGGGGGGTGGCTAACCAGACACAGGTGTGTCATGGTCAGCACTGACCCAGGCAGCTATGTTCAGCCTCTGTAGGGCTGGTGCAAACTCCAATGGTGCGACCGATGGTCTATATTAATACACACAGCCGGCCACGGTATTAGCATAAAGACATGGTTGTGGCAAAAGATGCAGTCACACCTGCAATTGCGCCCACCTCTGAATAGGTCCCATGCCTCTCTATAGGCCTGATTCAGTGGTGCAGTTTGCTAAGTCTAGAAAACCCTAACTGTGTATACGCAATCCAATCTGTGCAATGGCAAATGCATTTTCGTATGACATCACTATGACCTGAGATGGCGTTTTGGGGTGGAGACTGGGAGGTGGCCTAAAGTGATCACAAAAAGAGGAGGTGGCATGGGCGTGTTACGGGTGTGTCATGGGCCTGTTCTTTTTCAAAGCACCACAGCCACAAAGGTCATACTTTGAGAAAGTTACAGGGGAGACTGTACGCAAGGCAAGGGCTGCTCAGGGAGATGATGGTGGAGAGATCGGATCACCAGAGCAGTTGAGTATTGCTCACATATGCAAAGTTGGCATTGCAGGGTTATAACCTCAGTCTGTCACACGGACGTACACAAGCTGACATTGGCATATTTTCACACTTGTGAATCCCTGAGAAATCGCAGCTGCGCATGAACTGCGTGCTCCTCTGTATTAGATAGCACGAAAAAATGGTAAAATATGATATTAGCCAATAGTTGCGCTGTCTAAGCTGCTAGAAAAGTAGTCTATATCTCCCTGATGTTACCCTCACCAGACAATACACAAAAGAAGAAATAATTGGAGAATACCACTTTGCGCTTTTAGATGTAATAGTATAATATAACTTATCTTATGCGATAACTGGAGAACCTCTTCACAATAAATCCTCAATGTGATAAATGGGAGATGTGTGCTCCAGTGATAATGAACATGTAAAAATGAAAAACAAAAGAATTCTAGTGCAGACACATTAAAACATATAGAATATAAATGTCCACAATAGTAAAAATGTCACAATTGGGCTCAAAATAATTTCCAAAGAAGGAATATTTTAATGAGTATTTTCCAAATGGTAAGATCCTCAATGTCAGATACATATAGCAATTTCCATAGCTGGTACATCCAGAAATAACTTTTAAAAATGATGAAGGTGGCCTCCTACCAGAATCCAGTGATTGTTGTGCATGTAGAGATTTTATGGATGGTCTCACTGCCCGCAGTAGTCCTCCAACCTCACAGATGGAAACAGCACCTTCCTCCCTTGGTCTGGTCAGAAACACCCTTGTCTCTATCGCCAACGCGTTTCAATCAGCACTCTGATCTTCCTCAAGGCTTCAATATTCATGGTTCCCCAACTGGGTATTTATACCCAGTGAAATTCAATACACCTGGTTATTGGGAGGAGCCACCCTCATTCACAATCGTATAGAACATATAAAAAACAAATACAGAATAGCCTCTTTCCAATGAATTCTAACATTATCATATCTCATATATAAAAAAGGAAGACAAACAGAAACTTATAACCTTTATTAAAAAACATAAATAACCACTTCCGGTCCGTCTTTTACTTCCGGTCCGGCTACTGAACATATCCCTCTGTAAACATATTGCTATGGTTCCCCCTTTATTAACATGCGTATAGCGTATGTTTTCAATAGTGCTAACACAGAGGACATTCAACATCCGGTCCGGTCTTTATATCCGGTCCGCTACGAAAAGCCATCCCCGTGTCCTTCTATTACAAAATCTCTACATGCACAACAATCACTGGATTCTGGTAGGAGGCCACCTTCATCATTTTTAAAAGTTATTTCTGGATGTACCAGCTATGGAAATTGCTATATGTATCTGACATTGAGGATCTTACCATTTGGAAAATACTCATTAAAATATTCCTTCTTTGGAAATTATTTTGAGCCCAATTGTGAAATTTTTACTATTGTGGACATTTATATTCTATATGTTTTAAGGTGTCTGCACTAGAATTCTTTTGTTTTTCATTTTTACATGTTCATTATCACTGGAGCACACATCTCCCATTTATCACATTGAGGATTTATTGTGAAGAGGTTCTCCAGTTATCGCATAAGATAAGTTATATTATACTATTACATCAAAAAGCGCAAAGTGGTATTCTCCAATTATTTCTTCCTCTGTATTAGACCCTACAGTATGTCCCTGGCACTGTAAATTAGATTCTAAACCGTGCCTCAAAAAATCTGTATACAGCACTCAGAACAATTGTATGCACAATAATAAAAATAAATGATGTCCACTATGTACTGCATAAAACTGTATTTAGAAACACTGAATTGAATAATAATAATAATACATTATCAACCACTTTATTACTGGGAACTTCTGCTTTGCCATGCTCTGTGACACTTTACCCACTCCACCCTTCCTGTGTCTCTCCCCACACCACCGTCTGTGAAAAAGGACAACGCCTAAACCACAAAGCAGAAAAGTGCAGAGCAGTTTTTCATATACCTTTACATTACTGCACACAAAACAAAACTGTGTAACTGTAGATAAGTTGTGACACCGTGTTGTTCAGTCAAACAGTTTTTCATCTTGATCGGCAAATCACTGATGTACAATATTTTGTTTGTGAGCCCTTTTTATTAGAGATGAGCGGTTTCGTATTTCAGTGATCCGAACCCAACCGAATTTAGCAGATCCGAGTCAGATCCAAGCAGGCTCGGGGTTTCCCGCCTGACTCGGATATCAAAACCGAGGCAAAAGCATAGAGTCAGAAATCTCGTGGTTCGCGAGCTTACATTTCTATGATCAATATAGTTTATATAGGGACCACACGGCGGACGCCATTTCACTCTGGCTGTGGAGACTGAACAGGGAGGGTGGATAGTGTAGGGCTGGGAGAATTTTTGGTGTTGTTTGGTGTTGTGCTGTCTGCTGTCTGCTGTGTCCTGGGCTGGTGCACTACTGATCCATTCTGGGCTGGTACTGTCTGCTGTGTCATGGGCTGGTGGTGCTGTGCTGTCTGCTGTGTCCTGGGCTGGTGCTGCTGATCCATTCTGGGCTGGTGCTGTCTGCTGTGCCCTGTGCTGGCGGTGCTGTGCTGTCTGCTGTGTCCTGGGCTGGTGCTGCTGATCCATTCTGGGCTGTGCTGTCTGCTGTGTCCATCTGGGCTGGTGCAGAATACATCTGGGCTCTGCTGCGTCCATCTGGGCCCAAGTTCTGGACTCCAAAAAAAAATAAATATTAAAAAAAAAACAATAAAAGTGTCTTTTTGTGTAATATTTTTCTGTGTGTGCTTGCATGTTAGGCTTAACCGCACAAGATCCAGCCAGCAACACAAGTTGCAACCTAGTGCTGCCCGACTCCAGTCGTGATCAAGCTGTGCTCTGGGCTAAAGTTCTGGAGATGAAAAAAAATTGAAAACTCTTGTCTTTTTTTTCTAACAATTGTCTGTGTGTCTGTGCATGTTAGGCTTAGCCGCACAAGATCTAGCAAGTCGGCAACACAACCTATTGCTGCTCGACTCCAGTCGTCATCAATCTGTGCTCTGGGCCCAAGTTCTGGACCCGAAAAAAAAACACAAAAAAAAATAGTGTCTATTATATATTTTTTTTCTGTGTGCGCACGACTGCACGTGTGTGAATTTTGTAACCGCACCTTGGATACACTATTTGTGCTTGTGACACTGCTTCAAGACCACAGAAAATATGGAGGGCTGTCACATGACAGGAGAGCAAGGCCAAGAACCACAGGTTGTAGCTGCCGCCAGCAGTCATCATGATAATGCAAGGCCGTCAACTTCCTTATCCTCTATAAAGGCCCATGCCTTCAATCCTCAAGGGTATCCCAACCATCATCTTTGCACAGTCCTAAACTCTATTAACAATTATATCAATCAGTTTTGAGCCAGCAAGCTGGATGCAACCTTTTGGCCCTTTAACTAGATTAAGAAAAATCAATATTGTGAGCTGCTGTGAGGTAACGAGTGGAAATAAATGTTATTGAGGTTATTAATACTGTAGGATCAATAAAAGGCACATTTTATGTGATTTTAGCTGTTTTTTTATTTTTTTAAGAAAAAAAATCCAGATCCAAAACCAAAACACAAAAACAAATCACGGAGGTGAGGTTTTGGCAAAACCAATCCAGATCCAAAACCAGGGGAGATCCAGATCCTAAACCATAACCAAAACACGGGGGTCGGCACACATCTCTACGTTTTATTAATCCAACACTCATCATGGCAATAACTGTAACTTTGTAACTTTTGGATTATATTAACACACATTTCATTTATTTATATATATATATATATATATATATACACACACATGTAAATATATATGTACTGTATTTATATATATATATATATATAGTTGCATTTTATGCAATGATGCAGTTAAAAGCTTGCAGTTAAGTGTCATTATTTTGCTTTATTGCACGTTCTGTTGATCTGTTAATAACAATATGTGTCACTAGGTTTATTCAGGCAGTTCTATCAAACGGGATATTAGCAAAGCTTTGCTGTGTTACCATAGTGCTCTACCAATCAGGGATATTGCACCACGGTAGCCACGTTTACACATATGTTATGTTTCATCAAAGTAATTAGAGGATTGCGGTACATCACATATTTATATATTTGGAAAGAGAGCCAAAAAAAATTAAATAACAGAACCCTGCCTTTATAACAGAATACAAAAAATCATTTGGTTACTAGATGTTCCTAATGCAAACAAGAACAATTTAAGAACACGACTCATCATGAACTAACATTTTAAGGTTCAGTTATGAATATCAAAAAACATGACACAAAATTATTTTTTGAAGTGTCTGTGCAGGTGGTGGGTATAACCATTTACGGGATCATGGTCTGAAATAAAACTGGGCATTGCAAAAGGAGTAGATACTCCTCTTGATTAAACATGATTGTTACCACACACATCGTGACTCTCACCTGAATACCATGTAGGGAGGAAGTAATACCCAGGGCAAAGAAAGTGTCTAGCCACTTCTGCTTTCCCTAGTCTGATGACATCAAACCAGGGATGAGAGAATGGACAAACACAGTACCCGGAAGAAACAACAGTAAGCGCTTCTGCTGTCTGGGAAGCCAGCTGTGTCTTTCCCTTGTTACCAGATTGGCATTGCAGGAGAGGTCACAGGCATTCCCCAAATGAAAGAACGCTAAAGAGGAGACAGAAAGCACCTCCTCTCAACAGGTCAGTAGTCAAGGGCTGCGGGGGTGATGTGTCAGCGTTGCTGCTTGGAGCAAGCAGCCCGATGGGACGCGCGTTTCGCCTGTAGGCTTGGTCACCTGATAGCTGTGTTAGTTTATTTGTTGGGACATGTTCAGTACAATTACATAGAAAATTATTTGTTTTATGAGCAAACATTCTACGTTCTCCGGCTACATTATATACATGTGAATTTATTCAATACAAGTGGCTCACACCTACATATTCATTTTGTAACGTAGGTAGGGGGTAGTTGTCTATATCCCTGTTGGTTATTGACCACTAATTCTGCTAATCAGGGATATATTTAGGAGATTTTCACCATCATCATGTGATTTGACACATTTAAACTTTTTTATATTTTTTTTATGTATTTTTTTTCAATGTATTGAATGTATCTACTATCACTCTTTTTATTTCTAATAAAAGTTAAGTTTCATACCTTTTTTCATCCATAACAGAGTGCTCCAAAAAGAGTTTTTGTTCGTTTTTGCCTCTATGCAATTTATGAGTAAGGTCTGACCTTGTGTAATTGTGCGTGAGGCTATGATGGTACTCGATGTTACCGATGGTTTAGCTGTTTTGCTAAGTATTACGGATGTGAGTGGGGGAAGTGGGAGTCCTTATGTTAGGCTGCGACGGCATTGCGATTGCAAACATTAGCATATTTTTGCAGTGGACCTGCGTGTGCGTATTTGCAGCTGCGATCGCAATACTGATCAGCAGTGAATCAAGCCCATAGCGAGTAAGCTCCACTGGGTCAGGCATTGCTGTGAATGCCTAAACAGTCTATGTAAATTGCTACTTAATATGTGTGCGCTATATAAATAACCATTAATGACTAAATTAAAAATAAATCTTTGAAAAGCACTGTCCTATAGAGATAAATACAGATGTGTGCTCATATTGCTGCAGTCACGGCAAACAGCCCTTCCCAGTGCACCAGGTCCTGTGCGACTCTGCTTGCGCTGATCATCTCTTTTGCTTTAATGTGAGTCTTATTCGCATTGCAATGTGCCAAAACCACTTTACGAGGCTACTCTGATTAATTTGATATGCTACACTTGTATATCTGTGTGTGACTGAGTTTGACTCTGTATATGAAGTGCTACAATGTAGTGGCTGCGGGGTTTTTTAAGTCAAGTTCCATTTTACAGATTCGTTTTACAAATACTACTCCTTTCAGTGTGTGCGTCCTGTGTTTATTTTAATATTTTACTTACAGTCGGACAATAGGTGCCAGCGAGCCCTTGATGTCTGGTCATGCTGACACCTATTGTTCCATTTGTTAATGACAATAAAGAGTATTGTATTGTAAGTTCAGACATGCCTTCGTGGGACCTGTAGTCCACCTGTAAAGAACAATATTATTTTCTTATTTCACACCATTAACCCTCGCACCAAACGCTATTAGGGGTGCCAGGAATAGCCCCGGCTTTCAGCTCAGGAGTGGGGGTTCTTTGGGAGTAAGGACCCCATTAACCCTCGCACTAAATGCTACTAGGGGTGCTTGGAATAGCTCCGGCTTTCACACCATTATCCTTCGCACCAAGCGCTACTAAGGGTGCCTGGAATAGCCCCGGCTTTCACACCATTATCCCTCGCACCAAACGCTACTAAGGGTGCCTGGAATAGCCCCGGCTTTCACACCATTATCCCTCGCACCAAACGCTACTAAGGGTGCCGGGAATAGCCCTGGCTTTCACACCATTATCTCTCGCACCAAACGCTACTAAGGGTGCCAGGAATAGCCCCGGCTTTCAGCTCAGGAGTGGGGGTTCTTTGGGAGCAAGGACCCCATTAACCCTCGCACTTTATTTATTGGTTCCAGGCTTCCCAAGGAATTCCTGGCCTGGGCTGACGAGTTAAGGGCTACTTTATGATATGGCAGGGGGACCCCACACTGTGTGTCTCCCTGCTATAGTGTCAGACTCCTGGCCGATTCTGCTTGGTGCTGGTTATTGGACTGTCGGAGGGACCCCACTCCGGGTTTCTCACTCAATTTTCCAGTACCAGACCAGGCTGAGAGGTCCAGGGCTGGTTATGGATATTAGAGGAAAGGGGGCTTTTATTCCTAAGAAAGCTGCACAGATCATAGTAATCTGTGCAGTGCTTCTCCCAAACTTGCCTGCCACCTACAGGTCTGTTGTTTGAGCAAGTAACCCGTCGTTTTGCTGACGGTTTTTGGTCGGTTTTAAAACTGACCCTTAGTAAATCTACGGAACCTATTCTGCTCTAAGTAAATGTATCGATTGTTGGTCCAATGTTCTAAAGTGTTCTAACATCAGGTTTTGGATGGTTTTCCGTTCGTTTTGACTTTAGTAAATGGCTGCTTTTGGATGGTTTGCAAAATCAGCGGAAAAACAACCAAAAACAAACAGCCAACCTTTAGTACATAAACTTCTAGGTCACATCTGTAATAGGAGACAAGAATTTAATAAGCAGTTGGGTAGAGGAAAAATAGATGAAGTTCCATGGATATGCTCTGCATAGATTAAATTCATTATTTTATTTTCAGGACTGTGATCTGACCTTGTTACAATGAACCTGACAAAGAGCGTGTGCCTGGATTTGATTGCTAAGGAAAATATTAACATTATTCGGCTACATTACAACTTAACTGGACGTTTAAGTGGTCGATCAAGCAACAGCAGCATTCACCTCCAAGTAATCTTCATATTGATCAGTCTCTTAATCATTGTGGAGAACTTTGCTGTGCTGATGGCCCTGCTCAGGTGCGAAGACATATCAATAATAGAGACATGTACTAATAGTCAAATAAAAAATAAACAGGAAAATAATTAGCCCTAGCAAAATACTGTATGTGTTAAGTGACTGTTTATTGCCTTCATGTGGCACAACATAATAGGCCTAATTCAGAGGTGCGTGCTATTGCAGCTGCGGCATTATTCTGATGCCACAGCCAATCGGGTTCCTACTGAGACGCCCACCGGCTCTGGTGCTGACACTGTGCGTATTAAGACACACCATTGGTCGCACCATCAAGCGCACCTTTGGAGATTGCATCTACCCTATGGCTGGTTCAATTTCTCCATCTGAACATGGCTGCCAGGGTCACTGAAACTATGTCTTTGGACGCAGTCGCTGACAGCGACAAGCCTGCATCTGGCTAGCCACCTCTCTGTTACCACCCAGAAATGCCCAATGAAATTAAATCTCTCTGCATGCAATTTTGATCTGCGTCTTAGAGCGATAACAATCAGGACACATGCACAGCACAGTCAGAAAACACGGGCGCTTGCGTGTGTCATCAACATTACATACACCTCTGAATAAGGCTCAATATGAGTAATACAAAATTATTTGGGTTTGGAAATGTTTATAATACAATGCAATTTGCACCGACAGCTATAATGTCTACTTGCCTCACATATGTACTGGGGCAATAAGAAATTAGTTGGGGGGAAATTTAGGAAGTTTCTTATGATGGGGCAATGCTTTTAATAAGGGATTACAAATGTCTTGTTGTATTCATAATGTTGACAAGCAGTATATGGCCCCTGGAACGTTGGAGCTGGGAGATCGACAAGCATGAAACTCTACTTAAAGCATTTCACGGGTTCTGACAGCACAACTGTAAACCTGGTGATTAACCATCATGGTCTACTGCCAGCGCACATGAAATCCTTAAACTAGAGTTTCACTCTTGTTAATCTTCTGATGCCGGCGTTCCGGGGTGGACCTAGGTCTTGCCGTTATTATGAATGTTGCCAAGATCACTACATGCCCTGATGAGAACCCATCCCAGCTTATGAGTATTACTATCACTGTAATGCAGAGTTCAGACACTTGCCTAGTGCAAATGTGCCGCCTTAGGGCAGTGCATGTGCCAGTATGAGCTGCTGGAGAGGGATACAAAGTATGGAAAAATTAGCAGAAATTTAGCCTAGAAGCTACAATAAATAAGGTATCTAATCATGGCATTAGCTATCAGGACCAAGCTCAGACAGCTACTCTTTTTGGAGCTCTGTAAAATGGGCATTTTTGAGGTCTCCATAGAAAGCTATGGCATCTGCTGCTGTGATTGAATGGAAACAGGACTGCTGATGAAACCACTGATATGTACGATTGTTAAATTTCCCTCACACTTAAATATAGCCAGTGTCGGACTGGGGCATGTGGGCAGCCTCCACAGAGGCTAGGCTAACCATTAGAAAGTGCATGGACTGGGCTCCTTAAAAATGTATATATAGTGAATACTGCTAGTACATGCATGATAATGTACTAGATTAATAATAGCAATGCATTGTAGAAAATACACCATAGTCCTGTGCAGTATAATGTAATATATGTATAATGTTTAGTTCAAGTGCACAGTCTTGAACCTGATCCCTAGAGGAGGAGATGGGCCCACAGGCAGTGGGGCCCACCGGGGGATTCCCCTGTACCCCTGTGGGCTAGTCCAACCCTGAATATAGCGGAAATCCATCAAAAACATCAATTTTCGGAGGAGAGACCACTGAAAGACTTTAATAAATAAGCCCTAAATGAAGATGCTGTTTATGCAGTAATTTTCCAACTGTAATAAAAGGCTGCACATGTGCCCTGGAAGTGATCTCTAAATGGTTAATTTGTTGTCTTATTTGGAACAACCAATTGCTCTTGCACTTGCTGCAAAAATGGACAGTGAATTGTGAGTGGTGCCCTTTCTGTGGGCCACACATATGCACTAATGTATTCTACAAAGAGCCTGTCTCCTGTGCTTTACACTACCACTGAAAGCTATTTAAAACTTTGGAAGGGGGCCTCTTTTTGTAGATCAAGTCACAGATGATTTACTATAATAAATTAAAGTAAAATGCAAAAGAGAATGATAAATAAAGCCCATGGTTCTAAAAAAAAATACCCGGTTGAAGATCAATGCCTCATAAAAAGTAAAGCTTGGTACAAACTGGACAATATTTTTGATGGGGTCAACAAACTGGGCAATTTTTTGCCATATCGAACAGCCCAATATCTATGCTGCAATAAATGCAAATTTATATTAGAAGTTACTGATTTTCGGCCACACCGCACTGATTTTGCATATGTCCGCCCTTAAGAAGGATGATCTAGTCAGGGGAAAACTATGGGTAATTATGGGCAGATTAATGAGAATGTACACACACTGCTCGATATTGGGAGGCCGAGATTTTCTGTCTTGGCAGACCGATCAGATAATCAAAGGAATGCTTTTTTTGGGGCCAAAACACTCATTCCTATGCAATAAATCAAGTTGATTACACTAATAATGCCAAATCGGCCCAATAATTGTATAGTGTGTACCTAGCTTAAAGCAATTCACTGTCTGTAGGTAGCTGTTGTAGGTCTGCATTTGTGATGTCATCTGCTAGGTGAAAATGTAACTTCACTTTTACCATCCAGTAGCGTTACTAATGCTATTCTTTTTTATAGTAATTGATACATGTTTATTTATTAGTTTTATGGCAAGTTCAAGGAGCATTATAGTGATCTATAAAGATATTTTTAGCAGAATGGTTATTTTACACTGGCATATTTATTATGAAAAATGATAAGTGCATATTGCTATAATAATTCTAACTTATAATTAATGTTTTTATATTTTAGGTATGTGCGAGTGAGACGCTGGGTTCATTACTGTTTAGCAAACATCGCATTAAGTGATCTCCTGTCTGGCATTTCATACCTGCTTAACATTTGCCTTTCGGGTCCTACCACCTTCAGCCTGCGTCCAGTACTATGGTTTTTAAGAGAAGGTCTTGTGTTTACCACTCTAGCTGCCTCCACTTTTAGCCTGCTGGTAACTGCAGTGGAGCGATACACTACTATGGTGGCACCAGTCACTGAAAGCCGCTCTATAAAACTGATACGTGTGCAAGGTCTGATCCTTTTATGCTGGGTATTGGCTGGGGTTGTTGGATTCTTGCCCTTGTTTGGATGGAATTGCCTGTGCGAAATTGAAAGTTGCTCTAGCCTTCTTCCTCTCTACTCTAGACAATATATTTTTTTTAGTCTTATGCTGTTGTCCATCACCCTGCTTGGTATAATTGGATTTTATTGTACTATTTATTTCTTAGTATGCTCTAGTGCCAAACATGTGGCAGTCACAAACCAGAGTCGACGCTCCTTCCACTTACTTCAAACAGTTCTCATCATCCTGGGCGCTTTTGTGCTCTGCTGGAGTCCACTTTTCATATTTCTTTTGATGGATTCATCATGCTCTCCCCCTTCCTGCCAATCTCCACTTGGACTGGAATGGGTGCTGGCTGTAGCTGTCTTGAATTCAGCCTGTAATCCACTGATTTACTCTCTCCGGAGCTCAGAAGTACGTAAGGCTATGCTGGCATTCCTCTGCTGTGCCTGCAACTGGGCAGGAGTTAGGTTACCTGCAAGTTGCCAGCAAGGCACAGAGGTCACCTCTGGCTCATCAAATGAAAGTTCACTCAGGCGAATAAGTAGTGTGCGTCTTTCACGAACATTAAGTATTAGGAGCCCTCTTACCAGCATTTCAAGTGTGCCCAGTCAGTAATAAGACATCTAACAAATGGACTCATTAAATAATATTCTTTGTGCCATTCCCAGACAACAAGTTATATCTTACCAATATCACCAGTCATTAGAGTCATAGGGGCATATCTACTAAAGTTTAGTAAAGGTTTTTAGAATTGGAGCTGTTGCCCATAACAACCAATCAGATTCTAGCTATTATCTTCTAGAAGGTACTAGATAAGTGATAAGTAGAATCTGATTGGTTGCTATGGGCAACATCTCCACTTCTAAAAACCCGCACTTGAGTAAATATACCCCACAGCATATTTCCAAACAGTATTTACACATATGTAGTGTTTGGTAAACTCACAGAAAAATGAACACATACTGTAATTGGGATTTCGTACCTCTAGATCAAGAACTTATGATTGTATTTATATTATTAATATTTAACAAAACAGATGTAACACAGTGGTGAAATAAAAAAGCTTTCCGCAGAACCATTGCATTGGCCAACAAGAAATGTACAAAACACACATTTTCAGAACATGGTGTAAATGTATTAGGGTGCGGAGTTCTGACATCGGCGAGTCCCGTTTGAGACTGCCCGATGTTTTAAAGTATCAGTCATTTTACAGGAAAAACCAGTCTGATTTTGCCTGTTAAATAACTGCTACCTTAAAACATTGGGCAGTCTCACACGGGACTCGCCGATGTCAGAACTTCGCACCCTAATACATTTACCACCATATATTGATCAGCCCTTGTATTTATTTGTATTCATTTTTTTACTCTGGACCAAACTTGTGCGGAGGATAATAGAGGTAGACAGGACACCACCCTAGTTAAATTGAAGACCCTTGTACTTTATATATGTACTTTATACATGCTCTAACAAGAAGTTATTTCATTAACATATTTCACAGCTGGCTTGCAGATAAGTTTACTATTTTTATTTACCCAAATAAGTGTTCCTTTGAAACACCACTGTATTTTTACAGAGCATCAATGCTTCTGATTGCTGCATTGTTATTTTTCTATCCAGAATTTGAAGAGTTGTGCAATGTAACAATCTCAGTAATGACAGAAGTGAATTTTTTGTAAGCAATAAAAACATGGCTGAAAGGACACATAGGGCCAGGTTGGGTTTGCCTTAGTAAGCATTGCCTCTATAAATTTGATTGCTAACTTGCTAAAACCTCTAGAGATTCAGAATCCCACACCCTATTACATTTATCCCTTACACTTGTCTTATTGAATAAGTTTAAAACTGACAATGGGGTTCTTATTTAGCCATGATCCTCTTTACTGTACCTAAATAATCAGTTTAATCACACTCATACAAAGAGAAAGGTCTATTTGCGCTAATAAGACACCATTTATTATTAAATAAAAATAGAATAATCGGGGGGTCTGATGTTCACTAAAAAATATATACAAATGTATTAATATATTTTATATAAAATGTATATTTATTTAGACTAGAATATGACTAGCTATAATGTAACATTAATATTTAGACATGTAACACATACATAAATACTGCATTAAAAAAAAAAATACGTACAACCAATAAAACAACTATAATGATCACAATAACTCTATGGAGATCTCCAAGTCTAATATGTGAATAACACTGTGCTTTTAAAAGGACTCTTGCCCTCATTCAGAGTCGATCGCAAAAAGCGATCGCTCACTCTGAATGAGGGTGGGCACTTCTTGTTATGAAGAACTGCCTCCAGGTCGCAAGCTAAGCTGTGGGTTACCACCCACAGCTTTGCTTGCGATCAGGGTGATGGTCGCGATGGTCATCACCATCGCGACCATCGGGGCTTACGACCAGACCCAAAGGTTGAGTCTGGGCACTTGTTAGCCCCAGGGAGCTTCCTGCTCTGTTTGAGCAGGAAGTTCCCCACTGACATCATCAATGATGTCAGTGGGGCCGCCCCCAAAGCAAACGGGGCGAGCTGTCACTCAACATCGACAGCTCGCCCCGTCTGCTACGAGACCCCTAGCGACGGAGCGCCTGTCGCTAGCCGGGTCTGAATGAGACCCTCAGTCCATATATTCATAAGATATCGCTCTTAGTTTTGAGCCACAGATGAAAATACAAATGGAAATATGAAATCTTGTATAGTCACCACTCTCCACTAATGTTAGTAGTCAGCACTCAGTATGCTGTGTGGGGATAGGCAGTCCTGAATTACTGAAGTTGTTTCAGTAATTGAAGAGGACTTTCATTGAAATATACTTGTTAAATCATACAGCAACTCAGATAGCAAAGAACGTTATACTCACCAAAATGAAATGAATGTATTTTTCCTGAGAGCTGTAGCATATTCTTGCTGTGTACAGTATGTATATAAATTTAACCTTTATGTTAAGTGTTTTAAGACATATGTATATAAATATTTGTTATATTTTTTATGCCTGTATATTGCACAAAATAAATCTGATGGTTTTTTTTTTTTTAAAGTAAAACATTGCCAATATCAATACAGATAAAAACGAATAAAGAAAATTATTTACAAACAATTCACAAAAACCTTGAAAGATTACTACACTTAGCGTGAGACGTTAGCACAATACCTGAGCCTAAACACAGTCTCTACAGTCCGCTGTATAGAGGGCGATGATTGATGTTAAAAACGACTAGCGGGCGCGCGCATCGCTGGTCGTTTGTAACCTTTTACTGCCTGATTTGCGGGTGATTACCAAGCGATGGAGCGATAACGACGGTCGTTATCGCTCCATCGCTAGGTTTAATCGCCTAGTGGATGGGCAGCATTAGTGTACTGCAATATTAACTAATCATACTTTTTTCTTGTCATGCAAACAACATTGTGCACATGCAGCTGAAGCCAATACCCCACATCTTAACTGAATTGTAATATATTATATAAATGAGGCAAGCCTGAACACTAGCTATTCTGGAATATCCCTAAGCCATTTGTGGAATACATTACTTCAGAATGTATTCCATACTTGCCTATTGTCCCGGAATGTTTGGAAGACTCTCGTTGGGGATTTCTACTAGGATCCCAGCCCTCCCAGATACCGCCGATTCTCCCGTGAAGTGGACGGGGGCATGATAACGTCATCATGGCCCAACCCCCTATGGCATAATTCTACGTATCACTGTATTATGCATGGTCAAGATGCAGCAATTCACAGCGCAATACCCCCGCTTCTCCCTCCTGAATCTCACTCTCCCTGGATCTCCCAGAGCACAGCCTGCAAAGGTCTGTAGGTAAGTATGACGTAAGCACATGAAAGAAGATTAGAAGATGGATACATATGTTTTGCAAATGAACTACCTAGCTCATTATACTGCCAAATTTGGAAAGTAATTTTATGTTAGATCTAAAGATATCTTTAAAAAGACATGCTGTTTGACAACAAAAAATATATATTTTTCAAGGCATTAAGGACCTGATTCAGACCCACTCGCTAGGAGGCGTTCGCTCGTAGCTGGCCGATGTTTGCATTGTGCGCATGCGTATGCATCGCAGTGCGCGCGCGCGAACCAGTGCGAGAGATCGGGAAGCGTTCGCTCACTGCGCATAGACAGCCAAGCAGAGTGAGTGACAGGAGAAGCCGTTTAATAACGGGGGAGTGGAGGTGCGAACGCAGGCATGCCTGAGCATCTTAACGCCGTTTCATAGGCATGCATAATTAGGAGGCAGCTTCATAGTACACGTCACCTGTCTTGTTTTTACACTGAAATGCTCGCAGTGCTTGCGGTAGGGTATGGTCTGCCTCAAGCGCTGCGATCGCATCCGATGGTACCCGATGTACCGCTGGTTGCATACACTTCCTGGAGATGACGTGCGCAAGTGGGCGTCTGCATACACAAAGCGATCACATGCCAAGACATAGTGGGCATGCTAATGCCTTGCAATCGCCTGTCTTGCTGTGGGTTGGTCAGATTTGCATACGCTGGGTGCGAGTGTACGCATCTAGTGAGCGGGTTTGAATCAGGTCCTAAATTGCTTAAAATAACTATATATAGAGAGATAGAGAGAGGGAGAAAGAAGATTAATCTTAGGCACTTACAGTATGATTAAACCCAATCAGTTGAAAAAGTGATGTACACAATCCTTGTGTTCATTCGAGGGACTGTCCCGCTTGTAAGCCCTCGCTGTATCAAACAAAGAGTGCCTCTAGTACAATATATTTATAAATAAACACCAACTTGACATAAAAATATACGTAAAGCATATAAGGTGGTCCCGCACCAAAAATAATAAAGTGCTTATCTCAGCCAGTTTTGGGATGATTATCAGATGTTCAAATTTCTCCATTGAAAATATAAGAACAATATCAACTCTCCTTATGTATGTTCCACTCCAAAAGTAAAAAGAGGAGGAATTATCGCTCAATATATGACACAATATATTTATTAGTATAAGAGCAAATACACGTACAACTTAAAAATTGGTCACAGTGTCCTAAATAAAAGAACCATATAATAAGAGCAACCTCTAAATCGTAGCCCTTTTTGGGGACACTACTCAAAAAACAAGAGGGCATCACAACAACAACATACAGTCAGGTGCATAAATATTGGGACATTGACAGAATTTTCATATTTTGGCCTCTATTCACCACCACAATGGCTTTGAAATTAAACAAATAAGATGTGCTTTAACTGCAGACTTTCAGATTTAATTTGAGGGTAATTACATCCAAATCAGGTGTAGGAATTACAACGGTTTCTATATGTGCCTCCCACTTTTTAAGGGGCCAAAAGTAATGGGACAAACTAAACAATCCTAAATCTAACTTTCACTTTTTAATACTTTGTTGCAAATCCTTTGCAGGCAATTAAAGCCTGAAGTCTGGAATGCATAGACATCACCAGACGCTGGGTTTCATCCCTGGTGATGCTCTGCCAGGCCTCAACTGCAAATGTCTTCAGTTCCTGCTTGTTCTTGGGGCATTTTCCCTTCAGTTTTGTCTTCATCAAGTGAAATGCATGCTCAATCGGATTCAGGTCAGGGGATTGACTTGGCCATTGCATAACATTCCACTTTTTAGCCTTAAAAAACTCTTTGGTTGCTTTTGCAGTATGCTTTGGGTCATTGTCAATCTGCACTGTGAAGCGCCGTCCAATGAGTTCTGAAGCATTTGACTGAATATGAGCATATAATATTGCCTGAAACACTTCAGAATTCATTCTGCTGCTTTTGCAGCAGTCACATCATCAATAAATACAAGGGAACCAGTTCCATTGGCAGCCATACATGCCCATGCCATGACACTACCACCACCATTCTTCACTGATGAGGTGGTATGTTTTGGATCATGAGCAGTTCCTTTCTTTCTCCATACTCTTCTCTTCCCATCACTCTGGTACAAGTTGATCTTGTCTCATCTGTCCATAGGATGCTGTTCCAGAACTGTAATGGCTTTTTTAGATGTTGTTTGGCAAACTCTAATCTGGTCTTCCTGTTTTTGTGGCTCACCAATGGTTTATATCTTGTGGTGAACCCTCTATATTCACTCTTGTGAAGTCTTCTCTTGATTGTTGACTTTGACACATATACACCTACCTCCTGGAGAGTGTTCTTGATTTGACCAACTGTTGTGAAGGAGTTTTTCTTCACCAGGGAAATAATTCTTCTGTCATCCACCACAGTTGATTTCCGTGGTCTTCCGGGTCTTTTGGTGTTGCTGAGCTCTCCGGTGCGTTCTTTCTTTTTAAGAATGTTCCAAACAGTTGATTTGACCACACCTAATGTTTTTGCTATCTCTCTGATGGGTTTGTTTTGCTTTTTCAGCCTAATGATGGCTTGCTTCACTGATAGTGACAGCTCTTTGGATCTCATATTGAGAGTCGACAGCAACTGATTCCAAATGCAAATGTCACACCTAGAATCAACTCCAGACCTTTTACCTGCTTAATTGATAATTAAATAATGAGGGAATAGCCCACACCTGTCCATGAAATAGCTTTTGAGTTGATAGTCCCATTACTTTTGGCCCCTTAAAAAGTGGGAGGCACATATAGAAACCGTTGTAATTCCTACACCGTTCACCTGATTTGGATGTAATTACCATCAAATTAAATCTGAAAGTCTGCAGTTAAAGCACATCTTGTTTGTTTCATTTCAAAGCCATTGTGGTGGTGAATAGAGGCCAAAATATGAAAATTCTGTCAATGTCCCAATATTTATGCTCCTGACTGTATGTGCTTGGTTTACAACAGGAGTAACAAATGCATAAAGATGTGGCTTGAAAGCGTTTGTAGTAAATGCTAAAGTTAAACTACCCAATTCATATACAATATAATACTGTAATGTAATATCATATACATAAGATAAAAGAGTGTCTGGACAGTTTTATTAATACATGCAAAAGTCACATTTACTATGCAAAATATAATTAAATACATATACAGTATTATTTTCCCTTTTAAAAATTAAAAGAGTATTCTTAGCTGCCACCATCGGTGGGTTGGTCCTAATTGAAATGTTTTGGGCCAGTATCTGGCTGCCGCATGGGCCACAGCAGCCCAAACAGCTCATGGTCCTGGCCGGAATACCTCCCCTTTGTCTTCTGAGAGGAGTTGGGCGATGATTGATGTTTTGCCTATTGCTATAGTGCACTACCTTATTCCTCTGCACATTTCTCTTGCTCTGCACTGTGTCACAGCTGGTGTTACAGGGTTACCCGTCTCAGGCGTTTGTGTAGGATCAGAGACAGATGAGCACAACAGGAACCGTGCAGGCAATATATAGCTCTCTTTCTCATGAAGATTTGGGTAACAGTGAGAACTGCTTTTGAATGACTTGCAGAACCGGACTGAGACCGGCAGGAAAGCTTGCATAACCGGACTGGGATCGGACAAAGGTAACTTGCAGAACTGGACTGGGACCGGCTGGAGAACTTGCAGAACCAGACTGGGCCCGGCAGGATTAATTTGCAGAATCGGACTAGAACCGGCAGGAGAACTTGCAGAACCAAACTGGGACCGGCAGGAGTAACTTGAGGAACAGACTGGGACCAGCAGGAGTAACTTGCAGGAACAGACTGGGACCAGCAGAAGAACTTGCAGAACAAGGCTTGGAACCGCAGGAACCTAGAACAGAAGCTTGCACACTGGTAGAATGCAACAGAATAACCTGTCACACCGCAGGAAGTAAATAAATGTTCAGGCACTGGGTGCTGTTAGTGCAGGATAGAGTCAGGTGGTCTGGTAGCAGCGCTCTGAGTGGTGGAGGAAAGTCAAGTGACTGGATCCAACATGGCTGCGCCCATAAAGAGTTTAGGAGGGAACTGTGGTGTGCAGCCTGAGCACAAGCATGCTGTGGAAGTGTAGAGGGAACAGCATGCACAGAGAGCAATTGTATCTTTAATCTCTGCAGTTGAAAGCCAGCACTACTGTTTAAGCAGATCTCCTAGGCAAATTAGAACATCCAGATCCACAGGTCCGATGGCAGGGGTTAGTCACAAGACAAAATAAATGAAATAAATAGTCAGGATCCTGACAGTACCCCCCTCTTCATGGGTGTACTCTGGACAACTACATGAATCTCAGAAGTACTTTGAAGAAGATTTTCCATACGAATAACTGGAGAAGTGAAATCCAGGGGATCTTGGAACAAACCCTCAAACTGAAGTCTTCAGCAATCTTCCCAGCTTTCATATCCAGAATAAAGACCTTTGTCTTCAGATCAAGTGGACCATTCACCATCACTATAAATGAAAATTTCGTTATTTAGAAAGTCCATTGTGTCAACAGCATAGGGATGCTTTCCTGGGACAGAGTTACAAAGATGTTTGGTATTTGAAACTGTAGATCCACGAATATCCAATTGATATTTTGTATGCTAATATGGTAATCTTCTGGAAACTTGTAGATCTCATTGACAATTCTTGGGAAAATACATGGCTAGGAAAAATAGTGTCAGGAAACAAGGGACCATCAGAAAAAGGAGTAGCATAATGATCATGATCAGGATCAGACTCCAAGTCTAGCATTAGAATTGAATTCTTCTTCTTTGTATTGAAATATTCCAGACAATCAGTATAATAACATGAAGCAGATGACTGAGTATATGATGAAATCTGAGGACCAGAATACTTGGAGGAATTACTGTATGAAAAATACAGAGAAGTATAGCCGATTTTCATGTCCTTTTCTTCGAGGCTTGGAAGTCCTTAGCACGCTGGCCCTTTAAAGCTTGATTTTGCTCAGACTAGTGCTCGAAGTGTGGTGGTATGCAACGGTATGGCATACCAGCACTTCCAGCACTGAACAATTTATTTATTTCTTTCAACTTGCAGGGACAGGTAGAGTGCCTGTGCATGCTACTGTCAGTCAGCGACACACACTGCTCACAGACTGTCTCAGGAGGACAGCCCCTAAAGTCAGCCGCACAAACATAACTGTGGATGATTTTAGGGGCTGTGCTCCTTTGACAGCCTGTGAGCATTCACTGTAAATGCCGGGCAGTGTGGTGCCGCTCACCCAGCCGTGCCTGTCCCCCCGCCGGTGCCCGTCCCTTGCCCAGGGCCGCTTCTCATATGCGCCGTCCACGCTGCCGTGGCCGGTAACAGCTGTTACTCTCCGGCCCAACGCAGTGTGGCCGCCTGGACTGCCGGTCCCGGAGAGAGCAGGGGGGGGGGTACGGGTTTGAGTGGTTGAGGTATGCACTGCAAGTCAGTAAGATGCTTCGCCTCCATCGGGATGTGAAATATGGCGCTGACCGCGAGCCAATCACATCTCGTGGAATGGCAGACAATCAGAAGAGGCCACTCCTGGTTGGCTGCCAGTCCGCGAGGTGTGATTGGCTCGCGGCCGGCACAATATTTGACATGCAAACAGGGCTGACTGCACCTCTCCCACCTGGGCCCTAGGCTCTCTCCAGGCCTTCAGAAGAAACAAGGAAGTCAGGTACTGCTCTGTGCCCCTCCACGTAGTGCAGCAAGCCTTCCTTGCCCCCCTTCCATCCAGCCTTTCTTGCCTCTGCCTCCCCTCTACTCCAGCCAGCTTTCCCTGCCCTGACTCCCCCTCCCCAGTCCAGCCAGCCTTTCCTGCCTCCCCCCTATTCAAGCCAGCCTACCCAAACCTGACCTCCCCCCAGTCCAGCCTACCACTTCCCTGCCACCCCCTCTGTCCAGCCAACTATCCCTGTTCTCCATTAAGGTCAAGCCTCCCATGCCACCACCCCAGTCCAGCCTGCCCTGTGCCCTCCCAGTCCAGCTTTCCTAGCCCTATGCCCCCCAAGTCCATCCTTCCCTGCACTCTGTACCCCCATTAAGGTCCAGGGGGTTGAACCACAATTTACCTGGCCCCACAATTTCTGATTACAGCCTTGGTAGCTGCGGCTGATAACAGCCACAACCCCCTGCCGCTGGCCAGCCGCCACCATCCCCAGACTCCCAGAGTGTGCATTGTGGCTGCTGGCTGATAACAGACGCCACCCCCCATGGGCCACCATAGCTTGCACTGCTGCCCCAGCCCCCCCCCCCCCATACGCAGCTCCACTCAGCTGGGTGATGTGTTGCTCCTCCCTCTCAGTCCTGACTCCTGATAGAAGCAGCGGTAAGGTGGCACTTGCCGCAGCCTAATATTATTTCACAACAAACTTGTAAGAGAACATACTTTAGTATATTGCTTTATACTAGTAGAGTATATAGTAGACCTGATTCAGCACAGATCACAACAGCAGCAGCGTATGCAGACAGCCAATTGTTGCGTACTGCACATGCACAGTAGTGCACGACAGCAGCTTTGTGATAATGCAGACTACGGAAAGCCATAGCAGAGTGAGTGACAGGTAGTCAGCATTTGGGGGTGGTGATAGGGGGGTTGTCGGAGAAACGCTGGCGTGCCTGTCCTTTTAAACACAATTGCATGGGCTTGTATAAATTAGCCACTGCGACAGCATATACAGCTTGTGTACTCACTGCATGGGACGAGGTTAGCAATTTCTGAGTAAGGTCAGACCTGCTGTAATTGTGCATGAGGGTCTGATGTTCCCGATGTATAGGCAGCACTGCAAGGTATTATGGATGTGAGATAGGGGTAGTGGGCGTCTCTATGCTGGCCGTTAGCATATTTTTGCAGCAGACTTGCGTATGCAATCACATTAGCGATCCATAGTGAATCAGGCCAAGTGCAGGTGCAAATGGTGAGAGATGAAAAAATGGATGCATGACATGCCCTCGTTTTGAGTTGCCACACCCCTCATGACACAGCCACGCCCCTCATTATGCGTTGCCACACCCACTTTTATTGTGCATCCCCATATCTCCACTTCAAATTTCCCACACAAGTCACAAACACAGAAAAATATTTTTTTTGAGCGCACTTTGGGGGTTACAGCACCCTTCAACAGACGAGCCAGCCGGCCCTTTACTTATGATACAGGCGCATGTTTGGCACTACTTTGTTGATGCACATGCGGCTACAGCGCACACAAGTCACAAACACAGAAAAATATTTATTTATTTTATTTTGGAGCACACTTTGGGGGTTACACCACCCTTCAACAGACGAGCCAGCTATCCCTTTACTTATGACACAGGTGCACGCTTGGCGCTACTTTGTTGATGCACGTATGGCTACAGTGCACACAAACAGAAAAAAAATAATTTTTTTTTGCACTTGGGGGTAGCACCCCTGATGGACAGAACAGCCCCTGGACAACACTACAGCACCCCTTTAAGACTACAGCCTTTATGGGACACTGCACAATTCAGCCAGCCCCTATGGACTTTGGAGTGGACACAGAGCCCCTATGGATGACAACAGCAGCACAACTCCCACCCTACCTCTTCACTGTCCACAGCCGGAGTGAAAAATGGCACCGACGCGGGGACATTTGATAGAATCCAAAACCCACGAGAATCCGACAGCGGGGTGATGACATTTTGCCTCGATTTCAGATCCGAGTCAGGCGGGAAAACTCGAACCAGACTCGGGGGGGTTGGATTTCAGAAATCCGAACCCGCTCATACCTATTTATTATAGACTTTTTGAACACTAGAATTCTTAGTGATTATATTGTGCACCTGCTTCTCCTCCCTTTCTTTTCTGCTATAGAACTACAGGTCTCAGCATGGTAGCATATTATCATGTTCAATATTAGGATGTGCAGCCCAGCCCCTCCTTTTAGCTATCCATTGCTGTCAGCAATAGCAATAGTATGCTAATCCACTGCGATTGCTATGCCATCACAGCACAACATAAGGATGCCCACTTTACCTTACACGCATCCGTAATCCTTAGCAAGATTGCAAAACCATCTGTACTATGGAGTACCATTGTGACGTCACGCACACTTGCACAAGCTCTGACCTTACTCAGGAATTGCTAACTGAGTACTCAAGCTGCGTATGACATCACAGTGCATAATTTATGCATGGCCAGGCAATGGTGTTCAAAAGCACAGGCACGCCTGCATTTTGCCAACCACTCCCCGTCACCTCCCACAAATGACACTTCCTGTCAATCACTCTGAGATGGGTCTGCGTGGTCACTGATCGTAGTGGCCAGTTCGAGCATGCACATTGTGATGTATACGCTTGCGCAGTACACAACAATCGGTCGATTGTGTACGTAATCGCAGTTGCGATCGGTAATGAATCAGGCCCAGTGTTAGTACATCCAAAGTGTTATGCACTCATATTGTTGAGCATGCACTTATAGTGTTATGCATAGTGTTAGTGCACCTATAGTATTATGTGTAGTGTTAGTGCCCCTATAGTGTTATGCATAGTGTTAGTACATCCATAGTGTTATGTACTCATACTGTTGAGAATGCACTTATAATGTTATGCATAGTCCTACTTGCCTACCCTCCCGATTTGACTGGGAGCCTCATGCTGCTCTTGGCCCCCAGAAAGGCAGGCAAGCCTCCCGGCCCCTGGCGACACGTCCAGCCCATCCTAAGGTTATGATATAAACCTCCACAGCGGACGGGCCGGTGATGCCATTCACGCTGAATCGCGTAATCTTGGCCCTGCCCCCTGCTTAACAATGCCGTTAATCTCAGCATTGTGAAGAGGGGGTGGGGCCACGATGACGCGGTCACACCCCATGCCCCACCCGCAGTGATGCATCATTGCAGCATCACACCCCCTTTTTGCTGCGACACGCCCCCTGCCGTGGAAGCCCAACTGCTCCCTCCCAGAAGGAGGGAGCTAAAATACGGCAAGTATGTGCATAGTGTTAGTGCACCTACTGTATAGTATTATTCGTAGTGTTAGTGCCCCTATAGTGTTATGCATAGTATTAGTGCACCTATAGAGCCTGATTCTGATTTGATCACAGCAGCGATGTCAGATGCAGTGTAGAAATGTTTTTCGTCTGTGCATATATCTGTGTATGTGTCCCAATTTTGTACGTAGAGTGGCAGTACAGATTTGGATGTATGGAAGCAGAAATGTATGGGCTTTCCTGGACACTGACTGGGAGGTTACAGGGCGTGGCCAAGAAGAAAAGTCGTTTCAAACAGATGACTGTGAAACAATCATTTGCAAGAGGAACCAAGTATGGCAGCCACCATTCTGTTGCACAGTGGATCACTGAAGCCATGACAGCTGTGTTGGTATTAGATTTGCGTCCAATATCCGCCATCAATGCTTCTGGTTTTAGACAATTAGTTTGGGTCATGTATCCCCGCTACCAGATTCCATCTCGATTCTATTTCATAAGAACAGCAATTCCACTCCTATACCAGGACATTAAAAAAAGTTATCATTTGCGTACAATATGCCATGTACCAGGGGCGTATTAACACCGAGGGGCCCGTGTGCAGCCTCACCATAGTCTGGATCCTACCTTGTGCTAGCAAATGGGTACCTCCCTCTTTGTGGCACCATCTTCCCAGTGATATTCAGGAAGTTGGCACATGCGCACAGGAGAGCCAAGGCTCTGGAATAGTACCAGAGGCTTTGCTTTGATGGAATGATGCCATCCTCTTTAAGATGTCTCTGGATAGATGGCGTCGCAAAGAAGGAGGGACCCACTTTTCAGCATAAGGTAAATACACTATGGGGAAAGGGTGTGCGTTTTGAGACATCCATGATCCAGGGGTTCGTGTGCACCACACACCCTGCACCCAATTATAAATACACCTATGCATTGTACCGACTATCCACTTAACTAGCGCTACTGGCCAAACTAAAGATTACATTACTGTGACAGCCCACAGTTGATATGTGTACTATTTGTGGCACACACTTACAATTACAGTCCAGGCTTTAGAGATATCCATGCTTGAGCACAGATTACTTAATTAGTACCTTAGCCAATTTGATTTAACAATCTGGGCTCAAGCATGGATATCGATAAAACCTGGACTGTAATGGCAGAGTTTGGTTAATATAATAGTAGACACCAGCGGAATCAGCATACGATATGGGCCACATAGTGAGATTTACCCAGGGTTGCAGGTTTATTGATATATGCAGATGTACAACCATACAGTATCAATACAGGTAGTGGAGGTAACATATAGAGAACCAGTCGGTCATATATGTGCAGCGGTATGCAAGTAATCTGTGATGTCACCGGAGCTAAGTACTACATGCTAAATCACAGAAAAAAAATATGGCATTGTACATGCGCAGAAGCACTGTCAGCGCCCATCTTGGTAAAGGGCCTAATCCCTCAGTAAAAGCATCATAGAGATAGTGCACGAGTACACTCGATGTATTGCCTTCAGCAGCAGCAGCAGATCTAACACACAATGCCAGCTCATGATCAGGCAGGCTACTTTCTGTATCATTGGATTCACTAAGAAGCATATCCAGTGTCGGACTGGGGCATGAAGGGCCCACCAGGGAAATACAATCTCAGAGGCCCACCAAGAGGCATGGCCAGTTGCTGGAAGGGGTGTGGCCACCCAACAAGAGAGGAGTGGCCAGTCATTATAGAAGCAGTATTTTATAATATATAAAGAAAAAAAAATTACCTTTCAAATAAGTCCAGTATCACTTATACTACTGTTTTTAAAAGAACTACAGCGATACAATGTGTATCAATCATCATAAAAAACTTTATTTATATTGATAAACATATGCATGAATGACTAGAAAAATATAAATAACAGAAAATTAAACAGCATCATTTGAATATCAGCACATATATTAACCTTCATATCTGTTGTATCTCTCAGTTATGGACATATCTTTATTTAGTTTATATCTGAACGTTTGATGCAAACAACAAAAATAAATAAATCTAGTTACTTGATACTGAAACATCACCGTACATAGCAATAACTTAACAAATCAGTAAACAACCTTTATACTGACAAACATATGCATGAATAAATATAATTATAAATAACAATAATTGAATCTTCAGTGTATGAGTGATACCACATAAACTAAAATAACTGTTGTAATTCACAGTTATGAACATATTTTTATTTAGTTGAAGATAGAACTTTTGATGCAAATTCTTTGATATTCAAAATTACACAACTACACAACAAATCAGTAAACAACCTTTATACTGACAAATGTGAATAAATACAAAATATAATTATAAATAACAGAAAATTAAACATCAGTGTTTGAATGACAGCGCATACATTAGCCATCATAACTGTTGTGACTCACAGTTATAAAAACTATTTTATATAGTTTAAGACTAAGAACATTTTTTGCAAACAACACAATACAACTCAAGTACCATGATTTTCAAACTTCACCCTACACAATAATTATGAAGTCTTATACTGTAGGTAACAGTAATTACAACTTAAAGAAGCAGCATTTGAAGAAGGGAAGATGAGTGTGCAAATGTTTTAATCATCTCATCAATTACAAAGCTGCCAGCAATGTCCCTTTCAATATTGAGAAGCAGAAATGATGACATACTCTGTTAAACTCACTAACATGTATTATCGTGTTACCATATAACAACCTTCTTAAATACAATGTAACTTAACTTCTAAAAATAAAAACACAGACAACAGTGTTGGCGTTTAAATATTTTGTCAAATTTATTTTTGACAAGTCATAACATTTTAGACTATAAGTTAATGCTAATAATGGTGACGGCACAGAACAATAACAACCAAACAGCTCTAACAATCACACACACAAACCAAACATTGGTGATCAACTCTCCTTTACCTTCAACCACCAGTCCAGGTGGTAGAGCCATTTCCCGTCCAGGACAATTGGCTGTCGCCTTACTCCACTTTAATGAGAGCGCACTCACTAAGCCTAATTATTAACATAAAATAACTCCAAGTGTCGTTCTTTTCCACACCCACCAAACCAACCATCATACATTCAACAAACGAAAAACAAAAAGAGGGAGGAAGGGTGGGAAAAACTGGAACAAAGAGGCAGATTTACATACATCACTCCATTAAATACTCTTAGACCACTCCCCATGAAACATTCATTGGCTGCATAAGACCAGCTAAACTTAAAGGGCAATATCCAACACGTTATTAAACTGGCAACACTCAAACACTTGTGGTTTAATGTCCCTCGTGCTTAAATGTCAGTCTTCGGACTTACTAAACTCAATAACGTGTATTATCGTGTTAACATATAACAACCTTCTTAAATACAATGTAACTTAACTTCTAAAAATAAAAACACAGACAACAGGGTTGGTGTTTAAATATTTTGATAAATTTATTTTTGACAAGTCATTCAATTTTAGACTATAAGTTAATACTAATAATGGTGATGGCACAAAAAGAACGCACAGGACAATAACAACAAAACAGCTCAAACAAACACTCACAAGCCAAGCATTGGTGATCAACTCTCCTTTACCTTCAACCACCGGTCCAGGTGGTATAGCCATTTCCTGCCCATGACAATTGGCTGTCGCCTTACTCCACTTAAATGAGAGCGCACCCACTAAGCCTAACTATTAACATAAAGTACCTCCAAATGTCGTTCTTTTATGCCAAACGAAGCCTAAACCGATGCGCCGCCACCATAACTCAACCCTGTAACAAGAAACACTTAAACCAGTAGAAAATCAGCCAATCCTGCAGGACTAAAGGTGCCCACACACATAGCGACATTTTACATGATTTGGCCGATTTCGACGAATTGTGACGACGAATCGGGTAAAAAAAGTACAAATCGTGAGTTTATACTCACGAGCACGATGTCGATGCGCGTCCCCGCTCGTCGTATATCGCATATTCTGATCTGCCGTGCTGTAGGGCAGATTAGCCAACCATGAACCCGATGGACGCCGATTGTGAGGTTTTTTTTCCTCACGATGAATCGTACGATTCATCACACAATGCGGAATTTGACTGACAGAAGTCTGGACACGCCCCATCGCCATCTTGTGCAGCATCGTGTATGGAGCAAGACAGTCGCACATTGAGGAGCCTGCACACTGAAGTCTTGTTTTGGACAAATTTTGGTGAGTATTGGTACAGTTTAAATTAGGGGTGAGCGGGTTCGGATTTCTGAAATCCGAACCCCCCCGAGCCCCCCCGATCCGAGTCCGATCCGAGTCAGGCTCGACTTTTCCCGCCTGACTCGGATCTGAAATCGAGGCAAAACGTCATCATCCCGCCTTCCGAGTCTCGCGGGTTTTGGATCCTATATAAGGTACCCGCGTCGGCGCCATTTTCTCACTCGGCTGTGGACAGTGAAGAGGGAGGGTGGGAGTTAGGGCTGTGTAGTGTAGTGTAGTGCTGCTGTTGTCCACTACTTCAAAGTCCATAGGGGCTGGCTGTGTTGTGCTGTGCTGCTGTTGTTAATAGGGGCTGTGTCCACTACTTCAAAGTCCATAGGGGCTGGCTGGACTGTGTTGTGCAGTCAGTTCTCCATAGGGGCTGTGTCCACTCCAAAGTCCTGTGCAGTGTCCCAGTCCTAAAGGAGTGCTGTAGTGTTGTCCAGGGGGTGCTCTGTCCATCAGGGGTGCTCCCCCCAAGTGCTAAAAAAATAATATATTTTCTGTGTTTGTGAATTGTGTGCGCAGTAGCCGCACGTGCATCAACAAAGTAGTGCCAAGCGTGCGCCTGTGTCATAAGTAAAGGGCCGGCTGGCTTGACCGTTAAAGGGTGCTGTAACCCCCGAAAGTACACTCCAGTCCAAACCAAAAAAAAATTATTTTCTGTGTTTGTGAATTGTGTGCGCAGTAGCCGCACGTGCATCAACAAAGTAGTGCCAAGCGTGCGCCTGTGTCATAAGTAAAGGGCCGGCTGGCTTGACCGTTAAGGGTGCTGTAACCCCCGAAAGTACACTCCAGTCCAAACCAAAAAAAAAATTATTTTCTGTGTTTGTGAATTGTGTGCGCAGTAGCCGCACGTGCATCAACAAAGTAGTGCCAAGCGTGCGCCTGTGTCATAAGTAAAGGGCCGCCTGGCTTGACCGTTAAGGGTGCTGTAACCCCCGAAAGTACACTCCAGTCCAAACCAAAAAAAAAATTATTTTCTGTGTTTGTGAATTGTGTGCGCAGTAGCCGCACGTGCATCAACAAAGTAGTGCCAAGCGTGCGCCTGTGTCATAAGTAAAGGGCCGGCTGGCTTGACCGTTAAGGGTGCTGTAACCCCCGAAAGTACACTCCAGTCCAAACCAAAAAAAAAATTATTTTCTGTGTTTGTGAATTGTGTGCGCAGTAGCCGCACGTGCATCAACAAAGTAGTGCCAAGCGTGCGCCTGTGTCATAAGTAAAGGGCCGGCTGGCTTGACCGTTAAGGGTGCTGTAACCCCCGAAAGTACACTCCAGTCCAAACCAAAAAAAAAATTATTTTCTGTGTTTGTGAATTGTGTGCGCAGTAGCCGCACGTGCATCAACAAAGTAGTGCCAAGCGTGCGCCTGTGTCATAAGTAAAGGGCCGGCTGGCTTGACCATTAAAGGGTGCTGTAACCCCCAAAGTACACTCCAGTCCAAACCAAAAAAAAAATTATTTTCTGTGTTTGTGAATTGTGTGCGCAGTAGCCGCACGTGCATCAACAAAGTAGTGCCAAACGTGCGCCTGTGTCATAAGTAAAGGGCCAGCTGGCTTGACCGTTAAGGGTGCTGTAACCCCCGAAAGTACACTCCAGTCCAAACCAAAAAAAAAATTATTTTCTGTGTTTGTGAATTGTGTGCGCAGTAGCCGCACGTGCATCAACAAAGTAGTGCCAAGCGTGCGCCTGTGTCATAAGTAAAGGGCCGGCTGGCTTGACCGTTAAGGGTGCTGTAACCCCCGAAAGTACACTCCAGTCCAAACCAAAAAAAAAATTATTTTCTGTGTTTGTGAATTGTGTGCGCAGTAGCCGCACGTGCATCAACAAAGTAGTGCCAAGCGTGCGCCTGTGTCATAAGTAAAGGGCCGGCTGGCTTGACCGTTAAAGGGTGCTGTAACCCCCAAAGTACACTCCAGTCCAAACCAAAAAAAAAATTATTTTCTGTGTTTGTGAATTGTGTGCGCAGTAGCCGCACATGCATCTACAAAGTAGTGCCAAACGTGCGCCTGTGTCATAAGTAAAGGGCCGGCTGGCTTGACCGTTAAGGGTGCTGTAACCCCCGAAAGTACACTCCAGTCCAAACCAAAAAAAAAATTATTTTCTGTGTTTGTGAATTGTGTGCGCAGTAGCCGCACGTGCATCAACAAAGTAGTGCCAAGCGTGCGCCTGTGTCATAAGTAAAGGGCCGGCTGGCTTGACCGTTAAGGGTGCTGTAACCCCCGAAAGTACACTCCAGTCCAAACCAAAAAAAAAATTATTTTCTGTGTTTGTGAATTGTGTGCGCAGTAGCCGCACGTGCATCAACAAAGTAGTGCCAAGCGTGCGCCTGTGTCATAAGTAAAGGGCCGGCTGGCTTGACCGTTAAGGGTGCTGTAACCCCCGAGAGTACACTCCAGTCCAAACCAAAAAAAAAAATATTTTCTGTGTTTGTGAATTGTGTGCGCAGTAGCCGCACGTGCATCAACAAAGTAGTGCCAAGCGTGCGCCTGTGTCATAAGTAAAGGGCCGGCTGGCTTGACCGTTAAGGGTGCTGTAACCCCCGAAAGTACACTCCAGTCCAAACCAAAAAAAAAATTATTTTCTGTGTTTGTGAATTGTGTGCGCAGTAGCCGCACGTGCATCAACAAAGTAGTGCCAAGCGTGCGCCTGTGTCAAAAGTAAAGGGCTGGCTGGCTTGACCGTTAAAGGGTGCTGTAACCCCCGAAAGTACACTCCAGTCCAAACCAAAAAAAAATTATTTTCTGTGTTTGTGAATTGTGTGCGCAGTAGCCGCACGTGCATGAACAAAGTAGTGCCAAGCGTGCGCCTGTGTCATAAGTAAAGGGCCGGCTGGCTTGACCGTTAAGGGTGCTGTAACCCCCGAGAGTACACTCCAGTCCAAACCAAAAAAAAAATTATTTTCTGTGTTTGTGAATTGTGTGCGCAGTAGCCGCACGTGCATCAACAAAGTAGTGCCAAGCGTGCGCCTGTGTCATAAGTAAAGGGCCGGCTGGCTTGACCGTTAAGGGTGCTGTAACCCCCGAAAGTACACTCCAGTCCAAACCAAAAAAAAAATTATTTTCTGTGTTTGTGAATTGTGTGCGCAGTAGCCGCACGTGCATCAACAAAGTAGTGCCAAGCGTGCGCCTGTGTCATAAGTAAAGGGCCGGCTGGCTTGACCGTTAAGGGTGCTGTAACCCCCGAAAGTACACTCCAGTCCAAACCAAAAAAAAAATTATTTTCTGTGTTTGTGAATTGTGTGCGCAGTAGCCGCACGTGCATCAACAAAGTAGTGCCAAGCGTGCGCCTGTGTCATAAGTAAAGGGCCGGCTGGCTTGACCGTTAAGGGTGCTGTAACCCCCGAAAGTACACTCCAGTCCAAACCAAAAAAAAAATTATTTTCTGTGTTTGTGAATTGTGTGCGCAGTAGCCGCACGTGCATCAACAAAGTAGTGCCAAGCGTGCGCCTGTGTCATAAGTAAAGGGCCGGCTGGCTTGACCGTTAAAGGGTGCTGTAACCCCCAAAGTACACTCCAGTCCAAACCAAAAAAAAAATTATTTTCTGTGTTTGTGAATTGTGTGCGCAGTAGCCGCACGTGCATCAACAAAGTAGTGCCAAACGTGCGCCTGTGTCATAAGTAAAGGGCCAGCTGGCTTGACCGTTAAGGGTGCTGTAACCCCCGAAAGTACACTCCAGTCCAAACCAAAAAAAAAATTATTTTCTGTGTTTGTGAATTGTGTGCGCAGTAGCCGCACGTGCATCAACAAAGTAGTGCCAAGCGTGCGCCTGTGTCATAAGTAAAGGGCCGGCTGGCTTGACTGTTAAGGGTGCTGTAACCCCCAAAGTACTCTCCAGTCCAAACGAAAAAAAAAATTATTTTCTGTGTTTAGCCGCACGTATATATCAAATCGATATAACATAAATGGAGGACCAAACTTTCTCCGATAAAAATAAAATAGAGAAAGATCAAGAACCACTTCCTCCTAGTGCTGAAGCTGCTGCCACTAGTCATGACATAGACGATAACATGCCATCAACGTCGTCTGCCAAGGCCGATGCCCAATGTCATAGTAGAGGGCACATACAATCCCAAATGGCAAAGTTCAGGAAAATGACCTTGAAAAAGACATTTAAATCAGCTGAAGAGAAACGTAAACTTGCCAATATGCCATTTACGACACGGAGTGGCAAGGAACGGCTAAGGTCGATCCCTAGTATGTTCATGACTAGTGGTTCAGCTTCACATGACGATGGAAGCCCTCCTCCCACTAAAAAAATCAAAAGAGTTAAGCTGGCAAAAGCACAGCGAAGAACTGTGCTTTCTAAGAAATCACAAATCCCCAAGGAGAGTCCAAGTGTGGTGGTGGTTGCGATGCCTGACCTTCCCAGCACTGGACGGGAAGAGGTGGCTCTTTCCACCATTTGCACACCCCCTGCAAGTGCTGAAAGGAGCACCCACAGTCCACTTGCTGATATGCAAATTGAAGATGTCACTGTTGAAGTACAACAGGATGAGGATACTGGTGTAGCTGGCGCTGAGGAGGAAGTTGGCGAGGAGGATTCTGATGGTGATGTGGTTTGTTTAAATCAGGCTACGGGGGAGACAGTTGTTGTCCGTGGGATGAAAAAGCCCATCACGGTCATGCCTGGGCAGAAGACCAAACATTCCACCTCTTTGGTCTGGCAATATTTCTATCCAAATCCGGACAACAACTGTCTTGCCATATGTACCATATGTAAAGGTGAAATAAGTAGGGGTAGGGACGTCAACCACCTAGGAACATCCTCCCTTATACGGCACCTGCAGCGCGTTCATAAAAAGTTACTGTCAAGTTCAGAAACTTTGGCTAAGACCGTAAGCAGTTCAGGGACACCTAAATCCCGTTGTCCTGTTGTATCCAAGCGCCTGCAAACCACACCGTCAACTCCCTCCTCGTCAATTTCCTCCTTAGTCAGGATCGGAAGTAGTCCTGCAGGCCATGTCACTGGCATGACTGACTCTCCTATCCGGGATTCCTCTGGAGGATCCTGCATTGCTACGCCTACTGCTGCCGCTGCTGCTGTTGCTGCTGCTGGGAGTCGTTCATCATCCCAGAGAGGAAGTAGGAACACCACTACTTTTACTAAACAATTGACCCTCCAACAGTCCTTAGCGAGGAGGATGAAGTACGACAGCAGTCATCCTGAAGCAAAACGTATAACTGAGGCCTTGACTGCTATGTTGGTGTTAGACGTGCGTCCGGTATCCGCCATTAGTGCAGTGGGATTTAGACAATTGATGGAGGTAGTGTGTCCCCGGTTCCAAATCCCGTCTAGATTCCACTTCACTAGGCAGGCGATACCGAGACTGTACAGAAACGTCAGAAAAAGTGTCCTCAGTGTCCTGAAAAATGCTGTTGTACACAATGTCCACTTAACCACGGACATGTGGACAAGTGGAACAGGGCAGACTAAGGACTATATGACTGTGACAGCCCACTGGGTAGATGTATCACCTTACGCAGCAACAGCAGCAGCGTCACCAGTAGCAGCATCTCAGAAATGCCAGCTCGTTACAAGGCAGGCTACGCTGTGTATCACCGGTTTCAGTAAGAGGCACACCGCCGACAACCTCTTAGAGAAACTGAGGGAAATCATCGCCCAGTGGCTTACCCCACTTAGACTCTCCTGGGGATTTGTGATATCTGACAACGCCACCAATATTGTGCGGGCATTACATCTGGGCAAATTCCAGCACGTCCCATGTTTTGCTCACACAATAAACTTGGTGGTGCAGAATTTTCTGAAAAGCGACAGGGGCGTGCAGGAGACGCTTTGGGTGGCCCGAAAAATTTCTGGCCACTTTCGCCATTCAGCGACTGCGTGCCGAAGACTGGAGCGCCAGCAAACACTCTTGAACCTGCCCCGCCATCACCTGAAGCAAGAGGTTGTGACGCGGTGGAACTCAACCCTCTATATGCTTCAGAGGATGGAGGAGCAGCAAAAGGCCATACAAGCCTATACATCCACCTATGACATAGGCAAAGGAGGGGGTATGCACCTGACTCAAGCGCAGTGGAGAATGATTTCCGTGTTGTGCAAGGTTCTCCAGCCCTTCGAACTTGCCACACGTGAAGTCAGTTCAGACACAGCCAGCTTGAGTCAGGTCATTCCCCTCATCAGGCTTTTGCAGAAGCAGCTGGAGAAAGTGAAGGAGGAGCTAAGACGGAGCGATTCCGCTCGGCATGTGGGACTTGTGGATGAAGCCCTTCATTCGCTTTGCCAGGATTCCAGGGTGGTCAATCTGTTGAAATCAGACCACTACATTTTGGCCACCGTGCTTGATCCTAGGTTTAAAGCCTATGTGGTGTCTCTCTTTCCGGCCGACACAAGCCTGCAGAGGTGCAAAGACCTGCTGGTGAACACACTGTCAGCTGAAGCGGAACGTGACACGTCAACGGCTCCTTCTTCATTTTCTCCCGCAACTGGGGCTGCCAGGAAAAAACTTAGGTATCCTAAGCAACCCGCTGGCGGTGATGCAGGGCAGGCAGGACCAAGTTTGGACATCTGGTCCGGACTGAAGGACCTGGCAACAATTTCTGACATGTCTACTGTCACTGCATATGATACTGTCACCATTGACAGAATGGTGGAGGATTACATCGGTGACAGCATCCAAGTAGGCATGTCAGACAGTCCATACCTGTACTGGCAGGAAAAAGAGGCAATTTGGAGGCCCCTGTACAAGCTGGCTCTATTTTACCTGAGTTGCCCCCCCTCCAGTGTGTACTCCGAAAGAGTGTTTAGTGCAGCCGGGAACCTTGTCAGCGAAAGGCGTAGGAGGTTGCTTCCACAGAATGTGGAGAAGATGATGTTCATCAAAATGAATTATCAGCTCTTCCAGGGAGACCAGCCTCCAGAAGGTACAGAGGGACCTGTGGTGGTGGATTCAAGTGGGGACGAGTTAATACTTTGTGAGGATGAGGATGTACACACTGAAGAGGGTGAGGAATCGGTGGATGAGGAGGATGAGGATGACATCTTGCCTCCGTAGAGCCAGTTTGTGCAGGGACACATTAATTGCCAGCTTGTTTTGTGGGGGCCCAAACGAACCAATCATTTCAGCCACAGTTGTGTGGCAGACCCTGGCGCTGAAATGATTGATTTGTTAAAGTGTGCATGTCCTGTTTATACAACATAAGGGTGGGTGGGAGGGCCCAAGGACAATTCCATCTTGCACTTCTTTTTTTTCTTTGCATAATGTACAGTTTGGGGCCTAGTTTTTCTAACTGCCATCCTGTCTGCCACTGCAGTGTCACTCCTAGATGGGTCACGTGTTTGTGCCGCCCACTCGTGTCGCTTAGCATAGTCATCCAGCTACCTCGGTGCAACCTTTTGGACATGAAAACACTATTGTGAGGTGTGAGGTGTTCAGAATAGACTGGAAATGAGTGGAAATTAAGGTTATTGAGGTTAATAATAGCATATTCTGTGATTTTAGCTGTTTTTATGCTTTTTAAAAAAAAATACAGATCCAAAACACAAAACCCAGAACCCAAAACACGGAAGGGTGGTTTTGGCAAAACCAATCCAGATCCAAAACACGAAGAAAGATCCAGATCCAAAACCAAAACACAAAACACGAAAAGTGGCCGGTGCACACCCCTAGTTTAAATACAACCACACTGACCACCAATATGTGCTCCCCACTGCCCACCAATGTGTGCCCCCAGGCAATAAATGCATGACCCAGCCACCGCCCGCCGTATTGAGGCGGGCGGTGGCTGGGTCATGCATTAAGCTCCCCCACTGCCCACCAATGTGTGCCCCCAGGCAATAAATGCATGACCCAGCCACCGCCCGCCGTATTGAGGCGGGCGGTGGCTGGGTCATGCATTAAGCTCCCCCACTGCCCACCAATGTGTGCCTCCAGGCAATAAATGCATGACCCAGCCACCGCCTGCCGTATTGAGGCGGGCGGTGGCTGGGTCATGCATTAAGCTCCCCGACTGCCCACCAATGTGTGCCTCCAGGCAATAAATGCATGACCCAGCCACCGCCCGCCGTATTGAGGTGGGCGGTGGCTGGGTCATGCATTAAGCTCCCCCACTGCCCACCAATGTGTGTAATACCTCAAATAAATAAATAAACACGTTTTTTACAAAAAAACACCATACATTACATTTAAAAACACACATTATTTCAAGCTGGGGGTCTTCTACCTTTCAGTCTCCAGCTGTTGTGGAACTACAGATCCCAGGATGACCTGCCACCCACCTTTGAAACTGTTTTTAAGGCATCCTGGGATCTGTAGTTCTACCACAACGACAGGCCCAAAGGTGGAAAACCCATACTGTCAAAGAAAAACATTGTATTACCAAGCAATAAACACATAACATTCCTGTAAAAGAAAACATGATTAGAATACCATAACAAACCTTTAAAAACCTGTAAAAAAGAAAATATTAAAACATAAAAAATGTGAACTATAACAACATTACATTTTACAAAACTATATACACAAATATTTAAACGTCCTTTTTTTTCTTATTCATAGATAATGTCCATGGATTCAGAACGTGAATTCATTACAGGATTCATTGAAATCCTGCACTCGAAAGACTGTCTGTGGAAGATCAGTTCTCGGAAGTACCACAATAAGTCGCAGAAGTTGGCCGCACTCGAGGAACTGTTGGTGTATATGAAAAAATACATATCTGATGCAGACCTGAAAACTGTACGGCAAAAGATACAAAATCTCAGGACAGTATACATCAAAGAAAAAAAGAAGGTGGATGACTCCAAAAAATCAGGAGCGGCTACAGATTAAATATATACTCCTGCGCTGTGGTACTACCAAATGATGTCATTCATCAGTGAACAAGAGCCTCAAAGGGAATCAATCATCTTGATGTCGAAGCGTGAGGGTGATGAGGAGGTTGCAGAAGTCTTGGTAAGTAGTGACACAGTTTAAACCAAAATCCTTAATGTTTTTGTTGTTAAATCCCAAATGTCCAATTTAGTCAGTAGTTCACAGATAGTCCTCCTGCCATGGTACAGCAACTGGTCCATTGAAATAGGTCATGTACTCCTCCCTCACTTCTTTGGCATGTGCGGTGGATGTTGTTGTAGTTGTTGGTGCAGAAACAGATGTCAAATGTTCAATGTCCTCCAGGGGTCCTACATCTTCTGGTCTAGCTGGGACTGGTCCTCGTTGAGTAGATTTTCTTCGCAGAAAGTTGTGCAGCACACAGCACGCCATCATGACCCAGTCTATCTTCTCCACATGTAGATTGATGGTGGTGTGGAAAATGCGGAAGCGGTTGCTCATTATTCCAAACGCATTTTCCACAATGCGCCGTGCCCGGGATAGACGGTAGTTGTATATCCTTTTCTCTCTGGTCAGGCCCCTGTGTGCAAATGGCTTCATCACATGTTCATGTAATGCAAAAGCCTCGTCTGCAACGAAAACGTAATTTAGGCCATGCTTTGTCTGGTCCAGCGAGGGCAGGTTGAGGGTTTTGTTGGCGAGTCTCTGGTAGAAAGCCGTCTTTTTGAAGGACCCACCATCTGAAGCACGGCCAATCTTGCCGACATCCACAAACAGAAATTCGTAGTTGGCATTCACCACTGCCATGAGAACGATGCTGAAGAATCCTTTGTAGTTGTAGTAATATGATCCGGTGTTGGCAGGTGGGTTGATGCGGATGTGTTTCCCATCGATGGCTCCTCCGCAGTTAGGGAAATTCCAACGTTGTTCAAAATCTTCCGCGATGCTGGTCCACTCCTCCACGGTGTTAGGAAACTGTAAAAATAGGAAAAAAGATGTTAAAACATGACTATAATATTTTTTATATCTTTTTTCCCTATATAGACTCCCACCCAAGACCCTGATTTAACATCAACACCGGACCTCAGTCTGCTCGGTGGCGACAGTGATCCGGAGAATAGCACACAAGTGGAAAGTCAAGTTCCACCTGGACCCTCATCTTCGCAACAACCCCAAAAAAAGAAAAAAAAAGGCAGAAAGGAGAATTTTACAGAAACCCCCAGATGCAATTGATGATTTCACAGCTCATGTGAACAGCACATTGAGAAATCTGGATGCAGATATCCAACGAAATTTTTTACGGTTAAACTACGACCTCTTGAGTCGCTGTATGAGCAAAAATATCTCAAATTCGACATACATTGCAGATTCAATGCTATTTTCCCCTGCCCCAAATAGGTATGTCCGCTTCCCCCCTGCCCAGTTAGATATTACTCCCCCACCAAGCACCCCAAGCACCAGCACCACCTTGTATAATGCTCTGCTGGATGCAGCAGATGAGTCGCCCCAATATACAGAGATGTACATTTTTTCTATATTGTAATATCACCAAATTTTATGAATTCCAATCGGTGCTTGCTGCATGGGATAGGGTGGTGATGACGCCATTTGAACAAGGTCACTACGCACATGGCACAAGTACACATAGCTGGAAGCCGGGGCCACAATGTGTACTTGTGCCATGTGTGTATTGGCCAGTTCAAACTGGCGTCTGACCCACCCTATCACATACAGCCGGCTACCTATTGGGATTCATAAAATTTGGTGATAATGTTCTTTTGTAAAGTTGTAATAAAAAAGTATTTTGCACACAGTTTAGTGCACACTTTCAGTTGCCTGCAGGTCAGTGCACATTGTACTAAAAGAAGGCAATTTCTTGCTTTATGTTGAGTAAAAAATAAATATAAAAATTTTTCTTTGCACAAGAAACCAATGTGTGGTGTTTTTTTTTAACTTACCTTGCAATACTGGTACTGTAGCACTTTTACGATGGCTTTGCAGGTCTCCGGAATGATGACGCCCAAGGACTGAGGTGAGATGAGTGTCCCAAACTTTAGGTCTTCCAGTGACCTTCCTGTAGCCAGGTATCTCAGGGTAGCCACCAGTCTGTCTTCAGCAGGGATTGCCCTCCGCCACCTTGTGTCCTGTCTCTTGATGTGGGGGGTCACCAGATGCAGCAATTCTTGGAAGCTGGCGTCATCCATGCGCAGGTAGTTCCGATAGTCGTCCGGGTTGTTCTCCTTGATCTCTATCAGCAGGGACATGTGAGAGTGGGTATCCCTTTGTAGCAGCCACTCCTTGGTCCAGCATGCTCTCGTCCTTCTTCACTGGGCCCTCTTCCTAATCTCCCGGACCCCGGCTTCAGCGACCAACACTTTATACTGATAGGGACGCATCAGTACAGAATTCAGGAACAGGATAGAATGCAGGTAGGTAGCACACACTTGCAGGTAGAATAAACTTTGTATAAGGCAAGCCAAATACAAAGAGCACAGTAGCAATGTACAGGATTCAGCAGGAATACACCTAGCCTCATCTAGTAGCAGAGGAGAATGTACACAGAGTTTAAAGGGTTCCTGTTGTTTATACTCCCTAGATAGCCCCTCCCATTGTTATGGCTATTTAAATTTCCCACCAATAGTCAAGAGCCTGTTTTTTTTTTTTTTCAACTCACGATTTGTTATGTCCAATCTCACGATGCGTACGATCCGATATATCGTGAGATCGTAAGACAGATTGGGTGTCTTTTTTCCCAAATCGTGATCACGACGGCAAGGGAGCTCCCGTGAAAGTTCATAAGGAAATTGGCCATAAAATCGTATCGTGAGCACATCGGTATATGTGTGGGCACCTTTAAAATGTACACCATCTCCACGAAATGAATGTGCATCGCAGAATTGAATAAACACCTGCTCCACTATACCACCATCATTCTCCACTACATCACCACCATTCTCCAACATGTACCTCACCACTGAAGTATTTACCTTCCTCATAGCAACATCCAACCGGGCACCAGAACCAGCACACCACCAAACACTCCTGTAGACAATGAAAGACCACAACACTGGCAGGAAGGCAGACCTTTGCTATCAAATGGATCTAATGACAATAGAGCGCCAATCCAATGTAGTTCGCTGACCTAAATCCTTCCCAATATGGGTAGAGAGGGAAAGAGTTGTCCGCAATGGATGCACAGAATTAAACTAGAACTTTAATTATTCTTTAAAATATGTATATCATGATATAGTCCATGAAATATTAAAATAAAGAAATGAAAGTGTTATATAGGTACGAAAAAGTGTAATTAAAATAGATTCTCAGTACCAATACAGGTGTGTTTTAATGTTTCTGACATATATGGTAGTATCCTGGATATCTATATATTATTTATTTAACCTATTGCAATAAAATTATGTAAACCAAATGCCACTCTGTCAGTATTATGTCAAACATTAATTATAGCACTGCGTTAAATGGAGTACATATATGTCCACATATCACCACATAAGTAGATATGTTCATTCACAAACAGATGCAGCACCTATAATACGGAAAGAAAGAACACAAACAGTTGAACCACAGACACACCACAACGACAAGACATGGAAATGTAACAAAGAGGGGGGGAGGGGAACAACGTAGCTAACCAGACTTGAGTCAAAAATCATTAAAAAAAACCGGAGTAAACTAACAATCACGCCATATCATATATAATTCAGAAGCCAATTGGGCCCCCAGGGGAAAATAAAAAATTCCTCATAGACTCCCGCAGTAGGTCGGCGAGTGGTTAGGCCTCTGGTGAGCTACGTTGGAGCAAAATAGCTAAACCCAGACGAATATAATATCGGAATGGCAGCAGGATGCCACCGACCAAGGGATTGGATATCCCCGTCGGATAAGCCAGCAGTGCAAAAGCAGCTACCATTTAATGTCAAATAGCACATCACTAAAGCATGCTATTCCCCCAATGGGACCTCAATGCCCAGCATAAAAACTACCACTGTTTGCTATGTTTCTCTTCACTCCAGTATTCCCCCGCAGGCTGGCCATACCCCACTAGCACAGTACAGTATAGCATAGCATCCTGGATCGGCGGAGCCAGGGCTGCCTAGCTCTATACATGGGAGACTACATAACTGCTGGCGTAACAGCAGGGGAATGGGCACCCTGGACCAGAGCACCCACAGCAGCTGACGCACTTGCCGCTGCTGCGGTAATGGAGAGCCCACCACTACCGGACCCATACGCGACCTCTTCGCTATAAAGGAGGGGTCTTTCTGCCTTCCCCTTCGGGCAATCCTAACAGCCCTTGTTTTTAAAGGAATAGGGCTCAGTGGCAAATGAAGAATTTCTACAGAGGGGTTTCCAAATGCTTGATTTTAACATGTTACCATTAAGAGGGCATAATCAGCACTTAAAACCAGCTATAACAGGCATCATACGAATATACGGAATTAGATAATTCTGGCCTATACAGGACAAGCAGACACAGTAAGCAATTATATGTAGAAGTAGGGCCATCCTGTCTAAGCTGAATCTTTTCATTTCATATGTGAGCTCCATTACAGATCATTTGAGCAAGTTGGGAATTTGGGGGAGGGCAGAAAAAGAAACCGTGCACTGCCCTGGACATAGATGTACAGATTGGTCTCTGCATGCATTGGATAGTATATTATTCAGTATTAATAATTGATCCCATAGATGGTCTATATCAGTGCACCCCTAACAGTGCATGTTTTCCAGATCACCTAGTCGGTGCACTACTATATGCATTACTGGCTTTCCAAGTTTTTCTACTGGCTGACACATTTTAAAAGATCAACAGGGACTGTAGTGCTAGTTATTTCATTGTGACACTCAGGGGATCCTAAAAAACATGCAACTTTAGTATTATATGCTATTTCTAATGTGTTTTTTTAATTATTATTTATTTTATTTGTGCAGTCACCATCTCCCAATAGTCTGAGACCCCAGCTGCCCGCCAGCACCAACAAATTGTTACCTCCTGGTCTGGGGCACAGATGGGGTAGTATGAGGCACCTGGGTGGGATGCACACTGCACCCAGAGCAGGCAGCAGCAGCCCCGCACATTATGAAAATAGCAACTGTGAATTGCGGCAAAGCCACGCCCCCCCGTGGACCCGTACCATGGGAACATGATCGTGCGCGACCTGACCCTTCAGTAACTTGACCAGCGGGGGCAGCGCCCGCTGCCAATCAACGAAACACAGGTGGAGCCAGCGGCAATATGCCCAGCCGCGGCTCTGCCTGACAGCACTGCTGCGCCGAGCACGAGAAGAGGGAGAGACAGGATCAGAGGAGGTGGATAGCGCCGCCCGCCTGCCCCCATACTAAAGAGCCAAAAGCAAGGCCAAAAGCTGCGGACACATCCAAGGCTCTGCCCAACTGCACATGTGTGGCCGCCGCCTCAGGCCTAGTCTACAGTGAAGCGCGGCACCCGCGAGGGGGAAGGGGCAGCGGCAAAATGGGAGCCAGCTGTTGCAGAGTTCCCCTAGCATCTAAACAAACAGCCAGGCAGGGGAAAAGAGGAGCGATGGGGGCGAAACATTATGCAGGGGAAGAGAGCAAGACAGGGAAAGGAAGGAATCACAGTGAGGGAAAGTAGATTGAAAGTATGAAAGAGTATGGGGAAACAATAAAAGAATATGGGGAAGAGAAATAAAAGAATAGTAGAAGGGAAGAGATCAGGAGAAGGAAAAACAGCAATTTAAGAGAGATTTAAGCCAAGTGACAAATGAACTTGTCTGTCCTGGCAGATAAAACTGGAACAAAGAGGCAGATTTATATACATCACTCCATTAAATACTCTTAGGCCCTCATTCAGAGCCGTTCGCTATTTGCGGTCGTTCGTTTTAAAACAAGGGGTGGCTATTCAAATGATCCGTACGCACATTGCTGTCTGTTCCCACCTCTAAGTCTGAACGAGCGTGCAAAACATACGCTCGTTTATTTCTTAAAAACGCCCCCTGGCCGCTCGCATCCTACGTCATGTCCGCTATTTATTAGATTAATCGAGTACATCGACCAGCGTATGAACTGCTCGCTATTCTTGTGGTTGGTGTTTGCTACCACAAATTTGCGTGCAGTTCTGGCTATAAAATAACCCAGTGACGTGGTCAATGACGCTGCTGTTTTAAATATACACACCCATAAAACGCCCGTTTTGACCTTTAAGCACGCCTGCGTTCGGATCTCCACTCCCCATTTTCAAGCACCTTCCCCTGTTACCACCCACATACGCCTCATTCTGTCACTCAAAATAGCAGGCACTCGCTATATAGCGTACAAAGGATTTTCGGCCGCACTGACTGGTTCGCGCATGCGTACTAAAACGCGTACGCATGCGCAGATGTGCAAACATCGCTCGGAACGAGCGTACTGCCGCCAACGAGCGGCTCTGAATGAGGGCCTTAGGCCACTTCCCATGAAACATTCATTGGCTGCATAAGACCAGCTAAACTTAAAGGGGCAATATCCAACACGTTATTAAACTGGCAACACTCAAAACACTTGTGGTTTAATGTCCCTCATGCTTAAATATCAGTCTTCAGGCTTACACAGAGCTGCACAGTATGTGTGTGCCCATGTAGTAGGGAATATAGGACCTCATTCAGAGCTGCTCGCAAAATGAGGGCAGCGTTTTTTTTTAATTTTAGCTGGCCTCCTGGCCACTCGCTAAGATGTGGGTGACCACCCACAGCTTTTGCGAGCGGCCAGGTGATGGTCGCGATGGTCGCGACCATCGGGTTTGCAACGAGACCCTTGGGGTAGGGTCTCGTCTGCCACAAGCCACAGTGAGCTTCCTGCTCTAATAGAGCAGGAAGCTCACTACTGACACCGCGAGTGATGTCAGTAGTGCTGCCCACAAACGGCAGGCGTTCCTTCAGGAACGCCTCCGTTTGTCCAGCCACCCCCCTCCCCGTCTACAAAACAGGACGAGCTGTCGATCAACATCGACAGCCGCCCTGTTTGTAGCAAGCCCCAGAGCGAGTGAATTTCTCACTGGCTACGGGGCTAGCGTACGCACGCGGCACGCGCAGCGCCTTACCATCGACCCGCTTGCAAGTGCATAGCGCTTGCGAGTGCTTCTGAGTGAGGGCCATAGAGTGTAAGTTCCACTGGGCAGAGACTGATGTGAGTGACTGTAATATTCTATATAAAGCACTGTGGAATATGTGTGTGCTATATAAATGTTAAAATAACCCAACTGACACTGGGGACCATTACATTTATCCTTTTGAAATCATATTTTATTTGTAATCTTTTTATTTTTCTATCCCCACTGTATTGGGATCCTTAAATTAACTATATAAATTTGATACATAGTATATGCAAACAAGAATATAAGTGACAATAAAAAAAAACTATTGGCATTTTTTATACTTGATTCGGTATACATATTTAATAATTTGAACACTTTGTAGACAAGTGTCAGGGGCACAGCCAGAACTTTGTAGGCCCCATAGCAACATTTTGAAGGGTCCCTAGAGACACCTCTCTCCACAGCAGTTGGTCATTTTATGTGATATAGTATTGCCCTTGTTAATTGTCCCATGGTAGTGCCCTAGTTCATTTTATGAACTATTTGGTTTCCCAGTTAATGTTATGCCCCATAGTCGTGCCCAAGTTCACATTATACCACACAGTGCCCAAAGTTTATATTGTCACATTGTAGAGCCCAAAGTTAACTATATGTTACATTGTACTGCTATCAGTACACATGACAAAGTGGGGCTGATTCAGCAAGGATCGCAGTTGCTAATATGCATGCAATCAGCCGATTGTTGCTTACTGCACATGCGTATGCATCACAGTGCACGTGAGCAAACTAGCTATCGCGATCGGTACTGCGATTACAGAGGTTACGGAGACCCACAGCAGAGTGATTGACAGTAAGTGCCAATTGTGGGTGGTGACGGGGGAGGTGGTCGAGCGAATGAGGTGTGCCAGTGCATTTCAATAGTGTTGCTGGGGCGTGCATAAATTATCTACTGCGTGGCCATACGAAGCCATAGTACTGATGGCATGCGTGCAGGGTTGGACTGGCCCACAGGGGTACAGGGGAATCTCCCGGTGGGCCCCACTGCCTGAGGGCCCACCCCCTCCTTTAGGGATCAGGTTCAAGACTGTGAACTTGAACTATGCATTATACATACAGTATGTTGCATTTTACTGCACAGTACTATGGTGTATTTTCTACAATGCATTGCTACTATTAATCTGGTACATTATCATGCATGGACCAGCAGTATTTACTATATGTACATTTTTAAGGGGCCCAGTCCATGCACTCTCTAATGGTTAGCCAAGCCTCTTTGGAGGCTGGCCACACCCCTAAGTATGGGCCCCTATCGCTGCATTCCCCCAGTGGGCCCTTCATGCCCCAGTCCGACACTGCATGCGTGGCTGATAGCAATTTCCGAGTAAGTTCTGGTCTAGTGCAAGTGTGCGTATGGGTCCGATGTTACTCGATGTTACCAATTGTTTCGCAAAATTTCTAAGTATTACAGATGTGAGACAAGGGAAAGTGGGCGTCCTTATGTGAGGCTGTGATCGCAATGCTATACTGCGATAGCAATGCACGTGCATATCACAGCTGATATTAGCACTACATTTCATGCGCATTAGCAAAATAGTGATCCGTAGTAAATTAGGCCCACAGTGCCCTCATTTCACATTATGCCACACAGTGCTTTGTTGGAATTTCTGGGAACGTGGTAGATAATTTTATGACCTGGGTGCCATTTAGTTGGGCCCCAGATGTGGGCCCCCTAAGCCTTTGTCAATGGCACTCCCTGCACCCACTTTAGCTACGCCCATGTGTGTTTATTGGACTTTTAACACCTTGGGGCAGATTTAATTAGCCATCGGCAGCTTGTGTTGCACATTTTTTCCACACATTATGATAGGCAGATTCTGCTCGCACCTCCATATGGTGCAGGCAGAATCTGCCTTCAGAAGTTAGGGCGCAGCTTTTGTGGCTAACCACATGTGTCTGAGACTAAACTATATGTGCCAGTACCACTTATCTTTAGTACACACAATAATATAATTTGTCTCATGAGACTAAGGACCACAGACAACTGCAAGTCATTACAACACCACGCCAGTCTGTGTAGTCCACGCACACCAGAATGCAAATACCGCAAAGAAGACCAGGAACCAGGGTCTAGTCCAGTCTTCAAAACAAAGCCAGATGACTGTATCTGCACTCCTGGGGACCATGTGAGAAATAATGCTGCTACCCTGAAAGCTTATCATAGAGACTCCTGGTTTAAAATATCATCAGGTAACAACAGTGTGCAGCAGAGTTGCAAGATGCCACCCACTGCAACATCTCACCACGCCAATCACACTTTTAGGTGACTTTATTTTTTGCCATCTATCAGATAGGGGCAGCATGGTCAGTGTAATGGTTAGCATTACTGCCTCACAGCACTGGGTTTAATCCCCTCCATGGCCCTAACTGGTTGAGTTTGCATGTTCTCCCCTTGCTTGTGTGTGTGTCCTCCGGGTGCTCCGGTTTCCTCCTGAAATCCAAAAAATTTACCCTAGTGTGCATGTACATGTGGTAGGGAATATAGATTTTAAGATCCACTGGGGCAGGGACTGACGTGAAAGGGCAAATATTCTCTGTAAAGCACTGTGGAATATGGGCCTGATTTAGCAAGGAATGCAAAGGAGAGAGAAGAACGCACGCAGTTGACCAATGCATATCATACATGCCTACCCTCCCGGTTTTTGCGGGAGGCTCCCGATTTTTCGGGTAACCCCCCGCACCCCCGGAAGGGTAGGCATTTCTCCCGCATTCTGCCCACTTCCTAGTGAAGTGGGCAGAATGAGGAGAATTCTGGCGGCGATCGCGGGTCTCCGTGTAGGGGGCGGGGCTTAAGACGTGAATCACGGCTTAATGGCCCCCGTCACCCCACCTGCTGCTTCTCTTACCCGGGCTTCTCCCGGGAAGAGCAACTGAAAGGTAGGCAACTATGATGCATATGCATCGCAATGCACGTGCGCGAACTAGCAATTGCGATGGTAACTGCGTCTGCAGAGGCGATGCAGACCCAGAGCAGATTCATTGACAGGAAGTGCCGTTTGTGGGTGGTGAGGGGGTGGTCGGGTGAACGCAGGTGTGCCAGTGCGTTGGGATGGCGTTGCAGGGGCATGCATAAATTATCCACTGCAAAACCATATGTAGGCTAAGGCCTCATAGCGTGTGCTGAAGTTAGCAATTCCTGAGTGAGATCTGACCTGCCTTAACTGTGCATATGGGTCCGATGTTACTCGATGCTACCGATTATTTTGCTATATTGCCAAAGTGAGCAAGGGGAAGTGGGCATCCTTATGTTAGGCTGCGATTGCAAACATTTGCATATCAATGCTGATATTAGCCACTGTGGTGCGTGCTTATTAACAAATATAGATCCTTGCTAAATCAGGCCCTATGTGTGCACTATATAAATAATAAATATATATTATTGCTGGCACATTGACTGTTTGCAATACCCTGTGCACAACTTACTAATAAACCCATTGATCCACTAAACCTTCTATCGGATGAGGTGTTGTCATGTGTGCAAACCACTTATCATACTAACATAAAATAAAGACACTGAGACGTGGATTTGGCAGATAACTTGATGGCGATTTATTGGAGCAATAATAATTATTATTTATTTAAGGATGTATGGTGGCAAAGAAAGGACGGCCAGAAATCAGCCAGATCTGCTATGCCCACACACAAACAACAAAAGGCATAGCAGGCGTAGATCGCCCAGAGTGCATACACATAACCATGTAACTCATATCATCAACAAAAGGTAACGCTCACCCCCATCTTGACTTCCCACCCGTTTAGGTGGTGATACTGCCCCCCGTTAGGTTGGTACAGCCAACTACCAGTCAACGAAGGGAGCGCCCTTAAATCATAATTGCACCCGGACTGGCGACCTGCCGTTCTTTCCCGCCACCCAAAACCAAACCCACAACATACCAAAATTTATAGGGGAGGGAGGGTGGGGAATCTGGAACAAAGAGGGTTTGGCCCACACTTTTATCCCACTATATAATGTTCCTGTTACAAACCCGCCCCTGCTTGCCATAGGCTAACTCCCACAAGTAATTTGCATACATGCCTGCCCCCATCCTAGAGGTTTAAAACACCTCTTTTCTTATGCAATCTTTCGGTTTCTCTAAACCTTCTATCGGATGAGGTGTTGTCATGTGTGCAAACCACTTATCATACTAACATAAAATAAAGACACTGAGACGTGGATTTGGCAGATAACTTGATGGCGATTTATTGGAGCAATAATAATTATTATTTATTTAAGGATGTATGGTGGCAAAGAAAGGACGGCCAGAAATCAGCCAGATCTGCTATGCCCACACACAAACAACAAAAGGCATAGCAGGCGTAGATCGCCCAGAGTGCATACACATAACCATGTAACTCATATCATCAACAAAAGGTAACGCTCACCCCCATCTTGACTTCCCACCCGTTTAGGTGGTGATACTGCCCCCCGTTAGGTTGGTACAGCCAACTACCAGTCAACGAAGGGAGCGCCCTTAAATCATAATTGCACCCGGACTGGCGACCTGCCGTTCTTTCCCGCCACAGCAAGGTTCTGCTTATAGAACCGCCGCACCGCCACCATACCAAGTACTACCCCAATAACGCCAACTCCTCAAAAAGATCCCCAATAAACAATGACAAACCCTCCTCTGTTAAATGAACTCCATCAGGTCTATACATATAACTAAATCGAAATTGAATGTTCTTATGGTAAATGAAACGGCCATAATTGGCCATCACAAATTTGGCAACTGCGAAATTAAGTTTCTTCCTAGCTTCGTCATTAGCAGGAAAACTCCTAACCCCACGCCAGACCTGTCGAGGTACAATGCAAGACCAAATTAATTTACACAAGGGCCAGGCCGATAGCACCCTCGCCAAATCGTTGACAATATCAACTCGTAATTCTACAGTGGACCTCTGCCCTAAGTCGTTGCCTCCTAAATAAGCCACCAAAATACGTGGCCTACCAAAAAGCCTTGCATACTCTAACAGTTTAGGACAAAAGGAATGCCATCTCATACCTCTGGAACCTATCCAACGGACCCTAGCTGAATATTCAAAAATTGGAGCTTGATCTGAACTCAAACCTAGCAGCCCAGAAAATATATGAGTGGCCTATAACCCAAATGTCCTGCGTGTCAAAGAGCAATCCTAAAGGAAAGCAGTAAATAAAAAATTAGTAATTGTCATAAAACAATAAAATTTTATGGTGTATTAGTGGGATCTGATAGAACATAAGTGAGTATCTGCCAAAAAGAAAAATTTTCTATTGGTCGCCGACTTTACTATTTGAAGTGGCTGAGACAAACAGAAGACACAAAGGGGAAGAATGGGTGGGGAATTGGGAAAAAACAGGTGAACTCGGCAAGAGGTAAAATAAAAACCTGCTGAGGGATGGACTATGGCCTAATTAAATGATTGAGAATAGCCGAATTGAATCCGTCAGTTCAGGTAAAAATTGTAAAATCCCTCAAGACTCCCATTGCCAGCAATGGCGAGTAGCTAATCCCGAGTAGGACGGACAGGGGTAACAGACAAGACAGGACAGTACATGAGACAAGACAAAAACCAGGCAAGCATAAAATATAAACGTAACCGGAACAGACTGTGAAATGACTTTAAAACAAAGGGCCTTCATGCCTAGGTCGAATGTAACCTTTATAACTATCCGATTTCCAACGTCCTAGGTCCTTAATTTCTGATGCCGAGAAACCCGCAGCTGCCGCCGAAGTTGCGGCTCCGATCAGAAACGAGTGTGTACCAAAATCTTGAGGCGGGAGGCCTAAAACTGATACACACCTCTTCAAAAACCAACCAAACTGGTATTTGGTAAGCGGAGTCCTGTCCATATGCATGAGTCATGAACCAGGAACATCCGGCCGCAATAACTCATACCGCATAGCTAGTGCCACGGGGCAGATCTGTTCGTACCTAGATGGACCCAACGAGATCCACCTACCCCTACCAGTCTGGTCGGTCTTTGACCGCCGAATCCTACAGAGAACAGACCTCTCACTGACCAGGATATCCGAGAGGAGCATGGCGGCATCAACCCATTTGGATGACGCCACCAGCTCCGATACCCTCAAGGCAGGGATGCGCAGGCCCGGCTCCACTCGGCCCCGCTCGGCTCCCCCCACCGAACCCCACCGGCCATCCAAAACTCGTGACAGCTGAAACCCAATAAGATCCGGCAAAAAGAACCGAACGGAACCGAGCAGAACCGAGCCCGCACATCCCCACCTCAAGGTGCCGTGAAAAGCCTCTGAAAACACCACTTGAATCAGGACCACCTCATACGCAGTAAGAGCCACTCCGAGAACCGCCCCTAATACTACCGGAAGCAGATGAGCGTCCACAGGTCTCCTACGGTCAGCTACTGGCCGGGAGACCCGTGCCCAACCCTTTAAAGCCTTCACAATCAGAAAACTTTTAGTAAAGTCAGGTTGGCCCTTCAATTTACAATAAAATGCAATGCCCCCCAAAGAGCGCGCAACAGAAGCCCTGGATCTGCCAGCCAAATGGAGACTCCAAATAAAAGAAAGCATCGAACGATGCTGACTCTTACCTGCCTGTTTGCTGCTACGGGAATAATCTTCCCATTCATTCCATGCCTGCCGATATGCTCACAACGTGGAGGGGGCTAAAGACTGTTCTGCTAAGCCCTCCATGCCGGTTCGATCACCTGCCAAACATAAGAGGGGCAAAGCACAACGTCAGCACCAGGGGCCACAGATCGGGACCTAGCCCACTGGAAACGTGATAACGCATCATCTATCTCATTCTCCACCCCAGGAACGTGTCTTGCCTTAAACATGATGTTACAGCGCAAACATGTGAGCACAGCTGCGCTAGCAAGCGCAAAACCAGCAGGGAAGCCGCATGTTGCTGATTGTATCGCATGGACCACGCCCAGGTTGTCACACCTGATAATGATGCTGCGATTGCGTAACCATTCCCCCCAGATTTCCAAGGAAACCATTATGGGAAAGAGTTTGAGAAGGAGTAAGTCCTTAGTCAAACCCTTTCCCACCCATTCTTCCAGCCAACGGCCAACGCACCAGGAGCCATCAAGGTAACATCCGAACCCTGTGGTGTCTGCTGCGTCGGTGAACAGCTGCAGCTGCAAATTGTCAGCGGCTGGAGACATCCACAACCGAACGCCATTAAAATCCCGAAGAAACGAGACCCAGACAGAGAGGTCCTGCTTAATCTCTGAGGATAAACGTAGCAAATGTCTCGGTTAGTGACACCAGCCGTGGCCCTTTCCAATTTACGTGAAAAAGCTCTGCCCATTGGAATTACTTTACAGGCCCAGGAGGGATTGCGCCTGCCGCAGGGTAATTCTACTGGAAGCCGTGCATTCCGCTATGGCATTACGCAACTTGACAGGCTTATCGAGAGGAATGCGACAAGAACCCGCCGAGGTACAGATCTCGATACCCAGGAATGACAAGGGGAAGGGCCCTCCGTTTTGTCCGCAGCAACGGGAACTCCAAATGAGAAAACAGCGCTCGTAAAGAAAACAAAAGATAACTGCATCTGCCTGAACCGGAAGGGCCGACACACAGAAAGTCATCGAGATAGTGGGCTATTCCATGACTACCGCAAAAATTAAATAAATAAATTCCGCGCACCAGTGTAGGAAGGTGCTAAAATGCTCGAAAAACGCACAGGACACAGAACACCCCATAGGCAAGCATTTGTCTATGCAATATCCGTTGTCCAAGCTAAAAACCCATAAACTGGAATGACTCTGGGTGCAAAGGAAGTAGACGAAAAGCTGACTCAACATCTATCTTAGCCATCAGTGCGCCCGGACCATAACACCTAATGACGTCCAAAGCATCGTCAAAAGACTGGTACACCACCGAGGAAACCTCAACTGGTATGGCATAATTTACTGACGAGCCTGGCGGATAAGACAGATGTTGCATGAGCCTGTATTTTCCTGGAATTTTCTTGGGAACCACTCCCACCGGGGAATTCACAAGATCCCTAATGGGGGTTCTGCAAAAGGCCCTGCAATGCGCCTGACGCTAACCTCGCCAGCCACTTTTTCCCTAAGAATGTGAGGCAATTCAAAGGCAGACTTCAAATTTCTAGGCGAATATGTGTCGACATCCCTGCAAATAGGTAAACGAAAACCAAAACTGAAGCCTTTTAACGAAAATTCTGCGTCCTGCAGAACCGGGTACCAACTCAACCATTTTGCTATCGCTGTGACACGGACAGGGGATGGAACTTTACTTAGCACTTGTGCCTTTTGCTGGCTGTGCAGGCTGCTGCTGGGCACCCCCCTTGAAATACTTGGCAACTGGGTGATTGCCACCACATCGCAAGCAGAGGTGACGAAAACGACATTTTCGTCCCTGCGTACAGGTGGAATTATTAAAGGCGAAGCATTTTCCCCAGACGCCTGCTGTTAGCCCTGACGAACTGAACTAGCTGCTTTGCTCGCGTTGTACCCCTCATAGGCAGGACGCGAAGGCTGCGTGACCTCCAGCAATGTATATTTGTCGAAGTAGGAGCATAGCTGAGAATGGAGCTTCCCGGTGATAGCTGCTTGGGGCAGTGATTGCAATAATAAGCTGTGCACCCCTGTAGAAATTCACTGTAGCACATGTATTCTGTCTATTTTGTAAGTTAAATGCTCAGAATACAGTATATAATACAATCTCCTCTATTGACTGATAATATGATTCAAAGGAGATAAAAGCTAGATCTAAGGTGCCATACATAAATAAAGCAGTGTCAAAGCCATTACCCCTTACTGTCAGATAACGCATCACTAAAGCATTCTATTCCCCCAATGATACCTCAATGCCCAGCATAATACTGACACTGTTTGCTGCAACTGTTTTCTACCATTAAGAGGGCATAATCAGCACTTAGACCATCTATAAAATACATCATACGAATGTACTGAATGATATAATTCTGGCATATACAGGACCAGCAAACACAGTAAGTAATTATATGTAGAAGTAGGGCCATCCTGTCTGAGCTGAATCTTTTTATTTCATGTGCAGGCTCCTTTACAGATCATATGAGCAAGTTGGGGAATCTGGGAGAGGGCAGAAAAAGAAACCATGCTCTGTCCTGGACATAGATGCACAGATTGGTCCCCTTATGTACTGGATGGTGTATTATCCAGTATTAATAATTGATCCAATAGGTGATCCATATCAGTGCACCCCGTACAGTGCATGTTTTCCAGATCTAGTTGGTGCACAACAATATTCATTACTGGCTTTTTTACTTTTTCTACTGGCTAACACATTTAAAAGATCAACAGGGACTGTAGTGCTAGTTATTTCATTTGTGACACTGAGGGGATCCTAAAAAACATGCAACTTTAGTATTATATGCTATTTCTATTGTAGTCATCATGGTGTGGGCTGAGGGGGGGTTCAGGTAAGGCACTCATAAACCCCTCCTGCATTTGCCTATGGTGCTGGCCACTGCAGCCACAAAGATGATATTGACCAGGGGCATTAAGGACTGAAGGGAAGCACCCCTCCCCCGCACTGGCACACCTTCCACAAAGCTGCTGCAGCAGCCTGAGGGGGGATAGAACTATCAATAGGGGAACCACACCTGCAGCTCCTAATAACATGGGGGCACTGTGGAGCCAGGGACCAGGGTCTGGGGAGGCTCATTACTAGGCAGGACATGCTACACCCACCCCCAGCAGAACAAGAAATCAGAAAAGACAGTGATTGAGGACAGAAAGGAAAAGTAAAAGCAAAGATATGAAGTAAATGAAAAGAGACTAAATACAATAAGGAAAAGGAGGAGAGAAGAAGAGAAGAAGGAGAAGCACTAAGAGAGTTTTATTAAGGAAAATGACAACTGACACAATGCACTTCCCTGTCCTGGAGGAATCTGGAACAAAGAGGGTTTGGCCCACACTTTTATCCCACTATATAATGTTCCTGTTACAAACCCGCCCCTGCTTGCCATAGGCTAACTCCCACAAGTAATTTGCATACATGCCTGCCCCCATCCTAGAGGTTTAAAACACCTCTTTTCTTATGCAATCTTTCGGTTTCTCATCTGTAAAATAAGTTTGCATAATCAATTTTGTTGGTGGGGGCCCCCACAACCTAGTTGCCCCCAGGGCCCACCACAAGCCCTAACTCTGCCCTGTCTATGCTTGCTGGCACAAACTATTACATTGCTGTTTTGTTAATCTTTTTTATTTTATTATAATTTGGCGAGACACACTGAAAGTGCATGTCAGCAAGCATAGACAGAGTGTGATCTGATGTGCCCTGTATGTTACAATTGCTGCTTGCATTTTTCATAACCAGCCAAGTACTGTAAATATAAAATCAAACATTTCCACTAATTCCAATAATGACCTTATTGGCTTAGTATGCCTTCCAATATGCTGAGCGGGTATGGTTCAATGGCAGGGCCGCAACTAGGGGGGGCTAGAGGTGCACGTGCACCGGGTGCCGGAATGCAGGGGGTGAAAAAGGGATGACTCACGGTGGCTTGGGGGTCCGAAAACGGCCATCCAAAAATGGCCGCCACCAAGGAGAAGACAAATGCTAGAGGTCCTTACTGGACCTCTAGTGTCTGTCTCCTCCTTGGTGGTGGCTATTTTTGGATGGTCATTTTCAGCAGATTCCATGCGGACTAGCCATCCACATGGACCTTTGCTGAAAACGGCCAGACAAAAATGGCCGCCGCCAAGGAGGAGACAGACACTAGAGGTCCTACTGGACCTCTAGTGTCTATTAGGCCAGCGCAAGTGGCGAGAGAAGATGCTGAAAGCTGCATCTTCTCCCATGAAACCACCTGGCAACGAGCATAAACCCCATGGCAATGAACATGAATCCCCTTGGCAATGAGCATGAAACCATGAAACATGAAGCATGAAACCCCATGGAAATGAGCATAAACCCCATAGCAACGAGCAAAAACCCCACAGCAACGAGCATGAATCCGCCAGACAACGAGCATGAAACCCCCTGGCAACGAGCATTAAAACTCCTGACAGCGAGCATGAAACCCCCTGGCAATGAGCTTTGGTAATAGGCATTATAGTGTGTGGCATAATGTGTAATGGGCATTATTGTTTTTTGGATTAATGTAAGTCACTATAACAGGGACATTTGACTAGTGTACTGCCTTATGGAGGAGCAAGGACAAAATCCAGGTACAGGAGGGGAGGGGGGCGCGAAATTACTGCCTTGCACCAGGTGACAGATATCCTAGTTTCGGCCCTGTCAGTGTGTCTACAATTTCTAGATAGACAGTGATTAGGTAGACAAGGGAAGATAGACAGGCAATAGATAGACAGGGACTGAAGGTCGACAGGGTCTGAAAGTCGACACACTAAATGTCGACTGGTAACAAGGTCGACAGGGACTGAAGGTTGACAGGCAATAGGTCGACAGGTACTAAAGGTCGACAGGCAATAGGTCGACAGGGTCAGAAGGACAACACACTAAAGGTAGACTGGTAACAAGGTCGACAGGTATAAAGGTCGACAGGCAGAGGGTCAAAACACTAAAGGTCGACACACTAAAGGTCAACTGGTAAAAAGTTCGACAGGTATGAAGGTCGACAGGCAGTAGGTCGACACTCATATAATGAAATGATCAACACATTTTTTTTTTTTAGGGTTAGTGTCAGGGTTAGACACTTATTCTGATGGGTCGACTAGTAACAAGGTCGACAGGTATGAAGGTCGACAGGCAGTAGGTCGACACTTATATAGTCAAATGGTCAACACTTTATTTTTTTTAGGGTCAGTGTCAGGGTTAGGCACTTATCCTAATGGTTGGGGTTAGGCACTTACCACGATGGTTAGGGTTAGGCACTTACCCCGATGGTTAGGGTTAGGAACTTATCCTGACGGTTAAGGTTAGGCACTTACCCCGACAGTTAGGGTTAGGCACTTACCCCGACAGTTAGGGTTAGGCACTTTGGGTTAGGCACCAAGAGGAGGGTTAGGAATAAAGATTAGGGCAAAAAAACAAACAAAAACATGTGTCGACCATTTTCATGTCAGCTATATGAGTGCCGACATGTGTAGGACATTTGCACGTCGGCTATATGAGTGTCGACATGTGTCAGCCATTTGCATGGTGACTACATGAGTGTCGACATGTGTCGGACATTTGCATGTTGACTACATGAGTGTAGACCTGTGGCGGACATTTCCACGTCGACTATACGAGTGTCGACCTGTCGGACATTTGCATGTTGACTATATGAGTGTTGACATGTGTCGACCACTTGCATGGCGACCATGTGTCGACATTTGTCGACTATTCACATGTTGACCATGTGCCGACATGCGTCGGCCATTCGCATGTCAACTGTGTTGACCATTCACATGTCGACCTTCTACCTGTCGACCTTGTTACCAGTCGACCTTTAGTGTGTCTACTTTCTGACCCTGTCGACCTATTGCCTGTCGACCTATTGCCTTAAGTCCCTGTTGACCTATTGCCTGTCGACCTTCTGCACCTGTCGACCTTCAGTCCCTGTCAACCTATTGCCTGTCGACCTTCAGTCCCTGTTGACCTTGTTACCAGTCGACCTTTAGTGTGTCGACCTTCAGACCCTGTCGACCTTCAGTCCCTGTCGACCTATTGCCTGTCTATCTTCCATTGTCTACCTAAACACTGTCTATCTAGACAATGTAGACCTAAAGACCGGATACCCTGCTGAGCTTGGGTGTGACTGTGGTCACTGGTTAAATGCTGTGTCCCAGGCTCCTCTGTGTCTGCGCTCCTCCCCCTGCTGATGTCATTGCTGGAAGCAGTGTGCAGCTGCTGTCAATCACTGATGGTTCAGCCCGCCTCTCTCCGCCCCCCCGTGACGTCCTCACCGCTGTTGTCAGTGTATGTAGCTGAGCCTGAGCAGCTAGTGGTAAGGTAAGCAAGATCGCAGTGCTTGTGGCAGGGTATAGTCAACCTCAAGCGCTGCGAGCACATCTGATGGTGCTCGATGTACCAATGGTTTCATGCATTTCCAGGAGATGATGTGCGCAAGTAGGCATCTTAAGAATGGCTGGTGTGCGTCAGCCTACACAAAGTGATTGCACGTCAAGACATAGTGCGCGTGCTAATGCCTTGCCGTGCAATCTCCTCCCTTGCTGTGCATGCGCTGGATTTGCATACACTGGGAGCAAGCGAATGCATCTAGCGAGCGGGTCTGAATGAGCTCCTGTGTCCCATAAAATTTCTAAACATTTTTGACATTCAGCAACCATGTGTAGAAGATTGCAGCAACTGCAAGAACAGTATAATTTGCCATGCCACCAACTGAAGAAAGAGGTAATAACCCGGTGAAATTCCACCCTTTATATGCTTCAGAAACTGGAAGAACAGCAACAAGTCATCTAAATGTACACATCATGTCATGAGATGGGGGAGGGCATGTAACTTTAGTCCAGCACACTGGAGAATACTCTCAGTTATATGCAAGCTACTGAAACCTTTTGAAATTGTAACCAATGAAGTGAGTTCACGCACTGCCATCCTGAGTCAGGTCATACTCTTAATTAAACTACTGGAAAAGTAGCTAGAGAAGCTGAAGGAGAAGATGAAAATAAGCTATTTCGCTAAGTATTATGGACTTATAGATCAAGTTCTTTAATCGCTTTGCCAGGACCCAAGGATTGGCAATATCTTGCAATTAAATCACTACATTTTGGCAGCCATGCTAGATCCTAAGTTTATGTCCTTTGTAATGTCTTTCTTAAGAACTAATAGCCAAGCAGAGTGCAAGTGTCCACTCTATCTTCATGAGTAAGAAATATTCCCATTATGAACAAAAGATAGGTTTGAGGAGGAGGGGAGTTCCTGTCTCGACGATTGCTAACCGTAGACCAGTCCACAATGGGTGGTCTGTGTTGTTGAGGCTTAGGGGATACATTCGAGGCAGAGTCATCGGAGGTTCTGGAAGTATCCCAAGAGTTTCCAGAATTTTATGGCCTTGCTCTACTGTTTTAGCCAAATAATTTGTGTTATTTGTGAAAACCTGCAACTGGAAAGTGAAGTTCAAATGATACTTACATTAATGTCACAGAACTTTAGTGATTAGTTGAAGGTCCCTACATTTTTGGATGATGGATGGTGCAAGATCCTGAAATATCTGTATATGCATGTCTTGAAAATCAATAAAGGAACTATCTCTTGTCGCAGCAATGATTTTTTCTTTGGTGCAAAAATAATGCAGTCTTGTTACTATGGGGGTCATTCAGACCCGGTCGTTAGCGCCGATGCACTCGGACCGGGTCGTTGGCCCCCCACAGAGCATGCGCACGACAGCGCTGGCGCTGTCGTGCGCATGCGTGAGACCCGCTACGACCGACAGCGCTGGTCGTAGCGGGTCTCGATCCAAAGGGGGCGAGTTGTCGATGTTGATTGACAGCTCGCCCCGTTTGGAAGGCAGGCCGGGGGGGTGGCAGCCCAAACGGGGACGTTCCCATGGGAATGCCTACCGTTTGGGGGTGGCCCCACTGACATCACTAGTGATGTCAGTGGAGAGCTTTCGGCTCAGACAGAGCCGAAAGCTCTCCGGGGCTTACGACAAGGGAGACCCTACCCTAGGGTCTCATCGTAAGCCCCGATGGTTGCGATGGTCTTGACCATCGCGACCATCACCTTAGGCGGTCGTAAGGCTGTGGGAGTTAACCCACAGCCTTACCACCGCAAAGGAGGACGTCTTGAAAATTCAAGAGGTCCTCCCCTCATTCAGACCGACCGCGCGCTCTGTGCGACCGGCTCTGAATGAGGTCCTATGTCTCTTGGGTTTTGCCCATGAGACGGTTTGGACCGTAGTGCTCTATCCAAGAGTAGGTCATAGTCCTCTAGATCGGGAAGTATATGTTGAAAAAGTTCCTCAAAAAGGATGGTAAAGATGGTGGTGAGATTGTCTCCAGCACATTTCTGATTCGGAGGTTGTTTCTTCATGATCTATTCTCAAGATCTTACTGTTTCTCTTTAATATCATTGATCTCAGGGCCCGAATCAGAGCCACTCGCTAACATGCGTTTGCATGCAGCCAGCCGATGGTTGCAATGTGCGCATGCGTACGCATCACAGTGCGCGTGCGCGAACCAGTCCATGCAATCGTGAAGCGATCGCCCCTTAAGCACAGGCGGCTCGCTAGATTGAGTGACAGGACGAGCCATTTGTGGGTGGTGACAGGTGTTGGCCGATGGAAACAGGGGAGTGGTGGTGCGAACGCAGGCATGTCTGAGCATCTTAACGCCATTTCAGAGGTGTGCATAATTAAGACGGAGCTTCATAGTACACGTCACATGGTTGAATTTCACACTGAAGCACTCGTAGTGCTTGCAGTAGGGTATGGTCAGCCACAAGGGCTGCGTACACTTCCGATGGTACTCGATGTTACTGATAGTTGCATACACTTCCTGGAGATGACGTGTATAAGTGGGCTTCTTAAGGCAGGCTGGTGGGCATCTAAATACACACCGCGATCGCATGCTAAGACATAGTGGGTATGCTATTGCCTTGCCGTGTAATTGCTGTATTTGCATACTTTGGCAGCTAGCGAGTGGGTCTGAATCGGGCTCTCAGCCCTTAGTAGGGTGAGATCTCTATCCACTACCGTTTAATAGCAAAAAAGATCATCCGTTTTGGATCCAAGTGCATCTGTTCGTGTACCTAGAGCAATAAGTTTAGACTTAAAGTCATTTGCGACTCTTTTTAATTCTTGTTGGAAAGTTATCTTAATACCATCCACCAGTGTGGTAACAACCTAGGTCGAGTATTTAAATTACTCAGGGTCGTTGCCACAGCAGATTTTTTATTTTTGTGAGACATAGCACTAATAAACATGGGGATAGTTTGGTGAAATGAAAATAATACTATAGCTACAGTCCATAATATTAAATATGACACAGATCCACTGTACAGGTCATAGAAGAGGGCCCATAGAGTCCAGGATAAGGACATCAGCAACAAGACACCTTTTATACAGCACAGACAATAAGCTTTATTCCAGGTAGTGCAAGAATTTTCAAAGGGAGTAAATAACGGAGGGCGGCAACGTGATTTACACTTAGTAATGTAATGTGGAATATTAATTGATAGCTCTGAAAACAGCTATGGAAGATAGAAATAATATTAACTTATACTGCAGTGGTCTGATTGTAAAAAAGCGATATTTTGGTGCCCTCCAGTGGTAGATAAGTTGCAGTGCAGCTACTGTTTACAGAGGCTTGAAATAGAAGCCTAAATAGAGATCACTAGAGAAATGCTGCACAAATGTACAGAGTATTATAGGGGCTATGATAAAGGATAGGTAAGGAAATGGTTAGATATGAAGCACCAGGGCAAGGGAAGGAGAGGGACTCAGGAGAGCCAGTACTCACCGATGACCAGGAATATTCCAGTGAGACTTCTGAGCTCTAGGCACTGGGGAGGCTAAGCATATATCAGAAGCAGCAAGGGTATGGTGTCCGAGCAACTCTTACAGTCGAGGCTTGCAAGTGTTGCAGTGCAAAGTCTACTTCAGCCGTGCGGCCCGGATACCCGGCGTGTATCCAGTCAGCAGGTTTGGTCTGGAAAGCACCATAGCAATGCTCTGGCAGGGTCCCACAGTGAATCCGGGGATGTTCTCTGAGGAGGGTAGTAAAGGTCACCACATGGTGGTCTACTCCACTGGTGCTCATTTTAGCTGGGGCTGGAGACCAGGACTCATGGAGTGGGGAGCCATCCAGGGAGAGGATGGAGGCAGGTAAGGCACAGGAGAGGAGTGGGGAGTAATCTCCCACTGAGATTCAATGGAGATGGTGCTGCTGATCTTTGTCCCAAATCGATGTCGCGGCTGTGAACAGGCTGCAACCTGCAGGGGTGCAGAAGATATCCCCGGGTTCCACGGACCTGAACACTGGACAGGTAAGGGCTTTTAGAGTCTGCTGTGGCCAGTAAGGGGTACTAGGTAGTGCTTTAGGCATCTCAAACAGGTTGTACTAGATGCTGGCTGGGAGCTCCTGTGAAGTGCGTCTAGCGCTGATGCCTGCCAAGCCACACCCCCTGTAATGTCTTTCTGTCCAACAGACACAGATGCAAAGAGCACCTGGTGAGCAAGTTGTCAGCTCAATTGTTACATGACACGATGACATCTTCAGTTTCTCCTGCAAATGCAGCTACCAGGGTAAAAAAAGCTTTTTCCAAGAGACCTACTGGTGATGATGATAATTCAACTTAGTGCACCAGAGTGAAACATAACATCTGGTCACGCTTAAAAAAATTGGGCACAGATATTGGCACCTCTACAGCAACTAAATCTGATATAGTAAACATCAATAGAATGGTTGAGGATTACTTTAGTGATAATGTACAGATTAGCATTTCACACAGTCCCTTTGAATACTGGGAGAAAAAAGGCAATTTTGAGCCCCTTGTATAACCTAGCTGTATAACCTAGCTTTGGTGTATATAAGCTGCCCACCCTGCAGTGTAAACTGAGAAAGAGTGTTTAGCACAGCCAGGAACCTTGTAGGCAATCGGAGTAGGAGGCTACTTCCAAAAAATCTGGAAAAACTGATATTTATCAAAATGAACTACAAATTCTATGAGGAAGAACTTTGCTGTCAATTACAACAGAGAATGCAATGGTGGATTGTGGTTTGGATAAGCTAATATTGTGTAATTATGACATTAGCAACAGTGATAAGGGTGATGATGATGATGACATTTTCCAACTGTGAAGATGATTAACACTGTTAACCTTAAGCCCATTGGTAGTTTTTTTTGTGGCCCAAACAAACCAAGCAGTTTTGCCAAAAAAGTGGCAGTCCCCATCACTGAAGTGCTTGGTTTGTTAAACTGTGCATGTCCTTTTTAATATACAACATAAGGGAGGGTTAAGGGGCCCAAGGACAATTCCATTGTGCCCCAAATTTCATTATGGACCTTGCCAAGATTGTGTGTGTTTGCAGGCAATGTATATTATTGTAGTTTACTAGGGTGTTGATATTACATTATCAGCTTCTCATCCAGGCATATAGGCCCTGTTTCCAGAAGCTTCTCCACAGATGCAGAGTATTATCATCCTCTTTATCATCCTTTATTGTGTGTTTGACAGGCAACATCTAATCGAGTAGGACAAGTATAGATCATCTCAGTTGCCCATTTCAGATTTTCCTCCTTTAATAGATGTTGAAGTATCAGTTCCAGCTTCTCAACTGACTTCTAAAGGTCACGGCAGCAACATACATCTAGTTCTGGACAGCCACTTGTCACATGCAATGTGCTGTATCTTGAACTTTATATCTCAAAATTCCTTGTATCTGTATGATTTATGATGTAGACTGTGGTTTGCTGGTTGAATTTAGTGTGTTTGTAAACTCACATTTATATGCTTGTTTTTAATCGTTTTATTCCAGGCCACTAAATAATTAGTGCTCCACCTCTAATCACTTGTATTGAGGGAATCTCGAAGGGAGGACATACCGACAGCAGCTCGTAAGTATACTAACCCTCCCCTGTCACCCCCTAACCCTAACCCTCCCTTCGTGGTGCCTAACCCTAAAACTCCCGGGGTGGTGCCTAACCCTAAGGCCCCCGAGGGTGCCTAAACCCAACCCCCCTTCCTGCACTCTAAACCTAACCATCCCGGGGAGGGTGCCTAACCCTAACTTCAACTTCCCCTAACCTAACCCAAACCCTCCCCAGGGGGTGCCTAACTCTAAGTCCCCCCGGGGGTGTCTAAACCTAAGCCCCCCACCTCCTACGTCTACAACCTATCTATCCCCGACTCACCTCATTGGGGATGCTGGCTGTCGGGATTTTGGCGTGCGGCTAAAGATAGGTGTCAGTATTTCCTATCTTTAGTCCCGGGTCGGCCTTCCGCCATTGGGATCTGGGCGGCGATAAATTAATCACATCCCGTCCTGAGGCCTGTGCATTGCTGTTGGATTCAGTGTTTGTAAACTCACATTTGTATGCTTGTTTTTTAATAGATTTTTCCACATCACTAAATATTTAGTCCTCCAATCACCTGTATTGACGTGAGACCTGTGATTTGCTGTTTGGAAAAATGTGTTAGTAATATATTATATTTTTTCTTACTAAGCTTCTACTTTTAAGCTATTAGTTCTTGATTAATTAAAACATTTTATAGGGTTATATAGTTTATATAAAACACATTTATTTAATTATATTATATATTATATATATATATATATATATATATATATTATTTAGAAACAAAGCACTCAAAAGAGAATTTAAAATATAAAATAAAACTTATCTTATGGAAATTACATTTTGGCCCAGGACATTACGTCGTAGTTAATGAAAGGTTCAGGAATTGAGTTCCAGCTTATTCCTGCTGAAAAATAGCACTGACTTTGCCACTATGTTTCATACAGTAGATTTGCTATCCTTTTAAACTGCCATATATTTGTGCCGCTGCTCTGTCACTTAGTTTAGCCAGGCAGCTCACTGCAGCCATTAGCCACTATTGGTAAAACAATATTGTGAGCTGTGAAGAGATGACAATTTACTGGAAATGAATGGAAATTAATGTTATTGGTGTTAATAACACTGTAGGATTAAAAAAAATCAGTACCAAATCACATGAGTATTAGCTGTTTTTACCAATTTTTATAGAAATCCTGATCCAAAACCATAACATTTGAGGGTGGTTTTGCTAAAACTAAAACATGATCATTTAGAACCAAATAATTAATAAGCTCTTTTAGTATAATAGCCCCTTTATAGCATTACACAATATAGTGCTAGCATATATACCTTCTCCTTCTTTCACCAAACCAGGCAGCAGCCAGTGTGTACCCTCCGATTGTGAAGGAAGCAGAATAAGAACAAGTAATGTCTTATCTCTACGAGATCCAACAGACAATCACAGTAGTAGTTACACTGAGAACTGACACTCACTGATTGCACAGTCACACGGTTGGATGAGCCAAAAGAGGTAAATGGAAGCAGGCACAGTGGCGTATCTATAATGGGTGCAGACGGGCCCCCGGGTCCAGGGGGGCCCCGCACCGCACACACTGCACCCCTTTGTTTTTAAAAACGTACCTGTCCGTGGTCCCACATCGGGTCTCAGCGCTGCTCAGAACACCAGAAAATGGCCACCGTGGCCATTTAACAGCGTTCTGCGCATGCGTAGTAGACTTCGGGCACGCTCTAGTGCCCGGAGTCTACTCAGGCTCCGGTGGCTGGCCAGCCGCATCAGTTGGCTGCCAGCCACCAGGGAAAGAGAAGGGGGACCCGCACGGTGAGTGCACACAGGCCCCCTCCTCTCTTAAGACGCTACTGAGCAGGCAGTTAGGCTTGCATGATTTTTGGGCACTGACATCCGGGATTGCCAGGCCTCTGGACAGATCTTGCTATTTCTAGGCTGTCCAGAAAAATCTCAGTTGGATGATAACCCTATTCTATCCTCAAATAAGGAGAGTGATCAATTGGTATGAAATTATATAACATGCTTATATTGCATATCATAACATGGTTGTATATTCAAGCAGTATCCTGGCTCCTGGCAATGGTGACTTCCAGCTTCTGTTCCAGTTACTACCTGCATTTCCAAATTGCATCAGTATCTGTCTGTAGTTACCAACTGTCTCATTTCCAAAGTGTAACAGTATCAGAGGCTGATGAGCCCGGACAGTAGTCATAGTGACTACAGCAAATCACTGTCTTTGCCCAGAAATTCCTTGGTGGTCCCCTGGCTGCAGTGGAGAATTCAAAGAATCTGGGGGATTTGATATGCAATGCAGGAGAGGGGGAGATCAAAGCCTGAAACAGGACTTTCCCGCAAGATCCAGGAGGATAGGCAACTATGCTCAGTGCGTAAGCACCCATGCATGTGCCATGCAAGTTTTTAGGGTTTTTTGCGCATGCACAGTAGCAGAAATTTGCCAATTTACATGAACATTGGAACATCAGGACCCGCTATGTGCTAGTAAAATATTTACAAAAATCAAATCTAGAAGGCTAAATTAATAACAAATTGCATGCCAAATCAAAAGAACTAACCTGGTTTTGCCTTTTGAAAAATCATTGTTTTATATTTTGAGACAAAATGGGCAAAAAAACCATATAGACCTTTTATATTTAGTTCCTCATCTGACTGGCCGTTTTAAAATTGAATTAAAAAATATTTATTACAGGTGTTAATTTTAACTGGAAGTATTCTATTGTGCACACTATAGATTAAAATTGTTATGGAAGTGAGCTGATGGCAAAGTGATATACGTATGTTGCCAAACAATAATACAAAATTAGTTTGATTTTTACAAATTTGGTTAATATGAGTGTGCTTAAATTGTTCACAGATCCTTCTCTCCAGCAATGAATGTTTGTTAGGCAATAACAAATAAAGACATATGATGCATATGTGGATAGCTACAGGAAATGTGGCGACTTTATCCTTAATGAATTACCTAATTAAGTATGAGCAGATGCTACAAAACTGTGGCTGTCTATATAAAATACAAGTGGCACATTTTAAGCAAATAAGCTGTCAAAGTCGAATAATTGCATGCGACCGCAATTCAACTGTTATCGGACGATTTGGTCGTCCGCTGTCCGATTTATGTTGGTACAATCCATGACGCACGCACCCAGTGTACGCACGTATCCACACTTTTGCACAACACTAAATAGCGAATAATATACAATACTCTCACACTGACAAACACAATATTCATGCAGGGTTTAGTTAGCAATAAGAAACAGCTTCTGTATACATGTCTGAGAAAAGTATACTGTGAGTGTTTTACATATGAATTGAAAAGCCCCACATACAGATAAGTATGGCTGTGGCAATTGAAATATAACCCAGACACTGATATGCACAATTGAATTTGTCTGAATGAGAAGCTAGAAACAATGGTTGGAGGTTTGCTTCAGAAGTACTGATAAGTGTATTCTAAATAGGCAGAGGAAACCTTTGAATTAGCTATCAGACAAAATGGCAATGGCAGTCAGCTGGGGTCTCCACCCTGCTTGAAAGGGAACCTCACTGCTTGTAACACCTTGCATTGTAGTTTTAAAATATGTTAGAAAGGGATAATATATATATATTAAATCCATCATAATTACACTGAATTGCATAACTCACACATAGACTTACATGCATAACACATACACATAGACTTACATGCATACACACATTAAATAAAACATATAAATATTGCACAGTTGTGATGTTTATCAAAGCACAAAACACATAAACGCACCACACATATTAGCGAAACTACGCAATATTCTTACACTTACACATTGCACACTTACATAAAAAGGTTCCCTAGCATTAAGGTTAATATTCAAGGTTTATTCATTATTAATTATGTAATGAAGCGACTGTATTTAAGATCTCAGGTTTAGTACATGATAAGCATATTGTGTTTGGTGCTATTCTAAACCACTGTTTATTTGCAGACTTCCGGTTCCATCGGCAAGGAGATTGCAGCAGGCATTCGCAAGATATAAATTATAGGTTAGAATGTATCTTTGTATGTAGTGTCTTTTGATTAGTTAAAACGGACACAAAGAAGCTGTTGTAGGCTGAACTATTACAATACAAACTGACCTATGAACTGTATCGTAACAAGAGAACCAGGAAGAAGAACCAATGGGATTATGCCAACTTGTTCTATTGTATTGCCTATCTCTGCAAAGGTTTATGTGCAAGCTCCCTGAACCTGCTAGGCAGTCATCATATTCTTTCTGTTGACGGAGGCTTCACCTTTGATGCCGGGAATCTGGATCCAGAGCGCCTGCGTAATGTATTGACTGTACCTTGTTTATGGATAATCTTTTGCTCTAATTGTATTTAGATCACAGATTGTAACTATCTGCTTTTTGGTGAATAATATCTTTTTGTGCTTCGAAACCACAATCCAAGTCTGGGAAGCTATTATTTCTTGTGCGACCTATAACGCTATTTAGCGACATTTAGAGTGTATAGATAGGAATCAATAAAGCATATTAGGCAATGTTTGTAAAATATATTCTATAGAATTGTTATGCAATATACTATAACACATGCTATACTGTATGTAGCTGTATGCTGTAATGTGGATGGGTAAGTTGCTTCACTGCCATCCACTTGTTATTCAGGATGTGCCTCTGTCACACCCGGTGCGGAAATGATTGCAATTTGCGTGGTAAAGCCAGCAAAAAAGGAGATGTGTCCTCGCAAGTAAGGGCTCTTTACTCGCGGGTAGAGGCTGTGGCCTCATGGCCTGAAACTCCTGTTTTAGTAACTCCGGGGGTCCCAGATGTGCCGACTGCCCCCGGGGAGAAGCCTGTGTGCAGTGCCGGCTCCCTCACTGTGTCAGGAGCCGAGTGCTGCACGTAATGCTACAGTGCAGCACCAGGCTCCTGTCACTGAGGGTGAGTCGGCACTTTGGTGTAACCCATCGGTGGGTGACAGTCAGGTGTGGCCTGCACCCCCCTTGTGACGCCACTGCCTCTGTGGCCATTGTTTAGCATGTATGCAGCAAGTAAACACTAGAGATGTGCGCCAGGACATTTTTGCTGGTTTTGGATCTGTATCTCCTCCGTGTTTTGGATCTGGATTTGCAAAACCTCCCTTGCGTGTTTTGGTTTTGGATCTGTATTTTTTCAAAAAAATCATAAAAACAGATGAAATCATATAATTTGGGCCGGTTTTTGTTCCTATAGTATTATTAATGTCAATACAATTTATTTCCAGTCAGTTTTGACCACCTCACAGCTCACAATATTGATTTAATCCACTTTAAACCAAAAGGTTGCACCGAGCTAGCTGGCTGACTAAGTTAAGTGACAGCAGTGGGTGTCACAAACAGGCTTGGACTGGGCCACCTGGGATTCTGTGAAATCTCCGGTGGGCCCCACTGATTTGTAGCCACGCCCTCTATTGCAGGAGGTAGTGGCCTGCGGCACCGATCCTATGGCAGACTGCAGTGCAGCTTCTTGTTGGGCAGTCATCAAAGCTGTGACTGAGCCAGCCGGGAACTGAAGTACAGTGCATTCAGACTCAGCACTGCAGTGCACTACTGGGTAATAAGCAGGGCCGGCCCGAGCCTTATTTTTTTGGTAAGCGAAGATAGATTTTGGCGCCCCTTGGTGGACTTTGTGCGTATAGAAGACACGAGCCTGAAAAAAGAAAAGGGGCCTGGTCTCGTGGGAAAAGCTGTACCCGCGAGCCATACATTTAATCTCTTGAACTCGGGACAGTGCGAGCCATCCGCAAAGGGGGCGTGGCCTTTCCACACACCACCATTTTGTCACTCTGGGGACGTGCCCAGCACTCCCGGAGATGATGGGCTCCCCCCAGAGACTCTCCCCGTGTAGATGCCGTGTGCATGCGCTTCTGGGTAAAGTGCCTGGAGCTATTTAACTATTCCTCATGGTTAGCCCACTGTTAGCTACAAAAGATAGCTACAGACCTAGGAATAAGTGGTAGGAGGTATTCAAGTACTGCCCTTAGTACTCACCCAGAACCCAAAAGCATCGAGTTTAGCCACAGAAAGCGGCTAAAACCAACTAAAGTCCTGACCGCAGTGCGAAAAGTGCTGTTTGGCCCTAATGTGAGCATGTGGTAGGGAACATAGACTGTAAGCTCCACTGGGGCAGGGACTGATGGGAATGGCCAAATAGTTCTCTGTAAACGTGCTGCGCAATATGCGTTCGCTATATAAATAATTGATATAAATTGCCCTCATAGAATACACACCTCTATTTGAAGTGAAGTATTTCTATGATAGAAATACATAGCAATACGTCCACTTCAAATAGCTAACAAAAAACCGCAAGATGTCAACAAACATCATCCACTTTCAAAACAAATATATTTTTGATTAATTACTAAACATAAATATTTAATTTGTAGGCAAATACATTAATATTCTGTGTATACAGTATGTGTGTGTGTGTATATATATAATATATATATATATATATATATATATATATATATATATATATATATATATATATATATAGGAGTTTAAACAAAAATATCTTGTTATTATTATTATCATTTCTTTAAAACCTAAACTGAGTAATCAAACTAAGACAGTTTATATAATCCACCCCCCCATCTCCCTCCCCCAAGGTTGCAACATCCCCCAGGCTCTAGGCCAGTGACAGGCCGCCTGTCTGGTGGTGATAACTGCTCACCTTCACTTCTATGTGGGCGTCCTACGAGGAGTGTTTGTATGCCGCTCCTCATCATTGGCACAGCGGTGAAGCTGCTTTGAGAATAAGCTGGCGAGCGAGTGTGCGGGTGTGCTGCACCCGGGTGATGTCATCACGCCACGTTGCTCAGCCAGAGGAGGCGGAGCTACAAGGCAGCCATGGTCCTCCCGGGGCAGCGAGCAGACTTTAATTGGATGTATTCGCGGCTCGGTTTTCGGTACCAGTACCTGCGCAGGGAACTGAATTGCGGCCTGGCGGCTTTACGGCGCACTCTGCCGGCTGGCGCCCTACGCGCTTGCGTAGTCAGCGTAACGGGAGGGCCGGCCCTGGTAATAAGTAGTCTCTGCAGTGGGACCAGAAGAGCATGTGCTGTGCTCTGATTGGAGGAGCCCTTCCCATGCTCCTCTGACATGGAGTTTAGCAGCAGTGCAACCTCATGGGTGTGACTCATTGTGAGGCTGTGACTGCTGCTCTGCCGGCTGCCTGAGGATGCTGCTGGTGAGTACACTGTGTGGGCTGTTGATGTATGGGGTGAGCTGAAGTTATAAAGTCCTTCCTTTGTGTACATCCCTGTGTCTGTATGCATACCTCCCAACTTTTGGGAGGGAAGGAGAATGGGAAGGAGGAACAGGGCGCGCACCCGAAAAGGGGGCATGGCTTCCGAGAAGGGGGCAGAGCCAACTGAAAATGGGGCGGAGCCTCGCAGCTTCCCCCCGTTTTCATCACTATAGGGGGCATGCCCAGCACTCTCAGAGATGCTGGGCAGCCCCCCAGGCTCTCCCTATGCTAGTGAACAGATGCCGTGCGATGCGCACGGCATCTGTTCACTTTCTGCACACCCGCTGCTCTGCTAGGCAGAGCAGCGGGTGTGCTCTCCCCAACTTCCCCCCGACCGCGGGACACTGCGGCCCGTGGGCGGGACAGCGGGACAGTGAAAAACGGGACTGTCCCACTGGAAGCGGGACAGTTGGGAGGTGTGTGTATGTGCAAGGGCTAAGATGCCCAATTTCAGAATCTGTAAATGCAGAAACACCAATTGGTGCATCTTGAGATGTACCATCAATCGTACCATCAAAACTTGTACCAGCCCTATGGCAGACGCAGCTTCTTTGTGAAAGTATGGCCTCCTATGTGAGTGGTTGAGCATCTGTGTACACAACCACTTTCACTGGCACAACCATGTCACCACCATAACATGCCCCATAACACGGACCACCTCCTGTTACTGCCCAGGAACGCCCACTACATTTTCAATACACTTCTCAGTGCATGCGTCTGAAATCACAACTGTGACTCTGTACAGACACAATCGGGAAGCATGCGTGGTACCCCTTAGATGCATGAGCAGTTGAACAGGACAGCGGCAGTGCATCCACCTCTGAATCAGGCCAATGTTGGGGGAAAAACACTTAAATAAAACCAGGAAAATATTTACAAAACTGAATATATATATATATATATATATATATATATATATATATATACATATATAAAACATAAATTAGCCCTCTAAACCCTTTTCTAAATCTTTTGCTTTGACCAACAGTTAAAGAAGACTGACGGCTGTCCAGGGCTGAAAGTAGTATAAGAGCCTGGCTGGACTTCCTGGAATCTGCAGACTGGGTGTTAATGTGGACACTCTGCACCCCTCCTTGATATCCATATTAGCCACCTCACCACTTGTGCAGTGGAGGCAGTTTTGCTATGCCCCTTCCTTCTAAAACAGACTTTTGAATGGGAAAGTCACATATTTTTATTAGAGAATTAACAGCTAAGCAAAGACACAAAGTACAATATAATTTCAAGCAAGGGATATTTAACTGGCCAAGTCAGGCCCCAATTTTTTTCTTCTTCCTCTATTCTTCTTTCTATATTTATGCATGCCCCATTCCATTGCACCTTTATCTAGCCCAGGGGTAACCAACCTTGGTCCTCGAGAGCTACTAACAGTTCACGTTTTCCAGACCACTTAGCTGGTGCACAGGTGTAGTCATTACTCACTAACACATTTGAAAAGATCCACAGTAGGAGCTAATTATTTCACTTGTGATTCTGTGAGGAGACCTGGAAAACATGCACTGTTGGTAGCTCTCGAGGACCAGGGTTGGCTACCCCTGACCTAGCCCCTCCTTCATTAGTCATTAATATTACCTTATGAGCGCCCATTGAATCCCAAGCCTAACCAGCAGGGCTGCCATCAGAAATTGTGGGGCCCAAGCCAGACAAATAGCCACAAAAAACTTTTAGTCAAATATTTTGGCCAAAAAAATATCAAGCCTGCCACCACGTCAAGGAAGACTCTTTAGGCAGGTCCCTAACCACCCTTTAGCCCCACAATGGCTGGATATCATTTTTATAATCAGCAGTTGTTGCATACATTGGAAAGCATGATCAAGAATGCCAGCATTATTTGTTTGAAGATGGACAACTATAAAGTCTGTGTTGTCCAATAGGAGTAATGGTTGCATTTAGATTCTACTAACACTTCAGAAATACTGTAATAGTCTTTTTTTATGTTATGAAACTATGCTTTAAAAATCTGTAGTTATTTATTTATTTATTTATTTATTTTAGGAGTAAAACCTTCTTCTCCCAAATGGCAGAACCACCTTTGCCCCATGTTCAGAAAAGTAGAGCTACACAGTTTTCAAGAAATTTGGACTCTGGAGTAACTGACACCTCCATCCCCCTTCCGTCTCTCCAGCCCAGCCCTGCTGTCTGACTCTTGTCTCCAGTCCAGCCCCAGCCAGTCAGCCAGTGAGCCAGCCCCAGACAGCAAGCCCCAGCCAGCCAGCCAGCAAGCCTACTAAACCTAGTAACAGCTGATGTGTGCCCAGTGTATATGATCATAAAACCATAACAATATAAACACTTCAAACTTATCTAAGAATAAAGAAACGGAGACAGTAATGGATTTAAAAACAGGTCAGCTATTTATTTAAGAAAGTTCATTTAATTATTTAAATATTTTAAATATTGTATGGTGGCAGGAAGGACGGCACTTACACAGAGCAGCCCAATAATGCTAACTCAACAACAAAACACAGCATTGCGGGCGGAATCCGCCCTGTGGATGTCAAAACCTGCACATGAGTATTAAGCATAGACCTTCTACCAACCACAATACCATCCTTAGATGGCTGTACTGCCCCCGTAGAGGTGGTACAGTACTTCTCAACACTTAATAGAAGGTAAGCACACCCAATACACACACCCACACTACACCCGGGCTGATGATAAGCCTTACTTCTCGCCACACAAACTATAGCTAACAAACAATGAACCCTAGGGCAAGGGAGGGCAGGCAAATGATACAGGAAAGAGGCCTCAGGCTTGTAAGCCTGGCCTTAAATAAGCTCTATCCCTACTCCTCCCACTAAGGATTTAATAGGTTGGCACCCAACCCCATGATCACTACCCCTGGCCAAAGCCCAGCCTCCTGGTTTAAGTCACTCCTGGCTTATTCAAGCCCTGCGTTATTCTAAACCTAGTAATGGCTGATGTGTTCCCAGTATATATGATCATTAAACCATAACAATATAAACACTTCAAACTTATCTAAGAATAAAGAAACGGAGACAGTAATGGATTTAAAAACAGGTCAGATATTTATTTAAGAAAGTTCATTTAATTATTTAAATATTTTAAATATTGTATGGTGGCAGGAAGGACGGCACTTACACAGAGCAGCCCAACAATGCTAACCCAACAACAAAACACAGCATTGCGGGCGGAATCCGCTCTGCGGATGTCAAAACCTGCACATGAGTATTAAGCATAGACCTTCTACCAACCACAATACCATCCTTAGATGGCTGTACTGTCCCCGTAGAGGTAGTACAGTACTTCTCAACACTTAATAGAAGGTAAGCACACCCAATGCACACACCCACACTACACCCGGGCTGATGATAAGCTGTACTTCTCGCCAAAGCAAGGATCTACCTCAGAGAACCGTAGCCCGCCACCATACACACTAGACCACCTGACCTATACCAACAAACAAACTTCCCACAAACAAGACCAAACAGGCCTCCATCAAATGCACCCCATCAGGCCCATAGAGATGCTTATCACGGTACCTTATTAAAGGATGTTGAATTACAAAACCTCCCTGAGACAGCATAAATTTCCCTACAGCAGGACTGATCTTTTTACGAGCCTCGTCCAAAGCTTTAGGCGAACTAGCGCCACGCCACTGCTGACTAGGGATGATGCAGGACCAAATCACCTTACAGAAAGGCCAAGCACCCATAATGAGGAGGAGGTCTGACACTATATCAAGTCTTAAATCAAGGACAATCCTGGAACCAATATCGTTCCCACCGAGATGTATCACCAGCACTTTGGGGACACCAATCTGGGCTTAATAGACTCCCAACGCAGAACCCTAAAACTTAACCAGCGAATCCTCACGGACACAGGCCATAACAGTTGGTCCTTGTCATGGGAGGCCCTAGAAGCCCAAAACACAAATGAGTGGCCCACGATCCAAACATCCCTTACATCAAATATTAGACCTATAACGGCCAGGGAAGGAATGTAAAAGAAAAATTAGTAATTTAAAATAGAGTAACAGGAAAGAAACAGACAGGACGTAACACAAACTGTTTTAGTAGCCATGAGAAACTGAGTATAACGAGATCCTAAACTAAGCAGCAATTAATGTTTAGTTTGAATAGCCTAATCAAAAATAACAAACTTTAAACTTATAAAATTAAATTTACATTAATTTATATTTTATAACCATTTTAATTTTCAAAACATTGAACAAACAAAATTTAAGTTTAAGTTTTGAATCTAAATTAGCATTGGACAACAGTAGAGAACGATAAGGAAAAAACCAGGGAGAGCAGGGGAGGTGGGGGAGGGTTGGGTGGAGACAGGAAAAAACAAAACAACTCGGCGAGAGGTAAACCAAAAACCTGCTGAGGGACTGTATGTTTGGCCAAATTAGTCCGTCTAGTCAGGTAAAATAAAATCCCTCAAGACCCCCACTTGTTACAAACAACAAGTGGCAAGTATTACTCGAGTAGGATGGACAGGGGAGACATAACAAGACAAACAACAAACATAATGAACAAGAGAACATGAATGAACACATGAGACATAGGCAGACATAACATCAAGAGAAAACGCAACAGTAATTTAGCCAGTGGCTACTGGCCTAACATAACCATGCAGGCTTTTAGGGAGACCCAACGGCCGCAACCCATTTGATCAGTTTTAGAATGCCGTATTTTGCACAACAAAGCCCCCTCCCTAATACCGACATCAGAACGGGACATGGTCGAAACCGCTAATTTAGAAGGGGCAACTAGTTCTGAAATTCGAAAGGCGCCATGAAATGCCATCAAAAATGCTAAACAAAAAAGATTAACCTCAAAATGAGAAATCACAATACATCAGGAACCGCAGCTAGCAACTTAATCAATAGGGAAATATCAATCGGCCTTCGCTTATCAAGTGGCCGAGGTGAGGCCCGAGCCCAACCCTTAAGGGCCTTGATAACTGCAAAGCTCTTCGTAAGGTCTGGGCACCCTTTCAGTCTCGAAAAGAAATAAATGCCAGCCAGCATGCGCGAAACTACCGCGCGGGACCGACCAGAGACATACAGGCTCCAAACAAAAGAAAGCATCGAGCAATGTGTGCTCTCACCTCTGTTCCCGCGGTGATGGAGATAGCTTTCCCATTCAAACCAAGCCTTCTGATAGGCCCACAACGTAGTTGGAGCAAGGGATTGCTCGGCTATGCCCTCCATGCCGGCTCGATGACCTGTCAAACATTGGGGGGGCAAGGTTCACCAACTAAACAAGCCTCAGGAGCAAGCGACCTAAATCTATCCCACTGAAAACGGGAGAGCGTGTCAGCAATGTTATTGTCCGAGCCCGGAATGTGAATTGCCTTGCACATGATGTTAACTGTAAACAACGCAGCACTAGCAAGCGTAAGGCCGGCCAGGAAGAAGCTCGCTGTCCATTAACAGCGTGAACAACGCCTAGGTTGTCGCATCGAAAAACAATACTCCTATCGCACAACTCAGGAGCCCACAGTTCAAGCGCCACCATGATGGGAAACAATTCCAGGATGATCAGGTCTTTAGTTAAACCCCTGGAAAACCAATCCGCCGGCCAGGGGGCAGCGCACCATGACCCTCGGAGGTAACACCCAAATCCCAACAAGCCGGCAGCGTCAGTGAACAACTGTAACTGATAGCTGGGAACCGGGGGAAGCAACCTCAAAAGAAAACCATTAAAGTCGGCTAAAAAGGAGAGCCAAATGGCTAGATCCCTCTTTATTTCAGCAGAGAGCCGAATAAAATGGTGTGCCCTGCGAACTCCTGCGGTGGCTCGCTGCAGCTTCCGGGAAAAAACCCTACCCATAGGGATCACCCAGCATGAGAAATTGAGCAAACCCAGTAGAGATTGGGCTTGCCGCAGTGTCACCTTACCCGCAGCCAGGCAATCCTGAATGGCAGGCTTCCAGCTGAGAATTTTCTCAGCTGGAAGCCTGCAGCAGCCATCCAAGGTATCAATTTCGATGCCCAGGTAGGACAGCCGGGAGACGGGGCCCAATGTTTTATCGCTGGCAATAGGAACACCAAAATAGGAAAAAAGGGCCTGAATGGACTCTAACAAAACACTGCAATGTGGAGAATCTGCAGGGCCGACGCCCGAAAGTCGTCCAGGTAATGGGCTGTGCCCCGCCTGCCTGTGCCAGCCTCGACGCACCAATGCAGAAAGGTGCTGAATCGCTCGAAATAGGCACAGGACACGGAACACCCCATAGGCAAGCACTTGTCTATGTAGTATCCGTCATCCAAGCGAAAACCCATGTACCTGAACGAGTCCAGGGTGCAGGGGCAACAAGCGAAAAGCCGATTCAACATCCACCTTACCCATCAATGCTCCGGATCCGTGAGCCCTGACTAGCTCCAGCACTTCATCAAAAGACTAATTAGACACCGAGCAAAGCTCCTGCGGAATGGCATCATTAACTGAACGGCCAGATGGGCAAGACAGGTGGGGAATGATCCTAAAAGCACCCGGCGTCTTCTTAGGGACCACTCTGACAGGGGACAACACCAAGTCTGCAAGTGGCGGCCTTAGAAAAGGACCAATAATGCGATCGAGCCGCACCTCCTTAAGGACTTGGGCCCTCATTCAGAGGCGGTCGCAAGAAGCGATCACTCTCTCTGAATGAGGGCAGGCGCTTCCTTTTACCACCCACAGCTTAGCAACCGACCAGGGTGATGGTCGCAATGGTCAAGACCATCGCGACCATCGGGGGTTGCAACGAGACCCTAAGGTTGGGTCTCGGCAACCGCAAGCCCCGGGGAGTTTCCTGCTCTGATTGAGCAGGAAGCTCCCCACTGACATCACTGCTGATGTCAGTGCGGCCACCCACAAAACGGCAAGCGTTCCGCAAGGAACGCCTCTGTTTGTGTAGCCACCCCCCCGCCCCGCCTACAAAATGGGCCGAGCTGTCGATCAACATCGACAGCCAGCCCTTTTGTAGTGAGCTCCGGAGCGAGAGTTTCTCTCTCGCTCCGAGGCTTGCGCACGCGCAATGCGGCACTGCGTGTGTGCAGGACCAAAACATCGACCCGGTTGTGAGCGCTCAGCGCTTGCGATCGGGTCTGAATGAGGTCCTTTGTCCCTAACGATGTGCGGCAGCTCTATTGCAGATCGCAGGTTCCGGGGCGAACCCGCAGGCACAACTGAAGCTATCGGCAAACAAAAACCAAACTGGAAACCACTCAAAAACTGCGCCGCAACTGAGTCAGGATACCAAGCGAGCCATTTGGCCATGGCATCGAGCTTAATGGGGAGAAAGCTTTAACTAGCAGGCCCGGGGCTGGTAGGCCTTCTGGGGGCCGGGGAAGCGCCAGGCTTCGAGCATCCAGAAGCTGGGTGGGCATCGCCGCATTTGCTACAGAGGTGGCGAAAACGACACCGCTGGCCAAACAAACACTGCATTGCGTTAAATGCGAAGCACTTACCCTTACTACTGTTGGACGGTCCCGGCCGGCTAGCACCTAATTTTTACTGCTGGCTAACTGCAGCAGGGGAGAATTTGGAGCCAAACCTGGACGTCCTTGCACCCAAAATCAATAATAGGGAGCCTGTCCTACTTACGATTAAATTCTTTGTCGTAAACACGCCACGCAACCCCTCAGCCAGACCTTTTCATACTATGAATAAGGTGGAAGTACCGAATGATATTGGGGTGCTCCGGGTGGCGGGTTTCCAAATAGCAGGCCGAGAAGACAAATATCCCAGCCTGCCAATTAGAATCAGTCTGGAAAGCTTCCAAACCAATACCGCCTTTGCGCTTAGCGGCTCGCAATTCCTTGCGCATGTTATCCATAAGGGAGAATACATAACGCCCTTTCCGTATTTTGTCCTTAACGCTAGGGCGGAGGCCCCTCAGAACCGTGGTGTTAGCGCAATGAACCACACCTGAGTCAGCACTGTCAGCGGGCACCTTGTCATTGCGTGAGGTGTGGCGAGTACGCCGAGGCCTCTGCGAGCGCCTGTCGGCCTCAATCCTAGCAAACTTAGCAGCCCGCTTGCGCGCCTTGCGAGCTTTCTGGGAGGGGCTAGTGTCGCTGGAGTCATCAGAGGTGGAATAACTGGCTTCACTAAACGTAGAACAAGAAGTAGACGAACACTCACCAACGGCCTCTGCTGGTAAATCACCTTGGTTACCGGATTGATGATCACCATGAGCTGCCTCCTCGCCCGCAACCCATGAGGGATCGACCGTACCTGCAAAAGAAGTAGAAGGACCCTCTGGGGCCAGGGCAGGTTGTGGGGCCCCTGCATCAAGAAGTCTGCCAGGCGGACCCGACCCGGCAACGCCATCTAATGTGCGGGGAGCTGCAGTGTAAGGAATATGCAGCTGCACAGCCGGCAACGTGTAGGCAACAGCCAGGGGAGTGACCGGGGTGCCTGACCCGGCTTGCGCAGTAGGAGGCAGGATGGCCGCAAACATGGGGGCCAAGGTAGTGGCCATGTTAACAAACAACCTCATTATAGGAGCGGGGTCAAGAGCAGGGGACACATTTTGGCCAGCTAAGAGCGTGGGGGAGGGAGCTACCATGCCAGCCACAGAAAGCAGAGGACCAGGGACAGTGACAGACATAGGGGGCCCAGCAACCACAGACGCAGCCCCTAGCAGGAGGGGCTGCATCCATAGAAACTACAGGCCTCGCCCCCGCCGGGATCTAAAATGGCGGGCACTCGTAGGGGAGGCAGCGCCATCCGCAAGCCGCCGCGGGCCGGCCAGCATCATACCCGGAGGTAAGCGCCCCCGGTGAGGAGACCATGACATTAGAGCGCCGGGTTTGGTGCCATGTGACGTGCGCACATGGGGCGCACCACTGTGAGCCCCGCGACACGCGCCCTCTGGCGGGAGCAGCCGCAGGGCTCACCAACACTGCTGGGCCCTGAGGCATTACAACAGGCTCTGTTCCAGCAGCCACTGGGACGGTTGAGAAGCGGGCAGGGGGAAGTACGGAGCTGTGCGGGCGGTCCATTGTGCCGGCTTAGGGAGATACACATGGCCCAGGGAAGCAGCTCAGTCGCAGGGACAGAGGGAGAGGATAGCAGCACAGAGAGAGATAGAGAAGAGAGGGACAGAGAGGGAGTTAGAGAAGAAATTAGGAAGAAAGGCTTAAGGAGGAATAAAAGTTAGAGTAAGGTAAATGTTTGTGCGTACAGTACCTGTCCAAACGATACAGGAAAGAGGCCTCAGGCTTGTAAGCCTGGCCTTAAATAAGCTCTATCCCTACTCCTCCCATTAAGGATTTAATAGGTTGGCACCCTACCCCATGATCACTACCCCTGGCCAAAGCCCAGCCCTTGCGTTATTCCTCTTATTGCTCCTCACACACGCCGCAGCTCCTCTCTCTATCAGCAGCACAGCATGACGTCATGCATGCCGGATCTCCAAAGAAAAAAAATCTGTCGCAGGCTTTGCAGCACAGCACTGGCGGTAGGAGCCGACGGTGAACAGACTGCAGGATTGACCCCCCTCTCTGTCCTGGTCCGAGGCAGGCAGTCTCCTCCTGATGGCGGCCCTGTTAATCAGCAAAATGTTGCAATAGTGCTTTACTGCATTCTGGTATCGCCAAATCCTCAAACAAACATATCCATTTTAAAGATGATAATGTTTTATTTGTGCAAAATATATGGACTACTTAAATGTGTTACGTTTGACTTGTGTAACTGGATTGACTGGTATTCTTTGAATATGTTTCTGATTGTACTTTACACTCACAGATAAGCAGAAATTTAGTTCTGCTAACAGAAAAAAATCTATTTTCAGAATATTCAGATTTTATCTTTAGCAACAGAAAATTGAAGATTACTGTAGATGCTTCTCTCCCCGTTATCTCTAGTGTACGTTATTCTGAGCAATTAGAGGAAGTGGGGAAACAAAAGGATGCGTGCACATTAACACTTTATAGTCACTATTAAAGTAGAGATTATTTATTAGAACATTTGGGTTTAGAATGTGTTGTTTTTTTTCAATTAAAACCGTTAAAGGAACCAGTGACACTAGTAAAAAAAATCTTTCTTAATAGGTTATGTATTTTTTTATGAAAACATGCATAATCTTATTTTTAATACAAATGCTGTATACGCTATACATAGCCAGGGCCGGAAGTTGTCCTATGCATTTCCCCCAGTGCCCCCATGAAGCGGCCCCCCCTATGCAGTGCCCCTTACACACACACAAAGAAAACCCACAACTTACCTGAAACCCCGCTCCGGACGTGACCACCGCTGTCCGCTCCTGCTCCTCTTCTCCCCCTAACCCACCCTTCATGTAGCCTAACCCTCCCCACCCCACACCCTAACCCTCTGTGCCTAAACCTAAGTCTCCCCCCTTCGTGCCTAAACCTAACGCTTCCCACTTGGTGCCTAACCCTCCCCCCTAGGGGTGCCTAACCCTAAGCTCCCTCCCAAAACCTAACCCTAACCCCACTGCGCTGTCTAAACCTAACACCCACACCCCCCGCCGCCTTTACTAAGGGCGCCCCGGATTTACCTAGTTCGGTGTCGGGATTAAGCTAGGCGTCGGTATTTCAATGCCTGTCTTAAATCCTGTGTCGGACTTTCAGTGTCGGGATTCAGACCGACGGCATGCCGTCCACCGGTCAGATAACTACATCTCCAAAACTCCCTGGGAATTCCAAAAACATTCCGTGACTATTCAAACTAGGGGTGAGCGGGTTCGGATTTCTGAAATCCGAACCCCCCCGAGCCCCCCCGATCCGAGGCCGATCCGAGTCAGGCTCGACTTTTCCCGCCTGACTCGGATCTGAAATCGAGGCAAAACGTCATCATCCCGCTTTCCGGGTCTCGCGGGTTTTGGATCCTATATAAGGTACCCACGTCGGCGCCATTTTCTCACTCGGCTGTGGACAGTGAAGAGGGAGGGTGGGAGTTAGGGCTGGCTGGGCTGTGTAGTGTAGTGTAGTGTAGTGCAGTGTAGTGTTGTGCTGTGCTGTGCTGTGCTGCTGTTGTCCATAGGGGCAGTGTCCACTCCTTTAAAGTCCATAGGGGCTGGCTGGACTATGCTGTGCAGTCAGTTGTCCATAGGGGCTGTGTCCACTCCAAAGTCCTGTGCAGTGTCCCAGTCCTAAAGGGGTGCTGTAGTGTTGTCCAGGGGGTGCTCTGTCCATCAAGGGTGCTCCCCCCAAGTGCATAAAAAAAAAAAATTCTGTGTTTGTGAATTGTGTGCACTGTGGCTGCACATGCATCAACAAAGGAGCAGCGCCAAGCATGCGCCTGTGTCCCATAAGTAAAAGGCCGGCTGGTTTGTCCGTTAAAGGGTGCTGTAACCCCCAAAGGGCACTCCAAACAAAATTAAAAAAAATATTTTTTTGTGTTTGTGAATGGTGTGTGCAGTAGCCGCACGTGCATCAACAAAGTAGTGCCAAGCGTGCGCCTGTGTCCCATAAATAAAGGGCCGGCTGGATTGACCGCTAAAGGGTGCTGTAACCCCCAAAGGGCACTCCAAACAAAATGAATTTTTTTTTTCTGTGTTTGTGAATTGTGTGCATTGTGGCTGCACGTGCATCAACAAAGGAGCAGCACCAAGCGTGCGCCTGTGTCCCATAAGTAAAAGGCCGGCTGGCTTGTCCGTTAAAGGGTGCTGTAACCCCCAAAGGGCACTCCAAACAAAATAAAAAAATATATTTTTTTGTATTTGTGAATTGTGTGCGCAGTAGCCGCACGTGCATCAACAAAGTAGTGCCAAGCGTGCGCCTGTGTCCAATAAATAAAGGGCCGGCTGGATTGACTGCTAAAGGGTGCTGTAACCCCCAAAGGGCACTCCAAACAAAATTAAAAAAAATATTTTTTTGTGTTTGTGAATGGTGTGTGCAGTAGCCGCACGTGCATCAACAAAGTAGTGCCAAGCGTGCGCCTGTGTCCCATAAATAAAGGGCCGGCTGGATTGACCGCTAAAGGGTGCTGTAACCCCCAAAGGGCACTCCAAACAAAATGAATTTTTTTTTTCTGTGTTTGTGAATTGTGTGCATTGTGGCTGCACGTGCATCAACAAAGGAGCAGCACCAAGCGTGCGCCTGTGTCCCATAAGTAAAAGGCCGGCTGGCTTGTCCGTTAAAGGGTGCTGTAACCCCCAAAGGGCACTCCAAACAAAATAAAAAAATATATTTTTTTGTATTTGTGAATTGTGTGCGCAGTAGCCGCACGTGCATCAACAAAGTAGTGCCAAGCGTGCGCCTGTGTCCAATAAATAAAGGGCCGGCTGGATTGACTGCTAAAGGGTGCTGTAACCCCCAAAGGGCACTCGAAACAAAATAAAAAAATATTTTCTGTGTTTATGAATTGTGTGGGCTGTAGCTGCACGTGCATCAACAAAGGAGCAGCGCCAAGCGTGCGCCTGTGTCCCATAAGTAAAGGGCCGGCTGGCTCATTTCTTAAAGGGTGGTGTAACCCACAAAGTGCACTAGTCTCCAACAAAAATAAAAAATTATTTTCTGTGTTTGTGTGCGCCTTAGCAGCACGTATATATCAATATAACATAAATGGAGGACCAAACTTTCTCCGATAAAAATAAAATAGGGAAAGATCAAGAACCACTTCCTCCTAGTGCTGAAGCTGCTGCCACTAGTCATGACATAGATGATAACATGCCATCAACGTCGTCTGCCAAGGCCGATGCCCAATTACATAGTAGAGGGCACATACAATCCCAAATGACAAAGTTCAGGAAAATGACCTTGAAAAAAACATTTAAATCATCTGAAGAGAAACGTAAACTTGCCAATATGCCATTTACGACACGGAGTGGCAAGGAATGGCTAAGGTCTTTCCCTATGTTCATGACTAGTGGTTCAGCTTCACATGAGGATGGAAGCCCTCCTCCCACTAAAAAAATCAAACGAGTTAAGCTGGCAAAAGCACAGCGAAGAACTGTGCATTCTAAGAAGATATCACAAATGCCCAAGGAGAGTCCAAGTGTGGTGGTTGCGATGCCTGACCTTCCCAGCACTGGACGGGAAGAGGTGGCTCTTCCCACCATTTGCACGCCCTCAGCAAGTGCTGAAAGGAGCACCCACAGTCCACTTGCTGATATGCAAATTGAAGATGTCACTGTTGAAGTACAACTGGATGAGGATACTGGTGTAGCTGGCGCTGGGGATGCAGTTGGCGAGGAGGATTCTGATGGTGATGTGGTTTGTTTAAATCAGGCTCTGGGGGAGACAGTTGTTGTCTGTGGGATTAAAAGCCCATCACGGTCATGCCTGGGCAGAAGACCAAACATTCCACCTCTTTGGTCTGGCAATATTTCTATCCAAATCCGGATAACAACTGTCTTGCCATATGTACCATATGTAAACGTGAAATAAGCAGGGGTAGGGACGTTAACCACCTAGGAACATCCTCCCTTATACGTCACCTGCAGCGCGTTCATAAAAAGTTACTGTCAAGTTCAGAAACTTTGGCTAAGACCGTAAGCAGTCCAGGGACACCTAAATCCCTTCGTCCTGTTGTATCCAAGCACCTGCAAACCACACCAACTCCCTCCTCATCAATTTCCTCCTTAGTCAGGATCGGAAGTAATCCTGCAGGCCATGTCACTGGCATGACTGACTCTCCTATCCGGGATTCCTCCAGAGGATCCTGCATTGCTACGCCTACTGCTGCCATTGCTGCTGTTGCTGTTGGGAGTCGTTCATCATCCCAGAGAGGAAGTAGGAACACCACTACTTTTACTAAACAATTGACCCTCCAACAGTCCTTAGCGAGGAGGATGAAGTACGACAGCAGTCATCCTGAAGCAAAACGTATAACTGAGGCCTTGACTGCTATGTTGGTGTTAGACGTGCGTCCGGTATCCGCTATTAGTGCAGTGGGATTTAGACAATTGATGGAGGTAGTGTGTCCCCGGTTCCAAATCCCGTCTTGATTCCACTTCACTAGGCAGGCGATACCGAGACTGTACAGAAACGTCAGAAAAAGTGTCCTCAGTGTCCTGAAAAATGCGGTTGTACCCAATGTCCACTTAACCACGGACATGTGGACAAGTGGAACAGGGCAGACTAAGGACTATATGACTGTGACAGCCCACTGGGTAGATGTATCACCTTATACAGCAGCGTCACCAGTAGCAGCATCTCAGAAACGCCAGCTCGTTCCAACGCAGGCTACGCTGTGTATCACCGGTTTCAGTAAGAGACAACCTCTTAGAGAAACTGAGGGAAATCATCGCCCAGTGGCTTACCCCACTTAGGCTATCCTGGGGATTTGTGATATCTGACAACGCCACCAATATTGTGCGGGCATTACATCTGGGCAAATTCCAGCACGTCCCATGTTTTGCTCACACAATAAATTTGGTGGTGCAGAATTTCCTGAAAAGCGACAGGGGCGTGCAGGAGACGCTTGGGTGGCCCGAAAAATTTCTGCCCACTTTCGCCATTCAATGACTGCGTGCCGAAGACTGGAGCGCCAGCAAACACTCTTGAACCTGCCCCGCCATCACCTGAAGCAAGAGGTTGTGACAGAGCAGCAAAAGGCCATTCAAGCCTATACATCCACCTATGACATAGGCAAAGGAGGGGGTATGCACCTGTCTCAAGCGCAGTGGAGAATGATTTCCGTGTTGTGCAAGGTTCTCCAGCCCTTCGAACTTCCCACATGTGAAGTCAGTTCAGACACTGCCAGCTTGAGTCAGGTCATTCCCCTCATCAGGCTTTTGCAGAAGCAGCTGGAGAAAGTGAAGGAGGAGCTAAGACGGAGCGATTCCGCTCGGCATGTGGGACTTGTGGATGAAGCCCTTCATTCGCTTTGCCAGGATTCCAGGGTGGTCAATCTGTTGACATCAGACCACTACATTTTGGCCACTGTGCTCGATCCTAGGTTTAAAGCCTATGTGGTGTCTCTCTTTCCGGCTGACACAATCCTGCAGAGGTGCAAAGACCTGCTGGTGAAAACACTGTCAGCTGAAGCGGAACGTGACACGCTAATAGCTCCTTCTTCATTTTCTCCCGCAACTGGGGCTGCCAGGAAAAAACTTAGGTATCCTAAGCAACCCGCTGGCGGTGATGCAGGGCAGGCAGGACCAAGTTTGGACCTGACATCAATTTCTGACATGTCTACTGTCAGTGCATATGATACTGTCACCATTGACAGAATGGTGGAGGATTACATTGGTGACAGCATCCAAGTAGGCATGTCAGACAGTCCGTACCTGTACTGGCAGGAAAAAGAGGCAATTTGGAGGCCCCTGTACAAACTGGCTCTATTTTACCTGAGTTGCCCCCCCTCCAGTGTATACTCCGAAAGAGTGTTTAGTGCAGCCGAGAACCTTGTCAGCAAAAGGTGTAGGAGGTTGCTTCCACAAAATGTGGAGAAGATGATGTTCATAAAAATTAATTATCAACTCTTCCAGGGAGACCAGCCTCCAGAACGTACAGAGGGACCTGTGGTGGTGGATTCCAGTGGGGATGAATTAATACTCTGTGAGGATGAGGATGTACACAACACTGAAGAGGGTGAGGAATCGGTGGATGAGGAGGATGAGGACGACATCTTGCCTCCGTAGAGCCAGTTTGTGCAGGGACAGATTAATTGCCAGCTTGTTTTGTGGGGGCCCAAACGAACCAATCATTTCAGCCACAGTCGTGTGGCAGACCCTGGCGCTGAAATTATTGCTTTGTTAAAGTGTGCATGTCCTGTTTATACAACATAAGGGTGGGAGGGCCCAAGGACAATTCCATCTTGCACCTCTTATTTTTCTTTGCATTATGTACTGTTTGGGGCCTAGTTTTTCAAACTGCCAGAATAGACTGGAAATGAGTGGAAATTAAGGTTATTGAGGTTAATAATAGCATAGGAGCAGAAAAACCAACACATTCTGTGATTTTAGCTGTTTTTATGCTTTTTAAAAAAAAAAATACAGATCCAAAACACAAAACCCAGAACCCAAAACACGGAAGGGTGGTTTTGGCAAAACCAATCCAGATCCAAAATACGAAGAAAGATCCAGATCCAAAACCAAAACACGAAAAGTGGGCGGTGCACACCCCTATTTCAAACTGTTTTGAATGCAGTGGCATGGCACATTTTCCTTGCTATTACACAGCAGCTCCACTCTGTCAGACCCAACAATGGTTGCTTGTTCTCATGTAGGTTTTGATTGCATTTTATCCAAAAGACACAGGTGTAAAATGTGTCATAAAAACCCCAGTGCATTTATTTGGAGTTGCGTAAATCTTAATGCAAGTTCAATTCAAAGTAACCCCATAAATGCATCAGCAATATACACCGTACTCTGAATTCTATTGTAGCAATGTACTTCATTTAGGGGTATATTCATCATGTTAATTATCGGGGGTCCAGGTGGCCCCCGATAATTAACATTTCATCTTGCACTAAGCGCTGGATCCGAAAATCAGCTGTCTCAACAAATGTTTTCACTGCTACTTCTGTGAAAATTAGCAAAGCCGAGTCTGATTCAGCAAGTGTTACTGCCAGGCCTGCCAAGAGCAGCGGCAGACCCGGGTAACAGGGGGCGTGGCCTAATCGCTGGAGGCGTGGCCACGCCCCCTTCGGGAAAAAAGTAAATAAAAAGATTTTCAGTGCCGCGGAGCAGCACAGCACACTGGCGAGGGGGGCGCTCTGAGCCCCCTCAGCCCGGCGCAAAGCCAGGGGGGGCGCGATTAGTGTGATCGCTCCTCCCACAGGCATAGGAGACTGCTGTGGCAGCTGTGGCTGCTGCACGAGCAGTCTCCCACTGCAGCTCAGCACACACTGTGTGCTGGGCTGCTGTGAGGGAGGGGGGGTGGTGTTGGACCCGGGCCCCTGCCGGGCCCCTCAGGAAGCCTGGGCCCAGGTAATTTGTACCCGCCCCCCTCGGTGCCCCTGGTTACTGCGTCTGAGTAAACATGGGTTCGTGCAGGTGCACCGGCGTCTGGGAGAAGAAGTCCAGCAGAGGCGGAGGGATCCAAATGGATCCCTTTTGGCAACCTGGGAGCTGGGTGTGGGAGCAAATGCCATCCGAAGAAGGCTGCATTTGTGCAGCCACCCCCCTCCCCGCCTATAAAACAAGGCAAGCTGTCAATCAACATCGACAGCCGCCCCGTCTTGTAGTGTGCCCCGGAGCTGCCGTCGCTCGCTGGGGCTCGTGCATGCGCACGCCAGAGGCGGCACATGCACAGTGGGGGAACTTCAACCTGCTTGCGAGCGCTATGCGCTCATGAGCGGGTCTGAATCAGGCCCTCAATTCAATTAGATGCAAGCTTGCAAAAGCAAACTTGCATTACAAAACTCATATACATCACTGCAATGTGCGCACCCATGAAATTAATTTATAAATGCCAATTCTTGGTACTCACGGGCGAGTTTGCGTGACTTTTCTACAATGAGTGACCTGACAGAAGTGCATGAAAAAGTGGGGAATCAGCCTGGACCCCCAAAACGTGGACTTAGATAACATAACCATATAGAATGCTTTTAGTGACCATAAGGAATGTAGTGATTGTTCTTAATGGTAATATGTGTGCAATATGTGTTGGACTGGGGTATAAAGAGCCCACAGGAGGAATGCAATGGTACGGGCCCACTGAAGTGAGGTAACGCAAAGCTGAAGAGGTGTGGCCAGCCGACAGAGGGGGTGTGGTAGAAAGTGTTGCAATGCCCGCCATATTATACAGACAGCATCAAATTGACAGAGATATAATGCAGGGAGCATTGTAATGTCCACCATATAATGCAGTGAGAATCACAATGCGGTGACTACCATATAATGCATGGCGTGTTGCAGTGACAGTCATATAATGCAGGGAGGGTCGCAGTGACCTCCATATAATACAGAGAGCATTACAATGACCACCATATAATACAGAGAGATTCACTTTGACCGACATATAATAATACAGAGAGAAAACTATTCAATTAAATTTTGGAGGGCAGCTCCCCCGATGAGGCCACCACCAGGGCTAATATAATAGTTATCCTAAAACCAGATCACGATCCTCCAGAAATTAAGAATTATAGGCCAATTTGAATTCTGAATGTTGAATTTTTGCTAAAATATTAGCCAACCAACTAGCTCCTATCTTACCACACCTAGTACATCCAGATCAAGTTGGCTTCATTCCAAATAGACAAGCTGCTGATAATTCAAGGCGACTTATCATTCTTATTCATCTTGCACAAAACAGATCCATGCCGGCTCTGGTGGTGGCTCTCGATGCCGAGAAAACCTTTGACTGAGTGGCATGGCCATTCATTCAACAAACCCATATTAATATGGGATTTAAAGGAGCAGCCATTGTCCTAGTCAATGGCCTCTCTTCTATCTCTTTTTCCCCATTAGGAACGGCACTCGCCAGGGCTGCTCTCTATCCCCACTCTTGTTCGAGATGGTTATAGAACCTTTAGCCACTAAGATCAGACTTAACAACAATATTACGGATATTAAGTTGGAGACTTAGGCCCTCATTCAGAGCCGGACGCTCTGAGCAGAGCGCACGCTCTGAATGAGGGCCGGCCTCCATAATTATGGAGCGTCCTCCTGGACGCTCGTATAGCTGTGGGTCACCACCCACAGCCTATACGAGCGTGCAGGTTGATGGTCGCGATGGTCTTGACCATCGCGACCATCGCCACTGCGAGCCGGAGCCTGCGATTGAGTTTCTCAACCGCAAGGCCCAGAGTGATTTTGGCTCTATCAGAGCCAAAATCACTCCCACTGACATCACTAGTGATGTCAGTGGGCCGGCTTCTGATGGTAGGCGTTCCCTTGGGAACGCCCCCATCTGGGAGGCACGCCCCCGGCACGCCCACCAAAGGGGGTGTGCTGTCAATCAACATCGACAGCACGCCCCCTTTGATCAGACACAACGAGCGAAGGAAAGTCCTTCGCTCGTCGCGTCTCGCGCATGCGCACGACGGAGCTCCCTCCGTCGTGCGTATGCTCAGTGCACACCATCGACCCACTTGCGAGTGGACAGCCGCTCGCGAGTGAGTCTGAATCAGGCCCTTAGATCATAAGATTGCTTTATATGCGGACAAAGTGATCCTATCTTTGACTGACCCCCATCTTTCCCTTCCAAATTTATTTGCCGAGATAGCCACTTATAGTCAATTCTCTAACTATCTCTAACTATAAAATCAATTCAGATAAAATGGGAATTTTAGATCTCCAAGTCCCATCTTTAGAACTTAATCTTCTACAATCCACATATCCCTTTCGATGGCAGAATGATAAACTTAAATACCTAGGAATCATATCCCAAACCTCTATACAGGCAACTTCCTGAGATTGCTCTTCTCCATCAAATCAGACCTATGTGCTTCGAACAAACTGTTCTTTATCTTGGATCGGTCATATGGCTGCAGTTAAGATGACCATGCACGTCAAGAGCCACGCGGGGCCCCGGTAAAAAAAAGGGGGCGTGATCTAATCGCGTTGGCAAGAGGGGCGCAGTGAGCCCCCTCAGCCCGGCGCATAACCAGTGGGGGGCTTGATTGCTCCCTCCACAGGCATAGGAGACTGCTCTGGCTGCTCTTAGCAGCCTCAAACAGTCTCCCAGTGCAGCCCAGCACATAGCAGCATGCGCTGGGCTGCTGTGATGTAAGAGGGGGGGGAGCGGTGCTGGGCCCCTCCAGCAAGTCCAGGCCCTGGTAATTTGTACCCGCTCCCCCCTCCTGAAAATGACTATACTACCTCGCCTATTATACCTGTGGCACACACTTCCGATTCACATCCCTACCAAAATTCTGAAGAACCTTCAAATATAGATCTCCTGCTTTATGTAGTAGTGCCCGATTAGTCCTAATAAAACTGGTTGGGGTACTTAAGTTGGTACAATTGCCTCTAATTAGTGTCTTTGCACAAGTTGTGAAGAATGGCATAAAGCAGTATTTTTTGGAGAAAATAAGTAGTCCTGGCAAATTTGGGGTACCTGAAAATGGGTGCAAGCATCTTTTAATGTCTCTAAAGTGAAGTTTTAATAAAAGTGAAATTCCTTCCTCATAAAAACACCTGCAATCCCAAAAAACACTTGACCCCTTCTTAGAGAACCCCCAGAACCTTATTTCGCTAGTTTGCGAAGTTGTCCCCCACTTTGTGCTTTTTCACCCCCAAAATTAAATTACTGTTTTTGGGTGTTCCTAAGTTTTTTCTGGAATTTTTTGACGCAGTTGTACTTTGGGGGCTGTTCCAAGGGTTTTGAGTGGTTTTCCCACATTTGCACTACAAAATTAAAATTTTGCACTTCTTTTCTCCTGCTATTCAGAGGCAAATCTTTTTCGCCTATTACATTGCATTGACTTTATGCGTATGCGAAAAGCGGGTGGAATTGAATACGAAGATCAGTTTCCGACAGGTGAAAAGACGCAATTGGCGTTTCGCTTCTAATTGAAAATGGCCTATAGTTGGTATACAAATCCCAAACACACCTTTTTATACTTTACTATCTCGCCCCATCCCTAGTGCCATACGACCTCAACAAAAAATAATTAAACATATTCTAAACACAACTAAATGGCAGATTGCACCATAGTGGAAACTGACAGCTCCACCCTTGCTGATCACCTACATTAATGCTGTCTGGACCACCTATAGGATGGAACACATAACCTCGATCATTTACGATACCCCAGCTCATTTTGTCAAAGTCTGAACTTCATTGACAAATAATTTTAAGGCCGAACCTCTTATGTCAACTATTTAATTTTATCTTCGAATATGATTACACTGAAACTTATAATGAACATCAACTGGTACTCCCCCTTAATTTCCTCTCACTCTCCCCCCCCTTTTCACCCTCTTCTTTCTCCCTCTTTTATTTTCCTTTCTACGTATTTTTTTTCTCTTTTTTGTTAGGTTGATATGATACCCACTAGACATTGCATGTGTTTGCAACACTGACTAGTCATATCTTATGTTGAAATTACAATCCTGGAATATGCTACATAGCCGCTTTTTGACTTATCACATTAATTTGCCTAACTGCCCAGGTATTGCTTCAACCATTCTTGTACAATATTATTTTATTATTCTTTTACTCTTTTCTATGTGTTTTTATTACATAATTCTTTGTACTGTATTGCAAAATATTCAATAAAAAAGTGTAAAAAAAAAAATTATACAGAGGGAATTACAGTGCCCCTCATATAATACAGAGACCATCAGTGACACACATATAACACAGAGAGCATCACAGAGACCAGCATATAATACAGGGAGCATCACAGTGACTGCCATATAATATAGAGAGCATTACAGTCACCACCCTATTGTACAGAGTGTCGCAGTAACCACCCTATAATACAGAGTGTTGTAGTGACCACCCTATAATACAGAGAGGGTCTCAGTGACCATACAAATAATTCAGAAAGCATCGCAGTGAATGCCATATAATGTAGAGAGCATTGCAGTGACCACCATATAATGCAGAGAGCATCATAGTGACTACCATATAATACAGAGCATGTCGCAGTGACTGCCATATAATGTAGAGAGCATTGCAGTGACCACCCTATAATACACAGAGCATCGTATTGACCACCATATAATACAGAGAGCATCGCAGTGACCTCCATATAATGGAGAGGCCATCAGTGGCCAACATATAACACAGAAAATATGAATACAGCCCACACACATATACACACATACATTAATACACCACCCAAACCACAGACAGTATTAAAACATACACCAAACCCCACACCAGAATAAAAAATACACCCCTCTCCATTGTTTAAATATACCACACACCTAGATAACATTAAAACATTTCCACATCTCCACTGGCCAGAGGGAGGATCTATCTGGTCCCTGTGGAGCTCCACACTGTCCTGCATTTCCAATTCTCCTATGTGACAGGAAATAAATATACAGAGACAGGCTACAGGAGAGGAAGGGGTGGGACTCTGGATGAAGGGATGGGGTCTCAGGCAGGGATAGGCGGGACTAGTAGAATAGACAGGGTAGAGGAGAGGAGGGGGAAGGGACTCAGTGACTCGGCAAAGGGAGGGGAGAGAGTACTTGGGCATCCACAGCTCAGGTGCTGGCAGCTTGTTCTTCAGAGCAGGAACCAGTTGCCACTAACAGTTCACCAGCAGGGCCCCTGTGTTCTGACACAGCCAGAACATGTTGGGCAGCATCCCTCTGAACACTCCCCAATGTAGCCCACTAAGCCATGCCTCCTCATGAAAAGGGATGGGTCCTTAAAGTAGTAGGGCACCCCAAGGAAATACCTGGCCCCCACTGGGCTAGTCCTAGCCGACATGTGTGTACTATTTTGTGGTATGCACAGTTGGTAAATAGTAGACACCAGAGGATAGTACTGTTGTAGACACACCAGCTGAATAGACTTAACCAGAAGCTTGGGTTTATTGCAGTGCACAGGTTTTGTACAGCCATACTCACAGTTACAGAGATAAGTAGCGGAGATGGAGCAGAGCATACAGCAGTTCATCCGGTCATGCATGTAGAAGGTATAGCAGGGTCCCCAAAGGAGCTGAATGCTACACTCCACTACAGTGTAGTACTGTGGTGCTAAAACACAGTGCCAAGATGGCGCCGTGCATGTGCAGACTACTTAACGTTGACCATCTTAGTAAAGGACAGATGCTTCATGGAATGGAGCATCATGAAGGTAGCGTTGTAGCGCACTCCATATACTGTACCAACTCTTAAAAGGTATCAAATAACTGATTTTATTATAAATGGTAGAAAAATTATAGGTAACAAGTGTTATTTTAGCAAATAAAGTATTTGCGTTATTTTTTGGGTACAGAACAATGTATGTAAAGTGATTTTTCAGTTTATTTATACAAGTTTTAAAAAGTAAAAAAAAAAAACACTTTTAGCTCCCATCTGCAATTTCTAAAACCTCTCTCCCAACAATACAACACCGCTACATACATGTCCCACATAATTTAATCATTATTAATATTTTAGATAAATTCAACTGAAAACTGACATGTCTTTATTGGTGAAGTTATACTACTTAAACCCCTTCAAGTGCATGATTGCTCATTGGGAGAAGTATACTGTTCCAGAGGTTCTGCATGATGTCCCAACATTTTTACCTTAAGATTAAGAATTTCCCTACCTTTTCACCTGCTCAGAGGGGTGCGCACAGAAAAAAACCTGAATTTGCGAGGAAAATGAAATGCGAGTTTGGAATTGAATTACAATGCAATTTGCTGTGCAACTTCGCCATGAAAACAGCCTGTAGGACCCAACTCGCTCCTAATTGAATTTACCTCATAGTCTAATCCAGACCTGCTAAAATGTGCGTCAATCAGACCACTTTGGTGTCCGGATCCTCTCTACTTTACGCCTTCGATGATTGCAGCGCAATTCCAAAGTTGCTGAGCTCCAATCGTGGTAGCCAGCGGGGGCAGCGCATAAGTAGTAGGTAGTCGCCGGCTCTGCAAATAGCTAGGTGCTGCAGCTGGCCCCGTCACAGCTGTGCCCAGCCCCTGTGTCTCTCAGCTTTATTTTTCCCAGCCCCTCTGTCTGTCAGCTTCATTTTCCCCAACCCTTGTGTCTCTCAGTTTTATTTTCCCCAGTCCCTGTGTCTCTCAGATTAATTTTCCCCAGCCCTTGTGTCTCCCCAGCCCTGTTTGTTCACCCACCCACTGCAGCTCCCCACCACCTGCCCCATGACTCTCTAGCCTAGCCCGGCCAACACATACCTGATGCCTGTGTTCCCCTTCCTTGGCAGCTAAGACCTGGCGGCTCCTCTCTAATTCTGCAACACAATGTCATGTGCTGCTGGCCTTCCTGTCGCTGCCTGTGCCGGCTGCCCTGCTTACAGCAGTTGGCAGAGGCAAGGGGGACACATAAACTGGACTCCCAAGATTCCTGAGGGGCCGGGGCACAATGGAATCCTGGGGTCCGGTACAAGTGCCCCCTTTGTACCCCCCTGTCGTTGGGCCTGTAGATGACACAAGTCTAATTCTCTTTTTACACTATTTCCATTGTGACTTAATTATCAAAAATACTTGTTTTGAGTCCTTTGCTAATCATTCAGAGCGCTACAATCCATGCTAATTTAGGATAATCCAATATATTCAATTAAGTACAGAAGCCACCAGAACCCCTTTCAGCGGCTTATGTGCATTAACTACAGAAGGCAGATTCTGCTTAACTGACAGATATTTGCATATCAAGAGCTGCCGTCGTGTTGGTTCCCAAACAGTGCACGTGGTACCCTGGGGTGCCACGGAACACTTGCAAGGGTGCCTCAGGTTGGTGGTCAATTTAAATTTTAAATAATTTATGGTAAATGTAATGTAAATATGTGGACAAACAGAAGCACAAACCTGACCCACATAACTGAACCTAAGGATCACAGGTCAGCACAATTGACTTCACTTTACTAAAAAAATTCTGAATTTCTCAATAACAAACGTTTGCTTTAGGGGTGCTGTGAAAACAATACTGATGCATGAGGGTGCCGTGATTCAAAAAAGTTTGGGAACCACTGCCTTAAGGGGTATCCTTTAGAATGTGTTTTGTTTTGCTATTAAAAAAAAATCAGTGCATGTTTCTTAAACTTGGACACCCAAACACTTTATTATTATGGGCCTCATTTACTAACGAGTTTTATCACCAAAACGAGTGATAAATTTCACTGGGTATGATAAATGCTGCTCCAGCCAATCAGCTCCCAACTCTCAACTGTTAGAAAAATGAAAGTTGGGAGCTGATTGGCTGGAGCACCATTTATCACACACAGTGAAATTTATCACTTGTTTTGGTGATAAAACTCGTTAGTAAATGGGGGCCTATGTTTCATATTTCACCTTTTTCCTTTTTCTCCCACCACATGGGCACACCTTATCTCACCTGTCCATATGGGTCCAACATATGCCAATTTTTCACTATAAGTTTGATGTTTGTATGTTTAAATGTGTGTTGGAATATTGCTCATGCCTTATTATAAATGTTAATAATAACAGTTTTATTTAACAGAGTTCTTTCCCTCCTGTGATTACAAATTGCATACATACTCAAGGAGCAGCACTGTAATTTATATTATGATCTTATTATTAATATTATTAACTGTTTTTATATGGCACCACAAGTGTTCCGCAGCACCTTACAAAGTATGTAAGCACATTATCTATAATGGGTGCAGGGTGTGTGGTACAGAGGGGCCCACACCGCACACCTTGCACCCATATAATTATATACACCTATCCGGAGTTCTCCTGGAGATCTCCGCATGCACAGTAGACTCTGGCACAATGCCAGAGTCTATTGCACCGCAGAGAGGATGGGGACCGCACCAAGCCTTCACACAGGACCCCTCCACTCTTAACCCGCCCCAGTGTAAGTAAGTAATCGTTATCGTTCAAATCATCCAACTTATCATCTAGTGTGTACTCGGCTTAAAGGTTTGAAGCAAAGATGGGCAGGAAAGGAGCACAACAGGGAGAACGGCCTATGGATTCCTGCCCTGCCTATCTATACACTAAAATTGTCGCCATTTAGCGTTATGAGTCGCACATGAATAATTGCTTTCAGACTTTGATTGTGGTTCCAAAGCACAAAAAGTTATTATTCACCATAAAAACAGATAGTTACACACTGTGATCTAAATACAATTAGAGCAAACAAATTATACAGACACAAGGTACAGCCATTACATACACACGCACTCTGAATCCAGATCTTGGCATCAAAGACGAAACCTCCGTCAACAGCAAAGCAAGAAGACTAGCATCTAGTTTCAGAGAGCCTACATATTTACTATTACAGGGATAGGTAATACAATAGAACAGTTTGGCATGATTCCATTGGTTCTTCTTTCTGGTTCTTCTGTTACAGTACAGTTCATAGGTCAGTTCGTATGGTCACATTCCAGCCTCCAACAGCTCTTTGTGTCCATTTTCCCGCTGCATAATAAATCTAAGCTGGCTCCATTACAGAGCACAGTTTAATGTCTAACTCTCTATGATCCATAACTTGCAGACACACCTTGCGATCTCCTCACCGATGGAACCGGAAATCTGCAAAGACACAGTAGTTTAGAATGACACCAACCACTGTCTGCTTATCATGTACTAAACCTCAGATATCAAATAACATGTATTCCACAACCTTGCTAATAATGAATAAAAACCTTAAATATAAACCTTTATGCTAGGGAACCTTTTTATGTAAGTGTGCAGTGTGTAAGTATTGGGGTATTGAGAAAAGACGCTAGTTAGCGTTGTGCGACTACGTGTTTGTGAAGTACACCGTGGTACGTGTTTTGCAGGGTTGATCATATTATATGTTTTAGTAACTGTCTGTATTTATATAATGAGGACTTTTAACATCTTTCTATTGCGTGGGAATCGCAGAATGCTAAATAATAGCATCGCCATATGTACCGTATATACTCGAGTATAAGCCGAGATTTTCAGCACATTTTTTGTACTGAAAAAGTAGCCCCTCGGCTTATACGCGAGTGAAGTGTAGCGGTGACCGGACGCAGTTCAGTCAGCGCTACACAGCACAAACACACAGCCGCCAGAGCCGGCAGCTGTGTGTTTGCTGTAATCAGCAGCCGCTGAGAATCTGTCAGACTCTCATCGGCTGCTGCTGCTCCCACTGCGGGAGTCATCTTCCGGCTCCCGCAGTGGGTAATGGGAGAGACGTCATGAGTAATGACGTCTCTCCCATGCAAAGCGGCCAGAGGAGCTGTTAGCGGCGGGACCCGGAGTGGGAGTTTCAGGTAAGTGATTTTTTTTTAATTCTTATTACGTCTCTCTCTACTGGGGGGGGGACTACTGGGGGCACTACCAGGGGGCGATTACTACAGGGGGCACTAAAACATGGGATTACCACTGGGGGAACTACCAGGGGGGGATTACTACAGGGGGCACTAAAAGGGGGGATCACCACTGGGGGTACTACCAGGGGGGGATTACTACTAGGGGCACTAAAAGGGGGGGATTACCACTGGGGGCACTACCAGGGGGGGATTACTACTGGAGGCACTGAAAGGGGGGATTACCACAGGGGGCACTACCAGGAGGGATTACTACTGGGGGCACAACCAGGGGGAATTACTACTGGGGGCACTACCAGCTGCTGCCATTTCCTAGGCTTATACTCGAGTCAATAAGTTTTCCCAGTTTTTTGTGGTAAAAGTAGGTACCTCGGCTTATATTCGGGTCGACTTATACTCGAGTATATATGGTACTTATGTGTGAGATTCGCTAAAATGGTGCAGGTCGGCCAGATGCAAAGTGTCGTCTTGTTGCCATTCGCAAAATGGCGTTGTGCCAGGCCCTACTTGTGAGAGCTTAAAATCTACATGGTAGGGGCACACAGAAAGAGAGGATACAGAGGGGAAAGGTATTGAGGAAGAAGCATGAAGGGGTGATTTACAGTAGGATGAGAGCTGGAAAGCTTCAATAAAGAACTGGGTTTTGAGAGCTCATTTGAGTTTTGGCTAGAAGTGGAGAGTCTAATTGGGGTAAGGGAGCAGCACATGCAACATTTTGGAGGTAGGAGTGAGAGAAGGTAATTAGATGGGAGCAGAGGTGGCAATCATTGGCTAAGCGAAGTGGGCGGGCAGGAGTCTGGAGAGAGTTGAGGTCAGAGATGTAGAGAGAGTGAGGTGGATTGGGTGATGGCTTTATAGGTGAGTGTTAGGAGTTTAAATTGGACTCTGAAGGGAAAGAGCAGTCAGTGAAGACCCATGTTTATATAAATTACAGCAATATATGCAGCGGAGGAGCAGGGCTCACTGCCCCCTTGTGTTGGCCATGCTATACAGATGCCTCAGTGTCATCCCCAGGGCGACAGCACCACTTGCACACCCCTCCCTACAGCCCTGAATCATACTTGCCTACCCTCTCAATTCGGCCAGGATCCTCCCAAAAATCGGGTGCCGCTCCCGGCCCCCCGGAAAGGCAGGCCTCCCGGCAGCTGCCGACCCCCAGCAATTACCTATGACCTGTAACCCAGAAGGAGCAGCCAGAAAGTCGACAACCATGCCCTGAATATATGCGGGAATCTACCACCTCTATCTTTGAATATAATTTAAAACAACCCAGATATTTCACTAGCAATAAATATTCCGTGAAACAACTGCCAGGTGTCCAAAGTTTCACTGAGCTCCCCTTAATGGAATATGGTCTGTTGGTTACATTGAGGTGAAAACCAGCTCAGTATGCCATAGGGCTCTACATATAGTGAGGCATGGGCTTAGGGGTGCCACTTGTTGGGGGCGGCCCTTGGTTGCTTGTTTTAATAATTTCATTCTGATATTTACAGTAACTACAAAATGTTTCCACGCTACTGTACTATACAACTTCTTCAGTGAAGTGTGGATGGGTAGGACATGCACAAACTGCCCTTGTAAACTGTCCTACTTAGTGTCAAATTAGGGCTTATAACCAAATAATAATAATTTTAAAATAATTGAGCTGAGGGCGGCAGCCATTACTTTTGTGCCTGGGGGCTCCCTGACACTAAACTCTCCACTGATCTGCACATGTTATTTGTACATATTTAGCTAGATTTGTGGTTTTGCTTTCAGCACCCAGGATGGTGTACATGAAATAGTGAAATAGTGAAATCTGTGAGTGTCAAATAAAATGGCCACTAATGCTGATAAACCATTGATCAAGATTCAGTTGACCAACAATACTGTGTATCAAAAGAGAAACTCCAGTCCACCTGTAGCTATGATCTGTTACTTGGCTGAGGGTCACTGGCTGTGTTAAATGTCGACAATTTGGCTGTTTCGACCATTTAACCCTTTCAACCTAAATACATGGCTACAGAATGATGGGCGAACTAATGACCATGTCAACCGTTTTCCTGTCGACATTCAGAATGTGTCGACCTTCTGGTGTTGAGCTTCTGAATGTCGACCACTATCCTGTTGACCAATTATATGACAGCTGCCCTTCCCATGGTCATTCTATATAGTGGGTAATATTACCTTTGATTGGGGTGAGACATAAATCTGGTACCACAGGTTAGGAATTTGCTTGTAATAAACTGACAAATGTGAAAATAAAAGTGTGCTGTAAATAAAACATGAACAACACTTATCACATATTCAGTAACCCCTCAAACAATAAGTTTAAAAAAGATTATGTTTTTTATATAAGAAAATGTAAACCTGCATACTTACATACAGTTATACTTATTTGTCTTTTTCCTGCAGATGACGGTTTTGTTATTTATTTTATTTTTTTTAAATTATATATATATATTGTTCTGAGAGGTTTTCCTGGGGTGCAACTACTGATGTTATCTGCAATTAGCATAAGAGAAGGGAAGATAAAAGCAGAGAGAGTTTGTGTGTGAGTCACATTCAGTTGGGAGCATAGTTTGAGACATGGAGCAGATCATCCTTGTGGTCTTCTTGTCTTCTCTTCTCACCACAGTGCTGTCTGCAGATCGCAATGTCCAATACTCAGGTATCGCTATGCTAGATAACAAATATAAGTTGCATTGTAGAAAAGAGTTACTAAGATAAAATAATACATTTTGGATGCTTATCTTAATTTCCTAATATAGCAGCTAAATATGTGATTGTTAGAAATGTTTTTTTCCTATGCATGCCAGACTTTCTGCTAACTGAAGGAGGATGTGAGTATTTTATTTTTGTCTCAATTGATTGATAAAAAGCAGTGTTCCCCAAACTCATTCCTCTGAGAGCACTAACAGAATCACAAGTGAAATAATTAGCTCCACCTGTGGATCTTTTAAAATGTTTCAGCTAGTAATGACTACAGCTGTGCACCAGCTAAGAAAAATGGAAACCATGCACTGTAAAGTTGCGTATCCACTACACGAAAGTAGAACGACTGTACGATTACAACATTGTAATATTGCAATCGTTCATCATCGTGTGCTGTGGATAATGTGTCCAAACTGAACAATATGTCGTTCAGTGCAGACACCCTCCCTCATCCCCGAACATGCACAACCTGTCGTTATCGGCAGGTTGGCCTGCATGTTCAGGCGATGACAGATGCCGGCAACGTCCAGCGGGAGCACGTATCGCTGGTCGTTGCCGGCATATTCACTGCACGATTGAACGATAATGATATTGTAATCATTCAATCGCTCATTTTTCTAGTGTAGTTATTCGCGCCTTAGTGCTCCCTGAGGAATGAATTTGTGACAAACTGATATAAGGGAACAGTCAAGAATATAATTTATTTCTTAAAATTAGATTATCATTTTCTGCACATATGATAATGCTTCTAGATTTACCATTCAAAATAACCTAATCACACACAGAAAATGCTCATAGTTGAGTCACAAACAATGTCATTTGGCAGTGAAAAGTTATGGCCCACATACACTAGCGATAGTTGTCGCAATGCTGTGATTCACAGATGCCGGGACATGTTGGATTTCATTGATTTGCCGATCACAATCAAAAGATTAGCAAATCTGGGAAATTTATTAACATGTATAATTTCACAGATTCTCAGGTCTGCATTTCCGATCTGAATGCAGGATCAGACAATACGTCAGTTGGTTTATGGCGGCCTATAGTTGGAATGTGTGTCTATTTGAGTGCATACACATGCATGTATATTTATATCTATTATAAGGGCACAGTCGTGCCCTTATATTAAGGCTGCGTGTAAAACACTGCAATTCTCCCATAGAGAATTCTGGGGAGGGGGGCATGGTGTTTAAAGGGCTACACCTCAAAAGCTATTTGAGGTACCGAGCCGAAATTTGGCACGGGCGGGTAGAATTGTCGCTCGGTGCTGCATGCCAAAGTTCAGGGCATAAACATAAAATATGAGGATTTTGGAGTAATCTAATTTCCAACGGTCACATTTTTCTGACATTCTCAATCAGGACCACTTTTTTGCTGTAGTCTATGGGGGTTTTTTGGGAAGGCAAAACTCAGGGTAGGGGGGAAATTTAGACTTGGGGTTTGTTTTATTAGGTAGCTATTGTGCCAGGGTAGGGCCTTTTGGGGTTTAGGTAAGTTTGAAAGTTACAGTTTTTAAACTATTACCTCAAGAATGTGCCATTGAATAGATAGGACTTCAACTTGTTTTGCAGCCGCAGTAGGAGCCTCCAGCAGGTGTAGTCACTGTGGCTTCACTTGGGTGTACCAAGATGGCCGTCGTTTGCGGGCGGTAGCGGGGGCTGGGTCCGGGGGAAGGAAGCCGGCGTTTGCTGCGGTCGGGATGTGGTGGAGAGGGGGTAGGGGTTAGCGGACGTTAGCTGTGGCCGGTAACTGGGGAGGGTAGCGGGCGTTAGCGGCAGCAGTGCGGCGGCAGTGCGGTTGGCGGTGCAGAAGGCATTAAGACCCGGGGGAGGTAGCAGCACATAGATGCAGGCTCGGATCTGGAATATCCATGATACCTGCATCTGTGTTTAAAAAAACAAACACAGAAGCAGGGACGGGTCAGTGAGACCCGTCTGTGCTTCTGTATTTAATTAAATTAAAAAACCTGTGTAAAAAAAAAAAATGGTGTGGCCCCTCCCCAAAAACAACAACCAGCACCGGGCTTTGGAAAGCCAGTACTGGTTGTGCTAAATACAGGGGACAAATGATGTAGGGGGCCCCTGTATGAAGCACAACTAGCACCAGGCTTTTGAGAAACAGTCCTTGTAGCCATATTATGGGGGACAATTGATGTAGGGGTCACCCGTATTCAGCGCAACCAGCACTGGGCTCTGAGCTAGTTCTGGCTCTGGAAATATAGGGGGAAAAAATGCGTAGGGTCCCCCTGTATTCACCAGAACCATCACCGGACTCTTTCTAGCCAGGGGAGCCCTTTAACCGGGCCCCCCAGCCGAAGCATCACCCCTGACCGCTAAGCAGCCCAGGCTGGGGATCCCTGGGGAGCTGGGGACCCCCCACAATAAAGGGGTCCCCCTCTCCAGGGCACCCCAGGCCCTGGGTGGCGGGTGCTGAGTTGATTGTGTAGAGTTGTGCAAGTAAAGTTAAAATATTGGGGGTCATTCAGACCCACTTGCGAGCGGCAGTATGCTCGCAAGTGGGTCGGTGGTCCCCACTGCGCATGCGCACGATGGAGGGAGCTCCGTCGTGCGCATGCGTGAGACCCGGCGAGCGAAGGTGACCCACAGCTATACGAGCTATACGAGCGTCCAGGAGGATGCTCCATTTTAATGGAGGTGGGCCCTGATTCAGAGCGAGCGCTCTGGTCAGAGCGTCCGGCTCTGAATCAGGGCCATTGTCTTTTGCTGTGGAACTACAGTTCCCAGCAAGCCTTCCCGCTTGCTGGTACTTGGATAACAATAAGTAACAGCATGCGGGGCATTACGGGCCTGCTGGTAACTGTAGTTCCACAGCAAAAGCAATATTAAAAAAACACACAACACACACCGTAGAAAAGTACAATTTTATTAAAACATGCATGCACACACATGTACTCACACATGCATACACACTATCTCACATACTCACCTATGTATTCCTGAAGCCAATCTGTCCCCTTCTCCAGTAGGTAATGCAATTGAGTACCTGTATTAAAAATTCCCTACTCTCCTCCTCCTATGCGTGGCTTTGTCCTCTTCATCAGGCAATCCAGGGTCTTAACAAAATAAAAAAATGCAAATACGCGGACCCTCCCACATTAGTAGTGTCCTCTAAGGACACTACTACCTGAATGACAGCTCCGCTGCGGGATTTCAGTCCAGAAATCCCGGTGCGGAGCGCTCATTGGCTGAGAGAGGCGAGCCTTCCGCCTTTCAGACAATGAGCTGTTCTCACCATTGACTTCAAAGGTGAGAACTGAGGCGCCATTTTTGAAATTCAAAGATGGCCACCGCGAGCCAATCACTGTTCGCGATGCTATCGTCCTGCCCCCTCGGCTGGCTTAAATACAGCCAGCGTGAGGCGCTGTCCACTCAGTTGTCCGCCGGGTGGCAACAGAGAAAAGCTGCCGAAGACAGAAGATGCCACGGAAGCCCTGGATTGGTGGCGGCCAGGAAAAAGCTTAATGGCCGCCGCTCTCCAGGTGAAGATGCCGTAGAAGTCCTGAGGGAGCGGCAGCCATGAAAAAGAGCTTAAAGGCTGCCGCCTCCCAGGTGAAGGTTCTGCTAAATAAAATATGTTTTATTTTAATATTTCTTTTGCAGGGGTACCTTGGGTACCAGCAGGCCCTTAGTGCCCCGCCTGCTGGTACTTGGGGTTCTCCAAGTGCCAGTATGCGGGGCTGCCTGCTGGGACCTGTAGTACGCTAACCCCGCATCCCGGCCACAGCACACTTTACACAATCAACCTGGCACCCACTGTCCAGGGGTGCCGGGGATAGCCCCAGGCTGTAAGCCTGGGCCTGGAGTGCCCTGGAGAGGGGGACCCCTTTATAGAGGGGGTTCCCAGCTCACCAGGGATCCCTGGCCTGGGCTGACTAGCAGTCAGGGGTAATGCTTCAGCTGGGGGGCCCGGTGAAAGATTCCGGTGCTGGTTCTGGTAAATACAGGGGGACCCTATTCATTTTTTCTCCTTGTATTTCCAGAACCAGGGCTGGCTCAGTGCCAAGTGCTAGTTGCGCTGAATATGGGGGACCCCTACGTCTTTTGTCCCCCATATTTTGCCAACTAGGGTTGGTTATGACTAGCCCAGTGCTGTTTGTGCTTAAGTACAGGGGACCCCTACATAATTTTTCCCCTGTGTTTAAACACAACCAGGACTGGCTGTTAAGAGCCCGGTGCTGGTTGTGGTTGGTGGGGGAACCTTTTTTTTATTTTGCACATTTAATTTTTAACATAGATGCGTAGATGGATCTCACTGCTGCGTTCGTGCATCTGTGACTTATTGATTTTATTTTGTCAGGTGCATGCGCACTACCAGTGAGCCCTCTGTCGCCTGCTGATGCCCCTGTCTAAGCAGCCTTAATGGGACATGTGAATTTTTGTCTATGGAATATATTATAAGGGTACAGTCGTGCCTTTATATTAAGGCTGAATAGAAAAAAATGAAAATCTCCATAGAGAATTCTAAAGGGGGGGCAGGGTGTTTAAGGGGATACACCTCAAAAGCTAATGGAGGTACTGGGCTGAAATTCGGCAAGGACAGGTAGAACTGTCGCTCGGTGCTGCGTGCCAAAGTTCAGGGCAAAAACATAGGATTTGGGGAGTAATCTAAATCTCCAACTGTCACTTTTTTCTAACATTCTCAATTAGAACCACTTTTCTGCTATTCTCTATGGGGAATTTTTGGGAAGGCATAACTCTGGGTATGGGGCGAATTTAGACTTGGGGTTTGTTTTATTAGGTAGCTATTGTTCCAGAATATGGCCTTTTGGGGTTCAGGTAATTAAGAAAGTTACAGTTTTTAAACTGTTACCTCACAAATCCACCATTATACAGATAGGAAGTTTCAATCCCTTGCGCAACCGCAGTAGGAGCCTTCAGCAGGTGTAGTCACTGTGGCTTCACTTGGGTACAGCAAGATGGCTGCTTTTTGTGGGCTGTAGCGGGGGCCGGGGGAAGGAAGCTGGTGTTTGCTGCTGGCAGGATGTGGGTGAGAGGGGGTAGGGGTTAGTGGGCATTAACTGTGGCCGGGAACTGGGGACGGTAGCGGGCATTAGCGGCGGCGGTGCGGCGGCAGTGCGGGCGGCGGTGCAGAAGGCGTTAGGACCTGGGGGAGGTAGCAGCACACAGATGCAGGCTCGGATCTGGAATATCCGTAATACCTGCATCTGTGTTTAAAAAAAACAAACACAGACGCAGGGACGGGTCAGTGAGACCCGTCTGTGCTTCTGTGTTTAATTAAAAATAAAAAACCTTTGTAAAAAAAATGGTGTGGCCCCCTCCACAAAAACAACAACCAGCACTGGGCTTTGGAAAGCCAGTACTGGTTGTGCTAAATACAGGGGACAAATGATGTAGGGGGTCCCCCATATGAAGCACAACCAGCAACAGACTTTTCAGAACCAGTCCTGTTTGCAAAAATACGGGGGACAAATGATGTAGGGGTCCCCCGTATTCAGCGCAACCAGCACTGGGCTCTGAGCCAGTCCTGGTTCATGTAAAACCATAAGGTTTTTTGTCTGTGGAATATATAAATACCTCGTATATATACACACATGTATGTATATATGTGTGCATATATATATATATTATATATTACATATATATGGGTCATGGGACAGATGCCTAGTAGCATGTAATATCATGTAGTGGGTCCTGGTGAAGTGCAGAAACTAGACATAGCATCGATTCCTCAAGTGGATGGAAGGACGGAAGACGCATGAAGGGATGTTGACCCATGCAGCCTGAATAGCTTCCCACAGCTCCCTAATATTTGTAGATGCAGGATCTTAGGTACGAATGGACCTCCTGACTATGTCTCATTAATGCTCGTTTGGGGTCATGTCGGGCGAAGGTGGAGGCCACACTATTTGTGGGAATTCTACAGAATGCTCCTCGAACCAATTCTGGACAACTTGGAGCCAATGACACGGTGCATTGTCTTGCTGGAATATTCCATAGTTGTGGGGGTACATGAAGTCCATGAAGGGCTGAAAATGGTAATCAAGCAATGCAACATAGCAGTTACTGGTCAATTACATGTTTATATGGGCCATGGGACAGATGCCTAGTATCATGTAACATCATGTAGGGGATCCTGGCGAAGTGCAGCAACTCAACGTGGCATCGATTCCTCAAGTAGACGGAAGACCATGAAGGGATGTTGACCCATGCGGTCTGGATAGCTTCCCAGAGCTCCCTAATATTTGTAGGTGCAGGATCTTAGGTGCAAATGGACCTCCCCATCAGTGGCGGGTCTTATCTAGGGGCTGCGAGGCTGCAGCCCCCCCAGTAAAATCCTCCACTGTTCAGTGAGCTTCACTGTGACTGGAGGTGACTTCCTATTGGAAGCGCCATCTGCCAGTCACGCTGAAAACAGGCAGCCAGGGGGAGGTGTCTCCTCCCCCTGGGACTGCCAGTCCAGGCTGCGATCAGCAGAGAACGGCTTCCAGTGGAAGCCGCTGCTCTGCCTTTCGGGCAGCCCTGCTGGACTTCTCAGGGCTGCAAACAATGCAGTCCTGAGAAGCTGGTGTTAGGCGTGCACATGCATGGCGCCACTGACGCTCATGCGCATGCGCAAGTCCTGATGCCTGCCAGATTCAATGAGCAGACGCTGGGACCCAGGCCAGCAGCAGCAGCGGCAGCCTCCCTCAGGTAAGAGGGCAGGAGCCGCTGCTGCTCCCCGCCATGTCTCATTAATGCTCGTTTTGGGTTCATTTTGGGCGAAGGTGGTGGCCACACTATTTGTGGGAACTCTACATAATGCTCCTCGAACCAATTCTGGACAACTTGAAACCAATGATATGGTGCATTATCCTGCTGTAATATTCCATAGTTGTGGGGGTACATAAAGTCCATGAAGGGCTGCAAATGGTCATGAAGCAATGCAACATTGCAGTCACTGGTCAATTACATGTTTAGGTGGACCACACCACATGTTGCCAGCCCTCCAGGGTCCAATTAGCGATGTCACAAGCTCTGGTGAGGCACTGTATCCAGTGTCGAAGTGTTAGCAGGGGTCTTCTGCTCCCATATCCCATGGAAGAACAATGCACTGACCTGCTGGATATGCGCCTGGTACTCCTGTTTTGAATGTGGATGTGATTTGAGCCAGTGTCGCTTGTCTGTTACCACAGACAATTCTGGCCAGATGGCACTGGCCACAATCATTAAGCACCTTTGGTTGGCCATGGCATGGTCCACGGTGGGTGTTAATGCCTACCATGATGTATTCCCGATTCACACATGAAATTGTAGATCGAGGAATGTTTAATGTCCGCACAACTTTGGACATGGAATATCCTATCCATCGGGCACCCACTATCATAACCAACAGGGCCACTGCTACCATTAGGTAGCTTTAGGCGGCTGCCTAGGGTGCCATACACTGTCTCTTTCAGTCCCAGACAGGTTGGTTTAGTGTGTGTAGGGGTGGTTTCATTGAGTGCTGGCACGGTGAGTGTGTGTGTGTGTGTGTGTGTGTGTGTGTATATGGGGAGTAATGGGTACTGAGATATATTGGAGCACAGATGTGTGGCATAAATACATTGGGGCATGGATGTGTGGCATAATGCTTTGGGGGCACAGCTATATGGCATATACAGACTTTGGGTCATATGTGTGGCATATGTACTAGGGGCATTGTTTGGCATAATTCATAGCTATGTGGCATACAGTTACTTCGATGAACAGCTGTGTGGCATATGTATTAGGGCACAAATGTGTGGCATATTATGTATTGGGTATATAAACGTGTTGCATATTAAGTATTGGAGGCATTGATGTGTAGCATAATTATGAATTGGAGATACAGCTGTGTGGTATATAATGAATTGTGGAGCATAACATATTATGAATTGGGGGTGTTATGAGGCACATTATGATTTTGGGTCTCTGCTGTGTGGCATATTATAAATTATTGTCACTAATATGTGGCATAGTATGAACTGGAGGGAGCAGGGGCGGTGAATGAAATGTTGCCTTGTTGCCTTGCACCAGCCCTGATAACCAATCAAACTCTGATAATTCACATCTCCTTGCCATGAACAGCCTTGCTGGTGTTGATGCTGACTCACGAGATGGCAGATTACAACTGATGTAGGTCTGGGCATTTCCAAGATGTCACATGGTGACGTCACCTACCTTTAAATACTGCTATCCCATGACTTTTGGCACTTCAATCAATCAATCTATCTATCTATCTATCTATCTATCTATCTATCTATCTATCGGGGAGCTGGCTGGAAAAGACTACTCTTCTATGCGGTTTCTCCTCTCCGGCAGCTACTCCATAAAATCATCCTGAGATGCGTTGTTTTTAACAAAAGCTATGGTATGGATAGCTTGTCACAGTTTGATAAATAGCCCAAACATTGTGCTCCCCACAACAGACTATGGGGGATTTATCAAAGCTGGGAGAGAGATAAAATTGTGAGAGATAAAGTACTAACCAATCAGCCTCCAATTTACATTTTGCAGGATGTGTTTAAAAAATTATAGTTAGGAGCTGATTGGTTGGTAATTTATTTTTTACAATTTTATCTCTCTCCCAATAAACAGTGTCGGACTGGGGCATGAGGGGCCCACCGGGGGTATGCAGTGGTAGGGGCCCATGCTTAAGGGGTGTGGTTAGCCACCAGAGGGGGTGTGACCAGCCACTACAGCCGCTTGGCTAACCATTTGCAAAAGTTTGGTATAGTTTCTATTGAAGTGCACCAAGCATCCATGTTTATCTGTGGTCCTGCTCCACCAGGTAACTGCCAGGTAATTGACCCACTAATAGAGTAACAATGTATAATTTGAGTGCACAGTCTGGGACCTGACACCTAGAGGAAGGAGTGGGGCCCCCAGACAGTGGATCCCACCGGGGAATTCCCCTGTACCCATGTGGGCCAGTCCAACCCTGCCAATAAATACCCCTCTATAAACATACAGAAAGCTATTAAATTAAAGGGAACACAGGATAAATCAATGATTCATTTTCAGAATCCTTCTTAAATAGAACAAAGCAATGATACCCCTTTGCTGAAGAAAACAATGGAAAAAGGGAATATCACTAGTTGATAAAAAAAAAAGAAAAGAGTTGACTTAATCAGTTCACTATAATAATTGGTACAAGAATCAGAACTACAACAACCAATAGGCAACAAATGCTTCTGCCTAGGGCCCAGTGGGATCTGGATTATTCTAACCAATTTTAAGGTATTTGGTTTTGACAATTAGGAGGAAAGAAGGGGGCCCCATACCCGTATTCTGCCTGGGGCCCCAGGAGGTCTAAATCGGGCTCTGAGAACAGTCATATAATATTAACAAATAAGTATTGTCCTACAATATAAAGCGCATCTTTTACTTGCCTGCACAACCTAATGCAGCTTACTACCGGACTGTTAAAAGGAACTTGCTTTACATTTTGAGGTGGCAATTAGCTATTATAAATCTATTGCAATGGCCGCTTCCTAAAACATCTGGTCGTCTCGCTCTAATTTACAATTACAAATGTTGGCAGTAATTTAATAATATGCTTTCCAGTTTGTGCGAATATGTTTTTCTGCAATCCAACATAACACTGCCAGTCAAAAGCCATCAGACTTATTTAACAAAATGTCAAATTTAAAATTGATGGTAATCATGTAGTGTAGAGCTATACATTATCCCAATACCTGACACTAATTATAATATGATAGCGTTCCATATGTGTGAGTTGTTGAAATAATTCTTCAAAACTACATTATTACTAGAGACAATCAAAATTGGATAAAAATGTCATGCAAATCAAGTTTTGAAGCAAAACCTGTTCCATTTTTGTTTCACATTGGAGAGGCTGGTCTGTGGCAATTTTTAATGCCTTTTAACAAAATGAATTATTTGGAAACCCCCAGTAAAAATTCTGTATTTGCTCCTTAATGTTTAGCCAATTTGGTTGAAATAACTTAAAAGTAATCAAACTAGCCATGTGCATGTTCAGTTGTGATGCTCAATATTTTCTGCTGTAAATACTGTACATAATTCAGTAGGACTCATATACTAAATTTGAATTCAGGTGCAAAATTTGTTTTAAACAATAATAACTTATCAGAAACTTGTTTACATTGTCTTACTAGCACTAAACAGATAAAAACTCATTGCTGATTGGTTGCTGTGGCTAAGTTCCATTTTTGCACCTTTAATAATTAAATCCTATAATGTTTCTTTTTATATGTCAGTATTCTGACACACTGGAATGAACTTGATTAAGAGAGATGTTATAAATTTAAATCCTTGAAATATATGTTTACTAATTCTGATATATTTTACAGAGAAGACCCGCCAAGGGATTATTGGAGGCGATGAAGCCAAACCCCACTCAAGACCTTATATGGCGTACCTGAAAATGGGTGAATCCTTTTGTGGTGGATCTCTTATTGCTCCAGATTGGGTGTTGTCTGCTGCCCACTGTTATCAGTAAGTGACTGGGAGACAATATCTAGTGTCAGTAATTTATGTTTACACAATTGTAAACTATACAGGGTGCCAATCCTGCTACATATGGCCAAATGTAATAGCCCGCAACTTGGGTGAACCAACACATACCCGGCAAGATAATTATTAGAAGTGGCAATTCGTTTTTACTTTTTACCTAATTGCCATTTTAAATATCTTGACTATCATCAGGCCCGTGACCCCAGTAATTCATGGGTGTGTGACCTAATTTAGGGAGGCATGGCTACACCTCCTTACAAAAAAATTGCAAGAGAACAGTAATTGTGGCATCGTGTAGCATCGTCGTGTGCTCCACGGTTGGGCGCCATTGTGCCCCTCAGCCAGGGGCAGATCTGGAGGGAGGGCCACCAGTGCAATCTCTCCCCCTCCAACAGCCAGCTGAGACTGCTGCTGCTGATCAGTGGCTGCAGCCTCCCTTCACCCATCGCAACCCAGCTCACAGCAGCATGTGCTAGGGTGGGGAGACAATGACATCGACGATGACAGGTAAGAGGGAGAGGGGCATGTGGTAGTGGACCCGGGACCCTACTGGGCCCCTCCATCAAGCCAGGGACCGGGTAATTAGTACCTGCTTTCCCCTCCTCTCGGCGCCCCTGACTGTCATGCTGTAACCATGCTGACTCCCACAAATCTTGGGCTATCTGGATATCTGTTTTATCTGTCATATATTGAATTTTTAAAAACTAGTAACCTCTGCTCTGTGACTCACACCTGCCTCTTATACACTCCTTTATCTTCTAACTGCAATAATTAGCTCTGTTAATTTCACGTGATAGACTAAAACCCAATGTGTAAGCCTCACAAGAGGGTAGTATTTATCACTGCAACAAACTGTTGAAAGTATAAATCACATATATTTGTTACTAAGTACAGTATACACAGTGCCTTTAGGACTTAACCCTATTGGATATATTTTGTGAAGCTGTGCACAGGCTTGCCAGGTCAGATGGTCTCACACTACGCACAGACGATTTGTAAACCAAGGCTAGAAAGTGTGAGTAAAAGGATAAAAGTATTGAAAAGTGTGCTATTGGTTGTTGTGTAAATCCGTGTGGAATAGTACAAATTGTCTGAAAAGCATCCAATGTCATCTCCCCAATAAAATTGCACTTCATAAAAATACTCTAAAATAATTCCCAGTGCACACAATAAATATGACCTTAGTAGATCTCTGGTCTTCTCTCTATAGGAATATCACAGTTATCCTTGGAGCTCATGATGTGACTCAACCAGAAAACACGCAGCAGATCCTTGGGGTCCAAAGCTACTATGTTCACCCAGAGTATGATGATGAGGCAGATGTGCCATATAATGATGTCATGCTGTTAAAGGTGAGAATAACCTTTCCTATCTCTTCTTCCTAAACAAATGTTGTTATTCAAAATGGTTAACCAGACGCTAAATTTCTACAAAGAAATGTATAACAAGCACTCAAAGAGTGTATCTAATAGAGAGTTAAAATACCAAAACAGCTGCACATTCCAAAAGTGGGGGTGTGTGACCACTCACTACTGCAATAGATAGAAAGGGGACGATTCAATAGTTTTGTAGGCGGCCATAATTAATGGACGCGCGTAAAACGGCTAAACCCATCTAAAGTTCTAGTTGAGCAGTTTGGGCGCCTTAACCACGGGTTTAACCTGAGGGTGTGAGCATTTGCATCTGAATGGAGCAACAATTGATTTGCTCCGTCGGGCACCTAAAACAAATAGCAGCCCTAAAAACAATATAATCACCCCCAAAGAAATGTAATCGCCCCAAAAGTTTGTTTATAGTGAAATATCCAATCAATAACAAACACTGGGCGGGAAGATTGTGGTGAGAATGTAGAAATAAATTAAAAACCCAGAAAAATAAAATTAAAAATTAAAACCTAATTGAGAATAAATTACACATGAATTGCATTCTTGGTTTACCTTTCTTTTCCTATATAAAGATGTTTTTATTGATCTGCCTTTGGAATCGTTTATCATTATCAGCATTTATTAATATCAATTTTGATTATATGCTGTGTCAATTAACACTTATCCAGTTTAGAACATTATACGCTTTAATATTGTTATAAAGAGTACTGAAATAATTCACACAATACAGATTCTAAAAACAATGACAATGCTTTTACTTAAAGACAGCTTAATCATACATATATTTTGCCAATGCAGACTTACAACAAAAAAACATAAGTTATACCAACAGCAGTAGGGAATACTCTTGAAATAAATTTGTGACACACAGTACAGAATAGCAAGATAGCAGTCAGTCAATACTTCATACATACGTAACGGTAATGGCACCCCCGACCCTCATTCTGCGTTCTCTCCTCTGTTCTTTGACTACTACCCCTCCCTCTTTCTCAGCTCATATTTATACCTTAATTTTGTTTATACCTCCAATTAATCCAATTAGTCCAAATAATCAAATTAATATTTGTATGTACTAGGTCCTCATTAGTCATCTGTGCTTTAGACATAATATTGACATAATTCAGTGTTATCTTTTTGTTCCCATGTAGAAATCTGACATGATCGCCCATTTAGCCTTCATTTCTACTTATTGCAGACAAATTCTATCTCCATTACCTCATTTGTCTATGTAAAAACTCAGACTTTCTGTCAGCTGTTCTGTGCATGATAAAACTTATACATTTTAAACTTATAATTCTTATTGCTAAAACAATGTATATAGCAGTGCAACCTATACATATCTCCGCAGTTAATCACACCTCTAGACAAATAAAACACTAATCTCTACACACTTTTTAATACATCATTTAACATGCTTTTAGCTAAAATATAAAACAAATTGGCTGCTGCATCAGACACACACTTGCTTACTTTAGAGAGGAAAGGGAAGGCCTTATCCTCTCTAGGCCTGGGACCATTCGACAAGTGCGGCCTTCCGCAACTCGCACAACAAAAATATATATTCTCAATCATTTCTATATACTCTAAATTGCAGTGCAGGAAAATAAAGTTACATAAGCATGCATATATTTGTGAATTGCTGAAGGAATATGTATGTCCACATATTCCTGTTTTATCAGTTCCATCCTCTGAACATTCTTCATAACTCTGAAGAAAGTTCATATCTCTCATAAATTGCATCGTTTGATTTCTTCTTAATGCATTGGGAAACCTTCTTGAAGCATTTCACTAATATATAGAAAATCAACATTATTATAACAAAAAATATTAAACTTCCCAATGTGTGCATAATATTGATTAACCAATTTCCCACCCATGCGAACCAGGTACTGGGGTTCAACCAGGTGAACAAGTGTCGGGAATCCCACCATCACGTTTATTTGTTCAGCAAATTAATTTTTAACCCGAGTAACTTCATTCAACCTTTATTTTATTATTTCTTCTGCATCAGAATTTGTTAACCCATATACTGTTTGCAAAGTAACACAATATCCTGAAGTTGCAGCTGTAAGGTAGTCTGTGCTGCACTAATTCAGTGTTTTATTGCTTGAAGCTCTCTTACCACAAATCTAAAAGTACTGTCATATATGTCCGTGATATTGTTTATTAAAAATCCCAATTCCTGTATCATTCTTTGATTTGCAGTTATTCCCCATGTACCAGATGTTATTATGTTACCAAATCACAAACCAACCTTATAACCTTGCGACAGTGTAAAGAGGTGCTTGTATTGCTCATGTACCATCTCTATCTCTATTTTTTTTCATTCTTACACAGTAATTATTTTACATGTTTCTTTTAGATCCTTATGTTGTATTACCACTGCATCGGGTAGCAATATTCTTAGACCTATTCCAAAAGAATTCACCCATAACCATTTATAATCCCTATGTCCGCACATATAATATAACCCCTGTGGTAGTGTCCATGGTTTATTAGACAATGGGTTATCAAAAAAAAAAAACCATCATAAGGAACATTACAACGGGCAGCTTTTTCATCCATACTTTCTTCTTGCTTGTCACATTCTGCTATACACATGTTTTATTGTACCCCAACATTCCTTCTGTTATTACACACTTTATTAATGCACTCACACATTATTCCCTATTAGGTTTTGTGTATTTAATGATCTCTAAAAGATCCCCAAACAAGTTTAATTCTGAAAGGTCCTCTTTGTAACATTGTGTTATAAACCCTGGTTCCCAAATAAGTTCCTTCAGCTCCTATACCATTTTGTTAAAACACATGATGTTGTCCTGATCATAAAATGGATACTTTGTAAATTTTAAACCTAGGGAGCCTTTGACATTATAAGGTTCAAGTGTGTTCCACATACCGAGTGAAGAGTTGTTTGATTTGAGTGCAATGAGATAGACATTAACACAAAATTCCCTGAATGACATGGTGACTACATACCCAACAATCAACCTTATTGTTCTTCCTATGAGCTCATCATAAGTGTCCAGGGAAGAAGTGTCAGTGTGTATAGAGGTGCTGTCTTTGCACCATTGTATACACCTCTTCTCTGAATTTAGACCACAATTTTCACATTTACAATTTGAAATTGGGGGCAAACCTCCACACGTTTTCCTCACCGTAATGTCTCTTCTTTTCCGATATTTCACCAGATACATCTTATACCCAGTACCAGTATAAGTTCTTATTTACCTATATTGAATACTTTAATGTATTTCTTTTTCAAACCTTCTAATTATTTTTACATATGGGTTATTAAGATTTTTCACCTCGATCTTCTGACCATCCTCTGATCCATACCTATACCTGGGAGTATCAGTAGTAAAATTAGTGTGTGCGTCTTTTATGGCTCTTAATATGGTTAATACCCTATAATCATGGATTTCAAAACAGGAGTGGGGTCTACCATTATGACCCCGGCAGTTCCCCTAGGATAACTCTCCACACTGTCCTCATCAGCCACCAGTCCTTGACAGTCCTCATTCACTAGAAAAAAATAAAAAATTTAAAATGCAACAAAAATAACTGTGGCTCTGATCAGGTCCATCATCAAATAAGTTTGTTAGATTTAAGTCACAGTCAATGTCTTTATCTGCTTCTTCTCTTGCTTCAACTGACTTCACCACCATGTCAGAAACCTTCTTGCAGTGAGATGTGTGAAACCAATTTTCCTTTTAAGCTACTCTTAAGAATGTCAAGGTTGTTAGCAGGACCTGTAACGGGCCTTGCCATTGATCTATGAGACAACCAGAATGTAAGAAATTTCTCACCATTACATAGTCTCCAGGAAGCAGGAGGAAAGAGTTGTGAGGGCTGGGGGTGCTGTTGGCTGACTGCCATCCCGCACTGCGGGTGTCATTTTGTAGCTTCTTGTTGCCACACTGTGAGAGATTAGAATTGTTTCACTCTATTCTTGGGCAATATGGATAAAATAATTGTTGCTTTAAAAACTTCTAAAACAGAGGGGTTAAATGTGCCAGACATTGGGAAAGGTTCTGGTGACCAGTTTGGATATTTCGCACCATTTTGCAAAAAAATTTCACACTCTTTTCTCGTCTTTCATAATCATATATGCACTTTTCTCCCCTAGATCCCGCATTGCATTATCCTCATTCCCCATCCTCTGCTGCCAAGCTCTAAACATTTTTTCTGTAAATGACTTGGTTAACCCCCTAACTTGTGGCAACTCACTCGGTGCCAGAGACAAGAGACTTTTTTTTTTCCTGCTGCAAAATAAAACTCCTTTTTTTTTCAAACACCTAATCTCCTGTCCTTGAAATGGGAACACTCTCTCCAGTCTCAAAGAAGCTTTACACTTGCAATGAGAAACATAACATTCTTTCTAAGTATAAGTTTGTTAGTGGGATACTATACAATTTGTGGTAACCTACCCGTGTATCCTTTACCGTTTCACCAAACCAATTCCTTCACCTTCATTCAAGCAACCCTTACCATCCAGGTGCTTCACACGCCCTGCCCCTGTACTCAGGAGCTTTATTGCAGGCTACAGTCAGCTACCTCAGCACATTCAAATCACTTGCTCATACTCTCTATATCACTTACATAAAACTCTCTTCTATCCCATACTAATACTTAGACAGTGTTGCCCTTTCAAAAAATAAATGGTATTAACTTTTTTTTCACTTTAAAATTGTGACACGTCTGTCAAAATGAAAACCCCCAAAAAACCCTTCCCTGTGTTATCTGTCTTCGTTATCAGATCAACACCTTCCCAATGCTATCTGTCCGTCATTATCAGATCAACACCTTCACACCAATATTATCTCGTTATCAGATATCTGCAAATTCTTTCCACACTATATAGCGATGGCCGTGGACTTCACTTCTTTGTCTATAATATTACCCCTGCGACTCACATAAACAGAATCATATCTCTCTATACATACCTTTTATAAAGAAATCCAAAAACACCTATGATACCAATGTCTATCTCCCCAACCGCTAAATAATGACTTATATTATGTATGTGCAACCTTTTTTTGATGGATCACACATATTACATACACTGCTATCTACGGCCTTTATAGTGTGTGTTTTTCACTAGTGACCCTATTCTAATCCTAACTCCGATCGGTAGCCACAAGCAATAGTCTGGAAGGATTCTTACCAGAAGCTACTGCCGTGAAGGTCAGTCACAAACATGACACAACTCTCACACAAAACAAAAAAACTTGTTTGCACAATTTATTTTTTTATCTCAGAATGAGCAAAAAAAGAGACAGAAGATATCAATGCAATTCTCTGATACTTACAAGTTCAAGACACTCTACTCGCAAGAAATTATTATAGCATAAAAGTCTGTTCAATATCTGACAGATAATGCAATCCCTCAACCACAAAATAACCATCCATTACTAATTTCAGAAATCAACATATCAACAAAAGAATAATGCAAAGACAATCACTCAATTAGCAAATTTTAAGAATACCAATATTTTACACTTAACATATTTCAGTGGAACTAGGGAAAAAAACAACACACAACAGATCTACTGGAACACTGCCCAGACTGAGAAGGGGGAGAGAAAAAGAAAAAAAACACACAGCACAAATCTTCTGACAAGCTGCAAAACTACACTTACTATAATCACACTATTAAAATAATGGGGAAAAACTTACTAAACTTTAAATAAGAAGAACAAAACCAGAACACTCAATTAATACAAGTGAAGTTTGGCTTACTGCTCCATCAGAGACCGAGGGAGGAGAGAGGAGGAAAAAAAACAATACTGCAAAAAATATTGATAAGTAAAACAGCTTACCACCCGTGCAGACTCTAGCTATCTCTCTCCCTCAATCACCGATGCAGAATGAGCATAAACTCACTGGGGCCTCCATAATTAATAACGTGATAGTTCTGGATTACTTACAAACCTTACATGTTATAAGAAGTACTGAAATAATTCACACAAATACAGATTCTAAAATAAATGACAATGCTTTTACTTAAAAACAGCTTAATCATACATATATTTTGCCAATGCAGACTTACAACAAAAAAATCATAAGTTATACCAACAGCAGTAAAGAATACTTTTAAAATAAATTTGTGACACCCAGTACAGAATAGCAGGATAGCCAGTCAGTCAATACTTCATACATACGTAACGGTAACGGCACCCCTGACCCTCGTTCTGTGTTCTCTCCTCTGTTCTCCGACTGCTCCCCCTCTCCCTCTTTCTCAGCTCATATTTATACCTTAATTTTGTTTATACCGCCAATTAATCCAATTAGTCCAATAAATCTAATTAATATTTGTACAAATTAGGTCCTCATTAGTCATCTGTGCTTTAGAATATTGACATAATTTCGTGTTATCTTTCTGTTCCCATGTAGAAATCTGACATGATCGCCCATTTAGCCTTCATTTCTGCTTATTGCAGACAAATGCTATGTCCGTTACCTCATTTGTTTATATAAAAACTGAGACTTGTTGTCAGCTGTTCTGTGCATGTTAAAACATATACATTTAAACTTATAATTCTTATTGCTAAAACAATGTATATAGCAGTTTAACCTATACATATCTCCGCAGTTAATCACACCTGCAGAGAAATAAAACACTAATCTCTACACACTTTTTAATACATCATTTAACATGCTTTTAGCTAAAATATAAAACAAAATGGCTGCTGCATCTGACACACACTTGCTTACTTTAGAGAGGAAAGGGAAGGCCTTATCCTCCCTAGGCCTGGGACCAATCGACAAGTGCGGCCTTCCACAACTCGCACAACAAATATATATATATTCTCAATTATTGCTATATACTCTAAATTGCAGTGCAGGAAAATAAAGTTACATAAGCATGCATATATTTGTGAATTGCTGAAGGAATATGTATGTCCACATGTTCTGTTTTATCACCAGGTTACTAACTCCCATATACTCTACTGTACCCACCCTTAACCTCTCTCTAAGTGGTGAACCTTTCCTCTATAATTAATCCAGTGAACCCACCCAAGTATTAGCAGTCAGTCAGGGCCTACTTGGGAAAACCCTATTATGTAAATATTATAACGAGTAATAATAAATTGAATAATCCAGTTAAGTAGACTTGAAGTTTAATATAGATGTCTATCATACTTAAAACATATACAAACTATAACCATTAATAATTGCCAGCATTACCATATACCCGTATACCATATACCCGTATTAGTTTTTTTTCCCCATACACTAAAAGAAAAATATTACAATGAGCATACTTCAGTGTCCTGTTATAGTGAAACAAGCAAACATACTGTACATAACAGATACAAATACATTACTATATCCTAACACTTTAACAAATGTTCATATTTCTTATATTGACAATAGTCAAGTCCACAACATAGGGCCATATTCAATTAGAGGCAAAAAGTCCAAGGTCGTTTTTGCAGGGGATAAAGTATCGGGCGCGTGCCTGCTTAACCCCGTATTCAATTCGGAATCAGCAAAAATGGGACCCGGCGGAGAGGTAAGTATCGAAAAGTCCTGTCACTTTTTGGGGAAATCAGCCTGTCACCCCCTAAAAGATGGTCTGACATTGGGGATCACTATGGGTACCCCCAAATTGGGCAGCCAAAGGTATTTAGGCTTTTTAAACGGTGTCGGCAGGTGCTTTTATGCGCCTTTGTAAAGGTGGTGAAGAATACCACTTAGCTTAATTTTTGGGGGAAAAAAGCTAGTCCCATCAAATTTGGGGTACATGAAAATGGGTGCAAGCATATATTGAAGTCCCTAAAGTGATATTTTAAAATTCTGCAAAAATCCACCTGCCGCAACCTCCCACATTCTAGAAAACACCTGCCGCATACTTGGGGATCCCCCCTGAGTCTATTTTGCTAGTTTTTAAGTTTGTCCCCCAACCTTTTTTTATCGCCCCCAAAATGAAACCACTTTTTTGGGGTGTCCTATGCTAATTTTTTTTTTGACACAGATAACTTTTAGGGGACATTCCAAAGGGTGTAGGGTACTTTTTTTTAAGTCTGCACCCCAAAACCCCAGTTCTGCACTTTTTACCAACACCTATTCATATGTGAAAACTTATATCCGTTTTTTTACAAAGATTTTTCGCACCTGTGAAAAGTCTTTGAAATTGAATATGGGGATAAGTGAAAATGGCGAAAATAACGTAGATAACGGATTTTAATTGAATATGGCCCATAGTCTCTATAAAAGGAGAGAAGCAGTCCTATGAGCAGAGCAATAGTCTCTGGTAATTAAGAAGTCTCTGCGTCAGTTCTCCCTATTACAAGGTGAGCAATAGTGTTGCTCTATTAAATCCAGTATGTTTTGAGATCTACTCTATTCAGACTGGGTTAGAGTATAAAGACACTGAATCATGTACCAAGTAATAATAATGGTCCTGAAACTATCAGTGCCTCTCCTTAACTGTCCAGTAAGATACAGCTCAGCCAAGTTAGCCTAGCAGAGCCCAATGCTGGAGTTACTATGTAGCAGAATGCTGGTATAGCAATCCTCTAGCTTGCGGAACACTTAAATGATGCACTAGGCATCCGTTCTCAGAATCCTAGTATAAACTAAAGGTGCCTACACACTTAGCGATATTTTACATGATTTGCCCGATTCCGTTGCATCGTGACAACAAATAGTGTAAAATATGCCCAAATCGTGAGTACCCACTAACGATCACGATGCCGATGCGCGTCCTCGCAGGTCGTACATCGCATCTTCAGATCTGCTGTGCTGTAGGGCAGATTTGCCAATCTGGGACACGATGCACTGGAAAAGTTTAGGATGCATGATAGATCATTTGTCACATTGGACACTTTTTACACCAAATCGTCTGCATGACTACTGGGGGAGAGTTCAAGGGAAATTGTACACGATGTTGGATCGTGAGCACATCGCCAAGTGTGTAGGCACCTATAGTCTCTCTCCAATATTTCAGCTCTGTAGTTTGAATCTTTTCAGCAGTAGACAACTCAAACTCTCCTGTTTAATAGCTGATACTAGTAAAGCTGTGCTCATTTGTATTTTCCTCCATCTCATAACCCCTTTGCCTTCGGCTGTACTTCACTGTATCTCTCCTTACTTTACTCAGCCGGTCACTCCGAACAATATATGTCCCTTATTACTTTGATGGCTACAACCGTCTCCTTAGTGAGTTGATACGCTAACTCTGGATATAGCTGTTCTTGCACTAATTATACTGCATATGGTATCATATATGGTGTTCATGAATCCATAATATGATGGTAGATTATGTCTGGGATATTTAGTAATGGTGCTGGCGCAGTTGACACTTGTCAATATGGGTCAGTGCTACTGCTGCTACCCAATAACTTGTGTCCCCAAATGTTGCTCTCCAATGCATGGATTACCCCTTATGCAAGCGCACCTCTACTGGGGCTCCTAATCGGAATTGTGCTGATGATGGGTATGGCTGAAAGGTGCGCTTACTGGCTAATAGCGCCATCTCCCTCCTCTCCTGTCATCCAGATTCCGCCCTCGGCTGCATCTGCCGCCGTGACCCTGGTCACCTCAGCCCACGCCAGCCGCTCTGCTGATGACGCTCTCCACCTGTGAGAGGTACCCCCAGCTGGGACCACCTCCTGGTCGCTGTCCCCTACAGCTCCATTAGGGCAGAGTGAGTACTGCTGCCCCCTCAGTATCCACTGCTCCGGTTTAGTTCCCTCTCCGGCTCTGCCCCCCTGCACCCGGCAACGCATAGCCGCTCATCAGCTGCCCGGGTAGGCACTAAGGAGAGAGATCTGCAGACTCACCCTCAGTTGCTGCTAACAGCTCTTATTAATCTACGGTATCTGAACTTGGCCCTACTTTCCCTGACAGGAACCAAACCACACCCAGCCATATCACTCCACAACTTTTTCTCCAGTGCATCCAACACACTGTAGCACATCCTCACCACAGAGAAAAAAAAGTACCACATACATCGATATGTTAATACATTAAATACATATATCATGAATTGTGACTACATACATATATATATTTTACCTCATAAATTGTACATTTATAAATATTACATAGATTTATAATTACAGTATTGTTCTGGCATGGCAATAAAAAAAGCACTGAAGATGTTTGAAATAGAGCGCTCCTAGCCCCTATTGGACAAGCGGATCATGTGAGAAGAGTCACAGGAGTGCCAGTGCCTCAGGGACAGTAGACGTAGCCAGAAGGGGCACTGATGGCAGTGATGTGACATAGCCAGTAACTGGGGCTAAGACCCGTATGTGTGACACCATTAGTGTTTTGATTAAGTCCCAACTCCGTTACCTGTTTGTGATAACTGTATCAGAAGAAGATAAATTCCTCTTTCTTAAGTTGTGATTAGTATCCCATGCTATGGATGGGTGGTATGCAACTAAAGGATCTATTTGAAAAGCAAAGTGAAAAGTTGCAAAAAAAATTTCCACTTTTTGCTTTGCTATTATCTCCATATATATGTATTAAGTGGCAGGACAGCCCTTGTGGTAAAAGTCTGTCCTGGTGAGGTGATTTCAAACATCTTTCACATTTACATGCGCCATGCATGTGACCATCAGCATTAGTGATTTTAGCCCAATGCTGATCGGGAGGAGCAGAGTAATGAAAACCGTCCGGAGAACCGGAAGCTGGCAGGGGAGCAGTAGTAGGAATGTGACAGGAGAAATGAAGAGCATTCTGGCAGCTCTACTCTTTCCACTCCTTATGTGATTTCACAAGTTTGGGTGGTGGCACAAGGTTGTCCTGCTCCGGCGCTGTACTGACTGGACTTTTCACAGGTCCTGACCATTCAAGTACCACATTAGCTATGCAGTTAAACCTGGGCAAGCTTGATAGCCTGCAGGAGATTTACTTCTCCCTCTGTAATGTGTAGCTTCAAATAAGTATCAGCAGGGGTCTGGGGAGTACCCCAATGCCACAGTAAACAACCCATTTAAGATTGCCTGATATGTAACTTTGTATACTCACAACCATAACAAGATACCATTACTAACCCATTCATATCTGCTTTCACCAGCTCTCATCGCGAGCCCAGATAAATCTCTATGTTCAGACAGTTCCACTTCCCACCAGCCACAATGATCTTCCACAGAATATCCCCTGCAGTGTCTCTGGCTGGGGACTAATTGACAAGACGCATCCCACTGACAAATTATTTGAAGTAAATGTGACTATCATGAGCCGCAGGTTGTGTCGTCGCTTCTTTCCTGTGTTGGATGATGGGATGATCTGTGCAGGGAACATTCACAGACTCAGAGACTCCAGTCAGGTAAATGGGCTTAATCAATCAACTGTGCAAAATGATGTCTATTAAGCTGACAATAGCACATATACATAACATAACAAATGCTTTAATAAGGAAGTAATAATAACATAAAAGTCCAAGGTACTATTTCTTGTTTATAATTCAAAAGGGTCTTCAGTCACCATCAATAGATGCCTTTTGGAAACAGATCAACATTCCAAGAAATATCCAGAAACACTTGTAGCATCTGAGGAAATGGTCTCTAAGCATATCGGCCCTCATTCAGAGCCGTACGCTCTGAGCAGAGCGCACGCTCTGAATGAGGGCCGGGCTCCAGTTTCATGGAGCGTCCTCCTGGACGCTCGTATAGCTGTGGGTCACCACCCACAGGCTATACGAGCGTGCATTGTAATGGTCGCGATGGTCGAGACCATCGCGACCATCGAATTTGCGAGCCGGAGCCTGCGGTTGAGGTTTTCAACCGCAAGCTCCGGAGTGATTTTGGCTCTATCAGAGCCAAAATCACTCCCACTGACATCACTAGTGATGTCAGTGGGCCGGCTTCTGACGGGAGGCGTTCCCGTGGGAACGCCCCCGTCAGGGAGGCACGCCCCCGGCACGCCCACCAAAGGGGGCGTGCTGTCAATCAACATTGACAGCACGCCCCCTTTGATCGGACACAACGAGCGAAGGACTTTCCTTCGCTCGTCGCGTCTGGCGCATGCGCACGACGGAGCTCCCTCCGTCGTGCGCATGCTCAGTCCATAACATCGACCCACTTGCGAGCGGACAGCCGCTCGCGAGTGGGTCTGAATCAGGCCCATCATCCCTACTAGTTCTTCCACAGGGGATAGAATCCCTATTTTGTTTTGGAACTATGGGGTAAATGTACTAATCTCTGGAAAGTAATAAATTAGAGAGTGATAAACAACCAGCCAATCAGCTCCTAACTGTCATGTTACAGGTTGTTTTAAAAATGACAGTATTTTATCACTTTCCAATTTATCACTTTCCAGAGCTTAGTAAATCTCCCCCTATGTGTGTACATGTGTGGTGGTATGGCAGAGTTATGTACACACCAGCGAAATTCCTCAAAACTCCAGACAGCCCAGTTGCTTCACCAGTTAGATGGTTTATCTAGAGATAAGTTATGTGCAGTCACAGTACTTAAGGTAAAACACTGGTTGGTACTGAGCGGAGTATGAGTTGAGCGGGGTGAGATACAACTCACCAGCCGATGAGTGCATAACTCTAGTGGGTAGCGGTGCAGGATGCTGAAATAGTGGTAAAAATGTGGATATTGAGGTCTCTATTGGAGCTAAGTGGGAGATGACGATCTCCCACGGTGTCACTCTCTTAAAAAGTGAACAAGATGGTGTCGCACATGCACAATACAGACCTCAGTGGCCATCTTGGAACAGGGAATGAAGCACCCCTGGAGTATAAAAATGGAGTCAGTGCAGTAACACATTCCACTATCAACATTTTGGCCTTTTATGTTATCCATCCTCTGACGAGACTTGCCTGCGGGATGACACCACCTCCAGACTTATGCACACGCTCCAATGTGCAGAGTGCTGCAGTACTGCACGGCCATGCATTACTTAGCTCCTGCTAGAGACCTGTTATTACCACTGCAATTATCACCACTGTTAACTCTGTTTACACTGCTACTATCATAATAAACCATTCAACCTAGTTAAGGACATCTGTGTGGACTAATCTTTATTTCACATTCTGCTGACACCTGTTGTGACAAACAGGTTCCACCAATAGTTTAGACCAGAGGTTCTCAAACTCGGTCCTCAGGACCCCACACAGGTCACATTTTCCAGGTCACCCAGCAGGTGCACAGGTGTATTCATTACCCACTAACACATTTTGACAAGCAAGTGCTTAAATAAGCGCAAGCAAGTTTATACCCCTAGGGAGGGTTAGGTTGCAGACTATCACACAGGGGAAGCTAGGGTTAAGGTTTTTGTGTAGGAGACTAGCCTATTGGGTTAGCTAGGGGTGGGTTTAGGGTGGAGTTAGCAGACATTTTGTGGGATACAGTAAATAGGATCAGCCTCTTTTTTTCTTCGATCCCCTACCGCCCACACTAATAATTGGCTATTTTATTCTTTTTCTTTGCCGGACGGGTGTGTAAACCTCTATGCATTGGGAAAGAATGGAAGTCCAGTGGGTACTGCTCGGCTGTATTTGAGGTGCGCTCTCTATACCAATATTTTAATTTAGTCTGACCTTCCCTACTGGGGCGCATGGGCACTGGCTGACTGGCAGGCCCTGTTATGGTGTATTGGTAGGAGAGTTTGAGCCCGAGATATTTTATTGGTAATGGGCAATTGGCTCAGTTACTCACATGTTGTGGACATTAGTTTTGGCTTAAGACGCAATGTCACTGAGCAGCTGGCCATTTTTTCTTTCTGCCACCATACTGATTTCATTGCTTAACTTTAATAAAATGGTTGACCAATTTTAATGGCATTTCACTGTGTCTGTGTCATTATTTTAGTTAAGTTTATAGTTTGTTTCTTTAAGTATTTTGGTTAAGTGTGGGGGTCGTGAAATCCCACATCTGCCGATAGGGAGTTTATAAAAGTTTCACTGGTGTACCTAATTATTTCACTTCTGATTCTGTGAGGAGACCTGGAAAACATGCACTGTTTGGGGTCCTGAGGTCCGAGTTTGAGAACCTGTGGATCATACTAAAACATAGAAGCTGTTTTTAATTTAATTAATGTACGTCATCATTACTTCCCTATTAAAGCATCTGTGTAATACCACGCTATATTTTATTTTCTGTCTATGGTTTTTTAAACATGAAATTAGATGATGTGACAGATATATCATTCAGATCCACGTTAAAACGATATATCGGACCATATATGTCGTCTAATGTGTACCCAGCCTAATGTCTCAACTATGATTTCCAGCTATTAGTGTACACAGCATTCTTGATAAATAAGTCTCATGTCTATGTCTCAGTCCTATACTTCCTGATAATTTAGCTTTTTCCTAACATGAATAAACTGATGTGTGAGCCTTCATTGTTCTGGAACATTTCTGTCAAGTCAGTGTATACTATATATATATTATTATTATTTCCACCAAGTATCAAATTACATATTTTTTCTTCCTGACTTTTCAGGGAGACTCTGGGGGACCTCTTATTTGCGGAGGGTCAGTGGAAGGTATAGTATCATTTGGATTTGATCACCCTCCTGGGGTCTATGCTAGAGTTGCAAAGTACTTGGAGTGGATCTCAAAGACCATATCTGAACATAATGACACGGATAACTCAAGCCAGTAATTTAACTGGTATTGTGCACTAAGATGTGCTATTATTGTTCCCATACTTTGTCTAGGTTAGCTGTTATCACAGTCATTACATGTAATAAGGAAACAGGCATTTCATGTATTTCTTGTCATGTGTTGTACTGTGATACTTTTGTCAAGCACTTTATAAAATGCTGCACTTACCTTTTGGACGGCTTGATCAAGACATGAAAGCAACTATCTGCAAGATATTATCACACAGCCCAAACAGTAGGGATATCCTTGTATAACTGGTCATTATATGCAATGAGTAAAAGAACCACATTAATGGACCTTGCTGGTGCTTTCAGGATAATTATTAAACATTTGAGAGAGCTGAATGTGATTCTAATAAAAGACAATATGTTTGTTGATGCAAAAATAGATCAAATACTCAACTTGAAGCCATTGCCAGTCACACGAGCCACCTTTTCACAATAAGACAATTACTCCCCTTGCCCGGTTGCCCCACAATATAAGTGAGTCTCCATGGGTTTCTACTGTTGTGTTCCCTCATGATTGTAAACTTTATTTCTTGTCTTTCATTTCAATAAATCATAAAGGTAATTGCACCAAAAGTTGCCCTTCTGCTCCTATATTCTAGCTGTATATGAAAAGGAAAGCATACATACTATCATAGTTTCTGGGGGCTGTAAGTGTACCTGATTCAGAGATGTACACTATTACAATATTTACGCAGGTGAGCGATTGGTCAACTGCGGATGCATGATGGTCACACTGCGCACGCGCCAAGGTACCATCGTGATGCCAGTCGCAGTCAGGATTACTTCGCAAAGTGATTGACAGTAAAGGACTGTTTAGGGGAGGTAACTGGGAGTGACGGCAAAATCACAGACATGTCCCGGTCTTTTTTGGGGAGTGTCACTGTCATAGCCTACGCCTGCAATCCCATATGAGGATAGTGGTTCAGACGGCCATTCTGCATGACCATAGGGCTACTCATTTATCGAGTCATCTGCAACGGTGCGTATTTGTACGCTCTTACTTGGATCTGCTAAGCTGCCAGTGGGCATCTCAATGCATTTCTAGGCATCTACAGCATTACCATACTGTAGCACCGCAGCTGTCTGCTGGATCACAGCTGCAAATACATTAGAGTACATCTCTGACTCAGGCCCAGAGATTGTTATCAGCATCATTATACACTGAGGCACAGTCAGTTCTAAAGATAAGTAGGAGCGTCACTTAGCGCAGCAGACTCCGAGCACTAGAGTAGACTCAAGTGCTATGCCAGAGTCTACTGCATATGCGCAGGTCACTGGGGAAATGGCACAGCAACAATTTTCCCGGTGATTTTCCTACTGCACCTGCGCAAAACGTCCAGAAAGTGACCGCGTGGCCATTTTCCAGGTGATTCGTCTAGCGTTGCCGATGCAGGACTCCAGAGAGGTAAGTATTTAATAAGGCACCCTAACAGTCCAAGTTTTCAGGATATCCATGAATCAGCACAGGTGGCTTAATTAACACCACAGTGAATTTGTTTTAACCATCTGTACTCAAGCATAGTTTTTATTAAAACCTGCACTGTCAGACTTGAAGAGTTTGGGAACCACTGATTTAGTGGAAATATCACTGTTCAATTATGTGTATGTTTGAATGGACATGAAAGTACAGATTTGTACCTTCCATTAATGTAAACAAAAAAATACAAAGAAAAACACACACAGACACACGAGACACATGCATACACTTTTACAGTATATCTAATAATATTATAAAAGGCTTTACTTTTTTAAATAAAACAATTTTTATTCAAGTAATACAATATATTATTAATGCAGTGGTTCCCAAACTCGGTCTTCTTGGCACCTTAACCAGTCAGATATTAAGGCAATCCATGCTTGTGCATAGATGGTATAATCAATTTGACTGAAGTACTAATTAAGTTACCTATGCTTAACCAAGAATTTCTTTCAAACCTGGACTTATAGGCTGGGTACACATTAGACGACCGGCAATCTTGCCGATGGTCACAGCGATTTACCTTCACCCTGTACCATGCAAGATTGCCCGTAGACAATACCCGATGTTATGAACTATGGAACGATACCTAGTTCCGTCCTTCATTACACTGCACAGCACCGTATATTATATTGTTTGTTTGGCAGTGCAGCACAGCCGATCACACGATATAGCATGTGAACTGCGAGTGTGCGCAATTGCGGGTACACATTAGATGATGTGCCTGATACATACTTGCCTACTTTTGAAAAGCAGTTTCAGGGACATCATACACAGTAGTAAAAAGTGGCGCGCTGCGTTGAGAGGCGTGGCCAGCAGCGCCCAAACGGCATTCCTAGATCCATCTATGGGCGTATCTATTGCCAATTTGGTGTGTTCTGGGCCAAATTATATTACAATGACTTAATGTAAACACTTGGCATGTGACACTGTAAATCACCCAAATATTCTGTATTGCTGACATGGAGGCAAATTTATGTCAGTACATTTCCATATAGAGACAGGGTCGTAAGGGGGCCTTGCAAAAAGAAATGTGGACAAAGTAAGAACATGCTCCTCCGCAACCATTCTACTTAAAATGCTTCAACCTTCAATTAATGATGTAATATATAGATGACCTTTCAGCACTCATCCTAACCCACTTCATGCTCTTTCCTCCCTATCTTCCCCTTCTGTGTCATGCTTGTCTGTCTGCCCCTCCCCTTAGAATGTAAGCTCTCATGAGCAGGGACCTCTTCCCTCATGTGCTTCTCTTTACATTTTCTTCTACTCTCAATACCCCATTAGGGCACCTAACAGGGGACTGCCAACTCCCGGCAGCTTATTGGGAGTGCTTTAATCGCTATTACAGCTATGTATATAAATCGTGTCCTTGTCCTGCACTGTAATGTACTGTAAGTTACTTGTTTCTTGTTCACCTATTATTTCTATGTACTATGTAAGGCGCTGCGGAACACTTGTGGCGCCATATAAATAAAGGATAATAATAATAATAATGACCACCCAGCATTTCAGATTACATTTGCTGTGATCACCGGCACAAATGATCATATTATAACACATCTTACTATACGCTGACACCCTAGCCCCCCCCCAACATTAATGTCTCTACTCTGCCACACTGACATTCCTAGTAGATCTCCCCCTGCCACACTGACATTCCTAGTAGATCTCCCCCTGCCACACTGACATTCCTAGTAGATCTCCCCCTGCCACACTGACGTTACTAGTAGATCTCCCCCTGCCACACTGACCTTACTAGAAGATCTCCCCCTGCCACATTCACATTAATAGATCCCACCATTCACAGTAATAGAAGCCCCCACACACACAAACACACTAATAGAATCCTTCCCACCCACCCCACACACACACATTAATAGAATCCACCACCTACACTCACACATTAATAGAATCCTCCCCCCACACACATTCACATTAACAGATCCCCCCTCACACACATTGATAGACACACACACACACACACATTTACATTAATAGATCCATCCCACACACACATTCCCCTCACCCAGGGCCGCCATCAGGGGGGCTGTCGGGACTGGCACAGACAGACAGCGGCTCCTATCTCCCGGTGCCTGCTCCTACTGTTCCGTTCACTCGCTCCTACCGCTCATCGCCATTCAGCAAAGTGAGAGGGAATGACCCTCCCACTCCTACCGGCACCTGCTACCACCCCCTTTAATTAAAAGTGATAGGGGGCCCTGATCCTACTAGTGCAATCCCCGGCCCACTACTCCCCCACACAATAAAAATGAGTGACAAGGGAGCCAGCCACTCTGCCTCCTACCGACACACCGTCTCCCAATGCAGCGGGTGTACAATAAAGTTTGTTTTTGTGGGCTGGCGCATCTGATGTCATGACGTCACGGCGTTGAAGGAGAGAGGAACTGTGACACATTGAGGACAGAGCAGCCAGAACAGAATAAGGAGGTAAGTGACTACCATGTGGATGCGGAGGCTGGCTAAAGACTGGCGACGAGAGGCAAAGCGTGGCTGGAGAGACAGAAGGTAACTGGCTGGGGATAGGGGCACACCGCAGAGCTAGAGAGATTTGTCTAAAAAAATATGATGTAGGAATAAAGTGGGGTGGGGGGACCCTGTCTATTTTGTTAGTCCCGGGCCCCACGATTTCTGATGGCAGCCCTGCAGCACTGACAACAACATATCTCGCTGGAGATTTTTTGGCTCTGAATTGTGAAACACTCACACACAGCTCCTCAGGCTCAGAATTGGCTCCTCCTCCATCTGTCCTCCTCGGATATGGCTGGGCAGAGAATGCTGGGAGCATCAGTCTCTCCCAGCAGTCTGTGTGAACTTTCGGCGGTGAGTCAGCTGTGTGCAGGGGCAGACTGGGGAGGCATCTACCTGTAGCAAAAGGACTCCCTGCCTCTGCGTCTTCACATATTCAAGCCCAGGCCCCGCCCCATTACATCTGGACTCACACATGCGCAGACTGGATTTTCTGTGGGGCAGTGGGGAAAGCGGGGGATTACATTTGTGGGGTTGCGGGAGCTCCCACCTTAATTCGGAATTCTGGAGGGTAGGCATGCATGGCCTGCTATATTGTTCCAATCCGCGTCAAAACGATGTCGGACAATATATCGTCTTGTGTGTACCCAGTCGTAAGGCCCCATACACGGCACGATATATGTGCCGATCCGACGGATTGGCATGATATAGGTGCTATATCGGGCCGTGTATGGGCACGATATCGTACCTGATATCATGCTGCGCACTCCTGCGGGATCGTACATTGCATCCCCAGGTCTTCCTGCAAAACCATCTGATCTGGGACGCGATGTACGATCCCATTCAGATGAAGGAGGGGGAAGCCGGCATATCATGCGGTCTTCGGGGACCGCACGATGGCCGGCGGTGACAGCACGATCCGTCTGCCGATGGATCGGCAGTCGCCCTACACGGTGCATCACACCGTGTATGGGCACCTTTAGTGAGCCTTGAGGACCAAGTTTGGGAACCACATTTGCAGAGAATTCAGCTGACAGGACAAACCTTGAAAACTTGCACCCCTTAATTGCTGGAGTAGAAAGTAAAGAAAGTCAGGGCTTCACATATAACAAGGCGCTGCTGACTTTTTGAATAGCTGGTACCTTGTTGCCTATGCTCCCCCTGGCTACTGCTGAATTCAAATAATGACCAGGAAGTAATAATAAAGCCCTAATTGCGCTGCATACAGTCCTGCAACTGCAATACAGTGAATAGCATATTATACAGCAGCACAAATGTCCAGAACATCCTGAAACTTCAGAATGTCAAATATATGATACTGCCCAGGACACAAGTCAGGGGCATATCTATAATGGGTGCACACCCTGCACCCATATTTTCTAATACTTACCGCTCCGAAGTCCCACGTCGAGTGTCGCAGCCCTGCACGAAACACCTGGAAAATGGCTGCTGCACCCATTTTCCCGGTGTTTTGCATATGTGCTTTGGGGAAAATAGCGTCAACACCATTTTCCCAGTGACCTGCGCATGCGCAGTAGACTCTGGGCACAGACTAGTGCCCAGAGTCTACTGCAGCGGTCAGTCTGCAGCCGGCCACCTGGGAGAGAGGAGGGGGCCCGGGAATGCACACAGGCCCCCTCCACCTAGGACACAAGTCCTAGGTGCCAGGATTACTTCTACTAGAGAATGACCTACTCCCTCAATGCAGGTGGGCATTTATTCTATCACCAGGGATGGAGCCAGGGAAGTGCACTAATTTTCTACATGTATATGTTTATCTGCACCCAGTAGTGGCTCCAGGCACAGGCGCTGTTTCCGGAGGGCGCAGGAAACGCCCACCTCCCTCCCAGCGCTATGGGATATATTTAAGCTCAGGGGGAGGGAGCGGAGGCGGGAAGGGGCGGCAACACAGGACGGCGCTGGGAGCAGCACAGCCTAGCGCCGGCCCTGTCTGCACCTCTAAGACGGAGAGCTCTGTAAATGGATCACTTCATTCAATTCAAAGCTCCTTATTTCTAGTATAAATACTACTATTTATCCTGAATGGGTCAATCTCCTGGACTGGATTCTCAATGAGGGGAAGAGGGGGCTTCTATGGTTTTGATTTTGATATGGAGCTTTGCATTTATAGCCTATATACAACCAGACGTTTCAGCATTTGCTTGTTTCCACAAAAGGCTCCTGATCAAGGGGCTGTAATTACAGTGATATTCTAAAAAGCATGCTCCTTTTCCAGTGATCAACTTTATGTATAAGCCTCTGGTGACAACATAAATAGGAAAATTAAAAGCACATGACCCCTCCTTTAAAGTCAGACTTTGGGATCTATTTACTAAGCAGTGTTAGGAGACAGAGTGAAAAGTGATAAGAAAGTGATAAGGTACCAATCAGCTCCCAACTGAAAAATGACAGTTGGGAGCTGATTGGCTGGCACCATATCACTTTCCACTCTGTCTCCTAACACTGCTTAGGAAATAGACCCCTTTGTCTTTTCGTACCATTACATTTTAGTAGTGACTGTGGATTTTCCTCATATACAGTACCTTAACATTACATGCCAAAGTTAGTACCTCATACTTAAATATTTCATATTGTGACTTTAGGCTTAGCAAAAGCTTTATAAACAGGATGACATTTATTCAATGAAACCTCTGAATAAACATGTATTTCTGTGTACCAATTATAAAGTATACTGATGGAATGCTTTTTTCCCCTCGCCAGAATCAGTTTAATTTGCCTTAAAGGGGGTTGCCCATCATTTAACCATGAGACTTTGCGCTCCCAACTAGATGGTTATATGAATTACTTATTGCTATTATACAATTAAAAGCAAACTAGTGCAAAGAAAGTAGTATGCATACAAGTGATGAATTACCTGAAAATAAATCACAGAGACGTGATAGTACATAATGTAATATAATTTACCAACATAATATACAAAATAGCAGAACATAGGAGTGACACAAATATATAATATATGAAATTGAACCCTACTTTTTCTGTATTACTTGAGGAAACAGAATATTATTAGCTCAACTTGTTATTGGAGAGTGGAGACTAAGGGCAAAATTTGCTAAGCGGCGGGTTCTAAACCCCAGCGGTTTGGTGGCGGTTTTGCTATCTGCAGATTTTCTAAGGCCAAAACCGCTGCAAAACCGCTGTCAAAACAAATTTTAGAATAGAACAGGGCTGTCATTTAGAAACCACCGCCAAACCCCCGGGGTTTAGAACCCACCGTCAAACCGCCACCAAACCACCGGGGTTTGGAACCCGCTGCTTAGTAAATTTTGCCCTAAGGGCCTAATTCACTACGGAACACTATTCTGCTTATACGCACGCAACACTGTAGCTAATATCAGCGGTGATATGTAAATGTTTGCATTCGCATTGTGATCGCAGCCTAACATAAGGACACCCACTTCCCATTACTCACACCCATACACTTTGGCAACATATCGAAACAATCGGTAACATCGAGTAACATCGGACCCATATGGACAGGTAAGGCAGGTCGGTCCGCACTCAGGAATTGCTAACTTCAGTGCACGCTATGAGGCCTCAGGCTGCGTATGGTATCGCTGTGGATAATTTATGCACTCCCCTGCAATGCCGTCCCAACACACTGGCACATCTGCGTTCGCCCGACCACCCCCCGTCACACCCACAAAAGGCACTTCCTGTCAATCACTCTGGGATGGGTCTGCATAGCCTGTGCGATCGTAGTCCAGATCGCAATAGCTAGTTCACGTATGCACACTGCTATGCATACGCATGCGCAGTACACAGCAATCGGCCAATTGCGTGTGTATAAGCAACTGTGATCCTTGCTGAATCAGGCCCTAAGTGCACGGTTTGGATGTGCCAACACCTACTTCATTTTTGCAGAAGGGACCTATCCCGCTCTCCTGAATTGATGATGTAGTGCAGAACACAAATTTGTGCGTATTCATGATCTAAATTTAGCATAAATATATAACTACATACCTGTCACTATATGTATTGTGGATGTCTATGAAACGGGCAGTAGCATTATACTATACTGGTGAGGGCTGGAACACCATGGAACTAGCAATCTGATGCTCACGGTAAGAGCCCTCTGAATTAGGGGCTAGCACTATTGAGTTTAAGAAAAAATCTTAATTTTCCATTTGGAATAAGATAAGGTTTTCCACTTTCCTGCCCATGAACGTTTAAAGGGGTTGTCAATTAAAAGCAAACAATTTCCTTCCCCATAACTTTTATGGCACTTGTACAGTATAATATTATTATTGGGATGCAGTTGATATGCCTGCGGACGGGATGCTGATAGTCGAAATGCTGACGCCAGAATCCTGCTGCCTGGCATAATGTTGACGCTAATAGTCCGATGGTCGTCAGGATACTGGCATCGGTAACCAAATGTCCAAACGGCGGTAAGTATGCGCGCTTAGCCGGGGATGGAGGGTTTAGGATTAGGCACCCCTGGGGGACTTAGGGTTAGGCACCCCCCAGAGAGGGTTAGGGTTAGGCACCCCCGGGTGGAGGTTAGGGTCAGGCACCCACCTGGGAGGGTTAGGTTTTGGGTGCGGGAAGGAAGAGTTAGGGTTAGGCACCATCGTAGGGAGGTTAGGGTTAGGCACTAGTAAGGTAGGGTTGGGGGGTGAGAGGGAAGGGTTACGCTACTTACCACCCCTAGTCAGGATCTTCACCATTCGGCATTTCAGCCGCCGGCATCTCATACCAAATCCATAATATTATTGTTTTTTCTACATACATATCTGGTGACTCAGTGTAGTGCTAAGATTCACTAAAATATAACACAGGCTCGTACCCATAGGTATTGAAATGCAATAGTAATTAGGTCATGAAAAAATCCATATGCTTTGTCCTAGTTTAGTGGTGCAGTCTGAGATGTGTGTACAGGTCCTTTTACCTGCAATACTTTTTAGTTTTATATTATCAGTTATAAGTGTCTTTGGGGCATATTTACCACAATCTGTATCTCAGATGAGGATGGGATGGAATAAATGTTCCCAAATTCACAATGCGATATCTGAATACATTGCAATGATGTATCAAATATCGCATGTAGACACAAGCTTGTGAGAAAGCTCTGTCCCTGCGAATCTCTCCCCTGCACTTTTCACAAAAAATACCCTGAGTGTTACCATGCATGTGCCACCTGAGAGCTGTGTCCCACCTCACCGATTGGGATGGCAGTCTTCCAATGGATTCACCATTTGGGAGGTATATTTGATCACTGCTACTCTACAAACCCTCGCACAACAGATGCTGTTTCAATTGTAATCCTCCAAACCACAGACTAATAACTGGATCTAAATACTGCATCCAATGTGTGCCAGTTTGTCAGCTGCTACCAAATTGCAGTTTAGTAATTTTCCCCCCATATCTCTCAAACTCTATGCTGTAGTCAGGGCCGGATTAAAGACCACAAGGGCCTAGGGCTGAAAATGATCAGGGATCTATTGTGAGAGGAAGGTGAGCTGTGACCAGTGCTGTGAGGATGTTGGCAGTGCCATGTACATTCCCTACATTATCAGCTCCAATGTCTCCATAAATACGTAAAAATACAAAAATGACATCATATTGTGTGAAAAATATAAATACAATTTTATAATTTATGGCCAACTGTGGCCATCTGGGCAGCTGGTCATCATCATGCAGTGATTATGATGGGCCTGTTTTCATGTGGAGGCTTGGAGCTGTATTCCCATCCACCCCATTGTTAATCTGGCCCTGGCTGTAGCAGAAAACTGTTGACACTAACGCATCCAATCTAAGTAGTAAAGATACATAGTACATAGTACTTGAGTGGAGAAATGACATTTTAAAAACACAAAGAAAATAAATTGATCTTACATTTTAAATATTTCTACTCAGTTAAGTGTATAGGCTTCAAAAATGTAAAATACATCCTCTACAAATGCACATTTATATATAGTCTCATATGCAAAGTGCAAAAAGGTCAGACTGCAGCACAAACTCCTCATATACAGTATGTGACGGCAGTGTGTGCTGGTGCTCCTATGTGTACAGCAAAGTGATATCAGCATTTGGGGAGGAGCAGAAGATTGCACCGGACCATAGAGAAGATGGGCAGAGTAAATTGCCTGCCAACTGTGGAGTAACCACGTTGGTGCACATAGTTTTCGCAGTGCAGAAGGCAAACAAAATTTAATTCTGTGGAGCAACATTATTGAAATGAGATTAAAGGGCAAAGGTAGTGCATTTTTATGCACAATCATTATTACTCTGAATATCAAGGACACATTTTGCACCTGCCAGTTGCACTTCAGAAGAAATGTACAATGACATAAAAGATCAGCACTTTCAACTTTTACTGGGCATATGACCTGTCTGATTCAGAATCTGTCATACAATTCCAAATTCTATAAGATACTTCCTGAGCACTGCTTCTTTTGTATCATTAAACACTTTGCAGATGTTTTCTGTATCTGTAGCACAAGTTTCATGGACATAAAGTGTGCGGGTTACATCCTTCTTCACCTTTCCTGCAACATCAAGTACTTTTGTTTTAAGATAGATCTCTTCATAGTATCTCATTATATATTTTGTAGCGGCTTGGGCATCATGGCGGGGACCTAGGATAAAAAGCACAAATTATTCAGCTTGTACAAACATTACATTATAGATAGAACTTCCATCATCTCCATAGTTGCCAAATGTCGATGTGACAATTACAGGATTTAAGGATTTGCAGCTGGAAGTTTTTATGTGCACAAGATAAAGCTCTCACTTCTATACCTGATCTATTGGCTTTCTCTGTGCACTGTTGCTGCCCTTGTGTGACTACACAGGTTGACTTCTTTTCCAGCGGATCTTATTATTGCTGTGAGGTATGATATGTTGTCCACAGTCAGTGGCAAATGCAGGATTTCTAGAGGGGGGTTTCCAAATGCTTGATTTTAGAGTGAGTGTGGCCAGTCCATGAAGAGGGTATAATTAGCACTGATCCAGCTTTAATATGCGTCATACAATGTGTATTGTCTGTCATAATTCTAGCATATACAGGATCACAGTAAGTCATTTGATGCGGCAGTAAGCCATCCTGCCTAAGATAAATGTTTTTATTTTAGATGTGGGCACCATTCCAGAGCATTGGAGCAAGTCCGGCAGTCTGGAGTAGCAGCAGAATAACCTAGCACTTCCCTGAACATATATGTACATACTGGGCTCTATAGCAGTAACAGTGCATGTTTTCCAGATCTCCTAGTTGGTGCACAGGTTATTTAGAACTGGCTGATACATGTTAAAAGATCCACAGGTGGTGCTAATTATTTCATTTGCGAAACTGAGAAGAACATGTAGCACTAGTAAAATTCTATTATATTACTATTTCTACTGTGGTCATGGCATGTGCTGGGGAGGGGGGTTTCCAGGCAGACGGAAACCTCCCTGCGTTTGCCTATGACAGTCATAATGTCGCCATTTATCATGTCAACATGGTTATCATTTTCAAAGTTGACCATCATCATGTAGATATTGAAGAAATGTTGACATGTTAGAATGTCGACATATCATCCTTGGTGGCACAGCAGTGATTTACCTGCTCGTGACAGCTATGGCGCGGCTTCTTGGTCCCGGCAGTCATGTGACTTCCAGGTCAGACCTCTTATGCTGCAGCATTCCGTTGAGTAGTCCTTCACTATCCCTAAATCTCTCCATGTGCCTAACTCTATCCACCCCCTGCAGCATAACCCTCCTGCCACAGGGCCGGATTAAGCCTTCGGGGGGCCCGGGGCACTTATAAAAGTGAGCTATTTTTTCCCCTCTTGTCAGCAACGCCCCTCTGGCTGTGCCAGCTGAGCGCCTCCTATGCGAGCCCCTCCCCCTGCACCTCCATGAGGCAGCCGCTAGAAGAAAGTGAGGCTTTCCCGTTCTCACAGTATTTGGTTCAAATAGCTTTGGGTGTCGGGGTGCTAATAGACAGTTAATCTCTTTGGGCAGTGAGGGTGGGAGTGATCTGATGGATGCTGATAATGTTACGTAATAGTTTTATAGTAGAGTATGTCAAAATAGGCCAAGATCAGTATAGTTTTGCGAGATAGATATTGCAGGTCAAAATGGAGAAACCACAGATAGAGATTAATTATGAAGATGAAAATAAATGAGGTACAGAGATGGTAATAGCATGAGAGGTATTAAGGGGGTATCCACTTAGCGATTTAAGCCAGCGATTGCACAATAACGACATCGTTATCGTGCAATTGCTTGCAAATCGCGCTTGCATCTGGCAGGTTTATGTCGGAAACGACCAGCAATGCGCATGCCCGCTGGTCGTTTCAGACATCTATCATCGCCCGTAAATGCTGGTAAACCTGACGATCCCGTTAGGTTCAGCATGTGCGGCGAAGATGGTTGTGCCTAGACTGAACGTTCAGTGTAGGCACATCACTAAACATGGAAACGACAGCACGATTACAATGTTATAATCGTGCTGTCATTTCCATGTCTACTAGTGGGTCAGTGGGTGCAGACAATGTTCAGGTCTCTGTGGCTGCAGCCTTTGGTACACAGTATATAAACTGTATAAAGGAGACTGATTCCTCCTGCTCTGATGGATTTATTAGGAGAGCTGCTCATGCTGGGGCCAAAGGTGCAACACATCTGCCTGATATTGAGGAATCTGTTATATCAGCTCTTTAGGACCAAGAAGAATCCTCCCTCCAGTCTCTCAACCTCTCCTCCTGGTGTGCAGTGGCAGCAAATATCTGTTATCAAAACAGTAGCAGCCCTTATCTCCCACCTTCACGGACTCTCTCTCTCCCCCACTATGCCAATTTGTTTCTCCCTCTGCTCTGCACTATCCTGAGCTGTGTGTGCTGTCAGGCTACAGTGGGAAAGTTGCCACTTTTACTACTGTACCTTATAGCTCTCATATGCCATCACATCGGCATCTGCAGCTCTGTTCACGCTGCTTGCATGGATAGATCACTGTGCCTGTGCGGAGCAGAGGGTGAGGGGAAGGCAGCACAGTAGCCTCTGTTGTCTCCTCCCCTTCCCCTGTCACGTAGAGCTGCAGCTTGATGGTGACTGACAGTACTGTACAGGAAGCGGTGATGATTGGTCAGAGAGGGCGTCTGCTCCCAGCAGCAGCATGTTCCTCTCAGCTGACTTTCCTGGCCTGGCTGTAACCATAGTTGCCAAGTCCGCTTATAACAAGCGGAATTGGGCTTGTTTTTTTCCCAGTTGCTTGTTTTTTTGGATGGTTGCTTGTTTTTGGGCTTATTTTTTTTTAGGTAGCTTGTTTTTGGGCTTGATAGCCAGGTCCCACTACTAAGGTGAGCAAATGTTATATAGCTCCTTCACCAATCCATTTATGTTTAGCTGCCTGTCTGTATGTATATCTCTCTGTATATGCAGTTATATAGATTTGGTTAACTAGAATGACTCGTTTAAACGATCAATAGAAGTTAAATTTTCCCATATGTCAGTTATTTTGTTTTGACGTGTTTGTTTAAATTACTCTTTTGTCCTGTACTTTACCACGCACAGAGGGCCTGATTCAACAGTGCACACTAGTTGCTTGGGAATCTGCGCAGGACCCATTCTGCACATGTGCAGAACGGGTCCTGCTATATCACACAGGCACCTGTATGCATTTGCCTGATTGACAGGCAGAGGAGTTTGCGGGGCGGAGGCGGCCTACGTTCCTGGAAACGGGGGCATGTTGCCCCTGTTTTTTGCATTCCCATAAACGAGGGCATGTAGCCCCCGTTTTCCGGGAGCGGCAAGGCTAGGATCTGCATCCATGAACGCAGACTTCCCGGCCTTGCAGGATGACAGAACACGGCCAGCTTCAGCTACCGCAGTCTGACCAAAGGTGCAACCATCGCAATAGATGGTTGCAACGGTGATCCCGGACTGCAACCTTGGTTGCAGATGCAGCAAGGAGATTTCAGGCACCTTCTGCTGCATTTGCATTTTAGCAAGGACGGAATTACAAAGCTGCTTGTATGCGGCTTTGCAATTCCGTCCTATGCCGAATCAGGCCCCGAGTGCCCTGCGCTTTACTTGTCACAGTGGAGTTTATTCATAGAGCAGGGAAAAGCCGTGCTTTGCAAATATTTATATGTATTTTAATAAAATTAACAATAAACAATAACGTTTGTGGTTTTCATTAAATTACCCCCTCACCAGTACCACCATATTACGTTGGGCTTACGTTTTGGGCTTTATCGGATTGGGTTGGGCTTGTTTTTCACTCAAGAGTTGCTTGTTTCTCATTTCAGAGTTGGCAACAGTGGCTGTAACCCCTTCCCCTCATCATCACTGAAATGACGGACGGACTCCTAGACAAATAGGCAGAAGTCTGCAGCCATTTGAAATAAAACAAAAACACAGCTTCGGCAGGGGGCCCCCTGAGAGAGAATTTTTTATTTTTTGTGGAGCGCACTTTGAGGGTTACACCACCCTTTCAACAGACAGACGCATGCTTGTCGCTGCTGCTTTGAGGATGCAGGTGCGGCTACAGCCCACACAATTCACAAAGACAGGAAAAAAGAAGGATTTTTTATTTTTTGTGGAGCGCACTTAGGGGGTTACAACACCCTTTAACAGACAGACGCACGCTTGTCACTGCTGCTTTGAGGATGCAAGTGCGGCTACAGCCCACACATTTCACAAAGACAGAAAAAAAGAGAAGAATTTTTTTATTGCTTGTGGAGCACACTTTGAGGGTTACACCACCCTTTAACAGACAGACGCACGCTTGTCGCTGCTGCTTTGAGGATGCAGGTGCGGCTACAGCCCACACAATTCACAAAGACAGAAAAAAAAGAAGAATTTTTTTATTGTTTGTGGAGTGCACTTTGAGGGTTACACCACCCTTTAACAGATAGACGCACGCTTGTCGCTGCTGCTTTGAGGATGCAGGTGTTGCTACAGCCCACACAATTCAAAAAGACAGAAAAAAAAAGAATTTTTTTATTGTTTGTGGAGCGCACTTTGAGGGTTACACCACCCTTTAACAGACAGACGCACGCTTGTCGCTGCTGCTTTGAGGATGCAGGTGCGGCTACAGCCCTCACATTTCACAAAGACAGAAAAAAAAGAAGAATCTTTTATTTTGTTTGGAGTGCACTGTGGGGGTTACAGCACCCTTTAACGGACAAGCCAGCCGGCCCTTTACTTATGACACAGGCGCACGCAGTCGCTGAATGGCAAAAGTGTCCAGAAATTTTTTGGGCCACCCAAAGCGTCTCCTGCACGCCCCTGTCGCTTTTCAGAAAATTCTGCACCACCAAGTTTATTGTGTGAGCAAAACATGGGACGTGCTGGAATTTCCCCAGATGTATTGCCCGCACAATATTGGTGGCGTTGTCAGATATCACAAATCCCCAGGAGAGTCTAAGTGGGGTAAGTCACTGGGCGATGATTTCCCTCAGTTTCTCTAAGAGGTTGTCGGCGGTGTGCCTCTTACTGAAACCGGTGATACACAGCGTAGCCTGCCTTGGAACGAGCTGGTGTTTCTGAGATACTGCTACTGGTGACGCTGCTGTTGTTGCTGCGTAAGGTGATACATTTACCCAGTTGGCTGTCACAGTCATATAGTCCTTAGTCTGCCCTGTTCCACTTGTCCACATGTCCGTGGTTAAGTGGACATTGGGTACAACCGCATTTTTCAGGACACTGAGGACACTTTTTCTGATGTTTCTGTACAGTCTCGGTATCGCCTGCCTAGTGAATTGGAATCTGGAATTGTTTAGTAAAAGTAGTGGTGTTCCTACTTCCTCTCTGGGATGATGAACAACTCCCAGCAGCAGCAACAGCACTAGGAGGAAGTGATTCTTGATCTTTCCCTATTTTATTTTTATCGGAGAAAGTTTGGTCCTCCATTTATGTTATATTGATATATACGTGCTGCTAAGGCGCACACAAACACAAAATAATTTTTTATTTTTGTTGGAGACTAGTGCACTTTGTGGGTTACACCACCCTTTAAGAAATGAGCCAGCCTGCCCTTTACTTATGGGACACAGGCGCACGCTTGGCGCTGCTCCTTTGTTGATACATGTGCAGCCACAGTGCACACAATTCACAAACACAGAAAATATTTTTTTATTTTGTTTGGAGTGCCCTTTGGGGGTTATAGCACCCTTTAACAGACAAGCCAGTCGGACCTTTACTTATGGGACACAGGTGCACGCTTGGCGCTGCTCCTTTGTTGATGCACGTGCAGCCACAGTGCACACAATTCACAAACACAGAAAATATTTTTTTATTTGGTTTGGAGTGCACTTTGGGGGTTACAGCACCCTTTAATGGTCAAGCCAGCCGGCCCTTTACTTATGACACAGGCGCACGCTTGGCACTACTTTGTTGATGCACGAGCGGCTACTGCGCACACAATTCACAAACACAAAATTTTTTATTTTTTTTGGAGTGCACTTTTGGGGGTTACAGCACCCTTTAACAGACAAGCCAGCCAGCCCTTTATTTATGGGACACAGGTGCACGTTTGGCGCTGCTCCTTTGTTGATGCACGTGCAGCCACAGTGCACACAATTCACGAACACAGAAAATATTTTTTTATTTGGTTTGGAGTGCACTTTGGGGGTTACAGCACCCTTTAACGGTCAAGCCAGCCAGCCCTTTACTTATGACACAGGCGCACGCTTGGCGCTACTTTCTTGATGCACGTGCGGCAATTGCGCACACAATTCACAAAAGAAATATATTTTTTTTTATTTTTTTTGGAGTGCAATTTGGGGGTTACAGCACCCTTTAATGGACAAGCCAGCCGGCCCTTTACTTATGGGACACAGGCGCACGCTTGGTGCTGCTCCTTTGTTGATGCACGTGCAGCCACAGTGCACACAATTCACATACACAGAAAATATTTTTTTATTTGCTTGGGAGTGCGCTTTGGGGGTTACAGCACCCTTTAATGGTCAAGTCAGCCGGCCCTTTACTTATGACACAGGCGCACGCTTGGCGCTACTTTGTTGATGCACGTGCGGCTACTGTGCACACAGTTCACAAACACAGAAAAAATATTTATTTTTTTTGCACTTGGGGGGAGCACACCTGATGGACAGAGCACCCCCTGGACAACACTACAGCACCCCTTTAGGACTGGGACACTGCGCAGGACTTTGGAGTGGACACAGCCCTTATGGACAACTGACTGCACAACACAGTCCAGCCAGCCCCTATGGACTTTGGAGGAGTGGACACAGGGCCTGATTTAGAGCCGGACACTCTGAACGAGCGGCCGCTCTGAATCAGGGCGTTTTTTTTTTTTGTAGCGTCCTCCTGGATGCTCGCATAGCTGTGGGTTACCACCCACAGCTTATGCGAGCGTCCATGATGATGGTCGCGATGGTCAAAACCATCGCGACCATCGGGCTTGCGACGAGACCCTGCGGTAGGGTCTCGGTCACCGCAAGCCCTGGAATGATTTTGGTTCTATCAGAGCCCAAATCACTCCCACTGACATCACTAGTGATGTCAGTGGGGCCGGACCCAGATGGTAGGCATTCCCTTGGGAACGCCTCCGTCTGGCAGCCACGTCCCCGGCACGCCCACCAAAGGGGGCGTGCTGTCACTCAACATCGACAGCATGCCCCCCTTTGGTGCGAGACCCGGAGCAACAGCTTGGCTGTCGCTATCTGGGTCTCGCGCATGCGCACAACGGAGCTCCCTCCGTCGTGCGCATGCGCACTAGGGCACCATCGACCCACTTGCGAGCGCTCAGCGTTTGTGAGTGGGTCTGAATCAGGCCCACAGCCCCTATGGACAATAGCAGCACAACACAGCCAGCCCCTATGGACTTTGGAGGAGTGGACACAGCCCCTATGGACAACAGCAGCACAACACAGCCAGCCCCTATGAACTTTGGAGGAGTGGACACAGCCCCTATGGGCAACAGCAGCACAACACTGCACTACACTACACAGCCCAGCCAGCCCTAACTCCCACCCTCCCTCTTCACTGTCCGCAGCCGAGTGAGAAAATGGCGCCAACGTGGGTACCTTATATAGAATCCAAAACCCGGAAGGCGGGATGATGACGTTTTGCCTCGATTCCAGATCCGAGTCAGGCGGGAAAAGTCGAGCCTGACTCAGATCGGCCTCGGATCGGGGGGGTTCGGATTTCTGAAATCCGAACCCGCTCACCCCTAGTTTAAAGTAATTAAAAGATTAGTCCTAAAGTAGTGACTGGATGAACTTAAATGTGACCTTTTTACTGTTCCAACTGCATTTCCAATAACAGAGTGACATCTAAATAGGGATAGTTGAGAGGTACTGTAGGATGTTGTAGCTTAGTGTTTATATATTATCATTATCCTTTATTTATATGGCGCCACTAATGTTCCACAATGCCTTACAAAGTACATTAATAAGTGAACAAGAAACCAGTGACTTACAGTACCATACTATGCAGGACAAGGTTTATATACATTGCTGCATGAGAGATCTTAACACTCAAATAAGCAACAAGACATAAGCAACCAAGTAATTAGGCATCCTAATGGGGAGTGAGAACTATATGACAGTATAAGTAAAGGAAAGCACAAGAGGGTAAAGGGCCCTGCTTGTGAGAGCTTACAATCTAATGGGGAGGGGCAGACAAACAGGTGTGACACAGATGGGGGTAGACAGGGAGGAAGGAGCAGGTAGCAGGAGGTTAGGATGAGAGCTGGAAGGCTTTGATGGAGCCCATCTGAAGATATGTAGAGAGGTTGAGAGTCTGATAGAGAGAGGGAGAGAGTTCCAGGGGTAGAAAGCAGCAGGAGTAGGAGGAAGTAATCAGTTGGCAGGAGAGGAGGCGTGCATTTGTTTAGAGAAGAGGGCGGATAGGAGTGTGAAGGGAGATGAGGTCAGAGATATAAATGGGAGAGGAGTGGGTGAGGGCTTTGTAAGCGGGTGTAAGAACTTTGAATTGGGTTCTGAAGAGGAAGGGGATCCAGTGGAGGGCTTTTAGGAGAGGCAAGGCATACGGTATGTAGAAGGCTTGGAGAGGAAGATAAGCCGAGCAGCAGAATTGAGGACAGATTGGAGTGGAGAGAGGTGGGAGTCAAGGAGGCAAGATAAAAGAAGGTTACAGTAGTCCAATCTGGAGATGGCAAGTGAATGGATGAGGGTTTTAGTAGCAACCTGGGTGAGAAAGGGTCTGATCTTGGAAATATTTTTTAGATGGAAACGGCAGGACTGTGAGAGGAGCTGAATGTGTGGTTTGAAGGAAAGAGAGGAGTGTGCATACACACACAAAGATTTTTTTGAATGATTATCGTTAAATGAGTCAAATGAACGATTATCGTTCATGCGCGTTCACGTTTGTAGTTCAGTCAGACTTGTCAACTCAACGATTTTCCTTAAGTTAATATGCAAAAATCGTTTGTAGTTCAAAAAAATCGTTCATTACACTTTAAAAAATCTGACAGAAAATCGTTGGTAACAAAATCGTTGTGTGTGTATGCAGCTTAAGACATATTAAGTTTAAGAAAGCGCTAGGACATCCAGGAAGAGATAGTAGAGAGGTAGTTGAAGATACAAGTGAGGAGAGAGGTCAAGGAAGGAAAGATAGATCTGAGTATCATCGACATAGAGATGATATTGGAAGTCAAAAGAGCTGATGAGTTGGCCTAGAGAACACATATAGAAGGATAATAGGAGGTGCCCAAGAACAGAACCTTGGGGAACACCTACCATTAGTGGAAGTGGGGGGAAGGGAGTCATTTGAGGAGACAGAGAAGGAACGTCCAGAGAGGTAGGAGGACAGCCAGGAGAATAGACAGTGTCACATAGATCAAGAGAATGAATAATTTGCAGCAGGAGAGGGTGGTCCACAGTGTCAAAAGCAGCAGAGAGGTCAAGGAGAATGAGCACAGAGTAATGGCCCTTAGATTTGGCAGCAAGCAGGTCATTACTGACTTTTGTGATTGCACTTTCAGTGGAATGGAGAGAATGGAAGCCAGACTGAAATTGGTCAAGGAGGGAATGGGAGGTGATAAAGGCGGTAAGGCGGTTGTAAACAATACGGTCAAGGAGTTTGGAGAGAAAAGGAAGGAGGATGTGAAGGGGGGGCCAGATGAGAGCCATGACTTCCTCTCCAGTTACAGGGGAGAAGGATGTCAGAGTTTGTAAGATGGAAGGGGAGGAGTGGTCCAGGAAAGGAGGGGTGTAGTGCTAAGAGTCTGGTGGGATATGTTGCCCTGACGTATGGAGTAAATTTTAGATGTAAAGTAGGTGGCAAAGTCAAGGGCAGTGTGCGAGAAATGAAGGCAAGAGGTTTGAGGACTAGGAGGAGATGAGGTTTTTGAAATATGATTGTTTAGAGAGGGAAAGGGCAGCATAGTAGGTTGAGAGCATACATTTAAAATGGAGGAAATCTGTTGTAGAGTGTGATTTTCTCCACTGTTACTCAGTAGTTTGTGAACACTTTTGTAGGTATCTGGTACATTTGCAATGTCAGGGTTGAGGTGTGGATCTGTGGGGGTGAGTAGTGATCACCGGAGCAACAGAGTCAAGAACAAAAGTAAAGGAGGCATTGTATAGGGAAGTGGCCTGTTCAGGCCAGGAGATAGAAAGCATAGGGGATAGAAGTGAGTCAAGCAGGGAAGAAAAAGCAACAGTGTTAATAGCCTCAATGTTACGCTTAGTAATCATAGCCTTAGGAGGTAGAGGAGGACAAAGAGAGAGGGATAAGTTAAAAGAGAGAAGGTGATGGTCAGAGAGGGGGGAATGGGGAATTATAGTAATCAGAAATATCACAACGGTGAGTAAAGACCAGGTCAAGTGAGGAAGTCCATTGGGAGAGACCAAATGAAGATGTGAGGTTAAGGAGTTTAGAGGCAGAGGATTCTGTGGGAATGTCAATAGGAATATTCTAATCACCTAGGATAATGGCAGGAAGATCAGAGGAAAGAAGTGAGGGAGCCAGGAAGCGATGTTGTCAAGGAATTTGGTGGGAGGGCCAGGAGGTGTACTGGTAGGAAAAGGCGTATAACATGAACTTCAAATGTAGAGAATGTAAGGGATGGTTTTAAGGGTATGAGTTGGTATGAGTAACCAGGGGATAGAAGGATCCCAACACCACCACCATGGCGACCCTATACACAAACTATACATTACATATTATGGTGTTTCACTGCAAATATGTAACAAGGCTAAACATACCACAATGTGCATTGGCACTCTTTTCTCCATATTTGCTTTCAAGAAGCTGTTTACATCAGCCGTCTGTTAGGGGTATGGTCTTAGCAGGAGTCGGGGTTGAGTAAGAGTGTGCACTCATGGTAAGGAGCTGAAACACTACTTTCGCATGTGTGGGGCTGCTCCTTCCTCTCTTCACTGCACCAAACCCCTTATCATCTCTGAGGTGTTGGACGTCAGCTCTACTCCATTTGTGAGAACTGTTACATGTACAGTAATACCTAAACATGACATATAGCTCAAATAAAGGAACAATGTGGCTCTACATAGTACCCTAGATTTTACGTTTATTTAAAAAAAAATTGATACCAACTTCTTAAAAAAATATTTTTTTTCATGACCTACAAATTTACAGAAATCACTCTTAATACTAAATCATAAGATTAAGGTGATTTGTCAGTTAGTAAACAATATAAGATGAGACATAATAATAATATTGATATTTATCAAAATAATGTTGCAGGAAATCCCCACAAAATATCCTTTTTTTCTGGGATACCCCCCAAAATGAAGCATTCCCGGATGTGTGAATAGACGACCAAATCAGAGATATTTAATTTGGTCTTTAAATTTTTGATCACAAAAGCAGCCCCCATAGGTTTCTGTGGGGCCTACTAAATTGTGGAATTTATCAAGCTCAGGAATGTGACGCTTTCCAGAGCTTGGCCCCTGTAGATCTTCAGATGGCATTAGCTCTCAGTTGCCTATGAGCTACTGTTCCACACTTTGTTCGTGATGACCGCACATGTTCATTATGCTCACCAGGTTTCTACCCAGAAGCAGTGGCAGCACTGCGGTAAACAGCCACCCCCGCATACACTGCCAAAAAAAAGGAGAGTGACCTTGCGGGAAGGAGGCATGGCCTTACGGGAAGGCTGTGTGTCCTTCAATCCTGGGGCGTAACTTCACAGGAAAGCCCCATTTACAGCACTCCAGGGGGATACAGTAAATATCCCAGCACAAGGATGCCGGCAATTAGACACCTGTCAAAATCCCGTTGCCGGCATCCCAAAGGTAAGTAATGGAGTTAGGGGAGGGTTAGGCACTAGGGGGAAGGTTAGGGTTAGGCACAAAGGAGGGAGGGAAGGTTTAGGGTGCGTCAAGGTTAGGTTTAGACACTGGGGAGGGAGGGTTAGAGTTATGGGTAGAGAGAGGGTTAGGATACCTACCAACAGCTGTTAGTATCCCAAACCTGTTTGGATGCTGGCGACAGGGTTTTGACCGCCGGGATCCCGAGCGCTGGCACCCCATACCCAACCCCTCCAGCGGCATGCCCAGTATTCCTGGAGATGCTGGGCTGCCCCTGGAGATTGTGCCTGCACTGCCGGCTCCTCAGTGACAGGAGTCAGATGCTGCATGATATTGTCACAGTGCAGCACCTGGCTCCCTGTAACTGCTGACATTTTTTTGTCACCCCTTGGGAGGAAGACACCCGGGTGCGGTCCGTACCCCCCATGTGACGCCTCTGCCTAGAAGTAAGATGATATCGGTAGCTAGAACTTAGCTTCTAACTCTTTGCTTGGACAGGGCTTTCTTACAAGCTCTAATCCAGCACCTCAACTTGACAAATTCTGGTGGTACATTTTATTACCGTAATGTGAGTTCTGGCAAATTTTTCAGATCAAAATTGCATTTAATATGCGCAATGGGATAAGTATGCCAATATATTGTCTAATGTACAACCTACTGTTAAGTATCACTATATTTAAAGTCACCGGAGGCTAATGTGATTATATAAATGCTTTTATACTAGGTATGGGAATTTTTCTAAGGGCCGCTGAATAAGGAAGCAGAGCAGTGCTTACCCATGCTTCAGTGTCCTTATGAATGGATTTACAAGCATACAAACAAAACATGATGTCAGAAGAAGTTTAAGGGCTCTATTCATCATAATAAAAAAATCAATAGTGATATTTTAGTTTGAATTCGCCACGGGTTCATTGATAAATGTAATGCTATTCATCATTCCCCTGTTACAAAAGTGTCGCTTCCGAAAAGATGTTATTTCTGCAAAGACATCTTTTCGGAAATGTGATACCCCATCGCTGTGATCTGTCATTAATTCTCTCCCCCATGGCTGCTGGTGTCAGTGGCGGCTTCCCCCTCCCCCCGCAGCTGCCGATGTCCGTGCAGCCTCCCTCCTCCGGCCGCCAGTGCTGACTCCCCCCTCTGCCCGCGGCTGGTGGTGTCATTCCCGGCTCCTTCTGCTCCACGGGAGGTTTCTGTCCTCCCTGAGCTCGCCTTAGGACACCTGCATTACGGTTTGGCAGGTGTACCGCCTGTCTGTGCAGCCCCCCCCTCTGGCCGCCAGTGTCAGCGCCAGCACCCTCTCCCCCCACTGCTGTAAATGTCTGTGCAGCCTCCCCCCTCTGGTCGCCAGTGCCAGCTCCCTCCCCCCAGCTGCTGGTGTCAGCCCCGGCTCCCAGCAGCTGACGATGTCCATGCAGCCCCCCCCCTGACTGCCAGTGTCAACGCCAGCCCCCTCTCCCCCCACAGCTGCTGGTGTTAATAACATATCCCCGCAGCTTTAGATGTCCATGCATCCCCGAATACAGGCACCAATGTCAGTGCAGCTCCCCCCTCTCCCTGCAGCTGCCAGTGTCAGTGCCGGCCTCGGCTCCTGCAGCCACCAGTGTTTGTAGCCAACCCCCTTCACCCCGTAACCCGCTGCCAAAGTCTGACCCCCGCTGCTCCTAGCCTTCCCCCTGGCGCCCGTGGAAGTACCCTCTCCAATTCGGTATATCGGTGTTGTACTCTCTCCTGCATTTCCTGAGGTACTCCGGTGTGCTCCCTGTCCTTTGTGGGCTTACCTGCTGCCTGGTGATCTCTTCGGCCGGGTCCCACGCTGTGGTGCTCCTGGCTTTGGTGGCTGTCCTTCGATGTTATTTCCAGCTGACCTCTCTCTGCTGGTCCCTGGCGGTGATCTTCGTTGGTCGGGCTGTGTTCTTCGTGTTCCTTGCTCCTGACTGGATTGTCCGGATGAGACTGATGTCCGCGGCCACCATTTTGGGTCTGCTTCATGGCTGTTTCCTGTGATTCTCTGATTACATAACTACACTGTTGCTGTGGCAGCACTGCTTCAATATCTCTGATTCGGAGGCCATTCAGTGTTTACTTCTGGTGATTCCCAAGCACACCTGCAGCCTGGTGACTTTCATTTGTCTGTTTTCTTTGTGGCTTCTGCTGGGGAGCTCGTGGTGGTGTGCTAGCCGCCGCCATCTTTCCTCAGGGGCTTCCTTACGGTTGCTCTTTTGATTTCCCTCCTGTGCTGAAATCCTACATTGGGACATGCAATGCTGCTGGATTGCTGGACCCTGTGCTAGTCTAATATATTACATCTGTCTACAGTGAATCTATAATCACCCATGGCTTTATATTTTCAACATGAATAGATCCTTGCAACTAATCCTCCAGGCTATCAATGCCTCTACACAGAGACTTCTCAATAAGCTTGACACTATGCCAATGGATATAATTTCTCCCTGTTGTAACCCTCAGAAGTTTTGTTATGAGGCTAAGCCGGATACTCGCCTCATTTCTGAATTTACAGTCCTCACAGTTGCCATGACCACCTGTGTCCTGGATTTGTTCGGCCTAGATATGGGCTTTCTGAAGAATCATTCTATACTCCTATACGGTCCATTGAGATTACAGGATTTATTAATTTATGGTGCGTACACACATAGCGATAAAAATTAGCAATTTGAATCATAACGATTTCATTCAAATCGTTAATTTTTGGGTCCCTACCATCGCACTGTGGGAGGTCCGGGGCCGCGCGCCCCCCTCCCACGAAGGCGCCGGTAAGGACCGGACCCCGCGTCGCCGGACGCGCCCATTGTGTTAGGTTGTTGTGTACCCACTGTACCACCACCATGCGGCGCTAGGCCGAGACCACTGTACCATTGTGTTTGGTTGTTGTGTACCCACTGTACCCCCACCATGCGGCGCTAGGCCGAGACCACTGTGCCATTGTGTTAGGTTGTTGTGTACCCACTGTACCACCACCGTGCGGCGCTAGGCCAAGACCACTGTACCATTTGTACGCACTGTACCACCACCATGCGGCGCTAGGCCGAGACCACTGTACCTGTGCTAGGTTACCGCATATCCACTGCACCATCACCGTGCGGTGTTAGGCTGCAGGTATTGTTCTAGTGCGGCGCCAGGCAGCCGTGCTCTCTTATAGGAGCAGAGACCAGGACTACTCGCCCAGCAAAGAGACAAGGGGCATACCCGGTGAGCGCATTCTGTGTTTGTGTGTCGAATCATTGTTTGTGTGTCGTCCCCTTTTCCCTTTTCGGGCGTTTCCGTTCGGGTTGCACCCATGTGCCTGGCATGCGGGTGCAAACCAGTCTGAGGCAACAAGTGCCAATGATGACCATCCTCTAGTCCCCGCACCCCTGTCCGTCAGTCCTTCCTGTGGCACCAAGGTCCGGCCCATAGGTTCAGCGTGTCCGACCTATCTTACAGGTTAGACCGTCCCCGGCTGTGTCAAACCGGAAAGACCCAGGACCGTCGGTGGGAGAAACCAAGGTGTCCTGAAGGTGAGAGCCACGGGGTGAGAGAGGTAAGTGCCCCGCCACACCTGCACGGCAGCAGGCGCACACAGCAGTCCACCCCTTGCCCCTCTTACATTTGGCGTAGCTGGCAGGATCCCTTGACGCCAGCCGGAGGACCCCCACGAAGATGACGGACCCTACCACCGCCTCTACCTCCGCGGGACCACCATTCGAGACGACAGACCCGACTTTTGACCGGCGGGTCACCCCAGCCATCGGAGCCGCTGTACAACTCATCCAGAAGTACGATGGACAGAACATGGAACTGGACGACTGGATGGACCAGGTGGAGTCGGTGATCCGTCTGTATCACCTCCCCGCGCCGGTACAGGTAGACTTGGTGCTGCAGGTCATCCTGGGGGAAGCAAAAAAATCTGTCATCAACCGCCCTCTTGGGCAGAGGAAGGACCTCCAGGGGGTGTTCAAAATCTTGAAGGTCACTTAAGGACACCGGTCCACACCGACCAACCTCCGGAAACGGCTGTTCGCTCGGATCCAGCGCGAGGACGAGTCGCTCTCCCAATTTGCCAACGCCCTCCAAAGTTGCGCAGATCGGATACGGGCTTGGCAGGACGCAGACTGGTTGGCCGGAAACCCAGACTTGGTCTTACGAGACCTATTCGTGGCAGGTCTGAAGAGTAGGCCCCTACGCCACCATTTCCAAGACAAGATCGAAGGGGACCCCCGCCTTCTGTTCCACGAGGTGCTGGAGAAGGCATTGGCCAAGGATCAGGACGAGGAGTTTGGCTCCTGCTCTGTGTCCCTCCAACCGACACACCCAGACTCCCGCACCCCCAACCCATCCCTAAACCCACTGGAGAATTGCGTCAAGGAGTTGACCAATGCGCTCCTGCTGGTCCAGCAGGAAGTATCCCAGCTAAAGCAGCGAGTGGAGCAGGCAGAAGACCGGCGGGCCGGGGCGGAGACCCATGCAGAAGGAAAGCGGGCCGAGGCCCCACGTCGGAAGCCTCACGAGCAAGACCCGCCCCGGCGCTGGGAGTCAGCAGGAACGCGCCGACGGGACACCAGGGGCCCAGTCTGCTGGGAGTGCGATCGACCTGGCCATTTCGCCCGTGAATGTCCTGAAGTACGACCCAGTCGAGACACCCGCCGTAGACCTTTAAACTAGCGTCCCTTGCGGTTGCGGGCCAAACCGCGAGGAGGGGAGACGACCAGGTGGACATTACCCACTCGTCGGATCTCATTGGAGAGTGCTCCACAGTAATAGCCCAGCTGGCGGGAAAGAGCCAGCGCTGTCTTCTGGATACCGGCTCCCAAGTGTCAACCATGTCCCAGCGATGCTTCCAGGAGAACTACGCCCACCTGCAGCGGACCAACGTGGGAGATTGGGTAACCCTCATGGCCGCAAACAACCTGCCAATTCCCATCCTGGGTGTGGTTTGGGTCGAGGTGGAGCTGTACGCCCAGTCCCTGGGGAAGAAAGGCATCATGGTTGTCACAGGGGAGGACTTGAAGCATGGGCCTGTCATCTTGGGGATGAATATACTCCGCTGCTTGGACCAAGCCCTAGTCCTGGAGAAGGGCCCCCGGTACTGGAGACACCTAGGGGTGCAGAAGCCCGTACAGCAGGCCCTGCAACGGGTGATGCGGCTGTGCGAGGGACCATCTCCAGCCGCTGACACAGGCCCCCTGGGACGGGTCAAGACAGGCCATAACCAACGGGTGAGGATTCCCGCCAGGCAAGAGGTGGTCGTGTATCTGCCCGTGCGGGCGCAACGGCCCCTGGAGGGTAGGGAAGTCATGATAGAACCCTGCTGGTTTGGCCAAACCGACGCTGGATTGATCGTGGCTCGGGCCTTGGCAGTAGTCAAGCATGGGGTGGTGCCCATCCGGATCTGTAACCTGGGGGACGCCCCAGCCCAGGTTCCCCCCAGGACCATCTTGGCACAGGTAGAGGCTGTGCCCGAGGGCGGTGTCGAGTCAGGACAAAACGTCCTCCTAGAGCCCGACGTGCGGAAACCATGGACGCTGGCCGTGAGGGTGGAGGAGCGGGTAGAGCCCACCGAAGGCTGGAACGGGCGAATAATACTCGAACAGATGGACGTGCCCCTAGATGAACTCGGCCCCGCCGAGGTCAAGAAGCTCGAACGGCTTCTGTGGAGGAGACAACAGGCATTCTCCCACAGCGAGGAAGACTTCGGTTACACCCGGGCATTAGAACACGAGATCAACACCGGGGACCAGCCCCCCATCCGGGAGCGATACCGACCCATTCTGCCAAAATTGTACCAGGAAGTGAAGGCCATGATCCACCAGATGCTGGATAACCACGTCATCAAAGAGAGCAAAAGCCCGTGGGCGGCGCCGATTGTCCTAGTTAAGAAGAAAGATGGGGCCCTGCGCTTCTGTGTGGACTATCGGAAGCTGAACAACTGTACTGTGCGAGACGCATACCCTCTCCCCCGCATCGAAGAATCATTGGCAGCCCTGGGGAAGTCACGATTCTACTCCACCTTGGACCTGGCCAGCGGCTATTGGCAAGTGCCGGTGGCCGAGAGGGACCAAGCCAAGACGGCCTTCATCACCCCCATGGGCCTATTCGATTTCTGCCGGATGCCCTTTGGGCTCTCCAATGCGCCAGCTACCTTCCAACGACTCATGGAACGTTGCCTAGGGGATCTAAACTTCGACTCGATTTTGATCTATCTGGATGACATCATCGTGTTCGCCCCAACGCTGGACGAGCATTTCCGCAGGCTGGATCAAGTACTACAGCATTTGGAGCAATACGGGCTCAAACTGAAGCCAAGGAAGTGCCACCTCCTCCAACCCAGCCTTGAGTACTTGGGACACGTAGTATCCCAAGACGGGGTGAAACCTACACCCGACAAAATCACCGCAATTCAGGGATGGAAAACACCCACCACCGTGATGGAGGTACGAGCCTTTCTTGGACTAGTCGGCTATTACCGCCGGTTCATTTGGGGTTTCGCTAAAATAGCCGGACCTCTGCATGAGCTGCTGAGAGGTGTGGCAACGGATGCACGAAAGAGGACTGTGGCGTGGGGCCAAGCCCAAGACGACTCCTTCAACCAGCTGAAAGACGCCCTCACCCAAGCCCCGGTACTCGCCTACGCTGACTTCGACAAGCCCTTCCTGGTCTACACCGACGGCAGTCACAAAGGGCAGGGGGCAGTCCTTTCCCAGATCCAGGGGGGGCAGGAACTGGGTGATTGCCTATGGGAGCCGGAGTCTGCGGGACTCTGAGAGGAACCCCGAAAACTACAGCTCCTTCAAACTCGAGCTGTTAGCAATGGTGTGGGCCGTGACGGAGAAGTTTGCCGAGTACTTAATTGCGACGGAGTTCGAGGTCATCACAGACAACAACCCTCTGGCGCACCTGGACACTGCCAAGTTGGGGGCCCTGGAGCAGCATTGGGTTGCCCGGTTGGCGAAATTTTTCCCCAAGATCAAGTATCGTCCGGGGAAATACAACACCAACGCCGACGCCCTGTCCCGTTTTCCCGTGGAGGCACCCAAGGGCCCCTCCGACGAGGACCAGGAAGGCTTAGAAATCCCTGATCTTGCCTAGGTTAGACCACCACCCGGACCCCTGGAAGCCACCAGTTGCGGCCTCCAGCTGCAGAGGACCGCCCTCGAGTGGGCCGTACAGCAGAAACAAGACCCAGACCTGAGGGCCATCCACAGCTGGAAGGAACAGGGACATTGTCCCTCCGCCCGCGAGAGGGGCCGACTCGGCGGGGTGGGCCAGAGGATGCTTCACCAATGGGATCGGCTGACTGTCCACGACGGGGTGTTGTGCCGACGCACCTACCTGGAACAAGAACTCCACGAAGTCAGGCAGGTCGTGCTCCCGGAAGGCTTGGCCCGAGGCTTGGTAGTGGAGGCCCACGAGGAAGGGGCCCACCTCGGGGTGGCCAAGACGCTCCAGTGGATACGCCGTCAGTACTTCTTTCCAGGACTACAAGAGTTGGTAGAGGCCGTGTGTCGGGCGTGCCCGACGTGCGGCGTCACCAAGCCCACCGAACAGAGAGCCCCGGTGCAGACCATCCAGACCAGGCGAGCCTTGGAGCTGTTGATGTTGGACTACGTGCTAATAGGGGAGTCAACGAGCGGGCACCAGTATGCCCTAGTGATGACGGACCACTTCACTAAGTTCGCTGCGGTGGCGCCTACCCGTGACCAGACAGCGGAAACAGCCGCCAAGGCCATCGTGGAACACTTCATCCGAAGGTATGGCTGCCCCGAGCGCATCCACTCAGACCAAGGAGCATGTTTCCAGGGCCGCGTGATGGAACGACTTTGTCAGACCTACGGCATGCAAAAATCCCGGACCACGCCCTACCATCCCCAGGGGAATGGGGCCTGCGAACGATTCAATCGGACCCTGTTACAAATGCTGAGCACCTTGGAAGCCGAAAACAAACGCCGTTGGCCAGCATTCATCCAAGAACTGGTGTGGGTGTACAACAACCGCGTGCACCGGACCACGGGCTCGTCGCCCTACTTCCTACTGTTCGGTAGAGCAGGGAGGGAACTGCAGGACCTCGACCTCTCTCTACCCCAGGGGGAAGACGAGTGGACCCATGGTGGGTGGGTCGAGGAGCAAAGGCGACGGCTGAGGACTGCAGGGGAGGTGGCGGAGCGCAACATCGGGACCACCAGGCACCCCCAGCCCGGAGGGGCCGTGGGGGAGCCCATCCCAGTTGGACAAAGAGTATTTGTCCGTGAGAGGCGCCCAAAGAACAAGCTAAGCCCGCGATGGGAGGTGTTGCCCTACATCGTACATCGACAAGTTTCGCCCAACAACCCAGTATATGAGGTGCGTGCCGAGGACGACAGCGGTCACACTCGCACCCTGCACCGAGACATGTTGCGACCCTGGGAGTTGGGAGACCCGTCGGAGGCACAGGAGCCGTGCTGCAGCATGAAGCCTGGTGGACAGAGCAGAGAGCCCCCAAATGCCCTGGCAGGACCGGGGACCCCGGGGTTCACCCCATTCACTTGGTGGGTGCCGCCTTCCCGGGCGCACAGCACCCTCGTCGTCACCGAGGAGTCGGCTGGGACCGAACTACCCCTACCAGCAACACGGGCGTCAGGAACACCACCTCCCGGACCCCAAGACAGCCCACCACTGGCCGAACCAGCCGCCCTGTCCCTCGAGGCTCCAGTCCGGAGATCCGCGAGGTCGACCTTGGGAGTGCCACCACCACGGTTCCCAGACCCTAACTTTGAGTGGTCGTGCCACCCGGTCTTTGTGGGGACCACAAAAGGAAAAGAACGGGAGAGTGTGGGAGGTCCGGGGCCGCGCGACCCCCTCCAACGAGGCGCCGGTAAGGACCGGACCCCGCGTCGCCGGACGCGCCCACGTGTTGTGGCGCGTCATCACCCGGCGACGCGGCGCGGCCATGACGCCGGCAAGGACCGGACCCCGCATTGCCGGACGCGCCCACGTGTTGGGGCGCGTCATCACCCGGCGGCGCGGCGGGCCAATGAGGGCCCGCCACGTCATCCAGCCCAGGAGCCCGCGCGGCGGGGTATTTAAAATCCCCGCCTGCGGGCAGGAGGAGAAGAGCGGAGGAGTCGTCGGAGCAGGCGGATCGTCGCTGAAGGGAGTCCCGAACGCGAGTTGGCAGTTCAGGTAAGCCCTCAGTGAGGCCCTTGTATCTTGGTATTAGACCACTGTACCCTTGTGTTATTGTGAACCCACTGTACCACCACCGTGCGGCGATAGGCCGAGACCACTGTCCCACTGTGTTAGGTTATTGTGTACCCACTGTACCACCACCGTGCGGCACTAGGCCGAGGCCATTGTACCCCTGTGTTAGGTTGGTGTGTACCCACTGTACCACCACCGTGCGGCGCTAGGCCGAGACCACTATACCCCTGTGTTAGGTTGGTGTGCACCCACTGTACCACCACCGTGCGGCGCTAGGCCGAGACCACTGTACCATTGTGTTAGGTTGTTGTGTACCCACTGTACCACCACCGTGCGGCGCTAGGCCGAGACCACTGTACCATTGTGTTAGGTTGTTGTGTACCCACTGTACCACCACCGTGCGGCGCTAGGCCGAGACCACTGTACCATTGTGTTAGGTTGTTGTGTACCCACTGTACCCTCACCGTGCGGCGCTAGGCCGAGACCACTGTACCATTGTGTTAGGTTGTTGTGTACCCACTGTACCACCACCGTGCGGCGCTAGGCCAAGACCACTGTACCATTTGTACGCACTGTACCACCACCATGCGGCGCTAGGCCGAGACCACTGTACCAGTGTGTTAGGTTGTTGTGAACCCACTGTACCACCACCGTGCGGCGCTAGGCCGAGACCACTGTACCTGTGCTAGGTTACCGCATATCCACTGCACCATCACCGTGCGGTGTTAGGCTGCAGGTACTGTTCTAGTGCGGCGCCAGGCAGCCGTGCTCTCTTATAGGAGCAGAGACCAGGACTACTCGCCCAGCAAAGAGACAAGGGGCATACCCGGTGAGCGCATTCTGTGTTTGTGTGTCGAATCATTGTTTGTGTGTCGTCCCCTCTTCCCTTTTCCCTTTTCGGGCGTTTCCATTCGGGTTGCACCCATGTGCCTGGCATGCGGGTGCAAACCAGTCTGAGGCCACAAGTGCCAATGATGACCATCCTCTAGTCCCCGCACCCCTGTCCGTCAGTCCTTCCTGTGGCACCAAGGTCCGACCCATAGGTTCAGCGTGTCCGACCTATCTTACAGGTTAGACCGTCCCCGGCTGTGTCAAACCGGAAATACCCAGGACCGTCGGTGGGAGAAACCAAGGTTTCCTGAAGGTGAGAGCCACGGGGTGAGAGAGGTAAGTGCCCACCACACCTGCACGGCAGCAGGCGCACACAGCAGTCCACCCCTTGCCCCTCTTACAGCACCATCGACCAGCGATGAACGGCCACGTATGGTCGATAGCAATATCGTCCATTGGCCATGCATGCTGACCAACCTACTAGATATCAAGCAGGTTACTATAGGGACCGCTATAGTCTCTGGTGAGTTGGTGGTGAGCTGGATCGATATCGATCATCCAGCACACCAAGGAGGGTACAGGACGATCAGCCAGCGATATCATTTTGCTGGCTGTTCGCTACGTGTGTACGGAGCATAAATATGCTATTTGCTTTCCTGTTTCTCTTCAAGTCATCTGGGACGGGACTGTTCTTACTGTTTATCATTATTTATGAGTATTTTTCGTATCCTGTTTTTCTCTTTTTTTTAATTTGTACTCATATCCTTTGTGTTACCTATAAACCTGTAAAATTTCGATGCTTCTCTATGGGAGGGACTACAGTTTTGTACAATGCGGGAGAGATGGGTCTAGCCTAGCTTAGGTCATTCACTATGTTGCCCTTGGCATTCATGTAAGTTTACCATCCGCTAATTGGGTTTGGGGGGGTTGGGGATTTATAGGTAGGTTAGTGTACGCTAGGGAGGGTGGATATTAGGGGATCCAGGTGTTGGGTTAGGTTGGGGTGGGGGGTTATGGGGAGTTTTGTTTTGGGTATATGTTTTTTGTTATGATTCCATATTTTGGTATATACTGTGGTATATTTTTTTGTGATATCTGGCTAATATATTTAGGACTTCATTGGTGAGGCACTTAAATATTTTGTTTTGCCTCCTCCAATTTTTTTTTTTTGTGATTCGTCAACCCGAATGGCGCCTTCAAATTTTTTGTATACTCCTTTTTTCTATGTCAGGGGGTTTGAATACATCCTGTTTGTTCTCTTTATATTTTGTTTGCTATACTGGTGTAAGTCCTTTCATATACCGCATTTCTTCTATACTGTCTGCCATTTTTGTTTTCTTTTGTGTTTTTTTGGGGGGGGGGTTGTTTGTAATTAAAAATCTCAATAAAAATGTATTGAATTAAAAAAAAGGTACATGCATAGTGACACTGAAATACAGAGGACAAAAGTTTAAAGCATCTCTACTGATTGTGGCTAAAGATGTGCAGCAAATTTTAGGATTAAGGACCTCATTCAGAGTCGGTCGTTGCGGCCGCTCGGTCGTAGGGGAAAGGGGCCGGATATGCAAATGTAGCGGTCGTAAGTTGCGTCGCTAAGATGGGATCGGTAGCTGAACGACCGAGGGGAAGAAGCTTTCGTAAGACTAAATACACACCCCCTTCTCGATCGCAACACACGTCATCGCCGGGGATATAAGGATTAATCGAGACCATGGGGACCCATTGGAGCTGATTGCAGAGCTAAAGGCTGACCATACCATCTCTTAAGCACTACGATCTAGTCAGTGTAATAACCACCCATGTCACGTGGGCCATGACACTACTTTGTTAATTATGCACTCCCATTAAACTCCCCTCGCATAGTCAGGCACGTCTGCGTTCGGATCTCCACACCCCCGTTCACAAGCACCTTCCCCTGTTACCACCCACAAACGGCTCATTCTGTCACTCAAACTAACGACTTGGCTGTGTTCAAGGAGAGAGCAATTTCTGATCGTAACAGCTAGTTACCTAGGCTGGGTACGACCGAGCGTTTGTAACGACTGACTCTGAATGAGGTCCTAAGTTCCTGTAAGAAATGTAACTTGATAATGAAAGTTTTTATGGTGACATCCAGGGCCGGACTGGGACTAAAAATAGGCCCTGGCATTTAAAGAATAGACAAGCCCACCTTGGCATCAGCATCTGGCTCCTGGCATAGACTCCTCCCATTACTATTTCTGACTCCTCCCACTTCTTAATCTATGCTCCTACAAATATAATTAATATTAGAACAACATACAAGTATACATCATTCTCTGTATTAAAATACAGACAACAGAACTCATCCTGCCTGTGGTGTCCCTCCCCACGGTGTCACCCGGTGCGAGGAGGGATGCTGCGGACGCGTGGCTCCGCCGCACGCCGCCAGAAAGGGGGCATGGCCAAGCATGAAGGGGGGCGTGGCCATGCTGCCCAAACCCCCCGTGCTTATTTGGGGGGGGTAAAAGGGGTGGTCCCGGAGGTGCGGACTGCCCTGTGTGTGCAGTGCCAGCCGGCTGGCTCCCTCACAGTGTCAGGAGCAGAGTGCAGCACCCGGCTTCTGCCACTGAGAGGGAGTCTGCACCTTGGTGTCACCCCTCGGCGAGTGACACCCCGGTGTGGCCCGCACCCACCTTGTGACGCCACTGCATCCTGCAGGGGATTCAAACATGTGCCATTGCACTTCCTCAGCCAGTGTCTTGTTCAATTCCCTACCTGAACCCAGTGGCACATTCTCATCATTTTACCCCACTAATGAAGATGAAGTAGCTACACTCTTCTAATCCTCCTACTCTACTACCTCTCCTCTTGATCCTATACCTCACAAATCAGTAAAGCTCTGTCTCCTGTGCTCATTCCACACTTAACTAAAAACTGTAATCTCTCTTTCTCTACTGGTATCTTTCCATCACTGTTCAAACACGCAGTGATCACTCCCATTTTGAAAAAAAATAAATTCTGACCCTAACTCTCTCTCAAATTACCATCCTATCTCCCACCTACCTTGCCCCTCCAAGCTACTGGAGACTTGCCTACACTCACCTCACACACTTTCTTAACACCCACAACTTATTGGATCCACTTCAGTCAGGCTTTTGTTCCCAACACTCCACTGAGACAGCACTGACTAAGGTAGTAAATGATCTGGTCACTGCCAAGGCTAAAAGGCCATTATTCACTTTTAATTTTTCTAGATCTCTCAGCTGCCTTTGACACTGTTGACCACTATCTTCTCATACAAACACTACAATCCATAGGTCTTCAAGACACAGCCCTTTCTTGGTTCTCATCCTACCTATCTAATCGCTCTTTCACTGTTCGCTTTTCTGATTCTACCTCCACTTCGCTACCTCTATCAGTTGGAGTACCACAAGGTTCAGTATTAGGTCCTCTGCTTTTCACAATATATACCACCTCTCTTGGCAAACTAATCAGCTCTTTTGGTTTTCAGTATCATCTGTACGTGGTACGATACTCAAATTTACCTATCCTCCCCAGATTTGTCACCATATGTGCTGGTCTGTTTCACTGAATGTCTCTCTGCCATTTCATCTTGGATGTCATCTCGCCACCTCAAACTTTATATATCCAAAACAGAATTAATTATATTTCTACCGGCCAACAACAGTTACCAACCTGATATCTCTATTACTGTTGACAACTCGACAATCAACCCCACTCCACAAGCTCGCTGCCTAGGTGTAATCCTTGACTCTGAACTGTCTTTTGTTCCCCACATTCAATCTGATTCTAAATCCTGTTACATACATCTTAGAAACATAGCCAAAATTCGACCATATCTTACGCAAGACACTGCAAAAACTCTAATACACGCACTCATAATTTCCCACATTGACTATTGCAATAGTCTCCTTATTGGTCTTCCCAAAAACAGGCTCTCCCCACTAAAATCCATTTTGAATGCAGCTGCGAGGTTGATCTTTCTCACCAAACGTTCAGTGTCTGCTGATCCACTCTGTCAGTCCCTCCATTGGCTGCCGGTCTTCTACCATATTCAATTTAAAATACTTACACTCACACATAAAGCTATTAACCAAACCACACCAACATACATCTCTTCACTTATCTCACAATATCTTCCAACCCGGCATTTCCGTTCTGCACAAGATCTGCGTCTCTCATCCCCGCGCATTACTTGTTCCCATGCACGGTTACAGGACTTTTTTCGGGCTGCACCCACCCTGTGGAATGCCCTCCCATGCACAATAAGACTTTCCACTAGTTTCCAAACATTCAAGTGTTCTCTGAAAACTCACCTCTTTAGGCAAGCTTTTCAGATTCCAGGACCGCCCACCTAACCTTTTATAGCTCCCTATCTAACTCTCTTGTTATAGTAAACACCTATCACATCTTCTCTTTCTTCAATTTAACATCCTCCTAACCCTAGGCCAACTTTCCAGTGTGATTGGATTATACAGCCCACCAAGAATATCTGCAATTGAGCTGGACCAATTTGCAATATGTAGCACCTCTCCTTGTGTATCAACACCTATTTCCCTATAGATTGTAAGCTTGCGAGCAGGGCCCTCTTACACTTATGTATGTCATGTATGTATGTCTTTTACAACCCAGTATAATGTTAATGTTGATTCAAATTGTAAAGCACAACGGAATATGCTGCGCTATATAAGAAACTGTTAATAAATAAATAAATAATATATTTGTTTGGTTATGTTAGGTAAGGTTGGCACTTCATTGGTGTAGGTCACACTTAAAGGGATGGCATTTTCCCAATTGACCAAGCCCTAGCTTAGCAGTTGTAGAGGATCAGATTTTTGTAAGAATTTTTAGGGCAGAGGACACATCTGTACACACCAAAGCAGAGTCATAACTACACACTTTGGTGCTCTGTGTACATAAAGAGCATTGGTGCCCCCTCCACACTTTAAGGAGGGGAAGAACATACCATAGGAGAGCTTAGGAAAAAAACAGGTTGTAGTCTTGCTGGGAAAGGGCGTGACCACACAATAGTACCCACAATTCAAATTATGCCACACAGTAAGGACCCTTAGTCACATTACACCGCACAGTAGTGTCCTTTACACATTATGCCACACACCGTAATGGTCCTTACATACATAGTTGAAACTAGAAATTTGGTAATGGGTGGTCCCAGCAGGGCTGCCAAGACACTGGGCAGGCCCAGGTATGGTGGGAGTGCATGACTACATGGGAGGGCATGGCAACTCCCACTAATTTACAGCATGATTATAGTGTTAGCTGCTGTGACGCAAAGGTGTGAGTTGAGTTGTGTGTGGTTGCTGCATATTGAAAACATTGGTTACACCTCTCCTGTACACCCATGCCCCTAAAAATCCTTCTGGGTCCCAGTTCCAACCCATCACCAGAACTTTTGTTTCCTTGACAGTTTGCCACTGTATCTCATGACCATTGCATAGGTAAAGTATTCAAGCTTCAACTCTAGTCCCTGCGAAGTGTTATGCTGGGCATACACTATACAATTATCAGGATGGCCCGTCGGATATCAGCAGATCGCCTTGATAATTGTACTGTGTATCCGGGCGACTGAGGGTAAAATATCGATTTGTCGGGCATGCAGGATCGTCCAGCATGCCCGTCCGATGTGATATTCTGTAAGTTAAATTTCTCCTCCCTAGGGGCAGAGCGCGGATAGCTCAGTCTATGTGGAGATATACTAAGCTCTATAAAGTGATAAACAGTGATAAACCACCAAGCACTCCTAATTCACGTTACAGGCTGTGTTTGAAAAATTACACTTAGGAGCTGATTGGTTGGTGGTTTATCACTCTCCACATTATCCCTTTCCAAAGCTTAGTACATCTGCCCCACAGTGTATGCCCACAATATCTGTTGGGTGTCAGGCTGCCAGATAAAATGTCTGTCAGTCTAACAGGTATTTTATCTGGCAGTGTATGCCCAGCATTAGGAATGAAGTGACTGCATCAGTGATATCTTCACACCTCTTTTGCCACTCCTGCGCATGCCTTGTCTGCTGACTACTCATGTGCAGCGGTGGTGGTGGATTGGGAACTTAAAGTGGCCCTGGAAAAAACTCTGAAAGTGGCCGCATGTAGGTGGAACCAAATAAACTGAATGAGGAGTCCAACACAAATATAGTTGGGATTGCAGCTAGTACTGCCATATTACAATATATAGAATATCCATGTGACGGCCATACAATAAAGAGAGAATCCACATGATCGTCATACAGTACAGACATCCCAGTAACTGCCATACATATCAGAGAGCATCCTTGTGACTGCAATACAGTACAGACAGCAACCCAGTGAATATCACAGGCCCTCCATAACTGGGTATTTGTTGGTTATTATCACAGGACCCCATAACTGGATATTTGCTAGTTACTATCACAGGACCCCCATAACTGGGAATTTGCTGTTATCACTGGACTCCACAACTGGGTATTTGCTAGTTATTATTACCGTACCCCATAACTGGGTATTTGCTGTTATCGCCGTACCCCATAACTGGGTATTTGCTGTATCACAGCACTCCTGGGTACTTGCCAATTTATTATCACAGTACCCCCATAACTGGGTATTTACTTTTTATTATCACAGGACCCCTATAACTAGGTATTTTCTGGGTATAATCGCAGGACCTTCATAACAGGTATGTGCTGGGTATAATCGCAGGACCCTCATAACTAGGTATTTGCTGGGTATAATCGCAGGACCCCCTGGAAATCACACATCTCCATGAGGGCGGCCGGCAGGGCTAATGGTCAGAGCGATGATCTGGGGGAAAATTCTCTCTTCCATTCCTCATGGCTGTGACAGGAAAGTACAGCTTTGGCAGTGCTGTAATTACACTGCTATGTGGCTCTCAGCTGCCTGGACTGTGGGATGGAGGGAGCAGAAAGATCAGAGAGGCTTTGTGTACAGAGGGCCTGATTCAGAGCCGCTCACTCTGACAGAGCGCTCGCTCTGAATCAGGGCCGGCTTTTTTATTTTGGAGCGGCCCCTTGGCCGCTCGCATAGCTGTGGGTGACCACCCACAGCTATATTGAGCGGCCATGATGATGGTCGCGATGGTCAAGACCATCGCGACCATCGGGCTTGCGACGAGACCCTTATGGTAGGGTCTCGTTCATCGCAAGCCCCAGAGAGCTTTCGGCTCTAACAGAGCCGGAAGCTCTCCACTGACATCACTTGTGATGTCAGTGGGGCCGCCCCCAAACGGCAGGCATTCTCATGGGAATGCCTCCATTTGGGCAGCCACCCCCCCAGCCCACCCACCAAAGGGGGCGAGCTGTCACTCAACATCGACAGCTCGCCCCCTTTGGTGCGAGACCCAGAGCGACGGAGTGCCCATCGCTAGCTGGGTCTCGCGCATGCACACGACGGAGGTGGCTCCGTCTTGCGCATGCGCTGTGGGCCACCATCGACCCAGTTGCGAACGCTCAATGCTTGCGAATGGGTCTGAATCAGGCCCACTGTGTAAGTATACATATAATGTGGTCAGGATCTTGTAAGTGTACTGTATAATGTGGTCAGGATCGTGGGGTCAGTATTACTCACCCAGTCCGGGGAGGAGAGCGGTATGTGGTCAGGGTGGTGGGGAGGCTAGGGTCAGTAACACTCATTCAGCCCTGGGAGGAGAGAGGTATTTGCTTAGGGTGGCAGGAAGGCTGGGATCAGTAGAGGTGGTGGAGAAAGCTGTGTGGTTCTGGTGGGTAGGGAGCGGCAACTGCGGATGAGAGCTCAGCCTGCACATCACAGGTACACAGAGCAGCACCCACGGAACCAATAGCTCCGCCTCCAGCAGAGCATGTGCTGCTTTAGAGACACTAAACCCCACCTCTCCCTGACTATATTGCATTTTTCACTGTGGTGGCGGCCATTTTGGGTGGGATTTTACCACAAGTGGTGTCCATCGGCCAGGCATCTCCGCACTGCAGTCAAACCGGCCCATCTTGGCATCGGCCCTTCTGACATTTGCCAGAATTGCCAGATGGCCAGTCCGGTCCTGGTGACATCACAAGTATAGGATAAGTGCAAATCAGTGTTTACAGAATTCAGTGATGTGTTTGAAGGCTTAGGTTGTCTGCCTGGTGAGCATAACATATATATAATCACGCAAGTTCCTCCATTGATACACCCCTGTAGAAAGAAAAACAACAAAAATAGATAAACTGCATGGAAGCCTTGGCATACTTGCCTACTCTCTCGGGAGTCGCGGGAGGCTAACGATTTTTCGGGTAACCCCCCGCAACCCCGAAAGAGTAGGCAAATCTCCTGCATCCTGCCCACTTCCTAGTGAAGTGGGCAGGATGGGGAGATTTTATGTGACGTTTGTGGGTCTATATGGAGGGGGCGTGGCTAAATAGTGCGAATCACGCCATTTAACCCCGTCCCCTCGCGGCCCTGTAAAAGGGGTGGGGACTAATACCGGCTATTGTCTGGCACCGCCCCCAAAGATGAAAGAAGCAGGTCCTCTCCGGCAGCTCCTGGAATGGTGCCCAGCAAAGTCGGTAAGTATGGCCTTGGGTGTGATAGAGAAAGTTGATGAGCCTACTGAATGGGTGAGCTCCTTAGTAAATGTGGAAAATAAAAATGGACAACTCAGAATATGTCTAGATCCAAGAGATTTAAATAAAGCTATTAAAAGAGAACATTTCAAACTACCAACCAGAGATGAAATCATGTCACAATTTGTGGCAGCAAAATGGTTCAGTAAATTGGATGCATCTTCAGGATTTTGGTAAATGAAGCTACAGTAGATGAAGCCAGCTCAAAGTTGTGTACATTTAATACACCAGAAGGTCGATACATATTTCTTCGACTACCATATGGGATTATTGGGTCTGATTCAGCAAGTATCGCAACTGCGAAAATGCACCCAGTCGGCCGATTGTTGTGTTCTGCACATGCGTATGCATTGCAATGCGTGTGCGAAGGTCTCACTGTCATCGGACTATGATTATGTACGCAATTGTCTGATTGCTGCGAACTGCGCATGCATATACATCACAATGTGCGTGCGCGAACAGCTCACTGCGATCAGTGACCACGCAAACCCATCGCAGAGTGCTTGACAGGAAGTGACCGTTTGGGGGTGGTGGTCCGGGAAACGCAAGCGTGTGAGTGCATTTGAACACCATTGCATGGGCGTGCATAAACTAACCATTACGATGGCATACGTAGCTTGACTACTCACTGCATGCAATGAAGTTAGCAATTTCTAAGTAAGGTCAGGGCTGCTGCAGTTCTGCGTGAGGGACCGATGGTACTCGATTTACCGATGGTTTCGATATTTTGCTAACACATTTGCATTCACCATCGAAAAACACGATTTCACAAAACTCACTTCTTGGTAAATTTGCGAGTTTGGTCTGGGAAAACTCACTCGTGTTTGTGAGAACCTGTTCGAGTTTAATCTCGCCCAAACACGATTCCTAGTAAATTTACCCCAAAGTGTAGCAATGCTCTCCATTATTATATTGAACTGTATTTATGCCAGTTAGTGGGTAGTACCCACTATTGCCTGATCTAGAGACTGCAATGGCATGCGCTGTCATTTGTGCCGAGGCCTGGCTCTCCCTAGTAAAGCAATGTTTATATTGTCCAACATAGCTAGACTGCAGATGGTTGCTCAAGCCTCAGGCAGCCTCGCACAGAAAGAATCTTGCAGTCTCCTCAGGTGCTAGTGCTGTGTTATGGACATTATCCAAATTTTGCAAACTTTACACTAGGAGCAGCTACTCTGATTTTAACCTCTGCACAGCAGCAGCACCAGCATGTTGCATCACACAAAGGCTGACTTCAGGAGATAAAAAAAACACAAGGCACAATCCGCTTGTCAATACAGTTATACAACTGTATTATAAGGTCTCATTACAAATCCGGATCCTTACTGTCCAGATCTGGTCAGTACGGACTAGGGGCCTGATTCAGAGCTGAACGCTCTGACCAGAGCGCTCGCTCTGAATCAGGGCCCTCCGGCTTGAGACGGTAGACGTTCCCATGGGAACGCCTCCATCTGGCAGGCACGTCCCCGGCACGCCCACCAAAGGGGGCGTGCTGTCAATCAACATCGACAGCACGCCCCCTTTGGTGCGAGACCCGGAGTGATGGAGAGCCCGTCGCTCGCCGGGTCTCCCGCATGCGCACGACGGAGTTCCCTCTGTCGTGCGCATGCGCAGTGGGGGAACATCGACCCGCTTGCGAGCCTACTGACGCTCACGAGCGGGTCTGAAAGACCCCCTAGGTTCAGGAATTTGCAATAGACAGCTTGACTGGGCAATAGGAGAGGTCTTTCTTAAAGACTGCTTCTGATTGGTCGGGTCAGCTGTCTATTCTCAAATTCCCTGAGCAGGAGGTCTGAGCTTACAGATGGTCGTAGCTTATATTTTTTAACCCGCTGCTTCCCAGCGTGCTTTACACTGACTACTGGTGCTTTTTTAAATTTTTACCTGCAACCCGCCAGGAAGCTTTGTAACTTAAGATCGAGGTATCTACACACACTTCTCATCCTACCACTCTACTACCTCTTCTCTTGATCATATACATCCACAAATCAGTAGTGCTATATCTCCTGTGGTCCTAACCTTAACTGAAATAAGTAATGTCTCTCTCTACTGGTATCTTTCCATCATTATGCAAGCACGCTGTGATTACTCCTATTCTAAAAATAAAAACCATAATTCTAACCCTAACTCTCTCTCTCTCAAGTTACCGTCCCATCTCTTATCTCCCTTGCCCCTCGAAGCTACCTGAGAGACTTGCCTACACCAGTCTCATGCACTTCCTTGACTTGCACAACTTATTGGACCAACTTCAGTCAGGCTTTCATTCCCAACACTCCACTGACTAAGGTGGTGAATGATTTGATCACTGTTAAGTATAAAGGCCATTACTCATTTCTTATTCTCCTGGATCTCCCTGCTTTATTTTACACTGTTGACCACTCTCTTCTCATGCAAACACTACAATTACTAGGTCTTCAGGGCACTATTCTATCGTAGTTCTCTTTCAGTGTTTGTTTCTGTGGGTCCAGTTTCTCATCGCTTCCTCTATCAGTTGAAGTACCATAATGCTCAGGCCTAGGTCCTCTGCTTTTCTCTGTCTATGGACCTGATTCAGACACGGACCCAGTGCCGATGTTTACAGTGTTGGGCAATGGCTTTTATACTGCGCATGCGAATAAGTCGCATTGCACATGTGCCGAGATGGTCTTGCAATGCCAGTCGCAGTGAGGATTTATTTGCAAAGTGATTGGCAGACAGGGACCATTTGTAGAAGGTAACAGGGAGGTTGCAACTAAACGCAATCATATTGCAACCGTTTTTGGGGTCTGTGACTGCAATCCCATACGTAGTTGTGAAGGCTTCAGCATCTCGGTTCCAATGGGCATTCAGAGTATCCATCAAGTTAATCAGAAGTTTGATGATTCACCAACATCCCTACTTTGTACACAAGAGTCTCAATACAAGTCCTGGAGTCCTGCATATTTTAGAAAAGTCACTGCGTACAAAGACGCAGCAACAGTGCCAATTGCATCTACGTCTGAATCAGTTCCAATACAAGTTCTTTTAGACTTCTGTGTCATCTGTATGTGGATAGCGGATGATACTAAAATCTACCTATCCTATCCTGATTTCTCCCCATCTGTGTTTGCCCCAGTTCCTGAATGTCTTTCTGCTATGTCATCTTGCCATCTCAAATTTAATCTTTCCAAAATATAAATAATAATATTAACACCGGCCAATAGCAGTTGCCTACCTGATACCTTAATCACTGTTTATAACACAATAATCAACTCTACCCCACAAGCTCACTGCCTATGCACTGTCGCTGCTCCATGGCCCTTGTTTCTGGCTAGCAGGGTGCCTGGAATGGCACCCTGCAGCCAGTATTGCTCCGGCAGTGCCACCAATAATGTCTTTTAGTCGCTACAGGCAGGCACCCTGCCATAATTACGGCTGCCCAGAGTGTCTTCAAGACTCTCTGGGCACTGCTGTAGTCCCAGGTGACAGCGGCCCCGCCCCCTACGCGCAACTTCCTGATGTCATTGGCAAAGGGAGCGGGGGCGGCACAGGATGCTCAGAGCCCTTGTTACAGCTCTGCTCTGTGTCATCCTTGACTCTGAACTCTCCTTTATTCAAATTATTCAATATGTTTACAAATTCTGTTATATATGATAACGCAGGAATATGTGGCTTCCCGACTGCTTTATCCCGCCGTGGGATAAATTACTGGCGTCTATATCTAGACGCCGCTCATTTCCCCGATGCCGGGAGACAGGCGCCCGGCATCCCGATCGAGCAGATGCCGGGCGCCGCAAGCAGACAGCCGCGGGGGGGAGGGTTAGGTTTAGGGTACCCGGGGGGGACTTAGGGTTAGGCACCACCCCAGGAGGGTTAGGGTTAGGCTAGGGGGAGGGAGGGTTAGGGTTAGGCACCCCCGGGGGGGACTTAGGGTTAGGCACCCCCCAGGGGACTTAGGTTTAGGCAGCGGGGAAGGGGGGGTTAGGGTTAGGCACTTAGAGGGGGGATTAGTGTTAGGCACAGGGGGGAGGTTAGAGTTAGGCACCCCTAAGGAGGGTTAGGTTAGATTAGACAATACTTACCTACCACGATTGGGATTTCCAGCGCTGTCGGGCTTCTGCTGCCGGGCTCTGCTATTTTGTCGGGCTGCCGCTGCCGGGATTCGCACTCCCGGCCATGCGGCAGCCGGGATATCATACCGATTCCTCTCAGGCCTAGAGAGGATTAAGGTCTTCCCTTCCTTCTCTAAAGTAAATAAATGTGTTTCTGTTGCATCAGTCATTTTGTTTAATATTTTATCCAAAGGTATATTAAATGATGTATTAATAAGTATATAGAGATTAGTGTTTATATCTATGAAGGTGTGAATAACTGCGGCGATATGTATAAGTTAGAACTGTTGTTGTAGAAATGTGTCTCTGTTGCATCAGTCATTTTGTTTAATATTTTATCCAAAGGTATATTAAATGATGTATTAATAAGTATATAGAGATTAGTGTTTATATCTATGAAGGTGTGAATAACTGCGGCGATATGTATAAGTTAGAACTGTTGTAATCCATTTTGTTCTAGCAATATAAAGTTATGGGTTTAAGATGGGTCAGTTTTAATGTGAGCAGACTAGTAGACAACAAGTCTCAGTTTTTATAAACAAAAAGGAGTTAAATCAGAATAACTTTGGGTTGCAATAGCAGGAGCTGAAGACTACATGGGAACAAGAAAAAAGAGTTAACATATATTGTCAATATTTTGGTTAGGACATATAAACAATTTGGGTCTAGTACGTATGAATATTAAATAAATTAATATTCCCCATTGGGTTACCTGGAGGTATAGCCATAATTAAGTATACAAAAATCAGCAGAAAGAGAGGGAGGGGGGAGCAGTCGAAGAACGAGGAATATAGAGCACACGAGGGTCAGGGGGTTGCCGTATGTATGTATGGCTGACTGATGCTGCACTGGGTGTCACAAATTTATTTTACAAGTATTCCCTACTGCTGCTAATATCACCTAAGTGTTTTTGTTGTAACTCTGCATTGGCAAAATACATGTATAATTACGCTGTCTTTAAGTAAAAGCATTGTCGTTTATTTTAGAATCTGTATTTGTGTGAATTATTTCATTGTCTTTTTATAACAAGTAAGGTTTATAAATAAATCTAGAACACATTGCGTTATCATATACATCTAAGAATCACATCCAGAATTTGCCCATATCTCACAGAAGACATTGCAAAAGCCTAATTCATTATGCACAATTCCAGCTAGCAAATGTTCATATACTGTACATAGTATACATTCCTATGCATAGAATACTTATGCATAGTATGCATACATATACAGAGTGTACATATAAGTAGTATACATATATATACATATACATACAGTGTACATATACATAGGATACATACACTGTACATTGTATACATACCTATGCATAGAATACATATGCATAGTATGCATACGTATGCAGTATACATATACTTACCTATAAATAGAATACATATACATACATACAGTATAAATAGTATACATAGAAGTAGCATCATATCTATAAGGTCACACATACCCAGTAAAACGTCAACTATCATCAGTACTGCGCATGTGTAAGACGGAAATTGTGCATGTACAGTTTAACTTATGTACAGGATCGTGGATAAGTAAGAAAATGACTTGTGTGTTTTTAAATCTAAGAGCCAACTGTTATATGGATGCTCTCAGGACTAACCTTTGAATTTCGGGAAGTATGTTGCTAAATCAGAGATGCAGATTTTTTCAGCCAATAGGTCAGTCTTGTTGAGAAACAGAATGATTGGAGTATCTTTAAACCAAGGCAGTTCCATTATGCTCTTAAATAGGGCCAGACTCTCACGCATGCGATTCTAGAATAGAAAGAAAGGAAATATCAGACTATGGAGCTCATTCAGACCTGCTCGCTAAGATGCATACTCTCGCTTCTGCCGATGGTATGCAGTGTGTATGCAGTGTGCGCATGCGCATACCTTAGCAAAAGTTCACAATGCATTCGTTTCGCTGCACGTAGACAGCCCAGCAGAGTGAGTGACTGGGGAAGCCGTTTGTAGGTGGTAACGGGCTGGCCATTAAAAATGGGGAGTGGAGGTGTAAACGCAGGCGTGCCTGAGCATCTCAACGGCGTTTTAGAGGTGTGCATAATTATAAGACAGCATCATAGTACACGTCACCTGGCTTGTTTTTACACTGAAGTGCTCGCAGTGCTTGCGGCAGGGTATTGTCAACCTCAAGCGCTGCGATAGCATCCGATGTTACCCGATCTACCGATGGTTGCATACAGTTCCTGGAGATGACGTGCACAAGTGGGCGTCTTAAAACAGGCTGGTGGGTGTCTGCATACACTATGTGATCGCTCTCTATGAAATTCTGGGTGTGCTAATGCATTGCTCTGCGATAGCTCTGCCTATGCAATTTGCATACACAGCACCAGGGGCGCCGAGAAGGGGGGTGGAGCGGGTACAAAAAACCCGGGTCTGGCACCGCTACCCCCCTCCTCTTACATCACAGCAGCCCAGCACACGCTGCTGTGTGCTGTGCTGCAGTGGGAGACTGCTTGCGGCTGCTAAGAAGCAGCCACAGCAGTCTCCTGTGCCTGTGGGGGGAGCGATCAAGCTGATCACGCCCCCACTGGTTATGCGCCGGGCTGAGGGGGCATGGCCACACCTCCCTCAATTAGGCCACACCCCCTTTTTTACCGGGGCCCATGGTGGCTCTTTTGACGGGCCTGCACATCGTGCGAGCAATCGCATCTAACGAGCCGCTTTGAATCAGGCTCTATGTGACTAATCCTAGAAAAGTTAATACATTCAAATGGACCAGTACTGCCTGATTTTTTAGTAGGTTATATAAATTATGGTCATTGTATTCTTTAATATTTTCCAAATATCCACATATGATAGTAGATCTTACTTACATTAAGCAATGTAATTATCCTAATAGTTAATATTTGACACATTTATTGAATCACTAAGGGGCCTATTCATCAACACTAAAATATTGATGAAGGTAATTAGGTTTAGAACTCTGCATGGAGTTCTACCTAATTACCGATGGTATTCATCATTCCTCTTCTCCATAAGTATCTATTCCGAAAAGCTGTCATTTTTGCGATGACAGCTATTCAGAAAATAGATACTTTTCCCTGCCTGCTGTAACTTACCGTAGCTGTAATCAGTGCTGCGCATGCGCCGTTACATTCACAAAAGCGGCACTGATTACAGCTGCGGTAACTCTGTGTCTATACACCCACCCCCCACCTACCTGGCCGCCTAGACCCCGACAGGCTGCAGCCGCAGACCCCGACCTCCCGCCCGGCTTGCTGAAGTGTTTTTTGTTTTCTTTACTTTACTGTGTTCTACCTGGAGAACACACTGTCAGAGCAGCAGCCGGAGCCGGAGGAGGGATCAGGGATCGACGGAGGGAGCCGAGGTGGGCCTACTCATGCTAAAAGCAGGTATGTATAACCCGCTATACGGCACCTGAGAGTGGCGTTTAGTAACACCTTCAAATTCCAAAAATACATAATTTTCGGAATTTGATGAATAGCCTAATTTCTACATTAGGCTATTAGGAGTATAGAAATGAATGCAGTCGGGCTTGATCAGGAGATATCAGTGATATCTCCTGTGTTAAGTGTGTTAATGAATACTAAAAACATGGTAATTAAGGAAAATGTCCTTTAAACCCATTATTTTAGTGTTGATGAATAGGCCCCTTAAACACTTAACTGGCATGGTTGCATGAGATGCGACTGCAGACAGCTGTGATTCAGCTGACAAGCTCACAAACCATGCGACCGTGCTCCATTGCTGCGTCCCCTGGCTTTTGAAGAGGAGATGTTGATGTCTGAGACTGCAGACATGAGTTCCGGAATCATGCACCAGAATGCCATGCGAACGGCATTCTGGAGCACATGCGTTGGGGATCAAAGTGCGAGGAGGGGATCTAAGCCCCCCCAAACACTATTTGGCTGATCAGCCGTAGCAGGGGAGATTGATTCAGTCGTCCCTGACACACGCTACGCAGAGCTCTGTATGTGGGGGCTGGCTTGCTCTTGTAAAGGTGGGGGGTAATTCCCAGGGGGGAGTTGGGTCTCTATATGCACTGGGGGTGGGGGGAGGGGGGTGTAATTCCTCAGTTAAAAAATATGGGGATGGGAAGGGGTTACACAAATGGTGATCTATTACCACTAGGAAAGGGGGTAACACTAATAGAGAGCAAGTGAAAATTGGGAGTCTATTGCAAATGGACGTGGGAAGTAATTTTACAATGGGGGCCGTTGGGCACGGGATGGTGCGAGACAAAATATTTAAATACATTTTTAAAAATACTTTATAAACTTTGTTACATTCTTTTTTTTTTAAATAACAATTTCTAACTGGTTTGGGGGAAATAATTGTCAGTTAAGTGGTTAAAAGATTGTTGGCCCTTTAATCGGTTCATTTAGTTTTAACTAGAGATTAGCGAGCTCGGACCTCAGAGATCCGAACCCACCCGAATTTTGAGATCCGGGGCAAGAACCGAATGTGCGTTTGGTTCAAACCGAGGCAAAACCATAGAGACAAAATCTTGTGGCTTGTGAGCTTTCGTCTCTATGTATATAAGGGACCACGCGACGGCCGCCATTTCACTCCGGCTGTGGAGGCTGAACAGGGAGGGTGGGTAGTGTAGGGCTGGGAGAGGTAGTACTACTTACCTGTGCTGGTGCTGTGCTGTCTGCTGTGTCCTGGGCTGGTGCACTGCTGATCCATCTGGTGCTGTCACTGCTGTGCTGTCTGCTGTGTCCATCTGGACTGGTGCTGTTGCTGCCTGCTGTGTCCATCTGGATTGGTGCTGTTGCTGATCCATCTGGGCTGGTGCTGTGGTATCTGCTTTGTCCATCTGGACTGGTGCTGTTGCTGATCCATCTGGGCTGGTGCTGTGGTGTCTGCTGTGTCCATCTGGGCTGGTGCTGATCCATCTGGGCTGGTGCTGCACTGTCTGCTGTGTCCATCTGGGCTGGTGCTATATTGTCTGCTGCGTCCATCTGGGTCCAAGTTCTGGACCCGAAAAAAAAAAAATATATTGTCTTTTTATTTTTTTTCTGTGTGTGCGTGTTAGGCTTAGCCGCACAAGATACAGCAACGCAACCTAGTTCTGGACCCGAAAAAAACCCACAAAAAAATAGTGTCTTTTGTCTATTTATTTTCTGTGTGTGTGTGCATGTTGGGCTTAGCCGCACAAAATACCGCAACGCAACCTAGTGCTGCCCGACTCCAGTCGTAATCAATCTGTGCTCTGGGCCCAAGTTCTGGACCCGAAAAAAAAACACAAAAAAATGTGTCTTTTGTCTATTTATTTTCTGTGTGTCTGTGTGTGTGTGCGTGTTAGGCTTAGTCACACAACATACAGCAACGCCAACTAGTGCTGCCTGACTCCAATCGTCATCAATCTGTGCTCTGGGCCCAAGTTCTGGACCCGAAAAAAAAACACAAAAAAATTTGTGTCTTTTGTCTATTTATTTTCTGTGTGTGTGTGTGCGTGTTAGGCTTAGCCACACAAGATACAGCAACGCAACCTAGTGCTACTCGACTTCATTCGTCATCAATCTGTGCTCTGGGCCCAAGGTCTGGACCCCAAAAAAACCCCCACAAAAAAATAGTGTATTTTGTCTATTTATTTTCTGTGTGTGTGTGCGCGTGTTAGGCTTAGCCGCACAAGATACAGCAATGCAACCTAGTGCTGCCTGACTCCAATCGTCACCAATCTGTGCTCTGGGCCCTAGTTCTGGACCCGAAAAAAAAACACAAAAAAAAAATTTTTGTCTATTTATTTTCTGTGTGTGTGCGTGTTAGGCTTAGCCGTACAAGATACAGCAATGCAACCTAGAGCTGCCCGACTCCAGTCGTCATCAATCTGTGCTCTGGGTCCAAGTTCTGGACCCGCAAAAAACCCACAAAAAATTGTGTCTTTTGTCTATTTATTTTCTGTGTGTGTGTGTGTTAGGCTTAGCCGCACAAGAGGTAGCAATGCAACCTAGTGCTGCCTGACTACAGTTATCATCAATCTGTGCTCTGGGCCCGAAACACCCCCCCAGCCGCCCCCCACCCCACCCCCCCGAAATAGTGTATTTTGTCTATTTATTTTCTGTGTGTGTGTGCATGTTAGGCTTAGCCGCACATGAACAAGATACAGCCAGCAATGCAAGTTGCAACCTAGTGCTGCCCGACTCCAGTCGTCATCAATCTGTCCTCTGGGCCCAAGTTCTGGACCCCCCAAAAAATCACAAAAAATAGTGTCTTTTGTCTATATATTTTCTGTATGTATGTGCGTGTTAGGCTTAGCCGCACAAGATACAGCAACGCAACCTAGTGCTGCCCGACACCAGTCATCATCAATCTGTGCTCTGGGCTCAAGTTCTGGACCCGAAAAAAAAAAATAGTGCAAGGCCAAGAACCACATGTTGTGGCTGCCACCAGCAGTCATCATGATAATGCAAGTCTGTCAACTTCCTTGTCCTCTATGAAGGCCCATGCCCCAGGGCTTAAGTCACGCCATGGATATGGTAAAGCTACTTTTACTGTAGTAAAGAAAAAAAAATCGAACGGCAAGTTGCCTTTAGATAAACAAAAAATTGGCAATATGCCATTCACTACATGAAGTGGCAATGAAAGGATAAGGCCTTGGCCTTAAATTATGTTGACTGCTGGTTCTGACAGCCCTTCAGCTTGTAGTAGTAGTGGTGGTGGTACCATTAAAAATTGAAAGTTGTTAAGAAGAGTAAGACAGCTCTGGAAAAACCAACTGTGTACCCTAAGAAATCGAAATGACAAATCCCCGAAGAGAGTGCAAGTGTGTCGGCGGTTGCCATGTGTGAGCCAGACCTAAATACTAGTGTACTGGAGGATCCTCCAAGTTCCAACATTTGTGTGCCCTCTGTAAATGTGGGGAAGGGCAGTCAACATCTTGCAGACGTAGTCAGTGAGGATGCTTCTGTTGTATTGCACATAGAGGAGGAGGATATTTTGGAAGTTGAAGGCACTAAGGATGATGAGGATGTTGGTGATGAGGATGTTGATGCCAAGAATGTTCTTATGTAACAGCTGTTGCCCATGGATTGAAAAAGCCAAAGCCCACTGTTGTCATGCCGGGGCAAAAGACAAAAATATCCACTTCTCACGTGTGGATTATTTCCACCCCAATCCGGACAACAGTTGTCAAGCCATATGTAACCATTGCCAAGCAAGAGTGAGTAGAGGGTGGGACCTAAACCACCTAGGAACCTCTTCCTTGTTACGTCACTTGGAGCGCATTCATCAAATATCAAAGTGTATGTCGCCAAGTTCCAAAACTCAAAACGTAACAAGTCCAGTGTCACCTACCTGCTCCCTCTCTGTGGGATCCAAGCACCTTCGATCTCCACCACCAAGACCTGCATCATCAACATCCTCATTCATCATCGGGAGTAGTCCTGCTGCATCCAATGTTGTTATTTGAAGCATGATTGACCCCTCTCCTATCCGTGATTCCTCAGAAGGATCCTTGATGACTATGCCTATTGCTGCTGCTGTTGCTGTGAGTGGATCTTCGTCCCAGAAGGGGACCAAGAGAGAGACTACTACTAGTGTATCCTCCAAAAAACAATTAACTGTCAGACAATCGTTTGCAAGGGCAAACAAGTATGACAGCAATCACCCAGTTGCACAGCGGATTACTGACTCCATAACAGCTATGCTGGGATTAGATGTGCATCCAGTATGATAACACAATGATAACAGATGTTTAGTACCAGACTTTAAAAATCCCTCTTCCCCATTCCTGTTCAGAGCATCCATTTTGTGTGCTGCCACAGACAGAATCCCCTGCATGCCCCTTTACTATGAATCAACCCTTCATTTCCCTGCCTTCAACTACATATATATTCCATCTCCCTCAGGCTTCTTGATTAATGAAAACATGTTTCCTTATGTGCCATGTTTGAATTTGAACTGCCACGTGTTTGTACCGCCCACTGCTGTCACTTAGCTTAGTCAGCCAGCTAGCTTGGTGCAAATGATGGGCCTAAACTGGATGAAAACAATATTGCTGTGAGATGGTCAACATTGTCTGGAAACGAGTGGAAATACAGGTTTATTGAGGTTAATAATACTGTACAAACAAGAAAAGAAAACACGCAAGGGTGGTTTTGACAAAGCCAAATTCAGATCTGAAACACGAAGGAGATACAGATCCAAAACATGGCTGTCGGGCACATCCCTAATATCTAATATAATATAATATATATATATATATATATAAATATATACACATATATTACCTCTTTTCTGTTTTCCTCCAGCTGTTGGTCATATTCACTGAGTGAGGCTAGGTAGATAAGAGCATTCACATTCTCAAAGCAATGGATCCACTTTTTTCGCTCCGATTTCTGTCCTCCAACATCGACCATCCTAGAAAGAGTATTGTACATACAGTGAGTAATGGTAACAATTATAAGAAGCTGGATGCATGGATGTAACTACCATATGTGCAAGGGGTGCAGCTGCTATGGAGGCCAGTGCTGAGGGGGGCCCATCTTCCTTGTCAAAATTACATGTGTTATATACATATTTCCCCATTGGGTGGTACACAGAGACCCTTACAAACTTTTGCTATGGGGCCTTCAAATACTTACACCCCTGGTTGGATGTATGAACTTTGCTTCATATTATGGTACACTTCACACCACAGGAACATATACAAATATTTACTGTTTAATTATGGAGTACCTTGCTCTCTCTCACCATCATCGGAGGCCGTATAGCACCAGATGATTAAGTATGCAAGGGATACTTAAGTATCCAACTCGCAGCGGGGGAAACTTTGCACCGGAGAAATTCATTGCTCCGATGTGGGGACAGCTGCTCCGAAAAGCTGCTGTCCCCTCGGTTAGTATCACAGCTACAGAAGTAGCTGCGTTGCCTACCTCCTCACCATCGGCACGGCTATGCATGCGTGACCTGCGCAAAGCCGCCGGGGAGGTAGTGAGAAGGTGGCAGAGGGATCCACTCGAATCCTTCTTCGCATCCCCGGAACTCCTTCCCATAGGAAGGAGCAGGGATCCAAGAACAAGTTCTTGTTCTCGCAAGCAAACTCTGAAAACTTTATGCTTTCAGAGTTTGCTGAATATCAGGTGATCCAGTTGGGACCCCTGAATGGCCGGTATCTAAAATACGTGGAAACTAGCATTTCCGCATGGTTACCGGGCCATTTATCAATGATGAATAGGCCCCTCTGTGTGAGTGGCTTCCGGCTTGCCTCCACATGCAGCCCTGTACTCACTTGCATAACTATAGAAGTGCACAGATCATTGCCTCCGACAAGTACAGCACATTCATCTCCTAAAACACTCTGTTCTGCTGTGTACAGCCTGATGATCTGGCTGCAGGTTGTACTATCTATGCCCACTTCAAAACTGTGGACATTCATGAGAGCAGATTATTGATAAAAAGGTGTTTTGACCCTAGCCAAATGAGTTCTAAAAATAAAATGATGAATTAGGATCTGTTCATCTATAAGTAGATTGATAAACGTGTTTTCACAATAAAGGCTCAGAATCAATTTGACATCAGCATTGTTTTGCATTAGCAATTGTTGATAACGCCTGTTTTGTTATTGAAAAAAAGAAGTGTGCAGTCCCGGGTCCAGGAACATGTGTTTGACAATTATGTGCATTAGTACTGAACATATTAACACATTTTTCTTACACTAATTTATTATAATCATACATTTGGCTAACTCTAAAAATAATTGTTTGATTTATTATGATTTATGTGGAATAAGTTGTATAAATCAGACGTATTGAATAAGCTAACTTTAGCCATAACTTTAGAGTCCACAAAAATGTGTACCCCCATCGCCCACCTGTCCATTTGCAACCAGGCAGAAATATCTATAACTACTCACCTAAGCTGAGCTTTGTCCACAGTGAAACAATACTCATTGATTCCTGTGGTTGGCACTCGGATCCTCAGAATGTCCTCATTTGTGGGCAGGTATTCATCTTGTGTGATCCGCTCAAGGTTGGTCAGGTAACTGCAAGTGATTTTCAAGTGAGATAAAGAAGGCTCAGATATTCCATTATTTAATCCTGAAACAAAGTGCTCTATTGTATAACTGCAATAATGCTCAGACATAGATGCCAAATTGCACTCATGCACAAATCATCTTCATATGGTCATAAATGTATTAATGAATGAAGGTATGAAACTCATATGTGCTCATACCAATCAAGTTATTTTATATTTCTTAACCTTTCCTTGAAACCTCCAGCATGTAAGTAATATAGTTAGGTCTCTGAAGGAACAAATCTATAATAAGCACCCAGTGGCGTAACTAGGGCAGGGCGAGCAGGGTGCGTGCCCTGGGCGCCGTGGGACCGGTGGTGTGGGGGGGGCTCCGCCGGCCACGGTACCGGCCCGCCCTAGTTAGCCAGTGTAGCACCGACCGCAGTGAGTGGGCTCAGGCTGTGCATAACAGACGCATCGCCGCCAGCGCTGGTGGCGAAGCGTGTGTTAAACAGCAGCCAATGAGACTCAGATGAACGTTCGGCTCCTGCAGTGGGTAATGGGACAGACGTCATGACATCATGACGTCTCTCCCATAATGCTGAGCGCGCCAGCCTGTCTGCACTACTGGGGGCACAACGGGGGAGGGGGGTGGCTACTACTGGAGGGACCTCTACTGGGGGCGGCTACTACTGGGGGCACCATTACTGGGAGGACCTCTACTGGGGGGGCTACTATTGGGGGCATTTAATCGGGAGGGGGAACCTCTACTGGGGACTACTACTTGGGGGGGGGACTACTACAGGGGGCATTATAAAAGGGACCTACTATTAGGGGCACTGCACTGGGGGGACCACTACTGGGGGCAATAATAGGAAGGACCATTACAGGGGGCACTGGATAGGGGGGATCACTACTGGGGGCCTGCATCAGGGGGACCACTACTGGGGTCACTGCATGGGGGGGGACTACTGCTGGGGCACTATGTAAGGGGCTTACTGCTAGGGGCACTGCACTGGAGGGACCACTACAGGGGGCACTAGATAGGGGGGATCACTACTGGGAACCTGCATAAGGGGGACCACTACTGGGAAAACTGCATGGGGGGGGCCTACTGCTGGGGGCACTATATAAAGGGCACTGCATGGGGGGGACTACTACTGGGGGCACTATATAAAGGGCACTGCATAAGGGGATACCACTACTGGGTGCACTGCATTGTGGGGACTGCTACTGGGGGCACTGCATTTGGGGGGACCACTACATGGGGCACTGCATTTGTGGGGACCACTACTGGGGACACTGAATAAGGGAAACTAATTGGGAGCTGTATAAGGGGGACCACTACTGGGAATACTGTATCAGGGGCACCACTATGGGCCTGCATAAGAGGGACCACAACTGCATACTTGGGGTACAGTATAAGGGGCACTACTGGGGTTAAGGTGCAATGTTCAGCATGAAAATAAAGGGGTGTGTCATGTTGACACGCCCCATTTTTAAGTGACCACGCCCTTTTTTTTTTTGCACGCACACATATCGGTGGGGGGGTGGGGCTCCCTTTTCAAATTTGCCCTGGGCTCCATATACCCTAGTTACGCCACTGTAAGCACCCATTACTTACTGAGATTAAACATAGCTTACGTTATCATAGATCACCATGACTAAAACTCTATTCATTTATTTCATTATTATATGACATAGAAAAAATTGCACAAGATCTGTGGTAAGGAGGGGATACATTGCCTCTGATATTATGCATCCTGTCCTAAATTGATTTTAATACATATGAGTGGAACATTCTCATTCTCTCTCAATACATTTAGACACATATATTTAAGACCATGTTATACCATTGAGTTAGCATTTAAATGTTCATATATTGGGGAGCTGTATCAAGCCTTGGAGAAATATAAAGTGGAGAAGTGGCCCAAAACAGCCAATGTTCATCAACACTAAAATAACGGTTTTAAGGACATTTTTCTTAATTACCATTATTTCAGTATTCATGAAGAGACTTAACACAGGAGATATCACTGATATCTCCTGGTTAAGCCCCCCTGCGTTAATTTCCACACTGCCCATACATTAGTATATTAGTACATTAGTATGGGGATATGGAAATTATGGTATTCATCAAATTCCGAAAATTATGTAATTTCGGAATTTGATGGAGTTACTATCCGCCACTGTGAGGTGGCGAATAGCAGGTAACACTTACCTGTGTCAGCGTGGGCAGGTCTCCCGACGTCTTCCTTCGGTGCTTTGGTCCCTCCTCTGGCTCCGGTGTCTGCTCGGACACTGTGTTCTCCCAGCAGAACACAATAAAGTTTAGAAAAATAAAAAAGTTTCATTTTTTTCTAAACTGTACTGTGGTCTGCCGGGAGAACACGTGTCAGAGCAGACACCGGAGCCAGAGGCGCTGCAGCAGGCAGGTAAGTGTGGGACAGGGGGGAGATTTGCGGAGGGGGGAGGGGGTTTTGGGGACACACACAAAATTACCGCAGCTGTAGGCAGTGCTGCGCATGCGCTGGTTTTACGAATGTAACAGCGCATGTGCAGCACATATTCCAGCTGCGGTAAGTTAGTGTAGAGAGGGAAAACTATTTATTCCCCGAAAATCTGTCATCGCAAAAATGACAGCTTTTCGGAAAAGATAGTTATGGAGAGGGAGGAATGATGAATTCCTCCGGTATTTAGTTAGAACTCCATGCGAGTTCTAAACCTAATTACCTTCAGAGAATTTTAAGTTATGATGAATAGGCCCCTCAGTCATTTATCTATCACAGTATTTGAAATGACAGCAGTGGCGTCTTTACCTGTCTGTGCACCCGGTGCGGCAGGCTTGTCCGCGCGCCGACAAATTAGGGGGCGTGGCCTCGCGGGTGGGGCGTGGCCTCGCAGCCTGCCCCGAACACCCGTTTTTTTTTCTCACCAGGGGTGCGGGAGGTGCAGGCTGGCCTCGGGGACCAGCGTGTGTGAAGTGCCGACTCCCTCACTGTGCTAGGAGCCGAGTGCTGCACGAAATGCAGCCCCCGGCTCCTGTCATTGAGGGGAAGCCAACACTTTGGTGTCACCCCTCTGTTGGTGACACCCGGGTGCAGCCCGCACCCCCCGCACCCCTCTTGTGACGCCAGTGAATGACAGTTAGATGCTGATTGGTTGCTTTGGGCAACTACTCTACTGTATCTCTCTGCAAGGCTTCATACATCCCGCCCTTTATGTTATAATGTACCATTTAGATCTAATAGAATTTTTTTATGTATTATTATTTTTGGATAACTAATATTAATCACTGATTAATACATCATGTGTTTTGTATTACTTGTGGACAGAAACAGCTCAAGGTACGGGCTGACAGGGCCGTGGCCCGGTCCGTACCGCCATAGCCTTGAAAGGCGCAATCTCGCTCCCCTAGCTGTTCACCGGTCTTTCCCTCTTGCGCCCTCCAATTACCCTATATTACTGATCTCTAACGTTGTGACTACAAATGTCACTAGCGCACGCATTGGGAGTTTCTAAGTACCCAGAAACCCCCCCTGACAAACCATTTTTTTTTCAGAGACAGAGACAGCCTTGTCTCCGTTTCTGCATCAGCCACGAGCCACTCGAACCACAATGGGAGCTGCCCCGCCACTGACTATTCAGCTGTCAGCTCTTCTGCATAAGGTGAATTTCATACCACCTGGTGCAGAACCGCTGACAGCTGAACCAGCAGTGGCCAGGCAGCGCACCGCTATCACAGCTCTCTCAGATGGAGAGCGAGATTGAGCAGGATGTTCACAACAGCCCAGCAGCAGCAGTAGCCCGGCATACAGGGTCACGCGGGAAGTCCCCATCTGCAGCTAGAAGCAGAGTCCACATATCAAAGGACAAGCTACTGTGTGTGTGTATGTGTGTAAGTATGCTATGTGTGTGTGTGTTTGTAAGTATGCTGTGTGTGTATGTTATGTGTTTTGTGTGTGTATGTATCTATGTATGTATGTATGCATGTATGTGTGTCTCACATATATACAGTATATATATATATAACCCCCCTAAAAATCCTGTGTTTGAATGTGATATATTCTCAGAAGAACTCAGCTTTCCTTGAGCATACTACCCGCCAATTGAGTGCCAAAGACTAAAGATAGGTTAATAGATAGATAGATAGACAGACAGACAGACAGACAGACAGACAGATAGACAGACAGACAGACAGACAGACAGACAGACAGACAGACAGACAGATAGATAGATAGATAGATAGATAGATAGATAGATAGATAGATAGATAGATAGATAGATAGATAGATAGATATAGACACATTTGATGAATTTATTGGTGCCAATGAGGGCCGATTTGATAGGAGGTCAAGCAGATAGTGATTTATCAGGTATATGGGGGTGGAGGGTTTAAAATAATTTTAAATAGGTTAGTTGGGGAAGGTTTTTTTCCCTATTTGAAGTCCCCACCCACCTGCACCTATTTATCTTCTCCTTGGTCATTGTTGTACCATTTTTTTAATGATTTTTTTTATTTTGCTCAGGGATCTATTATGGGATTTATTTATTGCTTGTCATTTCTTGGTCTAACGTCTCTTACAGAGTAGACACAGGTGGGCAGGTAAACATTGCTCTTCAACAGCCACAGGTAGTACAAGAGCTAGGTATGGCGCACTACCCTTTTGAAGTAAACCAAGTTGTCCTGATCTTGAGGGGGGACCTGTGCAAGTCCTTTAATTTAGGCCCAGGGCTGTTCCAGTTAAATGGAGGTGAGATCTCCATAACCCAGGCTATATCCGGAGCACAGGTCCACCCTCAGTTGGTTACCTAGTGCAGTGGTTCTCAAACTCGGTCCTCAGGACCCCCACACAGGTCACGTTTTGCAGGTCACCCAGCAGGTGAACAGGTGTAATCATTAATCACTGACACATTTTAAAAGATCCACAGGTGGGGCTAATTATTTCATTGATTCTGTGAGGAGACCTGGAAAACATGCACTGTTTGGGGTCCTGAGGACTGAGTTTGAGAACCTGTGACCTAGTGTGTTGGCTGCCTGTAGCTAATTGTTTGCAATCAAACTAAGCAGTAAGTACTGCAATTCCTGGGGCTGATAATTAGGATATACTCAATACCTGCTGCAAGTACTATGGATCTAGTTAGGACCCTAAAGATACACTTATAGACAAAATGTATTTATAGGAAAATTACTACGCTTGGTATTAAGACCATAATCTGCAGATATATCTGCAGATCACTCGATGTGTATCCACCTTAAGACTGTAAATTGGCAACAAACTGCCACATGTACATTGAATGGATACATACAGTATTAACCAAAGTGCGGACTAAAGATGTCACAAAAAAGCAGTTGCTTTCATATGGATTTGGATTCAAGTGGATAAAAGGAAACTATATTTTTATCCCTGAAGTTCCTGTGATTTGTATATGAATAGAGGTCTTTATATATTGTGTAGGATTTGTTGTTTTACAAGCAACACCAATGTTTAAATGTTTATATGCTCTGTATAAATGCTCTTTTAATATATGCATGTGTTTTATAATTAAAACTATTTTATTGGTGGTATTCAAACAAGCCTCTTATATACCTAATAGAGAGCAAGCACAATACAGTATACAACATCTCAAATTGAGAACGACTTAATACCAAGCGCAGTAATTTTCCTATAAATACTTTTTGTCTATAATTGTTTGCAATGCTTTCATGTCCACCCATTTTATTAATTGTTCAATTAATAAAAGCTGTAACCTTATATTGCCAGTCATTTGTCTGTGTCTTACTTTAGTCAGTGTTAAGTTGATTACAGTTTGTTTTCAGAGTAGCTGGGTATGCCTAGTTGGAAGCTATGAACCACTAGGTGACTTTTTCACTGTCATGTAATTTCCTTTAATAAAGGCTTATTTAAAGGATAATTTGTAATCCCTGAGACAATCGCATTGGTGTGATGCAAGAAGAAATATATGTATCCTGATGGCATTTATTGATTTTACCATTGCACCATTGTTTTCAATTACTCCATACCCCAAATGATGTTACTCACACTCAGAAGCACTGTGGTTTGCCAAACCTGCCTGTTCCATATATAGGGTTAGAGTTTGAGAGTAAGTGCGGCTATATGCCACACTTACAGTACCTCCCCATAAGGCTGCGCATAAAAATCCATGAGTCAAGGGAGAGATCTGGCTGCTAGGGGGGCGAGTTGATGTGCCTTTTCCAACCCTTGTGGCTTATACCCCTTTTCCACCTAAATTCAGGGTCTGACCCGGAGTTGGAACAAAGTTCCTATCCGGATCAGACCCGGAATTTTGCCGGCGCCGACTCGGGATATTCCCGAGTCAGCGCCGCTCACACCGCAGTCGGGTCTGCATAGACCCGGCTTTTGCGGAGTGAAAGTGGTCGCTTGGAGATGACATCATCTCCAAGCGCCACTGAAGCCGGACCAATCGGCCGGCTAGCAGCGCACTCCAGGTCATCGTGACCCGGAGTGCGCTGTTCTCATAGTGGGGTTTCACGAGCTACGCCCGTGTTAAACCCTGCTAGTTACCTGGGTTGGATTGCCGGGTCACTCGACCTGGCGATCCAACTCTCTCCCCTTTTACACCAGGGAGCTGCCCGGGTTAACCCTTCAAAAACCCGGGTTTTAGCTCTGGTGTAAAAGGGGTATAATTGAACTGACCCCAAAATGTTTAATGCAAGTTAAAAGTTTTGAGGACAAGACCATAACTCATCCATAAATGAAACATTATTGGGTACCTAGCTTACTGTGTTATTGCATTGTATAGATATGGTATACAGTTTTTTATGACACAAATTGATTTTCCTTGTGTGTCAAGTGCAGTAAAAATAATAGATGGAGTTTATTCTTACTAATCTGATTAATCTAAATAGAAATACTGTGTTTGAAATACTGTGCAGCTAAATGTACACTCAAAACACCGGGTGACTCAGATAACACTGGACATTATTAAAGTATCAGATATTTAATTACCGTCAGACCTTTAGCTAAAAATATTTTATACTATGTGAAATGAAATTATTTTGGCCACTGATGATTTTTCAAGATATAAACTTTCCACAAATTTTCTACAAATTGTAACATGACTTTTAAAAATGTCATATTAAAACAGAAAATGGTTGGTTTACCATGCAGATTTATGCTGGGTCCAATTTCTGTACCCTGAGCCGATGATCGTTGGAATCGGCTCATCTGATCAGGCCTGCATGCACAACATTTTCCCAAACGATAAGCTTTCTATAGCAGTATATCAGGTATTATACTATACTTGACTATAATTGACTAGTGCACACACTGGTTTTTAAACTGGTAAACTAATTGAACTATCAGACAGATTATACATCACTGTGGTGTGTAACATTACTCTCCAACGTAACATTTTTTTAAAATAATTGCTCTCTGATCCCAGCTTTTCAAACTACGGGGGGACCATCCCTCAAAGTCACCATTACTTAATATGTAGAGATGCGTGAACCAACTTTGTTTAGATTCTTAAAAGCAGGGCCATAACTAAGGTTGTATGAGCGTCCGGCCGCACAGAGCGCAGAGCCCCTATGGGTGGCACCGCCGCTCAACTACGGCCCCTGCATCTGTCTAGCAGGGAGTCTGGAAAGGCACCCTGCAGCCCGAATCTCTGCAGCAGTGCTGCCTGGAGCGTCCTTAGGACACTTCAGCCATGTACACCGCTGCACTTACATCCTCAGGATGCTCCGGGCATTGCTGTAATTCTCTGCGTTTGTAGCCCCGCCCCCTCCATGTGATGTTTATAAAGGGGCATGGCCTGCACTTGGCGCCATGAGCCATAGCTACGGCTCTGCTTAAAGGTCAACAAATTGATTAAAAAATCTGTAAATAGACAGAATTTCTTGAATTTTGTAACCAATAAATAATAAGTAATTTCAAACAGATTTGGGGCCGGTTTCAATTAGCCATGGTAAACCCACAGGCTGAAAGAGCCTCAAACAGAAATCCGTGGTAAGTGCTGCAAACTTGTTAACCCATAGATGCAGGCAAATATCCAGGAATCTATAGGTTAACGCGCGTTAGCCATGGATTTACTAAGGAAAGGGCTTTTAATTCAATAGCTAAAAGTCTGAGGCTGCTAGCACTTTTTCTCGTACAGTAAGTTTCAATGCTAATTGAATCCGGCCCTTGACCAGGTTCAAGAAAGTGCAATCATGTTTTTTGTTGAAGACAGGATGAATGCAAGCGGTGAACTTTGAAAGCATTAGTGTTCTCTGATTAACTTAAAAAATTTAATTAAATTGCTTTTTCATAATTAAAGATATTATTTAAATGTTGGGGTTTTATTAATTTAAAAATCAAAATTTTATAGCAAATGTTGAATACGTATCTGAAATGTAAATCACAAACCTAAAAAAGTGAACCCAAGCTACAAATTTCGAACCCACAGTTTTAGTTTTGGGTCTATTGATGATTGTCATGTGGAAATGTTTTTTGTACTGGGGGAAACTTTTTTCTATTAATGAGGTACTCAAAGTTGGTACAGCCCCACTCAATCTGCCTTGCAGGTCTCTGCATCTGGATCATTTTGAAAATAAACAAGGCTTGTGCAGGTTGTGGAGATTCACCTGATATGACACACCAGAGAATACCATAAATCATCCAATCGCCATTGACTTGACAATCAGAATAAGCGCTATTTTACACCAAAATGATTGAAGTGAATAAGCCGGGGATCTTGAGAGCCTGATTATTTACGATCTGAAGGAGGGGCCCAGGATCTTAGAAATATTGTGGGTAGATGGAAGTTCTCTCTTAATATACTCGAAAATTATAATTTGTCATAGATAGTTGTCTATTCTCATGCACTCACTAGTAGGCAGAGTCAAGCAATTGGAATTCCCTTCTCTTCTCATAACACTTGCGGATCCCAGGATCATTCCATAATTTCTTTATGGCAGTAACATGACGCTTTTCTAGCTCTTGTACACTATACACATCCAAACCATTGATTATTTTTCCATTGACCTACAAGGAAAGGAGAGGTTATAATGAGAAGGAACTGTGCAAATCACATCTTGTTTGAGCTATAGACAAGGATAGATAAGAATTGGTCAGACAGCCAGTATATTACAGATAAAACAGGCAGGCACATTGTACAGACCACACTGGTAGTCACATATTATAGATCACAGACCCTTGCACATTATACAGATCTCATTAGCAGACAATGAGTGTGATCTGTATTACAGATCACACTGTTAGGCACATTATACAGATCTCATTGGCAGAGACATTGCAAAGTTCAAATTGACAGACATATATTACAGAGCACACTGGCAGAAATTCTGCACAGATCACATTGGCAGACACATATTACATATCACATTTTCACCCAGGTACATTACACTGACCCCATCAGCAGAAATATATTATAGATCACACTGTAAGGCATATTGCACAGGCTCCATTGGCAGAGAAGTGCAGATCACATTGGCAGGCAGGCCTGGCGACAGGGGGGTACAAAGGGTACACTTGTCCTGGGCCCCAAGAATCAGCGGGGCCCCAAGGTTTAGAGGGGCTGCAGCACCTTTTTGTGATTAAATTAATGACAGTAATTAAAGCTTGCTGGTCGGGCCGTGCGCAAATAAACAAAAACATTTTATCAACTCTCCCTCCAGTTACCCTCCTCCGCCGACCCCGTCACCTGGTCTGGCCGGCCATGACGTTGATGTGACATCTGAATGATACATGAGGCTGCGCCGGCCCTTGCCTGGTCTGTCCCTCCCTGGTCTGTCCCATTTTTCTTTCCAGTTTATTATCAGACAAGTGGATTAGTTATATATGAAAAAGGATTTTTTGTTTTCTTATTTTTTACACATAACCTACAATTTATAATAACCATAGAGATATTTATGTATATGTGCAGTATTTAATGTGTCTTTTGTCATTATGATTATTATATGAAAATGTCTTTTAAATGAGTAAAGTTCATCTATATTTAATTCAGTTTTTCTGGTGTAAGACTCCTTCCCTAGTCCCACCTACTGTATGAGGCAGACTCAGAGTGACACTGACTGGCAGCAAGTAAGTGACAGTGCATTTTTTGCTGCTGTGTTGCTGCTAATGCTGCTTCTTACCCCTGAGGAAGTCTATTCAGACGAAACGCGTTGAGCCCCTGTTCCAGCCTCTCTCCATACTGCTGACCTTTTGCAGATAAGCATCCTATTATCTTATTTTTATGTTTTGTTAATCCTTGTGTACTCTGTATCCCCTTGTATTATGTGTCATTAAAACCCCATTGTGAAAAGGCATTTCTGAGAAAGGGTAATTTTCTGCTTATTTGAAGCCGACCTACTCTACTTGTATGCAAACTATTGGGGCCATCATGGGATATGGAAGGAGTTACCAGGACACACAGCATTACATGCAGTGATTCAAGTATTGTTCCGGTACACAATATATATCAATTACGCTATTGGTTCTTAAACAAAATACTACACTATATATGTGTTTTATCTGCCTCTGTTTGAGCCCCTTCTATTAAGCTTTCTGGATATTTTGGAGTCCCGGGTCCATCTCACCACATGGAATCCCAGTAAAAGACCTACAGATAAGCTTAAAAGTTTTATTATCTGGTACGCACATTTGTATTTGAGCACGTACATTTTTTCTTTATAATTACTACACTATCAGGCGCATGTTCTTTCCACACTTCACTTCCAGATATATATATAAAATACCTGTCTGTTTTAGTGTTTCATCAGCTCCGCCATTTGATTGCCCTAGACAATATTGTAAACTTTTTATTGTCACTGGTTATAATCTTTTATTCAGCATTGGGTCTAACATGTATTTACTTACCACTTCAGTGTTGATCTCTCTTTTATGTCTATTGGTCTCCCAGCGTTTTTTATTTGTATCTGATCTCAAGTGTGCACTTTAGTCTTTCATATATATTATTGTCTTTCTGCCATTTGTTATTGTTTCTAAGTCACTTAAATTTTTTTTATTGTTATCATATACTTTATTGATTTTTGTGAATGGATGGACTCCAAAGGTCTTTTCTGTTTGATTGGTATCCCAAATTATTTTGCACTTTTCAGATTAATTGTATTCATATTAAACTCATATAAAATTTTGTTTATATATATATATTTATTCAAATATATATTTGTATATAAAAGTTTGCACTGATACATCACTTTGTAGTGTTTTGTTATGTTGTATCACTGATACTCTGTATGTCATTTGTATTCATTTGCACTATTTGTTGTGTGTGTTACCATGACCACCCATTAGGTTTTGTTTATATTACACATGTAATATACATATGTTTGCAGCGCTGTGCACCCTTCAGATGACATCACCCACTGTGCTCTGTTTGTTCTCAGCAAAGGTTCCATTCACCGGAAGTTTGGCCACCGTATTGTTACACTGCTCATTTGTTATAGCATTGAAGGTTTAACGGGCCATTGGCACATGCAGCGGAGGAATGTGTGTGCGGGGGGTCAATTGTTGAGTGGGGGGGGGCCCAGAGCTTTCAGTGTACCAGGCCCCAAGATTTCTGTTGCCAGCCCTGTTGGCAGGTACATTCATACCTCCCAACTGTCCCGCATTTAGCGGGACAGTCCCGTTTTTCTGGGACTGTCCCGCCCGCGGGCCGCAGTGTCCCACGTTGGGGGGGTAGTTGGGGGAAGCATACACGCTGCTCTGCTATGCAGAGCAGCGTGTATGCAGAGGTAGAATAGACGCTGTGCGCATGTGCACAGCATCTATTGAGAGTACGGGGGGAAGCCCGGGGGCTGCCCAGCATCTCGGAGATGCTGGGTACGCCCCATTAGTGATGTAAACGGGGGCGTGTCATCTGACCACACCCCCATTATGATTTGGCCACACCCCCTTTTCGGATGCGTGCAACAGTCCCAATTCCCTCCCAGCAAATGTTGGGAGGTATGGGTACATTACACAGATCACATTGGCAGAGGCTCCCTTTGGCAGACATATATTACAGATCATACTGGCAGGCATACTGTACAGATCCTAATGGCAGAAGTATATTATTGATCTCACTGACAAGCACATTGCATAGAATCATGGGAGTTGAAATTATGATTCCTGTACTTGTTTTTGTACTTCGATATTCATGGCAGAAATGTGTTTTTTATAAGAACTATTGCAACACATGTAATTTTTATGGATATTACTAGGTTACTATGTGTTTTAGTAACCGTTTATATTTAAAATACATTATAGAAGCCTGAATGGCTATTAATGATCCTAAATTATTCCACTCCCCTTCCATAGTAATGTTACCATCCTCTTTCCTTCTTGTATTAATGCATAACTTTTCTCTGAGTCACCTACTTATCTGTTGAGTTAAATCTCAACTTCCCTTACTTATCTATCCCTTGGACACATACAGCATCTCATTTTCATTTCTATCAGTATTATCTCACGTCCGGCCCCCCTCTTCTTTCCTGTCATCTGTCTTCCCCTAGCTATACTTGGGTTCCTCTTAATACAAACTTTCTTTACTTTATAAGGATAATAAATCATGTATATCATTGCATTAAGTATACATTTTTAAATACCATTGTTATGCATAGCCTACCGATTGTCTCTTATCTGTACACAAACATTTTTTTATTTATCCTATTTTTTTTACGGTCTAACGACAATAAAGTACTCTGCATTGTTACTTGATTCAATGCAAGTCCACCTAATGAATAAGTTTGCTCAATGGTGTTCATCTGCAGAAATGAAGAATTTTAGTAAATAATTTTTTTTATTTCTACACAAATTTTTTATTGCAGTATGTTATTTTATCCTGTAGATGTCACTGTTACAACTGCTGTTTACAGAAATTATATGGCCAGCAGTTTGACAAAAAAATACTGCATGACAACATAATACTGAGTGGTGTGTATCTGATAATGATTGAGAGGATTATTATCAAGCATGTTGAAAATATGTTTAGAAGAAGACCACCTATAGATGCCATCTTAAGCGATGAATGGTCAAAAGAGCCCTCAGCATGTCTGGCATATTGGCAACAACAGTTGTCAGCCATTATAAAACACTGAGCTTAAAGAAATGTTGTAAAACAAAACCCCCTCATATCTTGCTCTTTTTAATGAAATGTATTAAATCTAGATATTGGTTATTTAGTTACTGATTCACATTTTTGGATATATGTACCCCCCTGTTTATACTATAAGGATATTAGGAGTCACTGAGGAGTAATCGGACTGCATAATTTACATTTATCACCAAACTCCAAGATGACATCTAATATCTGTAATAAATGAAAGTAGGGTGTTTACTCCTTTTTGTATACAAGTTTTATTTAAAACAAATCTGTTCCTAAACACACAAATACACAGTGACAATATGGGGCATATTTATAAAAATAAATATTTGCTTAGGCATCCTTGGGACATATCTAGGAAGGACAGCAGAAGATATCTGCAATATCTGCTGCTATCCTCCGATTTTCGTCCACAAAAGCATCCCCCTATGGGGGCTACTAAATTGTTGAATTTACCAAGCTCTTTAGATAGCATTACCCACTGAAGCTTACACCACATATTGACAAAGGACGACACACCAGGGAACAAGAGAAAAAGAGAATTGGGGTTAGATATGAGCGACCCGCCTGTCTACCAGAAATCCGTATCAATCCGAGCGTCGGCTCTGGTCTTCCCGCCTGATTCAGATTCCACTTCGAGGCAAAATGTCATCCTCGCAGTGTCAGATTCTTGCAGGTTTTGGATTCTATATAAGGCACCACGGATGGGACTCTGCACCATTTCCTTCTCAGTCATGCTGCTGTATGCTGCGCCTTTCTCTGCTGTACAGGCTGTGCTGTATCCTGACTCACAAGTGGCTGTGCTGCTTAATGAATGTGTATAGGGTGTGCATGCTTCTGGATGCTATGCTGTACTCTGCTGTATAGGCTGTGTCCAGACTCACAAGTGGCTGTGCTGCTTAGTCAAGGTGTATTAGAGGTGTATGCTGCTGTATGCTGTGCTGTACACTGATGTATAGGCTGTACTGTGTCCAGACTCACAAGTGGCTGTGCTGCTTAGTCAATGTGTATAGGGGGTGCACGCTGCTGTATGCTGTGCTGTACTCTACTGTATATAGGCTGTGCTGTGTCCATCAGTAAAGACATTCATGGGCATATATAAACCCTGTGACTCCATGCAGTTTGAATAGAGCTGCAACATCAAAAAATCTAAAAAAATGTATTAAATAATTGTATTGTTTTTACTGTTTGGAGTGCTTTGTTCACGTGCATATATAAGGTAAGCCCTGTGACTCCAGTCTACACAGGAATAGAGCGGTGACATCAAAAAATTAATTAAATAATTGTACTGTTTGGTGCATTTTGTTAACATGCATATATAAGGCAAACCCTGTGGCAGTAGCCCACAAGGAATAGAGCTGCTACATAAAAAAAAAAAAAAAATAATTGTATTGTTTGCACTGTTTGGTGCGCTTTACACTTGTGCGCTTTGTTGACGTGCATATATAAGCCACGCAGTGATCTGCAAATTGAAAAATGGAAATGTTTAGTTTAGAGAAGAGCAACCAAATACTGTCGCTGCAGCTTCTGCCAGCAGTCATGATGATACTAGTCCTCTTTCACCTTCTTCCACCATTTGTGCACCATCTGCACATGTGAGGAGCAGTACAAGTAAATATGGTGATAAGGACATAATAGAAATTGAGGATGCTTGTGTGGAAGTAGATGAGGATGAGGGGGATATGTGTGTACTACTACTATTTGACAGTGAGGATGAGGATGTTGATGATGTTGTTTGTGTAAGTCAGTCACCAGTGGCTGCAGTTCTTGCCGTGATAAAAAGAAAGTGATTGTGGGGCCTGGGCTAAAGACCAAAAAACAGGATTTTTACTCACCAGTAAAATCAATTCCTTGAAGTCCATCTGGGGGATGCCATTACCTGTGGGTTATGCTTTAGGTGGGTTTGAGGAGTGCACTAGCTAGTTCAAACTGACTCCCACCCCCTATATAACCCCTCCCCATAACCCGGTTCCTCATTCCAAGCCTGGAGAAAAACTCACAAAAGAATGGAGAACCTAACTAATAGAAATTAGTCTGAAGTCAAACAAGGGAGGGATCTCAGCATCCCAAAGATGGATTCAAGGAATTGATTTTACCTTTGAGTAAAAATCCTGTTTCCTTTATCGTCCATCTGGGGGATGCCATTACCTGTGGGATCATACCCAAGCAAGCCAAATGAAGGGGGGGGGGGGATCAGAAACAACTGCTCTCCAAATTTTCCACCCTACACTGGCATCACTAGAGCTGAATGTATGGAAACAGTAAAACTTTGTAAATGTATGTGCAGAAGACCAGGTGGCTACTCTACACAACTGTTCACCCAAGGCTCCATGTTGTACTGCCCAGGAAGCTCCGACCACATGAGTCAAATGGACCCAAATTGAGTCCGGAACCAACACTTTGAAGGACACATAAGCCTGCCTAATGGCAGCCACTTTGCTAGTGCCTTCTCCAAGGTACTTGTGGCCACGGCATGGAGGAGATTAACCCTCATGCCGCGGCACCATTTTTAAAAGGACCTTTAGGCGCAGTGCGCCACGTACTGCGAATGTATAAGTAATGTGTTTGAACATGTCATTCAATGTGCTGTGTGCAGTTGTGGAAATTTACTTTTTAAATGTTTAGCCTATGCACTTATAAGGAATGTATAAATTGTTTTGTTTTAGAAGGCTGTAACATTTAAGTCAAATGGTTATGAGACATTCTCACCTCCTAGTGATATGTGAATTATCCTGATGTAGTGACCAAACCTTCGTTTAGCACTTTCATTGAAATGCAATAAGAACTTAGAAGGTGTTAAGACTCAGAAAGCCAAAACTGGTTTAGTCATAGACATGTGAAAAGACGAATGCAATAAAAATTTGCATTATATTTACCTTTTCAGAAACAGTATATTCTAACTCAGTTTGTGCTTAGGAAACCAAATGTTTTTGGGTGGTATCAACGAAATTGATTTAATTTCTGTGAAATGTAAGCAGTATTTATTTGTTTTGTGAGATAGCATGATTGGCTAAGAGGAACCCAGGGCAGACTTACCCCCTGTGGTAATGTGTATTGGAGTAGCATAAAAGAAGGCTTCGTGCCTGGTAAAAATTGTACAACCCTGTTTATCCTTTTTGGAGAAGAACTGCTATTTGATTTCTGTAACATCTTGTATGCTGATTATTCCCCTTCAATCCGAAGAGACGAGTCTTCTTTAAGACTTTGAGCAATAAACATCTTGCCTGACTTCAATTGCCTCAATCCTGTGACCAACAGAATTGCGCCAAACGCTATTCCGTTCTCCGGCTGTTCTAGGTAAGAGCTCTGCGTCTCCAAGTTCAAGCCCTCTGCCAAGCTACCGTGCAGACCTGGTCCATAGAGAGGGATCAGGAGGAATCAGCCGACACCAATCAGGGGGTGTGGCCGCAGCTAGTCAAATGCATACGCAGTAAGAGCGGTTTCAGGTGCCGGTGGTAGGAGCCTGATTGTATGTAAAAAGCGGTTCCAAGCGCCGTTGAAAGGAGCTTGTTGGTGGCAGCTTCAGAAAATGCCCATGGCGCAGTGGGCAGAGTCAGTGACAGGCGGTCACTGTTGGTGAGTGGGAGTCCAAAAGCGCTAAACCGTGACCAGGGCCAGCCTAGATGAAAGGCGTCCAGTCACAGTACTAAAAAAAAGACTGAGGATCCGGGTTATGGGAGGGGTTATATAGGGGGGTGGGAGTCAGTTTGAACTGGTTAGTGCATGCCTCCAACCCACCTAAGGCATAACCCACAGGTAATGGCATCCCCCAGATGGACAATAAAGGAAAGCCACCTCTTGGTGTGGGATTATTTTTACCCATATCCTGACAACATTTATGGAGGCAACTACTCCATTTGTGTGGCCAAAGTTAGTAGAGGTAAGGACGTTAACCATCTAGGCACCTCCTCCATGTTACGTCATTTGCGGCAAGTTCATGAAATTAATTTTAAAATATTATAATGTAATTAACACCCTCATCATCAACCTCCTTATTAGTGAGCGGAGGTAGTCCTTCCAAAAATTGGTTTGTAGGTGCCCAAATAAACCAAGCACCTCAGCCACAAAAGTGGCAGTCCCTGCCACTGAAGTGCGTGGTTATTTAAACTGCGCATGTCCTAGTTTTTAAGATCCAACATAACGGTGAGGGGGAGGGCCCAAGGACAATTCCATCTTGCACCACTCTTCTTTTCAGAATGGGTTGTATATTGGGGGTGCATTCGGGATGGTCTATTTGCATGGTCTAATAAAGGAAAGTTTACTGTTGAAAAATATGAAATTGCCAACACTGGAATCCACCATTACAGAAGTCTCTGTACTTTGCAGCATAGGGCAGCAAAGGTCTTCCTTATAGAATTTGTAGTTAATATTTATGAATATGAGGCTTATTTTCACATTTCATTAGTTGCTACTTCAAATGTTCTTTTTCAGTAGCTTGCATAAAACAGAGAGTATTCTCCAGTGTGCTGGAGTAAGGCACATTCACCCTCCTCTCCCCATGTTATAGCTTCTTCTTGAGTAGGTTTTGATGGTTTGTTGCTGTTCCTCCATTTGCTGAAGCATATAAAGGGTGCAATTCCACCTGATCACTACCTCTTGCTTCAGTTGGTGGTATGGGAAATGGAACTGTTCTTGCAGCCCTTGCAGAATGAATGCCAAAAATGTCCAGAAATTTTTCAGGCCACAGACAGCATCTCCTGCAAACCCCTGTCATTTAAAAAAAATCTGAACTACCAAGTTTATCATGTGGGTAAAACAGTGTGTTATCAGAAATGGCAAATCCTGAGGAGATTCTTAGCGGGGTAAGCCATCTTGCTATAACATCCCTGAGTTTTTATAACAGATTGACACTGTTATGCTTCTTAGTGAAGCTGGTGATACAGAGTGTAGCCTTCCTGTGAATGAGCTGGCGTTTAATGTTACTTATTGCTGCTGCTAAAGACAATACACCCACCCAGTGGGCTGTCACAGTCATGTAATCTTTAGTTTGACCACTACCGCTTGTCCACATATCTGTGTTTAAGTGGATAGGGGACAAAATGGCATTAAGGACCAGGAACAGGCAAAAAATTTATTGTTTTGGTAAAATGGAATCGAGGTAGAATTTGGTAGCGGGAACACAATTCAAGTAAGTTACCTTCCTCCTCCTTCATAAACTTTCTTAGTCAATCAAACAGTTAAATTAACTAATCAATCCTTATTTCTTTCTTTTACAGGATCTAGGGCAGTATGGATGGTTTAATGGTTAACATTACAGCCATGGCCAAAAGATTTGAGAATGACACAAGTACTGGTTTTCACAAAGTCTGCTGCTTCAGTTTTTATGATGGCAATTTGCATATACTCCAGAATGTCATAATGAGTGATCAGATGAATTGCAATTAATTGCAAAGTCCCTCTTTGCCATGACAATGAACTTAGGGCCTGACTCAGAGCCGCTCGTAAGCGGCCACTCGTTCGCTCTGAGCGATGTTTCCACAACTGCGCCTGCGAATGTGTCGTAATGCGCATGCGCAAACCAGTCATTGCGGTCGGAAATCGTGCACTCGTAAAACAGCGAGGGGCTGCTAATTTGATTGACAGAATGTACCGTTTGTGGGTGGTAACAGGGGAAGGTGCTTGAAAACAGGGGAGTGGAGATCCGAACGCAGGTGTGCCAAACGGTCAAAAGGGCGTTTAATGGGAGTGCATAATTAGTAAAGGAGCGTCATCGACCACGTCACTTGGTTGTCTTTTAGCCTGAACTGCTCGCAGTGATAGTGGGAAGAAAATCTTACCACAACCACTGCGAGCAGCTCAGATGCCTTTCGATGTTCCCGATTAATCTAATAAATACCGGAGATGACGTGTGATACGAACGGCAAAGGGGCATCTTTACAAAATAGTGATCGCATTTTTCGGACGCTCGCTCAGACATAGAGGCATCAGCACACTGCAAAGAGCGAGCGCTCAATTTAATTATCCGGCCCCTTTTTTAGAACAAGCGTCCGCAAATAGCGTCCGGCTCCGAATCAGGCCCTTAATCCCAAAAAAAACATTTCCACTGCATTTCAGCCCTGCCACAAAAGGACCAGCTGACATATCAGTGATTCTCTTGTTAGCACAGGTGAGAGTGTTTACAAGGCTGGAGATCCATCTGTCCTGCTGATTGAGTTAGACTGGTAGCTTTAAAAGGAGAGTGGAGCTTGATATCATTGTTCTTCCTCTGTTAACCATGGTTACCTGCAAGGAAATACGTGCAGTCATCATTGCTTTGCACAAAAAGGGCTTCACAGGCAAGGATATTGCTGCTAGTAAGATTGCATCTAAATCAACCATTTATCGGATCATCAAGAACTTCAAGGAGAGAGGTTCAATAGTTGTGAAGAAGGCTAGAGGGAGCCCAAGAACATCCAGCAAGCTCCAGGACCATCTCCTAAAGTTAATTCAGTTGCGGGATCAGGGCTCCACCAGTGCAGAGCTTGCTCAGGAATGGCAGCAGGCAGGTGTGAGTGCATCTTCACGCACAGTAATGCGAAGACTTTTGGAGGATTGCCTGGTATCAAGAATGGCAGCAAAGAAGCCACTTCTCGCCAGGAAAAACATCAGGGACACACTCATATTCTTCAAAAGGTACAGGGATAGGACTGCTGAGGACTGGGGTAATGTTATTTTCTCTGATGAATCCCCTTTCAGATTGTTTGGAGAATCTGGAAAAATGCTTGTCCGGAGCGCTACCATCAGTCCTGTGTCATGCCAACAGTAAAGCATCCTGAGACCATTCATGTGTGGGGTTGCTTCTCAGCCAAGGGAGTGGGCACACTCACAATTTTGCCTAAGAACACAGCCATGAATAAAGAATGGTACCAAAACATCCTCCAAGAACAACTTCTCCCAACCATCCAACAGTTTGGTGACAAACAATGCCTTTTCCAGCATGATGGAGGACCTTGCCATAAGGCAAAGTGATAATTAAGTGTCTCGGGAAATAAAACATTGAAATTTTGGGTCCATAGCCAGGAAACTCCCCAGACCTTAATTCCATTGAGAACTTGTGGTCAATCCTCAAGAGGTGGGTGGACAAACAAAAACCCACAAATTCTGACAAACTCCAAGCATTGATTAGGCAAGAATGGGCAGCCATCAGTAAGTATGTGGCCCAGAAGTTGATTGACAGCATGCCAGGGCAAATTGCAGATGTCTTGAAAAAGAAGGGTCAACACTGCAAATATTGACTCTTTGCATCAACTTAATGTAATTGTCAATAAAAGCCTTTGACACTTATGAAATGTTTGTAATTTTACTTCAGTATACCATAGTAACATCTGAAAAAAAGGTCTAAAAACAATGAAGCAGCAAACTTTGTAAAAACCAATACTTATGTCATTCTCAAAATTTTTGGCCATGGCTGTACTGTCTCACAGCTCTGAGGTCATGGGTTCATTTTCCAACATGGCCCTAACTAGGTGGAGTTTGTATATTATCCCTGTGTTTGCGTGGGTTTCCTCCAAGTGCTCCGGTTTCATCCCACAATCCAAAGCATGCTGGTAGGTTGATTGCTAACAGAAAGATTAACTCAAGTGTGCATTAGATGGGACAAGTGATTCTTATCTGCCTTCAAATTCTAAGCTAATCCTTCTTTCTTTTTGTTACAACAACTCAGATGAGAAAAGACAATGAAAGAAGAATGTTTGATCATTACCGTCCCCAATGCCCTCCTTGATTAACATTTTCGGAATTAAAGAATTAAATTAAATTACGAATCAATCCTTTCTTCCTTCTGATCTTGTTCCTAATTAATGAAAACATTATTGGTTACATTCTATGGGTTCATACAGTTTATTAAACTGCCATCCTGTCTGTTTCACTCTGTTTCCTAGATGTGTCATGTTTAAAGTTGAACTGCCTCATGTTTGTGCCGGGATGTAGTTATTGGACTAGTGGCCATGATAGGCGTCTAAATACTGATACCAACCATCAGGATGCCGCTGTCGGTATTCTGACAGGAGGCATCCCAACAATCGGCATTACATACCTACGCCCGCTGCTGTCACTTAGCTTAGTCAGGCAGCTAGCTTGGTGCAACCTAAACTGGATGAAAACAATATTGTGATGTGGTCAAAATTGACTGGAAATGAGTGGAAACTAATGTTATTGAGGTTGATAATACTCTAGGAACAAAAAAGGCTCAAATTATGTGATTTTAGGAAAAAATACAAAACCAAAACCTGTCACAGCGTTTTGGCAAAACCAAAACCAGATGACGATTTAGAACCAAAACCATCAAAAATGGTCCGGTGCACTTCTCTAGTTGGGGTTAATCCTATTAGTAAGTAGCACAAATAATAGCAAACACCTCAAATTCAATACCAGAATAATTACATTTATAAATTTAACAAAAATTATAACATTCAATCTGAGGTTAGCAATTGGCGATAAAGGAACCAGTTGGTGGATTCATAAAAAACGTAAAATACATTCCTGTGTAGGGGAATTTAGAGTGTCTATATATGGAGCTCATTTTTGAAGGAAACTCCGAACTTCTTTGTCAATATCAGGTAGTGTCCTTTTTCAATATCCATATGTGGAAAAGATAGGTAAGCAGTAAAAATATTCAAGGAGACGGCTGATTTTCGGATCAGCTGTCTCCGTGCCGAAGCAATGATGAATTTCTCCAGCAATCGCATCGAGATGGAATGTTAATGATCAGGGTCCCCGATAATTAATATAATGAATAGAGCCCTTAATTTCTACAAAAGTATTGTAGGTGAAAGTTAACACGTTCACCTATTTTTGTAAAAATTACGGGTCAGAGCTATTTATCAAGCATGTAAAGCATGAGATATTACAGATATCTCCTGGTTACAATTCTCCCCTGATAATTTCCACAGTCCCCATACTTTATTATGGGGATGTGGAAATTATGTAATTTATCAAGTTGCGAAAACTTGTGAGTGATACTGTATGCCACCCTGAGATGGCATACAGAACCTTTATCCCATAACAAGTTGCCTTTTACACTGCACTTTATGCAGTGTAAAAGGTCTGTGCCCTACCTGTTGTTCTCGGCTTCCCTCCTCCCCGCTCCTCTGATCCATCCGCCGCATGATCAGTCAGTACAGGGTTAACCTGCTGGCTGGGTCTTCGAGCTGGAAGGAGAGAGGAGCCGGGGAGAAGCAGCAGGACACATTGTCTGCCTGTCAGTAACTACTTATAAGTGCAGCTCCTGCAGGCAGTGTGACGGTAACATCTCAAATCGGACCGGGCAGCGGGGGGGTGGACGGGACCCAGCAGCGGGGGTGGATGACTGGCAGCGGGGGTGGATGGGACACCTCAGAGGACTGGGCAGTGGGTAAAGTACAGGACCTAGCAGCTTGTGGCGAGGAGGGGATGTGGACGGGACACCTCAGAGAGATCCAGGCAGAGTGGGGACACAGTGCAGTTTAAGGGGAAAAGTATCACATTTCCAAAAAGGTGTCTTCGCAGAAATAGCATCTTTTTTGGAGATGATACTTTAGTAATACAAGGATGATGAATAGGACTTAACAAAGAACTCGTGGCGAGTTCAAAACTAAACTATCACACATGATATTTTTAGGGTCCTTAGTACGGGATCAAAGAAAATATCCTAGAGCTTGGATACCACACTGAAAACTGTATCTAGAAATTGACCTGCAGCGGTGTGATAGAGGGGAACAATTGCAACCCCACAAGCACTGAGACAAAATGTATAGGAACACACACACCGCGCTGGTAAACAGATGAAAAATTAATAATGGAATTTAATAAATTACCAAAAAATTATGCAAATGAAATAGTACATTGGAAAAATCAACATAACATGTATCGGAAACAAAAACAAATAATAACAAGAAATAAAAAAACATATAGAAATGAATAATATAATAACTAGCTGGTTTGCAAATGATAATACTAGTTGTGCTGGGTTGAAATAAAAAATAACAGTTCCTGCATGGAAGGATTCCAAATAAACATATGAAAAACGTTTTGACACACTTTGCTAGTTAATTATTGGTCTTGTAATAATGTAACCGCTTGCCTGCAAACAATGTATCAATTTGAATATCCACACTGATAGATAATCTGGAGCTTGTATAGCACAACAGTTAATGGCTTTTGGGATACTTGAAGTGTTAACCCCGTCGGGCACACAATGCTGAGAAGATTTAAATTGCTGACCAGTTTCAAAGTCTTGAACAGTTGCACGGTAGAGATGATGTAATTGTCTCACTGGCTGTGCAGTAAAAATCACTGACCAGGTCAGAATGCACTCAGAGACACGCAGCCTCAAAGATCCGGTGCGGTGGCTCTCCGTCCGGCTATACAGTATGATTGCCTGCCGGATACCAGGGCCAAGGGAAAGCTGAGAGGAGATCCGGGTAAGTAATTACGCGCGGCCGCAGCTTGTAAATTCTCCTCGCACCAGGATCAGACACTGCGGACACTGGCAGCACTTTGCAGGAGCAGGTTACAGGTCAAGACACTTTGAGCAGGTATGGGCAGCAGGGGTCTATCTAGAAGCCAGGTCGAAGTATTCTCAAGAGATTTGGACAAGGGTTTTAGCATACTAGGTGCCAAAAAGCTACCCAGATTGCGATTCTTTTTGAATACTATTTTAGCTTTTGGTTTAATACATTTAGACAGAATTGAGTCGTTCAATAACATAGTATAATTCTTATTTACTATGGAACGTATTTGTCTAGATTTGTTATTAAACTGTGAAATGAACAGGAGGGATGAAGAATCCACATCTGAATCTTTCCTAGAGTTATCCTTGGATCTAAATACTTTGGTATCCTCCTTGTTATTTAAGGTAGGTCTAGAAGAAGTCCTGCTCTTATCAAGAGCATGTTTTCTTGCTTCATCCACCAAATTTAAGGGGTATCCCCTATCCAAAAAATTGATTTCCAATTGTTTGCCATGAAACTCAAAATCTGACCCCCTAGTACAATTCCTCCTGATACGCCCCATCTGACTTTTCAGTATGTTGTTTATCCAAGGCCGATGATGGCCGCTCTCATAATGAAGATGGGAGCAGCAATCAACTGCCTTGGTATAGAGAGTCAAAATTATCCTGTTTCCTTCAGCGGAGTGACATCGAGAAAATCAACTGAAATGTGACTGAAAGTGGAAGTGAAGTCAAGATTCCTATGATTAGTGTTAAGATATTTAGTGAATTTTACAGTTGAATCAAGATCCCCATCCCAAACAAAAATTAAATCCTCAATAAATCTGCCATAGAAAACCAGATTCACCCCGAACGGTCCACTCCAGATATAGTTATCTTCGAATGCACCCATATAGAGATTAGGAAAGCTCGGAGCGAATCTGGTTCCCATGGCAGTACCGAGGGTCTGGAGAAAATAGGTGGAATCAAACAAAAAATAATTGTGAGTTAATATGAATCTCATTGAGGCTAATAAAAATGTCCCTCCGAGATCGCACCATCTTTCAACAGTATATTCTCTACAGCATGCAGGCCTCCCTCATGTGGAATGTTGGTATATAGGGCCTGCACATCCAGGGTAAGAAATCCATACCCTGGACGCCAGCTGAAACTTTCAAGTTTATTAAGAAGATGTATAGTATCTCTTATGTGCGATCTCAGAGAGACAACATAATTTTGAAGAAAGTGATCAACATAAAAGATAAATTGGATGTGAGGGAATTAACACCTGAAATAATAGGATGACCTGGGGGTGTAGTGAGGGATTTGTGTATTTTTGGTAAATAATAAAAAATAGGAGTGACAGGCTAATGTGTGAATAAAAAATTAAATTCCTCTCTAGTTATCACTCCCTCCGCTCCGCCAAAGTATCAGTCAAAAGTGTATGTAATTCCGTTTTGAATTCCATAGTCGGATCCCTGGGTATTATTTTGTAATAAGTGCAATCATGAAGTTGTCTGAAGGCCATATATGCTGATCTGTCGAGGACGACGACTCCACCGCCCTTGTCGGCTGACTTAATGACGATGGAGTCGTCATCCTGGAGAGACCTAAAAGCCTTCCTCTCATCAAACGTTAGGTTTAATCTCCCCAAATCCAAATGAGGTTTTTTATTACACAAAGTTTGAAAATCTTTAAGAGTTTTTTTGTAGAGCAACTGTATCGTTGGGCTTTTTTGGTGAAAGGGAAAGAACTGCGATTTCTTTATACATTTTTTTGTATTAGAATATGAATTTGAAATAGAATTATTAATGTTGAATACATCTGTTAATTCTAAATTAGGAGTATCGCCACTCTCTTCTTTTAGTGTTTTCAACATTGATAGACATTCCATGTCATCCATGTCAAGGAAAATGGGATCATTAGATTCTCCAATTTTAGATTGTTTTTAGAAAAAAAGTATCTCTGTCTACAGAGAGATCTAACATAAGGGTTCAATTTAGAAAATAAATTAAATAAATTGGGGTTAGAGCTTGGGGCATAGCTGAGTCCCTTAGACAATAATGCAATTTCAGAATCTGTGAGGGTTTTTTGATAAGTTAAATATACCCCTTGTTTGGGAATCTTTTAGCGGTGCCTTGGTCTTCGCACCTCCTGTTCGTCCCATTCCCCTCTTTCCCCTGCGTCTCTGGATCTTTTGGTGGTGGAATTGGTTTTTCGAATCGTAACGATTGTTGTGTATTGGTATTTTCCACTCTGGGTCTCTTACCCGAAAATCCTGATTTCTATAACTACTAGATTTAGGACCGTGCTCCTGTTTCTGTCCTGGGTGTACCTCTAGAGGGAAAGAGTTTAGATTGGACCGGTTCGTCTAGTGGGATTCTAGGAGATAGGGGGCTCATAACAGATTTGTTTTTTTTCCTTTCATCCACATGATGCATTCTCTCATTTTTCTTATCATCTAAAAACCTTTTCTTTTGGAAATACATGTTTTTCTTATGAAAGAATGACTGTTGGACCAGATCTCTCATCCCTGAATAATTTTTGTTTCTTATTTTCAATTAGCTCATACTCGGATCTTTGAGGCTGCGTGTCTCTGAGTGCATTCTGACCTGGTCAGTGATTTTTCCTGCACAGCCGGTGAGACAATTACATCATCTCTACCGTGCAACTGTTCAAGACTTTGAAACTGGTCAGCAATTTAAATCTTCTCAGCATTGTGTGCCCGACGGGGTTAACACTTCAAGTATCTAAAAAGCCATTAACTGTTGTGCTATACAAGCTCCAGATTATCTATCAGTGTGGATATTCAAATTGATACATTGTTTGCAGGCAAGCGGTTACATTATTACAAGACCAATAATTAACTAGCAAAGTGTGTCAAAACGTTTTTCATATGTTTATTTGGAATCCTTCCATGCAGGAACTGTTATTTTTTATTTCAACCCAGCACAACTAGTATTATCATATGCACACCAGCTAGTTATTATATTATTCATTTATATATGGTTTTTTATTTCTTGTTATTATTTGTTGTTGTTTCCGATACATGTTATGTTGATTTTTCCAATGTACTATTTCATTTGCATAATTTTTTGGTAATTTATTAAATTCCATTATTAATTTTCCTTAGTACGGGATGTAGTGAATTTACCTACAATTGGGATGCCAACTATTGCAATCCTGGCACCGGAATCCTGACCCGTGGCCAGAACACCGGTGCAGGAATCCTAACATCAGTTGAGATGCCGGCGCCGGAATCCCAACAGTCGGCATCCCGATCGTAAGCATAGTGGGCCTGGTTAGCCGTGGGGGTGGTGGGTTAGGTTTAGGCACCACGATGGAGGTTAGGGTTAAGCTGTGGGGGGTGGGAGGTTAGGGTTAAGCAACCCCGGTGGTGGGTTAGGGTTAGGCAACACCGGGGGGGTTTAGGGTTAGGCACTAAGGGGAGAGTGTTAGATTTAAGCACTAAGGGGGGAGGGTTACGTTTAGGCACTAACCGGGAGGGTTAGGGAGTGGTGTAGAGAAGGTTAAGTTTAGGATGCAGGAAGGGAGGGTTAGGGGTCGAAGGGGAGAGGGTTAGAATACGCTCTCTGTATTTTGACAGCTGGCATCCAAACTTCCAGTCTCCCATACCCAACCCCTTAGTACGGGCTGCATACTCTCAGCCACGAGCTGCCGCACCCATGTCTTTAGCGCTGGGTGAGTGATGAGGAAAGGTAAGTGAAACATCTTTCCTTTACCACATTTTGATGTTCAGAAGTTGAAAGTAAGGCTTATACATATATACTTTATTGAAATACCAATGAAGAGTTTCCATTTATGTGTATTAAAATTACTATGAATTAATTTTTTATCTATTCAAACATAATATACCTTATTTTCCTCCCCGATATAAGGTATCCGAAGGGTTTCCATCGCTCCCACCAGAGCCTGGGCACTGGTGACAATGTTCTGATGTATAAGCTTTGTGTACTTTATGCGGCTTTGCTCTGGGAAACCAAGTCCATAGATGATACGCATCTGCTTAATAAATGTGCTCTTTCCACTCTCTCCTGTTCCTATTGGAATGACCACAAGGGAGATAAATGCAATCCCTGTACATACAAAGGTATAAGGTAGAATAAATAAAAACAAAAAAACAGTTTTATTTAAAATGGATAAAAAAAAAAAATTATATTCCTTAGGAACACACCTTTAAGTCAAAGCACATATTTTATAAATAAGTCTGATTACAAAATAGAATTAGCTGTGTGACTGTTTTACTACTACTTTGCTTTTGTAGCAAATGTTTGTCATGGAGTGAGCAAATATTTTGTTGGATGATGGGCAGATAAAGGCAAATTAGGTGCACTCCTCACTACTGCTGGATTGGCATAATAATGTGCCAGATGCAAAGTGGCTGTAATTGCAGTAAGCTGCAGAAGCCAAAATTGCTACCGTATGCTAATGTGAGTATCTGTAGGGTTTAAAGAAGCAGCACCACCCATTGATTTTCCATCCATAGATACACCCATCATTAGTATCGGCACTTGCACCTGCCCCATGCTGGGTGCTTCACATTGAACATTGCACCAGCCCCATGGAGTAACAGAATGTCCATTTGAACATGGCCCCCGAAATCAGTGTAACTGCAGAAAAAGATGCAGCTGCTGACCGACACATGCTCACCTCCCTGTTACCACCCAGGAATGCCCACTGAAATTACCTCTTTCTGCATCCAAACTCGTTCTGCGTCCTCCCGTGGTAACCATCAGGATAAATACGCATTGCAACTCAGACGCATATGCACACTGAAAACATTGTCCGCATGTGTCCAACATCAACAATGCATCCACTTTTGAATCAGGCCCAGGGAGTTTTTAATATGCAAACAGACCTGAGAATTACAATCTCTCTTAGGGGCCAGTTCATCATCACTTAATATTCACAAAAGCAGGTGAAAATGCACATTTTCACCTGCAATTGTAAAAATTAAGTTATCGGGCCATTCATCTCCTACTTACATTAGTTTTGCGGAATGGCCCGCTGTCCCCATACACTAGTATGGGGGCAGAATTCATCAAGCTCCGTTCGGACCCCGTTAATTAACATCATGAATGGGCCCCTTAGTAGTGAAAATCACCTTTTCATAACATTTCTATTAAAACCTTAGCATATATAGGGGCTCCTGGAGAGCTGGATGAACTTTGTTTCTAAATCGAATGCATAAATCAGCCCTAAAAAGGTGTACTCTGCTTAGTAATGGCAGTATTCTAAAATACGTTCAGCTTTGCAAAGATGGTATACCCAATGGATATAGCCAATGAGCGGCTCCTCCACGTGGGTCCCAGCCAATAAGCGGCTGCTAATGGAAGCCGCCGCTGATTGGCTGGCACCCCAGCACTAATGATAGCTCAAGCCCGGAGCTGTCATTAGTGCTACTGTAACAATATGCTGTAGCGTCTTGTTACAGTGTCTCCGGGGCCCTCTTTGGAATACTGCGGAGAACATCGTGGGACAAAAGGTGAGTATTGGATCTTTTTTTACAGGTACAACCATTGGATATTTTACGTTGAGAAGGGGACGTGAACATCTGGGAGCAGGTGAGTATGTATGTGTATGTATGTATGTAATAAAACTTTAGTTTCACGGTGTGTGTGTCTTGTTTTTTTTTACACATTTCGTTACAGGTGAACTACAGGTACCAGTGGCCCCTTAATGCCCTGCATGATGGTACTTGTGGTTCTCCAAGTACTAGCATGCGGGGGAGGCTTGCTGGGACCTGCAGTTCTACTGTAAAGACAATGTTGTTTTTTCAAGTTTTAACACTACACCTACACTATCAACCTGCCACCCACCGCCCAGGGGTGGCGGGGATAGCCCGGGCTATCAGCTTATGCCAGGGGTGCCCTGGAGAGGAGGTCCCCTTTATTGGAGGGGTCCCCAACTCCCCGGGGATCCCTGGCCTGGGCTGACTAGCGGTCAGGGCTGATACTGCTGCTGGGGGGCCCGGTGAGAGGCCCTGTGGCATCAGCCCCCCACTAGAAAGGGTCCAGTGCTGGTTTTAATTTTAGGGGTACCTCTACGCAAATTTTTTTACCCCTATAATTAAAACCAGGACTGGCCCTGCAGCCAGGTGCTGGTACCTACTTTACGGTGGACCCCTACTCATTTTGTTCCCCATCATTTTTGGTACCAGGACTGGCTGCCAAGTCCGGGGCTGGTTATTCTTTTGGGGGGGGGACCTTATGTCATTTTTTTTCTAACTTTTAACAATTATTTTACAGGTTCAATACACAAGCAGCCTTCACATATTTCACTGATGTGTGCAGGCCTCCAGTAAGTAATCTCATCTAAACTCGCATCTAAACTCTCATCTAAACTCGCAACTAAACTCGCAATTTTGGGGAAAAAAACTTACTTTGCTTCACCATCGGAAAACTCACTTTCAGCTAAACTCACTTCTTAGTAAATTTGCGAGTTTTAAAAGGGAAAATTCTCCTGAGTTTTGGTGAAGCAAAGTGAGTTTAAACACAACCAAACACAAACAAACTCGATTCTTAGTAAATTTACCCCTTAGTGTCAGTTAGGCTTTTTATGGGGTACAGACAGATTTTCCCAAAATACGTTGTACTTTTCGCTGGTTTCGCCATTCGCAGTTTTCGCACATTTGCGTTTTCACCTGTTTTGTAGTTGAATTGGGCGAATAGCGGGAATGCGCATTGAGAAAGCAGACATAAAGTTTGTATCAAAACTGGCGAATGCGGCAAAAACATCGCATCGGTGAATGCTTGTCGCCGATCACAACTTTTCGCACCTAATTGAATTCGGCCCTTAATTGGCTAATATTTTTCCAAAGAACGCTCAGAAATGTCAAGTTTTTTATGATTGAATTAGGTCAAGAACATCTATTTATAATTCATCCACAATTAAACACATTTTTTTTATTAAAAGATATTGATTTTTAATATACCAGTAATTGATATATCAAACCATCGATGATCGGACCATGGCGACTTTGCATTTCCCCGGTGGCTGCTGCTCTTTGCAACCACTGGGGGAGGGGTTAGCGCTGGGCGACGTCAGCGCATGGGTGGAGGAACTCTTAATTTCCACACATAACATTAAAGCCACCCACACCAGTCATTGCATAACATTTGAGGGCATAACCTGCTTCTGGGGTACCACTGAAATGTGACACCTTCATACCATTCTTGGCGCAGTGGTGAAATTCCGATTAGACACGTGCCTAGGTGTCCCACTTATTGGGGGGGGGGGGGGGCAATACTTGGATGCTTCTTTTAGTACTGTCAGTTCAAAATTTACTGCACCATACACCATTCTGAGTGGAGTGTAAATGGGTAGGACATGAATACTGCCCAAAAAACTATCCTACTTAGTAAATATGTATACATAATTAAAAATAAAACAAATTTACAGTTCATGGTTTTTTTTATTATTATATTAACTGGGCAATCATCAAACAATGAAAATAATAAAATTAGGCAAAGGGGGATGGCAATTATTGTTATGCCTAGAGGCCGGGGCGTAACTATGCATTTGAAGGCCCCATAGCAAAAGTTTGTAAGGGCCCCTATGTACCACCCAATGGTGAAAAATGTAAAAGACACATGTAACTTTGACAAGGAAGATGCACCCCCCTAAGATCTGGACCCCATATCAACTGCACCCCTTGCACCTATGGTAGTAACGCCCATGCCTAGAGACACTCTGACCCCTAAATCTGCCCCTGCGCACTACACAAACAATGATTACACCACTAGAGTTATTGAGGCTGCCATTAATAACAGTGCATGTGCATCATCTAAGCATGACTCTGAAGTCATGAGACATATAACTGGGTCTGACATGCACTAACCGGCGTCGGCGAATGCGCAGAAGCACTCTTACTGGATTTTTTCAGAAAAATACACTGAGAATTGTGCGGTGAGGATTTGCAGGGACAGAGCCTTCTCGCAAGCTCTGTCCCTGCTTGAGAATGTTAATACATTCTTATGATAATTCCTAAATTTGCAATGCAAATTTACAGTAGGTGAAATTATTACACTACAATCTGCAATTGAAATGCGGATTGTATTAAATAGGGGAAAAAAACGAGAAAAGAAAAGATTCTTTGTCTGGTGCACATATAGGGTTGGCACTGCTTTGATAAAGCCTTACTGGCGAAACGCGCGTTGGCACTCCACGCTGCAGCCGGGTCTAAAGCACAATTGAATGCTAAACACGTTGAAAAAAATATGTATACATAGATATGATACCGGGTTAATGAGCACTGTTTATGTGGTTGTATGTGTAACAATGACGAACGGTGACTGATGCTGAGCTGAGATGAGGATAAACATAACACATACGATCATGTAAATCACTGTCAGTATTTGTTTATATGTCCACCCAAGTATCCTGCAGTTTGAGGATCACTATACCTGATAATAAAGACACACTTACCTTTGAACAGAGCTGGAGTCTAGAGATAGACACAATGTATATGAACTAATACAGAACAAAGATACATGTGTAGCACAGTGGCTGTAAAATTGACACAGTTTCAACTGCTAGTATTGAAACCATTCCCGCAGAGTATAAGACCATTAACCACAGATCCTAAGATTAATATACGCTAAATCGGATGATTGTAACAATATTGTTGGAATTCTTGATAATCTAATGTTAATATTACAGGACCTGGTGGAGATATATATATATGTGCAGCATAGCTGCCAGGATATGGTAGAGATGACATCTTCAAGTGAAAAATAATAATTAATTAATTTCACCTAAATAGATATATTATTAATATTGACAGTACCTGGGAATATATTCCCTAATTTATTATAAATATACTAACATAATACAGTGTGAGATTTAAACACTGAAAATATACTCCATTAGTCCCAGACATCTCAGTCCTATACGTGTAATAGACTGATGACAGGTGAAATTTTAAATCACCTCTTTTTCTCAATATATATATAATAAACAGACATACTATCTTCTCTTATTTTAACATATTTCGCCTTTTCATTTTCTTGGGACCTAGACCTACCTTTTAATGAATTAAATGAATAAAAGTTATATTTTATTGTGATAACAGAGAAGTTAATCATATATTGAATTTATTTTAACCCTATATGTGCACCAGACAAAGAATCTTTTCTTTTCTCTTGTTTTTTTCGCAATTTCAATTTAAGATTGTCAGGTGGCACCTTCATGTACATTATATTATATTCCTAATAAAATCTATGAAGTTTTAGGGTGTCAGAATACAAAAATCTAAATTCTCTGTAGTAGTGAGATATATAAAAAAATATTTTTGGGTGCGAGATCACACCCTCTGTATTAAATAGGGTCCTAAGGGGCATATTCATAAATGTTATTTTTACTAAAATAATGTAAAAACAGGTGTTTGCACACCCTTTTCAAGTGCAAGGGTTTTTGGAGGAGAATTTGCAAAAATATCCTCCAAGCCCTTAAACTGAATTTTTTTTTAGTAAGCAGATCACATTCCCATACTTGTAATGGGAAATATGATCTGCCCAAATTTCTGAAATTTAAATTGTAAAAAAATAGCGGAGGGAGCCCTGTGATAAAAAGGCTATCTTCAGATGGCGTTATTATGACTTCTCTCCCATTTCCTCTATAACAGCTAGAACAGAGCTCAGAGCTGGCACCTGTTATCAGCCATATGTGTCTAAATAGACCAGGGGCTGATTAGTGAAGAAAATTAAAAAAAGGAAATAATAAAATAAAACTTACCTGCACGCTGCTGCAGCCAGGGATCTGTGACCCAAGTTAACTGAAGCTGTGAAACTCCCAGGCAGTATCTCAGTTGATAGCACTGATCAGCTGACTGGGGTCACAGAGAGAATGAACGACATCCCAATCCCTAGCTGCAACAGCGTGCAGGCAAGCGTTAGCTTAGCGCAGGGGGGGGGCGGTCAGCAGAGGGGTAGCAGGCAGTGCATGCATGGTCAGGCGCGCCAAGAGCGATGCCGGGCCGGGCTCAATGGGGACATAGCCTGATCGTAGGAGGCATGGCCACGCCCCTTTAGGATTTTTTTTTTATAAAACAATATTTTTGCAGGCGCGCTGGGGAGGGGGGGGGTGCCGTGAGACCCCTGAGTCCAGTGATTAGCCAGTCGGGGGCGCGATCAATGTGATCGCTCCCCCCACAGGCATGGGAGACTGCCGCGGCTGCTACTTAGCGGCCACGAGCAGTCTCTCAGTGCAGCCCAGCACGGCTGCCGTAATGAAAGAGTGAGGGGGGGAGCAGCGCCGGACCCGGGCCCTCGTCATGCCCCTCCAGGAAGCCTGGGCCCGAGTTATTAATAGCCGCTCCCCCCCTCTTTTTGTGAAAAATACCCTGAGACTTGCAGGGAAGAAATTCGCAGGGACAGAGCTTTCTCACAAGCTCTCTCCATGCATACGATATTTTATACATCCTGGCGATGTACTCAAATATCTCATTGCAAATTTGGGCAAATTTATCACATTCCATCCACATCTAAGATGCAGATTGGGATAACTATGCCCCTAACAGTAACAATAACAGTTGATTAAAAGAGAAAAGGACAAGTATATCGTTTCTAAAAAAAAGCAGCAATAGCAGAGCCTCTGAATGTGATAAACACACAGGTGTCTGTGGACAAATAAGGAAAGAAGCAGTATTTTCTCACGGTTCATCAATAATCAGTCAAGATACACAATAGTCTACCTGCTTTTCAGTAATGACAACATACCAAAGAAATTCCAAGAATATCTTGTTCAAGCAAGCAATAAGATTGGCAGTATGTCAAAACTACTACTGTATATACAGATAACGGCACTGAATATACAAATTGTAATAAACAAGTGAACTTTAAAAAGAACTAACGAGGCGAGTGGATGTTATGTAACAATTATGTAACAATTTTCTGAAAAATTACTTTTTTAATGGATGAAGGTGTTATCACGCTATGTCCAGTTCTTAAATCACTTTTCAGTGGATAATTTATATTTACCTGGAAATATCTCAGTTTCTTCTAAACATAGCATAACACCTTCATCCACTTACCTCTTCAATTGTATTTCAGACCACAGTATCATACAACCCTCTACAGAATTGCAGAAAAAAAGGGAAAATATATATATTTATATTTAAAACTAAGAGAGGTTAACCTGGCACTTATATGCTAACAATCTAACTTTTGAATAATTATGAAACAAGGTGCTTCTATTAATGTATGCACTCCCCAATATAATGGGTAGCAGCTAGATACTAATAAGTGTAGGGGTGAATCACACATACTGTAAAAACAAATATAAAAGATGAAAGTGACCAGTGCCTATAAAGTGCTGTAAGGTAAAGAGTGCAATTAGTGCTATGCACTGTAAGAAAAAAAATAATATATGGAATAGCTTATCTTATTTCTTTTGTCTTCAGACCATTCTTAGGCCCATAATCTTATATATAAAATTAATTGGTCTGTTTATTTGTTTGTTTATTTGTCCAGTTATGAATTCGGACACCCTGGCATCGATTGGTATGAAACCAACACGAGGTGGTCCAGTGGGATCCTGGCCAGGTTTTAGAGGGTTTAGGGTCCCTGTATGATGACCCATTGGTGTACATTGGGCAGAACTTTGACTCTGGGAGCCTGTTCGGACTCAGGGAGCATGTTCTGAGCTGTCCACTGGATAGATTTGGACAAAACTTCACAGAGTGGTAACATTGGATCCCAGAAGACATACTAGGGGGTTGAGGTCCTGGTCGGGACTCCAGTTGGTGTACACTGGGCAGAACTTTGACTTGGGGAGGCTGTACAGAACTTTGACCCAGGGAGCTTGTTCTGGGTCTTCCACTGGATGGATATGGATGAAAATTTCACAGAGAGGTGGCAGCTGGTCTGGGATGCCTAATGAACTGGAGTGGTTGGGTCCAAGTTGGACCTCACAGCAGAGTGCACCGAGTAGAACTTTAATCCAGGAAGCCTGTTCTGGGCCTTCCACTGGATGGATTTGGACAACATCACATAATAAAACGTAATAACTTGAAGATACACCCCTGCACCAATTGTAATGAAACCAACGTGGGTGGTCCAGTTGGATCCTAGCCAGGTTTTAGAGGGGTTAGAGTCCCAGTCGGACCTCCTGTTAGTGTACGCTGGACAGAACTTTGATCCGGGGAGCCTGTTCTGAGCCTTCTACTGGATGGATTTACATGAAAACTTTACAGAGTGGTAACACTGAAGACATACTAGGGGGTTGAGGTCCCGGTCGGACCTCCCTTTGGTGTTCGCTGGGCAGAACCTTGACCTGGGGAGCCTGTTCTGTGTCTTCTACTGGAAGGATTTGGATGAAAATGTCACAGAGGGGTGGCAATTGATCTGGGATGCCTAATGGAGTAGTTGGGGTCCCAGTTAGATCTCGCGGCGGAGTGCGCCGGGTAGAACTGACCTAGGGAGCCTGTTCTGGGCATTCCACTGGATGCATTTGGATGATATTACATAATAAAACTTAATAACTTGGAGATTTAAACCCGGGCAAAACCAGGTACTTCAGCTAGTCATTTGATTAAAGCAGGGAGACAAAAAAAAGAAAATATCACAACATTGGGCGTATTCTTAAAAACAGTATCTTGCTACACACATAATTAAAAACGCAATTACCTCAAGGAGGCTATAAACAAATGGAGAGACTATGGGGTAAATTTACTAAGAATCGTTTTAAACTCGAATAGGTGCCCACAAATACGCATGAGTTTTCCCAGACCAAACATATTTTGTCATGAGAGTTTTTGGCAAAACACATGTGAGAATGGATTTGTTTATAAAACACGTACGAGAATGCATGCATCATCCTAGAAACATGTTCTGATTGGTTGCAGCAGTCACGTCATGTACACATTGCCCAAGCATATAAAAACGAGGGTTTTGTTGGTTGGAATTTGCAGAGAGACAGTGAGGAGTGTGTTTAGTATAGCTGAGCGGGTCCAAGAACCGGACCTATCTGAACTTCGTGTTCCGAGGCGTGACCCGAGTCTGGCTCAGTTTTTCTCGCCTGACTCAGATCCAAAAACGAGGCAAAACCCACTGTTGGATTCTCACGGGTTTTGGATTATATAAATGTCCCTGGGAACAGCGCTATTTTCACTACGGCTGTGGAGAGAGAAGCTAGCAGACGTGTAGTCTAGTCAGTCGCTTAGGCTGCAGTATATAATGGGGGGATCCCCTCAGTGGGTGCTGCAGCTGCTGTGTCACTTCTCCTGTCAATTAACTGTGGCTGCTGCTGTGTTGTTGTCCTGTCCATAAGGCTACTGCTGTAGTCCATTAAGTTGTGCTGTGTTGTCCAGTGGGTGCTCTTCCCCAGTGTAAAAAAAAGTACTTTTTTTCATTCTTTTTTATTTTTTTGTGTGTGTGCCTTATCAACTTAGCTGCACTATTATTGTTCGGCGAAAGAACCGCGGTTTATAGTCCACGTATTTGTGACTTTGCAGGTGGTCTGTCAGCACTTGGCAGGGGTGCTTTGTTATAAAAGTGCTTTTTGTGTGTGTGTTAGCAACTTAGCTGCGATATTATTGTTTGGTGCCACTGCCGGCCATACCGCAGTTTATTATCTACGTATTATGACACTATAAGTCATAGCGCATTGTTTTATTCTTATTCATAAAAAATATTGTGACACTGTAAGTGGTAGCGCAGTCTATTCAACTTTTCACTTTTTTCCTCAATCGTGAATAAATGATTAGTCTACATGCTGACTACAAGACCACAACAAAGTGCTAAATAACATTAGTCATATATAAAATATAATGACATCACTGTAAGTGGCAGCGCAGTGTGTTATTTTTTAATTCATAAAAAAATCTTGTGACACTTAGTGGTAGCACAGTGTGTTATTCTTTTCATATTCATAAAAAATCTTGTGACACTGTAAGTGGTATCGCAGTGTATTATTCTTATTCATAAATAATCTTGTGACACTCTAGGTCATTGATACCGCAGTGTAATATTTAAAATTGGTACAAATTGATGTTTGTGCTGTACCCCACTTCATTCGTGTTTGTTGATATGGAGAATGATAACTTGAGAGGAGAGCAGGAACCACATACTAGTGCTGGAGCTGCTACCAGTGCCACCAGTCATGAATATACTAGTCCATCTACATAATCTACTAAAGCCGATGCCCAAGGGCATACATGGCTTAAAACAGGGCATCTAAAATCAAAAGCCAATCTTTTACAGTGGTAAAGAAAAAAATATCAAAGGGAAAGTTAGCTGCAGAAAGACATAAAATTGGCAATATACCTTTCACCACATGAAGTGTCAAGGAGAGGCTAAGGCCTTGGCCTTTATTTATGACTGGTGGTTCTGGCTCTTATGATGATGTAAGTACAAGTGAACATGCTGATATAGAAATTGAGGATGCTTCTGTGGAAGTGCACCAGGATGAGCAGGATATTAATAAGGATGTTGTTGATGAGGATGTTGTTTGTGTAAATCAGGCACCAGTGGAGAAACAGTAATTGTCCATGATAAGGAAAAGCTCATTGTCATGCCTGGGCACAAGACAAAAAAATCCACTTCTTATGTGTGGAATTATTTCTACCCAAATCCAGACAACAATTGTCAAGTCATCTTTACCCAATTTAAAGCCAGAATAAATAGAGCAGGGATAGGGAACCTCAAGTCCGGGTGCTGTATAAGCCCCGCGGAATCATTTGGTCTGGCCCACTGAGCTTTTTTCTGCTAGCCTCATCTGGCTAGCAGGATGCATAGAATGGCATCCTGCAGCCAGAATCTATGCAGCAGTGCTGCAAGAGGTGTCCTTAGGACACTTCAGATGCCCTTACAGCTCCCAGGAGCATCCTCACGGTGCTCCAGGCATTGTTGTAATCACTGGCAATTGTGGCCCGGACCCTGTGTGATGTCACACGGAGGTTGCATGGCCTGCACCAGGCATGCAAATAATGTTATATTTATATATCAAAATGGCCCTTGGCAGAGAAAAGGTTCCCCACCCCTGAAGTAGTGGGTAGGAACCTTAACCATCTAGGAATCTCCTCCATGTTATGTCATCTGCAGTGCATCCATCCAAAAAGTTTTTTAGTTTTCTTTGACATCTGCATAACCAGTGGGTTTTTTGGGAAAGTTTAGTTTTTTCTCTGCAGATGCACTTGCTGGAGAAACTAAAGGAGAAGCCATTGCTGCATCTCATGCTACTTGAGCTAACAATTTGCTTACCAACAGTTCTTTGCATCTCTTTAGAACTGAGGACCTTATTCAGAGTCGGTCGTTGTGGCCACACGGTCGTACGCCACAATGTTCGCTAAACTGCGCATGCGTAAAGTTCGCAATGCGCGTGCGCAGACTAGCTGCTACGATCAGAAATTTCTCTCTCCTTGAACACAGGCAGGTCGGTAGTTTGATTGACAGAATGAGGCGTTTGTGGGTGGTAACAGGGGAAGGTGCTTGAAAACGGGGGAGTGGAGATCCGAACACAGGCGTGCCTAATTATGCGAATGGCATTTTATGGGAGTGCATAATTAACAAAGTAGTGTCATGGCACACGTGACATGGGTGGTTTGTACACTGACCTGATCGTAGTGCTTAAGAGAGGGTATGGTCAACCTTAAGTCTACAACCAGTTCCCGATGGTCTCGATTAATCCCTATATGGCCAGAGATGACATGTAATGCGTACGAGAAGGGGGCGTATTTTTTGTCTTACAGCCACATCCTCCCCTTGGTCGGCCAGCTAACGATCCAATCTTAAGGATGCAACTTGCGAGTGCATCATTTGCATATCCGGCCCCTTTTCCCTTACGACCGTGCAGCCGCAACGACCGACTCTGAATGAGGTCCTGTGTCTCTTGGGAAGAAAGACACAATGTATGACTTAAACCTTTTATCTTATATCTTGCGTTTGCTCTGTTCAGCTTGTCCACACATCTGTGGTTAAGTGGACAGTGGGTACAATGGCATTTCGGAGGCAACCAATTAAGTTTGTTTTAATGTCCCAGTACAGGTTGCGAATTGCTTTTCTAGTAAAGTGGAATATTGATGGGATTTGGTAGCATGGACACAGGACCTCAATTAACTGTCTAAAACCCACTGCATTATTGGCAGATATTGGACACACAGCTAATACCAGCTTAGATGTTATGGCGTCAGTGATCCGCTATGCAACTGGGTGAATGCTGTCATACTTGCTCCCCCTTGCAAAGGATTGTTTAACAGTCAATTGTTTTTAAAGTACTACTAGTAGTCTTCCTGGTCCCCTTCTGGGATGAAAATCCACTCCCAGCAGCAGCAGCAGGCATAGCACTCAAGGAGTCTTCTGGGGCAAGGACTGATGTGAATGATGTAAATATTTTTTGTAAATGCCTTCCCTCCTCCCCCATAAATTTGCTTCGGAATCAAAAAATAAAATTAAATGTACTACTAATCAAATCTTCCGTTCCCTGCCTTCAACTACATGCATACTCCAACTCCCTCAGACCTCTTGAATAATAAAAACATTTGTTTCCTGATGTGCCATGTTGGAAGTTGAACTGCAATCTTTGACATGTGCTTAGCTTAGTCAGCCAGCTAGCTTCTTGCAAATTTTGGGCCTAAACCAGATGAAAACAATATTGTGAGCTGTAAGGTGGTCAAAATTTACTGGAAACAAGTGGAAATGAATGTTATTAAGGTTAATAATACTGTAGGAACAAAAAAAAAACCAAATGATGTGATTTTAGCAGTTTTTATCAATTTTTGAAAAAAATACAGATCCAAAACCAAAACACGCAAGGGCGGTTTTTGCAAAACCAAATCCAGATCCAAAACACAAGGAGATACAGATCCAAAACCAAAACACGGCATCGGCACACATCCCTAGTGTCTAGAGGTGTAGGAGAGTTTTTGGCTAGTGGAATCGATTGTTGCTTGGTGTGTGAAAGTTGTTTGTGCTTATTTATTGTCTTGTTATTTATCTGTTTGTCTCATTTTTCTTTCTTTCTTGATTGTGTTTTTATCTTTTGTCCTGTCAATGTTTTTTGTGTGGGTGTGGGTAGTAAGAGGGAGGTTTGTGTTAGTTTGTTTTTTTGTGAGTGTGTATGTTTTGTGTTTGTATAGAGAGAGGAACAGGAATATGTTCAGGGCAGAGAGAGAGTGAGGTGGAGGAGGTTGATCCTCAAGAGGCTTTATTGAGCAGTACAGGTAGCATTGATAAGGCACCCAGGCAGAGGGGCAAGACCAAGATGGGGAGCGATGGGAAATTCTCTGTGGAGGACACATTGGCCCTTGTGCAGGAGGTTATGAAATCCTACCACATGATGTTTGGACGAAAGGCTGCCAGCACATCTATCTGCTGCAAGAGTACTGTGTCAGGGTCTAGATCCATTTTGACTTAGTCATACAGATGGAACATGTTGTTACAGATGAAACAGCTGTAACATCTGTATGACCTCGCCATCGGCCTGTGCTTTCAGGTTCAAATGCCTCCTAAAAACTGTGGCCTGCACAGCCTTTGTGGTACCTGCATTACCTCATGAGTCTGCTCAGTTTCTTGCTCCTGGGTCCTTTCAGCCTGGTGGTAGAGTCTCCAGCCACATGCAGTGAATAGCGCTGGTTGTATATTCTGCCATTTTTGCTTTACACAAATTAGCGCGACTGATTTAGCCCCTTTAATAGGCATCATCATTGTGTTCCCACTAATGAAACTTGAAACATCTGTGAACACATGCAAACACTCACCTAAGGAGGTAGTCTATGTAAAAAGTCCATTTTGGTGCGAGTTTCAAAACTAGATTTTCGGTAAATTTATGTGTTGTATTGTTTCCTAAGGAAAGTACCTGATGATGTATTTGGACGTGCTTTTTAAGTTTGTGCGAGTTTTCATGTTTTCATCTGTGCTTCAGACCTTCAAGGGGATGTTTGAGAATGGCCCTTGCCAGATAATTATAGGTATATTGATTAAACTGACAGGAAATTGGTGTATTGAACACTTCCTGTAACATCATTAATAAAATACATACAAACATAATTTTAAACTATACCATATAGACAATGTAGTAACTTTAAAACATATTCTTATAGCTATTATAATAGTCCACAACCTTATAAAAATCAGGGCCGGGTCCAACCCTAGCCGTGCCCTGTGCAGCGAGGGACCCCTACGCCCCAACTCCATGAGCGGCGGAAAAGGGGGTATGGCCTAATTAACATAGAGCACGCACCTAAATGACGCTGTTTGGGGGTGTGCCCGTACGGCACGCCTCACATTTGATGCCAGGCTGGGGGAAAGCCCAGGACTATGTCAGTAGCTGGGCTGCCTCCAGCTCTCTTCCTGCACTGAATAGATGTCGCACATCCATTCTTGTTCCCAGGGGCTGGCACCGCTGCACAGCTGCAGCAGTGAGATGCCCAATATCCCGAACATCCGCGGGACACTTTGTCGGGTGGAACAGCAGGACAGTGTCCAAAAAATGGGGACTGTCCCGTTGAAATCGGGAATGGTTGGGAGGGGTGTGCCCTCTATGGGGTGGCACCCCTGTTCGACTGCACTGGTCGAACATGCCTCGAGCAAGCCCTGATAATAATATTACTATTGAAAACCATCATCTAAAACAGCTTTATCAAGTATTTATTCCTGCTGGAACACAGGTGTAATGCATAAATAATCTCCACTTCCTGATCCCGGGTGTTTGGTATGCAGGTGGAACGCATGATGCTATTATTAAATGGTTGTGAATTATTATAATAGCTATAAGAAACAGCTTTAAAGTTACTATGTTGTGTATATTATAGTTTAAAATTATGTTATTATATTATACCTACCATATGTCTGCTGTTTTCTAAATCTTTTTAAAAATTGTTATCGTGCATTAAATATACTATTTTTAACTTTAAGTATATGTTCATCCTGGTATATGATATTGAGACACAGGGGTATATTTAGTAAAGTAACCCGCTGCGGGGGTTTCTATCACTGACTGTGGAGGGGTCGGACGGGTCGGCAGATGCTGGGAGGCTTGTCTGCCTTTCCGGAGTGGCACCAGATATTCGGAAGGCTGCCAGCCAAATCGGGAGGGTAGGCAAGACTGATTATATGCCTAAGAATGGTCTGAAGATAAAAGAAATAAGATACAGTAAGCTATTCCATATATCAGTTGTTCCCAAAGTGTGCCGCAGCGCTAATGTAGGGGTGCATTGTCCGAATTTCTCCTACAACTCTCAGTGTGAGACCAAGTTCTGACTCCTGAATTAAGTATTTTCTGTTTTTGGGCAGGATGTACTAAGCATCGCATCCACAATGTGGTACATCCCGTCTCTCTTCGGGTACATACCGTGGTTGATTACTGCGGTATGTACCTAGAAATGCGATTTACATCTCAAAGTACAGCTTTCCCGAAACAGCTGTCCTTTGCGATGCCCCCAGACAGAGGGACTCCCGCAGAAGGCCGCGGGGGGTGATGGGAGGGATCTGATTGGATCCCTCTCAGGGTAAGCGTCCCGGTAAGAGCGTCTCGGTAAGAAGCATTCCGGTGCTTAGTACATATAGAAATTGCAGCAAAACCCTGTTTCAAGAAAATGGTTACTGTTGTAACTGTATTGTTGTAACCATTTATACAAAGTCACTTGAAGGTAATCTATAACAATAATAGTTCAACTTGTGATGAAAAAAGCTACTTTAATTGGATGTATAAAATGTATTGATCTCTTTATGTGCTCACTCCAGAAATTCTTTTACACCACTCCGGTTTGTCTTGTGGTGTATGCAAATCCTTTATTCACGCATTGTGATTAGAAGTAATATGAGAAGAAAAGGTAAGCACAAAGCCAGCTCCTGAATATCAGGTGATATATCTGTTCAAGCCGCTGTGGTTACTATAAGCGGCGTTAGGTCACAAAATCAACCAGTAATTAATTGTCCGTTGATTGGCAATGTAAAGTCACACTGATCTCACAGTCATTGTTTTGCCTCAATAAGGGCTGTTAAACATACAATACCAGTGCCAGCTCCCGATATCACTGTGCTCTAGTCACTTTGATTGTCTGTAGCGTGCAGTCCCGGACTTGGCATGTGCCGGGTTTGAGGGGAGAGATACACGTGCAGTGCCAGCTCGCGATATCACTGTGCTCCAGTCACTCTGGTTGTCTGTAGCGTGCAGTCCCGGACTTGGTATGTGCCGGGTTCGAGGGGAGAGATACACGTGCAATGCCAGCTTGCAATATCACTGTGCTTCAGTCACTCTGGTTGTCTGTAGCGTGCAGTCCCGGACTTGGTATGTGCCGGGTTCGAGGGGAGAGATACACGTGCAATGCCAGCTCGCAATATCACTGTGCTTCAGTCACTCTGGTTGTCTGTAGCGTGCAGTCCCGGACTTGGCATGTGCCGGGTTTGAGGGGAGAGATACACGTGCAGTGCCAGCTCGCGATATCACTGTGCTCCAGTCACTCTGGTTGTCTGTAGCGTGCAGTCCCGGACTTGGTATGTGCCGGGTTCGAGGGGAGAGATACACGTGCGGCGTCGGACCCTGGTAGTCAAATCCCTCACTTCTCTCTGCGTACTTGTGAGAGGCGCTTTCAGCGCTAGTGTCTAGGGAGCTGTTGGCTTATGTCCAAATGTTGGTAGTACAGCTACAGGCAGAAGGTGAAAGCTACAGCAAATAGCTGATCCTGATCTTTCTTTAAACTAAGCAGTATAAGAAATTCCCTAACACGTTTCTTCCCCTAATGGGGATTTCCTCTGCTTACCTTCTCTTCTCATATTACTTGTGCACATGATGCGTGCATAAATATTTATATATATTATTAATAATTTGGAGTTGTGCACCTGAGATTTGTCTGTTTCTGTGCCTGCAATTAGTCTCATCAGGTAGCACCTCCCATTACATATATAGTCAGGTTGTGCAGTCCAGAAACCTTCCCATATACTCCCATATGGCTGTAAGGTGGAAAAAATGGACCCAGGTCCCTCAGTATGCACTTAGACATAATAGTCACAGGGGCTGATGCTAAATTGGACGTAAGTATCAGAACGTCTAATCAAGTATATATCGTCTACCTGCATCTGAGTTGTTCCGCCCACTGTTTTTCCGTTTGCAGCCATCATCATTATGAGTTTTAGCACACTCATGTTTTTGGGCCCCGCATCAATCTCTGGTAGGTACAGGTCAGTTGGCATTATCCCCCCTGTCTATCTCCAGCCTCATCCCTTTCTGTGTCTCTTCAACGCTATCCATGCTGTGTCACTCCTGCCCCATCCACTCTGTGGCCCTCATTCAGAGGCGATCGGAGGATGCAAGCGGTCGCTTTAGAAACTGGGCGGCCGCTTGCATCCTGACTGGCCGCCTCTGTTTCGGTCGTTAGGCTGTGGGTTTACACCCACAGCTCTAACGACCGCTAGGGTGATGGTCGCGATGGTCATAGACCATCGCGACCATCGGGGCTTACGACGAGACCCTAGGGTAGGGTCTCACTTGTCGTAAGCCCCGGAGAGCTTCTGGCTCCCATGGGAACACCTCTGATTGGGCTGCCACCCCCCCGGCCCGCCTTCCAAATGGGGCGAGCTGTCAATCAACATCAACAGCTCGCCCCCATTGGAAAGAGACCCGCTACGACCGGTGCTGTCGGTTGTAGCGGGTCTCACGCATGCGCACGAAGGAGCCAGCTCCCTCGTGCGCATGCGCACTGGAAAAATATTGAGGCCTCTGAATGAAGCCCAGTGTCTCTCATCCCACCAACGTTTCTCTCAACCTCATCTTCCCTGTGCCTCTGAGCCTCACCTTCCGCCCTTTGTCTCTCAGTCTCATCCCCCACTGTGTATATTAGCATCATCCCCCCTGTGTTTCCCTAGCACACACCCCCGTGTCTCCACATCCACCTGCATGTCTCTGCGGGTTTTTTTTTTAATTAATGTATGTTATTCTTTCTAACGGCTACTTAGTTGTTGAGATAAAAAGTTAGGTAGTTTCTTTTGGCCAAGAAAAAATTGATGAGACACTAAGGGTGCCGTGAAGTAAAAAAGTTTGGGAACCACTGCCATATATTTTTTATTTTTTTCTTACTGTGCATAGCACTAATTGCATTTTTTACCTTAAGGCACTTTATAGGTACTGGTCGCTTTCATCTTTTATATATATAACAAGTCAATTAGAGTATGGGAGCCAACACCTTGTATTAGTAAAGTGGCCGATCTTCATTGAAGAACAAAAAACAACACAGTCTTGAAAAGGTTGGTAAAGTCACACTTCCCACTCTCCTCTGTGGGTGGCAGCTCAGCTCTCCAGAAAACCGTTAGGTAAAACGGTGCAGAAACAATATAAAAAGTGGGGGGAGAGAGCAAGCGCCCAATAATGTAATAATTTTAAATGTTGCTTACATAGGATCAGTTATAAAATATGCGTACCGAATTGATGCTAGTAAAATAGCGTATCACCAGAGGTCTTTACTTCCCGTGTAGTTAGTATCTCAGGGTGAAGGTACCACAGCTCCTGCTTCACTTAGCATCAGTATAAAACCTCAATAGACATTAAAAGTATCCATAAGGCAGTATATTTATTTAAAATGTAAATATTTATTTACAGCACAAGATATACTTACAAAAAGAGGTTTTGGCTTATATGTAATAGTCTGGTCACTGGTTAGGTAGATAGTCCTAGTCAAATTCTGAAACACTTTTGGAACCATTCTCTCAGAATTTGAGTAAGACTATCTCCATACTCAATTACATTGCATTTTATATAAATATACTGCACTATGGAAACTTTTTATGTCTATTGAGGTTTTATGCTGACGCTAAGTGAAGCAGAGGCTGTGGTGCCATCACCCTTAGATACTAACCACCACACAGGAAGTAAAGGTTTTGGTACAACTGTTTGAAATACTCTTCGCTGATCAACGATTGAGTGTAGGGTAATATGTAAGGGAAGCAGCATGAGGGTCAATGGCCATTTTGGGCAAGAGTGCAGTAGTAAAATTGCTATTGTGTATGAGAAAAAGGGAGAGAGAATACAGTCACAAGGAAAACAAATGTAACACTGATATTTAGAAGCTAAAGGAGAAGGAACTAGAGACAGACAGGGAGCAAAAATGATGTAGGGATGAATGTACATTCTTTTGCATAGTGTATACTGCGTGAATACTACGCATACCCAGAAAATTAGCTCACACAAATGCAAAAATGGAGAGTTAGATGAATTCCAGTGGAGGAACTCTTGGAGGCAGTGGAGTTATTGACCTCTGGGTGCCAGCTGTCATGGTGGCACCACAAAGCAGGCCCGGTGACGGGGGGGGGGCACAGAGATAAATTCATCTATAACTTCTGACTGCGCCCTGCTGGTCACTGCAGCAGCACAGGCAGCAGTTATAAATGGATCTATCTGTGGGGTTCAGGGAACCGCTGTCTCTTGTCTTCAGGCACTGGTAGCGGTGGCTAGTGCAATAAAGTTTTTATTTATTGCAAGTCGCAAAAAACAAAAAAGATGTATTGCAACAAACTCTGCCAATACCTATAGATTTGCGAGGTGGCGCACATGATTTCATGACATCATGCCATGCCGTTTTTGCTGAAAGCCAGAGGAGCCGAAGTGCGAAGAAGAGCAGCCAGAAGATCCAGGAGAAGGTATTTTTTATTTACAACATGCACATTCGCTATCAGCCATGGCCCCCTAGTTCAAGAGCCCAATAGATATTCCAGCAGCCCAGACACTACCTAGAACTGCACACTTTTGACTCTGGATTTTGACTTCTGCTGACCTGACTCTAGTTGCCAACCTCTGGCTTCCCTTGACTACATTGATCTCTGGCTCTCATGACCATGGCTTGTATTTTGGATATTCTGTCATCTTGGTTCCAGTCCCCTGCTTGTTCCTGTCTTTTCTTGTCTCCTGAGCCCCCTGGGTTTCCACATACACTGCAGACTCTGCAGCATCCTCCTGAACCTCAGGCTTGTAACCGGCGTCCACAGCTCTCTGGTGCTTTATATTCGTCCGCAGACTTATGCCTAAGACTAGCTTCTGCTGTTTAATGCGCCTCATCCTGCACTGCATCTCCTCCCAGCCTCAGCCCGCACTGCAGCTGCTCCTCATGTATCTTACCAGAACACCTATTCTTGCTACCAGTAGTCTATCTCACACTCCTGCTGCTTCCACCTTCTCAATATTTTCCAGAATCAGACCTTTGCTCATCATGGATGCCACCAAATCTCTTACTTATGCACTTGTCATGTTATTGCTTTCTTCTCCTTTCTGGCCTTCCACACTCATCTCTCCCCACTTCCAGCTATCATGAATGCTGACATCAGCTCTTTCAGATCTCTCTTGCTATTCTATGTCAGCTTGCTCCCTTTGCAAATTACTCCATTGTCTCCCCATACATCACAAAATACAGTTTAAACTCATCACTATTACATATAAAGCCTGCAGTTGCTCTACTATCGTCTAAATTTCTGACCAAGTTGAGGGAGACTCCCAAATTTGGGGGAGAGTCTCCCAGCCCCTCGGTAAAGTGAGCAAATCCCCCGCAATCTGCCAGACGAGCGTGAAGTGGGGTGAGATGTTGGTGATGATGCGATTCGCTATGAATCGCTTCATCACTGCTCCATCCCCAGGGTTTACAAGACATTAATGAAGGCAAACCATTTCAGGGGGTGGGGCCGCAATGATGCGTATCGCAGTGCTCCGTCTTCCTCCTCCTCCCTCGGTTTAAGGCAAGTATGCATTATAGCAGTGCCTCTGCTCCTCAGTTCTGTGACACTGCTCTCAGTTTCATGACAGCCATTTCCTTATTCCTGGGCATTACAGTATGTTCAACTTCATATGCAGACAAAAAAGTGATGAAGGAAAGTTTTAAGGGGTTTTCCAACTACATATAAGTTTATTTTATGAGTTTATACATGCGCTGACACTATGGGAAGGCCCATAGTGTCAGGCATAGGGGGACTAAATGAACAGGCCAGTACCTTTATAGATGTACACCTGAGAGACTTTGTGCTTGGTCTTCCTTCATATGTACAGGACACCTCAGATGTGCTACGGAAATTAACAGGAATAAAATTAGAAGAAGACTGGCTCCTTGCATCCTTAGACGTTGAGTCTTTATACACAAGCATCAATCATTGTAATGGGCTAAGAGCAGTTAGCCATTTCCTAAGTATGAGAGATGATAGAGATTTCAACCAATTTCTGATGGAATTATTGGAATTTGTTTTGAATAAAAACTATTTCACGCTCTAATATGTTTAATCTGAAAGAAAGTGATCCTATATGGAGTCCGCCCACCCTCTTCTCCTCTTATTCTCCTTTGTCTTTCCTAAAGTCTTTCTTTTCCTTTTTCCTCTTTATTTTTTTTCTCTATTTCTTTAACAGATTGCCACACCGTTGCTGCAAGATTTTTCTCTTGCTTCTGTATTCCTTCTCTTTTTTATAATGAGAAAATTTTCTACTATATCATATTATTATTCTGAAATAGTACAGTTCCCACTATAAAAGTATGTTATGTGTTAATCCTTATTTTTGAATATTGGAATGTACTGTTTTTTCTGTGATTTGCTCAATAAAAAGAGTTTACAAAAAAACCAAAAAACAAAAAAAAACTATTTCACGTTCAACGATAAATACTACCTTCAAGTACGGGGCACAGCAATGGGTTCAGCCTGCGCACCCACGTACGCCAACTTATACTTAGGGTGGTGGGAGCAAGAGTTTGTCTTCTGTGAGGTGAATGACGTATTTATGGAAAATGTCATATTATGGATCAGATACATAGATGACATTTTGCTCATCTGGAAAGGCTCGGAAGAAACACTTACACAATTCATTTCAATACTTAATACCAATCTCCTAAATTTAAATTTGACATTTGAGGCAAGTAAGACATCTGTGACATTTTTGGATCTCAAATTGATCAAGGGTGATGATGGATATATCGTCACGGATATGTACCGCAAGAGCACGGCCACAAATAGCCTGCTACACAATACAAGCTCACACTTCCCTCCTACATTACTCAATATTCCAGAGGGAGAATTTCTTCGTTTGAGGAGGAATTGCTCTGACAATAAAGTTTTTAAAGAAAGGAGTATTGAACTGTCTAAAAGATTGAGAGACAGAGGATATAGCCATTGTTCTATCAAAAAGGCTATTCGATATACATCTGATACAAGGAGAGAAAATTTGATATTTCCTCCCAATAAAGGGAAGGATAACAGCAAAGAAAAAATGCGATTCGTGGGTAATTTTAGCCAAGAGTGGCGAGAAATAAAAAATATAGCCACTAAAAACTGGCCGATCCTTTTAATGGATGAAGACCTGAGCCTGGAATTATCAAACCAACCCTTGATGAGTTGGAGAAGGTCAAGGAATATTAGAGACTCTATAGTCCATAGCCACTTTGAAAGAGTGACTAAGAAAACCCCAAAAATTAAAGGATCTAATGCCTGCGGGAATTGCAAGGCCTGTACATGATAAAAAAAGAAAAGATCGAAGACAGATTTGGGAAGACCAGAGAGATCCAAACATTTATTAATTGTAATTCAACTGGAGTCATATACTGTATAGAATGCATCTGCGGACAGAGATATGTGGGAATGACATCAAGAAAACTGAAATCTCGAATATTGGAGCACGTTGGCAATATAAGAAACGTGGAAACTGATAAAGCCAAAATGAGACAGATTACCACAGTAGCCAGACATGTTTCCATTAAACATCAAGGACAAGCAAAGGTTATTAACGCGTACGGTCTAGAGAAAATTAATTTAGGCATCCGTGGCGGTGATATGACAAATACATTATTGCGTAAGGAGAGTGAGTGGATTTTTTTACTTAGGACACTTGCTCCGCACGGTTTAAACGAGAATATCAATTACAGTGCATTTCTGTAATTATTGAATATACATCATGATGACATTCCGTACAAGAATCAGATAAACTTTTTATATCCTACTATCTCCATCTCATAAATAATTCATTATAATGTGTAAATGTGGAATACGTCATCATACACTTTTTATATCATAAATAAGGACATCTCTCTTCCGTGGTTGACAGAGCAGTCCAATCTCTATATAAGTCATCGCTTATGTATATGACTCTACTAATGTTATTGGCAAAATTATTGGTATTAGAGTCCCAATATGCTCCTTCCCCTATCAAGTGACTCCAATGCTCCTTTTGAACCTTAGTACTCTGTCGCACATGAATTTATATCTTCACATATTTTGTACATATATTAACAAACCGTCTGCATATTTATCTCTATATATCTTATAATACTAATATTGAAATGATCCATATAGACTATATGTGGGTACATATGGAGTTTTCCTTCTCATTACACTGCATGGTGTCTGGCTATGTACAGATATGCAGTTTTAATAATTTATGTTAGAGAGTGACTCAATATAGGGATTTCTCTCTCTCTGGTGTTAAGTTTAACAGAATGAGACAGTATCTGTCTCCCTATTTACTGTGGAATATGCAATCTGCCACTACTCATTGTTATTGGGATGTGTATACTTAACATATATCACATGCTATATGCTAATATCATGGTTTATCCTGGGAGTATGGCTAAAGGACGGATATATTAAATATGATGCTCTCCCCATGATTAAACTGGTGGAGTAAATAATTGCCTGTATGCTCTCGGAATGAGAGCGTGAGTTGGCTCCGCCCACCTACAGCTGACTTGGGGAATTCTCCTAACTTAGTGACGTCATTAGTGTCACGTGACAATTCTAAGCACTCCCCCACCAAGATGCTATTGGAGGAGAAGTCCGTCGATCACACAAAGGGTACTTACTTCCGCTTATAACGAGCAACAGACACACGCATACATACGGACCTATGATAAAGCCTGCTGGGTGAAACGCACGTTGGTCATGCAAGGGACATCTGGGAGTATACTAACCAGATCCCAATAAGTGCTAGCAGCTATCCCTCTCTCTGGAATCACGAAGTATTAAAGGTTTGATACACTATATCTCTCCTTTCAGGTTCTACCTTTTCAGATAGTAAGGAATCCTTACCAAGGGAATCATTCCCCCATATCTGATAGCAAGGTATGAACCTTTTTTGCCTCTTAGTAGGGCGTCTGGCTTTATTTGCAAGGTATTCACTGCTCTAAGCACATACCTGTGCAGATATGCCGGATTTGTGTGGAACAGAGGCTTTTCCTTTTCATTTCTATTCAAGAGATACTATCTCTGTATCTAATCCTATTTCTTGAATATACTTACCAGCATAAATATAAAGAGGGATAAATTGCATTCTACTCATTTAAGAATAATGACTGTTTCTATAATAGCAGAATAACTGTCTGATGTTATTTATTTAAACATAGGAACTGTCTATATATCAACAGATTAAATGATGGAGATTGTCTATATAGTAGCAGGATAATTGACTGTTGTTACTTATCTAAGCATAGTAAGTGTCTACACACTAATAGAATAATTGATTGAGACTGCTTACGTATTAATCGAATAATTGATCGTTGTCTACTATTTTAGCACAGCAACTATCTATATATTAGCAGGTTAATCAATCGGTGCTTTTTTCAAAAGAATTTATCACCCATAGGTTATCTGAAGGATTGATTCAGGTTATATATCCTTTTCCTTTTTAAATTTATCTTGTTATTGACTGTATGGAGTTTTATATATCATTGTTATCACTGTTATCATCTCAGCTATTATTTCAAATCTTTACTTTCTGTACTCTCATCAGCTCCACCTCTGGGAGCTGACGGCAGATGCAGGGGAACTTTGTAAACGCATGTATGGGAGTGGGGTGACTCTCATTGTTCATCACTGCCGACGGGCATATGATCAAAAGTAGATCACTACTTCTGAGCAATACAGGCGCTTTTCACAAACTAATATAGTATCAAAATAGGAGAGTGATTCCATCTTCAAATATGAGAAATTTCTCATGGAATTGTTTGTGAATGCTATTTATGATTACTGATTATTGTATATATTACATGTTTGGGATACTTGGTTTCTGTCGCATCTATATCAACAATTATAGAGCGGATTTATAGATACTTACGAAATAATAGAGTGGTTTATGTGATAGTATCGATGTTCAAATATCATTATTATTCATGGACATATGGATTTTGTAACATCTGAGATGAACTGATAATTACCACAACTATAAAAACGTACACATAGATTCACATGTACGGTGAGAGATCAGATGCTTAATTATAAAACAATTAGGAGTCAAAACAATTAGGAGTCTATTGATCTATTTTACTTGAATTAGAATTTTATTCATTATTATATATAAATATATGTGTTGTTTGGTGCTAGTGTTGAGAGGAGGACCGTGATTCGTCCCCACACATGTATCTATCTAGTAAGAGGGGCCAGGGTAAAGTGACATGTCAGTCTAAATGGAGAATGAATTGCTGGGATATCAGGGGTCCACTGACGAAGACAGTTAAGTGACAAGTATTCCCAGGGCAAGTCAAGTCTGCTCTTGTGTAGAACTTCTAAAGCTTGCAGTCTGCCCCCAATAGTAAAGATTCCTTACCACTACAATTCACAAGCAATAAGGAATCTTTATTTGCCAGGATGTACAAATAATAACTAAGTCGCCGGGACAGGGGCTCCGATCACTGTGATCACATTACTTCCTGCTTTGCCCTCTTAGCTGCTCTACCGAGCATACACCAAAGTACGAAAGGTAGCACATAGGCAAAAGATAGTCCATAGACTACTACAGGCTAAGATCATGGCAGTAGCGGCCGGGGCCAGACTCCAGAATGCTTCACATTCTGGTGCTTGATAAATCCAGCAGCACAGCAGCTGCGAATGCTGCCAGAGTTGGAGGGACAGCGACAGATATCAGAGATATCTGCTCCGGTCCCTCCTTGCTACATCTTGGGGATACTTAATATTTGCGGGTGTTTTTGGAGGTTATGCCGGAAATATACTTTACTAAATAGTCCCCTGAGTATTAATTGTGATTATTAAGAGACAACTGGAAGAGTTCAATAAAAGGAAATTTTATTACGAAATGTTTATTAGCATCTGTGATTTGTGCTGCACGACTACATTTCCATCAGCTGAACTGATCCCCAGGTCTGTATGTACAAAGGCCATTTTCTAGACTTAAACCCTCAGACTGTGAGAATAAAAAAACTAGCCTAGAAAAACCTGGGCAAGAGGTATTTGCATGTTTGAAAGCAAAGACACCACCCACCTTTCTTTAAATGTACAACCAGAGCCGGCCCTAGGCATAGGCATTCAAAGCAAATGCATAGGGGCGACTGGCATGCGTAGGGGCATTCCAGGGCTCTGCCCCCACCCCCCTTCCCCTCTGTGAAGCAGCTGGTGCTGCTGTCATCAGGAATATATTTTTTCCTGCTACACAGTCTAACCGGCAGCCGTCCAAGGCCCCAACCCCTTAATCCCCGTCAGCGCCCCCCGTGTAGTTGTCACTCAGGGGTCTATTTTCTAAGCAGTGTTAGGAGACAAAGTGAATAGTGATAAGAAAGTGATAAGGTGCCAGCCAATCAGCTCCCAACTGTCATCTCACAGGCTGTGTTTGGAAAATGACAGTTGGGAGCTGATTGGCTTGCACCTTATCAACTGTCTTATCACTTTTCACTCTGTCTTCTAACACTGCTTAGTAAATTGACCCCTCAGTGTGAGTGTCCTCCCCTCCTCCTCCCACAGTGGCGTGCAGCTAGGTGCCCCGTGCCTGCCCTGGATCCTGATAGTGACAGTCCCCTCGCTCACTGGCCGTGGTGCAGACTTCAGGCGATGACGTCATGATACTGCCGTTTGACAGCAGCAAAGACGATACATGGAGGAGCGGCACTGCAGACACCCGACACTACAGGGACAAGCGGCCACTTCCCCAACACCCGGCAGCAGGACGACCTAGGCGGCAGGCTGACCCCTTACACGGTGTCAGACTGGCCCCCGCACCCGGCTTCAGGACGGCCCCGGCAGGAAGTAGGCTCTGGCACCTGGTGGCAGGATGGCCCCGGAGGCAGGACTGCCCCGGCACCCAGCGGCAGTCCCCGGGACCACTAAGTAATTTAGCAATCGTTTACTAAAGTAAATTTGGCTGTTTGGTGGGGGAGGCCAGCTGCTACTACTACTACTACTACTACTACTACTACTTAAAGCTGCCCTTCTATCTACCCTTACCTCCTTACCTCTAAAATCCTCCTTGCCCCCCCAGTACTGACCCAGCTGCTATTTACCAAAGATCTCTCCCTACCCCCAGCACTGCCTGCCCTAACCCACTCCTTGCCCCCCAGTACTGCCCCAGCTGCTATTTACCAAAGATCTCTCCCTACCCCCAGGACTGCCTGCCCTAACCCTCTCTTTGCCACCGAGTACTGCCCCAGCTGCTCCCTACCCCTTGCACTGCTTGCCCCTAACTTCTTCTTGCCCCTAGTATTGCCCCAGCTACTATTCACCCTTATCCCCTCTCTAAACCCAGCACTGTCTGCCCCTAACACCCTCCTTGACCCCAGTACTGCACCAGCTGGTATCTACCCTTACCCCCTCCCTATCCCCAGCACTTCCTGCTCTTGCTCCCCTCTACCCCGGCTTTACCCCAACTGCTGCCTACCCTCACGCCCCTTAATATGTAATGCGACCCAGAAATAGTGGAGTGGGACCCCAATTTTTTAAAGCGAGGGCTCCTCGGGACTCACAAGTATTTCTGTTCTGCACAATTGTATATTAAATATATATGCACACACACACAAGTTGGTGGAGGCCCCTTAAAATGTGTGTGTGTATATAATTATATATATATATATATTAGGGGTGTGCACCAGCCACTTTTCGTGATTTGTGTTTTGGTTTTGGATCTGGATCTTTCTTCGTGTTTTGGATCTGGATTGGTTTTGCCAAAACCACCCTTCCGTGTTTTGGGTTCTGGGTTTTGTGTTTTGGATCTGTATTTTTTTTTTTAAAAAGCATGAAAACAGCTAAAATCACAGAATTTGTGAGTTTTTCTGCTATTATGCTATTATTAACCTCAATAACCTTAATTTCCACTCATTTCCAGTCTATTCTGAACACCTCACACCTCACAATAGTGTTTTTATGTCCAAAAGGTTGCACCGAGGTAGCTGGATTACTATGCTAAGCGATACGAGTGGGCGGCATAAACACGTGGCTGATCTAGGAGTGGCACTGCAGTGGCAGACAGGATGGCAGTTTGAAAAACTAGGCCCCAAACTGTACATAATGCAAATGCAAAGAAAAAAAAGAGGTGCAAGATGGAATTGTCCTTGGGCCCTCCCACACACCCTTATGTTGTATAAACAGGACATGCACACTTTAACAAACCAATCATTTCAGCACCAGGGTCTGCCACACGACTGTGGCTGAAATGATTGGTTCGTTTGGGCCCACACAAAACAAGCTGGCAATTAATCTGTCCCTGCACAAACTGGCTCTACGGAGGCAAGATGTCGTCCTCATCCTCCTCATCCACCGATTCCTCACCCTCTTCAGTGTTGTGTACATCCTCATCCTCACAGAGTATTAACTCGTCCCCACTGGAATCCACCACCACAGGTCCCTCTGTACGTTCTGGAGGCTGGTCTCCCTGGAAGAGTTGATAATTAATTTTTATGAACATCATCTTCTCCACATTTTGTGGATGCAACCCCCTACGCCTTTTGCTGACAAGGTTCCCGGCTGCACTAAACACTCTTTTGGAGTACACACTGGAGGGGGGGCAACTCAGGTAAAATAGAGCCAGTTTGTACAGGGGCCTCCAAATTGCCTCTTTTTCCTGCCAGTACAGGTATGGACTGTCTGACATGCCTACTTGGATGCTGTCACCAATGTAATCCTCCACCATTCTGTCAATGGTGACAGTATCATATGTAGTGACAGTAGACATGTCAGAAATTGTTGCCAGGTCCTTCAGTCCAGACCAGATGTCCAAACTTGGTCCTGCCTGCCCTGCATCACTGCCAGCGGGTTGCTTAGGATACCTAAGTTTTTTCCTGGCAGCCCCAGCTGCGGGAGAAAATGAGGAAGGAGCTGTTGACGTGTCACGTTCTGCTTCAGCTGACAGTGTTTTCACCAGCAGGTCTTTGCACCTCTGCAGGCTTGTGTCGGCCGGAAAGAGAGACACCACATAGGCTTTAAACCTAGGATCGAGCACGGTGGCAAAAATGTAGTGGTCTGATTTCAACAGATTGACCACCCTGGAATCCTGGCAAAGCGAATGAAGGGCTTCATCCACAAGTCCCACATGCCGAGCGGAATCGCTCCATCTTAGCTCCTCCTTCACTTTCTCCAGCTGCTTCTGCAAAAGCCTGATGAGGGGAATGACCTGAGTCAAGCTGAACTGACTTCACGTGTGGAGTTCGAAGGGCTGGAGAACCTTGCACAACACGGAAATCATTCTCCACTGCACTTGAGTCAGGTGCATACCCCCTCCTTTGCCTATGTCAAAGGTGGATGTATAGGCTTGAATGGCCTTTTGCTGCTCCTCCATCCTCTGAAGCATATAGAGGGTTGAGTTCCACCGCGTCACAACCTCTTGCTTCAGGTGATGGCGGGGCAGGTTCAAGAGTGTTTGCTGGCGCTCCAGTCTTCGGTAACGCAGTTGCTGAATGGCGAAAGTGGCCAGAAATTTTTCGGGCCACCCAAAGCGTCTCCTGCACGCCCCTGTCGCTTTTCAGAAAATTCTGCACCACCAAGTTTATTGTGTGAGCAAAACATGGGACGTGCTGGAATTTGCCCAGATGTAATGCCCGCACAATATTGGTGGCGTTGTCAGATATCACAAATCCCCAGGAGAGTCTAAGTGGGGTAAGCCACTGGGCGATGATTTCCCTCAGTTTCTCTAAGAGGTTGTCGGCGGTGTGCCTCTTACTGAAACTGGTGATACACAGCGTAGCCTGCCTTGGAACGAGCTGGCGTTTCTGAGATGCTGCTACTGGTGACGCTGCTGCTGTTGCTGCGTCAGGTGATACATCTACCCAGTGGGCTGTCACAGTCATATAGTCCTTAGTCTGCCCTGTTCCACTTGTCCACATGTCCGTGGTTAAGTGGACATTGGGTACAACGGCATTTTTCAGGACACTGAGGACACTTTTTCTGACGTTTCTGTACAGTCTCGGTATCGCCTGCCGAGTGAAGTGGAATCTAGACGGGATTTGGAACCGGGGACACACTACCTCCATCAATTGTCTAAATCCCACTTCACTAATGGCGGATACCGGATGCACGTCTAACACCAACATAGCAGTCAAGGCCTCAGTTATACGTTTTGCTTCAGGATGACTGCTGTCGTACTTCATCCTCCTCGCTAAGGACTGTTGGAGGGTCAATTGTTTAGTAAAAGTAGTGGTGTTCCTACTTCCTCTCTGGGATGATGAATGACTCCCAGCAGCACCAACAGCAGCAGCGGCAGCAGGAGGCGTAGCAATGCAGGATCCTCCGGAGGAATCCCGGATAGGAGAGTCAGTCATGCCAGTGACATGGCCTGCAGGACTACTTCCGATCCTGACTAAGGAGGAAATTGATGAGGAGGGAGTTGACGGTGTGGTTTGCAGGCGCTTGGATACAACAGGACAATGGGATTTAGGTGTCCCTGGACTGCTTACGGTCTTATCCAAAGTTTCTGAACTTGACAGTAACTTTTTATGAACGCGCTGCAGGTGCCGTATAAGGGAGGATGTTCCTAGGTGGTTAACGTCCCTACCCCTACTTATTCCACCTTTACATATGGTACATATGGCAAGACAGTTGTTGTCCGGATTTGGATAGAAATATTGCCAGACCAAAGAGGTGGAATGTTTGGTCTTCTGCCCAGGCATGACCGTGATGGGCTTTTTCATCCCACAGACAACTGTCTCCCCAGCAGCCTGATTTAAACAAACCACATCACCATCAGAATCCTCCTCGCCAACTTCCTCCTCAGTGCCAGCTACACCAGTATCCTCATCCTGTTGTACTTCAACAGTGATATCTTCAATTTGCATATCAGCAAGTGGACTGTGGGTGCTCCTTTCAGCACTTGCAGGGGGCGTGCAAATGGTAGAAAGAGCCACCTCTTCCCGTCCAGTGCTGGGAAGGTCAGGCATCGCAACCACCACCACACTTGGACTTAGAACGCACAGTTCTTCGCTGTGCTTTTGCCAGCTTAACTTGTTTGATTTTTTTAGTGGGAGGAGGGCTTCCATCGTCATGTGAAGCTGAACCACTAGTCATGAACATAGGGAAAGACCTTAGCCATTCCTTGCCACTCCGTGTCGTAAATGGCATATTGGCAAGTTTACGTTTCTCTTCAGATGATTTAAATGTTTTTTTCAAGGTCATTTTCCTGAACTTTGTCATTTGGGATTGTATGTGCCCTCTACTATGACATTGGGCATCGGCCTTGGCAGACGACGTTGATGGCATGTCATGTTATTGTCTATGTCATGACTAGTGGCAGCAGCTTCAGCACTAGGAGGAAGTGGTTCTTGATCTTTCCCTATTTTATTTTTATCGGAGAAAGTTTAGTCCTCCATTTATGTTATATTGATATATATACGTGCAGCTAAGGCGCACACAAACTCAGAAAATAATTTTTTATTTTTGTTGGACACTAGTGCACTTTGTGGGTTACACCACCCTTTAAGAAATGAGCCAGCCGGCCCTTTACTTATGGGACACAGGCGCATTCTTGGCACTACTTTGTTGATGCACGTGCGGCTACTGCGCACACAATTCACAAACACAAAAAAAAAATTTTTTTTATTTTGTTTGGAGTGCCCTTTGGGGGTTACAGCACCCTTTAACGGACAAGCCAGCCGGCCTTTTACTTATGGGACACAGGCACACGCTTGGCGCTGCTCCTTCGTTGATGCACGTGCAGCCACAGTGCACACAATTCACAAACACAGAAAAATTTTTTTTATTTTGTTTGGAGTGCCCTTTGGGGGTTACAGCACCCTTTAGCGGTCAATACAGCCGGCCCTTTATTTATGGGACACAGGCGCACGCTTGGCACTACTTTGTTGATGCACATGCGGCTACTGCGCACACAATTCACAAACACAGAAAATATTTTTTTATTTGGTTTGGAGTGTACTTTGGGGGTTACAGCACCCTTTAACGGTCAAGCCAGCCGGCCCTTTTCTTATGACACAGCCCCTATGGACAACTGACTGCACAACACAGTCCAGCCAGCCCCTATGGACTTTGAAGTAGTGGACACAGCCCCTATGGACAACAGCAGCACAGCACAACACAGCCAGCCCCTATGGACTTTGAAGTAGTGGACACAGCCCCTATGGACAACAGCAGCACAGCGCAGCACAGCACAGCACAACACTACTCTGCACTACACTACACTACACTACACAGCCCAGCCAGCCCTAACTCCCACCCTCCCTCTTCACTGTCCACAGCCGAGTGAGAAAATGGCGCCGACGCGGGTACCTTATATAGGATCCAAAACCCGCGAGACCCGGAAGGCGGGATGATGACGTTTTGCCTCGATTTCAGATCCGAGTCAGGCGGGAAAAGTCGAGCCTGACTCGGATTGGCCTCGGATCGGGGGGGCTCGGGGGGTTCGGATTTCAGAAATCTGAACCCGCTCACCCCTAATATAAATATATATATATATATATATATATATAAATATACATATATATGCACAAACACCATATAGTTTAACTGCCTGTCATCTCAGTCTCTGACAGAACTACCCTGTTCTGCTCTACCTTTTCTCTGGCTAATCCTACCCCCTCTCTGCTGTCCTCCACCTCCACCCCACCCCCCATCGCGCCCACATCCTGATCCCCACCCCATCATGGCTCCATCTCAACACCCCCTTTCACCCCACAACTCCTATACATACCCTGGTGGCCAGTCTTTCTCTCCAAAGGCTGTGTTGTCACATCTTTCTCACTGTTAAGGCGCCTATCCACTAAGTGACTGTGAATAGACTGAACAATAACGATATCGTTATCGTTCAGTCGTTCACTACACTGCAGGTTGCCCACACTGAACGATATGTCATTCAGTGCAGGCACCCTCCCTCATCCCTGAACACGGCCAACCTGACGATATCGTCAGGTTGACCAGCATGTTCAGGCGATGAGCGATAGCGTTAGTGACCAGCGTGAACGCGCATCGCTGGTCATTGACGATATTTCAGTGCACGATTCATGCACGATTAATGGACGACTAAACGATATCATTATTGTTCAGTCGTCCATTAATATCACCTAGTGGATAGGTGCCTTTAGAACCGATGTGTGTGTATATATATATATATATATATATATATATATATATATGTAGAATATATATATAGATATGTATGTGTGTGCCATGTGCGTGTGTGTGTGTATATATGTATACACACAGTATATAATATATATATATTTTTTTATATATATATATATAATGTGTGTGTAAGCAGCTGTGCACCCCACTTATGTGAAGATTGATGATGGGAATGCATTATACTCCATACCCCGATTATTGTCAGCGCCATTGCTCCTCAGACCTACATGCAGGTCTTATGGGCGACATCGTTAGCAAAAGCTATGCTGCCGAATGCAGCATGGCCCCCACTGTCACTTTGTTGCTGCCAGCATCAGCAATTGTGTATGCATTTGCCAATGCCAGCACCCCTTCGGGTATCATCACTAACGAGGTCAGTACACACTAGACATCGCCTAGTGTGTACCAGCCATAAGATAGGTGGTGGGATTATCTGCTAGGGGGAACCAGTCAAGATTTAGCCTAGGGCACCAAATTGGTGTCGAAGCTGGATAATTGGCTGAGACAAGATCAGCTTAAAATTAGATCGAAACGATGCCATCTTGCGAATGGCCGCAAGACACCATCTTAAAAATGAGATCTGCAAGACGCCATTTTGCGAATGGCAGCTCAGCGCCATTTTAGCTAAACTCACACTTAAGTACATATGGCGATGCTATTATTAGCATCAGGCGATCGCATATTTTTCCCTACCCCATACACACATTAATACACACAGTTGTGCTGTTAACATGTCGCACATTAGCGAATGCATAATACCTCGCATGCAAACGCTGTTTATTAGCTTCATGCGTACGCATCTGCACCAAGTTAACTAGCGTCTTTTCCCAATCCCCTAACACCCACACACTGCACATTCATGTAAAAGGTTCCATAGTTTAAAGTAGGGATGTGCAGGCTCGAATTTACTCGGATTTACTCGGAACTCAAAACGGCATTTTATTGGCTATCGCCTATCATGTGCTTTGGATAGCCAATATAATAAATCCAAATTTGTGGTAAAGTGGCGATAAGAACTGAGTAAATCCGAGTAAATCCGAGCCTGCACATCCCTAGTTTAAAGGTATAAGATTCAAGTTTTATCCATTTAGTATTAACGCTGTGAAATAAAGGTTATTTGGTATCTTAGGTTTAATACATGATAAGTAAACCGTGTTTGGTGTTATACTGATCTGCACTTTCTCAACAGCTTTCCGGTATCATCGGTGTGAAGATCGCAACATGCATTCTCAACTTATGGACCGTAGAAAGTTAAAGCACCAAAATGTACTTTGTAAAACCAGCAGCCTAGATTTGCATGAGGCGGGAAAACGGAGACGACCAGCTGTCGGAGGCTGGCCTGTGTCCATTTGAATCAACCTGTTAAATGTCCTGTAACAGAAGCACCGTGATGGGGAACCAATGGGATCACAACGAACCTCTCTATTGTATAGTCTATTACTGTAAGGGTATAAATATGTGTGTTCTGACCCCAGTCTTCAGTCTTCATGCTGATGCTGTTGATGGAGTTTTCTTGCTGATGCCGGAATCTGGTCCCAGAGCGCGTGCGTATGTATAACTGTATCTTGGGTCTTTATAATTTCTTTGCACTAAATTGTACTTAGATCACAGCGTGTAACTAACTGTACTTTGCTTGAAATAATACTTTGTGCTTTTGAAACACATGTTCAAGGTCTAAGGTCTTTATTTTACTGTATGACTGCATACGCAAATAGCGTCAATTTTAGAAGGTATAGGCAGGTTTTTAGAAGGTATAGGCAGGAGCGTATAGAGGTTTTAATTCAGTATCCTTATTGGCTAGGGCCGGCTCTGTGTACAACAGTCTGAGGTTTTGAGTTCAGGATGCTAAAGAGAGTACTTAAAAATAGGGAATTGGAAGTCTAATTTCCCCTAGGGCTGGCTGATTAAATTTAACATATAAGCTTATCAGAAATTCCTGATGCTCAAACCTGTATATTAGGCCCTGCTGAGATAGCTCTATTAAGGCCCCCATATATCAGCAATCAATTGTGGCAATTCTGAGTTTTTCAGATGATTGTGTATAAAATTCTGCAATGTATGGGGTTCACAGATCGCAGATTTCAACCAAAAAGTGATTGGAATTGGTAAATCAGGTTGTTCAACATGTTGGATATCACAGATAAATTGGGCTGTAGATTGCTAGTATATGGTGACAACCAGTAGATTTGCAGACTGTTACTAGTAAGAGATGAGTCTTTCAAGATTGGCAGATCTGTATTTGCTGAAATTGATCTGCAAATCACTGCAAAAGATCTGAAATGTATGGTTGCAGATTGCTAGATTGGGAAATCCTAAAATCGGGCAACACATCTTCAAATTGTTCAAATGGGGTTTTCTGATTGCTGATGTATGGGGGCCTTTATTTAGGTGAGCCCACAGTGAAATTGCCATATCAGGATAGATCATCTAAGTTGGCATTTGTACAGCATATACTGTATGCAGGGCAGTAACTAGGGTGGTGCGACCTGTGCCATGTGTGCCATTCTCACTTGTAGCTTCCTCTTCTTTTATCCCCAGCATCTCCTGGCCTCCCCTATCTCTTCCCTGGCCCTTCCCCATGAGGCCATGGCCCTTTTTCAGGTGCACTATATTATGTCTCTATTTAAAAAATGGGGGGAGCGCCAAAGCTCTCTCTGGCACAGGGCACCAAAAAGTCTAGCTACGGCTCTGACTGTATGTAATCTGATCATCAGTCCCAGGTTTTAGTGATTTGTCCCTGAACATGTCCTTCTTATTCAGTACAAATGTGCAACACAATTCCTCATTTTCTGTATTACAAGCAATTCATATCATAAGCTATTCTTTGCTGCTTTATAAGTTGATATTTATTGAAAAAGAGTAAAATATTCAAATGCTATTCAGTGACCATGACATGACTGGGTCTGTAGTACTCAATGCTCCACTGAGTTTCAGTGTTGCACCAACTCAATAGCATATTGTCCCTGGAAGCTATTGTAAGATGTTGGTGACTATGGTACAGTAGAAGAATATCTCAGTACAGTATGCTGTGATTTTCAGGCCTGTACAGGTAATCAGTAGCACGTTTACATTTTATTGTGTTTGTCTTTATATTCCATCTAGAAACAGTTCACATATCAAAAATCCACATAAGAGGACAGTGCTAACATTATACAGGGGCTTTTCACTCCTCTCCTTGAAAACAATGTTTTTTTATCCTAACACTTCTATTACTATGCCATATATTCTCATACATTTTTACATTATTGTCGTCATTTATCAGCAAATATCCCACTGTCATCGCCTTCCTAATTCTTACTGTTAATACGTTGGTGCCTTAAAATATAAACAATAATAATGAGCATTATCAGTAACACTTACCCAAAAGCAGGAGTTTCAGCTCCTTCTGACCCACTCTCTTGTGGAATTTAAGCATTCTGTTAATCTCTCGGTTAATGGACAGTGCCATTTTGTCATCTTCGGACAAGCAGGGAGGGCAGAAGCACCAACAACACCACCACGGCATATCAGAAATAACACCAGTTGTAATCACTTGAAGACCCTGAACCTTCACATTCAACTCCAATAATTAACCTCATCTCCTGGCAATTTGTCTACCCAGCAGTGAAGAGTCAAGTACTCCTAAACACTGTGTCATACTGTACATCAGGCTGTGTCTTCTGCTGAGTAAGCTGTGTGAACCGCCCTTCTTTGTTTTATATTAATCCAGTGATGATAGTTTTCCTAAAGGATATACGAAAACTGCAACACGAATATCCCATGCAAAGTGAACCGCAAATAGGGAACAAAAAAAATATTAAACTCCTTATGATGAAAATCTCAGTTACTATTTATTTAACACTTTACATAGTTCTGGCTCTCTGTCCATTAGACCTAATGCACAATAGACACTTGAATGAAGTGTTTCGGGAAATGAAGTCAGAACCAAGTTGAGACTGGTTGGAGAAACAAGTTTTTCGAGCTAACAGGTGTCAGCCGCACCTGTGTTTTATGCTTCTCTACATAAGAAGCTGGCAAAACAGGTTATGAGCAAATACTGAAGCTGCCTCTCTGCCTATTGTAACATGCAGACATTAGTAAGACAATATAACAGGAAGACAGAGAGGAAGAACATTTGGTAATACCCACAGCAACACATGTGATACTAATGATAATATGTAATATCATATGGTTCATTTCATCTAAAGATGCAGGTTTCGCATACACAGAACAAAAGAGAATAGTGTTAAATTCCACATCAGGTGGAGAACACACCTGACATAATTCTGTGTGTTCACTATAAATATAGTGTAAAGTAAGTAAGTGTGTATACAAAAGCCCAAGGTTCGGGATTACAGTTTTTTTATTGCATCACAAAACATCTTTTTTTTCATGAGGTCTCAATAAAATATCTTTGTGTATATATTTTGTTAGCTTAATGTTTAATGTATGTTTTACTAAGATCTTTCTGCTTGTCCATGTAAAGGTGCATACACGCGTAAACATTTTCTGTCCAACCATCCAACTAGTTGATTGGTTGGAATGAAAATCTCGTAAGGTATGAAAGCAAATGACAATCAGCAATTTGCTCCCAAACGCCGGAAAATGGACAAAAACTGTCGTTTGAACAAATTGTTTAGATCAAACATTTAACAAACTTGTGTGACGACCATTTTCATCTGTTTTCTGGCATTTAGGAGCAAATTGCTGATCATCAGTTACTCCCATACATTACCAGATTTTCATTCCAACCAATCAACTAGTTTAATGGTTGGACAGAAACTCTTTACAGGTGTATGCAGCATAAGTCTGATCATCTACAGAGTGTGAGTTAAAGCTGGAACTATACTAATTTATCATTAAATATAAGTATAAAAGCCAGATCCATTGTAAAAGTCACACACATACAGTACCTACCCACAAAAAAACCAGATCCACACTTATTTTTCACTCCCAGAAAAGTCAGATCCATATAGAGGGCTCTATTTATTAACATTATTTTTACTAAAATAAAGTGAAAAAGGGTGTTTTCACACCCTTTTCACATTATTTTAGTTTCACCTGTAGTTATTACAGGGCAATTGGAGTAGAATTAGTAAAATTCTACTCCAACCCCCAGTATCACTTATTTTTAGTAAAGCAGATCGCATTTCCCATAATTGTAATGGGAAATGTGATCTGTGTGCAAGTTACTAAAAATAAATTGTAAAAAAATACCTGGGGAAGCCCTGTAATAATAACGCCACCTGGAGGTGGCGTTATCCAGGGTCTCCCCCGGTTACCGGGCTCCCACGATCACGGGGGGCGGGGCTTAGCGCCGGGGGGGGGCTTAGCGTCGGTGGGGGGGAAGTAGCGACGGTGGGTCGGCGCATGCGCGGGCTCTTAGTCGCTGTATTTTTTCCGAAAATACCGCGACTAGAGTGCGGATGGGATCCGCAGGGACAGAGCTTTATCGCAAGCTCTGTCCCTGCAAGGGATTTATAGTAAATCCCTGTGATATTGCCTGAATTCGCAATGCGAATTCACTCGGTAATATCACACTACAATCCGCATTCAATATGCGGATTGTAGTAAATAGAGCCCTAAGCCTTTTTAAAAAAAACGAAATTCAGTCACACATACTTGGATCTTGTATAATAAATTTACATATTAACACCAATCCACACAAAATGAACATAAAAGTAAGAAGTAGCAGGATATATTTCATACTTGCTTACTCTCTTGGAATATCTGGAAGACTCTTGAATCTAGGGTGGCTGTGCTGGATAACCAGAAGAGTAGGCAAGTCTGCCCAGAGATTGCCTGGTGCCACCCTCTACTCTTTGGATAAAGGGAAAAAGGGAAAAGTATCTGCACACTGTTGATGAAAGTATTAAGCCCCTATATAATCAAAACCAAAATGGTTAGATGGGTAACGGGGGTGCAGCCCTAATCAACTGGATTGGATCATAAGGTTGGAAGAAAGAATAAGGAGTTGTTATGTCGGGCGCACAAAAGAAATAATAAATGATATTAATATGTCACTTTTATTAGTTAATACATTAAAAATATCCCAATACAGGGAAAATATACAGTGAAATATAAGGAGTTAAAATAATTATTAAACAGAACACACATATACAATAAAAAGGCCGGTCCACTAATGTATTGTTGGTAGTATAGGGTAATTATATGCCTAGATGAAATATGGGACTGTACTAATTGATATACTTAAAATATGTAGGCAAAAGCAGAATAATAGTAAACTCTGATAATTATCTAAATATTCGCCTGTTAATGGCTGGTGATGCCTGATTGTATCTACAATGTATTATTAACTCCAATCCATATTAAATGCTATGAATAAATGATGATCAGAAATTCAATCTCATATCGTAACAGTAATACATTTAAATAAAGGTGCATTATTGTTTGAATACCTTAAATAAAGATATTGTCTGAGCTACGTCTGAGTCTCACTGTATTATAATTCATATACTTATAGATGTAAATATTGTCAGATCACATCTGAGTATCATTGCATCCCCATATTGATATACGTCCTTATGGTCATTGCTAAGGTTTAATACAATGGTATGAAAAAAGAGGGATTGATATTGTTCCCCAAATCAGCAAGTGTGTGAACTCAGTAATAATAACAGTATCTTATCAGGTTCCTACTGGCAGTTATGTTAATTGTAATAAAGAGAAGTTCCCTTAACCTTATATACAATATATCTTGCTGTATATAATGTAACTGCTCAGAACGTTCAACAGTTTACTGAATAAATAGAGGTCAAAGATTCAATCTGTCTCATTGGGGTAGCAATTGGATAAAAGTGTATTGCTGTTTGTACACTTTAAATTAGGATGTTATCTAAGTTATGTCAAAGTCTCACTATAATATAGTTCATACACATTCAGGACCTCATTCAGAGTCGGTCGAAGTGGCCGCACGGTCGTACGGGAAAAGGGGCTGGATATGTAAATGATTCCCTCGCAAGTTGCGTCCCTAAGTTCGGATCAGTAGCTGGCCGACCAAGGGGAGGAAGCGGCCGGAATTCCAAAAAATACGCCTACTACTCGTACGCATTGCACTTCATCTCCGGCCATATAAGGATTAATCGAGACCATCGGGAACTGGTTGTAGACTTAAGGTTGACCATACCCTCTCTTAAGCTCTACAATCATGTCAGTGTAAAAACCTCCCATGTCACATGTGCCATGACGCTACTTTGTTAATTATGCACTCCCATAAACCGTATGCACTCCCATAAAACGCCGTTCGCATAATTAGGCACGCCTGCGTTCGGATCTCCACTCCCCCGTTTTCAAGCACCTTCCCCTGTTACCACCCACAAACGCCTCAATCTGTCACTCAAACTACCGACCTGGCTGTGTTCAAGGAGAGAGAAATTTCTGATCGTAGCGGCTAGTTTGCGCACGCGCATTGCGAACTTTACGCATGCACAGTATAGCGAACATCGGTGGCGTACGACCGTGCGGCCACTTCGACCGACTCTGAATGAGGTCCTCAACGTGGACATAACTGGAGTGCATCTGTGTATCACTGCATCCCCATGTAGATATCCATCCTTGTAGTCAGTGTTAGAGATTTATTACAACAGTATGAAAAGAAAAGAATTGATATATATCCACAATTCCCAAGCAGTAGTCGATGCTATAGGTGGAATCTATTGTTAATATTTACATTGCATACTAACAGGGGTATTCAATATGAAACGAAAATGGGGGTGAGCATATTTAAAAGTTGCTAAAGTGAAGTTTTAAAAAACGTGAAAAATCCACCTGCCGCAAACACCTGCAATGAAAAAAACACCTGGGGCATACTTGGGGAACACCCTAGATTGTAGTTCGCTAGTTTTTAACTTTGTACCCCCCAATTTTTTTTTTCGCCCCCAAAATTAAAGTGCTTTTTTTGGGGTCCTCTGAGGTATTTATTTATTTATTTTTCATGCAGTTTACCTTTGGGGGACTGTCTGAAGGTTGCAGGGTGGTTTCCAAAATGTTGCACCCCAAAACCCCAATTCTGCACTTTTTTTCGCCACCCATTCCTTGGTGATACTTTTCCGCAGGGTCGAATGCAATATACTTTTCGCACCGGCGAAAAGTTTTCAAATTGAATATGGTGTAAAACTAAAACTGCCGAAAATGACGTCATCCGAGCGAAAACCTTGCAGAAACGGCGTTTTCGCTCCATATTGAATACCCCTAATAGTTATCAAGTTATGAACTTGTTGCTATAATAAGCTAATTATTGTTGACTGGTATCAATATCATTAAGTTCTTGCTGACAATTATGTTAGTTGCAATGGAGAGAGGTTTCGTATAACACGGGTTCCATTGACCCTAAATATATCATACTGTGTATAATACAGCTGCTCAGAATGTTCGGCACTTATTGAGATATCAATAACAGCCTAAATGGCATAAGTGACAGTGAACTGACTTGTAAATCCTACTATATGTACAGAACGCTCAGCAGTTACTGGAATATCAGTCACAGCCTAGATGGCATCAATGACAGTGAACTGACTTATGTATCATGTTGTGTGTGATACAGCTACTCAGAAAGCTCAGCAGTTATTGAGATATCAATGACAGTCTGAATGGCATAAATAACAGTGAACTGACTTATCTATCTTGCTGTGTATAATACAGCTACTCAGAGCACTCAGCAGTTGCTGAGATGTCAGTGACAGCCTGAATGGCATAAATAGCAATGGATCGAATGTACCAATCTAAGACAGTCTCCCCTATTTATTGGCATGTTTAACAGTAAACGCAGCTACATAGCACATGTATCAAAATGGTATATTGATTGATTCCCAACAACAAACATAGTGGAGCCGCCACTATGAATTGGGCAGTCTAAGTGGTTAAATGATGCGATTCTTGCTGAATTGCGTTATTGTGGCCCCGTCCCCCGATATACAATGCTGCAATTAATACCTAACTGAAAGACACTGATTGTGCAGGATACATTAATGATTCACAAGCAGCCAGGTGGGCAGTGCGGAGGGGCGTAATGCAGGCTAGTAGGCGGTGTGTGGCCCAGGCTAGCAGGTGAAGTGGTTGTGAGATTGTGTCAACATGGTCCCATCCCCCATTATAATATCCTGCAATTATCTCATTATAGAGTAGGTTCAGGGACACAACAATGCAATTCAGTGTGAAACGCATCATTAAGCTACTTGGCTCGCCTACTTCACTTGGGAAGTGGGTGGCACCAGGTTAAGTAGACCTGGCATTCTGAGTGTGCATGTGTTTGACTTTATATTTAGTATAAATCCGGCACAATCTGGCTTTTATCCTCTTCCTAACTTTCACGTGCAGCGGTTGGATGGCTTGTTGAATGCTCCAGTTGCACTTTGTTACATTAAAAATAAAAAATAATAGGCAGCAGTACATACTAAACTGTAGTACCCTGTATATGTGCGAGGTCACACTCTGTCCCCCTTTGACACTCCATAGGACGGAGTGCATTTCATATGCAGGGAGGTAATTAAACACCCGAGCCTGTGGGTTTCAGCCTCTAGACAAGAAGGGGCTAGTTGTTTAGTGAGGTAGTGTTGTGGGGTGGGGTTAGGTTTGGTTAGCCTATAAGATTGGCAGAGGGTGGGTCAGTGCTATTTCAGAGCTGCTGCTTGGCAGCTATTTCATAAAAATTTCTCTAGTCGGCTGTTTGAGCAGGTGCTGTGCTAGTGATAGGAAAACTTCTATGTAACTTCTACTTCTATGTATTATCTCTGCCTACTTCTATTTCTTCTCTCTGTCTTTGAATCTCCTGCTCTCTGCTCCTCTGACTGTTCTCACTGTTCTTATACCTTGTATTCTGCCTCTTTCTCTTTCCATTTATTTCTATATCTGCCTTCATTTCTGTCCTGTCTTCCTTCTTTCTATTTTATATATATTTAGTTATTCTCACTGAGGTGATCACTGATGGTAGACACACTGCTAGGTATAAAAGTACTGAGTATACACAGTGTATAGTGAGAACACTAAGGTGAGCACACTGATATGTATAATAGTACTGAGTATACACAGTGTATAGTGATAACACTGATGGTATACAAAATGCTAGGTATAATAGTACTGAGTATACACAGTGTATAGTGATAACACTAAGGTGAGCACACCGATATGTATGATAGTACTGAGTATACACAGTGTATAGTGATAACACTGATGGTATACAAAATGCTAGGTATAATAGTACTGAGTATACACAGTGTATAGTGATAACACTAAGGTGAGCACACTGATATGTGTAATAGTACAGAATATATACAGTGTATAGTGATAACACTGAGGTGATCACTGATTGTACACACACTTCTATCAGGGGCATCTTAAGAGAGGAGGGGGCCCACGTGCACTCCCCATGCGGGACCCCCTCCTCTCTCCCTGGTGGCCGGCAGCTGATTGATGCAGCTTTCCAGCCACCGGAGCATTAGTAGACTCCGGGCACTAGAGTGTGCCCGGAAGTCTACTGCGCATGCGCAGAATGCCGGAGAAATGGCCGCAGCGGCCATTTTCTAGCATTCTGTGCATGTGCAGTAGACTCCGGGCACACTCTAGTGCCCGGAGTCTACTGCGCATGCACAGAACACCTGAAAAATGGCCACGGTGTCCATTTTCCGGTGTTCTGAGCAGCGCTGACACCCAACGCGGGACCACGGACTTGTACGTTTAAAATAATATGGGTGCAGGGGGTGCGGTGCAGGGCCCCCCTGGACCCGGGGACCCATGTGCCCCACACACACTGCACCCATTATAGATATGCCCCTGACTGCTAGGTATAATAGTACTGAGTATACACAGTGTATAGTGATAACACTGAGGTGATCACTGATGGTTCACACACTGCTAGGTATAATAGTACTGGGTATACACAGTGTATAGTGATAGCAATGAGGTGAGCACGCTGCTGTGTATGATAGTACTGAATGTACACAGTGTATATAGATAAAAATGAGGTGAGAACTCTGTATATAGCACTAGTATATACAGTGTACAGTTATAACACTGAGGTGAGCACACTGTTATGTCTAATAGTACAGTGTATACAGTGTATAGTGATAACACTGAGGTGAGCACTCTATATAGCACTATTATACACAGTGTATAGTGATAACACTGAGGTGAGCACACTGCTATGTCTAATAGTACAGTGTACACAGTGTATAGTGATAACACTGAGGTGAGCACTCTATATAGCACTATTATACACAGTGTATAGTGATAACACTGAGGTGAGCACACTGCTATGTCTAATAGTACAGAGTGTACACAGTGTATAGTCATAACTCTGTGGTGAGCACTCTGTATATAGCACTAGTATACACAGTATATAGCATACTTGCCAACTCAATGATATAGCAACAATCTCCCTGTCTCCCTGAAGAGTCTAGTAATCTTCCTGATTGCACCTTACCCCCATTATGAAGCTGTTATAGAATAAAAGCTGAGAAATATACATTCAAATGGAATCATTAGTATAATTGCCCTGCATTGGTTAAATCTTAAAAGGCACAATGATCCCTATGGCTACATGCATTTTCTGCAAAGTATCAGAGTGTTTTCATCAACAAGTAGCTCTTACTTACTGCTTTGGGGCTCATTTACATTTGGATGTACAGTAAATCAATTTTATGGCACGCCTCTCAGATGTAGCAGTACACGCCCACTTTACTGCCATGCTCATAGGTGTTGCTTTCACAATCTCCCTGAAATGCATTTTCAAAAGTAGGCAAGTATGGTGTATAGTGATAACACTGAGGTGAGCACAGTGGTATGTCTAAGTTATAACACTGATGGTATACACACTGCTCTGTGTAATAGCACTGAGTATACACAGTTTATAGTTATAACACTGATGGTTAACACACTGCTCTGTGTAATAATACACTTGGTATGATAGTGCTGAGTATGTACAGTTTACAGTTATAACACTGAGGTGAACACTACATTGTATGATATTACCGAGTATGCACAGTGTATAGTTATAGCACTGAGGTGAACACACTGCTCTGTGTAATAGTACTGAGTATACATAGTGTAGTGATAACACTGAGGTGAACACACTGCTCTGTAAAGTAGTATTGAGTATACACTAGGTGTGAGCGGGTTCGGATTTCTGAAATCCGAACACCCCCGAGCCCCCCCGATCCGAGGCCCGGAAGGCGGGATGATGACGTTTTGCCTCCATTTCAGATCCGAGTCAGGCGGGAAAAGTCGAGCCTGACTCGGATCTGAAATCGAGGCAAAACGTCATCATCCCGCCTTCCGGGTCTCGCGGGTTTTGGATCCTATATAAGGTACCCGCGTCGGCGCCATTTTCTCACTCGGCTGTGGACAGTGAAGAGGGAGGGTGGGAGTTAGGGCTGGCTGGGCTGTGTAGTGTAGTGTTGTAGTGTAGTGTAGTGCAGTGTAGTGTTGTGCTGTGCTGTGCTGTGCTGTGCTGCTGTTGTCCATAGGGGCTGTGTCCACTACTTCAAAGTCCATAGGGGCTGGCTGGACTGTTTTGTTCAGTCAGTTGTCCATAGGGGCTGTGTCCACTCCAAAGTCCTGTGCAGTGTCCCAGTCCTAAAGGGGTGCTGTAGTGTTGTCCAGGGGGTGCTCTGTCCGTCAGGGGTGCTCCCCCCAAGTGCTAAAAAAAATAAATATTTTTTCTGTGTTTGTGAATTGTGTGCACTGTGGCTGCACGTGCATCAACAAAGGAGCAGCGCCAAGCGTGCGCCTGTGTCCCATAAGTAAAAGGCCGGCTGGCTTGTCCGTTAAAGGGTGCTGTAACCCCCAAAGGGCACTCCAAACAAAATAAAAAAATATATTTTTTTGTTTGTGAATTGTGTGCGCAGTAGCCACACGTGCATCAACAAAGTAGTGCCAAGCGTGCGCCTGTGTCATAAGTAAAGGGCCGGCTGGCTTGTCCGTTAAAGGGTGCTGTAACCCCCAAAGAACACTCCAAATAAAATAAAAAAATATTTTCTGTGTTTGTGAATTGTGTGCGCTGTAGCCGCACGTGCATCAACAAAGTAGTGCCAAGCGTGCGCCTGTGTCCCATAAGTAAAGGGCCGGCTGGCTTGTCCGTTAAAGGGTGCTGTAACCCCCAAAGTACACTCCAAACAAAATAAAAAAATATTTTCTGTGTTTGTGATTTGTGTGCGCAGTAGCCGCACGTGCATCAACAAAGTAGTGCCAAGCGTGCGCCTGTGTCCCATAAATAAAGGGCCGGCTGGATTGACTGCTAAAGGGTGCTGTAACCCCCAAAGTACACTCCAAACAAAATAAAAAAATATATTTTTCTGTGTTTGTGAATTGTGTGCACTGTGGCTGCACGTGCATCAACGAAGGAGCAGCGCCAAGCGTGCGCCTGTGTCCCATAAGTAAAAGGCCTGCTGGCTTGTCCGTTAAAGGGTGCTGTAACCCCCAAAGGGCACTCCAAACAAAATAAAAAAATATATTTTTCTGTGTTTGTGAATTGTGTGCACTGTGGCTGCACGTGCATCAACGAAGGAGCAGCGCCAAGCGTGCGCCTGTGTCCCATAAGTAAAGGGCCGGCTGACTCATTTCTTAAAGGGTGGTGTAACCCACAAAGTGCACTAGTCTCCAACAAAAATAAAAAATTATTTTCTGTGTTTGTGTGCGCCTTAGCCGCACGTATATATCAATGTAACATAAATGGAGGACCAAACTTTCTCCGATAAAAATAAAATAGGGAAAGATCAAGAACCACTTCCTCCTAGTGCTGAAGCTGCTGCCACTAGTCATGACATAGATGATAACATGCCATCAACGTCGTCTGCCAAGGCCGATGCCCAATGTCATAGTAGAGGGCACAATCCCAAATGACAAAGTTCAGGAAAATGACCTTGAAAAAAACATTTAAATCATCTGAAGAGAAACGTAAACTTGCCAATATGCCATTTACGACACAGAGTGGCAAGGAATGGCTAAGGTGTTTCCCTATGTTCATGACTAGTGGTTCAGCTTCACATGACGATGGAAGCCCTCCTCCCACTAAAAAAATCAAACGAGTTAAGCTGGCAAAAGCACAGCGAAGAACTGTGCGTTCTAAGAAGATATCACAAATCCCCAAGGAGAGTCCAAGTGTGGTGGTGGTTGCGATGACCTTCCCAGCACTGGACGGGAAGAGGTGGCTCTTTCCACCATTTGCATGCCCCCTGCAAGTGCTGAAAGGAGCACCCACAGTCCACTTGCTGATATGCAAATTGAAGATCTCACTGTTGAAGTACAACAGGATGAGGATACCGGTGTAGCTGGCGCTGAGGAGGAAGTTGGCGAGGAGGATTCTGATGGTGATGTGGTTTGTTTAAATCAGGCTCTGGGGGAGACAGTTGTTGTCCGTGGGATGAAAAAGCCCATCACGGTCATGCCTGGGCAGAAGACCAAACATTCCACCTCTTTGGTCTGGCAATATTTCTATCCAAATCCGGACAACAACTGTCTTGCCATATGTACCATATGTAAAGGTGGAATAAGTAGGGGTAGGGACGTTAACCACCTAGGAACATCCTCCCTTATATGGCACCTGCAGCGCATTCATAAAAAGTTACTGTCAAGTTCAGAAACTTTGGCTAAGACCGTAAGCAGTCCAGGGACACCTAAATCCCATTGTCCTGTTGTATCCAAGCGCCTGCAAACCACACCGTCAACTCCCTCCTCGTCAATTTCCTCCGTAGTCAGGATCGGAAGTAGTCCTGCAGGCCATGTCACTGGCATGACTGACTCTCCTAGCCGGGATTCCTCCGGAGGATCCTGCATTGCTACACCTCCTGCTGCCGCTGCTGCTGTTGCTGCTGCTGGGAGTCGTTCATCATCCCAGAGAGGAAGTAGGAACACCACTACTTTTACTAAACAATTGACCCTCCAACAGTCCTTAGCGAGGAGGATGAAGTACGACAGCAGTCATCCTGAAGAAAAACGTATAACTGAGGCCTTGACTGCTATGTTGGTGTTAGACGTGCATCTGGTATCCGCCATTAGTGCAGTGGGATTTAGACAATTGATGGAGGTAGTGTGTCCCCGGTTCCAAATCCCGTCTAGATTCCACTTCGCTAGGCAGGCGATACCGAGACTGTACAGAAACATCAGAAAAAGTGTCCTCAGTGTCCTGAAAAATGCCGTTGTACCCAATGTCCACTTAACCACGGACATGTGGACAAGTGGAACAGGGCAGACTAAGGACTATATGACTGTGACTGCCCACTGGGTACATGTATCACCTTACGCAGCAACAGCAGCAGCGTCACCAGTAGCAGCATCTCAGAAACGCCAGCTCGTTCCAAGGCAGGCTACGCTGTGTATCACCGGTTTCAGTAAGAGGCACACCGCCGACAACCTCTTAGAGAAACTGAGGGAAATCATCGCCCAGTGGCTTACCCCACTTAGACTCTCCTGGGGATTTGTGATATCTGACAACGCCACCAATATTGTGCGGGCATTACATCTGGGCAAATTCCAGCACGTCCCATGTTTTGCTCACACAATAAACTTGGTGGTGCAGAATTTTCTGAAAAGTGACAGGGGCGTGCAGGAGACGCTTTGGGTGGCCCCAAAAATTTCTGGCCACTTTCACCATTCAGCGACTGCGTGCCGAAGACTGGAGCGCCAGCATACACTCTTGAACCTGCCCTGCCATCACCTGAAGCAAGAGGTTGTGACGCGGTGGAACTCAACCCTCTATATGCTTCAGAGGATGGAGGAGCAGCAAAAGGCCATTCAAGCCTATACATCCACCTATGACATAGGCAAAGGAGGGGGTATGCACCTGACTCAAGCGCAGTGGAGAATGATTTCCGTGTTGTGCAAGGTTCTCCAGCCCTTCGAACTTGCCACACGTGAAGTCAGTTCAGACACTGCCAGCTTGAGTCAGGTCATTCCCCTCATCAGGCTTTTGCAGAAGCAGCTGGAGAAAGTGAAGGAGGAGCTAAGACGGAGCGATTCCGCTCGGCATGTGGGACTTGTGGATGAAGCCCTTCATTCACTTTGCCAGGATTCCAGGGTGGTCAATCTGTTGAAATCAGACCACTACATTTTGGCCACCGTGCTCGATCCTAGGTTTAAAGCCTATGTGGTGTCTCTCTTTCCGGCCAACACAAGCCTGCAGAGGTGCAAAGACCTGCTGGTGAAAACACTGTCAGCTGAAGCGGAACGTGACATGTCAACAGCTCCTGCTTCATTTTCTCCCGCAACTGGAGCTGCTAGGAAAAAACTTAGGTATCCTAAGCAACCTGCTGGCGGTGATGCAGGGCAGGCAGGACCAAGTTTGGACATCTGGTCCGGACTGAAGGACCTGGCAACAATTTCTGACATGTCTACTGTCACTACATATGATACTGTCACCATTGACAGAATGGTGGAGGATTACATCAGTGACAGCATCCAAGTAGGCATGTCAGACAGTCCATACCTGTACTAGCAGGAAAAAGAGGCAATTTGGAGGCCCCTGTACAAACTGGCTCTATTTTACCTGAGTTGCCCCCCCAATGTGTACTCCGAAAGAGTGTTTAGTGCAGCCGGGAACCTTGTCAGCGAAAGGCGTAGGAGGTTGCTTCCACAAAATGTGGAGAAGATGATGTTCATAAAAATGAATTATCAACTCTTCCAGGGAGACCAGCCTCCAGAACGTACAGAGGGACCTGTGGTGGTGGATTCCAGTGGGGACGAGTTAATACTCTGTGAGGATGAGGGTGTACACAACACTGAAGAGGGTGAGGAATCGGTGGATGAGGAGGATGAGGACGACATCTTGTCTCCGTAGAGCCAGTTTGTGCAGGGACAGATTAATTGCCAGCTTGTTTTGTGGGGGCCCAAACGAACCAATCATTTCAGCCACAGTTGTGTGGCAGACCCTGGCGCTGAAATGATTGCTTTGTTAAAGTGTGCATGTCCTGTTTATACAACATAAGGGTGGGTGGGAGGGCCGAAGGACAATTCCATCTTGCACCTCTTTTTTTTCTTTGCATTATGTACAGTTTGGGGCCTAGTTTTTCAAACTGCCATCCTGTCTGCCACTGCAGTGTCACTCCTAGATGGGTCACGTGTTTGTGCCGCCCACTCGTGTCGCTTAGCATAGTCATCCAGCTACCTCGGTGCAACCTTTTGGACATAAAAACACTATTGTGAGGTGTGAGGTGTTCAGAATAGACTGGAAATTAGTGGAAATTAAGGTTATTGAGGTTAATAATAGCATAGGAGCAGAAAAACCAACACATTCTGTGATTTTAGCTGTTTTTATGCTTTTTAAAAAAAAAATACAGATCCAAAACACAAAACCCAGAACCCAAAACACGGAAGGGTGGTTTTGGCAAAACCAATCCAGATCCAAAACACGAAGAAAGATCCAGATCCAAAACCAAAACACGAAAAGTGGCCGGTGCACACCCCTAGTATACACAGTGTATAGTTGTAACACTGAGGTGTACACACTGCTCTGTATGATAGTACTGAGTATACACAGTTCACTGCTCTGTGTAATTCTACTGAGTATGCACAGTTTATAGTTATAACACTGATGATGAACACACTGTTCTGTATAATAGTACTGAGTATACACAGTGTATAGTATAGTGTTAACACTGATGATGAACACACCACTCTCTATAGTAATACTGAGTATGTACAGTTTATAGTGATAATACTGATGATGAACACACCACTCTCCATACACCACACTCTGTATAATAATACTCAGTATGCACAGTTTATAATTATAACACTGAGGTGAACACTGATGGTGAGCACACCGCTCTGTATAGTAATAATGAGTATGCACGGTTTATGGTTATAACACTGAGGTGAACACTTATGGTAAGCATAATAATACTGACTATACATGGATAATGGTCACACCAAGGGCTGTTTTCAACAGGAACAAGCAGGACCTCAGTTCCTGAACCTCTCATTAACTATAATGTACAATATAATAAAGTTCCTTTTGAGTGCCTTCTTTTCTAGATACTGCTTGTGTATATGATGTATGTATGTGTATGTATATATATATATATATATATATGTATATATATTAGGGATGTGCAGGCTCGGATAGGTTCGAGTTTGCACGTGGAGTTCGGATTTTTCCCTCCAAAAAAACGGAACTCAGAAAGAGGCAAAACGTCATCTTACATGGACGAACATCATCATTCCTGGACAAAAGACCAGGAATGATGATGTTCGTCCATGTAAGATGACGTTTTGCCTCGTTCTGAGTTCCGTTTTTTTGGAGGGAAAAATCCGAACTCCACGTGCAAACTCGAACCTATCCGAGCCTGCACATCCCTAATATATATATATATATATGTGTGTGTTTATAGATAATTTTCTTCAGCTCCACCCTCAGTAGTGCCACCCACAGTTCCTGAACCTACTTTTCTAGATAAATAGCCCTAGTCACACCGCACTGTATGCTGTATACACTATGGCCCTGTCTGCAGTAGCAGTAACCACAACCACCCCCCTCCCCCTCGTTTGCATTCATGGGTGCCATGGCTACTGCTGTGGCACTTTTGTTAACAGTACCCCAAGTGGCGCCTATGACGGGAAATCTGCACAGATTATTGATTAGCAGCAGCTGGGGGCTCAGTTGGCCTCCTTTGACTGTGTAATTTTTTGGGGGGATTTTGGTGTTGGGTTTGGGAGCTGCAGTGATCTTGCAGCTGGTGAAGTTGCGATGGTCAATGAAGGGGGCCCTAATACTGCTACAAATGCAGCCAATATGTCTTACTCTCCTTTGTAGGATCGTGCAAGGTCTACAGTGGCTGGTCCTGTTGTTCTTTTGGTTTCTGTTTCCCTTTCAGAGGCTGCGGTTCCAGAGAATGGTGCTCCTGCTGGGGATGGAGATATGACTGCAGTTTATGGACATGGCAAATAGACGGTCATCTCTAATGAGTCAGCTTTTGCGCTTTATGCAGATTGGGTGGCATACTGTACTTAGTCAAAGCGATGGCGAAGGCATAATCCTAGCAGCCATAGTTCTTTCAAATTGGAGGACCCGGATGAAGCCATACATTGTGCTATCATTCTATTTCAGGTCAGGCATGTCCCTGGCATATGCCTTATCACATTTTGATTAACTGTGTTTTTGTGATTTGGCCCTGCTAGCCTGTCAGATTTGTGTTTTTTGCCCTTCTGCTGTACAGCATGTTATCAAGCCTGCATGGAGGGGCTTGCGTATAGTTCCTTAGCTCCTGGAACCCTGGAATTTATCAGGTTGCTTGGTTGGCATGGTGTTGATTTCGGTCCATGGAGGGAACCTAGGTAAGACCAGTAGTAAGCTTATTATTGCTTTTTCTTGTTTGCATTGGGACAGGTCCAGTGCTATAGTGGTAATGATGTTAGCAGGCCTGTCCTAATTTTTTCCATGTCTTGGGCCTGGAGGACTTTTCAAAGTGTTTTTTGGTCAGAGAGCTTTGAAGGGGTGGGCCAAGTTGGTCCCTGCTCCCCCTGTTGGTCAGTGCCCAATCTATTGGCGTCTTCCTGCGTGGTTATTACAAGTTTTTTCAGCAGTTTTTTCGATTTTTACAGTCCGGATTGGTGCAGCTGTGTTGACTGTTGCATCAGGTTTTTTCCGTTGATCAGAGTAAGGCCATAGGCCGATGGAAGTCTAGTGCTTACAAACGTACCTTAGACTTTGGCAAAATTTTGCTTTGCATCCTAACTTGAGGACTAGCTACTAGTCATATTTGGGGGTACTGAGGAATTTTATTTTACGACTAGTTTTTCACTTAGGCTGCATGCCGGCTGGTGGATGTTTTTTGTTTTGCTTAAGGTCAAGTTACTATCCCCCCTCCCCGCCCCCCCTATCTCTCCCTGTATTAGGCTTCTGTCTTTGCTACTCTTCTTTTCTTTCCTATTTGTGTTTTTGTTGTGTATTTAATATTCAGGATTTATTCCCAATTTTTTTAGAGGGTTAGATGGTTTAGGGGTTTTGGGGTGTTAAATTTCAGCTCATTTGAGACAATCATTGCCATGTGCCCCCTATTGTTTAGTTTTGTGGTTTGATATCATTCCACAGCGGGTCTGGAGAGCTGGTTTTGTCTCCTGGGGCTCTGAAGGTGGTCAGAAGATGGACAAACTTGGTTGTGAGTTGCAGTGTCTGTGGTTTTGGAGGAGTGGTCCTTTTACATCCTTTGATTAGGTACAGGGATGGTCATATTTGAAGGATGGATGGTGCATTGGAATGTCAAAGGGTGTTTTTGTAGAGTTTATGGAGGAGTTAGTTGGAAGACGTCAAAGTGTGGTAGATGAGGGTATGGTGGCGGTGCGGTTCTTAGCTGGGAACTGCTGGTGGTGGGAAAGAATGGTATCAGTCGCCATCTGTCTTTGGAGCTTGAGGTGCTTTCCCTTCCAATACATGGCTTAGGCTGATTCTACCCTACTGGGGTCAGCGGCAACCACCAGGTTGGCCTCACATCATGTCATTGGGGTGGGAGGTGGATACCTTGGGTGTGGTAATGGATTGGCTGCTGCTTCCAATTTAGAAGATCAGTGTGAGTATGCAGTTGGTGATCTTGCTTTGTGGGGCCATTCTTTCTGCACCACCATACTTTGTCTGCCTTTCTTTCTTCTTCTATTAATTAGTTCAGTTATACATTATATAGTTTAATTAGTTTAAAAATAAATAAAGCTGACCTTCCTTTCCCCTTACACAAGCCTCTGTGTCGTTAGTTCATTATGATTATGGTTGAAGGTTTACCCTGTACTGTTAGGAGGGAACATTCATCAGGCGATGGGGAGTTTATGAACACCTAGCATTAGTGGTATAATTACAATGGGTGCAGGGGTCTCCATGTTGCTGGTGTCATATTTCTGGTGCTTTCTTCATAAATATGGCATCTGCACAGAAGATAGCAAAGACACTGACATTGTACCAGAGTCATTTCTATCTTCTGTATAGACACTCGCTCCATATTTTTGGGACAAGCAGACCCATGCAAATATCTTGCAGACAGTCCCCTCATTTTTTAAAATGTCCCTGTCTGACATCAATAACTGTGCCTATAAGAAACGGCATTGGTTTCAATATTGGTAATTCCACATCTTCCTGTACATTATGCCTTCTCATACCTCCTTGTTTTTCTTTACCGATGACTCATCATCTTCATCACTAGGTCCTGGATACCTGATACTTGCAAAGGTTCCTGAGCTTAATGGTATTCCAAACTGCTCCAGATAGTAGTTTTACAAAGAGCTTCTCCGATTTTTAGTACATATGCCCCTTAGTGGTTTAGGTTTAAAAGAAAATCAAACATGTCTAAATAGTCTTGAGATGTACACACATCCATTAAATTATGTCAAAGCTTCCTCAGTGTTGCACTGGTACTGTAAGTTAACATTCCAGCAGAGACATCTGGTGGTCATAGAGCATAGCACACTTAAGAAAACATTCATGAAGTGTACCATGCCCATTCGTGGCAAGATTACTCCAATCCACCTAACTTATCCTGTCAGACTGAGGATGGATAATTTACTACCCCATGCACCATGGTTTGCAGATCTTGGCTATAAAAATAGCACATGTTGTCACAAAATATACTATGTACTGCAAGGCTGCAGTCTTTTCGTATCTTGAAACAAAGGCGAGTTTGGTTCACCTATTGTCTTATATTTTGTATGGTTACAAGCTAAATATGTGTAAACCAGCACTACATATATGAATTCCCAAGTAATACTTCATTATATTCAACACTTGCATTTTTTTAATACATATCCACCAATTTTTCCCATTACATTTGTTGGGACAGACATGAATATTATAAACTTTCTTAACAGCTTAAAACCCTTTCTCCTAAGTTTATATGTACACATAAAGTAAACCCACAGGAGTGGATGAAAAAAAGGTTAATAAAGGACAACCAAATCAAATTCCTGCCAATATTTAACAAAATATCAAGTATCAATTTATTGCATACATTCATGTAAATACAAAGAAAAGTAAATACAAGAGCAAATAAAAAGCAATAAAAGCAGTATCTAATTTTATGGGGTACCCAGGCTATTGTTGAGTATCTGTTAAATAATAGCTCTACTCAACTATATGTATAGTACAGTACTGATGCATGCCCAGATATGATGTTACGAAAGAATGTGATTAATCTTTTAAATCAGTTTTTATATATTAAGACTTATTTAGCAATCATCTTGTCCACACCATATAGTAACACAAGGGGCTCCCAGTGCAAATGGTAAAAATGCGACCCTCCCCCACACACACACACACACCAGCACTGCCACAGGAATTTACAAGATCAATAATATTCTAGCGTTCCAAAATAGGGAACATGTCCCTGCCCCCAGCTAGCCCCCAGTGCACCACCAGCCAATCAGCCAGCCACCCCCTGTGTGTCATACAGCCCACCTCCTGATTTGTGTCAATCAGCCAGCCTCCCACTGTGTCAATCAGCCAGCCTCCCTTTTTGTGCCAATGACCCAGCCCCCCACTATTGTGACAATGAGCCATCCTCCCCCCTTTGTGCCAATCAGCCAGCCTCCCTTTTTGTGCCAATGACCCAGCCCCCCACTATTGTGACAATGAGCCACCCTCCCCCTTTTGTGCCAATCAGCCAGCCTCCCCTTTTGTGTCAATCAGCCAGCATTTTTGTGCCAATCAGCCAGCCAGAGCAGCTGGGCTGGTGGTGCTTGCTTTCTTGCTTCTCCTTCTACAGTGCTGCTCCATATGCTCTCAGTCCTCTCCTCTGCGCTTCTTCTCAGGCAGGCACGAGCCAGGTGAATAGTTCTGTGCAAGCGCTTAGGTCATCTGCTCTCAGAGGGAGCAAGCGTGTGGCGTGAAGACATCACATCTCGTTGCGCTGCATGAGTAGAGGCAACAGTGGAGGTGTAACTCGGGATGTTACTGTAGTCCTCCCGGTCCTTGCCAGCAGGGGTCGGGGCGGCCCTGCCTAAAATCTTTTACATTTAATGTAGCAGCACATGAAAAGAGGAAAGGGAAAATAATTATCCTTTATTGGAGGCATTTGTTTGGTCACGAATTGTATTTGTTTTTTTTACATGTATTACTTGAGCAAAGCAGTGCCGTCAATAAAGGATAATAATAATGTATATTAATACACATCAGGTTTTGCTTCCTACAGTAGAAAAATGCTAAGATTGAAGGCTGAATTTGATTTGATATATATATATTTATAGCTGTGCGCCGACCCCAGTGTTTTGGTTTTGGATCTGTATCTCCTTTGTGTTTTGGATCTGAATTTGATTTTGGCAAAACCACCCTTGCATGTTTTGGTTTTAGATCTGTATTTTTTCTAAAAAATCATAAAAACATCTAAAATCACATAATGGACCTGTTTTTGTTCCTACAGTTTTATTAACCTCAATAACATTACTTTGCACTTGTTTCCAGTTAATTTTGACCACCTCATAGCTGACAATATTGTTTTCATCCAGTTTAGGCCCATGATTTGCAACAAGCTAGCTGGCTGAATAAGCTAAGTGGTAGCAGTGGGTGGCACAAACACGTGGCAGTTCAACTTCAAACATGGCACATAAGGAAACATGTTTTCATTAATCAAGAGGCCTGAGGGAAATGGAGTATGTATGTAGTTGAAGGTAGGGAAAGAAAGGGTTGATTCATAGTAAATTTAATTTAAGTTTTGGATTCTAAAGCAAATTTATGAGGGAGGGAGGTGGGGAGTCATTTTCAAAGAATAGTTGACTCATTCACATCAGTCCTTGCCCCATTTGAGCTCTTGTGGTGGTCCAGTATTTAAAAAAAAAAATTATTGGGGCATGCAGGAGATGCTGTCTGTGGCAGCACACAAAATGGAAGCTCTGAACAGGAAGGGGGCATAGGGATTTTTTTAAAGTCTGGTACTAAACATCGGATATCCTTGTGGTTCTGGGATTATGGATGGAAAGGCTGGGAGTGGAGGAGAGAGAACATCTCCAGATACCATCATAAAATAGCCTTTCCATTTGCTGTTTGAGTTGCATCTGACCAAACATGGATGTTATGATCAAGGAAAACCAAACACACCAGGTTGGTATCTACAAATCAGGGCTAAAAATTGTCATAAGAGTATTTTGCAAGTATATCTATTTGTGATTTTAGTTGATATAAATACAGTATGAAACTATAAAAAAAAAGGAAGTGTCAGAGCAGCGGCACAAAAGCACGGCAGTTTAAAAAAAATATAGGACATCTATTAAACTTTTGTAACACAGCAGTGGCAGACAGGATAAAATTAAAAATGTCTGGCAGCAATGCCCCAAACAGCACATAATGCAATGAAAAGAGGTGCAAAATGGAATTGTCCTTGGGCCCTACCACCCATCCTTATGTTGTATATAGGACATGCACAGTTTAACAAATCAATCACTTCAGCAACAGGGACTGCCAAATGTGGCTGAAGGGATTGGTTTGTTTGGGCCCCCACAAAACAAGCTACCAACGGGCAGCTGACATTGCTGTCAATGATCTCTCCATGTACACACTGGCTTTACAGAGGCAAGATGTTTTTGCCATCATCCGATTCCTCACCCTCATCAGTGTGTACATCATGTTCACACAATATTAATTTGTCCCCGCTGGAATCCACCATTACAGCCTCAGGTGCCTCTGTAATTTTGGGACGTAATTGGAGGTAAAGATCTTCCTCGTGAAATCTGTAGTTCATTTTGATTAACTACATATTTTCCATATTTTGAGGAAGTACCCTCCTACTCTTTCTGAGTACACACTTTAGGGTGGGCAGCTCAAATAAAGCAAAGTTTGTGCAAGGGCCTGAAGTTGCCTTTTTTTCCTTCCAGTAGTGAAACGGACTGACTGACATGACTATTTGGATGCTATATTTACAATAGTCCTCAACCATTATTTCAATGGTGACCATATCAGATGGAGTCACAGGAGAGGTCTCATTAATTGTAGTCAATTCTTTTAGACCCAACAAGATGTCAAAACTTGGTTGTGTTGACTCATCTGCATCACCAGTGGGTCCTTTTTTGGGAAAGTTTAGTTTTTTCCTGGCAGCCACACTTGCTGGAGATATTGAAGGAGGAGCCATTGCTGCATAATGTGCCACTGGAGCTGAAAATTTCCTTTCAAACAGCTCTTTGCATCTCTTCAGATCTCTGTCCATTGGGAAGAAAGACACAATGTTTGACTTAAACATGGGATCGAGCATGGTTGCCAAAATGTATTGCTCCGATTGGAAAATCCTGACAACCCTTGGATCTTGGTGAAGTGAATAAAGAACTTGATCTACAAGTCTGACATGCTTAGTGGAATCGCTTCATTTCAGCTCCTCCTTCTGTTTTTCAAGCTGCTTTTCCAACAGTCTAATGAGGGGAATTACCTGACAAGCTAGCAGTGTCTGAACTCACTTCACAGGTGACTACTTTGAAGTGTTTCAGCATTCTGCACAACACGGAAAGTATTTTACACTGAGCTTGAGTAAGGTACAGTCCCCCTCCTATTCCTATGTCATACTTCGTTGTGTAGCTTTGGATGGCTTTTTGCTGTTCCTCCATCCACTCAAGCATATAAAGAGTGGAGTTCCACCTCGTAACTACCTCTTGCTTCAGCTGGTGACAGGGCAAACTCAAAATTTTTTGCAGGTGCTGCAATCTTCTACATGCACCTGCTGAATTGTGAAAATGCCCAGAAATTTTGTGGGCCACGGAGAGCATCTCCTGCACAGCCCTGTCATTTAGAAAAAAAATTGCACAACCAAGTTAATAGTGTGAGTAAAACATGAGACGTATTGAAATTCACCCTGCTATAATGTTCTCACAATATTGTTGGTGTTGTCAGAAACCACAAATCCTGAGGAGAGTCCAAGCGGGGTACGCCATTTTGCAATGACTTCCCTGAGTTTTTCTAAGAAGTTGTCAGCAGTATGCCTATTAGTGAAAGCGGTTATACACAGAGTAGCCTTCCACTGAATAAGCTGCTTTTTCTTAGATGCTGTTGGTGCCACTGAAGGCAATACACCCACCCAGTGGGTTGTTACAGTCATGTAATCTTGCATTTGCTGTGTTTCACATGTCCACATACATGTGGTTAAGTGGACAGTGGGTACAATGGCATTTTTGAGGACACTAAGGCCCTGATTCAGAGACGGACGCTCTGAAAGACCACTCGCTCTGAATATGGGCGGTTTTCTTTTGTGCGTGACCTTCTGGCCGCTCTTTCTCTTCTGTTCATTCACTTTGCATTTTAATTGATAAAGATAAACTAACACTTCTATCTTTGAAATCATTCTTACTTTGCAGCATTTTTTCCACACATGCATAAAATATTTGCACAGTACTGTGTGTGTGGTGTGTATATATGTGTATATATATATATATATATATATATATATACACATATACACATATATCAATCAGTCACATGTCTAATCACTGACTCTTGAGCACCAGGGGCATTGAAAATGCCATCTTTTGTGTGTGTGGAGAAGTGGCGCTATGGCAGCAACAGAATTACATAAAGGATCAGGGAGAGTGAGAGCGAAGGCGGTGATGTTACCAGGAGTATGTTCCACCCTGCCGGTAGGGGTTGCTTGTCCACTCCAGCCAGGTGCTTTGAGGCCCGGGCTGACTGGAAGTAGCTCACTCCACTGCTCAGATCTACAGCATCAGTTTAGCTGCGTGTCAGCTGTGCATTAGGGGGGGCAATTGCCCTGAATGCCCCCCTCCCCGATCTGCCACTCCTTATGAGTAAGATGCAGAATAGGTTGTATGATGAATTTTCTGTAATCATTGTGTAAAGATAGTGGGTCTGATTTGTGAGTCACACACTAGTATGAATTTTGCCACAACTAGCGATGCATCTTTGTGTATCTCTGATCCATCCTCAGTTGGACATATCTCAGTAGTTTGTCTCAGCCTGTCAAATGGGCATTACTTGTGGCAACTGGGCATACTCACGTAAGAGAACTGTCTCCTGAGTTGTGCATATGCAGAGACGATGCCTATAGTAATCGTATCTCCTGCACATAGCATACACTGTAATAGTCATGACAGCTGCTTGCACTGGTGCAGTTGCAGATATCAATGCAACTCAGAATATGGGCGGATACACGTATTAGACTTCCGTTCGCTAAAATTTTGTCAGAGTGGCTAGTGACTCCGCTTAGGGCCCAGTGTGTTTATCTCACCCACTTGTATGTGTTTTACACTGACTGGTCCCTGGAGATCTTTTATTATAGAAGGGTTCCCAGTTATTTTTGGGAGTTCCTTGATCACTCAGACAAGGTTAGAAATATAAAAATACTTTTATTGTTGATTGTTAAATACACCAGAATGAAAATATCCTTTAAACAAATGTCAGGTGGGTTTAACAAATACCCTAAGACACTAGCCATCTTTTCTCCTGGAGCCTTGATTGCCGATGCTTGACCCAATTTCTCTCTACCAATGTGGCACGAATCCAGTCGAAGGGCTCATTGTTCTAGCATGTCACACTACACAGGGATTTCCAGGATCCTGAGCTGATCTACTCCTGAACTTGAGATGAACTATAAGTAGGAGTTAATGCAGGAATAGGTTAAATGCTGCAGTCTGATTAAGCAGAAATTTAATAAAATAAACTTGTAAAAGCAGTTAATTCAGGAATACATGGAATTCTTCATTTTCATGAAAAAGCAACTTGGGATGATACAGAAATAAGTGGAATGTTGCAGTCTGATTAACCACTTTCCTGGCATGGTCGTATCAGATACGACCACACCAGGCTGGGCTTTCCCTGACATGGTCGTATCTGATACGACCAGTCAGAAATGCCCACTAGGCGGTTATGGGAAGCTAATCTTCCCGCAGCCGCCTACATCACAGGGACCTTCTGGTCCCTCTGCATGCATGGCTGCCTCTACAGCATTTCCTGATCACTGCTGGCTACAGTGATCGGGCACCGTCAGCAACCCCATCCCAGCGCACTGCCATTGAAGCAGCAGCCACGGCTCATGTAGCCGCAGCTGTTGCTGTGACCCGATCACTGTGGCCAGCAGTGACCAGGCAGCCGGCCCCAGCAGCTGCGGCTCTGGTAGCTACCATTGCTGCTTTGTACCCGGGCCGCCAGCGGGAGACCCTCCCGCTGCGGCTTCGGCACTACAGTGCTGTGTGGTGGAGGAGGAGCAGCAGCAGCGGCTCTGGTAGCCGCCGCTGGTGCTGTGTATCCGGGCCACCAGCGGGACACCCTCCCGCTGCGACTCCGGCACTACAGTCATCACTGTGTGGAGGAGCAGCAGCAACGGCTCTGATAGCCGCCACCACTGCTCTATATCCAGGCCACCAGTGGGACACGCTCCCACTGCGGCTCCGGAACTACAGTGATCACTAGCTGATCACTGTGTAAAAGAAGCAGCAGCAGCGGCTCTGGTAACCGCTGCTGCTGCTATGTATCCGGGCCACTAGCGGGACACGCTGTGGCTCCGGAACTACAATGTACAGGAAGCAGCAGACGTAACTCTGGCTGCTGCTTCTTCTATGTACCCAGGCAGCCCAGCAGTGCCCCGCACACTCCCTCCTCGGCCTCAGCTCCTCCTCCTCCCCCATGATGCCCATTTTGATAAGGGCCACAATAGTTATATAAATATATATATATGTGTGTGTGTATATATATGTATTAGGGATGTGCAGGCTCGGATAGGTTCGAGTTTGCACGTGGAGTTCGGATTTTTCCCTCCAAAAAAACGGAACTCAGAAAGAGGCAAAACGTCATCTTACATGGACGAACATCATCATTCCTGGACAAAAGACCAGGAATGATGATGTTCGTCCATGTAAGATGACGTTTTGCCTCTTTCTGAGTTCCGTTTTTTTGGAGGGAAAAATCCGAACTCCACGTGCAAACTCGAACCTATCCGAGCCTGCACATCCCTAATATGTATATATGCATATATGTATGTGTGTATGTCTATATATATATATATATATGTGCAGTGCTCGAAGTGTGCCGGTATGACATACCAGCACTTCTAAACTTGCACTATCCCTAGAGTTGCTCAACAATCTTTGTGTGCCTGAGGAGCTCTCCCTGTAGTCCAGCACACTGGACTGTATTTTCCACCCGGAGAGTTCCCTGCATCGCTCCTCACATACGTTAATCACCACTGGAAACAAGGGGAAGCTGCAGCACTCACTGCCGCTGCTCCAACCAACCCAGCCCACAGCTGCTACTTGGACTGTGTTTTTACTACCTACTTCTTCAGCTCTGGTCAGTCCCTCCTCTACTCTCCTTAACCCAGGACTGGACAAAACTACGGAGTCTCTGCTGTTATCCGGAACCTGGCTGCCAGTGCTCCGCTTGACCCGTCCCTCCGCTGCTATCAAGGGCCGTGGCTCAGCTCTCCTGTCCTGGTACGCCTCTGATCGCTTCCACCCTGACATGTCCCTGCCTCTTTCTCCGGCAGTTCACTAATTTAAGACCGCCCACCTGAGCTATCCTGCAGCAGTACTCATTTTAGAGTCCCATACCGCCTCTGCAGTCTCCTGTCGCCGACGGGCACTACTGCCTCCCTCCTGCTCTTGACCTACGGCTGGAGCTGGACTCCGACCTCCTGCCCACCACCATCTTATCCACGTAGCTCCTCCGGGTCCTCTGTTTGCTGGACTGGCTCCAGGGTGAGTCCTCTTATCAGGGGGGACTGCCAGGTCTGCAGTCCCGGGTCTGCGCAGGGAAGGGGCCGGGCCTGCCTGCCCAGGGACAGACCTACCGGCGATACAGTAGGTGGGAATAATGCCAGTATCCAGTACATAGTGGATAATTGTCACTGCGGAGTCGATCCGCACTGCAGCGCCGGGCAGCGGTCACTGACAGTGACTGTAGCTGCCTTGCTATACATCCTGCTGGCTGGCCTCTCCCCCGGACCAGCCAGCCACCTGACAAAGAGCAACCAGATCATCAGCCCCAGCATATGTCAAGCAGCACACTTCTGTCTCCAGCAGTGCGGACTCCTCCCCAGGCTGCAACAGGCTGCAGTGAGGGCCTCACAGCAGCGCACTTAAGCAGAGGTAAATGAGAAGGAGAGGTGGGGGGGGCACCACTGACAGACAGAAGGTGGGGTGGCTTTTACTGACACGTGTGTGGCACTGACAGACAGAATGGGGGTGTTACTGACGTGTGTGGGAGGCGGTGGCACTGACAGACAGAAGGGGGAGTGTTACTGATGTGTGTGAGGGGGTGGCACTGACAGACAGAAGGGGGGGTGTTACTGACGTGTGTGTGGGGGTGGCACTGACAGACAGAAGGGCGGGGTGAAACTGACATGTGTGTGTTTAATAGATGGCACTGACAGACAAAAGGGAATGTGGGAGGATCGCTGAGAGAGAGGGAAATGGGGGGAGTGCTGAGAGAGAGAAATGTGGGGGATTACGGCTAAAATCAAGTTTTAATTTTTTTTATTGAAGCAAGGCACGCGTGACATCATGCGCACCCCACTACTGACAGAGGATCCCCACTACCTTCTCCTGTGTCTTCTGGGTGCGCAAAAAGGAGCACCCAGAAGACACAGGAGAAGGTAAATGTCTGTGGGCTGTAGGGGACTGAAGGGGTGTTGGCAGTGGCAGAAACACAGGGGGGGGGCCTGCCTATTTTGTCGGTCCTGGGCCACACGATTTCTGGTGGCAGCCCTGCCTCTCATTGTTCACTATTATGAACTTGACCCTCTACACCCCTCCACAAACCACCTTGCCCATCTTCCCTTTATTAGATGCCTACATGCTGACTTCCTGGACCACTCACATAAATGGTAAAGTAAACTGTGAACTATAGTTTCCACCAGTACTCGCAGGCCATTCACCATTATTTTCTTCTCCAGAGACTACCTATTGTAATTACTGCCTTATTAGATACTGAAATTATGGGAGCAAGTCCAAATCCTCACAGACGGGATTCCGACACTAGCATCCCAACCACTAGCATCCCGACAGTAAGTACTTGGGTTAAGGGACGGGTTAGAGGTTAGGGTTAGGCACTAGTGGGAGGGTTAAGCACTAAAGGGGGAATGGTTAGGTTTAGGGTGCAGGGAGGGGGAGGTTAGGTTTAAACACCCGGGAGGGAATGTTAGGGTTAGAGGTAGGGAGAGGGGGAGGTTTAGACAAATGTTGGTATCCTAATCCTGTTGGGATTCTGATCACTGGGATCTAGAGCACTGGCATCCCGTACCCAACCCATAATTACTGCCTTATCGCATTGCTTTTACCTACTGTATCACTGACTGTGAATGCACATTGTACATCCTACCCCCTCTAATCATCCTCCTACTACCCCCGAACAACCCTCTCCTTCTATCCTCCACTCTCTACTGGCTACTTCAGTTGTTAGCTACCATGTTTCCTCTCTCTCTTCCAATACTCATCCTCACAGCATGTACTTGTGTCCCTCCCAGAGCCACCCACCATTTCTCCACTTTTCCTGTGCGCTCTGGAATTCCAGTTACATCCACAACAAATTAACCATGTGCTCTTCATTTCCAACTTTCTTAACATCCTTGCTAAACCTGGTACTCCCTGGCACTCTTTTATAGGGCGTCTCCTTCAACCACTCCATCAGACCTGATAAGCATCCCTCCTATCCTAAAACTATACTTTTTTGTGTCTTTCCCCTGGACCCTCCCTTTCTCTCTCCTCCTTTGAGTCCACTTTACAACTCTATCTGTCTCTTCTACCCCATCCGTCTCCATAAAGTAAATAAAAAAAGCCTGCAGCCATCATCGAGTCCCGTGCGAGACTGCCCAATGTTTTAAATTAGCAGTCATTTAAAAGGCAAAATCAATGCTACTTTAAAACATCAGACAGTCTCACACAGAACTCACCAATGCCTGCAGTCTGCAGGCTTATACATTTACCTCCAAGTCTTTGTTATCTACTGTCCCTCTGGCCCCACTTCCCAATTTTTTGATAATGTTGCTGCCTGGTTTCCCCACTACCTCTCCTCTGACCCTCCCTTCCATCATCCTAGGTGACTTTAACTTACCAAGCATCCTCTAAACTTCTTTCCCTTTTTTCCTGTTTTGGCCTTTCTCAATGGACCTCCTCCCCGATCCACCGCCTTTACCGCTCCCTTGACCTCGTCTTCTCCAATCTGTGTGTATCGTACATCTCTAACTCTGCCCTCCCACTCTCTAACCACCATTACATTTTCCATACCCCCACTTCTAAATTTCCACTTCGACCACTGTATATGTGTGTGTATATATATATGTATGATATCCAAGGATGATCAGCACTCACATCAAGCAGCACGTAGTATAGCCCGGGGTGACCATTCACGGGTACAATTGTAAGTCCCAATAAATATTCAAGTCATTAAAGAATGCACTCACCAGGACTTCTCATTTCCAAAGCATCAGACTTCTTTTAATAATCACATCATGGTTAAAAAGTCACAAGTCGACGTTTCGACCGCAAAAACGCGGCCTTCATCAGGACACCACCAGTGAGACATAAGCCATACACTGTAGGAAACATCGGCAGTTGTTTTCTACACAGATCTCGACCAATCGCTAAACAATTAATGGCTTCTAACGATGGTTGAACCATCGGTGGTACACCTGTCAAATGCCACCACTACAGTATAACATAAAAATTGCTATTTTTATGGTATACTGTGTTTTAAAAAAACATATTTTTTCAAATATCCCCATGGGAACGCCTCCATCTGGGCAGCCACGCCCCCGGCACGCCCACCAAAGGGGGCATACTGTCACTCACCATCGACAGCACGCCCCCTTTGTAGCGAGACCCATAGCAATGGCTTGGCCGTCGCTATCCGGGTCTCGCGCATGCGCACGATGGAGCCGGCTCCCTCGCTCGCGAGCGGGTCTGAATTAGGCCCTCTGTTCCAACTCCGGGTGAGACCCGGAATTTTGGTGGAAAAGGGGTATAACTTGTAGAAGCAGTGAAACCAGGAATATGTGGAATTATTTCATTTAATTAATCAGCAATTTGGGATGATGCAGAAATTAGTGGAAAGCTTGCAGACATTAGTGCAGTGGTTCTCAAACTCGGTCCTCAGGACCCCACACAGTTCTCTTTTTCCAGGTCACCCAGAAGGTGCACAGGTGTATTCATTTCTCACTGACATGTTTTAAAAGATCAACAAGTGCAGCTAATTATTTCACTAGTAATTATGTGAGAAGACCTGCAAAACATGCACTGTTTGGGGTCCTGAGGAACGAGTTTGAGAACCTGTGCATTAGTGGATATTTTGCCTACTTTCAGCAGGCACCTGATGGTGTGGGAGAGGCTGACTTGGCTAGGGCTGGGGTTTGGGAGAACCTGACTTGGCCCAGGACTGAGGTTTGGAAGAGACTCACTTGGCCCAGTGCTGGGATTTTGGCTTGTTCTCCCAGTAATAATGCCTTCAAATTGCACAGACTGTAGAGTAGGCTGTGTTCTTGTGGTTTGTGAGCACCCATGATGCTGTGGAGATTGGCTCCTGCATCTAGCATTTTGCATTGATCTCTCAATACAGCTCTTCTCCATTCTAAGCACAGCCTCTCATCATATATGATGGGTTCATCTAAAAAGATATATATTAGCTATAATAACTACCCATAGATAACATCAAATTGTTCAGTATCATGAACTACAGCAATAATAACTACATTTATTGGGCCTGATAGATAGAGGGTAAATGTATGCTTGTTTGTGGAGTGGATTTTGCATATTTTCATACTGCAAATGCTCAAAAAATGGTGACATGTAAGTACAGGCTATGCAAAGTGAAACATATCCTGATGGTGTGTACATTTTCAGGGGACATGGCTGGGAAGGAAAATTCTCTCAATTGTAATTTATAATAAGGGAGTGTGAACACAATATATATTAGTACAGAATAAGTGAACTCAATTTCAATCACTTAAGGGTGCACTTAGTAAAATCATAAATCATACATTTATTAAAAAGGAAAAACAAAGCATAACATTAGACATAAAACTGATACAAAAATGATTGCAATCCACATATAATAAAGCATAAATGTTTAAAAACTACCCAGTCACTGGTAATAAAAATTATACTTCCACTGGTTTCATTGTGTCCACTTTTAAATTCAAACAGGATAAGAGCTGCAGTAAATTAGTGTCCTTAGCCGCATTAGGCCATGCATAAGACTTGATGAAATGTCTCTATCTTTTGTGAAGATCTATAGCAATTTTACATATGGCTTATAGCGGCAATAAACTTTAAACATGTTCTTATGAACAGTAGTAGCAATGGTACGTAAAGCCTGTAGCAGCAATAGGGTTAGAATTTGATACAATGTCTCTGTGATCCAAAAGCAGCTATGGCAAAAAAGCTCATTTGTGAGTAGCTTATAACATCAGGATCAAGGTGTGGCAAGATAGGCTAATAAAGCACGCCAATTTTTATATGGAGATCATAGTCCCGGTATAATTACCCAGCTCACAATTCCCACACGAAACCTGGGGGGGTAAGACTGGTCCAGTAACAGCCGTCCGCTGCGTAGCATCTCCTACACAGGCGAAAATCAGCAATCCAGCTCCTGGTCCAGCTGCAGATATGAATCACAGGAGCCATAAAGGATAGTGCCACACACCTTGTAGTGAGGTCCGCTGTGCTGGATTTTTATTACCAGTTATTATCATTTTTATTACCAGTGACTGGGTAGTTTATTGAAACATTTATGCTTCATTACATGTGGATTGCAATCATTTTTGTATCAGTTTTATGTCTAATGTTATGCTTCGTTTTTTTCTTTTTAACAAATGTATGATTTTACTAAGCGCACCCTTAAGTGATTGAAATGGAGTTAACTTATTCTGTACTTCTTACATTAATAGTTGGCTAGAGCTATTTTGTGGGTGGCTGTTTTAGGTTTATCTCTATACATAGTGGACAACTTGATATTCTATTGCGCCTAGATTTTCTTTGTTTCAACAATATATATTATCTAAACCTGTTGAAACCTGCTGATAGTTCCCCTCTTAGCACTGCATAACGAAGCTGTGTGATATTCAACCCTCCATGTGCAGAGCTTAGTATGGGGACTGTTTGGTCCCATCTGACATGTTCCAATGCCCTCTGCATATAGGGAGGCAGTGGTGTAACTAGGATATTTGGAGTCCAGGACAAGATGAAAAATGGAGCTCCCCACCCCCCATGTGAGCAAAGCAAAGGTGCGCGTGTGCCGAAAAAGTGGGCATGATCACATGCCACAAGGGGCGTGGTCACGGAAAAATGGGGGGTGTCAACATGACACCATCATTTCTCGTCACTTTGGGAACATTCCTTTCCATTCCATATGCACCTTAATGCCCCAGATAGTAGTGCCCCTCTTGCAATGCCCACTGTAGTAGTGCCCCTTATGCAATATCCTCATTAGCAGTGCCCCATCTAGTAGTGCACCCTTATATAGTGCCCCTTATACAGTGCCCTCAGTAGCACCCCCAGTAATTCCCCTTATACAGTACCCGTTTCCCAATTGAGAATCCCCGGGATGAACACTGCGGAGATAGCTGGTAGATTGCGTTCTGCCCATGTGAAAATGTGGTACACTTCTGTCATTGCTGACTGACTTCGAGTGCCACCAGTGGCGTTGTCGGACTGTATTTGTACTGGCCTGTTTTTCTGAATTTTGTGAGCCAGAGTGAGAGCTCTGTAGATGGCTCAAAGTTCCAGGATATTGATTGGTAATACTACCTCGACTGGGGACCATTGGCCCTGGAAGGGATGGGCTTGCGGACCATGGTGAGGAGAGCCCAGTCCAGGATCCGAAAGGGACAACCCTTCAAATAGGAAGAATGCCAAGAGTGTGCAAAGCTGTCATCAAAGCAAAAGGGGGACTACTTTGAGGAATCTAAAATATAAAACATATTTTGATTTGTTTAACACTTTTTTTGTTTACAACATAATTCCATATGTGTTCTTTCATAGTTTTGATGTCTTCAGTATTAATCTACTATGTTGAAAATAATTTAAATAAACCAAAACCATTGAATGAGTAGGTGTGTCCAAAGTTTTGACTGGTACTGTTTGTATATATAACGTAAAATCCTTCAGGCCAAGATATCAAACAACTCTTTAAAATTTTAACAGTTATGGGGAGATAAAAAAAAACCTATGTGTATTCCTTGTTGTTCACAGCAGGAACCCCCCCCCTCTAAAGAGGAAAAAAGTCCAGGAAGTGATGTTGGTATCTTGGTGGTCCACTAACCCCCCCCCCTCAGCATTAATAGTTCCTCATTTGTTGACTTTTAGTTATTAAAAGTTCTTTCTTGTATAGTTTTTACTGTCTTGTAGTTGTGCATTCAGTCTTTTTATCTTCCAGTAGACAATTATTAGCCCAATGTACATAATCAATCCAAAAAAATGAAAGCTATTATGGGGCGTATGATAAGGTTGAAGAATGAAGTTGCCTTTGGACTGTATCTGAAGATACTTTCCTACCAAGATACTTTAGAGTCTTCTAAGGCATGTATAATATTTGTTATTTTGGTGGTATCATGATCCAGTTTGATAGTCGTGTCGAAGCTGGATTATTGGCTGAGACAAGATCAGTTTAAAATTGAATCGCAGCGACACCATCTTGCGACTGGCCGCAAGACGCCATTTTGCGAAATGGCCGCCTAAGCGCCATTTTAGATAAACTCACATTTTAGTACATGTGGCGATAATACCATTAGCATCATGCGAATGCATCTGTGACCATCACCAAAAGTTACGGTGATTCACCAAAAGCCTATTTCATTACTTTACGTATTATAAAGGATATATTCCATAAATGGCTTTACAGTATTGCATTAGAGCAAGTGGCCAGGTGACGACTGGCTTGTGTAGATAAGCTTCCTGGATAGTGGCCAGGTGACGACTGGCTTGTGTAGATAAGCTTCCTACGGGTGGTCCGTCTAGAATACATTAGCAAGCTTCCTGCAATGACATGATTTCAAAGGCTAGAGTGTCACCTTGGGTCTGTCTCTTGTAGCTGGGATATTTTGCATTTTCACACAAGAGTCTGTGAGAACAAAAGAGGTATCTTTCCTTTGAACACAGGAAAGGTGGGGGGGCCTGCTGACAGGACATGTAGAACTATCTAGCCCAGCATGTCACGCTGCTAAGATGTTAGAGTCAAGCGCACCCATCTTCATACACACATTAATACGTCTTTATATCAAACCCCGAATACTCACACATTACATATTCACACATAAGGTTTAATACGCTTTTTAGTATATGATTTAAGTTGGTACAGTTAGTTTAAATGCTGAGAAATAAAGATATTTGATAACTAAGGTATTATACATGATAAGCAAGTTGTGTTTGGTTTTGTTCTGATGCGTATGTTTTTTAGAGCATTCCGGTGTTATCGGTGGAGAGATCGCATCATGCAAACTCAAGTTATGGATCACAGAACCTACAAGCAACAAAATGTTTTATTTCATTAACAACTGTTAGGATGTTACAGAGGGCGTGATTAGAAAGATCCCCAGCTGTTAGAGGCAGGGAGAGTCTATTTGAACCAGCCTGTTAAATGTGCTTTAACATATGCTTCTCCTCTGGGAACCAATGATATCAGCAACAGACTCCCCTATTGTCCTTTTATTCTGGGGGGGTATAAATATGAGTGCACGAATGCTAGTCTTCAATCTTCATACTGTAAGACTGGGGGTCTCTTGCTGATGCTTATCTCCGGGTCCGGAAGCGCCTGCGTATGTATACTGTACTTGGGGTCTGTATAATTTCCTTTTGCGCCTAAATTGTGTCTCTCTCTCTGTGTGCCTCTCTCTCTCTCTCTCTGTGTGCCTCTCTCTCTCTGTGTGCCTCTCTCTCTGTGTGTGTGTGCCTCTCTCTCTCTGTGTGTGCCTCTCTCTCTCTCTCTGTGTGTGTGTGCCTCTCTCTCTCTGTCTCTCTCTCTGTCTCTCTCATTGTATTTATTTGCGCTTATTATACACAGATCATAGCGTGTAACTGACTGTACTTTTACTTGAATAATACTTTGTGCTTCGGAACCACATGTTCTGAGTCTGGAGTCTCTATTTACTGTATGACTGCGTACACAAATTAGCGTCATCATTAGAGGTTTATAGGAAGGATTTTAGAAGGTACAGGCAGGGGTATATAGAGGTTCATTTTAATATCAACAGTCGCTTGGTTCTCATTCTCCTTTAGTTCCTTCAGGATGTCATCCTCTTTCCCAAGGTTGAGAAGCCAGTTCTTGAGTTCTGTACCAAAACTGAATGGGATCTTTTGAAGCCTCACTGGGGTGTCTGGGCGAATGTCTAGTCGCCTCTCTCATCAGCTACATTGATACCTAGAATGGGATTAAGGGTACAGTACACTCCTCGGAGGAGAGTTCCTCTTTGCATGCAGTTAGTAGCATATGCAGTATATGAGGCATTTAGGAGTTGATACCAGCACCAGTATTCTTGTCCCTGGTACTTTAAGTTAGATGATGGTTTTAGACTAGCATCCATTCAGCAAGATCCTTCAGAGTCCCAGCATTGAGGTTTGAGAACCCTTCTAATAGTTACGCAAAATATTATTTTCATCAATAGTGACTATTATAATTATATATTGGAATATGACACAATGTTTTTCTCTTTAATCTATTTTCACTGTCTAATATTGCTACCTCTGTGACCCCCTAGATTACTTTATTAATCTTCCATACAGTCTTCTTACGTATTCCGTCTTTTACCATAAAAACCCCAGACAGAGGGTTGCCGTTTTCACACTATGTATAATAACCAAAGCTCCATGTGAGCTAAACATGCAAGCTTTTACTGGGCCAAAACCTCCCAAATAACCCTTGACAAATCTATCAAGTCAAAAAGGGAGGGGGGTTTAACCCCCTATTGTTCCTCAGCACACCGAATTATACTTGCAACAATATATGAACACTATATGGTAATAGAACTTCAGGGTTATTAGTTGCATGCATTTGCAAATACATGGGAAGCTGCTAGGCTACGTCACCGCTTCTGTCACTAGCAGTCCAACACTAAGGTGTTCACGTCTGGGGCGCAGAGCACCCCAACAAAAATGTCCAGCCCAGGACCCCCCAGGGCATCACATGAAAATGGATAAATAGTGACAGTGCAGTGTAAAGTATAGATGTGTGGGAGTAGTTAATAAGTGTTGAAAAAGAGGTTAAAATATGTGAAACAATTACATGAATAAAAAACAAACATAAAAGGTGATGAGAAAAGTAACTATGTGTATTAAGTGATGTCCTGAGGAGGCCCAGCCAGAGTAGTCTCGGGGGCCCTATACCCAAATGCTCACCCCTAATGTAATATATACCAATTATAAGGCCTCATAATAAAGGCACATACATAAATGCATCCAAATTGAGAGCCAGCTTACATGGGAGTCACCCCTGGGAACTCCAACTAGCACTACTAAAACCAGCATGCCCTGCTAATGCTGGCTTATTCATGCATCTCATGACCACAAACAAAAATGGCAGCTGCTCAATCAATCTGGTAGTACTTCTTTTTTTTTTTTTTTTTTGTGAAATCTATCAAGTTACCTGATTATCTTACCCATAATGTATTATTGCGTAATTAAACCTTGAAATCATACTCAGTTCTACAGACCATGTACAGAAAGTATTTTACTCCATAAATGGGAATTGCAAGGTAATAGATGGTTTACATGCAAATAATACAGTAATATACCATTTATTGTAACAACTCAGAAGTGAATTTCTAACTAATCCCAGTAACAAATTACCCCATGCAGTTGCTAAATAAACTTCAATGCAGATTCTATTTAATCCTTAAACTTCGTGTATGTGCAGATATATATGTGCGTATGTAAGAAAAGTGTAGGCAAGTGTTATATAACTTTAGTCTTTTCTGTGTATAAGAATGTCATGTGATATAAAGAAAGCATGGTATATGGGGGATATATGAAGTTAATTAAAGGGATAAATGTTCTCTAGCACTTCCGGCGAGATTAATAATATATAGATACATTGTGGATGGCAACCTACCAGAGAAACAATTACTTGTGTATGGATGTGTATATGTTAAAATATAGAGACCCCTATTTGCAGGAAGTTTCAATTTATATACCTCTACCCAGCATGCACCTCATCAGCCCAAACCCCCACACTTCCACATGGCCTGAAACAAGAGACCCTGCTAGGTGCTATATGCTGTTCTTTGAATTAGATTGCTAACTCCTATTACAGTCATGTTTCTTTGTTTGGTATGAGGTGGTTTAAAATCCAAATCTTCTGGCCCCTGCATACCTATTCTAATGGCACTGAGATGATGTCAATATTGGAGCTCTTTCACAGCCTCCCACCCTGGGAGCCCCCAGGGAGAGGCCCGCCTCGTCAGGTTGTAGGCTTGTCCTCAAACTTGGCAGGTGGACATCTAGTAGCCCAGACCTGTTTGGCCCTAGGCTTGGAGGCCTTGGCTGATGTCTGCTGTCATAGAAAGGACTGTCCCTTGGCTTTTCCTTGAGGGTGAAAGGACCGAAAGGATGTCTGAGTCTTTGTATTATATGTAGAGGGCAGGAGCGCCGCCTTGTTAGTCGCCAAAGTAGTCACAATTTTATCTAATTCGGTCTCAAATAGGATGTCTCCAAAATAAGCCAGATACTCTAGAGCCCGTTTTGATTCTGAATCTGCTTTCCAGGAACGTAGCCAAAGAATGTGATGGGCCACTACAGAAGTGGCTGATATCCTGGAGGCCAGGAGAGCAGTATCTATAGCTGCTTCACCTAAGTAGAGGATGCATCTTTAATGTGAGATATGTAGGACAGCTGTTCCCTCAAAGCATCAGGGAGAAAAGTCTCTGCCCAACTCTCAATCGCCATTTCCAACCAGGCGGTAACCCTAGTAATAGTTCCTGTAAGAGAGTATATAGATTTATGACAAGCTTCTGTACGTCTATCTGTAGTGTCCTTCAAGGAGGTTGCAGTATGAATGGCTAAGGTGGCATTTTTAACCAGACGTGTTACGTGAGAATCCACTGCTGGGGGAACTTCCCATTTAGTACAATCAGTAGCTGGAAGAGGGTAAAAGGAACTGAACCATTTTGGAATTTGAAACTTTTTACCGGGCATATTCCAAGCTTCAGTGATCAGATAGCTGGTCAGAGTGAGGAAACTCTGGTAAAACAACCTTTTGTCGCTTAAAAAGTGCGTTTTTTTTTATTTAGGAGCGGTGTTCATCCTCTTCTATTGGTAAAATAGTTTTATCAGCTCTCATAAGAGCAGGAATATATAGCTTAAAAGGTGGCTCCTCTTCTTCTGAGCCGGAGTGAAAGTGAGAGAGATCTGCATCTTCTGCCTCCCCAGATGATATATCAGAATCAGATAACTGTGTGGATTGGGAAGATATAATAGTACGTTTAGTAGGTAAAGCTTATCTTTTTGCAGCATCTGCTGAAAAACCATAGAGTAGGTCTACCCATGGGGGAGGCAAAGGATTTACAGGGAGTACCTGCTGTGGCCATCCCATAGGTGGAGCTACCACGGGGACTGCTACATGGTCCACAAGTTTTGCCAGTATCTGTGAGAAGGCCTGAACATGAATGAGAGCAGTTTGGGGGGGGGAGGGGGCGATGACACGATTTGCACTTAATAACGTCATCATAGCCCCGCCCCTGCATTGTATTGCCGGTAATATTGGCATTATAAAGCGGAAGTGGGGCCGCGATGATGCGATCGAGTGGACACGGCCCTGCTCCACCCACTTCAGCCACTCCTACCCTCCCAGAGGGGGCAGCCAGAAAGTCAGTAAGTATGGCCCAGGGTGGGTCCTGAGGAAGAGACACCGGGTCTGATGAGCCTGGGGCCGTGTAACAATTATTACAAAGACCATCCTGAATGAGGTCCTCTGTGACTAAGCCTGCAGAGCAGGACTTAAAAGACACCAGAATAGGAAGAACAGCATCAGGCTGCTTGTTATTCTTTCCTCTGCCAGCCATAGCCACAAGAATAACAAACTACCTAGTAAGATACAGTGCAGTGAACACCCTGGATAATATGGCACAGTGTAGCATGCAACTGCGTTATAAAGGTATGCGAAAGCACTCCCAAGTATATGGGAAATGTGAGATACAATATGTCAGGGTATAGTAGAATACAGAATTATGGCATAATTTCTTCGAGGTCAACAGGATCTACTTTGGGGTATGTAGTTGGTTCGTATCCAATGCACCAAACAGCAATGCTTTGGAGCCCCCAGCATGCACTGGTCCTCCTCCCTATATACCCCCCCCCCCCCCCAGCCACAGGCATTCAGTTTGTAACCAAGCCTAACGGCAAGAGACAGAGTGGAGAAGGAAGTAAAATTGCATAAGAAACACTCAACATACGAAGAGGGAATCTGTGAAAAAAGGCTGAAGAACAGATCCCAACTGAGGACAGATGCATCAGGGTGGGTGCGCTGTGGACCTCGAAGAAAAATAATTATCCAAGGTATGTTATACCATAATTCTGTATTTCTGCTTCGGGTTCCATAGGGTCCACAGGATCTACCTTGGGGATGTCGTAAAGTAGTTCCCTTAAGGGTGGGGTGCTCCTGTACAGAGAGGAGAATCCGCCACCCAAAGGACGCATCCTGGGAGGCAAACTTATCAAAAGCATAGAATTTGATAAAAGTATTAATGGAAGACCAAGTGGCTGCCTTGCAAAGCTGTTCAGCCGAGGTGCCATGTCTTATCGCCCATGATGGTGCAACAGACTGAGTGGAATGTGCAGTCACCTTGTTAGGAACAGGGAGAACAGCCTGTGTATAGATGTGAGAAATAGTCATATGAAGCCAGCGAGCCAACATCTGTTTGATTGCTGACCAACCTCATTTGTGAAATACATATAACACAAAGAGAGAATCTGATTTCCTGATGGAACTGGTCCGATATACGCAAATACGAAGTGCTCGAACCACATCCAAGGAAGCTTCACCTGTAGACTGCTCTGAAGACTTGAAGGCCAGGACTACAATCTCCTCATTTATATGGAAATGGGAAACAACCTTTGGGAGGTAGCCCGCCTTGATATGCAGGACCGCTCTATTTGGATGAAGATCAAATATGGAGAATGACATGACAATGCTGCCAAGTCAGAAACTCTGTGAGCTGAAGAGATGGCGAGAAGAAAAAGTGTCTTCGCAGTCAGCCATCTCAAGTCCACCTTATCCAAGGGTTCAAAGGGATGTGACTGCAGTGCCCTGAGAACCAAAGACAAATCCCACAGTGCCACCGGTGGGAGAAATGGAGGTTGCAGGTGCTGTATGAATGTTCTAACATCTGGCAGAGGAGCAATCTTGTGTTGGAACCAAACTGTCAAAGCTGAAACTTGGACTCTCAAGGTAGCCAGACGAAGACCTAAGTCTAATCCAGCCTGAAGAAAACCCAGTATACTCGATTCCTTGAAAACTTTAGGGAAATTTTTTCTGTGGGAACACCAAAGAAAAAATTAACGCCAAATTCTGTGATAGATTTGAGCAGAAGCAGGCTTCCTTGCTCTCAGCATCATCTGAATCACAGAAGCAGGGCCATGCCGTCAAAGCCAGCCGAGGAAAATCCTGGTAAAGACAGAGACCCTGCATTAGCTAATTCTGTCTTAGAGACATAGGAAGTGGACTGTCTACAGATAGAAGTGTCATAGCAGAGAACCAATGCCTCCTGGGTCAGGCAGGGGCTATTAGTATCATCCTGCCTCCCTCCTGCTTGAACTTTCTGACGACTCTTGAGAGAAGGAAGATCGGAGGAAACAGGTATGCCAACCTGAAGTTCCATCTCACCGCCAGAGCATCCACAAAGGCGGCTGAGGGATCCCTTGTTCTGGACCCATACCTGGGGACCTTTTGGTTGTGACGTGATGCCATGAGATCTACATCCGGTAATCCCCAGCTGTCCATTAGGAGTTGAAACACCTCCGGATGAAGAGCCCATTCTCCAGCTTGCATGTCCTGGTGACTTAGGAAGTCCGGCTCCCAGTTGAGAACACCTGGGATGAATATTGCTGAGATTGCTGGAACATGGCCCTCTGCCCACAGCAGAATCTTTGCCACTTCCCTCATGGCTGCCAGACTTTGTGTGCCACCTTCATGATTTATTTAGGCCACTGCTGTCGCATTGTTGGACGGAACCTGTACAGGCCTGCCCTGAAGAAGGTCTTGCGCCAGATTGAGTGCTTTATGGGTAGGTTACTTTCCTGGTATGTCCACTTTCCCTGAAAGGTATGATGACCCATCACTGCTCCCCATCCTTGCAGACTTGCGTCCATAGTGAGGAGTACCCATTCCAGGATCCATAACGGATGATCCTTGTCTAAATGAGTCATCTCCAGCCACCAAGCAAGGGAGAGCTGAACCTCTGGTGAGATGTGAATCATCTGATGCTTTATCCAATGATACTGACCATCCCACTGGGCCAGGATCCACAGCTGTAGGGACCTGGAGTGGAACTGGGCATAAGCCACCATGTCGAACGTGGCTACCATGGAGCCCAATATCTGCATAGCCAAGTGAACTGACACTGTTTGCTTGCAAAGTAGATTGTGCACACGAGACTGTAATGCTACAATCTTGCACTCTGGTAGAAGAATCCTCTGTCCCAGAGAGTCCAGCAGCGCCCCCAAGTGCACCATTTTCTAAATTGGAGAAAGAAAAAACACTTTTTCCAATTGATTGCCCAGCCATGCTCCTGTAGGCAGACAATGGTCATCCACAGATGACATTGTAACATCTCCTGAGATTGTGCCAATATCAGGTGGTCATCTAGATATGGCAGTATCCTGGCTCCTTGAGACGAGCCATCATGACTGCCATTATCTTGGTAAATACCCGAGGGGCTGTGGCCAGACCGAAGGGTAGAGCATGAAATTGGTAATGTTGCTGCTCTACCGCGAACCTGAGAAAGGCCTGGTGGGATCTTGCAATCGAGTCATGCAGATATGCATCCTGTATGTCCAGTGAGACCATGAAGTCTCCAGACTCCATCACCAGAATAATTGACCGTCGAGTTTCCATATGGAATTTGGGCACCTTGATGAATCTGTTAAGAGACTTCAGATTCAGGATAGGGTGGTTTGACCCATTGGGTTTTTGAATATAAAACAAATTTTAATAATAACCCCTTCCCTGTTGCGTCACAGGAACGGGGACTATGACTCCTGACCTCAGGAGTGCCCCGGTCATTATGTCATCCAACCCTGGCCCAAATAGTACCTTCCCTGCAAAAGGCAACGATTCCAGAGCCTTCTTAGACCCTGCATCCGCCTTCCAGGTCTTTAGCCAAAGGGCTCTTCGGGCTGCAATCGAGTTAGCCGAGACCCTAGAAGCCAGGATACCTGCATCAATTCCCGCTTCCCCATATACATAGCTGCTTTCTGCTTCTGGCGGAGAAGGGACTGCTGCTCTTTGGTTGGATCAATTATAGTATCCTCCAGAGATTTCATCCAATCCTCCATACCCTTGGCCACCCAAGCTACAGCCATAGCTGGCTTGGTAATAGAAATCATCGCTGTCCAGACAATAATTGTGGTTCCAACGCACAAAAAGTTCTTATTGCAATAAAAGAAAGTTACATGCTTTCATCTAGCACAATTAGCACAGAGACAATTAAATACAGAATATACGATACAGCCCAATACATACGCGTGCGCACTGGTCCCAGCATACAGTCATCAGTCCAGAAGCCTGTGGTCATCCAAGTAGAATGGCTGTATACTAGAACCAGTATGCAAGCTATATACCCTCCCAGAACAAAGAAACTAGTTAATGGGTTTCCATTGGGTCTTGCTCGTGGACATTCTGGTATGATGCAGGTCATTGGACAGTTCATATAGCATTACTAGGGGTATGTCCCAGTTCCTCAGATGTTGCTTTGTGTGGTTTTACCGCCGAAGAACTGGTTTAAACTAGTAAAAAACACTTCATACAGCTTCACATTCTAACCACTATTTTCATATTGTTCATATCTTGCGAACGCATGATACGATTTCCTTGCAGGTCGAACGGGAAATCTGCAAATAAACAGTGATTTAGAATGGTACCAAACATATGTCTACTAGCTTATGTACCTTATATATCATATACATTACATTTCACAACATAAGTATTTGCTAATAAAACCTCCTAATAAGCTTTTAATGTGGAGGAACCTTTTTATAAGTTTTGGTATGTGTAAGTGTGAGAATATTGCATAAAGTTGCTAATATGCGTGGTGCGTTTATGTGTAGAGTGCTTTGATAAACAGTGCAACTGTGCATCTTATATATTTTATGTTTTATTTAATGTGCGTATGGGGTATGGTAGGACTTTCAACAATATGCGGTAGCAATGCAGACGCACAACACTAATAATTGCATATAGCATTGCACACAATGGTTTCATGCTGACGATGCAAGATGGCGTTGTCAGGGGCGACACAAAATGGCGGTGCCAGATATTAACTCAAGATCTGGTCTCAGCCAATCATCCGGGTTCGACAGCTCCAGACAGTGAAAACATTGATTTCAAGTGATTATCAAGTTTTCTATCTGTAATCTCTTTTAAAGAGAATGCTGCAGGAATGGGCAATGTAGCGCTCCTGATTAATCTTGTCACATGAGCATCTATCATTGGGGGAACTTCCCATTTATTACACACTCCTGGTGCAAATGGGTACCGAGAGGTCATATTCCTTGTGGCATGAAAATGCGTACTAGGAGTATCCCATGCTTCAGACATGAGATTCGACAGCTGCCCAGACGGAGGGAAATAATCCTTAGTCACCGCCTGACGCCTAAAGATTGGCTCTTAAGATGCAAGCAACACCTCCTCTTCCTCCATACTGAGGACAGATCTGACCACTCTTACTAGAGAGGGAACATCCACCAGGGACTGATAGTCCTCTTTCACAGAGACAGACCCAGAACTCTGAGTATCAGAGTCTGATGAGGAGGTCGTGTCAGACTCCGGAGGCAACACATGATGAGAAACTCTTTTATGCCCCTGCTTTTTTACTAGCACTGGTCTATCCACCTTTGGAGAGGCTGAAGATGGTAGTATACTCTGACTAGAGTGATCAGCAGAATTAAGCCAACAGGAATTCATGGGAGGCATACACATAGGATAATGCACATGCTGTAAGTACCCCATAGCATGAGGCGCTTCAGCAGCCGGAGCCCGTACCTCCGTGGCTTTGCCTATTAAATAGGACAAAACCTCAGGAGTAAAGGCCATCCAAGATGACTCTGGTGCAGGTGTACCAGATATATTGGATAGCTTTTTGCAACAGTTATTACACAATCCATACTGGTTAACATCCTGGTCTGACAGGCCTGCAGAACAGGACTTACAGGATATAAGCACTGGAGGGCTCTCATCCTCACCTTTACCTTCAGACATGACAATGTATAAATGGTATAAGGTATACAGTATAAATGCAATATGACTTTGAATCAATGAAACACCCCACACACCTTCAGAGGGATGAGGAGAAACACAATGATAGATGTACCCAACAGTTTTGAAAAAATAGGCAGTGTACACACAGCAGCTAGCATACAGTCACATGTAATGCATAAATACGCACATTGGCTAAAGCAATACGGACTCTGGATCAACTGACCAGCCCCGAAGGGGTAATGGTAGGATATAGGGGGCGATATATGCCAAACCCAAGGGAGAGGTATATAGAGAGACAGACCAAACCTCTGAGACCAACCACTTCAGTAGCACGCGTCTCACACACGAGGTGGTCAATTATAGCAAGCCAGACGTGGGAATCTGTACCCAGAATTTTGCGTCTGGGGGCAGGAGCGGCCGGGGGACCGCCTATCTCCCCATGGCTGCGATTTTGACGGCCGGGTATGCTGACCTCATGGCAGCAAGACGTTGACTAGTGCACTCTAGTGCATCTTACCACCTGTCCCCGGCGACAGCCGATTTATGGCCCCGGCTGCCTTAGTGAGGACACGTTGCACAAGGCCTTCACCCGCCTCCGATGCATCTCAACACCGGAGGCGGGGGACTGCTTCACGCACGATTTCCCGAGAGGAATCACTTACCTGCCATCTCCGTGACCTGACTGCAGTCCCGGACCTCAGCAAAAGCCGCTAGCCAAGCCACACTGAGGCCTGCCGAGAACCTCAGGGCATATAGCGGTGCTAATGTTTCAGCATCAGCGGAGGTAGAAGGAGTCAGGGTCCAAGCGTCTTTCAAAATGGCCTGGTACCAATAAACTGGGACGTTCGAAAAAACTTAAAGGTAAAACATAAAAGAAAAAATCCTAGGACTGCCTAGCAGTCCCGCTGTTATAACAGGTGCGTCTTGCCGCGCACCAAACAAAAAAAACGGAATGCCTGTGGCTGGGGTATATAGGGAGAAGGACCAGTGCATGTTGGGAGCTCCAAAACTTTGCTGTTTGGTGCATTGGATGCGATCCAACTACATACCCCAAGGTAGATCTTGTGGACCTTATCAAACCCAAAGAAGAAAGGGAAAGATATAAGCTAACAGTATAGAAAGTAGAGATTAGCGCTAGCACAAGTCACATACAAATGCAGAAAAAAACATTACATGTTTACAATGGGCACTAAAATCAACTACACAGACCACAGTGGCTGCTAGGATATAGCGCTGTATGACCTGGCCCGTGGGAGAGGTATACAGGGAGACTGGACACAGCGTTCCCGGAGACCTGCTTGCAGAAAATGGCTGTCACACGTCTTTGAGGGGGCGGAGGGTGAGGGCGAAGCAGCCCAGGGAACACCAAACCCGCAGTGGAATGGCGCCCTGGACTGGGGGAGAGGCTGCAGGGAGAGTACCTTCTCCCCTTGCTGACATTAACCATTGGGTCTCCTGGCCTCTTTACTGTCTGTATGTTATATGCCCCGGTGGTCTAGTGGAGTCATGGGCGTACCAGTGTACACATCAGCGTCTCCGATCTGTCTCCGAAGACCAGAGGCAAAACTGCGCAGCAATGCGCGTCCCCGCGAATGGAGTTCCGCCTTATCTGTCCCCTGAATTCCGGGCTGCAGTCTGGGGTCCAAGGAGTCTAGCTAGTTGCCCTCGGAGCCCCACCAGGAGTACCTAGCTCAGGCTTGGAGTCATGGCACAGCGGAGGGGTGATGGGGCAGCAGCACAGATGTCCGGAGGACAGTCTGGTACTGTTTGCCTATTATAGTAAAAAAATAGAAAATAAATTAAATCATAAAATAAAACCTTGGGCTGCTTAATGCAGCCTCCTGTTATAATGGTGGTCCAGCTCCTGCCGCACACCAATAAAACTGAAGTGCCCTCAGGCTGCGGGCGGGTTATAAGGGGAAGGACCAAAACATCCTCGGATTGAAAAAGCTTTGCTGTTGGTGTCCGGTCCTCCAAGTCCCACCTACACCCCAATGTCTCAATGTGGAGACCTATGGACCCCGAAGAAGAAATATTGTTTTCTAAAAAAATTGTATCTGTTTTAGAAAAATGCTTAAAAAAGCCAATTAACACAATTTAAGAACCCCGAAACCTTTGATTAAGGTCACTAACACACTTCTAGAACATTTTCCTATCTTAATTTAAATTTTTTGGGGGTACAGGCAGATTTCCCTTTTTTTTCCGAAATCATCCCCGAAAACATTTTCAGGAGAATGAGTTTTCGCCAGTTTTTACACGATAAATGGGAGCGCGCATATATGCGAAAAGGTTTTTTTTTCCGTAGACTGGTCAGATGTTTTCACACAAAAACGTATTATTTTACCACATTTAATCGAATTCCGCCTATGTGTACTTCTAACCAATCAGATTGGCTTTTCTCGTGCTCCAACCAGTGAGGTCACTCTGTTTGATTAGAGGCACAAGGTTACAGACTATCACTCAGTCTAGCATTACCTATGATTTTAGTGGCTTTTTTAACCCATAAAAGCATGGAAGAAATAAGAAGCCCCAGCATGCATGATGGCTTACTATCATTCAGGGGTGCTCAGGAAGGGTCCTAAGGCTCTCAGCAAGGGGCTGGTTTCTCATGGCCGGGTGAGGAGGGAGATGGGTTGGCTTGTCCAATTCCCTAAGGAATGTGCTCAATTGTCAAAGGCTGGTGGACTTTATTGCATATACGCAGGTTTTGTGTACACTTTTTTGACCCCAAAATACACAAATTTTGTGGCCAACAAATGGAAGGAATCAACCAGTAATACATGGACATTATTGTGACACCATACCTCCCAACTGTGATTACAGTGGTACAGTCCCATTTCCAGGGGAATGTCCAGTTGTCCCACTATTGTACCGATTTGTTAGGAGGCATTAAAACAAAAGCAGGCTCAGGCTCTACACGAAATATCGTTCAGCTGCAATATCATCTGCAGCAATTGTTACGGATGAAGAGGGCTTTGTAGATTGTGAATGTTCAGTAGGGCCCTTTTTAAAGAGAACATCACATACTGCAAGGTGAAAGCCGTGCACTAGACCCGATTGGTGTTCAGCAGCTACAAGTTTTCCAACTTGTACCATGACATTTGGACCATCTGTGATGACTGTGACAATATAATTTTTAAGCGTCATATTAATCTCATTTAAATGTTTTCAAAATTTCAAAACATTTTTCTGTAGTCATCTATTTGTGAACTCTGACTAGACCCTCACTACAGATTTAGTGAAAGGTAATATTCATACATCTTTTATTAGCAGTAGAGGTCCATTCATCGCATGGGAAAAATACATTGGACCAGGTTTACACAAATTTCAAAGACGCTTATAAATCCCTACTGTGGCCCCATATTGGGCAGTCGGATCACCTATCCCTTTTTTTGGTGCCAACTTACCGTTCAGTGATTAGTCAGTCCAGACCAGGTATTAGGAATATTACTGTCTGGCCTGAGGGGGCCTTATTAAAACTTCAGGGCTGCCTGGAATGTACTGATTGGGATTTGTTTGTGGAGGTGGACAGGGTGGGTTCAAATATTAATGTGGATCTGTTGGCTTCTATTGTAAATGAATTGTTGTATGGTAAGCATTACACACATAAGGCAATTTGTGTATTCCCAAATGAAAAACCAGGGATAGTTGGTGAAGTATGATTCTTGTTGAGAGCCAGAGATAGGGCCTTTAGATCTAATGGAGCATACACACGGTCAGATTTGTCAGATCAACGATTTGAACGATTTTACCAAAGATATGAACGATTTTTGACTGCATTAAAATGAATGGAATCGTCTAAGTCTGACTGCAATCACATCAGATGTCAGATATGGTTTCAGACCATCGGGAACGCGCATCGTTCATCTGACAGATTTTTCTTCAGATATGAACGTTTGAACGATTTTTTAAATAGTTATTGTTCAGATCTGAAGAAAAATCTCCATAAGGATTCCTTATGATCTGAAGAAAAATCTCCATAAGGATTGTGTAGCACACAGGTTCTCAAACTCAGTCCTCAGGACTCCAAACAGTGCTTGTTTTGCAGGTCTCCTCACATAATTACTAGTGAAACAGTTAGCTGCACCTGTGGATCTTTTAAAACGTGTCAGTGACTACTGAATACACCTGTGCACCTGCTGGGTGACCTGCAAAAAGTGAACTGTGTGGGGTCCTGAGCACAGAGTTTGAGAACCCCTGGTTTAGCATATAAAATAGCTCGGTCAAATTTGAAAAAAGGTATTCAACTGGTTAAGGAGGCTTATTCTACTAAAAGGACTGAGAGCCATTTTAGGGGATCGGGCGACTCAAGGTCTGTGTAGGATCAGCACTTAAGCATTTATCAGATTATAAGGCTTCTGATTCAGGTATCTTTCTTTAAAGGTAGGGGTCGAGGAGGCTAATTTCACACCTGCGGTGAAAATTCGTGACTCTCTCCCCCTTTAGTTAACTCTTGGAACTTAACTGAGTCTAACGTTAGGTCTTGTCTGTGTAAAACAAATGCTAGGAAGGCTGCTGGTCCTGACTGTATCCCAGGGAGGGTATTGCGCAAGTGTGCTGACCAATTAGTGAGTATTTTTTCTATTATTTTTAATCTTTCACTTACTCAGGGCGTTGTCCCTAGATGTTTAAAACATCTACGATCATCCCTGTTCCTAAAACCATGTCTGTATCTGGTCTAAATGACTATCTTCCAATTGCCCTCAAGTAATTAATTATGAAGTGCTTTGAGTAAATAGTTTTGGGACACCTTAAGAGTGGCATTCCGGAGGATTTTGAATGCTATCAATTTACATAAAGAACAAATAGATCAACTGAGGATGCTGCTCTTATGGTTCTCCATATAAGGTGTTAGGTCACCTAGAGCACAGGTTCTCAAACTCGGTCCTCAGAACCCCACACAGTGCATGTTTTCCAGGTGTCTTCACAGAATCCAAAGCAAAATAATTTGAAACCACCTGTGGATCTTTTAAAAATGTGTCAGTGAGTAATGAATACACCTGTGCACCTGCTGGGTGACCTGGAAAACGTGACCTCTGTGGGGTCCTGAGGACTGAGTTTAAGAACCACTGACTTAGAGAATAGGGATTTTTATGCAAGACTGTTGTTTGTGGATTACAGTTCTGCTTTTAATACTGTTTTGCCCTCTATACTAATAATGAAGCTTCAGGCAATTAGTTATGATGTATCCATTTGTAATTGGCTGTTGGACTTCTTGACTGACCGTTCGCAGTCGGTTAGGATAGGGGATTTGTTCTAGCCTCCTACTATTGTGAATATAGCAGTACCCCAAGGTTGTGTCCAGAGTCCTTTTCTTTACTCTTTTTACACATCAGATTGTGTGTCTAGTACAGAATCTAATTCTATCATATAACTTGCAGATGACACCACGATAGTGGGTTTGATTAGTGGTGGGGACGAGGATAGTTATAGGGTAGTGGTGGGTGAATTTGTAAAGTGGCGTGAGGAGAACAAGCTGCTTCTGAATAGTAAGAGGTGGTGACTAGGAAAATTGCTCCCCAACCCTTACTTTTTTTTTTTAAAGTTTCTGATCTCTCATGGTTTGCACATATTTCAATAGTAGTTGGGAACAGTGGTGACTCAGCATACAAGCTAGCAGGGCCGTCGCCCAAAACGACATAGCCTGTAGGGCGTGTGCCCTCACCACCGGTTCCAGAAAACACGCCCTCCTACCAACCGCTGGCGTTATCAGTATACACTCAGGAGGAGGGATCGGGGGAGGGAAGGGGCAGCAGCACAGGACAGCGCTGAGAAACCGAGCTCCGGCCCTGGTTGGGAAGGCTCAGAATCACCTTTTTTTGTTCCTAAGAAAGCTTAGAGCAGGGGTCTTCAAACTTGGCCCTCCAGCTGCTGTGGAACTACACATCCCAGCATGCACTGCCACCTTTTTGATATAACAGCATGCTAAAACTATGTGCAGTGCATGCTGGGATGTGTAGTTCCACAGCATCTGGAGGGCCAAGTTTGAAGACCCCTGGCTTAGAGCAAGTGGTATATCTAGGCCATTACTTCTACATTTTTACTGTTTTGTAATTGAGAGTCTTCTAATTCTCCATCACTGTATGGTATGGGAACTCAAAATGTTCAGACTGTGGATCATTAAATAGGGTGGTTACAACAGCTGAAAGAACCATTGGCAAATCCTTGCCTAGATTAAAAGAAATTTATACTAAAAGGTGTGTATTAAAACAAATAAGATTGTTGCTGATTGTAGCCATCTGTGCCATTATTTGTTCTCTCTAGTGCCCTCTGGTGTTTTAGGTGTATTGGGTGCTGAACTAGCAGGTTGCAGAACAGTTTTCTTCTCTGCTGCGATTGTTAGTTGAAATTCATTATCGTTTTTTTAATGTAATTTTATTTAACTGCGAGTTTTCTTGCACTGTAATTTAGCATCGACAAAACAAGAGATATGGTAAGAACTTACCTTTGTTATCTCTGTTTCTACGAAGTCCATAGGGTCCACAGGGTTGACCTTGGGGTATAGCTGGATCTGAATCCACGGGCACCACGCAGTTAAAGCTTTGCTGCTCCCAGGATGCACTTGGGTCCGTCCTCCTCTATACCCCGCCCCCGAGCCACAGCACCTCAGTTGGTAAGCAGTCAAGGCCAGAGGAGGAGACTAAACAGAGAGAAGGAAGACTGGAACACACAAGAAACCATACTCACAGAAATGGGAGACGGAAAACCGGTGACCAGCCACACAGCCCATATGAGACCAGGTGCGTCAGGGCGGGTGCCCTGTGGACCCTATGGACTTCGTAGAAAAAGAGATAAAGGTAAGTTCTTCCCATATCTCTTGTTTTCTACTTCAGGGTCCACAGGGTTGACCTTGGGAATGTCCCAAAGCAGTTCAACTAAGGGCGGGGACGCTCCTGTGCTGAAAGGAGAACCCGGCGCCCAAAGGATGCATCCTGAGAGGCGAAGGTGTCAAACACATAAAACCTCAAAAACGTCTGAATTGAAGACCAAGTGGTCGCCTTACACAGCTGAACAGCAGAGGCGCCATGTCTAGCAGCCCAAGAGGGACCCACAGAACGAGTGGAATGAGCCTTAACAGAGGCTGGCACAGGTAAACCCTACTGTGCATAAGCCTCACAAATAACGGAACAAAGCCAACGGGCTAACGTTTGTTTGTTGGCAGGCCAACCCCTCTTATGAAAACCAAAGAGGACAAACAATGAATCAGACTTCCTAACAGAAGCAGTCCGGTCCACATGGATTCTAAGCACCCGGACTACATCTAAGGAAGCCTCAGCAGCTGAGAGATCAGGTGACTGAAAAGCTGGCAAAACAAGTTCCTGATTGATGTGGAACTTCGAAACCACTTTAGGCAAAAACTCAGGACAAGTGCGGAGCACCGCTCTGTCCTGGTGAAAAATCAGAAAAGGAGGACGACAGGAAAGCGCCCCCAATTCTGACACCCCCCTGGCACAAGCAATTGCCAGGAGAAAAACGGTCTTAAAATGTCAACCACTTGAGTTCCACTGACTCAAGAGGCTCAAAAGGAGGACCCGTAGCACTACCGCCCAAGTCCCAAGGAGCCACAGGAGGCACGAAGGGAGGCTGGATTCGGAGAACACCTTGGAAAAAGGTGTGAACATCTGGCAGTGTAGCAATCCGTCGTTGGAACCACACGGACAAAGCAGACACATGAACCTTCAGAGAGGCAAGGCGTAAGCCGAGGTCCAAACCTGATTGAAGAAATTCCAAGATTCTAGAAACTCGGAACACCTGAGGATCATAGCTTCTGGACTCACACCACTGAAAGTAATTGCGCCACACCCTGTGGTAAATCCGTGCGGAAGCAGGCTTGTGTGCCCTGAGCATGGTACCAATAAACGAACTCGAGAAGAGACCTCAAGACGGCTGTCTCAAGAGCCACGCCGTCAAAGACAGCCGACCCAGATCCGGGTAAAGGAAGAAGGTACGGAGCTTCGATGGAGAGGCTCCTCAGATCGGAGTACCAAGGACGTCTGGGCCACGCCGGAGCCACCAGCACGAGCGTGCCACCGTCCTGCTTGAATTTCCGCAGGACCCGAGGAAGCAGGGATATCGGAGGAAACAGATACGCCAGGTGAAACGTCCATTTCACTGACAGCGCATCCACCAGACAAGCATCTGCGTCTCTTGTCCTTGACCCGTAAACGGGCAACTTGTGATTGTGACGGGAGGCCATCAAGTCCAGCTCCAGCAGCTCCCATCTGTCCACGAGTAGCTGAAAACACCTCTGGGTGAAGCGACCATTCCCCGGGATGCACGTCGTGACGGCTGAGGAAGTCCGCCTCCCAATTGAGGACTCCGGGGATGAAGAGCGCCTAGATCGCTGGAATGTGGCACTCCGCCCAAGCAAGGATGCGAGACACCTCCGACATCGCAGCCCGACTGAGTTCCTCCTTGGTGGTTGATATATGCCACCATGGTGGCATTGTCGGACTGCACCTGAACCGCCCTTCCGTGAAGAGCGGGGCCGGACGACAGCAGGGCCCTGTATACCGCCCGCAGTTCCAGGATGTTGATGGGGAGAAGTGCTTCTTCCGCAGAGCAACGACCCTGAAGAGACAATGAGCCGGTCACTGCCCTCCAACCCCGGAGACTGGCATCCGTCGTGAGCAGGTCCCAGTCCGGGATCCAAAAGGGGCACCCCTTGACCAGATGAGCTGTCTGAAGCCACCAAGCCAAAGACTGACGAACCTCCGGAGACAACACCAGCATCTGATAGCGAATCCGGTTACGTAACCCGTTCCATTACGATAGAATCACCCCCTGCAGGGGCCGGGAATGGAACTGGGCAAATTCCACCATGTCGAATGTCGACACCATGGACTCCAGAACTCTCATAGCCGAATGGACCAACAGGCGGCAACTGCTCAGGCAACTGTGTATCCGCAGCTGCAGGGAGGAGACCTTCTCTGGAGTCAGGAAGATCCTTTGCTGACTAGAATCCAGCAGGGCTCCCAAATGAACCATCCGCTGTGATGGAATCAGGGAGGACTTTCTCCAATGTACCAACCACCCGTGCGCTTGCAGGCAAGCGATCGTCAGGTGGAGATGTTGAAGCAGTACCTCCGGGGAGCTTGCCAGCAACAGGAGGTCGTCCAGATACGGCAACAGCCGTACATTCTGGTTCCGAAGATGTGTGGCCATGACCGCCATAACCTTTGTGAATACCCTCGGTGCCGTGGAGAGGCCAAAGGGTAGCGCCCGGAACTGATAATGATGCTGAAGGATAGCGAACCTCAGATACCGCTGGTTTGAAGGTGCTATCGGAACATGGAGGTAGGCGTCCTGGATATCCAGGGACACCATGTAATCCCCAGGTTCCATCGCCAGAATGATGGAACGTAATGCTTCCATCCTGAATTTGGGAACTCTGAGGAATTTGTTCAGAGACTTCAAATTGAGGATAGGGCGATGAGAACCATTGAGTTTCTGCACCAGAAACAGAATAGAATAGTACCCCATCCCTCGTTGTGATTGAGGAACGGGAACAATGACCCCTGCTTTCAGCAAGGACTCTATAGCCTCCTGAATCTGTAAAGCCTTGGTTTTGTCCTGAGGACTCATGCAGAAAAACTGATGGGGCGGTCTGTGCCAAAAAGACAGGGCGTACCCCTGGGAGACCACTTCTCGAACCCAGGCATCCGTGGTGGTATTGTGCCAGCACTGTGCAAATTGAAGAAGTCGGCCTCCCACTCTGGGGTCCCCCAGAGGGAGGCCCGTCCCATCAGGCAGAAGGTTTATCTTCCTGCTTGGAAGAAGGGCGCCTGGCACTCCAGGCCTGCTTCTTGGGCTTAGAGGCAGTCTTGGTCGCCGACTGCCTCGGGAAGGACTGACCATTGGCCTTGCCCTGAACCCAAAGGACCGAAAGGCAGAGCTCCGTACTTTGGCAGGTGCTGAAGCCGAAGGGAGGTAGGCTGATTTAGACTTAGCCAGAGTATCCACTATTTTGTCCAAGTCTGGACCAAAAAGCAACTCTCCATTAAAAGGTAAAGCCTCCAGGCCCTTTTTGGACAATGCGTCAGCTCTCCAGGACCGCAGCCACAAGGACCGACGCGCCGACACAGCTGCAGCCGACACCCTAGAGGCTTTGCCCCATTGGTTTGCATCCAACGATGCTTCCCCAATGTAGGAAGCCGCATCTCTCATCTGTCCTATCAACGCTCTCTGGATATCCGGAGCATCATCCGGAAAGGTATCCTCCAAAGCGTTGGCCCAGCTCTCGATGAGCCCAAGAGATGGCCATGGACGGACGGGCCACTGCCCCCCGAGAGAGAGTAGATAGACTTTAAACAAGTCTCCACTTTCCTGTCCGTGGGATCCTTCAGGGAGGAGATAGATGGTAAAGGCAACGTAGCGCTTTTAATTAAGCGGGTGACATGGGAATCCACCGCAGGCGGAGTTTCCCATTTCCTGCACTGAGCCTCAAGAAAAGGATACTTGGATGCCAACCGTTTCTGCAGTTGGAATCTCTTGCTGGGCAACTGCCAGGCCCCTGCCATATGATTCGTCAACTGGTCGGACAGGGGAAAAACAGGCGAAGCTACTTTGGCCTTTTTAAAATTAGGGTACTTCAACCTGGGAGCCGGCGCATCCTCCTCTATATGAAGGATGGCCCACACCGCCCTAACTAATGCCGGCACATTAATGGAGGACTTAGTCTCCACCTCCTGGGCCCCAGCATCCGAGTCAGAGTCCTCATGGATCTCTCCGTCATCCGAAGACACGACCGCGAACTTCGCCACCAGTGAAGCCGGAACGGGTCGCTTGGACACCTTTGGGGGCAAATCACTGTGTAACATCGACTGAAAAGCCGATGACGAGGCCGCCAGGCTCTGAACAGAGCTGGAGAGGACATCCACCCAGGGAAGGGGTACCGTCTGAGGATACCCCTGAAAGGGTACCATTGACTGCTGCGTCACCGTGGGAGACTGCACGTATACAGGCAATCCCACATAAGGACCCACAGTCTGAGACCCGGGAGGAGACTGCACCAGATGCGTAACACACGGGGAACAGGGGATGGTAGGATGGGGCAACGCCCTAGAAGGGACCGCAGTCGGGACCGCAAGCCGGTCCGCGATCGATGCCAGCACTTGTGTAAACATCACCCAAGGAGGATCCTGTGCCACCGGGGGTTTAGAGGGACCAGGTACCAGCTGGCACCACCCGCACAGACCGTCCTGAGACAAATCCACCCCATCAACCCCTGCCGAACAGCGCCGGCAGGAAAACAACACAGGCACCACGGAGCGCTCATTCTCCTCATCAGACATGACACTAACTTTTGCAATAAAATGTATCACGAAAAGAGATGAGGCGTATAACACCCATGCACTCCCACGTATGCAACATAAACAGCCCACAATATGGTACTGTGTAGCACACCACTGTATGTGACGGACCTCACCAATACGTAGATCTATATAAGTGAGGTACACAGAAAGAACACTCCTCCCCCACGCACCTGCGGGCCGTAGAAGGAAAGGGATAGGTATAGGCTGACAGAAAGTAGAAATAAGCACAGACAGCAGCACTAGCAAGTCACATACCAGGCAGAGAAATTATACTCACTGCACCTTTCGCTACAATCAACCTTCCAGATTCACTGTCTGGGAGGGCTATAGCGCTGCGAACACTGTCCTTTGCAGGGGAGAGGTACGCAGGGGGACCGGTCCACGCACCGCCTGGGAGATCTGAATTAGCCACAAGAAGATGGCCGCCGGAGAGCTCTGAGGAGTGGCCGCAAGAGGAACAGCCCAGCGACGCCGGCGTGCTGGGCTGAGGGGAGGAGCCGCTAAACCAGCGAAGGCTGCCTCCCCTGGCTAGTGTTTAACCCCAGGGATGCCGGTTCCCTTTCGGTCCTTACACCCTGGTGGTCCAGCGGTCACGCGGGGTATTCCCCAGAGACCGGCGGCTGAAGACTGCATTAGTTTCCCCGCGCACAGCGCTGCACGCGGCTTACCTGGCCCCGTGCGTCCGGCAGCAGTCAGTGGTAGGTCCCGGAGCCATGCTAGTACTGACTCCGGGGTCCCGCTGCGATCCCCAGATCAGTACTGGTGTCGCAGCGCCAGCGGGGCTGTTGGAGCGGCAGCGTGGACGTCCAGATGGACAGTCTGATGCTGCCGCTCTGAAGATAGTAAAAAATAAAGAAATATTTGTGGACTCTGGCCGGGCACAAACTAAAACTGAGGTGCTGTGGCTCGGGGTATAGAGGAGGACGACCCAAGTGCATCCTGGGAGCAGCAAAGCTTTAACTGCGTGGTGCCCGTGGATCCAGATCCAGCTATATCCCAAGGTCAATCCTGTGGACCCCCTATGGACCCTTAAGTAGAAATATATATAAATCTCCTACTTGCTTTCTCTCTGGCCGGGACCCTCCCGAAAATCGCCCCCCCCCGCAAGTGTAGGCCAATAGCAGCCACCTAGCGAGCAAAAGTGAGCAGTCCAGGGGGCCGGATGATGCAATTTGCACTGAAATGTGTTATAGTCGGGAATTATAACTCCCCCTTTGAAGGATTGAAGGACGTCTTTTCCTTTCGTCCAGAAATACACATTTGTCTTTGTAGCCAAGTCTGGCATGAAGTGTCAATCAGTGTAGATAATGCTGGTATGGATGCTGAGAGTACATTGTATAGAAATTATCTGCTCTGATTTGTACAATTGTAATCTAATAAGAGGAGAAAGGGATATTTTTTTCAAAGCCTGATGCAGAATAAAATATAATACTATAATACATTTTGGTGCATTGCAAGCTGGACTAAAATTTGAACAAAGTAATGAACATAAGCCCATCAATTATGCATTGAATGAGATTGTTCCATCTGAAATAGACTTCTATAGGGAGGGGGAGGGATTTGTTCAAATCATTTTATGATTTATAACATTTAGTGCCTGATTCTGAACTGCACGCAATGGTGATGTTCACCCTTGTTGAGCGATTTTTTGCAACTATGCATGTGCAAAAATTTCTAACAACTTATACGGCGCATGCATCATACAGAGGGCACACACAAAAGCCGCTCTTGTAATCGAGAGGGACGGTATCATATTATGGAAAAGTGACAGACGTTCCAGGGCAGTGACTGGGAGGTGGCTAGATATGCATGTAATAATGGACAGTTTAGCGAATGTGTTATGGGGGTGTCATAGGCGTAACAATACAAGGGGATGTGTAAACAGATGCACAGCTGCAGGCTTAGGAGGCCATAGTCAGACAGAATTTCTGCACCTGCCATAGGGCTTGTGCAAATTTTGATGGGAGTGTCTGATGGTGGTGTATAAGGATGGTTTACTTTGTCTAGGGAGCCAGGGGGTACGGTGGTGAGTATATTTCCCTGGGGCTGGGGGGGAATGGTGGTCAGTGTACATCCCTGGGGCCGGGGGTCAGGGTGGGTAGTGTAAATCTTGTGGGCCAGAGGGAAGGGCGGGTTACAGGTATGTTCCAGAGACAGGGGTGGTGATAAGGGTGGGTACTGTACTATGAGGCCCGGGGTTAGGGCTGGATAGCCTATGGCCCACCACCAGAGCCATCTCCATACACTCCGCTGCTGCTAGGGGCATTATGGTAGTAATAGGGTGAAACAGGAAACGGGATGTGTTGTAGTAGTAGTAGTGGGAAGCAGGGGCAGGATAGGAGTAATAGTGGGAAACAGGATCAGTGGGAAGTAGGGGGCAGGATGGGAGTAGTATTCAGAAGCAGGGGTCAGGATGGGAGTAATAGTGGAAAGCAGGGGTCAGGATGGGAGTACTGGTAAAATGAAGCGGGCATGATAGGAGAGGAAGGAACTGCCTGGGAATAAGTCCTCTCCGCCTCTCCCAAGTCCTGGCCGCTGTCCCTCCCTCCGTATACTCCACTGACAGCAGACTCCTGTGGTTAGGTGCACAGTGACTTTTGATTCAGCTCTTACAATGGCAAGGCACCTACTGTATATACTCAGAACCTATGGAATGAAATCTCTCTAAACCTGTACCAAACACAAATGTGAACACAAACAGCATTAACTATCGGTCTGATTCAGAAACAGTATGTACATAGACAACAATCTCTAAACTCTCCTCTCCAACCACTGTGAGCACTCCAACAAACATTAACGCCACCAATGCAAGTGTTCTCGGCAGTTTGTGGGCGTATATTTACACTACCATGGTGACGCCAATGTAGTATGTGCGAATTCTGTTTTCGGATTCATTTTACAATTTCCTCCGATTTCACAAGCGCATTTGAGGGGGTGTGAGGTCCGTTGTATTACCCATTTGCGAATTCAGTTGCGATAAACCCCCGAAATAACTGATCTCGCACACGCCATAAGACGACTAGTTACATCATCGGATGACATTACGCAAGTTAACACAATTGTGCGTTTTGATACGAAAAATGTTCCAGAGATAAGGTGCGAGTATGGATCGCATCCCAATACGATTCTTAGTAAATTTCCCGCTAGGACTGATATTCTAGATGTGCTAACACCTGAATTCTCTGAACACCGCTACAGGTCTTCATCTCATTAAGATGAAAAATCAGTAATATCCAGTAAAATAACATTTATCGAACAATGGTGCAATACATGGCTACTGTGTTCTCTAAACAAGACATTACATTATTTTTTTCATTCAAATACAATCAGAACAAATAGTCGTCTGATGGTCCATGCACATCGGTTTTTGACACGTCACAATGCTAAGATTTCTTTCAGTCTTTTATTCGATTGACACATTCTACATCTCTAGGGTTTTGGTAGACCTATTTTGGCTCCAATTGCTGGTGCTTCTTTTTGCCAAATGTCTTAAGAACATCTTAACTGAGCAAGGTAAATTTGCCACTTGAATGTTCTTTATTGGAAAGTTAGAAATGGTCGGGTGTGTCAGATCCATGGTTAACTTTCTAGGGTAAAGTTGGGTACACACTATAAGATCATTCCGACACTGATTGCGTGTATTCCCGCTGGTCGTTCACATCAAAGTCCCATCTGGTGTCCTGCATGAAGGACGCAGTGCAGTTATATGCAGCATGTAAGGATACATCGTGCCGTCGTACGCCAGATCATGCAGTGTGTGCGGCAAATGCTATGTATCGTTACATCGGCCGTCTTGTCGCTGAGTCTCGCCATTGTATTGTGTGTACCCAGCTTAACTGGTTTGAAAATTTAGAGTTCTCAATCTCATTTCCCCATCCCAATATCTAGTCCAAGGATATTTTACAGCTGCAATAGCTTACTGCATTTCATTTTTGTGTTATATATGTTTTCATGTGCAATAAAGGTAATTTATAGTAAATATACTCTTTTATAGTGTTCCTATACATACACCCACATTTCTGCTGTCACCCCATTTGTTTCACCCTCCGATAAAGGGAGGTACCAGACCTGTGGCTGAAAGAATAACATCTAAAGAAGTCTATAGACAACTTGGAAGAAAGATCTTGTTATCAAGATTTAGTTTTCTTTTAGAAAGTGAAGTTTTACTGTGAGTGCTTTAGTTCCCAGGCAGTGGCGTAACTAAAAGGAGTGAGGGTCACACCGGTTGACACCAAAATAGCAGAGCTGCTCTGCTATTTTGGTGTCACCGAGCAGAGATGTAGCTGTGATGGATGACGCGCTCATCATCCATACAGTGTTGAGGGGAAGCTTCCAGCAGCTCCCTGAGCGCTGGGCAAGCCCCCCAGCGTTGAGGAGGATGGGGGCAAGGCACGCAGTCACACCTCCCAAAACGGTACATCAGGGGGCATGGCCTCGCAGACACAAGGACATTCCCCCCATGGCGCACGATAGGGATAGATGATGCCTTTGGTCCCAGTGTATTGCTAATTTACAATTTACTTGGCTCTTTATCCTTCAGTGTTATATGACATAGCAACACAAGTACAATCATTTTTTGCAGGATAGCCTCATATGAGCTCTGAAAATCTTTGACATTAGTTTTGCATGTGTGGATGGGCAGGAAGAAACTTCATACATTTTCTGATGCAACTTCAGTTACCTTTGGGGGAAGCCCTTTTCAGGCCTAATGTCTCTCCACTTTATGCAAATATGACACCATATTTAGTCGGCCTGCTTTTTGACAGAATAGACATTCTTTACTGTATTTGATATTGCCTGTTGCAAACACAATTTAGTATCTAAATTGATGGCAAGGCCAGTTGAAGTGGCCCCAACCACTCACTGTTCAATAATATGCTGCTGGATAAAGAAAACACTTCTCTAAGGAAGTTTATGTGCAAAATCGACAAGGTGCGCACTACCAATATTGTGCAGTCTATTAACCATTATATCCGCTTTATATATGTTGTCTACATATATTCCTTTTGGTGAGCCATGAATCGCATGTTTAATCAATTGTGTATAGTTCTTATAGCTTGCACTAGGGACAGGGCCATGTGGAGGAGTGTGCAGGCAATGCAGCCACACAGGGCCCTGAGAGCGGCTCCATCTCTGCCTCACAGTCCCTACTTCTGGCTATCAGGGTGCCTGGAACAACATTCTACAGCCAGTAGTGCTGCTCAGCATGTCCAAAGGATGCATCAAGCATGCACCTTGCAGTGTATAGAACCACCCTGGAGAGTCCAGGCAGCTCTCTACTGTTTGGTAGTGAGCTCCGCTCTGGCATGGACTAGGGATCCCCTAGCTAATTAATCAACCGAGCTATAACCATTTTCACCACCTCAAAAATAGCTAACTTCATAAAAGTTAACAACTATTGCTTACTATTACTTCTCCAAATGTATCTAAGCTCCAATATGGCATGGCCTGACTTCTCTGCACTGTTCTGTGCAATATGGTGGCGCTATATAAACCATATAAATTTACACTGAAATCAAAATACCAGTTATAATTATTTGTGTAGAATGTAGGAAAGACTGTCAGTACTAAAATTACTTTGGTAGCTATGTATCCCATGTGCAGTAATCTACACTACCTCTGTTACCCCTAATTTGTAGGGTTTAAGATACACACTTCATTTGTCATATTTTACATAAAAAAAACTGGAATTAAAAAAAAATAAAAAAAAGAGTCAAGGAACAAATATGGTCGAATTTGAAACAATTTATTTTGAGGAGCACAATATGAAAATCAAATTCCAGTGTGCATTTGAGCAATAGGGGAGATCAGTCAGCACAAGGGGCAGGAGATTAAGCAATCAGTTTAAGGGAAAAAAACAAAACAAACAAAAAAAAGCCATTTAACAAGTGCCTAGATATGAAGGTTATAGCTTGTATAGACTAGCGGAAGGAGTTCTGTTTTAGTTCTGCTACTGATCCTTCAGTGTAGAGGGATTCAGTTCTGCAGTACATTCAGAACAAAACTATAATGTGAGCAAGTTGCAGAATATATATATATTAAAAAAAAAAAAAAAAAGTGACCCGTATAATCACATACTCTCCTACTCCAGAAAACGTAAATGGATAATTTCACCTGCATTGCTGAAGGTCAGGGTCAGATCAAACTTGGGCCCTTGGTTACGGTTACTGTGCCCCCGTTTGTGGAAAACCATAGTTTCTGGATTCCTTCTGAAGAAATTGGACCAATTCGCCTAACAGAATCTTGTTATTAGCCGTGGCTTTAATAAATGTGTATAGGTTTGACAAAAGCTGCTGTGAAGGAATGTTTTTGTGTTTAGTAGTTCTCACTTTCCAAACAAAGCTACCAATACTAAAATATAGGGATAGAGAGATTATATATATATATATATATATATATATATATATATATATATATATACATACATACATACATACATACATACATACATATATATATATATATATACACACACACACACACACACACACACACACACATACACACACTGTATACCACACTAATGTAAAAGCTTTTTATAGCTTGGGTTTAAACAGTAAAAAGAAAAAACAAACAAGAAAATAAACAACTACATTTTGAAAATATACCATTTGTACTTTGTGTCGTGTTTTTAATGTACATCTTTTAACATATCCCATAATAAACATGTACCCAGGACACAATCACAGTAGTTTTAACACTCTCCCTGCTACAAAACAGTCAAATTAAAGGATTTTTTAAGACACTTCAGTAAGGATAAAGAGGCTAAATTATATGGTCTTAAATCTGCTTTTGGGAGGTGGGAAGTGTGCACAGATATGGGTCACATGAATATAGGATTTCTCACAAATCAGCGAGAGTACAGACAACGCCATGCTAATTAACAGTCTCTCCTTTTAGAAACACAGAAAGGTGGAAATTATTGTGGAGAATAATTTGGAGTAAATAAATATACAAGCCTTCTGCCTCACTCTCTGCATTACTGCCAGCAAAAGAGGTTTACATACACACTTCTTGTAACAGATTTACAATATGTAAATTAACAATACAGGAAAGTATTACATGAATCACATTCCTTAACACTGAAGAGCAACAATACCAGAAGACTGTTTTAGTGTTACATGTCCCAGTGTTTATATTATAAACCAGTTTTGCTAAACAAATAACACACTATACGCTTTCTTATTAACAGATATTGACTGAAGGGAACACACTGGAATAGCATTATATAGATAAAGAAACAAAATTTGAAGAAACTAACAATGGTCTACAAAAAACGCTGGGCTGTAAGGACCATGAATACCACAACTTTGGCACTTTTACTATAGACAGTAACAAGAACAAATAAAAGGGGTGACGTGATGAAGGTCTGGCGTGGAGAGTGTTAAGAGGAAACGTAGGAATAGCACAAAGGAGGTAGCAGAAAATATAAAGTAAAAACAAGTCTTTCCTATAAAATCTTTCAGTTTTACCTTCGTGACTTATAAAAGAGGAGGACCAAAACTTTGCATCTAAAACTATCTTGACGGACATCACTCTAATATGAAATAGATTCGACAACAGGTCAGTAGACTGGGAATTGTATATCAATTTCTTTACACAGTGCAACAATGATATGGCAATGTGGGAAGGGAGGATTGATGTTTCTCAAGAATCACAATTGCATATTTTTAAAAAGTAACAAACAAAACAAAAAAAACCTACACAGTATACATCATACAAAAGAAAACGAATTGCGAACACTGCAAACTGATAAGACAAAAAGTGATTTCTGAGCCCAAACTTTTAATAAAGAATATTTTCTAAAGTGTGGTGAACTTTGCTTAGTGTCATCACAGGACCATGCTCTGGAATTTTGGGAGACAACAATTACAGTACAGCTGCCACCAGAACAGTTGATCAGGATGTTTGATTGGGCACAAAGTGCAAATGTCAAGGAATGTCAGTCACTCTGTGGAAGAAGGCATGACCAAACACCACACTGCTGGAAAGTATTGGCGTGAAGAAAAAAACCTACATCTATGAAAACAGCCCACAGGCACAAAATCCTCTCAATATTGGCAAAAGACAGAAAATTATTAAAGACGGCCGTATATGCACAATGTTACTGTATATGCACAATGTTATTGACACTTGAGATTAGAAGGAAAAAAAAAAAGTTTACAAGCATTTTATTGTATGTTCATGACGCCATAACGTTAACTATACTGTATTCCTAAGAGATCCTGGCTGGACACCAAAAAATGCATGGCACAATCATCAACCATGGCACAACCCGTAGGACTGTTTCAAATCAACACTGCAGGTGTAATGTAGTATAGCCAGTGCTGACAATGAGATTAGGTGTGCAACACTAGACAAGGAGATTCAATAGTTGAGCATTAAACAATGCAATCTTTTGGGGACGAAATATAAAGGTCTTATGGTTAAAGTCCAAACAGAATACAAAACATATACAAAAATGTAACCTTTATAAGTATTTCAATTATGCTCTTAATGCAAGAGTCAAAACACAATAACAATAGTTTGTAGCATGTTATGTAACCTGCCACATAAATAAATCCACAAAATATTTACTGCCCTCTACATACTGACGTTTCTAGGGTATAGTAGACTCCTTCCAATTGAATGCATAAGGCACATTAAAAACTTGCAGAAAGTCATATTTAAAAGGGAAAAATTGCAGAAAATACTCTAATCCAAATTCAGCAGCAAATTATCAACTTAATACATAGTCAGTTCTTGGCTTATACTGTCAGTATTTCATCTGTCAAGGAGATGCACTTTATCAGAAATTAGTGTACTGCCTTTACTGGGTGGCAGATAACCCTCAGGAAAAGTAGTAATTGGAAATGCACTTGCCATTTACCCCATGCTGGATAAGATCTCAGAATGAAAGAGTTATTTTCTAATAGTTATGTTTGCTCTAACACTGTGTATTTATTTATTTTTTATATATTTTTGGTGCAACCTGTACACTTATAGTCACTTATTTGAAACCCATTCAATACCACAGGGCAGTATCAGCTTGACCATGCTGTGCAAACACCAGTCTTAAAATAGTTTAAATGAGAATCTGAGTACTTGGGGAAATTCAATTATAAAGAAAAGACTGCAACTCAGTAACTGGCTGCTTTTTTTTTTAGTACAGGGGGAAATGGAACTGGTACTATTCTGCTAAGTGTTGTGAAGCCAGAGAGCTAAAGTTTAATAGCATATAAAAGTCCACATAGTCCCAAAGATCAAGTTAAAGTGACAAAAGATGGGAGTAGGACTTTGTAATGAATTAAGGAAAATGCTTCAGAATCTGTACCATGGGCTCTGTCTCAACAGTAATAGAGCCTGACGCCTGTTACGTAGTGTCATTAAAATGCATTATTGCACCTTCCTGTGAACCTAGCGATGCAGCTGAATTACTGCTATGACACAGACCATAGCTTGGCGTAAATAAACTGGAGATTAGCACAGGAACAAATCAGCAGATGGCGATTAAATGGAGGTTAGGTATTTTACAAGTCATTTTTTTTTTTTTTTTTACAAACTTGTATATTGTAAGGAATATTGACTCCATATTACTGTAGATTAAAAATGTTAGAACTTATCTGTGGCCTTGTGCTTTTATATGGTCACGAAACACGTTAGTGACATCTAATATTTTACAGTAATGGTTAGATTTTCCTCCAAATAATTTAGTGTCCTTTACAACTTTGAATCCCGAAAACGAGCACTAATATGACAGTGCCCCCCCACCCCGAACTGTAAATATATTTTTTAAAGTCAAAATCCAGGCAGATCTCTAAAGAAACACACTGTGCAATGTGACTTCTAAATGGAATGACTAGTTGCCAACACCTGGCATTACACATACATTCTAAGCCACTGGTATCTTTGACCACCCTAAATAAAGAGGTGTCGCGATGGATAAAGTTGTTAATGAGAAGTCATATCTTCAAATACTACTTCTCTGTACAAGTTTGCTTGAGGATATTATTAGAACTTTCTTTTTAGACTGATCCCACTGCAAACTTTAAAATACTATGGTATCTCCCAACTTTACTCAGTGGTCTTGAGACATATTCCTTCTAAAACCAGATATGCAAAAGACTAAAAAAAAAAAGTGAAATAATGAAGGGGAAATAACGGTTTAGATATGTTCAAAATATATATATATAAAAAAAAATAATAATAATGATATACAATATACATACACACAAACTGATTTTGTCATCCCTACAAAGTATACAGATTTTTAGCCCTGTCATTTGTATTTAGTGTTAAAACATGCAATGTATCTTAAATTGCACTGAAAAATAAAAAATAAAAAAACAGAGGTGGGAAAGGATTATGGGCATATGCCCTTAAAACCAACTTGGAGGCAAGAAAATCCTGGCAATGGGGACATATGTTCATCAACACGAAATAGATGTGTAAGGAAGATGGTAAGATGTATACACTACACTACACTAAAAGGCCCCATTGCCTCCATTCACCTCATCTCATCGTAAATGACGAAGAAACACATTTTTGTAGAAACAATTTAAAATACATATAAAAAAATAAAAATCACATGAATTTTACCACTTATATCAAAGGCAAACCTGCAGCACTGTGCTGCATTCGCACTAATTTAGCAAAAACAAAAAACCCACCAATTTAAAAAATAAAGAGTAATAAAACAAACGTAGGATTGGAGGCTCCTCCTCATTTACAGGTGCCTCTTTGTCCGCTAGTGAGAGGGACTACACCATGTAGGCGAGAAGGAGAGGTGGGGAGCCTGGTCACACCAGGTTGTACTCTTTCAGGTTTAGCTGAAGGATGGTGTCTTTGACAGCAGCGAATACAAAGCGGATGTTCTCTGTGTCTGTAGCACAGGTGAAGTGAGAGTAGATTATCTTGTCGCTATCGGGATTCAGATCCACAAACATTTTCAGAATGAATTCACGAGCTGTTGTGGCATCCCGCTGAGGGCCTGGAAAACAGGAGAGAGAGATAGAATGCCAAGTAGTAAAAGGCTATGGAACAAAAATAAATCATCAATACACAATGTGAATGTAAAAACATATGCCAGTTGCAGCACAATAGTGATGACTGCAATATTCACAATCTGATTCATGGGAGTGTTGCAGCTTCATAAGTGTGGCCAACTCTGTATACAGACGGAGAGTCCCCATCTCAAACCTTTGAGGTTCTGCTGTAAGGTGACTCTTAATCTTCCCTCTGCCACTAGCTCCCTTAAGCTGCATAGACACACAACAATTTTGTTACCAATGATTTTATGAACGTTTTTCTGTCAGATTTTATAAAGTGTAATGAACGATTTATTTGAACTACAAACGATTTTTGCAACTTCCCTTAATGAAAATCGTTCAGTTGGTCAGTCAGAATGAACTACAAACAGGAACGCGCATGAACGATAATCGTTCGTTATAACTCAGAAACTGAACGATTTTTTCAACGATTGAATGATAACATCGTTATAGTTAAATCGTTCATAAAATCGTTACGTGTATGCACCTTTAGTATTGGAATGTTGACTACTTTCCCCTATGAAGTAGATGCTGTTCCCAAAAGCTTGCCTTTTCCTGAACCCTTCCTACAATTGACAATATACTGTTAATTTTATTTTGCTTACAATTATTTGAACCAGAGAAGGAAAATTATTCACTGAAATTTTAAGTCAATGATTTATTACAGTATTCCTGCACTATCAAAACAGAACATATTTTAAAAACAAAAAACACTGATAAAAACTTAAAAAAGTAATGGATACAAAATGTAAAGCCTGGCATGTTTCCCAATATATAAATCATAAGAACAAATATAATTAACAAAGCTACACAATGAAAGGTGGTCCACCGTAACATCAGATAAAAAGACTACATTGGCTGTATTACACATGGAATGGTTTTGTGTCAAATTGTAATAGGGAATATGAATCTTGATTGAACCCAGATTATCACAAAAGACTGAAAGTAACATCACTTAAATTAATTAGCATTAAAAGTAATAGCTAAATTGGGCAAGGTAAGGAAGCAAGGGACAGAGGGGTTGGTGTATCAAGCAGTGGAGTGAAGAAGTGGACCAGTGGAGAAGTTGTCCGTAGCAACCAATCAGCATTTACCTATAATTTTATAGAATTTGCTAGATAAGGCTACCTCAAAGCTGATTGGGTGCTATGGGCAAGTTCTACACTGTTTTCAATGCTTGATACATCAATACCATAGTCCAGTGGTCCCCAAACTCTTTTGAATCACAGTGCCCTAGAGTATCAGCATTGTTTTCAGCATCCCTAAGCCAAAAGTTTGTTATTGAGAAATTCAGAAAAAAATGTAGTGAAGTAGTACAGTGAAGTAAATTGTGCTCACCTGTCATCCTTAGGTTCAGTTATTCGGTGGTGGACAGGTTTGTGCTTCTGTTTGTCCACATACGTACATTACATTGACCATAAAGAATTTGATTTGGTGCTGAACCACCAACCTGAGGCACCCCAGGGTGCCACAGCGCATAGTTTGGGAACCACTGCCATAGTCTAGGGCCTGATGCAGAGCCGGAAGCTCTGACAGAGCGCTCGCTCTGAATCAGGGCCGGGCATTTGTTTTTTCTGAACGGCCTCCTGGCCGCTCGCATAGATGTGGGTGACCACCCACAGCTATAGTGAGCGGCCATGATGATTGTCGCGATGGTCAAGACCATCGCGACCATCAGGCTTGTGACGAGACCCTTGTGGTAGGGTCTCGTTGCCGCAAGCCCCAGAGTGCTTTCGGCTCTAACATAGCCGAAAGCACTCCCACTGACATCACTTGTGAGGTCAGTAGGGCCGGCCCCAGACGGTAGGCGTTCCCATGGGAACGCTTCCGTCTGGGCAGCCATGCCCCTGGCCCGCCCACCAAAGGGGGCGTGCTGTCACTCAACATCGACAGCACGCTCCCTTTGGTACGAGACCCGGAGTGATGGATTGCCCGTCGCTATCCGGGTCTCGCGCATGCGCACGACGGAGCCGGCTCTGTCGTGCGCATTGGGCCATCATCGACCTGCTTGCGAGCGCATAGCGCTCGCTCGTCTGAATCAGGCCCAGAGACAGAAACATGCAGATACTAGTAGCACTAGTCAGCTATTAGTCTCGCTACCCTGAATCCCTAAAAACTTTGTAGTGTTTGTTTTTAGTAAAATAGAAGTATAAATCAAATTACTCAATCCGTATTCCTCTGGGTATCACGATTATATGCAGTGGAGACAATTGGGTGTCTGTTTATAGCTCATATCAGATCTAGGACACTCATTCCTTTTTATACCCAGAAGATTCAAACAAAAACATGAACTTTTGACAGATGAACTGAACAATGTTACATTTAAAATTGGGAGATGTTATATTACAGCCACTGCACTTACCATCAAACTCAGGAAAGTAATCTACAAGGTGAGAGTACATGATTTTATCTTCAAGAAGGTCCTTCTTATTTAGAAACAGGATGACTGAGGAATTCTGGAACCAGGGGTATGTGATTATGGTTCTGAATAGAGCCTTGCTTTCCTCCATTCGGTTCTAGAAGGAAATAAGTAAATAAATATGGTAGGAACCAAACCTTCCAGTTACTGGCACCGTAATCACTACAATACTGTTCAAACTAAATGCAGAGTCTTACATTGGGAAGGAATAGGCCCATTAAAGCTGGGTACACACTACACAATATGTTGTGTGATCCCGCAGATCAGAGCGGCATATTGGGTACATTGTTTACTGTGTTACCCATGTAATGCGTGCTCCCGCGGGTCGCTAGCGACATCACCCGTCGGCACTACTGCAGAAGGGCAGATGGGGGATGTCGCTAACGATGCCATGCTGCAGAATACAGCATGATACATAACTTCCCCCCGTCGGACACGGCATCGGCAAGTGTGTGCTGCTTGCAGGGTTCCGTCGCCGGCAATGTCGTGCTGGGTACACGGTGTGTAGTGTGTACCCAGCTTTACTTTCAGTGGGGTAAGAATCTTGCATTATATCACCACTGGGGATTATCTGGGAGGGGAGGAGTCCAATACAAGCACAGTGGATGCTCAAATTGGATACTTTATAATATATCAAAAGAAAAAGGCACACATTTAGATCACAATAGCTTTCTTTTTGTATTATGAAATGGTGTCAGTCCTTGTATAAAGTACAGATATTGTATTAACGGTTAATAAACTTTTTAATGTAATAGATACAACTTATTCTTGTACATGGAGTTTGTTATAAAACAATTTGTTTACTTAATAAACTTGTAGGTATTATTCAGAAGTAACACTATAAAATAGTTACATTATGCTGCTCACCTCATTATCAGACTCCACAAGGACCTGGTCATATTCACTAAGGGCTACAAGAAACATGATGGAAGTAACATTCTCAAAGCAGTGTATCCACTTCCTCCGTTCTGACCTCTGACCTCCAACATCCACCATTCTGTTTAACAAGATCAAGAAATGTAGAATAATTTGAGCAAAGTTAAAGCATCTTCAGTCATACAGTAGAAAATCAAGTTGCCAAAGTGTCACTATGAAAACAGTAGGTTATTGCTAAACTAACTAGGCTAATCCCTTCTATCTCTAACACACAGAATGTAGATGTCTGATATCAGTTCCTGGAGCTGCAGTACTTAGTCTCCTGTTGCGGGAGAATTTTCAGTTCCAGTGAACCAACATATTGGGGGCGATTCAATTCAACGCAATGCTGAATAGCCCAGGGAAGGTGCTCCCGAAGCTATTCAATTGACCGTGTTGTTAACTCAGATTACAGGATTTCTGCTCACACCCTCCTGAGGTGCTCAAGTCGGAGAATGCCGGTTAGCGTGACTAAACACCCATCTTGAGGCATGGCAACTGGCATTCTCAGACTTAAGTGGTTCTAGACGGGTTTAACAGCACAGTCAATTCAATAGCTCTGGGAACTCCTTCTCGGGGCTATTCAACATCGCCCCCCATTGACACAGCCATCCAATCTATACTTTTTACAGACAATTTATCAGTAAGCTGCCATTGTGCCTTGTACAGGGCATATATAACCTGCGGATTTGCCATACGATGAGGGGACGGGTTTAACATGAAATATCTACTTTGCGTGGATATATTTTTTTAAAAACCTTGCTTTAACAAGCAACAACTTCTGAACCAACTTTCTCTGAAAGCAGACATAAAATTACCCATACACTGGCAGATCCTGATGTACAGCTTGAGTTCGAATCTATGCCAAAGTTATGGGCAGATAATAAAGTGTCCAACCAGATATCAATCGGAAACAGCAGTGATTAGGGTTCAGACTCCACTCACTGCAGTCCATTTTGTCAAAATGGAAATACATTGTCCAAATCATGGCACAGCGTGATGTTGAACAGCGCCAGTAATGAGTTCACGGAGCTACTCAATTGACCGTGCTGTGTGACCCTGACTAGAGGACTTCCACTCGTACCCTCCTGAGGTGCAAGCAGAAATCTGACTAAATTAGTGCCATGATGCTGTTTTCGGGCTTAGCGCGGGCGCTAACAGCATCGCAGTTGGTACTTATGTCGGAGAATGTAGGTTCTCGCAAGTAAACACCCTGCTTAAGGCACTGTAACCTGCATCTCCAGACTTAAGTGCAGGACTCTATGGGGACAACTGAATAGCTCTGAGAACTCAATTCCTGCTGCTATTCAAAATCGCCCACAATAAGACTGACTACCAAAGTGACAAGAAGCATCCCAAAACACCAGTATACCTCCAAGTTTCTCTATTAAAGCATTAACTGCATAAAATACTAATTAAAAAGAGAGGAAAAAGGACGTGTTCCTTGACAATATGCTTCGCACGTTTCCCTGGCTCGCTGCAGTTTGGACATGGTGCATTTTTGCCTTACCGTGCAGGCCTGGGTCTTTTTGTCACTGTTTGCTATGACCATTATGTTTATTATTGTTACCTTGTATCATGTGGCTGGATCCTGAGGGGTAAATTTACTAAGATGGGAGTTCTATTAAGAAGTGATGTTGCCCATAGCAACCAATCAAATTCTACTTCTCATTTATCTAGCACCTTCTAGAAGATAATACCTGGAATCTGAAACCTCCCAGTCACTGAAATCTCCCAGTCAGTGGGATACCCAACAGCATATATGCAAACAAAGGGCAGTGACACTGCTGGTGAAATAAAGTTCAAGAGACAATAATTAATACCACATAACACATACAGTGCACAGAAGCAAATCACAAATAGTATTTGAAAATGCTCTAGTCTGCTTTCTGTAAACTGCTCTCCCCAGATAGTGTTATAAGTGGCAAATCATCCGCCAAAAGTGGAGTCCACTCATAATCTTTTCCCACTCATCTTTACAATACTTCACCCATGCAACATCCCCTTAATGTAACGCACACTCAAAGTAGCAGATGTTACTTTGCTATTACTTTATATACACGCATTTCCAAAGATCCTACCCTTTCATTAATACATGTGAAAGATGGCAGGCACTGCAGTCTTTACTTCTAATAATCAAATAGGAAGGAGACTATGTTTTAGAAATATGCAGTCCTCGTTTTACGGCCATACAGAATATTAAACTAAAAAAAAGGATAGAAGAAAACAGGGATGGAAGTGAAAATTTCTGCCTGCTTATAGACAGCGGTCGCAGGAGGCATGGCAACTTACAAACCTCTAGATACAGGCTGTCCTGACATATACCAGTTCTCTGACCTACATCACGTAGAAACATTTGTATTCTGGGTCAAACCTACAAAATGTGTGAAGAGGGACTCACTCAGCAATTAGCCTGAAGATGTAAGGTGTGGCACCAATGTACAGCTAGTACTTAATGAGCAGTAAATCACTTGTATATTTTTTAAGTGTAATGTAATGCAAAGACACATTATAGTAGTCTCTAGCAGATTGTAAAGCTCAACTAACCGTTCAGTAAACAAACTAGAAAAGTCACCACTTTCCATATACACAAAAGCCAGATTGCCACATTGAAATGAACAAAGTGAAAATTAGACAATTTTATAATTTTTTTTGGTAAATAAATCACAGTAAATATTTGAAATCATCATATTTTTCAGACACATATATAACTAACAGTGCATCCGGAAAGTATTCACAACGGTTCAGTTTTTCCACATGTTGTTATGTTACAGCCTATTTCCAAAATGGAATAAATTAATTTTTGTCCTCAAAATTTTACACACACACACACACACACACACACACACACACACACACACACACACACACACAATACCCCATAATGACAACGCGTAAAAGTTTTTTTGCAAATTTAATTTAAAAAAAAAATAAGAAATCACATGTACACAAGTATTCACAGCCTTTGCTCAATACTTTGTTGATGCACCTTTGGCAGCAATTACAGCCTCAAGTCTTTTTAAATATGATGCCACAAGCTTGGCACACCTATCTTTGGGCAGTTTCGCCCATTCCTCTTTGCAGCACCTTTCAAGCTGTCCATCAGGTTGGATGGGGATTGTCGGTGCACAGCCATTTTCAGATCTCTCCAGAAATGTTCAATCGGATTCAAGTCTGGGCCACTCAAGGACATTCACAGCGTTGTCCTGAAGCCACTCCTTTGATATCTTGGATGTGTGCTTAGGGTCGTTGTCCTGCTGAAAGATATACCGTCGCCCCAGTCTGAGGTTAAGAGCGCTCTGAAGCAGGTTTTCATCCAGGATGTCTCTGTACATTGCTGCATTCAACTTTCCCTCCATCCTGACTAGTCTCCCAGTTCCTGTCGCTGAAAAACATCCCCACAGCATGATGCTGCCACCACCATGCTTCACTGTAGGGATGGTATTGGCCTGGTGATGAGCGGTGCCTGGTTTCCTCCAAACATAATGCCTGGCATTCACGCCAAAGAGTTCACTCTTTGACTCTCATGGTCTGAGAGTCCTTCAGGTGCATTTTGGCAAACTCCAGGTGGGCTGCCATGTGCTTTTTACAAAAGGGGCTTGCGTCTGGCCACTCTACCATACAGGCCTGATTGGTGAATTGCTGCAGAGATGGTTGTCCTTCTGGAAGGTTCTCCGCTCTCCACAGAGGAATGCTGTAGCTCTGACAGAGTGACCATCGGGTTCTTGGTCACCTCCCTGACTAGGGCCCTTCTCCCCCGATCGCTCAGTTTAGACGGCCGGCCAACTCTAGTCCTGGTGGTTCCAAACTTCTTCCATTTACGGATATGGAGGTCACAGTGCTCATTGGGACCTTCAAAGCAGCAGATATTTTTCTGTACCCTTCCCCAGAGTTGTGCATTGAGACAATCCTGTCTCGGAGGTCTACAGACAATTCCTTGGACTTCATGCTTGGTTTGTGCTCTGACATGCACTGTCAAGTGTGGGACCTTATATAGACAGGTGTATGCCTTTCAAAATCATGTCCAATCAACTGAATTTACCACAGGTGGACTCCAATTAAGCTGTAGGAACATCTCAAGGATGATCAGTGGAAACAGGATGCACCTGAGCTCAATTATGAGCTTCATGGCAAAGGCCGTACATGTGATTTTTTTAATTTTTCTTTTTTATTAAATTTGCAAACATGTAAAAAAAAAAAAACATTTTACACGTTATTATGGGGTATTGTGTGTAGCATTTTGGAGGACAAAAATGAACTTATTCCATTATGGAATAAGGCTGTAACATAACAAAATGTAGAAAGAGTTATGCATTGTGAATACTTTCCGGATGCACTGTATATAAGAGTCAATCTCCTGTCTACAGAAATATCCTGATAAAATTATATATTCAGTAATGGGGAAAGGACAAATAAGAATGGACATAAACAATGCTTCTAACCAAATGATTGCTTTTAGAACGCCAGCATATCACGCTTGTTCTCCACCTAAGCCAATAAAACTTCCTGGAGCCACACACAGCGAGGTGCTTGCTACAACCTGAGAACTCAGGGAAGGCTACACAGCTGCCCTCCAATATGCATGTCCCAAACCCAGCAGGGAAACTAACAAAAGCAAATCCCATTGAGTCCACACCTTTGTGGCAATTGCTCGCCTCTGGATTAATCTCTGCTTCCACTTTGACGGGAAGGAATGCAGTTTCATAGAAAGCATTATAGCGGTGGTCGCATTAAAAGGATTTGGAAAATGATTTGATGTACCTCTTGCAATGACTAATACGAGTTGATAGAATATGTAAACACAACTGAAACAACTGATCAGAAGAAACTAATCCAATTGCCATTTATATGACCACATAAGGATTCCAACAGTACACAGCTCACTTTTCAATTAAAATGAAGTAAAGAGCAGTCTCCAAAAACAGAGAAATGAAAAAGTAATTTTAAATGACGGAAGATCCCCAGAAAGTATGAGTTGAAATTTAATTGCAGGCCTATAGTGGACTTTTTGAAAGCTGCTGCCAAAAGCCTGCAATCAAAAAATTGGACCATCTATGAAAAACAATACACATAAAGAACAAACATATTGTAACCTACAGTAGCCAGGAATTTGTATTCACTAGCTAAACTACAAAGAAGACATAGTCAAGACTCTAAAGCTGGGTACACACTATACGATGTGGTGTAATGATACATCACGCTCGCAATGCGGTGTACTATAGCGTGATGTGTCATTACATGCTGCATGTGAAAGCACTGCGTTGCTCAATACATAGTCCCATATCCCATATGCCCTACAAAACAGCAGATGGGACGAAGCAATGAACGACTGTCGTGAATGACTGTTCCGGCGTACACACTATACAATATATCGTTCTTATCCGCGTTGGAACGATATATCGCATGTGTACCCAGATTAAGTGTTACAGTATATGTCTGCAAACTTTATAGACTTTCACAATGTTAAATCCTGAATGCTCTTTTAATGTAAAGCCTTTGCTAAGCTCAGCAATTACAGTACATATGCAAAATTAAAAAATGTATTATCTGAAACGGAACCATTAGACTATTTTAGTAGACAATATTGCATCCACCTAAAGATAATGTTTTCCAGGTCAAAAGGGTACTCTATGATACCAGTTGTTGGCACTCTGACACGCAGTACATCTTGCTGTGTGGGCAGGTATCCTGGCTTGGAAATGCGATCTACATCTGTCAGGTAGCTAGGTGCAGAAGAAAAAAAAAAAAGTGAGAAATAATGTTGCTGTTTATTTGCACATACATAGCAGAAATCACCCAAGCACTAAAACCAGTATATAGAGATCCCCATGGGACACTGCAGTAGCATTAAGTTAGACAAGTATAAAGGATATAAAAATGGCCACAATGTGTTATATATAATCCAAATGGAACTAAACTGGATCATTATCAGATATGTTGGTAATTATTTTCAGGTCACTATTTGTCTGTGTTTTACTTGTTGTGTGGGAATGTGGTGAATGATGTATCCTTTTAGAATATTTAAAGAAAAATTCAAATTTTAACAAGATCCACATGTCCGTAAATACACATAAGTGCATAGACTTTCTTCATTTAGCAACTCTTGAGGCTACATAATACTTTAGCAGTGGCTTCAGGTGCAATCATCACATATATAAAAAATGGCAACACCAACTACACACTATACATTGGAATACATTTATTCTTTCACAACTGACATTACCAGAATGAAATGTACACCGCCCACAGACACTTACTATTTGGTGGAATCTGACAGTTGGTATTCTCGCCGCCGGTCATAGCATTCCTGGATACCTGGGTCAAGCCACAGGTTTTTGATTGCAGTTATATAGGGCTGTTCAAAAGTACACACCTTTTCCACATCGACTTCTCTTACAATGAGTGCATTGGCCTGGAGAGAGAGACGTTTACAAGCAACCTCAAACACCATGCTCACAACAAAACATGTACAATATATTATACGTACTTTATAGAAAAAGACACACATGCACTTTCAAGCAATTATATATGAAAACAGAAGTCGATCAATCCCAATTTATACTAAATTGCAAGTCAAGAAGTACAGTGTTCTCCCCACGCTTTATTTGTCGGGCGGGTCGCCTGACAAAAATCCCCCACCGCCCGGCAGTTGAGCTGCACTGAGAACTAGCTGCGGTGCAGCCGGTGCATTGCACACGGGCCCGCACCCGCCGCTAGTGTCCCCAGGGCCCCACAAGTGTAGGGCAGACTGCAGCGAGTAGCGTTCTGCCCTGCACAGAACGCCTGCGGCAGCTGTGTGTTTGTCATAGCAGCGCAGCTAGCCAATGAGGGTCACACAGACTCTGATTGGCTGCTGCGGCCACAGAGGGAGCCGGCTAGAGCTCACTCATGAGCTCCCATTCCGGCTCCTCTCGCAGAGGTTGATGGGAGAGACGTCACAACATCTCTCCCATAGTGCAGAGCGGAGCGGGAGCAGCGGACAGCAGCTGGAGCGGGGATCAGGTAAGTTGTCTATTTTTTTTTTCTTTTGTGCATATGCGTTACTGTATAAAGGGGGCCGCTACTGGGGGCACTGTATAAAGGGGGCCGCTACTGGGGGCACTGTATAAAGGGGGCCGCTAATGGGGGCACTGTATAAAGGGGGCCGCTAATGGGGGCACTGTATAAAGGGGGCCGCTACTGGGGGCACTGTATAAAGGGGGCCGCTACTGGGGGCACTGTATAAAGGGGGCCGCTACTGGGGGCACTGTATAAAGGGGGCCGCTACTGGGGGCACTGTATAAAGGGGGCCGCTACTGGGGGCACTGTGTAAAGGGGGCCGCTACTGGGGGCACTGTATAAAGGGGGCCGCTACTGGGGGCACTGTATAAAGGGGGCCGCTACTGGGGGCACTGTATAAAGGGGGCCGCTACTGGGGGCACTGTATAAAGGGGGCCGCTACTGGGGGCACTGTATAAAGGGGGCCGCTACTGGGGGCACTGTATAAAGGGGGCCGCTACTGGGGGCACTGTATAAAGGGGGCCGCTACTGGGGGCACTGTATAAAGGGGGCAGCTACTGGGGGCACTGTATCATGGGGCGCTATTTAAGCCTGGGGGTACTGCATAAGGGGCCAGTCTGGGGGCACTACTTCAGCCTGGGGGCACTGCATAAGGGCAAAGCTAAAATACAGGGGGCACTGCTTAATGGGCACTTTTGACTGAGAGCCAGTGGGGGAGCAGCCAGAGACCTGTCTGGCTGGATTGGTAAGGGAGATACCCCTTTTCCCGGTGCGAATAATTGCGAAGGCCCCCACCTGGCTGGAAAAAATTCTGGGGAGAGCACTGAAGTATACCAGTATCATCCTCCCAAAGTAGAGCAGGAGATGGCGTATATGCAATTGGATATGAGGTATAGAAAACAAGAAATGAGCAATTGCATTATGAGATCAGAGTATTTGAAGGAGAGACGTGATGAGCACACACACGCTTGTACTGCAATAATAGGTGTTCCAAATCTCAGTACTCTAAACAATGCAGTCATGTTATGTGGCTTGTTTTTGTTTCCCAATCATGTTCCAAATTATATATTTACAAGTTAAAATGACTGTCAATGAATACCAATTCACACAATTATGCCAGAGAAGATACCTGATCTTACCTTGTTCTGCTCACACTTGTAGGGAATTTTCAATGTCTCCATGGCACGTATCATAGACTGCATGGCAGTGAAGATATTCTGATATACAAGTTTGGTGAAGCCCTTTTTGTCTTCTTCTGAGTATCCAGAACCATGGATAATTCTCATCTGTTTAATGAATGTGCTCTTCCCACTTTCTCCTGTACCTTGAGAACACAAACAGCAAACAATTTTCATTTTTAAAATTTGTAATAGGCATCTGGCTAAAAATAGCATGCTACGGAACGGATTAATCACCACATAAGGAATTTATTTACAAAAGGGCAAACGAAGCAACCCAGATTAATTTGCACTAATTAATAAACTTCTAGCAAATAAATACTCAAGGTATAACAAAGGTTGTGTTGTGGAGCAGAATATATGAAATGACTGGAGTACACATACCGAATGGTTCAAAATGTTAACCACTTTAGCTGGTAATGCAGCTTTAAGCAGAAATAAAGCACAGAATGACAGGGTTCAATATGCCTAGATGGGTGACTACCAAGATAAACAGGATCTGACTGGTGATCAGGCAGAGTGGCTGAATAACATCTCCACTGGGGATGGTTAAAGTGATCATAATATAACTACAGACCAATAGCATTCATCTATCAACCAAATCTGCTAATGTGCCTTATAGTAATTCAGTAAACTGCAAATCTAAAGGTGCCCACACACATACCGACTTTTCATCCAATTTGGCCGATTTCGACGAATCGTGACGACAGATCATGTAAAAAATGGCCAAATCGTGAGTTTCTACACTTGATCACGATGCCGATGCGCGTCCCCGCTCGTCGTACATCGCATCTTCCGATCTGCCATGCTTTAGGGCAGATTAGCCAATCTGGGATACAATGCACTGGCTGCAAGATAGATCTTAAGTCAGATTGGACATTTTTAACTCCAAATCGTAACCATGACTGCCTGGGGAGAGTTCAGGGGAAATCGTGTACATTGGCTGATTGGGAGCAAGTCGGTATGTGTGTGGGCACCTTCAACATCAGGCATTGTGCTAGTTTTGAGTGCATGCATACTATTAAACAAACTGTATTTTTTCTATTATGCTACTACAGGTTGAGTCTCCGATATCCAAAATGCTTGGGACCAGGGGTATTTTGGATAACGGAATATTCCGTAATTTGGAATAATTGCATACCATAATGAAATATTTTGGGAATGGGACCCCGATATACACACAGAATGCACTCATGTATTATATGCACCTCACAGCAGGTCATTTTATACAATATTTTCAATAATTTTGTGGCTCAAACAAAGTTTGTGTATATACATAAAATTCAGTTATGTTTCATATACACCCTATACACACTGCCTGAAGGTAATTTTATACAATATTTTTAATAATTTGTGCCTTAGACAAAGTTTGTGTACATTGAACCATCAAAAATCAAAGGTTTCAGTTTCTCAGTCAAGCCAAAAAAATTCCGTATTTCGGAATATTCCATATTTCGGAATATATGGATATGGGAGACTCAACCTGTATTAAAAGTTCCAGTTGATCTCTGGGAGCCTAAACATCATCTGATGAACCTGTGTGTGAGACTGAAACAGTGTTGCCTGACAGAGCTGCCTGATATCAGAAAAATGAGGCCGAAAGCTTATAGGTGGGTACACACTACAGCGACAGGCATTTGTTCCGACATCGTCACGAATGCCCATGAGCAAGGATTGCCTATACACACTAGAACGAGTTAATGAAGGGCGGAACAATCACTGTTCCGTCCTTGTTTAGAATAGCAAAGTTCGCTAGCAATATTGCTAGGTTTGATGTGCAGCACATCAAACCTAGCAGCAACTGTCGCTAGCGACCACGGGAACGCACATTCACCCGTACACACTGAGCGAGTAAAAGCTCTATTTTATATGATGCCCTTTAATGACACTAAAGTATTCTATTCCAGGATTGGTCTGTAGGAAAAGGACCCAAGCCTTTCCATAAATTTGCAAATATAGAACCTTTGCATTTTACAGTAAATCATGGAAATTGGGGTTTTGTCCAGGGATTTCATCAGCATCTGGATTTAGTGGATGAACTGAACAAAATGCTGAAATTATAAAGAGTTAAAGGGCAACTTTAAGACTAATCTCTCTATTGAAGTAAAGCATTTGAAAGAAGGGACATCAGCCCCAGATCAGAGATCTGCAACTTAAGCTGGGCACACACTACGATTTAACAAACGATCGACGGTCCCAATTTGTCTAAATCCCAGAAAACACGACAGAGCGTACTATGATCGAACGATGGCACAATAGATCATGTCGTGGGATTGTATCAATGGCCTTATTAAGAGATGTACGCAAACCCAATGGTTTATGTACAACTCAGATGTTAGATGACCTGCATATGTGCAGGATCTATAATGCATATGTACAGATGTCCTTCGGCAAGCTCGCTCGCACGCAGTGCCTGGATGCTGGAGCCTGTCAATCAGTTTGGGTCGGAGCAGGGACGCCGTCAAGCAGCGCCCCAGAAAAAGGGGGGCTTGTCAGCTCTGGTTTCTGGGCACGCTGAAGACAGTGGCTGTCATTGTACGCAACTTCACTTGCTTCAGCCACCCTGAGTAAGCTGAATGTTACTCAGATGACTGATGGTCAAGCAAAGTGATCTGATGCTGTGTCTTCGAACTCAGGGCCTGATTCAGACCCGGTCACAAGGCTGCGTTCGCACGCAGCCATCCACAGCAAAGACATTAGCACGCCCACTATGTTTTGCCGTGCGATCATGGTATGAAATTAGACGCCCACTTTCCCTTAGTAACATACATCATCTCCAGGAAGTGTATTAAACAATCAGTAACATCAGACCCATAAGCAGCACTTGTGGCTGACCATACCCTACTGCAAGCACTGCGAGTGCTGCGGTGTCTAATTCAGCCATGTCACTGTACGCTGACGAGGTGTCTTAATTACGCACGCCGCTGAAATCAGGTTCCAATTGCACAGACACGCCTGCGTTCACACCACCACACCCCCGTTACCATAGATCACCCAGTCACCACCCACAAATGGCACGTCCTGTCACTCAAGCTTGCGGAGCGTCTGTGTACAGGCTGCAAACTCTTCCAGATCGCAGTGACTGGTTCGCGTACGCACACTGCATCTTGTACGCATGCGCAGATTACAAACATCGGCAGGCTGCATGCGAACGCATCCTTGTGACTGGGTCTGAACCAGGCCCTCAGCTGTGAATCACAGAAGCCAGCAGGAGGCGTCAATTTACACAAGATGCCTTGTTCTGCAATACCATATTATTGCACAGTAGCTGTGCAATAGTGTACAACTCTGAATCATGCCCTATATGTGCGATTGCCCCATCTGACATGCAGCATAGCAGATGGGACGATGTGATGGACAGCCTGAAGCAACAAATTGGGCACACACATACATAGTTCCAGTCCGCGGTAGAACGATATATTGGATGATAGATCGTATTGTGTGCACCCAGCTTAATATATATTCCTATTCTCATTTACTAATGTTTAAAAATCAGAATTATATATATATATATATATGTATATATATATATATATATATATATAGTGTACAGGGTGTGAAGGATGGGTGGCACTGCTGGTCTTTTTCTCAAGCGAGTTTTAATATGCCAACATTTCAAGGCTTCACGCCCCTTTGTCAAGACTACATACAAACGTTGGCATATTAAAACTCGCTTGAGAAAAAGACCTGCAGTGCCGCCCGTCCTTTGCACCCTGTACTATTCAATACTGAGGAGGGCACGCAGGCTATTATACATAAGGATTACGGGAGAGCCAGACCGATTGGATATATATTCCAACGGAAAAGCCACACTCACGAGCCTCCAATATTAGCAGTTGCTGGGGTGTACCATCTCATTGAATCCTTTCTGTTTGTATTCCCGGATATATACGTAGGTGTACATGAGAGCACTCACCAGACTTCTCAAAATTTACGCCAAAAAAATTCCAAAAAGTTTTTATTTACTTCACAACCATGGTCGACATTTCGGCTCTTCACAAGTCTTTGCCAAGACAGGTGAAGTACGTTTGATCCTAATTCTTTAAATGCGAGTCTGAAAACTTTTCTTAGAATGGTGGATACTGATTGGAAAGATAGTTACAAACAAAATAAAAGGTTTGACAATGTGACTCCGGCTGAAAAGTTAGCCTTAAAAGATCTGTGCAATAAACACTTCTATTGTTATAAGGAATGATGATAAGGGGGGCGCAATAGTCCTGCAGGACTTTGCGGCCTGTGATAAAGAAATAAGGAGGCAATTGTCTGATCATTCTATTTACCAGAATTAATGCTGGGTACACATGTAAAGATTTTCTGTCCAACCATCCAACTAGTTGATTGGTTGGAATGAAAATCTGGTAAGGTATGAAAGCAAATGACAATCAGCAATTTGCTCCCAAATGCCGGAAAATGGACAAAAACTGTTGTTTGAACAAATTGTTTAGATCAAACATTTAACAAACTTGTCTGAACGTCCATTTTCATCTGTTTTCTGGCATTTAGGAGCAAATTGCTGATCATCAGTTACTCCCATACATTACCAGCTTTTCATTCCAACCAATCAACTAGTTGGATGGTTGGACAGAAAATCTTTACGTGTGTATGCAGCTTAAGACTATAACCCAATGGTAAGAGTCCAGAAAGAGGTGGATGACCTCATAAATCTTGCCTGTACTAATAATTGGATTGAGGATGAGGTTGTGGCATTTTTGAAGGTTGAATTTTTAGTTTGCCCTATGTTGTATACCCTACCCAATATCCACAAGACGCTGGTGGATCCTCCTGGGAGTCCCATATCATCGGCTAGGGGTTTGATCTTACAACCTGTGGCTCAATTCTTGGACTTTTACTTACAACCAATCGTCAAGAGTGCCACAAGTTACCTTCGGGACACTGGTCATTTACTATCTGATTTGAGAACGCTTACTGATTTATGCTGGCAACATTAGATGTCTGTTTCTTGTATACGGTGATTCCCCATATACAGGGTATTGAGGCAGTTGAAAATGCACTTTGTGAAGAACCGTATAGTGGTCCCCCAATACAGTTTATGTTGGAATTGTTGAAAAAGGAGTGTAATCATTTTCTGTATCAGGGGAAACACTATATCCAATTAGCCGGTACTGCGATGGGTTCGAATTTGGCTCCAGCCTATTAGAACATTTTATGTATCAATTTGAAAAAACACATACTGAGTAAATTTGGTGAGCAGATCTTTTATTATAAAAGATTTTTAGACAATGTCTTTTTAATCTGGCTAGGTGATGAGGAATCCTTTAACACCATGGTTTTGAGCCTAAATAGCCTCTCTAGCCCAATTCACTTTACCTCTTCCATAAGTGGCCAATCCACTAATTTCCTTGATGTTACAATATTTAAAAGCACAACTGGATTGGAATATACTCTGTTTCGGAAACCTACCGATAGAAATACCCTTTTATGGGCGAGTAGTCACCGTCCGAATCCAAAGCTACCAATCTCACAGTTCCTACGTATTTTAAGGAATAATTCTGACAGTAATTTGGCTGAAATACAAATACAAGAATGTTGTGAGAGGTTTAAGGAGCGTGGTTACAAAGACTCAGTGATCAAGAGTAGCCTAATAAAAGCCAGGAGACATTTCTCTAGTATACATCCTTCGTCTAGGAGTGAAGAGGACAGTTATAAACGATTTATTCTAAAAACACTAGGTATGATACCAACCTTAAAGAGGTTCAGAGGTCCATTAAGATAAATTGGCCTATGCTAACCACTGATCAGTCTTTTAAAATATTAAGGAGAGCACCACCACTTCTGAGTATAAGTAGAGGTCCAAAACTAAAGGATCTCCTACCACGTTCGAGTATGCACCAGAGAAGCATGTCTGATGACAACTGGTTGACCCAGAAGAACGGATGTTGCAGATGCCTAGGATGCACTACATCTAGATCTATGCTGACTGGGAGATTTTTCTGCCATCCACACAACGGAAAAAAGATCCACCTCCGGAAGATTTTGACCTGTCAGTTGGACCATGTTGTATACTTTCTTACTTGTCCATGCGGATTAATGTATGTTAGCAAGACAGTGAGAACTTTCCGTGAACGGATGAACCAACATCGTTCTTCAATCCGATTGGCAGTGTATTTCTTAAAAAATGGACATCAGATTTCCTCCCTTAGGTGCATGATAACTGACTGGATTCCACCTTTGATAAGGGGTGGTGACCGAGGACTGATCCTATTGAAATGTGAGGCCAAATGGTTACACCGTCTAGAGACAGTTGCTCCAAAAGAGATAATGAATTAAGTTAATTTAGCCATGTTCATTTAAAAATTTGAGTAATGTCTCCCATGGTGTATGGTCTACACACTTTAAAAAGGGAGTGGTTTTCCTATAAGCTAAATAAGAGTTTAACAAAAGAGTTATAAATGGTAGCCTGAACAGATTAAGTGTATATATGTCTTTTGAATGAATGTTTTAATGTTGTATATTGTGAGGAGTGTGCTTTAAGGGGACTTTATACAAAGGATCAGCATATGTATTATAGTATGGTTTAAAAATAATGGTCATCACTAAAGGTGTGAATGGTGCTCTAGTGATCAGCCTCCGTTTTATGCGTTTTACTGGCCTATGCGCTCCGTGGCGCGGACTGTTTGAATGATGCTCTTCCGGCTATGGTACTTCCGGTAGCGGAACCGCCATTGTTTAGCGACCCCTGTCTAAGGGAATGACTACTGGTGAGCTCCCTAAGGAGAGAAGGTGGGTGAGCCGACTTGTCTATATGCATATAGCTTGCCCCATAGATGTATTTATATTAGAGATGAGGTTAGGTTAAGAATCGGGACATAGTCACTATGATGTCACTTCCGGTGGCGTCCCACGTGGGAGATTCTGAGATGTAAGTCTTTGATATAAATAGCCCCTTTGATACGCACACTTTAGGGTTGTGTTTGTGACGGTTGGTGGGTTGCTTTACCTGTCTTGACAAAGGCTTGTGTAGAGTCAAAACGTTGACTATGCTTGTGAAGTAAATAAAAACTTTTTTGAATTTCTGGCGTAAATTTTGAGAAGTCTGATGAGTCACACACACGTATGTACGTACACACACACAAAATCGGATAGGTTCAAGGACAAACATAATCTTTCATGGACAAGTCCATGGAAGATTATGTTTGTCCATGAAAGAGGAAATTTTGCCTCTTTCTGAGACCTGATATTTGGAGGGAAAAATCCGAACTTGGCGTGCAAACTCAAACCTGTCCGAGCCTGCACATCCCTAATTTTATTTTTATATATATATATATATGATTTCACTTTAAAGTAGACAAACAAGAAATAAAGCAAAACATCTTAGTTACTATACTTGGAATAAATGTTCCTGTAAAAACGTACATCTTATGTGGTGTACACACTTGGTCGGCCAACCGATTTGGTAAGTATGTACCAATTGGCCAACCGCGTTGACGCCATTTTAACCATTTCCTGCGACCAGCGTATGGGTCAGTGGGTCGCCCCGTACACAACGGCAGATGTGAACAGTATATCTGCAAAATATAATCGCATCTACTGTGCTGTATCACAGTCACGATATCAGTGTGAATAACGTCGATCACCGATATATCGGGTGTACACATGAGCCGACTGGCGGGACAATATATCGCTCGTTGGCTGTAAAAACAATATATCGTCAGCATATATGAAACAAAAATAAAAGATGTGTACTTTTGTTGATCACAGTAATAATTATGCAAAGAAAAATAACAAGAATCTGTGTTATACATGTTGGACCCAGGCTTATACTTTGTTCACTTCCTGAAACCTTTGCCCACACAAGCCTATGTCAAAGTTAATGAAGATTAAATGCAGACGCTCCCGTAAGCTAAAATGCTTTATGGATGCCAAAAGACAAAAAAAAGACACCTAATTTGGACATTAGAACAGGGATTGGCAAGACATATAACTGGTGTTTGACTGTTGGCAACATATCACTATCAACTTTAATTACAGGGTGAAAGAATGTAGGAGGGCAATAGACTTTCACAGAGGTCTTTACTGTAAGACAACTGGTATGTGGCATGACAATAGAAAATGAGACCCTTTCTTTCATTAGTGTAATAATGTCAGCCAAGCCAAACAGAGTACAATCCTGCCACTCATTTTGAGTGCCATAATCTGATCTAATAAGACCACACAAATACAGTAATATACATCTGTTCATTGCATGGAGTGAGCAGCCAGATCTCTTCCAGCAGCTGAAGGGCATGTTAAATTGATTTGAAAGATGACCACACACAGCCAAACAGAGGCCATCATTGGACTGTATTTACTAACAAATCTGATTATATAATTTCATTAGGATAATTGTCAGAATGCTGATTGTTGAGGAGCCACACAATGATGCCACCAATAACTGCAACTAATAATCCACTATCTCACATTCCTGTGTTTATCTCATGTTTAAAGTGTTCCCCATGCCTTTTAGAAATGCTTTATTCAATATTAGTGATCTCACCCAACTCCACCCAAAACAACGGGGAAGACTTCATACTCTAATGTTCTGCCATCTTAGGACGCGTACACCATGTATTACTGTAGTCAAACATTGCTAATTTTTCTGCGCCCCCAAGGGAAAATTAGTAACGCTACTGGCTGCGAAGTGCCATCAACGAAACTGAATTTTCCCCAAACAGCTAGTTTGGTTGGAGTCAATTTTCTTCTCACCTAGAAACAAATATGTCCAACTGAAAGTTCTCAGTACAGTGTGGAGTTTTCTCATCACCGACATTATGCATCATCATGTTCACAAAGTGTTTTACCAGACAGTTGTGTGGTTTGTCAACTTACTCCTTACTGTAAACTTTCAGAGTCATGATTTTGAAGTAGGTGCCGAACTGGCTGACTGGAGTCCATATAACAGTCATGTGGGCTGTTCCAATTAGTACAGAAGTTTATTGAAATTAACAAAGTCTGTCATGTACCTGGTCAAACCTAAATGTCAGGAGCAGCTCCTGAAACGCGATGCATGGAATAGAATCTGCATCCATACTATGTGAGGACTAGCACACTAATAACTAGATCTTATCAATCTTCCAACACAGGTCTTGCAGCTTCATTTACTCAGTCAGCTCGGGATTTTAGAGACTGGAAACTCTTCAAATATTGCAGTGACACTGGTAAAGGTTACAACTTCTATGTGGTATGAATCCCTAAGGGGGATGGCAAGTTTACAAAAAAATAAAAGCAAAATCAGGTACAGCACTTAGTTAAAAAGCCATATGAGGAGTCAAGCACTGTTTTACTCTAATTTGCTGCATACTCCACTAACAAAACTTGAGGATATTTTATCCTAATGGGGCGATTCAATTGTTTTAGCCCCCCCCCCCCCACCCATCCGCTGGGCGTCCATACAAATAGGTGCCCGACAGAGTGACTCAATTGTTGCTCCAATTGGACACCTAAAGCTGCAGGGGGAAGACGCACACGATTAGGTTTACGCTGAGGGGGCTGTTGGTATTCTAACCCAGTAGCGATGCCAACGCTGGGATTACAAACGCCGGCATCCCATACCCAATTTAGAGAGCTTAGCCCACAATGAATTATGAAGCTGCTGCCTCTTGTAGCACTAATGATACCATAAAAGGAAGAATAAGAAAAAAAAATTGTATTTATCCATCTCCTATGGAAAGAAACAAAACACTTATTAGGGGATGGATAAATTGCTTAATTTATTTAAAAAAAATTCAGACAGAAAATAAGGAGATATGGTAAGAACTTACCCTTATTATCTCTATTTCTACGAAGTCCATAGGGTTCCACAGGATACCTTGGGGTATAGTCGATGGCGGCAGCATCGGGCACCAGAGTTAAAAACTTCCAGCCTCCCAGTATGCACTGGGGTCCCTCTCCTATACCCCCGCCCCCTAGCCAAGGCCATCAGTTTCGTAACAAGCCATAGGCCGGAGGAGACGAACAAAGTAGAAAGTCTGGAACACAGGAGAATCACATTCTCACTAGAAGGAGACGGAAAAAACGGTGACCAGATTGTTCCTGTGGAACCCTATGGACTTCGTAGAAATAGAGACAACAAGGGTAAGTTCTTACCAGATCTCTTATTTTCTACTTTAGGGTCCATAGGGTATTCACAGGATACCTTGGGGATGTCCCAAAGCAGTATCCTTTTAAGGGTAGGGATGCTCCTGTGCTGGAAGGAGACTCCGCTGTCCGAAGGAAGTCTCCCGAGAGGCGAAGATATCAAATGCATAATACCTCACAAAGGTATGGACAGAAGACCACGTGGCTGCCTTGCAAAGCTGAACAGCCGAGACACCACGGCGAACTGCCCACGAAGGACCCACAGACCGAGTATTGTGAGGTTTAAGAGGATGGTGCAGGAAGGCCCTCATCAGTGTAAGCCTCAGAAATTGCCATGTGAATCCATCCTGCCAAAGTTTGTTTAGTGGCAGGTCAACCTTTCTTATGGAAACCATAGAGGACAAACAGGGAGTCCGATTTCCTAAAGGAACTGGTACGGTCAACATAAATTCTTAGAGTATGTACCACATCCAAAGAGGCCTCACCAGCGGAGAGGTCTAGGGAATTAAAGGCCGGTACTATGATTTCCTCATTAATGTGGAAACTAGCTATCACCTTAGGTAGAAAACCAGGGCGAGTGAGAAGTCCCGCCCTGTCTCTATGAAAAATCAGAAAGGGAGGGCGACATGAGAGAGCCCCCAAATCTAACACCCTTCTGGCCGAAGCATTGGCCAGAAGAAACAGTCTCAGCTGTAAGCCATTTTAAAGCCACTGAGCCCAGCAGTTAAAATGGCGGTCCTTGGAGAGCCCTCAGGACCACAGCCAAATCCCAAGGAGCCACTGGTGAGACGAAGAGAGGCTGAATACGAAGTACACCTTGCATAAAGGTGTTGACATCAGGAAGTGTAGCAATCCTACGCTGAAACTAGACTGACAGGGCAGAAACTTGCACCTTAAGTGAAGCAAGGCGAAGACCGTGATCTAAGCCCGCCTGAAGGAAAGCCAAAACCCTGAATATCCTAAAGACCTGAGGATCAGAACCTCAAGGACGACACCATTCAAAGAAAAGTAAGCCACACCCAGTGGTAAATTCTTGCTGAAGTTGGTTTCCTAGCTCTGAGCATGGTGTTAACAAGATAGCTGGAAAAACCCCTGGACCTCAAGAGGGCTGTGTCAACAGCCACGCCGTCAAAGACAGATGACCCAGGTCCGGGTGCCAGAAAGGACCCTGAGACAACAGGTCCGGACATAGAAGCAACAGTATCGGAGTGACTACTGAGACATCTGAGAATCAGTGCCATCTGGCCCATGCTGGAGCTATCAGCAGAAGCATGTCGCATTCCTGCTTGAATGTGCGAATAACTCGAGGAAGAAGGTAAACCGGAGGGAACAGGTACGCAAACCTGAAGGTCCACCTGACCGACAGAGCGCCTACTAGAAGAGGCCCTGCGTCTCTTGTTCATGACCCATACACAGTAAGCTTGTTGTTGTGTCGGGAGGACATGAGGTCTATCTCTGGAAGGCCCCACATGTTCACCAGTTGTTGAAATACCTCCTGGTGAAGAGACCATTCCCCTGGATGCACATCTTGACAGCTGAGAAAGTCTGCTTACCAGTTGAGGACTCTTGGTATGAACACTGCTGTATGGCAGGGAGATTGGCCTCCGCCCAAGCCAGAATGCGGGACATGTCTGTCAGAGCTGCCTGATCTGACTGTACCTGTACAGACCTTCCGTGGAGGACATGTGTCACTTGTTGGAGAGCCTTGAATACTTCACGAAGTTCCAAGAGATTTATTGTAAGTGCAGATTCTGCTGGCGTCCACCTTCTCCGAAAGAAGTGTGGACCAAATCACTGCTCCCCAGCCTCGGAGACTGGTGTCCATCGTCAGAAGGACCCAGTCCGCAATCCAAAAGGGGTACCCCCTGTTCAGGTAAGCAGTCCGCAGCCACCAGGCTAGAGACAGACGTACCTCCGGGGAAAGCACAATTGTTTGTGTCTTTATCCAATTGGGCAACCTATTCCATCTGTAGAGGATCAGCTGCTGCAGAGGTCTGGAGTGGAACTGGGCATATTCCACCATGTCGAACATCGACACCATGGAGCCCAGTAACCTTATTGCTGAGTGCACAGACACTCGTCGGCTGTAAAGGCAACTGCGTATTCTTGCCTGTAATGCAGAGATCTTGTCCTCTGTCACTAAGATCCACTGGCTTTGGGAGTCCAACAGGGCTCCGAAATGGAGCATCCTCAGTGAGGCTTTCAGTTTATCAGCCAGCCGTGATTCTGCAGCACAGATATTGTTAGTTGCAGATGGCGCTGAAGGATTACTGGAGACCCTGCTAACAGGTCATCCAGATAGGACAACAGGTAGACCTCCTGTATCCGCATGTGGGCTGCCATGATCGCCACGACTTTAGCAAATACTCGAGGCACAGTGGCCAGACCAAAGGGCACCTGAAACTGGAAATGGCAGCTTAGCACCGCAAACCTGAGGAATTGCTGTTGCGCCAAGATAATAGGGATATGCAGGTAGGCATTCTGAATGTCCAAAGACACCATGAAATCCCCAGGTTTACCGCTCAACCGCGGCCTGCTGTCCCTGGGGCTTGTGGAAGCGCAGGTTAATACCTGGCTCCACTCGCAAGCCAGTCCCCCAGCCTGGGGACTGAGGACTGTGTTCGCCGGCGGGTTCCCTCCGCGGGACCAGCCGCTTACCTTGTCCTCTTGGATCCGGCCACAGTCCGGGTGATCCGGGGTAACCGCTAGCCATGACCCCAGATCCCCACCAGCATCCCTGGATCGGTACCGGCGTTCTGGTACCAGCGGGGTGAAGGAGCGACAGCATGGACAGTCTGTACAGATGTCTGTCCATGCTGTACTGCTCTAGATGTGCAGCCACAGCTGCCTTGGAAAGATCTTCAGGGGCCCTTACAGCCCCCCTCTGCTACAGGTGCTCCAACTCATGGGCGGGCACCAACGAAAACTGATGGCCTTGGCTAGGGGGCGGGGTATAGGAGAGGGACCCCAGTGCATCCTGGAAGGCTGAAAGTTTTAACTCTGTGGTGCCCGATGCTGCCGTCGCCTATACCCCAAGGTATCCTGTGGTTACCCTATGGACCCTAACGTAGAAAAGAGTATTTTATTTCTTTATAAATAGCTTGAAAAACACCATGATTACATTGGGCAAAGCGAAGAAAGGCTCTGTACCTATATGTAGCATAAAGGTGTACAGATGAAGGAAGCTGGGAGGCAGGGATTACTGTTTAAAGCTGCAGAAGCATCAGGATTTTTGGATCGATTCTATCAAAACATCATGCCTTGAGAATCGATCCAAAATCACAATGTATTTTGAGATGAACATCAATCTTTCCTAATTATCAGAGATCGATGCCCATTCCTAGGTTAAACTCATTGAAATGAATAGCACGCCACGGGATTGTTAATTCCTTTTCCCTCACATCAATAGAGTTCTACCTAATCTGTATTAATGTGCGATCAAAGTAGGGAATCCCGTTGCTGTCAGCCAATCACTATCCATACTCATGACGGACATGAAGCAAAGTAGTGCCCTTGGGATTCATTTTATTATTCTGTGGCAGGCAGCACTGGTGTGCAGACAAATCACTTTGTGCAACATTTGCAGATTAAAAATAATCATGTATATATCACTAAAGCAAAAATTGGCAATCATTTTATATTAAATACTATCTTATGACACCATGGAGGCAATTCAATTTCCTTATCGGGAACCTTAACTAATGGACGCCTGATGGAGCAATTCAATTGTTTCAATTGTTTGTGGTCAGATTAGTAAGCCAGACAAGTCCTGGGAGCCATGTGGTCAATGCACTGAAAGCTGCATGTAACATTTAGTAATAATTTTATTTATATAGCGCTCTTTCTCCAATAGGACTCAACGCGCATGATACAGAGGTTTACATTTTCAAGACAATAGATAAAACTATGACCAAACTAAGGAGGTTTGGATTTGCATGAAAAGCAGAGGACACTATGGAGATTATTCTTCCTACCCATAAAGGATCCATGTAAGGCCGCCATGTTAAACGCGCTACATAGGATCACACTGGGCAGAATAGGTAATGCCTGGAATCAATGTCATATAATGGAAGAAATTGAAGTACTAGACGAAATCCTTCCAAGTTCATCATAACATGTATTTTTCATTCTACACAGAGTACCAGATGAGGCAGCCATGTTAAGCACACTACATTCGTTGCATGGAAAGAAGACATGCAAGGATAAAATAAAGAGAGCTAGCAAGATAGCCCATGCATCAATACCTCAATGGATTGTTCAGCCTTGCCTTGGAAAGTACCAGTTGAGGCAGCCATCTAGGCCTAGGGTACACTACATAGGTTACCATGGGTAAGACAAGCAACTCACAGAAGTGCAAATTGCAATTGGAAATTATTTCTATTGATGTCAACGGATGAATATCTGCAACAGCTCCCAAGAAGGTTCTGCTGGTTCTTAGACTACAATGTACACTCCTATAAGAGGGCTAGTCAGAAAGCACCTTTGGAACCTATATAGAAGGTGATTTATTGCAAACTAACGGTGGAGGCCTAAACCACCACCAACACACAACCTGAAACGATGAAAGATGCAGTGGGTGGCAATCGGCTCAGCAATGAAGCTAGCATGGTTTTGAATATAGGAAATATGGGGGCATTGCAAACCTGGAACATGGGGTGGGTGCGATAAATAAATATAACAAGAAGCACATTGTGTGAAAGAAACATACTGTACTTTACGCTCATCTCCCTCAGGCTCTGTGAGTAAAAGTTGTACAGAAAAAGGGACACTTCTACAGAACAATCACTGCAAGATAAAACAGCCGAAGCCAGAACATTATTTCAGTCATGAGTTTTACCAGGTCATGCTTTAAAAGGTAACCAGATTAAGAAAGCCAATTATGCAGTATTTGATAAAATGGCCATCCACAGCCCATCAGAAAAGCATTTATGTTGCAAAAGTCCAGTCTATGGGCCAGATTCATTACAGATCGCTATTGCGATCTCAGCTCCGTAATCGCACGGTCTGCTGCGAAAATATGCGAATGAATGCTATCGCAATGCCGTCGCACTGCCAGCATAGAGACACCCACTGCCTCCCACTACCGCTATCTCACATCCGTAATGCCTCGCAATCCTGCATACACATTGGAAACATCGAGTACCATCGACCCCTCACGCACAATTACAGCAGCCCTTACCCTACTTAGAATTTGCTAACCTCGTTGCACGCAGTAAGTACTCAAGTTGCGATCCGTAATGTATCAGGCCCTACATAAAGAAATATTGAATAGCATCTATGGCTCAAAAGGGGCAATTGAATTGTTTTATCGTGCCCGATCTCCCGTCTAAAGTGATGGAACATCAGGGGGAGATATTAAATTGTTTTTGGGCTCCCATGTCTTTTCATGCATGTCGCGCCCAAATAGACCGGGTTTAGCTTTGTAAAACGGCTAAACTGATCTAAAGTCCTGGTTAGCGTACCAAAACCACGGTTTGGCAGCCAAAAACCTGCATTTTTTTACCCATTTCTGCTTGCATCTCCACCGCACTCGCGTCCATTCAGAGCAAAAATTGAATTGCTCCATCGGGCGTCCTTAGTAACAGCCGCGGGAGCAAACAATTGAATCATCCCCAATGAGTGCACTGGCAGGAAAATGGAATATGGCTCCCCATAATTTCCCCAGCCCAGACATATTAGATACATTGGCTCCACATGGACTACAACGCATCTCTTATACACAGATTCTAGACACTGGTTGTCTAGAAATAGGTGTAAACAATGTGCATATTCTTGTTTACCTGTGAAACTTAATATACTTTTTGTACAGTACAATTTTTGAGACTGGATGAAAAGGATCATTATTATTTTTAAATATAATTTAATTATAAAAAAAGATACTTTGCAGTATATGGATAATACGTTAGACTACATCATAAGGCTAGTTACACACACACACGGTTTTGTCCGTCCTGGAGGGGGGGGGGGGGGGGAAACTCTCCCCTCCCCCCCCCGGGCGGATGACTTCCTTTCACATGCAACGGTTTTTATTCTGATTAAACAAGCATTGACTACAAGGCCACCGGACGTCTGAAATCTGTGTGTGAGAGCATGCATAAAGTTATGGGAGGCACTAACTTCTGCAGACGGCACGGAAGCTGTCAAAGTGAGTGGGTATCACGGCTGTAACACGACGACCGTGCCGCGTTCGTGCAGTGTGAAAGCCCTAATGTAGTTGTCACTTCCAATGAAATTAAATGGAAAAAAACATCCATTTATTTTTTTTGCCAGACGGACAAATCCTTTGTGTGTGAAATAACCCTTACAGATCAGATGGTGCAGGCAATAATCCCAATCACACACATCTGAGGGACTGCAACTGTACTATGCATGTTGCTGGGAGCTAAGCAAATTAATTGCACAGGCATTTATTGGGCACTCAGCAACACTCCGTACAATATGAAGAAAAAAAAAAAATTACTGCACCAACGAAAACATAAAATAGCAAATGGATATTTAATTGCCAGCAAACAAAGCCTCCAGCATTAAGCTGGACATATGTTACTTTATTGGTCTGAGAACATGGGTGACCGAATCAAACAAGCTTTGGGGAAAACTCCATTCTAAACGATAAGTGGCCGTGGACACGCATATCGGCCACTTAATGTAGTGCCCACATTACCAGTTTACTTGCGCAGTTCTACGGACGCGAGGGATAACTTGGTGGTTTTCCAAAATGCCCCAATTTGAAATGTCAGATTACTTCTGACTAACACAGGAGCCTGTTTTTTCTGCTAACCGATAACTCAGAGCGGAGTAATCTCAGAAGCAAAGTAGAAAATTTGCCAAAAAGAAAAATTCATGCTGGTGTCTAACGTATGGTAGTAATATCTTTTGGGGACAATGGCTGCATATTTCCCCTTGCTCAGAAGTCTTGCCGTCTCTTAGATTTGACTACTGAATTGACACCTCCAAAAATAGGATTTTGGTACTTACCGATAAATCCCTTTCTCCGATTCCACAGGGGACACTGGAGTCTCAGTACAATGGGGTACAGGAGTGTGTTAACCGGGAGCTGGCACCTTTAAATAAAAAGCTACTGGTAGCTAGCTCCTCCCCCTCTATACCCCCCCCGCAGGGGAGCTGGAAAGTAAGGAGAAGGAGACAGATAAGCTACATTAATCGCAAATACGTAAGAAAACAACATGTACATGAAAACAAGAACAGTTCAGTCAGACAACATTAAACGCAAACCAGCGTCTGAACCTGTAAAACAGTAACAATGCAGGTAGAACAGCGTAGGGTGGGTGTCCAGTGTCCCCTGTGGAATCGGAGAAAGGGATTTATCGGTAAGTACCAAAATCCTATTTTCTCCTTCATCCACCAGGGGACACTGGAGCCTCAGTATAATGGGGACGTCCCAGAGCTTACACCCCGGGTGGGAGAGTGCTGAGAGCCCTGCAACACCGCACGGCCAAACTCCGAAGCGGAGGCCGCAAAAGTATCAAAACGATAGAAACGCAGGAAGGTATGCGTGCCTGACCAAGTGGCTGCTCTACAAAGCTGGTTTAAGGAAACCATATGAGCAGCCGCCCATGAAGGACCTACCAAGCGCGTAGAATGCGCCGTAATAGGACCCGGTGGTTGTTTGGAAGCAGCCACGTATGCTTGCCTGATAGTGAAGCTAGAAATGGTCTGTTTGGAAGTCGGCCAACCTGGACGGGTCACATCAAACCGAATAAACAAGGCATCGGATTTACGGAGGGAGGCAGTCCTGTCAACGTAAATCCGGAGTGCTCTGACTACATCCAAGGATTTTGAATTGAAAGAGTCATCCTTAAACACCGGAACCACTATAGGCTGGTTTATATGAAAAGCTGTCACCACTTTGGGGAGAAAAGCCCTTTGAGTACGCAGCTCCGCCCTATCTTCATGGAAAATAAGGTAAGGAGGGCGGCAGGATAAAGCACTAAGTTCTGACACACACCTTGCCGAGGCGAGTGCCAACAGCAGAACCATCTTCCAGGTTAAGTACTTTACCTCCACTCTCTGTAAAGGTTCAAAAGTATCAGACTGGAGGAAGGCCAACATCAGATCTAAATCCCATGGTGCCGTGGGAGGCACAAAAGGGGGGTTGAATCCTCACAACTCCTTGGAGAAAAGTCTGTATATCCAGAAGCAAAGCCAATTTTCTCTAAAAGAAAATGGACAACGCGGATACCTGTACCTTTAATGAATCAAGACGAAGACCTGCAGTGAGACCAGGCTGAAGAAAAAGAAGGAGACGTGATACCTTAAAGACTGACGGAGGAGAATTACGTCTCTCACACCAAGCAACATATGTCTTCCATATGTGGTAGTAATGTTGAGAAGTGACTTATTTCCTAGCCCGAATCATTGTGGGAATCACACTGTCACAACCCTGTCTAGTTGTCACCTTTTTGCCTTGAGATTTACCCGTCAGCTGCCCCATGGATCTGTGTGTGTAATTTGCCTGGAGGATTTGCTCTGATTATTGCACCTGGTCTCTCCTCTGTCTGTGAGCAGTGCTAGCCCTGATTGGAATCGCAGGTGTGGCTCTGATTCTCAGAGCTGCAGAGATGAATACTCCCTCTGCATGTTGTGCCTTCCACCACTCAGAATGCTACTACCAGACCACCTGTCCGTATCCACCAATTGCTGCCAGACCCATGGTATATATATTCTCTCCTGATAGCATTCTGGGGCTGAACATCTCGTCTTCCCGTGGTGTATGGTTCATGCTGTTTCTGCATTTCAAGTGTATCCCTGAAACCTGTTACAGCTATACCTGGCAATCCAGTTAACCTGCTGGCAGCAACCCCTGGTGCATCCCCTAAACCTGCTACAGTAATACCTGGCATCCAGTCATCCTGTTACAGCAATACCTGGCCTGTGCTCTGTTGCTAGTCCTACTCCTGGTTGGTCCCTGGCACTCTGTAAACCTGCATCGTGTCTCCCTGCCTTGCTTCCTGCTGTGGATCAACTCCTGCCCCTTTTACCTACCTACTCCCTCCCTGAACCTAAAATTCCCAAACCTACCCATTCCTTCCTGAAACCTGTTATTCCCAATTATCCTATCCAGCCTGCACCTGAGTTCCAACCTTGTCTCAGCAATTCCGGATCACCCTGTTTAATCCTCGTCTCAGCATTACCTGATTTCCCTTCAGCCGTTGTCACGTTATTCCAGTTCAGTCCACATTGTTCCAGTCCAGAGTCAAGTTCCAAGCTCATCAGTTCTATCCACGTAGCCACCCAGCTACCAGCGTCTACCCACGGCTATCCAGCCGCTCCACGTAGCCACCCAGCTACTAGCGTCTACCCATGGCTATCCAGCCGCTCCACGTAGCCACCCAGCTACCAGCGTCTACCCACGGCTATCCAGCCGCTCCACGTAGCCACCCAGCTACCAGCGTCTATCCACGGCTAACCGGCCGCTCCACGTAGCCACCCAGATACCAGCGTCCACCCACGGCTAACCGGCCGCTCCACGTAGCCACCCAGATACCAGCATCCACCCACGGCTATTCAGCCACTCCACGTAGCCACCCAGCTACCAACATCTACCCACGGCTTCCCAAGCCACAACAAGTAGCTTTCTCGCTACCATCCGTCTGCAAGCCCATCTACTAGTAACCCGACCAGCTCAGTCAGCCTACCTGCCGGTCTCAGTCCGGTCCCTCCAAGTTCCTTCTGGTCACATTCCAACGTCTCAAGTTTCCAGTTTCAGTCACTCATCACCAAAGTCAGTTCTCACTGCTACCCACTTCTTATAATAAAAGAGCTACTCATCTACATCATCTGTGGTTCCAGTCATGTCGGCCTCCGTTGAAACCCGATCACCACCTGAGACAGGTAACTCGCAGACACCAATCATGACACACACTAGACAGAATATCCTTTTTCCTGAGGACGGCCCTTTCAGTAGCCAGGCCGTCAAACGAAGCCGCCTTAAGTAAAAATAAACAAAACAGGCCCTGAAGAAGGAGGTCGTCCTGAAGAGGCAATGGCCACGGCTCGTCTAACAGATTCTGTATCTGGGAGTACCACGCTCGTCTGGGCCAATCTGGTGCTATCAAGAGCACCCTGATCCCTTCTCGCTTGATTCTTTGAAGCAGGCGTGGAATGAGCGGAAACGGAGGGAATAGGTAGATGTAATGAAACTTTCATGGAGCAGTCAGTGCTTCCACTGCAGCTGCCTGTGGGTCCCTCGTTCTGGAGTAGTTAACTGGTAGTTGGTGGTTTAACCTTGACGCCATAAGGTCGGCTTGAGGACAGCACCACCTCAGAGTTAGTTGCTGGAACACCTGAGGATTGAGTGACCATTCCCCTGGATGAACGTCCTGCCGACTGAGGTAGTCGGCCTCACAGTTTTCTACTCCTGGGATGAAGATCGCAGAAATCGCTACTGCAAATTCCTCTGCCCAAAGCAGAATCCTGGATACCTCCTGCTTTTTGTGCCGCCCTGCCTGTTTATATACGCCACTGCAGTGGCGTTGTCCGACTAGACTCTGATTGCCTGACCCTCCAGCAGCGGATGCGCCAGCTGGAGAGCATAAAATACCGCTCCCAACTCTAGGATATTTATGGGCAATCTGGCTTCCTGCTGCGTCCAGTGCCCCTGAAAATGCTTTCCCAAAGTCACTGCTCCCCAGCCCCTCAGACTTGCGTCTGTGGTGAGGAAGGTCCAATCCCACACCGCAAACCTTTTCCCCGCCAGCAGGTGGGAAGGGTTCAGCCACCAAATGAGAGAGATGTTAGAGTCTGAGGCGCCAGGAGAACTCTGATGTAGAAAGAGGTGGGATCCCGGCCACTGGGAGAGGAGATCCAGTTGAAAAGGACGGGAGTGAAATCTTGCATACTGAATCGCCTCGAAGGCCGCTACCATCTTCCCAAGAAGGCGGATACAGAGATGTACAGACACTCTGCGATGTTGTAAGACCAGGCGCACCATACGCTGAATGAAGGCAGCCTTGTCTTGAGGCAGGAAAACTCTTTGCTGCACTATGTCCAGTATCATTCCCAGGAATAGTAAACGCTGTGTAGGGATCAGGGAGGACTTTTTGAAATTTAGTATCCAACCGTGTTGGAGGAGGATGCTCTGAGTTAAGCGAATGTCCTTTAACAGCCGAGCTTCCGAAGAGGCTTTTATCAATAGATCGTCTAAGTATGGAACAATGACGAGCCCCTGACCATGCAGTAGGGCCATCATTGCCGCCATAACTTTTGTGAATACTCTTGGAGCTGACGAAAGTCCGAAAGGTAGGGCCTGGAATTGAAAATGCGAGTCTAGGACTGCAAAACAAAGGAAGGCCTGATGGGGGGGCCAGATGGGGATGTGGAGATAAGCGTCCTTTATGTCTAAGGACACCAGAAACTCGTTCCTGTCGAGACCCGCTATAACGGATTGGAGAGATTCCATCTTGAACTTGAAAACTCAAAGATGAGGGTTTAAATCCTTGAGATTCAGTAGGGGTCTCATGGAGCCGTCCGGTTTGGGCACCACAAACAGGCTGAAATAAAACCCTTGACCTCTCTGGTGGGTCGGAACATTCACTATTACCTGAGACAGTAACAGCTTTTGTACTGCCTCCTGAATATCTCCTCGTTTTTCTGCAACCAGAGGTAAACCGGTTTTGAAAAAACAAGAGGGAGGTTGGACCCTGAAGTCCAATTTCAGGCCGTGAATAATGATGTCCCTGACCCAGGCGTCCTGGCAAGACTGGATCCAAATGTCCTTGAAACGCAAAAGGCGAGCCCCAACCCTGGGATCCCCCAAATGAGAAGGAAGGGCGTCATGCGGCAGGCTTGGCAGCTGCCTTGTCCTGCTGAGAGTTGGAGGCGGCTGATGCTGAAGCTCTACCTCGGCCTCTGGAACCTCTGGAGAAGGCCGGGCCTCCTCTGGAACGTCCTCTAAATCTTCCAGAGGCACGAAAGGATCGAAAGGAGGGACCTGCTAAAGATCTTCTAGTAGGAGGAGGAGCTGCAGATGGTAGGTGTGGATTTCCCACCTGTAGCTTGTGAGATCCACTTATCTAACTCCGATCCGAAAAGTACCTCCCCAGTAAAAAGGAAGGGCCTTTACCGCTCTCTTGGACTCTGCATCTGCCTGCCATTGACGCAGCCACAGAGCCCTTCTAGCAGATATAGCTAATGCTGAACATCTGGCGGATAGATTACAAATGTCTTTAGGCGCTTCTCCAAGGAAAGCAGCCGGCTCTGCAATCTGTTCGGCTAACTGAATTAAGTCGTCAGGTTGCGTACCTGTTTTAATCCCCTCTGCCAGCTGCAGCGCCCACGCTTCAATGGCTTTATTTACCCAACAACTAACAAGTGCTGGACGCATCAAAACCCATGCAACTGTATGCAAGGATTTTAATGTGTGTTCCATCTTCCTATCCGAGGTTTCCTTTAGGGAAACTGCGGCAAGCACCGGAAGCACCGTTTTCTTGGCAAGACGGGCTACTGATGGGTCCACTGCTGGAGGAGTTTCACATAATCTCCTACTGTCAGGTGGAAAGGGGTAATAAGACATATTTCTTAGAGATTTGAAATTTTTTGTCTGGGTGTTTCCATGCGGAAGAAAGAATCTCATCCAGCTCCTCTGATGCTGGAAAGGTATCAGACTGTTTAAATCTTTTACCGAAAATAGATGTTTTTTCAGTAACCTCTAAATCTTCTACATGTAACACATGGCGTACTGCTGTAATTAAAGCATCCACGCCCTGAGATGCAGGTTCGGGGTCCTCAGAAATGTAAGTTTCCTCTTCCTGAACCTCGCCCTCTTCAGTGTCCTGCAACTCCTCATCTGACTCATCCCAGTGTAAGGGGTTATGAATCAATCTCTTACTAAGGACCTGAGCAGGAGAAGAAGCAGGTGGAGCCTGGGACATTGCTTTTGTAAGTCCCTCAACAGATCTGGCCAGAGAGCAAGCCCAATCTGGTTCAGCTGCTGTTTGTCTCAGCCTCTCCCTGTCCTTACGAGCTGCTTCCAGCTCTGATGACAGATTTGATATAACTGCAGTCAATTGATCAGACCACATAGGCTGGACTACAAGATCAGTATCTTGAGGTATAGACACACATTTATCACACAGTAAGGAAGTATTAGACTGTCACCACAAGTCTTGCACGAAAAAGACTTTTGTGCAGCTTTAGACCCCTTGGTAGACATGTCTATAGTACAGACACCACACCCACACACACAGAGAAAGAGGACAGTAAGACTGCAATAACAGATTTTACAATCACACTACAAAGACCCTGCTGAAAGGGGCACAGAGGGAGATAAAACTATAATGCTTGCAGCGCTAACAGAATAGTGCTGATAACAAGAATAAAAATGCAAGTGCTGATACACAGAGTACTAGCCTGACTCCTGACACAGCTCTCTCTCCACCCTGTAGTGCGTGTAAAATGGCCACCAGCGTCCTTCTGAAAGCGCTGAGGCTGCTGGGAGGCAGGAGCAGAAGGAAACTTAGGCTCCGCCCCCTCCACTATGGCACTCTCAGCGCTAGCGGAGCGCACAGTGAGTGCCCGCCTAAACACTTGTTCTGGCTCCTCTGCTAACCAGGGAGCCAGGGAACACTAACCTTAGCCCTGCATGTGCTGCCGGCGGAAGGCATATGCTACGGGGTCCCGCGCATGCACTGCATGCAGCGCGTCTTTGGGTACACCAGAGACTGAGGTCTCTCTAGCAGGAGACCTCAGCGCAAACCGCATGCAGCAGCGGTGAAGATCTCCCCGGCAGCTCCCTCGGCGCACACAGGCAGGGGCAGTAGGCTGCCTGTCTGTCCTCTTGCTGATAGAGATCTTATTTTCAGAGCCCTAAGGAGGCTTACGTCCAGCTCCCAGGGCACATTTTTTACACTGACCTGGGATGGGTATAGAGGGGGAGGAGCTAGCTACCAGTCGTTTTTTTATTTAAAAAGGTGCCAGCTCCCGGTTAACACACTCCTATACCCCATTGTACTGAGGCTCCAGTGTCCCCTGGTGGATGAAGGAGAAATAACTACACTCTTATACTATGCAGGTGGCAAAGGGGTAGCAGTATACAGTCCTCACATAACTATCCTTCTTTATGGATATACACATGGCTTTTTTTGTGATACCTTGTGTATTTACAAAGTGGCAAATCTGACCCATTATTTAAAGCTGCACTAATATTAATATACTTAGTGCCACTTTACATTTTGAGATCATAAACATACCTCTAAGTGGGGAATTCAATTGGTTTTTGGGAGCCCAAAGTAATGCACCGGGTTTAGCCATGCATAGCGACTAAACTCACCTAAAATCAGTGTTAGTGCACCCCCCAAACTTCCAAACTACCGCCAACCTCAGAAGGCTGCGAGCAGAAATGTGTGCAGCAACGGCAATGGGTGCCCAAACAGCAGAACAATTGAATTGCTGCCAGTGGGCACCATCTAGTGGCGGGTACAAGAAAACAATTGAATTTCCTCATAAGAGTCCGATCATCTTACTGTTGTTGGAACTGTGGTATGGAATGTACCTACCACACCACAGTGTTTTGCAAGCAGAATTTTTTTTTTATTATATTATATAATGATAATGAACAGATAGTGCTGTCACAAACCGTGTAGTTCCTCTTTCCTGCCTGAGGTGTCACTTTATGCTCTGGTGCTTCCAGCACACTTTGGTCTGTATCTCAGCTGCTTGTTGCATCAGCTGAGTGTGCTAGAAGCACCAGAGCAGAAAGCAACACCCCAGACAGGAAAAAGGAACTGCGCGGGTTGTGACAGGTACAGAAAGCTAGAATAAATAAACACTAAACAGATCAGCGACATCAATTTGGGCGCGAGCCGTGTTGCCAGGGTAATGTACTGTTCAGTGGTGATGTCAATCTTGGGTACCCCTTACCGCATTAGCCGCGGGAGGTCCGCGTCACACATGATGATATGGGATACTTGGGATATAAAGAGGTTTGATTTAACTATTTATAATCTTGATGAAAATGCACACAGCAATGAAACGTTGACCTCTATCAGCCAAGCTGTATGAGTTTCTATAATTTGCTGAGGTGTGTGTGTGTGTGTGTATATAGAGATAGATAGATATATACACACACACACACACACACACACACACACGTCCAAAATTGTGGAAACCTTTTCAAAAATGTGTCTTTTAGGGTTTAATTGCGGATAACTGCATTATTTTTAAACAAATTCCCATGAAGGCATAGATCACTGGAAAGAATGTTATATACAATATAATGCAGTTCACCGCAAAGAATTATCTTTATTACCTAAAAAGTCATAGCTAAATAAAGATAGGGAGCACATTTGTTGCTACCAGAATTGATAGTAAAACATCTCATTTAGTTGTTTTACTATAACTAAGTTGGTCGCTGTTTTCTATGCGCTTTTTTTACTTTCATTTCTTGAAGTAAGCTGTGTAACTTATTTAGAATGACAAGCAAAGTAAAAAGAGTTGACTATTTTACGTAAAGAAAGTAACCAAAGGAGGCATTTTAAAACTGTGGAATAAGTATCAACAGACTCAGTCGATTCAAACTGGTAAGTGTACAAAAAGAGCCAAAACACCATGCTGTGATAGAAGAATGCAAACACTGTGCTTGTGTGACAGGAGAAAATCATATGAGCTAATTCAAAATGATTTACGTGAATGTGGTGTAAATATCAGTGCCAGGACTGTTCAACACAGACTTCAATATTTTAGATTAAACGCCAGAATTCCAAGCAAAAAGCCGCTTCTATCTCTCAAACAAAGACAGAATGGGCTAAAAAGCATATTAAGTGGTCAGAAGAACAATGGAACAGTGTCATATGGAGTGACGAAACCGAAAATATCCATATTTGGTTGTGATGGAATGAAATATGTCCGCAGAAGTATTGGAGAAGATTTGCTACCTGAGTGCACAACACCTACTGTGAAGCATCCAGTTAAGTTTTATGCTGTGGGGATGTATGACAGCAAAGGTGTGGGACGAATGTGTGAGATCAATGACATTTTAAATAGCAGAAAACACATCAATTGGGGTGAGTATACACTGCTGCTCTGCATAGCAGAGCAGCGGGTGAATAGACTGCAGAGCAGAGCAGAGCAGCGGGTGAATAGACTGCAGAGCAGAGCAGCGGGTGAATAGACTGCAGAGCAGAGCAGCGGGTGAATAGACTGCAGAGCAGAGCAGCGGGTGAATAGACTGCAGAGCAGAGCAGCGGGTGAATAGACTGCAGAGCAGAGCAGCGGGTGAATAGACTGCAGAGCAGAGCAGCGGGTGAATAGACTGCAGAGCAGAGCAGCGGGTGAATAGACTGCAGAGCAGAGCAGCGGGTGAATAGACTGCAGAGCAGAGCAGCGGGTGAATAGACTGCAGAGCAGAGCAGCGGGTGAATAGACTGCATAGCAGAGCAGCGGGTGAATAGACTGCATAGCAGAGCAGCGGGTGAATAGACTGCATAGCAGAGCAGCGGGTGAATAGACTGCATAGCAGAGCAGCGGGTGAATAGACTGCATAGCAGAGCAGCGGGTGAATAGACACTGTGCACATGTGCACGGCAACTATTTACAGTGCAGAGAGCGCCTAGGGGCAGCCTAACATCTCAGAGTCTGCTGGTCACACCCCCACAGTGACGAAAAAAAGGGATGCTGCGAGGCTCTGTCCAGTTTGCCCTAGGCACCACCCTCTTTCATGGCGTGGGAGCTCCTTAAGGAACGCCAAGAGTCCTGACCCATTGGCCACCACTGTTGAGAGCAAAAGGCTTCCAAACAAAGTACTAATGGATATTGTGCAAATCTAGGAAATGTACTTTCCCACAGTTCAGTACGTATTGTTATAAAGTTAATTGTAATATGTTTCAACAGAAATTGCCAAAAAATGCACAATTTTCCAAAAGGTTTCCACAACTTTGGGTGGAGATATATATATATATATATATATATATATACACAAACACCCAAAGTTGTGGAAACCTTTTTGTAAATATACATACACACACACCCACACACAGTATGTGAGAGAAGATAAGGCACAGTTAATTTGGAAAATACAGCAGGGAAGTTGCTATTTGTCTTTAACAAGGTATTACAAATCTTCTCTTCCCTTTAAAAAATTCTCTTCAGTTCAACATGATCTGAAATATTAACAAGCTTAAGGAATGACTGAGCAACTACCCCAACAAATCTGATTTGAAATGTGCAGATATTTCCCATTACCTGCATCCTGGAGTTTACAGGGATTTCTAAAAGTAATTAAACAGTACAGATAATATTGACATGAAATACCTTAAGGTGATGTTGACTTCCTATAATGTGCTCTGTTACAAAGGGTGGTGCTCTGTTTATGGAAGGAGCGTGAGGGCCAAAGTTCCCCAGGAATCAAAACAAATCATAAAACCAATAAGACTTTAATGAGGTGTCAGGTGCACAGCCAAGCCACTTACACAGCTTTGGGTGACCGGCAGCTATTAAATAATCCGGCCTTACATAATAGGATTGGCTCATCTTGTAGAACAGCTCAAGAGGAAGCTAAACACTGATAATACTAAGTGGAGGGAAAATTGGAGGTGTGTTATGATTTAGCACAATCACTATAACTCCTATGGTATATCTTCTATTTAACACAGAAATACTTACACAATAGAACAATAGTGTAATGATCCTGTAATAAGGTCCCCTTAATCAAATAGCAGAACCTTAATTCTAGCTGCTGTGTAGCAATATAAAAAAAAAAAAAGGTCAACACCAGACAATTGAATATTTGTAGTATCAAAATAAAAAAAAGGCATTAGTAGAAAAAAATCCAGAAAAAGCAACAATTAAATGTAGAAGGTTTTGGCTTGATCAAACCTTAAAAATATTAACTTGTCTGGTTGCCTGTTTTGTATATGGCACAAGGCTAACAAACCCCAATGTGCTTCACATCAGCAAAAATTAAGTGCACACATTTGTATGTTTATCTTAATAAGGTTTTCTCCTTGATCTACTGTTGGCCCTGGTGATTCATTCACACTATCCTGCATCCAGGACAGGGACAAGCTATTCAGAAAGGAGAGCGTAGCCAAACTGCTCGGACTCTGCACAACAGTAGTCTGCATATAGGTTCGGGGACAAGATCCCTTAATGTGGGTACACACCTGACTGATATATCTTCAGATGATGGTCATACATACACATTGAACGACCATAATCTGCATGCTGCAGCGGGTCGGACATTTGATCTACGGTGGCATTCTTTGATGTTTTCGGCTAGTGTCTACCTCTCTATACCAATACTACATGTAAATAAAAACCAAAGTAATCAATAGTAACGTTTATTTACCACCATGAAAAGAGAGACACATTAAAGAATGCATTTGCTCTTTACAGATGGAAATATAAAAAACCTGTAAGGACTGGATAAAAACTAATGTGAACCTAGGGAAGTTGATCGATGGGTTGAGGTCAGGACTTTGTGCAGGCCTGTCAATTTCTCCAAAACCAATTTTTGACGGAGTTCACTTTGTCCCCAGGACACTGGCACACTAAAACAGGAAAGATCATCCACAAACTACTGCCACAAAGTTGGAATTACACAATTCTATAGGTCATTGCTGTTGCATTAAGATTTTCCTTCAATGGAATGAAAGGGCCCAGGACATACCATGAGAAACGGCCCCAAAATATAATTCTACCTAACTTTTCAGATGACCGTATACATTCGGGCATGAACCACTCCCATGTTTATTGGCGTTTTCACTGCTTAAGAGTCCAATAACTGTGTGTTGACATTTGGTAATGCCACTTGGCGATCTTAGGCTTGTATCTGGTTGCTTGGCCATGGAAACCCAAACTACTCCTGACGAACAGCTGTTACGCAGAAGTTGCCACCAGTAGACATGTAGTGTGGTTATGTATTGTATGTACATACACACACTCGTGACTACTTGATTAGGTACAGCTGCTTGTTCATGCAAAATATCTAAGCAGCCAATCATGCGATAGCAACTCAATGCAGATAAACATGCAGATATGGTCAAGAGAATCAGTTGTTTTTCAATCCAAAAATCAAAATGCAGTAGAAATGTGATCTAAGGGATTTTGGGACCTATGTATCAAAGCTTGATGAGAGATAAAATTGTGAAATATATATCACCAACCAATCAGCTCCAAACTATAATTTCTTAAACACAGCCTGCCAAATGTAAGTTAGAAGCTGATTGCTTGGTGAGATAGATTATATATATATCACAATTTTATCTCACATCAAGAATTGATACATATGCCCCTTTGACCATAAAATGATTGCGATTGTTCTTGCCCATAGGTGTGGTTTGAGTATTTCAGAAACTGCTAATCTCCTGTGCTTTTCAAGCACAACACTCTAGAGTTCACAGAGAAAGGTGTGCTAAAGTGGTTCAAGCTGACAGGAAGGGGACAGTAAGTCAAATAACCAACAGCAGTATGCAGAAGGGCATCTCCTAAATGTGCTGCACGTTGAGTGGATGGGCTACAGCAACATAAGACCACACAGACTTCCACCCCTGTCATCTAAGAACAGGAAACTGAGGATACAAATGGCTACAGGCTCAAAAAACTTACCAGTTGAAGACCGGAAAAAAAAACAATGTTGTGGTAGTTTTAATGGTGTGAAGGAAATTTTCTTGGCACACATTAAGCCCCTAAATACTAACGGAGAATTGTTAAATTACACGGCATACCTATGTATTGCTGCTGACCACATGCATCCCTTAATGGACACAGTCTACCTATTTCTAATGGCTAATTTCTAGCAGAATAATACACCTGTCAAAAAGCACACGCCATCTTCAAGCTGGTTCCATGAACATGACAATGAGTTCAGTGGACGCCAATGGCCTCCAGTCACCACAGGTGCTCTATTTATTGAGATCTTTTATGTGGTAGTTTATGGATATTTGAAGAACGAATGTGTAGCTGATAAGTTATGGTGCATACACACGGTCAGATTTTTCCTTCAGATCGTTCATATCTGAAGGAAAATTTGACATATCTGAACGATGGACAATGAACGATGCACGTTCCCGTTTGTCAGATAACTATATCTGACATCTGATGTGTTTGCAGTCAGACTTTGACGACTCCATTTATTTTAATGCAGTCAAAAATCGTTCATTCAAAACTTTGGTCAAATCGTTCATCTGACAAATCTGACCATGTGTATGCTCCATTAGAATCAACTGTGTGATGCTATCATATAAACATGGACCAGAATCTCAAAGAAATGTTTACAGCAACTTGTTCAATCCATGCCACAAAGGATACATGCTGTTCTGGAGGCAAAGTAAAAGTCTACCTAGTACTAAAAAGGTTTACCTAATAAAGGGGTCACTGAGTGTAAAGGACAAAAGATAACCAGTCAGGTGCATAAATATTGGGACATTGACAGGATTTTCATATTTTGGCCTATATTCACCACCACAATGGCTTTGAAATGAAACAAACAAGATGTGCTTTAACTGCAGACTTTCAGATTTAATTTGAGGGTAATTACATCCAAATCTGTCAATGTACCAATATTTATGCACCTGACTGTATAATCAAGCAATGAAACATAACAAAAGCAAAAAAAATCTGTTCATTTATCACTGCTTTTAGGATTTTATTCATTTCTATTATGGGCTATTGATACACAATGAATCACAGAATACCAGGCATGCACGAGATATCCAAAGGAAAAAAGGATGCATTTAAAGGAGATTGCAATCCAAATGCATTTAGAAAGTCAACTCCCCTTCTCTAAACTCACTGGGACCACTGCCATATGGTAGATACAGCTTCTGCCTGATCATTCTCTTAAGCAGTGGGAGCCAAAAAGTTCTTATGTTCCAGATCTGCTAGCTGGTATTCACTACTGGTACTTTTTAAAATATCTACCCATAGGTGGTCTGGAAAACATGAACGGTCCCTGAGAACTATTCAGAGGGAATTGTTTTGCACCGTGAAGTTGGTCCTGAAGCTAATCAATTCAGCACGCTGTTAAGTCGAATAAATGGTTACTTCTCGCATCCTCCTGAGGGTACGAAGAAAAATCAGACTAAAGTGCCGTAAGCTAGGCTGCTTTCCGGCTTAGTGCGGCACTAACATCATCACAGCCGACATTTTAGTTGGATAATGCCTAAAAACCCAGGTTAAGTCGCGAGATCCGGCATTCTCGGACTAAACAGCGAGCTGAAATGAAGAACTCCGGGACCAACTTCCCGGCACTATTCAACTCGCGCTTATTTGAATCGGCCCCCATGATTGACCAGCACTGCTCTAACAGTTCATACTCTTGCCACAGGCAGCAAAACAATTACAATTCTGAAGTACATACCCATATCAGCTTATCAAGTGTGCAAAAAACGAATTGATTAGTGCCTTCGACTGCATGGCCGCTTCAATAAGATACTGCAGTAACCTTGTGGCTATGTTGCTGCTCTCAAATATGGTAATATAAAAAACAAACATAAGCAAAGAATATTACCTTGCATAACGTGCGGTAGCATAGCCGAAAGCTAACTACAGAACTTTGCGGCTACAGGCACAGGAGAGTAATCATCTGCAGAAGTTCCAGCCACTGGGATTATGATAGAAGGTGGAGTTATTATAATAAACAAGTTTGGGTACGTGAACGCTCAATACTTATCCAGCATATGGAGCAAGTACACAAGGCATAATATAAACTGGGGAGAGGACATTGAACTATCAAAATAACCAAAAGAACAGTCATCCATCCAACTTTAAATGAAAGGCGGACCAATCATCCCTCTCCGTAAAATAAAATAAAAAATCATCGGTTTCTGCCAAGTACTTTATAAAGGTTAGCATTCCCGCTAAGCTGTTTTAGCAGAGCACCGAAGTTCTGCCCTATTTTTAAAGAGCAAAAAGCACCCTGCCTGGCGCCGGGCCTAGAGTGAACACTAAAGGTGTTGTCTGCCTACATTTTAAAATTCAGCTAAAAACTTTAATAATGTAACAAAATAAAATACCTTTTTCAATATTCTATTGTCCTAACAGTGACTGTTTAAAATGGATTCATTACTTACAAATGTGTGTCAATGAACAGCAAGATAGAATAATACATGTTTTCATAGGGGGCGAATAAATTAGCACCATGGGGACATAGGTCCCTGGTTAAGTGACCAAAGCAGTGTTCTCCCCAGAATATTTTTCTAGCCTGGTGGCATGAAAAAGTAGCCGGGTGGTAAGTGGTTTCTTGCCCGGTGGTGCACCTGCAAAAAACAGCCTGGGGAGAACACTGTAATAAGCATTATTGACTGGCTGACCGCTAGATTTTCAGCAGCCACTAGGATCAGGAGACCTACTTCCTCCACAGCCACAGTATAAGGCAGCCATGTTGCCACACTGACTGATTGCCCTTACACTGCGGCTGAGGAGAAAGCAGAGGGGCCGGCATGGACTCTTGAGCCTGGCAGTTGCCAGGCTGACAGAGTCTGTCCAAGAGAATACCTTAGCATAGCGCTTGATCTGTGCGCCTTGCTCTGCTCTTCCGGACCCAAAGGAATAACAGAAGCAGAAGAGAATGGAGATCCACGTGCTAGACAGCCTGGAGATGGAAAATGTTGTTCCACACTACAGACAACACTGGGGTGTGGCTAGATGCTTTTCTCAGCCAATGGAGAGCCATTCAGGGTAGAGGCTGCTGGCGGCGATTGGCTGGGGAGTCACAGCGAGTACTAGGCGGAGGGGTGAGTGCGAAGTGCCGGGCGGTAGCTGTTTCTTGCCGGACGATGTGCCCGCAACATACAGCCTGAGTAGAACACTGCAGAGGTATTCAATTACCCCTGCAGTAAGCCCGTGATTAGCCCTTAACACAAACTCCTGCTCACACTCTCCTGTTTTAACTAGTGCCTCTGGGCTAGTCGCAGGCTTACCACATGGGGTAACTGCATCATGCCAGGAGATGCGTTTGGGGCAGACATGACCATTGGCATAACAATTGAATACAGGCTGACCGGCAACCATTACTTATGGTCATTACTTATGGTATTTATAATTATATATTTTATTTTACAATATAATAACTCCAATTAAATATATTTTTGTAAGAAAAAAAAAAAACTATTACAAAGCAAAAACAGTTATGCTGGCCATACACTAGCGCGATTTCAGGCCGATTGCCTGATTTTCGATGCGTAGTACGATGAATCGTGTGGAAATCGTGTCGTTTTTATGGTAGGATGCGATGCGCGCTCCTGCAGCTCTTAAAACGTATCGTATGATCAGATGTGCAGCCCATATTATCTATTGTAAGCTGATCGCCCGTGTATTTCAGCATGCGATGCATGGAGCGTCCGACCATCCGAACGCCATCATTTGAGTGACATTTTTCTGTCTATGCCCACTCCAAACAGCGACTTCGTGAGCAGAGAGGAGCAGCAGCGGCATCATGAAGGTAGAGAAGCAGACACTATTGTGTGGCGTTTCAACAGCAGGTATGTATATTTGCTGCCCTGCAATGTCCACCAATGCTTGCCCTGCAATGCCCACTGCCCACCAATGTTTGCCCACCAAGCCCACTGCCCACCAATGTTTTGTATATGCATAGTGGGGGTTGTTTTGAACCCTGCAGACACTGCCCACCTATGTTTGCCCAGCAATGCCCACCAACGTTTTCCCTGCAATGCCTCCATCATATAGGGACGAGTGATCATACGACAGATCGTATGTAACTAGTGTGTGAAATAAGCACCAAAACATATGGCCGGGACTGCCAGGAAGCTCTGGAAAGTTAAAGGGAAATCGAAAGATGAATCTTATCTTATGCTGGTCATACTAGTGTATGGCCAGCATAATTCAAAGAGCACACATTTGGAGCAAGTCACTTTAAATGAACTTCAGCTGATAAAATGCAACCTGCAAACTGGTGATGAGCGCAGGCTCTTGCTGAAACAAGTTTAACACAGCCACCGAATCCTGACAAACAAAGAAATGCTTTCACCAGTTTCTGCTAGTTGCACTTCCATTAATGGTTCTACTGTGCATAGGGTTATTCTTGATATAAAAGCAGCACTTCAGGGCTACACAAACTAGGATTGCAGTCATAAAATGAAAGACTTTCCAATAAGAGAAAAAAAAATATTAAATCATCTTTCAAAGGGCTTCAATGTGCAGAACAGACTTACAGGATCAAGAACTTACCCATTCCACAGAGTCTTGTCTTTGGTGTGCTGGAATCACGCAGTTCTCTCCACCTACACCTGGGCCCAATCACTGCATCATCTGGCAAACCTCAAGTAGCGTATAAAGCTATTCACACTACTACATACAAACATGATCACATTGGGCTTGTCATATATGCTGGTGAAGTCCAGGTGTAGATAGTCTGCTAGAGAGTTTATCTAGCAAATAATTTGACAAAGGATCGAAAATATGCAAGAAAAATAGACTTAATGGATTTATTTTGCACAATTAATTTTCCAAGTGTCCTCAAAAGGGGAATGCATCCTCATTCTTGAGCGCTAATGTAAAGTAGGAAGACCTTAAGTCCAAACATATCATTGATATGCAGTTACCATTCACAAGGAGATGTGTAGGCTATACTGTAGATAGCCCAATATTTGATTTACATTAAAACATGCTAAATGTATTTTCTAAACAAGATCTAGGGTCCACTACTTTGCTAATTATTGAGCTCCACTAATATTCTTAAAGACCTACTCCACCAAAAACTTAAAATGTAGCTTTAGGTAAACTTAGGAGAAATAGTCCCAATAATAGGTGTAATAAAATCATATGTGAAAATGTAAAGTCAATCAATTTAAAGAAAAAGAAAAGTTTCAATACAACTGAAGCTTTGACACTTGAAAATATAAACATTATAAATGGTGCGTACACACAGGGCGATCAACAACGATAACGTTGTTCGATCTCCCAGGTGTGCTGACGATCGATATCGAACATCCAGTACACCATGTACCCACCAGCGACTATAACGACCCACGATCAACGATCGCGGGTCCCTATAGTAACCTGGTTGATATCGACCACGTTTGCCTGCATGCACGAGCAATGCTCGATATCGATCATACGTGCCCGCGCATCGCAGGTCGTTGGTGGGCGAAAAATGCACGAATTGAAAACGATAACGATGTTTGATAGCGTTATCGTTCATATCGTCCATTTAAGTCGTACCATGTGCTTAACAGCTGTCACAAATGTAAAAATTAAACAAAGATAAATACTGTAGGATAAAGTAGAAAAAAAGCTTAAACACATTAATCTATATTACACATATACAAAGTAAAACACTTAAAAAAAAAAAAAAAAAAAAAAAACACTTAAGTTACAGGTATATGGAGCATACACACGGTCAGATTTGTCAGCTGAACGACTGAACGATTTTACCAAAGTTTTGAACGATTTGAACGATTGAACGATTTTTGACTGCATTAAAATGAATGGAATCGTCCAAGTCTGACTGCAAACCCATCAGATGTCAGATATAGTTATCTGACAAACGGGAACGCGCATCGTTGATCGTCCATCCATGAACGATTTTCCTTCAGATATGAACGACTGAACGATTTTTAAATCGTTATCGTTCATATCTGAAGGAAAAATCTGATCGTGTGTATGCACCATTAGAAAAGAAAAACTTTCCGACTTAATGATGGGTACACACTGGCAGATATGTTGGCCGATCAATTGATCGGCCAATATATCGGGTGCCCATCGGCCAGTGTGCACCAGCGATATGTCTGTGAACTACGTCGTTCAGACATATCGCGCCGGCTGTGCTGCACAGCCAATGGCAGATATATCTGCAGGTATATAACTGTCCATCGTTCTCTGTGTACGCGCAAATCAGCTGACCGCCCGTACACTTGCAGCGGCAGCCACGGGGAAGGGATCGCGTTGCGACCCCCTTCGCAGCGGGACCCGTGGATTGAAGGAAGACCATGGTTGTTCAGGGTGTATGAACAACCATCATCTGCAGATATATCTGCTAGGTGTATACCCACCTTAAAGGATAATATTGTGGACATTTAAAAGTAGTAGGGTATGCTGGGCTGTATTGGTAACTGCTTTAAATTTAATGCAGCCTTTCAACAATTACTATAACGACAATCACACACTGACATCCTTGTGTTGTATGTGCTGTTTTTCCTCTTGACTTGGGGCCTAATTCCGAGGTGTAAGCAATGCCGATTTTTACGCAGATCAAGCAATTGTTTGGCTATGCACATGCGTGTAAGATGTACGCATGTTAGTTTAGCAATTATGCCCACACAGTGGATCGATTCGCAAAGCGAGTGACAGGTAGTCAGCGTATGGCAGGCCTGTCTGTCCATTTAAATGACATTTCAAGGGCGTGCAAAAAATATGAGATATGGTAAGAACTTACCCTTGTTATCTCTATTTCTACGAAGTCCATAGGGTTCCACAGGATACCTTGGGGTATAGGTGTGACGTCAGTCATCAGGCACCAAAGAGTTAAGCTTTCAGCCTCCCAGGATGCACTAGGTCCCCCTCCTATACCCCGCCCCCGAGCCAAGGCATCTCAGTTAGTTACCAAGCCATAGGCCGGAGGAGGAGAAGGAAGAGAGAGAACAAAGATCTGGACACATACAAGAATCACATTCTCACCAGAGGGAGACGGAAAACCGGTGACCAGAGCAAAGCCCATCTGCAGCACAGGTGCGACAGGGCGGGAGTCCTGTGGAACCCTATGGACTTCGTAGAAATAGAGATAACAAGGGTAAGTTCTTACCATATCTCATATTTTCTACTTCAGGGTCCATAGGGTATCCACAGGATACCTTGGGGATGTCCCAAAGCAGTATCCTTTAAGGGTGGGGACGCTCCTGTGCTGAAAGGAGAATCCGCCGCCCGAAGGAAGCATCCTGAGAGGCAAAGGTGTCAAACCTGTAATACCTCACGAAGGTATGGACAGAGGACCACGTAGCAGCCTTGCAGATCTGGACTGCAGAGGCACCACGTCGAGCTGCCCACGAAGGACCCACAGACCTAGTTGAATGAGCCTTCACAGAAGGAGGAAGCGGCAGGCCTTCATGAAGATAAGCTTTAGAAATAGCCATACGGATCCAGGCTGCCAAAGTTTGCTTTGAAGCAGGCCAACCCTTTTTATGGAAGCCATAGAGGACAAACAAAGCGTCCGACTTCCTAAACGAAGAAGTGCGGTCAACATAAGTCCTTAAGGCCCGCACAACATCCAAAGAGGCCTCACCCACGGAAAGACCCGGTGAGTTAAAGGCCGGAACAACGATTTCCTCGTTAACATGAAACTGGGAAACAACTTTGGGAAGAAACTCGGGCCGAGTGCGGGGCACTGCCCTGTTCCCATGAAAAACCAAGAAAGGGGGTCTACAAGAAAGAGCCCCTAACTCAGAAACACGTCTGGCCGAAGCAATAGCCAGAAGGAAAACAGTCTTAGCTGTTAGCCATTTAAGATCCACTGAGCCCAGTGGTTCAAACGGCGGTCCTTGGAGAGCCCTCAGGACCACAGCCAAATCCCAAGGCACCACAGATGGAACAAAGGGCGGCTGAATGCTGACAACACCTTGCATAAAGGTGCGCACATCCGGGATTGTAGCAATCCTATGGTGAAACCAAACAGACAGGGCCGAAACCTGTACCTTCAAAGAAGCAAGGCGAAGCCCATGATCTAGTCCCGCTTGTAGGAAGGCGAGGATCCGAGACAGACGAAACTCCCTCGGTGCATAACCTCTCGGTCGACACCACTGGAAGAACGTATGCCACACGCGATGGTATATCCTCGCGGAAGACGGTTTCCGAGCTCGCAACATGGTACGCACCACAGAGCTGGAAAACACCCGGGACCTCAGCATGGCCGTCTCAACAGCCACACCGTCAAAGACAGTCGAGTCAGGTCCGGGTGAAGACAAGGACCCTGAGACAGAAGGTCCGGTCATAGCGGCAACCGCAGAGGACTGTCCACGGACAGACCCTGAAGGTCTGAGAACCAGTGCCGTCTGGGCCACGCGGGAGCTATCAACAGGAGCGTCCCTCCTTCCTGTTTGAATTTCCGGATTACCCGTGGAAGAAGGGAGACCGGAGGGAACAGGTATGCGAACCGGAACGTCCACCGGACGGACAGAGCATCCACCAGAGACGCCCCTTCGTCTCTTGTGCGAGACCCGTACACCGGCAACTTGTTGTTGTGCCGGGACGGCATGAGGTCGATTTCTGGAAGACCCCACCTGTCCACCAGCAGTTGAAAAACGTCCGGGTGCAGGGACCATTCCCCCGGATGAACGTCCTGGCGACTTAGAAAGTCCACCTCCCAATTTAGCACTCCACCTCTGTCCCCCTTGAATCCGGCCATGGTCCGGAACATCTGGGGTCACCGCTAGCTATGACCCCAGATGTCCACCAGCATCCCCGGAACAGTACCGGCGTTCTGGTACCGGCGGGGTGTAGGGAAGACAGCATGGACGTCAGGACTGACTGTCCATGCTGTTCATCCAGATGTGCAGCCACAGCTGCATGAAGAAAAAGCTTCAGGGGCTCTTCTAAGCCCCCCTCTAGCAGGTGCCTCCGACTCCGGCCAGGCACCAAACGAAACTGAGATGCCTTGGCTCGGGAGCGGGGTATAGGAGGGGGACCTAGTGCATCCTGGGAGGCTGAAAGCTTAACTCTTTGGTGCCTGATGACTGACGTCACACCTATACCCCAAGGTATCCTGTGGATACCCTATGGACCCTGAAGTAGAAAATAGCTGTTTCGAACTCCTTCGCAGCATTACAGCTCTCTGCGAGTCATGAGAGTTGCAGTGTTTGCGCTTGGTCACATGGCTGCCCGATCTGCATCGATGTTACCAATGTTTACGCTGTTGTAGGTCGTCAGACCGATATGAGAAAGCAGCAGTGGGCATCCCTATGCTCAACCGTGCATTGGAAGGCATTAGCATATTTTAGTAACTACGATCCATGAGAGAAAGCAGCTGCAATTGCATTAGCGTACATCTCTGAAACAGGCTCTTGATTTGCAGATATTTTCCTATCTTTAAAGTTTTAAAGAGACGCTCCCTTTTTTTGAGAGGTAAGGGCGAGTAGGGTTCCCGCTAGTTCGTTTAGCAGGGCACCGCACCAGATTTTAAAAGGGCAAAATGTGCCCTGCCCTTTTAGCAGCACTCCGCTATAACAGCACGCCCTGAGCCTTCTCCACGTGTGCGCCGCTATGTCCCACGGGTGGGGGGAAACATTGCGGTGATCAACGCTGGGTGAATAGACGCTGTTCCGCATCTATTCACCGTAAAGGGAGAGCTTGGAAGACGCCCATCATTTACGTAAGTGCTGGGCATGCCCCCAAGTGTGACAAATTGGAGGCGTGTCCCAGGGACACGCCCTCCCCCGTCAGCCACACCCTCTTTTCAGGAGATGCTCGCCTTTGGCGTGCACACAGACTCCCTGCAGGCCCCCTCAGCCTAGTGGGGACACTAGGAGAGCAGTTTTTTTCTAGATCACACAAATTTGTAATCACATATTGGTGAGTGCAACCATTTTTATGAGTGTTTTCAGCAGTCATACAACGGAAATGTTGCTTTACTCGATAACATTTAAACTTAAACTAAAATTATTCACACTCTACATATACACAGGTTAGTGTGACAAAACGTTAACAACTATATTAAGGAACAGTGATCCAAGGGACTCATTTAAAAATGTGAGGTCCTAATTCACTATTTATCAGAGCCACAGGAATAATATCTCAGCTATGAGTCAGTACCAAACCAGCAGTACTCTGTATGACAGCAGTAATTATCTAACACTACAGAAATCAGTGCCCAGGATTTAGGGGCATCAGACTTCGATCTACCACAGATACTGGCTCTCTGGGGTCACCTCACATGTTCTTGCTGTCTGATCTGCAGCGCTGATGCTCTCTCATTGGCCATTGGGTCGCACACCGAGGTGCGGGAGGCTCGAGATAATTTACATTACAGACTACAGACTGCTTAGATGGGGCACCATCTAAGGGGGGGGGGGGGGGGGGGAGTGTGATAGCACCAGCAGCCCCAATCTACACAGTCAATTCTCACACTTTCCAGGATGCACATGGAATGCAACAGTCTTGGAAGTTAGAAGATGTATGGTTTTTTTCTTACTGGCTGAGATAGTACTGCAGGACATGCTCAGTTTCCATTAACAAGTCCCTCACCGATATATTCACATAAAATACTCATTATACAACATAAAAGCATTCACTGGAGGAGCTACTCCTTGTGCCATCAACGTTATTATTCAAGAAAGCAAAGATGACAAGGACATCTAGCTAAATATTAGAATGTAACTATTATTATCCACTTAATGCATTACATAACCACAAAGGCAAAGCTACTTGTAACAGTGGGACCTATTTCTGATACTTCTATTCCACGAAATTCAAGCGGAAATGGCATATAATATCCGACATTAAAGCAAAGAAGCTATTTAATACAGGAAACAATGCATGTAACTTATGGGAAGCACTACTACCTCACAGCACTGAGGTTGTAGGTTTGATTCCCACTAAAGCCCTAACTGTGTGGAGTTTGTATATTCTCCCAGTGTCTGCATGGGTTTCTTCCTACACTCCTAAAATATACTTGTAGGTTAATTGGCTTCCAACACAAATTAACCCTAGTTTATTTGTGTGGGTGTGCGCGTATGTTATAGGGAATATAGATTGTAAGCTCCACTGGGGCAGGGACTGATGTGAAGGGCCAAATACTCTCTGTAAAGCGCTGCAATAAATGTGTGCAATAAATAAACAAATGGTAATAAAGAAATAAATAAACCCTGTGTTAAACCCATATAACACAAAACACTACCATTACCATAGCCCTGTATTGGAAAGGCAGCTTTTAAAATTGAACAAGGTCCAAAGAGCTATCGGAGTGCGACGAGATGCTATTTTTTGTGTGCACTTGCGCAACCTTAAGTCGTGCATATGCAGGAAGACAGCTGGGAAGAATGCAGCAGTGTGGTCCTTCTCAGTGGCAAAATAATATGTTTTGCCATTCACAGAGAAAGCTGCTTATTGGAGCTGTGGTACTGGTATAAAAAGAATAGTGTTAGACATCCGGGAAAATTTTGACAGGCTGTTAAATTGACCTAAAATGTATTAAAAACATAGAGAACAGGAACCACCAACCTGACCAAAGCATTTTCAAATATATTAAGACCTGCCCCATTGATTAAGTGTACATACAGTAGGTTATCAAACAGAATGTGTGTTCAGGATCTCAATATCGTAAAAATTCTAATTATTTTAGTATAGCCATCATTGTAGGGGCCTGCCTAAATTATGTTTCTACCCCTCTCTCTAACCTGCCTGTGATGTTGATAACAATACGTCAGCTATCTTTCCTGTGGTAATGATAACAGCAAGATAGGACTGTCAGACTACACAGACAGATTCACAGAATTGACAAGTGGGAGTGTGCATGCACCATACACTGACATCTACTGCCCTCATATAGCTACACTTGTACCCAGAGATCTCACCCACACAGAGGGTGCTCCAATTCTGCCCCTGCCATATTGAGCCTTCTTTATCACCCATATCCCAAATCTCCTGCTCTCACCTGGCTCGCCCGCCTCCCATACTGCCCCCATTCCCATAAGTACCTAGCAGCAGCAGTTTCAGCTCCCGCCGGGAGTCCTTCTTGTCCCTCTTCAGTTGCTTCTCGATCTCGGCATTGATCCTCTTTGATTCCTTCACCTCCTCACTCAGGCAGCAGGCCATCATGGAGTCCAGAGTCATCCCTTCCCCCGGTACCGCGGCCCGCACCGGGGGCCTTTCCCTCCCGGGGGGGGGGGGGGGGGGGCGGGGGAGAAGATCGCTCACCGCCCCGGTCCTTGAGCCTCCTCACAGGACGCCAGGCATCTAGCCGAGAATACTGGTGGAGGGAGGGGGCGGATACCAGGCTCTTCCCCTCCCTGCTTGGCCGTGCCCGGGGTTTCCGCTCCCTCAACCCCCGGAACCGCCACAACCTAGTATGTCTGCGGGAAAGCAGCCTGTGAGTGACAGGTGAGCGGACCAATCGGCTGAGTTGGTGTCACGCGACTTCGGGCTAAGCGACACAACGCACTCATCAGGGTTGGTTGACTCTTCCCGTTGAAGTCGGGGCGTGGTCGATTGGAACTCTGGGTAGTTGCAAGGAGGGCGCTGTACTTCTTGTAACCATAGAGACCGGGCCTAGCACCGAGGCCTAGTGTTGGTTTATAGGTTATGATACCTGCGCCTCACCATTTCCTTACTTGTCTATCTGTATCTTGGTAGGCAAACATATTATATAGCAGTGGTTCCTGAAGTGTGTCCTCCAGGCACCCTAACAGCCGAGGTTTTAAGGATATCCATGGTAGGGCACAAATGGTTTAATCATACTTGCCGACAATATGGCTGCCTCCCCGAAGGCAGCTGGGTCTACACAGCAGGGGGCGTGGCAGGTACGCGATGTGCGTTTGGGTGCGCAACGGGTCATGACTGCGCAATTGTAGCCCCGCCCTGGTACACAAAGCTGAGACCGGCATTGTGCTGCAGGGGGCGGAGCCACAATGATGTAGGTCAGTTCGAATTGCGTCATCGACTCCCCCTGACTGCCCATTTGTTTTCCACAAGTGGGCGGGAGTGGACGACAGCAGGGCCAGATTAACAATTGGGCGGATCGAGCTACAGCTCCAGGCCTCCACATAAAAATAGGCCCATTGTAATGACAACATGATGTTGACTGGCCATCTGCTCTCCACACAGTCAGCCATAAATCATAAGTAGTAAAATTGTATTTCTATTTACCACACAAAATGAAGCATTTGTTTTTCTTTTACATATTTATGGAGACATTGGGGCTGAGAGTATAGGGGTGTACACACTTACATGGCACTGGCCACACCCACACAGCACTGATCACACCTCTGCTTCTCATAATAGGCCAGCCCATTGGTCATTTTCAGCTCCAGGCCCATGTGGTCCTCAATCCTGCCCTGGACGACAGCGAGGGGTGTCGGCGGGTGGCAGCCAGCAGGGAGACTTGCTCATTCAGAATAGGCAAGTATGGGTTAAATCAAATTGACTGAGACTAATTAATTTAGCTGTGCTTAAGCAAGGTTATCCTTAAACATGGACTGTAATGTTGGGTGCAAACTGAGCGATGTTTACCCAGCCTATATGTCGGACTGACATATCGGATCATGGGTACACATGAAAACGAAGTAATGAAGGACGGCACTATACATCGTTCTGTCCTTCATTACCTGCAACTGGGCCGATTGCGATATCTGGTTGGAGGTGCAGCACGGTCGACCTGACATCGCAATGTCGAATGATTGCATGCAACCGCAATTCAACTGTTATTGGACGATTTGGTAGTCCGCTGCCCGATTTATGTTGGTACAATCCACGATGTAACATTGCGTGTGCATGCACCCAGTGTGTGCACGTATCCACACTTTCGCACAACACTAGTGAATAATATACAACACTCTCACACTGACAAACACAATATTCATGTAGGGTTTAGTTAGTAACAAGAAACAGCTTCTGTATACATGTCTGAGAAAAGTCATTCAAAAACAATACACCAGGATACTGTGAGTGTTTTACATATAAATTGGGAAGCCCTGTATATAGACAAGTATGGCTGTGGCAATTGAAATATAACCCAGACATTGATATGAACAATTGAATTTGTCTGAGTTAACAATGGTCAGAGGTTTTGCTTACCAGACACAGTGGCAACGACAATCAGCTGGGGGTTACCAACCTCCTTTAAAGTTAACCTAGCTGTTTGTAACACCTTGCATTATAGATTTAAAAATATGTTAGTAAGGGATGGAATATATACATATATTAAATCCATCATAAATAGACTCATGCATAAAACACACACATAGACTCACATGCATAAACACTGCACATTACGCACAGTTGCGCTGTTTCACTCTACAAATAAACGCACCACGCATATTAGCAACTTTATGCAATATTCACTTACACATATACAAATTACATGAAAGGTTCCCTACTATTAAAGTGTAATATTCAAGGTTTATTCAGTGATTATTAATGTTGTGTAATAAAGGTTATTTGATATCTAAGGTTTAGTACATGGTAAGCAGACCGTGTCTGGTGTTGTACTGATCCACTGTGTGTCCACAGATTTCCGGTACCATCAGTGAGAAGATCGGAACCTGCGTCTGCAAACTATGGACTATAGAGAGTTAAAACATAAAAAATGTACTCTGTAATGTTAGCAGCTTAGATTTGCATGCAGGGGGAAAAAGGAGACAAAGGGCGGTTGGAGGCTGTTGTGTCCATTTAAAGTTGTCCAATAAACAATCCTGTAACCAAGACACCTTTAAGAAGAACCAATGGAATCATGCCAAACTTATCTATTGTATTTCCAAATCCCTGCAAAGGTATATATGATTCAGACCCAGTCGTAAGCACAGTGGGCACGCAACTGTGTCAATGGTGGGCCAGTGCGCATGCGTACGACGGAGCCGGCTCCGTCGTGCGCATGCGTGAGACCCGGATAGCGATGGGCAATCCGTCGCTCCAGGTCTCGCACCAAAGGGGGCGTGCTGTCGATGTTGAGTGACAGCATGCCCCCTTTGGTGGGCTGGCCAGGGGGGTGATGTCAGTGGGAGAGCTTTCGGCTCTGTTTGAGCAGAAAGCTCTCTGGGGCTTGCGGCCACGAAACCCTACCACAAGGGTCTCGTCGCAAGCCCGATGGTCGCGATGGTCTTGACCATCGCGACCATCATCCTGGCCGCTCGCATTAGCTGTGGGTGGTCACCCACAGCAATGCGAGCTCCATAGAAAAAAAAAAGATGCCCTGATTCAGAGCGTCCGGCTCTGAATCAGGGCCTCTTACCCCAGTCTTGAGTCTTGTTGATGCTGTTGACAGAGGTTTCTTGCTGATGCCGATATCTGGGCCAGAGCGCATGCGTATATAACAACTGTACCTTGGGTCTGTATGATTTATTTGCACTAATTGTCTTTAGATCACAGCATGTAACCATCTGTTTTTATGTTGAATAATAACTTTTTGTGCTTTGGAACCACATTCAAAGTCTGAAGGCATTTATTTACTGTGCGACTCATTACGCTACATTGCGACAATTCTAGAAGGTATAGGCAGGATTTAGAAGGTATAGGCAGGATTGTACCAAGGTTTAATCAGGATATAACAGCAAGTGTCCATGGAAACGCGTATATTGGCCTACACACTGAAAGATACGGCCGATATGTCGTTCCAATTCGGCTGGAAACGACATCGCGCTGACATCGCTCCAGTGTGTTCTGAACCATTCTCTTTCAAAGCATTTCTCTGAAAAACATAACTGCTCTCTACGGGATCTATGTACTAAGCAGTGATAAGAGACAGAGTGAAAAGTGATAAGGTGCCAGTCAATCAGCTCCCAACTGCCATCTCACAGGCTGTGTTTGAAAAATGGCAGTTGGGAGCTGACTGACTGGCACCTTATCACTTTTCACTGTGTCTCTTATCACTGCTTAGTACATAGACCCCGTAGAGAGCAGTTATGTTTTTCAGAGAAATGCTTTGAAAGAGAATGGTTCAGAACACACTGGAGTGATGTCCAATGGTTCAGAACACACTGGAGCGATGTCAGCGCTCCATAAACAGCATCATAGGCATCAAAAAGATTGAAGGAAATTGGCGTACAAAAGGTATTGAAACCTTCTTAGCCAAAGTCGAAATGAAAGCAATTTATGATGTCAAAACATTGCAGCTGTGAGGACTAAACACTGACTTTGAACTTAAGTGGTTTTTATAATTGGAGGTCTTCCAACTTTTTTATAACTTTTTATAATTCATATCCTTTTATACATTGTGGTTTTAAAACACTGGGGGTCATTCAGACCCGTTCGCGAGCAAAGGACGCTCGCAAATGGGTTGATGTTGCCCCACTGCACATGCGCATGACGGAGGGAGCTCTGTCGTGCGCATGCGTGAGACTTGGATAGCGACGGGCTCTCCGTCGCTTCGGGTCTCGCACCAAAGGGGGCGTGCTGTCGATCGTACCGGGTCTCACGCATGCGCACGACGGCGCCGTCGTGCGCATGCTCTGTGGGGGGCCATCGACCCGGTCCGAGCGCTTCGGCGCTAACGACCGGGTCTGAATGACCCCCTATATCTCCCAATGTAGAAGATTATTCTGTGTTGCAATATTAAAGTCAAGAGCTAGTCTTTGAAACAGATTTAATCTATCACGTGTACGTGTTTTGTACACACATATATGGCTATAAAATACTGTTCAATTGGTGATCATCAATCTCTCACATTATTTCAGAACTGAGGTGGAACACCTTAAATTGAGTGGTTTCCTTATTAGTTCCTAGGACTAGATGCATTAGGACTCACCAATTTGATTACCATACTGTTGCCATCAACTCTATCGTGCAAGACGATCTTGATACATTTATGTTTTTTGGTTGTCTCCATTTTTTTGATATGTGTTATGTGTTTGTTGCTTGATTCTTGCGTATAGACTTATGACTGATTTTAATAATACTAATAAAGTGAACTTTTAATAATTTCTCACCTATATAGTTTTCTTTAATGATTTAGTTTTTTATTTCCTTCTTTTGTTTGGGGTGTGCCTCATTTTGATGGGGTCCTTTTTCCTCTTTCGTTTTCTTCACAATATTGTCATTACTCCAGGGAGCACCCCCTGACTGCTTTATATCCCTATTGTATATGAACCTGTAATTGTTATACTCCTGTGCGACTGTTTTTCCTCATTCCCCCTTTTTTCCCCCTTTTTTTAGATAAACTCGGTAGGTGCCCGACGGGGCAGCACAAACTAATGGGTCAGTGTACAAAGCAGGTACATTGTGGTTTAGGTTATCGAGAAACTGAGGGGTTTCTTGACCCGGCATCCATTAATCACAAAGTCCATTGATCAGTTAGGTTCCTTGGACAATGCGATCGGACCCGCATGATTGTATAAATTGAGATTGTGAAGTGGGTGTCATGGGAGTGAAACTGCTGGCAAGATAGGGGTTATTGGAACTTCTAGATGCTACCAGTGGAATTAAACTCAAAGTAGGAAGCTAGTGGTGAAGCTTGGGTTAAATTTACCACAACTAAAATAATTCGCTAGGCTGTTAATTTACTCCTTGTGTATACATACGGATCATAACGTAGAGGTGAAGTGGGGTATAGCGGGAAGGAGCGAGCGGCTGAAGCTTGGTTTAATACGGCCGCAAGTAGAATAATTTACAATAGGTGGTTAGTCTACTCCTCGTGCAGGCCGACTGTAACGCCAGGCGGGTCAGCTGGGTATAACGGGAGGGAGTGAGTGAACGTTACTCGCTGAAAATCGTTCACCAGTCGAAATTCTCTAGAAATTGCTAAGCATTTTTCCAGATGGGTGCAAAGCCATCTCTAGTAATGGTCGATGATGTGCTGCAGATGGAAGGGCCGTTAGGATCGGCCAGGTATGTTATGTTTAAAAAGTATGGTGCGTACGCTACAGCGAATTGCGACATATGGGTCAAAATGACCAAGAAATGTAGAACACCTTTTCCTAAAATTGGTAACTTTGATTCGGAGGTTCTGAACAATCTCAGACACAGTATATGTTTAGTGAAGTCTCTGAAGAAAAGGATAAAGTTTAATGATTGCTTGAAGTTGTGGCAGCATGAGGGGGATATGTGGCTTAGCGATGTGCACGCGATGCAAGCTAGCATCTTGTACGCGATGCAAGGGAGCGCGCTATCAATACCTATTTAAAACCTCTCTGCAATCCTGTCTATACCTTCTAAAAATCCTGCCTATACCTTCTAAAATTGTCGCTATTTAGCTTAATGAGTCACACAGTAAATAAATGCTTTCAGACTTTGAGTGTGGTTCCAGAGCACAAAAAAAATTATTATTCAATATAAAAAACAGATGGTTACACGCTGTGATCTAAAGACAATTAGCGCAAATAAATCATACAGACCCAAGGTACAGTTGATACATATGCACGCGCTCTGGGCCCAGATACCGGCACCAACAAGAGAAACCTCCATCAACAGCACAGCAAGAAGACTCGACTGGGGTCAGAGAGTGCACATATATACACTTACAGGGATAGGCAATACAATAGAACAGATTGGCATGATTCCATTGGTTCTTCTTAAAGGTGCTTCTGTTACAGGATAGTTCACAGGTCAATTCGAATGGACACAAACAGCCTCCAACAACCCTTTGTGTCCTTTTTCCCGCTGCATGCTAATCTAAGCTGATAACATTACAGAGTACATTTTAATGATTTAACTCTCTATAGTCCATAGCTTGCAGACGCATGTTGCGATATTCTCACTGATGATACCGAAAATCTGTTGAGACACAGTGGATCAGTACAACATCAAACACGGTCTGCTTACCATGTACTAAACCTTAGATGTCAAATAACCTTTATTACTCAAAATTAATAATTACTGAATAAACCTTGAATATTACACTTTAATGCTAGGGAACCTTTTATGCAAGTGTGCAGTGTGTAAGTATTGGGGAATTAAGAAAAGACACTAGCTAGCACTGTGCGACTACGTGTTTGTGGAGTACACCATGGTACATGTTTTGCAGGGATAATCATTTTATATGTTTTGGTGATTGTATTTATATAGTGAGGACTTTTAACTTCTTTCTATTGCGTGGGAATCGCACGACGCTAAATAGTAGCATTGCCGTATGTACTTATAATGGCGAGTTTCACTAAAATGGTGCTGGGCAGCCAGTCACAAAATGATGTCTCATTGCCATTAGCAAAATGGCGTCGCCCCGATCTAATTTTAAACCGATCCTGTCTCAGCCAATTATCTGGCTTCAACAGTCCACCCTTTGATAGCAAACAACATGCTATCATAATCTGATATGAAAATTGATTTAGACTTACACTAGAACAAATTATTTAATGTTATATTATGGGATGGCACAAGGTGGTTCTTAAACCATCAATAATGAGTCTCTGAGGGACATAAAAATACCCTTATACGCACATGGATCTTGGGAGATCATGGGAAAGATGTGGGGATGCATCTAACCTATAAAGGAAGTCTTGAAGGGGAATAGGGACTTACATAATTTAAGATGTATAAAATAACATTTCATTATACATTTCATTTGGACTTACATTATGACATATATTATTCAATGTTATATTATGGGATGGCACAAGGTGGTTCTTAATCCATCAATAATGTGTCTCTAGGAGGGGACATAAAGCTACCCTTATACGCACACCGTGGATCTTAGAAGATCATGGGAAAGATGTGGGGATGCACCAATCCTATAAAGAAAGTCTTGAGGGGGAATAGGGACTTACATTATTTAAGATGTTTTAAAATAACATTTTAATAACACATTTTATGCATGTCTAAATCTTATACATTATACGATGGTACCTTCTAGTTCAGGGTTGTAATGCAGTCCTACATTTACCTCAGTATTCAAATTGTTACTACTAACCACCATCATAATTTCACTCGTTTGTTTCACCTTATCTTTACATTTTCCACATTTCAACACAGTAGGAGCACACCTGACACATATGCCAATTACTATGATGATAACCAATATGAGGATCAGGAGTTTACCTATACTCACAATCATTTCCTGGACCCACTCTCCTACACCTGAGAACCATTTCAGTGAGTTCAACCAAGAAACCCATTCCTCTACCTTCTACCCTACTTTAGCCACTGAAGCATTATGGTTCTTTCGAAATTCCCATTTTAACTGCAGAATTTCATCCATCTTCCGGTCTATCACCTCCTTGGGATCGCAGGTATCATTTGTAATGTAAGTTCAACACTTTACTCCAAATTGGGTGGCCAAAGTTATGCAATACCCTTCAGTGACAGCTATTAAATAATTTAAGACTAATCTGTGTTGCACCAGTTCTTTCTTGTATGCTTGCAATTCCCTACCTGTATACCTGAATGTGTCATCATACATCTTGGTGATATTATCTATCAATTTAGCAAGGTCTTGGATATATTTAAAATTTAGTGTACCCCGAGCGATCCTGGTGGGATCCAGTGCTACCACAACTTGAAAGCCAGTTGTCTCACTAATTAACTGTGTGGCTTTGTGCACGACACCAGGTATCATATTTTTTTTGTCTCTATGTTCATACTGTGTGTGAAGATATGGTGATGGTGTGTTTTTATGAATACCAAGCATTACACCATGTGTGAGGGTCATAACCTCTGAGACTACTCTTCCCAGGTAACACAAACCTTCGGAACTCGGCAAGAGGCACTTATACAATTTCCTTCCACATATAAAATATACATCATATACATCATCGGGGAGAACATAAGGAATGGTATGCATCATGATCATCAAACACATTTCCCTCACAAATGGTCCTATCTCAGGTTCTCCCATCTAGCAAATACATCTTTCTGGTTGTATAACCTTAGCACAGTACCCTTCTGATATTCTACCAATCATTTCTTTGGTGTTACTCAGTGTATATTTATACCGGAAGTGCCTTCCACCTGACCTAATTTTGCATAACACTTCATAATTCATAGGCTCACGGTCAGCTCTTTGTGAGAAGGTCATTGGAGTTCGTGATATTTAAACATAAAAGTGTTTTATCTGCCTGGTACTGGTGGAGTTTAAAATGGGGTGGTTCAGTATTAAGAAATTTTCCATCCAGTGTCTTCCCTTTTTGCATTTCTAAAATCTCAGAGATATTTAATGGGAATGGCACTAATCCTACATTATGTTGTCCTTGGGGCACGTGAGAGCACACCCAACAGTCGGTTTGGTTCAAAATTTTGCCCACCATGGTGTGATAATCCTCTAAAGGATACCCACACCAATACTGGTTATACTTAGGTTGACACTGTTGGATGCATCTCTCGTTGACTATGGACCTACAGAACTCACACATACAATAATCCTCAGACGATAGACCTTCACACTGTCTCCGAGTATCCAAAATAGCAGATCTCTTATCAATTACAGTACTAAGATTGTTCAGACACTCCCCTGATTGGCATAGCACTCCTCCTCTCGACTCCACTCCATCAATACTGCCATTAGCGCCCATTTTCTCTATCGGTTTCCCGTCGCCGAAACCAGAGATCCCCGAACAAACCAGGATGATGGAAACTCTGGAAGAGAATATAAAAATGAACACAGCAGACCAGTCCATTTCCGTAGCAAGGATCTGCAAATTTCTTTTAGCTCAGATATCTCACTGCAACCTTTTAACCCTCCCGGAACAAGCTCGCGATCAACAGGTCCACGTTATCTGCCTCATCTCCGCCTTGTTTCTCCACCGGTTGGTTGACCTTCTTGCAGTGAGTGGAATGGACCCAGGTATCTCTCTCGGCCACCTTCAAAGATGTGGTACTCATCAGCAACACCTGATACGGACCTTCCCAATGATTAGTCAAACAACCAGAACGCAAGAAATTTCTGATCATAACATATTCTCCAGGTTCAACATCATGACAGTTTGTTTCAGGCATATCATGGAACAACAATTTCAGTTTCTGCTGTTGCTGTTTTAACTGTTTACTCATTGTTATAAGATACCTTACAGTTACCTCGTTGTTACCTTTCAAGTCTTCCTGTGGACTTATAATCAAATGAGGTTGTCTACCAAACAGTATTTCAAAGGGAGACAGATTTAGAGGGGGTCTAGGAGTGGTCCTTATGCTATGTAGGACCAACGGTAATGCTTCTGGCCATCCTAGTCCAGTCTCTGCCATGATCTTACTTAATTTATTTTTAATAGTACCGTTCATCCACTCCACCTTGGCACTGGCTTGCGGTCGGTAGGGTGTATGAAGTCGACTATTAATACCCATCAATTTACACATATTTTGAAAAACATCACCTGTGAAATGAGTACCTCTATCACTCTCGATAATTTTAGGGATACTGTATCTGCACACAAACTCCTGAACAATTTTCCTGGCAGTAAACGCAGCAGTATTAGTGGCAGCTGGGTATGCCTCAACCCAATTGGAAAACACATCAGTGCACACTAATACATACTTGAGATTCCTGCAGGGTGGTAATTGGATGAAATCAATTTGTATTACCTGGAAAGGTCTGTCAGTCAGATGAATGTGGGATGGTTCGGTAGGGATCATTTTCCCAATGTTTTTCCTCAAGCAGGTTAGACAGGACATTGCTCTCTTTTCCGCTTGAGAAGAAAAACCCATTGCGTTACCAGTATGCTCTCACCAATGTACACATACCTTGCTTTCCCAAATGAGTCAGATCATGTGCTACCTCAGCCAGGCTTGGGTAATATGCCTTGAGAGCCACTGGCTTATCTTGTCCGTCTCTCCAGAGTCCAGAGGACTCTTGCCCACATCCCTTGGATCTCCAGACTGACCTTTCCTGGATAGAACACAAATTTTGCATCTCAATTAATTTCAGCATATCAGTTGTTTGAAAAATCATGAATTGTTCAGTTGGTACATTCATTTTTAACCCTGCTGCCCATTTTGCAGCTTCATCTGCCCTGTTGTTGCCCAGTGATACCGGATCATCCTCACATGTATGGGCTTTACACTTAATTACGGCCAGTGCGTTTGGCAATTGGATTGCTGTTAGTAGTCCTTTTATATGTTTGGAATGTGCAATTGGTGTGCCTGCTGCTGTCATAAACCTCCTCAGACATCATAGGGCACAGAAATCGTGTAGTACCCCGAAGGCATACCTAGAGTCAGTGTAGATATTAGCAGTTTTACCTTCCGCTAATTCACATGCTCTCTTTAGTGCCACCAGTATTTAACCCTGGATTGGAATGGCTGTAGTTTGTCCTTAGCAACCTTGTGTCCTGTTTCTGAGAGATGAAGCAATAAAAGTTTAGTATCATTTAAACATGACATAAACTAATCAGAACATAACAATAAATCGTCCACATATTGTATTAGAAAAGATCCATTGGCAGGTTGAAAAGATTGTAAACAGTCGTGTAAGGCCTGGGAGAAGATACTGGGGCTGTCTATGAAACCCTGGGGCAATCATATCCATGTGTATTGTACACCCCTGTATGTAAAAGCGAATAGGTACTGACAGTTAGGATGAAGAGGTACAGAGAAGAAAGCAGAACAGAGGTCAATGACAGTGAAATGGGTTGCATTTGGTGGAATCTGCATGAGAATGACAGCTGGATTTGGCACTACGGGAAATTGTCTCTCTGCCACCTTATTAACCCCTCTACGGTCTTGTACCAGCCTATAACCCCTCCCACCACTCTTTTTTACAGGAAAGATGGGACTGTTGGCTACACTTGCTGTAAGCACTAAAATTCCCTGCTGTAACAATCGCTCAATTATGGGATAAATCCCTAATTCTACCTCCTGTTTTAATGGGTACTGGGGAATTTTTGGAGCTTTCCTACAACTTTTTAGATTTACCATTACGGGACTTATGTTTGGCATGAATCCAGTGTCCTGTCCATCCTTGGTCCAAAGTGAATCTGGAATTTGGGATAACATTTGATCTACCTGGGATGGATTTTTACTTAAACCAGTAGAGTGATACATTATCCTTTGGGGAGTGTCCAACATATCCCTCACCTCATGCGCAACTCTCTCTGGCATATCTAGAAATATACCATCAGGGGTACAATAGATGACACATCCCATTTTACATAGCAAATCCCTTCCCAGTAGGTTAGTAGGAGCCGCTGCTGCCAGGAGGAGAGAATACCTGGTATGCAATGGCCCAATAGTGACCTGTGGATTTTGTTAAAGGATAATGTTGCACTTTACCCGTTACACCCATTGCTGGAACCATCTGGCTGGTTACCTGTAAGTTAGCGGGAGATTTTATCACTGATCTGGTCGCCCCTGTGTCTACAAGAAAAGGATATTTAATACCAGCTACATCAACCATCATTACCGGTTCTTCCCTAGTACTTCCCATTAACCTGACTATCTGTAGACTACAGGTATGACCTGACCCCTAGCGTTGACTCTCACTCTCCAATACAGCATTTACGGCCACAATTGGAGCTGGTGACTGTTGTGGGTTTCCTGTACTCTGTGTATATCCCTTATGGGGATATCCAGGTACTGCCTTGTTAGGGGGTCCCGCCCTCTTCACCTTACAATTCTTACTTACATGTCCCACTTGGTTGCAGTTAAAGCACCTTCATGCGAGGGGTGGGAGAAAGGATTGCTGTGTGGGTTGAGCGGAAGGTAAAGATGGTGGGTGTGGATAAGGATACTGTGGGAAATATGGTGGTTGTGGATAGTATGGGTTTTGTGTCTGTGTGTGATAAGTGGGGTAGGGCTGTGGTTGTGGTGGTACAGGATTGGTGAGAACGTGTAGTTGTACAGGTGCAGGTGTGTCTGTGGCTGTAATGTCACAGTCATTCCTTCTAGAGCTTGAATACTAACAGCCATTAGCTTCTCGCTCGGGTCTCTCTTTTTGAGGATGTTCTTATCATGTTCAATAGCAGATTCTATGAGGTTGTCTACAGTAACTCCTCTCCAGCCAGGTAGTGAGGTCTGAACTCGGGTGTTCTCTTTTAGACCATCCATAAGTACAGTGACGATCATTCCCCTGTGATGAGTGCTATCTTTAATATCCTCTAACCCAGTGTACTGGGTGATAGCCTGCAGAGCTTGGTTACAATAATCCTCTGCAGATTCACTCTCTTTTGGTTTTATGGTGAAATTTTGCTCCAGTTCACTACTACTGGAAAATATACGCCCAATTGAGTTATAATGCAGTGTGACACAGTCAGATTAGGGGTCCCTCTCCTGGGTAGAGGTCTCCTTCCTTACACACACACACAGCAGCAGGGAAGCAGCAAACCAGTCTGGATGCGAGTACAAGCTGGTCGGCGCCAGTCTTTATTGTACAATGTCAGAAATAACATAAAGAAAACATAAACATAAATCCTATCCCTGTCGGGGCACTAACTTCACAGGTAGTTCCCTCACTACCAGAACCTGGCAGGGCCTAATGCCCTCACCAGCAACAAAGGCACAGCACAACACTCACAGTTAGGTTTTCAAGTGTCTCTGAGCAAACTCCCTGCCTGCTCTCCCAGGTGAGACACTCAGCCCTAAACACAAGGCTTATATTGGCCACTCTCAGGTGGGAACCCTAACAAGCCTGTTACCAGGCTGCGAGAACCAAAACCTGGAGTGGCCGTGGGTGGAGCCCTCCCTCTCCTCTCACCCACAACCCCCAGGTCCCAAACCGGCTTTTCAAAAAGCCGAGACTCAAGCCTGCTACACTGCAGACTTTCTCCTGGGGGTTTAGAACACATAAGACAGGAATCTGGGACAAATGTACCTGCCACAGACCACTTTACCAGTGATCCTATCACATATCCCCCCCTTTGTTTCGACCTGTGGGGCGGAACAACTGAAGCCCCCAAACAATGAACGCGTGACAACGCGTCTGCTTTGGCCAGCTGGCTTCCTGGCCTGTGTTTCACTGCAAATTTAAAAGTTTGTAACGCCAAGAACCATCTCGTAATTCTCGCATTACTGTCCTTATTTTCGGACATCCACTTCAAAGGGGCATGGTCAGTGATCAATTTGAACTTTCTTCCAACCAAGTAGTACCTGAGAGCCTCTAACGCCCACTTTATGGCCAACGCCTCCTTCTCCACTGTGGCATAGTTTCTCTCATGTACATTCAACTTTCTGCTAAGATAGAAAATAGGGTGTTCCTCACCCTCCTTGTTCTGGGACAGGACCGCTCCTATACCTACTTCTGATGCATCGGTTTGTACTATGAATTCCCTTTCAAAATTAGGAGTCATCAGAACTGGTTGGGAACACAACGCTACTTTCAACTCCTGAAAAGCTTTCTCTACCTCAGGACTCCATTCTACCATGACTTTTTGTTTGCCTTTGGTCAGGTCAGTCAGTGGGACTGCCATGGTGGCAAAGTTGGGTATAAACCTCCTGTAGTACCCCATAATTCCCAAGAAGGCTCTCACCTGCTTCTTATTCAGAGGCCGTGGCCAGTTTTGTATGGCATCAACTTTATTGAGCTGAGGCTTTATCAGGCCCCTGCCAATGGTGTATCCCAGATATTTTACTTCCTCCATGCCTAGACAACACTTTTTTGGGTTGGCTGTCAAACCTGCCTTATAGATGGAGTCCAACACTGCTTGTACCCTGGGTAAGTGAGACTGCCAATCAGGACTATGAATGACCACGTCATCCAGATACGCAGCCACATACCGTCTATGGGGCCTTAGAATCCTGTCCATCATTCTTTGGAAGGTAGCAGGTGCCCCATGTAGCCCGAAGGGCAATATCTTGTACTGAAACAAGCCCTCTGGCGCTGAAAAAGCTGTCTTTTGTTTGGCGCTCTCGGTTAACGGTACTTGCCAATACCCTTTGGTTAGGTCAAGAGTGGTTAAATACCTTGCCGTCCCTAGTCTCTCAATCAGCTCATCCACTCTTGGCATCGGGTAGGCATCGAATTTTGAAACACTGTTCAACTTTCGGAAGTCATTGCAGAAACGCACACTCCCGTCGGGCTTTGGAATCAACACAATGGGACTTGACCATTCACTATGTGATTCTTCAATAACCCCTAACTCTAGCATATTTTTAATTTCTTTCGACAACAATTCTCTTTGTGCTTCTGGTAACCTATAGGGCTTTAGATTAACTTTAACCCCTGGGTCAGTGATGATGTCATGTTTAATGACCGAGGTTTTCCCAGGTACGTCAGAGAACAGCACCCTATTTCTGATCAGAAACTCCTTGACCTCTTGTTGTTGAATTGCCGACAGGGTTTTTGCCACTGTCACTTCGGGAACTAAGGGCCCTGGATTTACTGGAGGGGCTCGGATGGCCGACAGTACCGTTCTATCTTTCCAGGGCTTTAATAGATTTATATGGTATATCTGTTCCGGCTTTCTTTTCCCCGGCTGGTAAACTTTGTAATTGACCTGCCACACTCTTTCTAAGATTTCAAAGGGCCCTTGCCATTTAGCCAAAAGTTTATTTTCCACAGTGGGAACCAATACTAACACTCTGTCCCCAGGAGCAAAGCTGTGTAACCGAGCATTGCGGTTGTATACCCTCTGCTGTGCCTGTTGAGCCTGTTCCAGGTGCTCTCTCACTATCGGCACTACCGCAGCAATTCTCTCCTGCATTTGAGAAACATACTCAATCACCATTTTGTAAGGACTAGACTGCCCCTCCCATGTCTCTTTGGCAATGTCTAGTAACCCCCTTGGGTGTCTCCCATACAACAAGTCGAAGGGTGAAAACCCGGTGGAGGACTGGGGAACTTCTCTTATGGCCAACAATAAATACGGCAATAAGTAATCCCAATCCCTACCATCCTTGTCGACCACTTTCCTAAGCATGTGTTTTAACGTCTTGTTAAACCTCTCGACCAGCCCATCGGTTTGGGGATGATAAACCGAAGTTCTTAACTGTTCGATTTTGAACAGGCGGCATAACTCTTTCATGACTTTTGACATAAACGGTGTACCCTGGTCAGTTAGTATCTCCTTAGGTATACCCAGCCTGCTAAAGACATGAACTAGCTCTCTGGCAATGGTCTTGGTTGACGTATTGCGCAACGGGATCGCTTCCGGGTGCCTGGTAGCGTAATCCATTATGACCAGAATATACTGGTGTCCCCTGGCAGACTTCATTAAGGGTCCAACCAAATCCATCGCTATTCTTTCAAACGGCACCTCTATAATAGGCAATGGAACTAGTGGACCCTTAAAATGTGGCCTGGGAGCATGATACTGACACTCAGGGCAGGATGCGCAAAAGTCAGATACCTCTTTATGAAGCCCGAGACAGAAAAACCTCTGCATTATTCGCTCAGTGGTTTTCTCTACCCCTAGATGGCCTGCCGTTATATGACCATGGGCCAGATCCAACACTGTTCTTCTGTAGGCTTTGGGAACTATTAGTTGTTCCACAACATCTTCCCCCTTCTTAGTCACCTGATATAACAAATCCTGCCACATTTCCATGTGGGGATAGGACAAAGGACTATCAGGGTCTACGGGTTTACCATCAACTACTTTTACATTCTCCCTGGCTTTTACCAAAGTAGGGTCATTCAACTGCTCCACGGCAAAGACCTCTCTTCTGACCTCTAAATCAGGCAGACGATCACCTGGCCCAACAACACTTCCCACCTCAATGGGAGGCACATCAGTTGGCGGGCCACCGTCACGCTCCGCATTCTCTAGTTCGCCAATCATAGTAGAAAAAGGGAATAACTCTGACTCAGAAGAAACTCCCTCCTCCACTACATCGTCAACCTTCTCAAATGGATCGGGGTTGTTCAACTCTGGAACAAAACAGCTTTCCCACAACTTCCAGAAGTGAGCAAAGTCTCTCCCCAATATTGCATCGTACATCAGACCATGCACCAAACCCACAGAAACTATAGCAGAACCACATGGTGTCTCGATGTTCACCTCGGCAGTAACATAATATCGAGTATCCCCATGTATGCAGGTCACACCAACAGTTTTCCCCTCACGCCGCAAGGGGTTCACCAGCTCAGCTTTTATAAGTGTCACCAAGCTACCAGAGTCTAACAGTGCCTCTACTCGGTTGCCATCTACAGTGAGTACACACATGTGCTTATCAGTCTCAGCCTGCCGGTCAGCCGTACAGGCTATCTGTGCAAAGAAAGACCCCCTGCGGTAGACATGAGCAGTATCACATTGCATAGGTTCAGTTGTAAGTGAACAATTAGTGGCAATATGGCCGAAGCCACCACATCGGAAACACTGAGTCATATTAATGTCTAGTCGTTTACGGGGCAAGAACCTTCCCGGCCTGGCAGGCCTTTCTCCAGGTTCTACACCCTCAGTCTTAGGTACATTCCACCGCCCAGCACCCTTCTCCCCTGGAACAGTCTTACCAGTGTCTGGGAGTTCGCTGGTGCGCCATCGGGGCTCAGTGGGGCATACTCATCAGCTCCTCAGCCGCCACGTACCTCTCCACCAGCTCGACTAACTGGTCCGCGGACATGGCTCACCCACTTGCGCAGAGTCACAGGTAATGATCGCAGGTACCGGTCCATCACGACCCTTTCCACGATCTGTGGTCCCATCAGCGTCTCGGGCTGTAGCCATTTTGAGGACAGATGGACGAGGTCATGCATCTGTGAACGTGGAGGCTTATCCATATGGAACTCCCAGCGGTGGACCCGTTGGGCACGAACATAGGTGGTGACTCCCAAGCGAGTTAGGATCTCCTGTTTTAGTTTTTTATAGTCCTTGGCATCAGCCAGGCATAAGTCGAAATAGGCCTTTTGTGGCTCCCCCGACAGAAAAGGTGCCACCAGACTTGCCCACTGCTCCTTGGGCCAACTCTCCCTTTCGGCCGTTCTTTCAAATGCGGTGAGGTAGGCCTCCACATCATCGCTCGAAGTCATCTTTTGGAGGAAGTGACTGGCTCGTATGGAGTGAGTGGTGGTGGGAGGACCAGTAGTAACATCTCTGGGCTGGGCGACCAGGTGCTGTACCACCTTTTTTATGGCCTGGCTGTTTTCCGCTAAGGCCCGGCTGTTTTCCGCTAAGGCCTGGCGGGTTTCCTCGACGGCGACCTGTTGTTGCCTCTGGGCTGTCTCCAAGGCCAACAGTTGCACCCTGGTGGATTCCTGCTGAACTCTGTTTGTCTCCTGCTGAGCTGCTGTAGCTTGGAGCAAGGCCTTAATAATGTCCTCCATTTTGTCCTGGGGTGTAGGTTGGAAGCTGAACCTTGCCTCTCTGAGCACTGGCTGACGCCTCCTCTATGGGACTCCAAGGACACAGTGTTATTTCCACACTCACCAATTGGGTGTCTGTCCCTTTAATTTTTAAACGGAAAGTTTTCCTCTCGCTGCAACTTCAGTGTGTGTGGGTGCCCGATTCTCCACCATATTGTGGCACAGTCAGATTAGGGGTCCCTCTCCTGGGTAGAGGTCTCCTTCCTTACACACACACACAGCAGCAGGGAAGCAGCACACCAGTCTGGATGCGAGTACAAGCTGGTCGGCGCCAGTCTTTATTGTACAATGTCAGAAATAACATAAAGAAAACATAAACATAAATCCTAGCCCTGTCGGGGCACTAACTTCACAGGTGGTTCCCTCACTACCAGAACCTGGCAGGGCCTAATGCCCTCACCAGCAACAAAGGCACAGCACAACACTCACAGTTAGGTTTTCAAGTGTCTCTGAGCAAACTCCCTGCCTGCTCTCCCAGGTGAGACACTCAGCCCTAAACACACAAGGCTTATATTGGCCACTCTCAGGTGGGAACCCTAACAAGCCTGTTACCAGGCTGCGAGAACCAAAACCTGGAGTGGCCGTGGGTGGAGCCCTCCCTCGCCTCTCACCCACAACCCCCAGGTCCCAAACCGGCTTTTCAAAAAGCCGAGACTCAAGCCTGCTACACTGCAGACTTTCTCCTGGGGGTTTAGAACACATAAGACAGGAATCTGGGACAAATGTACCTGCCACAGACCACTTTACCAGTGATCCTATCACAGCGGGTAATGTTACCTTGGTTAATTTCGTCTGTTAAGGGAACATCTCCATCCAATACGCAATCCGTGATAAACTTTTTCATGTCGGTATTGCGTGGAAGACAAGCCCTTAACACCACTCGCCAATCTTTATTGGTTGGCTCGTGAGCACTACCCAAATTCTTTAAAAATCTTTGGCATTTGGCTAATTCCTTCTTAGGGTCAGGGAAATCATTCATTATGGAATTTAGCTCCGCTCTTGTCCAAGCATTGCTACTTCCCTTGTGGGCACTACACCGTTCCTATCCGCATTCCCATTCAGTACAGTTATTGTCCTAATGGGATGCAGACCGGCCCCACTGCTACTTTTGACCTTGTTATCTGGCTGGGTATTCAGTCTATTACTGCTACGTATATGGTTAACAACTTCATGTACGGGTGCAGGGGATGTTAACACTTCCTGTACTGTCACTGATGAAGATGGGGCCACCATTTGTGCTTGTTGTGATGGAGCATCTAACATGTGTACAGCATGGGTAATGGCAGACATAACAATAGGCTCATCATCCGCATCATAAACATTTTCTTTGTGATTACTTAAGAGAGGGTACAAGTTACTTGTTAAATTTTTATGGGTTTTTTCAACAACTGCACCTGCACCCCCATCCACATAGGGCGGTGGTGGTGCACGTGAACCACTGGCAATACCTTCCACAACGCTACCCCGCTGCACGTGCGTGCCATTTCGTGGACCGCATGTACTGCAGTTTAGCGCTGTGGGTGCGCTCTCCTGTAACGTGCTTGTGACGCTAGTTTGCGTCGCGTGCACACCTTTAAGCCACGCATCCCCCTCATGTTGCCATAACTTGAAACACTCGTTATATTTTACCTTTTTCATTCGAGAACGCACCATACAGATACTATCTCGGACATTGTTCAATACCTCCTTATCAAAGCTACCAATTCTGGGAAAAGGCCTAACACTCTTCATCGTCATTTGAAACCATACATCACAGTACCTAGTTGCATAAGCACCGTACCTAGTATGCATAATATGCGTGCCGATCCAAGCGGCGCTTCCAACAGCAGCACATCATCTAACATCACTACCGTTTGCTTGGCCCCCATCATGGGAGAACCCTAAGCTTTTCAATAAAGATTTAAACTGGTGAAAGACAGTCAAGATACTTTCACTTACCTGCGGACGATATTAGCAGGATGCGCCCACACACCTATGGAAGAATAATCAGGCTGCTTCCACGCACCTAATCCCTTTTTGACTACCTTTCAACTGCTAGCATGTAGGCATTCCAATAACACCTACCCTTTTCAGTGACTTCGTCCACCCTCTACCCAGTTCACAATCACAATTTAGCCAAAACTGTGTGGTTCAATTACAATGCTCAAATAACCCTAACTGATCACTGAATACTGTAATCACACTGGGAGCCGAACCTACAACAAAGACAACAACTACACCTGCTTATGTGTTAGAACGGTATCTACTACTGAGCGACTAGGTCGATCCTTGCGCCTTGTCCTTAAGGGTCCTACGATACCCTTAACTAGGGAACAGTTGTCCCTATCAACAAATACTCACTGATACACACCCTTTTCCTGCACAGAAAAATACACATTTTCCCAGACTATGGCAACACTGATCATGATGCTTACAACAATGCTATCTATCAATGAGCTCTCAAAGGCTTTGTTAAAAACACGTGGCAGCACTACCAGAAGTACGTATACACTATGGTGCGACTAGACAACAACTACACCTGCTTATGTGTTAGAACGGTATCTACTACCAAGCTACTAGGTCGACCCTTGCGCCTAGTCCTTAAGGGTCCTACAATACCCTTAACTAGGGAACAGTTGTCCCTATCAACAAATACTCACTGATACACACCCTTTTCCTGCACAGAAAAATACAGATTTTCCCAGACTATGGCAACACTGATCAAGATGCTTACAACAATGCTATCTATCAATGAGCTCTCAACGGCTTTGTTCAAAACACGTGGCAGCGCTACCAGAAGTACGTTTACGCTATTGTGCGACTAGTCGCATACACAATAATGTGACCACTACACAAAACGTATTATGACTTTTACGCTATAGTGCGACTGGTCTCATACACAATAATGCGACTTCCCCTTTTTAACACACAAAAAAACTATCGATGAAGGAAAACAAACTTTTTCCTCCCTCATCCCTGGATTCTTAATCAGTGCTCCTAAAGCCACAATAACAGGTAGCGGACTCTCAGCAACAAAGTGGTAGAAGATTTCGAAGGCACAATGCGTTCTCCTGCTATGGCGTCTCCACCCTTTTGCTGAGAGATCGCTACCGAGTGTTACCTAGTGACCGGCAGCGTGATTTCACACTGCGAGCCCCCAACTATCGATACCTATTTAAAACCTCTATGCAATCCTGCCTATACCTTCTAAAATCCTGCCTATACCTTCTAAAATTGTCACTATTTAGCATAATGAGTCGCACAGTAAATAAATGCTTTCAGACTTTGAATGTGGTTCCAAAGCACAAAAAAAAATATTATTCAATGTAAAAAAACAGATGGTTACACGCTGTGATCTAAAGACAATTAGCGCAAATAAATCATACAGACCCAAGGTACAGTTGTTACATACGCACGCGCTCTGGGCCCAGATACCGGCATCAGCAATAGAAACCTCCGTCAACAGCACAGCAAGAAGACTCTCGACTGGGGTCAGAGAGCACACATATATACACTTACAGGGATAGGCAATACAATAGAACAGATTGGCATGATTCCATTGGTTCTTCTTAAAGGTGCTTCTGTTACAGGATAGTTCATAGGTCAATTCGAATGAACACAAACAGCCTCCAACAACCCTTTGTGTCCTTTTTCCCGCTGCATGCTAATCTAAGCTGATAACATTACAGAGTACATTTTAATGTTTTAACTCTCTATAGTCCATACTTTGCAGATGCATGTTGCGATCTTCTCACCGATGATACCGGAAATCTGTTGAGACACAGTAGATCAGTACAACACCAAACACGGTCTGCTTACCATGTACTAAATCTTAGATGTCAACCTTTATTACACAACATTAATAATTACTGAATAAACCTTGAATATTACACTTTAATGCTAGGGAACCTTTTATGTAAGTGTGCAGTGTGTAAGTATTGGGGAATTAATAAAAGACGCTAGCTAGTGCTGTGCGACTACGTGTTTGTGGAGTACACCATGGTACGTGTTTTGCAGGGATAATCATTTTATATGTTTTGGTGACTGTATTTATATAATGAGGACTTTTAACTTCTTTCTATTGCGTGGGAATCGCACGACGCTAAATTATAGCATCGCCGTATGTACTTATAATGGCGAGTTTCACTAAAATGGCACTGGGCAGCCAGTCGCAAAATGGCGTCTCATTGCCATTTGCAAAATGGTGTTGCCCCAATCTAATTTTAAACCGATCCTGTCTCAGCCAATTATCCGACTTCGACAGCACACGCAAATAGCATTGTGTGCGCGATTCAAAGTAGCGCACATGCACAGCAAGGTAGCATTGTGGAAGGTAATGTCAGTAGTTAACGCGCATCACCACCGCCCTATGCGGATGGGGGTGAAGGTACAGTCGATTTAAAAACTCATAAAAATGTAACAAGTAATTTGTACCCTCTTCTAAGCAACTATAAGGAACATGTTTATGATGTAGATGATGAACCTGTTGTGATGTCTGCTCTCTCCCATGTTGCACAAATGTTAAATGTACCACCACAGCAAGCACAGGTAGCTGCCCCGCTAGTACCAGAAATGGAGGTAGCCCCACCCATACAGGAAGTATTAACACCCGCTTTAACAGTAGCTGAGATTACTAATACCATACGTAGTAGCAGTAGGCTGAACCCTCAACTAGGCAATCAGGCCAAAGGTAGCATTATGGCAGGCATCCATCCGGTCCGGACAATAACTGTTCCAAATGGGAATCCGGACGCGCATGGTGTAGTAGCCACAAGGGATGTAGTGCATTGTCCATGGAACTACGTTCCATAATGACAGATTTCCCTGACCCTAGGAAAGAACTAGCAAAGTGCCAGAGATTTGTAAAGGATTTAGGTAATGCTCATGAGCCAACCAATAAAGATTGGCGAGTGGTATTACAGGCATGTCTTCCACACAATACTGACGTGAAAAAGTTTATCACGGCCTGTGTATTGGATGGAGATAATCCCATAACTGATGCAGGTAATCAGGACAATATAACCCACATTGTTACCCAATTGGCTGTATTTTTCCCATTGTTAACTGGAGTAAAATCTTCACGATTAAACAGAAGGAGAGTGAGTCTGCAGCAGATTATTTTAACAGAGCGCTGCAGACTATTACCCAATACACAGGTATAGAGGACATAAAAGACAGCACCCATCACAGGGAAATGACAATCACAGTGCTTATGGATGGTCTTAAGGACACTCTAAAAGCCAGGGTTCAGACCTAACTTCCTGGATGGAGGGGAGTTACAGTGGACACACTCAGGGAATCTACAATTGAACATGATAAAAACATCTTTAGGAAGAGAGAAATGCAGAGGGAGAAACTAATGGCTGTTAGTATCCAAGCTCTGGATGGAATGCAAATAACGTCGCAGCATTCTTACCACACTCAGCCACAATACACTCATCCCATACAACCTCCAAACCCTTATCCCTATACACAACCACAATCTTTCCTCATTCCCCAACCCACACAACAACAACCTTTCACAACACGAAGGTGTTATAGGTATAACCAGGAGGGCCATATAAGTAAGTTCTGTAAGGCTTATGGAGCGTACACACGGTCAGATTTGTCAGACTTGTCAGATTTGTCAGATGAACGACTGAACGATTAAACGATTTGAACGATTTGGACGATTTGACCAAAGTTTTGAACGATTTGGACGATTTGAATGATTGAACGATTTTTGACTGCATTAAAATGAATGGAATCGTCCAAGTCTGACTACAAACCCATCAGATGTCAGATATCGTTATCTGACAAACGGGAACGCGCATCGTTGATCGTCCATCGTTCAGGCATGTCAGATATGAACGATTTTTCATCAGATATGAACGACTGAACGATTTTTAAATCGTTATCGTCCATATCTGAAGAAAAAATCTGATCGTGTGTATGCACCATAAGAAATGGGAAACACCAAACCAGGGAACACCAACATACCTACAGAAAGGACAATTCCAGCCATCACCTGCTCATGTCGCAGCAGTGAATGCTTTGCTGGAAGAAGATAGTCAGCTCTAGGGGTCAGGTCACACCTGTAGTCTACAGTCAGTCAGGTTAACTGGGGATGTTAAAGAACCTGTAATGTTAATCGATGTAGCTGGTACTAAAAATTATTTTCTTGTAGACACAGGGGCGACCAGATCAGTGATAAAATCTCCATCTAATTTACGAAACAGTACTAGCAATGGGTATAATGGGTAAAGTGCAACATTATCCTTTAACCAAATCTGCAGAGGTTACTATCGGTCCATTGCATACCATGCATGCCTTTCTCCTGGCAGCAGCGGCCCCTACTAACCTACTGGGAAGGGATTTGTATTGTAAAATGGGATGTGTCATTTATTGTACCCCTGATGGTATATTTCTAGATATCCCAGAGAGAGTTGTGCACGAGGTGAGGGATATACTGGACACTCCCCAAAGGTTAATGTTTCACTTTACTGTTTCAGATAAAAATCCATCTCAAGAAGAGCAAATGTTATCTCAGATACCGGGGTCCCTCTGGACCAAAGATGGACAGGACACTGGATTGATGGCAAATGTAGCTCCTGTAATGGTGAATCTAAAAAGCGGTAGGCAAGCTCTAAAAATTTCCCAGTACCCTTTAAAACAGGAGGTAGGGATAGGGGTTTATCCCATAATTGAGCGGTTACTAGCACAGGGAATTTTAGTCCGTACAGCAAGTGTAGCCAACAGTCCCATCTTTCCTGTGAAGAAGAGTGGTGGGAGGGGTTATAGGTTGGTACAGGACCTTAGAGGGGTTTATAAGGTAGTAGAGAGCCAATTCCCCGTAGTGCCGAATCCAGCTGTCATTGTAATGCAGATCCCACCAAATGCAACCCATTTTACTGTCATTGACCTCTGTTCTGCTTTCTTCACTGTCCCTCTCCATCCTGACTGTCAGTACCTATTTGCATTTACATACAGGGGGTACAATACACATGAACACGATTGCCCCAGGGCTTCATAGACAGCCCCAGTATCTTCTCCCAGGCCTTACATGACTGTTTACAATCTTTTCAATCTGCCAATGGATCTGTTCTAATACAATATGTGGATGATTTATTGTTGTGTTCTGATTCGTTTATGTCATGTTTAAATGATACTAAACTTTTAATGCTTCATCTCTCGCAAACAGGACACAAGGTTGCTAAGGACAAACTGCAACCATGCCAATCCAGGGTTAAATATTTGGGACATTGCCTAACCCAGGGGTTACGACATCTGACTACTGACAGAATCCAGGCCATACTGACCATGACACTGCCACGTAACCAACAGCAAATCCGTACCTTCTTGGGAATGTGTGGATACTGCAGAATGTGAATCCCAGGTTTTTCTATTTTGGCCTTCCCATTAGAGGACTTAGTATCTTCCTCAAAGCCTGATCGTGTCGTACACACAGAGGAAACAGAGCAGGTTTTCCTTAACCTTAAGGATAGTCTGACAAGAGCACCTGCATTGGGAATACCTGATTATGAAACACCTTTTGATTTGTACTGTACGGAAGCTAATGGTTGTGGAGCAGGTGTCCTCACACAAAAACATGGTGATGCCTGTAGGCCCATAGCATACTACAGTGCACAAATGGACACTGTGGCAAGATCACTCCCAACGTGTTTAAGAAGTGTAGCAGCAACTGCTCTATTGGTCAGTAAGAGGGAGGATGCAGTATTAGGCCATGATATGATTGTTTACACACCCCATGCTGTACCTGCTTTGCTGAATTCTGCCCAAACCAGACATGTTTCCTCAGCTAGGTTCACGAAATGGGAACTAGCCCTATCAGCACCTGCAAACATCACCATTAAGCGGTGCAGTATGTTAAATCCAGCAACATATTTACCATATATCCCTCTGGATGCACAAAGGGTGGAGAGAGGTGAGTCGCTGGTGGAAGGTGATTTCTGAAGGTATGTGGATGCACATGATTATATGGAATATCTGAATCAGACCTTTACTGCAAGACCTGACATACAGGATACACCTTTACAAAATGTAGATGTGACATTTTACATAGATGGGAGTTGTCATAGACAGACTGACACTGGAGAGTTATGTACAGGTTATGCTGTGGTAAATGACGAAGACATCATAGCAGCCGAACCTCTTGGTCCACCTCACTCGGCCCAAGTGGCAGAGCTGGTGGCACTAAGAAGAGCGTGTCAATTAGCAAAGACAAATTTGCTAATATCTACACTGACTCTAGGTATGCCTTCACGTTAGTACATGATTTTGGTGCTCTATGGCGTCTGAGAAATTTTCTGACAGCAGCAGGCACACCAGTCGCACATTCCAGACATATAAAAGGGCTACTGACAGTGATCCAATTGCCAAAGGCAGTGGCCGTAATTAAGTGTAAAGCCCATACATGTGAGGACGATCCGGTGTCACTGGGCAATAACAGGGCAGACGAAGCTGCCAAATGGGCAGCAGGGTTAAAAGTGAACATGCCAATTAACCAAATGATGTTTCAAACAATTGATATGCAGAAATTAGTTGAGATGCAAAATTTGTGTTCCATTCAGGAAAAGGCAGTCTGGAGGTCCAAGGGATGTGGGCAAGAGTCCTCTGGACTCTGGAGAGATGGACAAGGTAAGCCAGTGGCTCCCAAGGCGTACTACCCAAGCCTGGCTGAGGCAGCGCATGGTCTGACTCACTTGGGAAAGCAAGGTATGTGGAAATTGGTGAGAGCATACTGGTGTGCACCGGGTTTTTCTTCCCAAGTGGAAAAGAGAGCAATGTCCTGTTTGACCTGCTTGAGGAAAAACATTGGGAACACAATCCCTACCAAGCCATCCCACATTCCTCCAACAGATGGACCTTTTCAGGTAATACAAATTGATTTCATCCAATTACCACCCTGCAGGAATCTCAAGTATGTATTAGTGTGCACTGATGTGTTTTCTAATTGGGTTGAGGCATACCCAGCTTCCACTAATACTGCTGCGTTTACTGCTAAGAAAATAGTTCAGGAATTTGTGTGCAGATACGCTATCCCTAGAATTATTGAGAGTGACAGGAGTACTCATTTCACAGGTGATATCTTCCAAAACATGTGTAAGTTGATGGGTATTAATAGTAGACTTCAGACCCCCTACCGACCGCAAGCCAGCGCCAATGTGGAGAGGAAGAACGGTACTATTAGAAATAAATTAAGTAAGATCATGGCAGAAACTGGACTGGGGTGGCCAGAAGCACTACCACTTGTCCTCCACAGTATCAGGACAACTCCTAGACCCCCTCTCAATCTGTCCCCCTTTGAAATACTGGTTGGTAGACAACCTCATTTGATTATAAGTCCGCAGGAAGATTTGAAAAGTAACAACGAGGTTACTGTAAGGTATCTTATAACAATGAGTAAACAGTTAAAGCAGCAACAGCAGAAACTGAAATTGTTGTCACATGATATGCCAGAAACAAACTGTCATGACGTTGAACCTGGAGAATTTGTTATGATCAGAAATTTCTTGCGGTCAGGTTGTTTGACAGATTGGTGGGAAGGTCCGTATCAGGTGTTGCTGACGAGTACAACTTCCTTGAAAGTGGCACAGAGTTACCTGGGTCCATTCCACTCACTGTAAGAAGGTCAACCAACTGGTGGAGAGAAACCTGTTAATTGCGAGTCTGTAGCGGGAGGGTTAAAGGTTACAGTGAGATACCTGAGCTAAAGAAATTTGTAGATCATTGTTTTCAGCAATGGAGTAGCTTGCTGTGGTTTTTTTTGTGTTTTCTCCCAGAGTTCTCATTATCTTGGGTTGTTCGGGGATCTCTGGTTTTCTGTGCCGCAGGACAGAGGACGGAGAGGGGAGCTGATGGTGATATCAATGGAGTGTAGTTGGAAAAAGGAGCAGTACAGTCACAAGGGCGGTATCTGACCAAACCCAGTACAGTAATTGTTAAGAGATCTGCTATGTTGGAAACTCTGAGACAGTTTGAAGGTCTATCGTCTGAGGATTATTGTATTTATGAGTTTTGTGGGTCCTCAGTTGATGAGAATTGCATCCAGCAGTGCCAACCTAAGTATAACTAGTATTGGGGTGGGTATCCTTTAGAGGATTATCATACTATGGTGGGCAAAGTTTTAAACCAGACTGACTGTTGGGTGTGTTCTCATGTGCCTCAGGGACAGCATAATGTAGGGTTAGTGCCATTTCCATTAAATGTCTCTGAGGTCTTAGAACTGCAACAAGGGAAGATGCTTGAAGGAAAATTTCTTAACACCAAACCACCTCATTTTAAACTCCACCAGCACCAAGTAGATAAATCACTTTTATGTTTGAACATCACCAACTCCAATAAACCAGGAAGTTGGGAGGTGACTGGGAATAACCTGATGATGACCTTCTCATTAAGAGCTGACCGTGAGCCTATACATTTTGAACTGTTACTCACAATTAGGTTAAATGGCAAACACTTCCGGTATCGGTACACACTAAGTGACACCAAAGAAATGGTTGGTAGAGTACCAGAAGGGTACTGTGCCAGGGTTATACAACCAGAAATGTGTATTAGCCAGATGGGAGAACCAGAGATAAGATAATTTGTTAGGGAAATGTGTTGGATGATCATGATGCATTCTATTCGTAATGTTCTCCACAATGATGTATATTTTATATGTGGAAGGAAAGTGTATAAGTGGCTCTCTCCGAGTTCCGAAGGTTTGTGTTATCTGGGAAGAGTACTCCCAGAGGTTATGACCCTTACACATGGTGAAATGCTTGGTATTCATAAAAACACACCATCACCATATCTTCACACACAGTATGAACATAGAGACAAATGAAATATGTGTCATGAATGGTGTCTGTAAGTTACCTGTCTTAGGTGATGAGTGGGATTCAACGGAGACCGGCATGACTGGGACCACAGATGACATAGATAGCTCTATTGCAAGATTTATGTAGCAGTGAGAACTGCCTTTGATGATGAATGACAGGAACTTGGAGGAACCGGACTGGGACCGGCAGGAAGACTTGTTGAGTGGAACTGGTGAACTTGGAACTTGACACTGGACTGGGATAACCTGGATTGACCTGATGAACTTGGAACTTGACTCTGGACTGGAAGAGCGTGGATTGAACTGAAGAACTTGGAACTTGACTCTGGACTGGAATAACATGACAATGGCTGAAGGGAAATCAGGTAATGCTGAGATGAGGGCTAAACAGGGTCATCTGGAAATGGTGTAACAAAGGCTGGAACTCAGGTGCAGGCTGGATAGGGCTATTGGGAATAACAGGTTCAGGAAGCAATGGGTAGGTTTGGGATTTTAGGTTCAGGGAGGGAGTGGGTAGGTAGAAGGAGCAGGAGTTGATCCACAGCAGGAAGCACAATGCAGTTTTGCAAGGGTGCCAGGGACCAACCAGGAGTAGGGCTAGCAGAGCACAGGACTAAGGTCAGGAGCTCACTATTAGCTGATGCTAGCAGGACATTTGGATTGACAGGTATTGCTGTAGCAGGTTTTCTGGATGCACTGTGGGTTGCTGTAGCAGGTTTTCTAGGTGCACCACGGGTTGCTGTAACAGGTTTTCTGGATTGCACCAGGGGTTGCTGTAGCAGGTTTTCTGGATGCACCAGGGGTTGCTGTCAGCAGGAGTCAGGGAAACACTAGAACACAGAACAGCACGAACCATACACCACAGAAGTAAAGAGATGTTCAGGCCCAGAATGCTATCAAGGGAGGATATATATATCCTGGTTCTGGCAGCAATTGGAGGATATGGACTGGTGGTCTGGCAGTAACATTCTTAGTGGTGGAAGGCACAACATGCAGAGGGAGTATTCATCTCTCCAGCACTGAGTCAGAACTACACCTGTGATTCCAATCAGGGCTAGCAGTGTTCACAGACAGGAAAGGACCCAGGTGAAATAATCACTGTGGAAGGAATGCAGGGAGAGGTGCTGCAGCAGCATGATCAGAACAGATCCTCCAGGCAAATTACTCACACAGATCCATGGAGTCAGCTGGCAGTGGTAAGTCAACAGGCAAAAGGTGAAAACTAGACATGGTCGTGACAATATGATACCTGGTGATGTACATAAAGCCACACATAAAGCCAGTTGTTTCACAGTTAGTGAAACAACTGGCTTTCAAGTTTTAGTCGCCTTGGATCCCACCAGGATCGCTACACTAAATTTTAGATATATCCAAGATCTTGCTAAATTAATAGATAATATCATCGAGATGTATGATGACACATTTAGGTACACAGGTATGGAGTTACAGGCCTACAAGAAAGAACTGGTGCAACACAGATTAGTGTAAAATTATCTAACAGCTGTCACTGGAGGGTATTGTGTAACTTTGGCCACCCAATTTGGTGTAAAGTGTTGCACATATATTACAAATAATACTAGTGACCCCAAGGAGGTGATAGACTGGAAGATGGACGAAATTCTGCAGCTGAAATGGGAATTTCGGAAGAACCATAATGCTTCAGTGGCTGAAGTAGAGGAGAAGGTAGAAGAATGGGTTTCAAGGTTGAACCCAGTGAAATGGTTCTCCAGTCTAGGAGAGTGGGTCCAGGATATAGTTGCTGGTATAGGTAAACTCCTGATCCTCATATTGGTTGTCATCATAGTAATTGGCTTATGTGTCAAATGTGTTCCTACTGTGTTGAAATGTGGAAAATGTAAAGATAAGGTAAAACGTAGGAATGAAATTATGATGGTGATCAGTAGTAACAATATGAATACTGAGGTAAATGAAGGACTGCATTACATACCCAGAAATAGAATTTACCATCAGATGATGTATAGATTTAGACATGCATGAAATGTATTATGAAATGTTATTTTAAACATCTTAAATTATGTAAGTCCCTATTCCCCTTCAAGACTTCCTTTATAGGTTAGATGCATCCCCACATCTTTCCCATGATCTCCCAAGATCCATGTGCTTATAAGGGTAGTTTTTTGTCCCTCAGAGACTCATTATTGATGGTTTAAGAACCACCTTGTGCCATCCCATAATATAACAATAAATAATATGTCCTAGTGTAAGCCTAAATAAAATTTTAAAATTAGAGTGCGATAACTTGTTTACTATAAAAGGGTGGACTGTCGAAGTCAGATAATTGGCTGAGACAGGATCTGTTGAAATTAAAATCTGCACGATGCCATTTTGCAAATGGCAACAAGACGCCATTTTGCTAATGGCCGCCCAACGCCACTTTAGCGAATCTCACACAATATCAGTACATACGGCGATGTTATTATTTAGCGCCGTGCGATTAACATTCAATAGAACAATGTTAAAAGTCCTCATTATGTAAATACATACATTTACTAAAACATATAATATGAACAATCCTGCAAAACACATACCACAGTGTACTTCACAAACACGTAGATGCATAACGCTAACTAGCGCCTTTTCTTAATATCCTTACACTTACCCATTACACACTTACATAGAAAGGTTCCCTAGCATTAAGGTTAATATTCAAGGTTTTAGTCATTATTAACTATGTTATAAAGTGACTGTATTTAAGATCTCAGGTTTAGTACATGATAAGCAGACCGTGTTTGATGCTATTGTAAACCACTGTTTATTTGCGGACTTCTGTTTCCATCGGCGAGGAACTCGCAACATGCGTCTGCCAATTATGGATCATAGAGAGTTAGGCATTGAAATGTACTCTGTAATGTAACCAGTTTAGACTTGTTCTTCGGCGGGAAAACGGACACAAAGAACTGTTGGAGGCTGAACAATACAAACTGACCTATGAACTGTATCATAACAGAAGAACCAGGAAGAAGAACCAATGGGATTATGCCAACTTGTTCTATTGTATTGCTTATTTCTTCAAAGGTTTATATGCAAGCACACTGGATCAGGTAGTTAGTCATCTTTCTTTGCTGTTGACGGAGGTTTCATAGTTGATGCCGGGAATCTGGATCTAGAGCACATGCGTATGTTGTCGACTGTACCTTGTGATTGTATAATTTGTTTGCGCTAATTGTATTTAGATCACAGTGTGTAACTATCTGCTTTTTGGTGAATAATATCTCTTTGTGCTTTGGAACCACAATCCAAGTCTGGAAAGCAATTATTTCTTGTGCGACTTATAACGCTAAATAGCGACATTTAGGGTGTATAGACAATTAGGAATTCATAGCAGGGGCAGGAGTAAAGGTTAATTTTATTTCCCCTTCATCCTAAGGACCTGGACATGATATACAGTGAGGGCAGAAGTGCAGTTCCATGCCCACACAGTGATGATATGTTATCTCAGCTGGAGTATCTGGCCACCGATAGTTGAGTTTTGTATACCCTTTTGTGCTCACTTTGCTTGCCACAGGCTTCTATTCGGTTACAGCTAGATTCCTTTCAGTTTCTGTACCCTGACGTCATCTGTTACTGTCCGTCATTCATTCCCTACCATCCAAGTGGGCATAGAGGGGGAATATAATTTTGTGGCGAGCCAGCGAGGGGACAAGTTTCTTTTTTAGTGAACTGTGTGGGCAGGTTCCGCAATTCCACCCTCACCCAAGTCACTTCCAGGTAAAAATACAGAAGGGGAAATATACCTTTCCGTTTCTATTCCCCCTCTATGCCAACGTGGCTAGTAACTGATGACGTCAGGGTTGCTGGGTGCCACCGGGTATTAGAAGGGAGAGGAGCTGCAGACAGGAGGTGGAGGGGGGTAGGCAGGGACAAGAGAAGGGGCTGGGTGCCAATGGGTATTAGAGGGGGAGAGGAGATGGTGACGAGGAGTAAGCAGGGACAGGGACTGCTTGCCACCAGGTGGAGGGGAGGCAGGGATTAGAAGCAGAAAGCCAGGGACTGCTGGGGCTAGACGCACTGCTGTACTCTACTTCCACATTCACAGCAGGCGCCCAGCTGGCAATTGACTGAAACTGTCACTGAATGAATGTCTCCAGAATGCAGGCAGAGGGGAGGGGGCGGGTCCTCGCATCTGCATGCACTTCTAGCTGGATAGCGGTACATCTGTTACCCTTCCTTCCTCTCCCCCACCCCACATCCCACAACACCAATCCCACCCGCAGTGCTACCTGCTTCAGGGTTCCGTGTGTCATCTTCAAGTTGGGGGCAGGGCCGCGGTCTTCTTCACACCAGAGGAGGGGGGGCGGGCCGCAGTCTTGTAAATGCCAAGGGAGGACAGGAGAGGCAGCCCGAGTCTTCATCACGCCGGGGGAGGGGAGGCGGCCCAATGTCTTCTGCATGCCGAGGGGGAAGGAGGGGAGAGGGGAGGTGGCCCACAGTTTTTTCCATGCCAGGGAGGGGAGGCAGGTAACCCGCAGTCTTATCACGCTGGGGGATTGGAGGCAGCCCGCAGTCTTCTGCATGTCGTGGCGGGTGGGCCGCAGTTTTCTCCACGCTGGGGAGGGGAGGCAGCCCGCAGTCTTCATCACGCCGGGGCAGTCCACTCAGAGTCACGCTGACTGCTGAGTGAGCTGCAGCATCTAGAGGCGTGTAAAGGCTAGCTCCACGTCCTTTTTGATGTCTCCCCTGCAGCCGGACCAAGGGAGACATCAATCATGTTACCAGGAGCTGGGGAGTGGCCGGCAGCGGAGCTCGTCCCCAGGGACTCACCCATTCTGAAAAAGTGAGTCCCCGGTCCTCATTAGTGGGTAAAAGACGCGCTATAGCGCGTTTTTGGGAACACTGACTCTAGTGTTTAATGTGCACAGGAAGCAAGAAGAAACGCGAGAGTTGTATCGCGTCCTCTAGTGAGGCACGTCACTTCCGGGTATCGCTGTATAGGAGGAGCACAGTGGTATGGAACCTCCTCGAACAGGTGCGTCACTCTTGAAGGGCGCACTGAAAGGACGTCATTAACCTTAACAGGGCGGAAGACATTGTCCGCTGCAAAACCGGAAGTGACATCTTGCGTTCCACAGTGTCGAATGCATGGCGATAATCCATTAAAACTGGGTAATCTGCTATGTGCACGCTTGTTTAAGTGGGATGATTCAACCTTATGGTAAGATTAGAGTTATTCATGAAGGTAGAAACAGACTATACTGTATGTAAATACAAAGACGCTTTTGTTAAGATTTAAGATTGATGCCCACCCACCTACTACAGGAAGTGGGAGGTGACTTCTAGCCCCTATAAATACCTGATTCTAAGTAACACATACACACCTTGAAAAAGACCCAGTGTGGGTTGAAACGCGTTGGTGGATCTCATAGGCTGCAGTACCATTATCTGGAGAAAAGGAGGTATAGCTTAGTAGGGGGAGCTTAAATGACCCCTATATGCTTTTGACTGTACCTTTTCTGAAAAATGACATATATGGTACGCAGCCATTTTTATGTGTGTTTTTTAAGTGAAGTAAATTGTTTGATGGTTTTACACTATGTATGTGTTTTTTCCTCTATTTTACATATCTACATGAGGTAACACAGATTAGCATTGGATCCATGGTGTTGAAAACCTATATATGTTGACGGAATCAGGATTGGGCTGACTTTTATTATTACCTTTTTCTTTACTTTAAGTGGAACTACAAACGTGACTATATACAAAACATCTGTTCTTTCAATATTATATTTATCCTGACCAAACGTTGGGATTTGTTTATATCCTTGAGGGCTGAGCACTTGGACCTGTTTGTTTTTTCAGTATACTTTCTATTTTATGATCCAGATTTTATCATTGAGGGACAAGCTGCCAGCTCATTAACGTGTGTGCGCAAGTGATATTTTCCTCTCTTTTCAATCGCTCCAGTGTGTACCCAGCTTTACAGTGCCTAGAGAGCCGAGTTTGGAAACCTCTGCTATATGGGATGATGTAACGGGAAATCACAAAATGGAAATGCTAAGGATAAGACTTCTCCTCTCCCTCACAAACTGTAAATAAAGAGCTAGCATTAGATCACATGGGGGTACTGTCATCCTTTCCTGTGATGTGTTATTATTATTATTATTTTTTATATAGTGGTAGCCCACACTGCAGTACTTTACACTTGGTGATAAACACGGTTATAAAACAAGACTGGGTGTTTAACAGACAGTCAAATAGGTAAGAGGGCCCTGGTTGCCAGTTTATACCCCTTTTCTTCTTCAGGGTCCATAGGCTCCACAGGGAGACCTTGGGTTGTAGGTGATGGATATGGAATTTGGGCACCATGCATTTAAAAGCTTTCAGCTCCCAGGATGCACTGGTCCACTCTCCCTATACCCTGCCCGCGAGCCAGAGGCACCTCAGTTTCGTTGGTGCCCGGCCGGAGTCGGGTCACCATTAACGCAGGGGGCTGCTTAGGCAGCCCTTAAGCTTTTTATTTTATGATTTCTTTATTTTTACTTTACCAACAGAGAGCGCGCAGCAGCAGACTGTTCATGGGATGTCTGTGCTGCTGCTTCGTCACCCCTCCATTGCCGCAACGCCAGTACAGATCTTGGGATCTCGGCGGGCATCCCGGGGTCAGTGTACTAGCCAAAGCCCCGTTGGAGGACCCAGACTGCAGCTGGATGCTAAGGGGATTGGTAATGCAGGTCACCGCTCACGGTGAATTGTGCGGACTGTCATACCTCCGGTCACAGGGTGCAGACCGGAGGTGCTGAATGTGGATGCAGGCTCTAGCCAACGCGCTCCACTGACCACCAGGGACAGTTGGTGCAGGAACCAGCATCCCAGGGGTTAATTAATCAGCCAGGGGAGACAGCTTCCCTGTTAATGCGGCTCCTCCCCTCAGCTCAGGGTGCCTTTCCTCTGAGGTCTGGCTTCTCTGAGCTGTTGATTCACCAAAATATTCTAAAAATCAGGCGCAACAATATTAAAAGTTAATTGAAGATTTATCCTACTTAGCAGCTCCCAAGAGTATTTCTGGAAATACTCAGTATTGAACAGAACTAAAAAACCAATAAAGCTGAGCAAGTTCTGCTTCTCGGCCACGCCCCCTCTGAGGTCTCCGGTGGCCATTTTCTTCATGGTGCAGTCGCACCTCTCTCAGGACAGCGCATGGTTCGGTCCCCCTACATACCTCGTCCCAGGGTCAGCGTATGTAGCGCTACAGCCTACCAGACACTGAGTCTGTGTAGTTGATAGTAGTGCCAATTTGCAGTTGTATTTCTGCATTGTATGCCCTTCTGCTCCACAGGAGGTTTCTGTCCTCCCTGAGCTTGCCTTAGTACCAAGTACATCTATCCCCCCAGCACCAGTACAGGAACCTCCTTGGGCTGCCTTTTCTTAGGTCCTGGCCTCCATTGGGGCCGCCTAGCGGTTCTGGCTTTTTTTCTCCCTATAGGGTTACCACAACAGACTGTTATTCCCTCACAGGGAAACCCGCAACTGTGCAAACTCCTCCTATGTCTCCACCATGGGGGGACAATTTCTCTACCTCTGTACAGAGCCTGGCAGTTTCTTCTACAGCCATTCAGACCATGCTGCAGGGTGAGAGAACTCTGAAACCTGCTAAACGTACGGTATTGTCATCACAGTCCACACAGCTTTCTGAGTCTGAGTTGTCATCTGATGATGGAGAGGTTGCTGATGCCTCTAACTCAACTCCCCTCTGGAGGCTCAGTCTAAAATTACTATATCTGCCTTAGTGCGAGCTGTCAGACCTATCTTAGTCATAGAAGAGGACGAGTCAGCCCCTGAATCCATACACCCTCTGTTTAAACAACAGAAAGTGCCTTCAGCATAATTTCTTCTGTCATATCAACTAGTCGAACACAAGGCTGCAGCCTGGCAATCATCTGGTAAGAGGTACCAACCTCAAAAGCGTTTGGCCGCATGTTACCCATTTCCTGAGGCTCATTGTAATAAACGGGAATCACCCCTTGTGGTGGATTCCCATGTTACAAGGTTAATCAAAAGTGCTATGTTACCTATCTGTAGGATCCTTTAAGGAAGAAATGGAAGACATAGGTAAGTGGAAATGTGCCTGAAATCTATATTCTCTCTTTCAGGGGCTGTTGCCCGCCCATCTATGGCTATCTCATGGATAGCTAAAGCTATAGAAAGATAGGCTGATGCATTTGAAGCCTCCTTCCCCTCGGAGACTCCTGGGGATCAGGTGTCGTTGATTGGTCACATTCGAGATGCGGCTGCATATATTGGAGAAGCTACACTGGATACCAGTCTAATTACCTCCAGAGACTCGGCTGCGGCAGTGTCCACTCGACGTTCCCTATGGTTGTACTCTTGGAAGGCGGATGCTGATTCTAAAAAGGGGAGATCTTGTTTAGCCCGGATCTGGACAAGATTGTTGACACATTGGCAAAATCAAAGTCGGCATTTCTACCTTCAGCATCTGTTTCCTCTAAACCGCAAACCTCTTGCTTTAGGTCCTTTCGTCTTCAAGGAAATCTCAAAGGACAATCATTTCCTAGAGGGTCGGATGCTAAGAAGGCCGCCAAACCCAGAAAACAGGCCTGGAGCACAAGACGTCCTGTTTCTGAACCAGAGGATAAACCCTCAGCCTAATGGGACGGCCCTCCCTTTGGGGGATCCCAGAGTGGGAGGCCGACTTCTTCAGTTCTCCCAGCGCTGGTGTCAAACCACCACGGATGCTTGGTTAAGAGAAGTGGTCTCTCAAGGTTACGCCCACTCATTATTTCGGAGACCTCCTCACGAGTTTTTCTGCACAGGCACGCCTTCAGACAAGAACAAGGCCTTACAGATCCAAAAAGCCATACAGTCCTTGCTGCAAGCAGGGGTAATTCTGCCAGTCTTGCTACTTCAGCGAGGGACTGGTTATTACTCTACTCTCTTTCTGGTTTAGAAGTCGAATGGGTCTCATCTTCCTATCCTCAATCTCAAATCTCTGAACAGATTCCTCAGGGTACCCAAGTTCAGGATGGAAACCCTACGTTCCATCATACTAGCTATACTATGGAACCTGGGGATTTTATGGTATCGCTGGATATTCAGGATGCATAACGCCCTCTCGCCAGTGTTTTCTCCGGTTTGCTATACTACAGCAGCACTTCCAGTTTCGGGCGCTACCCTTTGGCCTGTCCACAGCTCCAAGAGTGTTTACCAAAGTTATGGCCATCATGGCGGCCCATCTAAGGAGTCAGGGTATCCGACTACTCCCTTACCTGGACGACCTCCTTCTGTTAGCAGGTTCTCCAGAAGCGCTTTGCCACCACCTGCAAATGACAAATGCTTTTCTACAGGTTCACGGGTGGTTAAACAACTGGAAAAAGTCCTCCCTAATACCCTCAGAGGATGGTTCATCTAGGAGCCCTTCTGGATTTTCAACAGCAGAGAATCTTTCTGACTCCAGAAAAGATCTCCACGTTACAACTACAAGTTCGCAGATGCCTCCGCAGTCGCCGGGTGTCAGTCCACTCAGCGATGCAAGTTCTGGGATCCATGGTGTCCTTCGACATGGTGGAACATGCTCAGATTCATTCCAGGCCTCTGCAGGGGCTGATCCTCTCCAGGTGGAACGGACTACCCCACTGGATCAAAGCTCAGACAATGGTGCTCTCTCCGGAGGTGCGTCTGTCTCTGTCTTGGTGACTTCTCATCTAACCAAGGGTCGCCCCTTTTGGATCTCGGACTGGGTACTTCTAACAATGGATGCCAGTTTCCGGAGCTGGGGCACAGTGACCGGTCCGCATTGCTCTGCAGTCGAAACAATCCTTCCTATCAACATATTGGAACTCCGTTTTTTGTACAGGGCCCTCAAGCTGGCCGAGCACATACTTCACGGAAAACCCGTGCAGGTTCAGTCCGACAATGCCACCACAGTGGCTTACATCAACCATGAAGGAGGCACTGGAAGTTGGGCAGCAATGGCAGAAGTGTCACGCATTCTGACATGGGCAGAGTATCACCTCCCGGCCATTTTGGAAGTGTTCATTCCGGGAGTTCTCAATTGGGAAGCAGACTTCCACATCTGTCACAACGTGCATCCAGGGGAATGGTCTCTTGGTGTTTCAACTCCTAGTGGACAAATGGGGTCTCCTAGAGATGAACCTCATTGCCTCCCGACACAATCACAAATTACCACTGTACGGGCCCAGAACAAGAGATGCCAAGGCAACCTTGGTGGACGCTCTGTCAGTGAAGTGGACCTTCCAATTTGCGTACCTGTTTCTTCCAGTCTCCCTTCCTTGAGTTTTTCGGAAGTTCAAACAAGAAGGAGGCATGGTCCTGCTGGTGGCTCCAGCTTGGCCCAGGTGTCATTGGTACTGTACTCAGATCTTCAGAGTCTCTCCGTTGATACTCCGTTCCTGTTGCCGCAGACCTGGATTGTCTATCTTTGATGGCGTGGCTCTTGAGACATCCCTCCTAAGGTCCAAAGGATTCTATAGCTTTGTCATCCAAACGATGCTTACAGCGCGTAAGCCAGCTTCTGCTAGGATCTACCACAGAGTGTGGCATACCTATTTCCAATGGTGTCGTCCCAGAAATTACGACCCCCTGGTGTTTCGGGTTTCCAGATGCCTGGCCTTCCTTCAAGCTGGATTGGACCTCGGCCTCCGCATGGCCTCACTGTGCATGTCTCTGCTCTGGCAGTGTGGTTCCAACGTAGAATTGCTCCATTACCGGATATCCGCACCTTCCTCCAGGGTGCCTTCCAGATTCGACCCCCCTTTGTCCCCTCAGTGGCTCCTTGGGACTTGGCAGTGGTTCTTCGGGCCCTCCAAGTGGTTAACAGCAAAGACTATTTTTCCTTCTGGCTATTACTTCCGCTAATAGGGTGTCAGAGTTAGGGGCGCTCTCCTGACACTCCCTGTGGCCGGATGCCGGCCCCACATGTATAATGGCGGCCGTGGCACTGAAGGGGTTAACCCCCCTGCTGCAGCGCCATTTCTAAAAGGATAAAAGGCGCCAGGCACCCATTGTAAATGTGTACTCTGTGTTTTTAATGTTTTATATGCCGTGGCCTAGACTTGCTGCACTGGGGGAGTGTAGGTAGAGTGTGGCTGCACGCTGGGAGCCACTGCGACCAGCGCTGAAACAGTTATGGTCCCAGTGAGGACACAGTTTAAAAGCACACTGCACATGGTTTGTAATAAACTGTATTAAAATATATATGTATTACTGTAATACACTGAGGCTGATCTGCAATGCATTAGTGTATGAAGCAACGTATATTTAACTGGCTATGCACTATATGGTTTAAATGTATATTTTGTAGAGAAAATGCACTTGAATATGCCTGTATAAGACATGACAAGCTTGTGACTGCAGAAACTAGATGCTGATTGTGATTTCCTAGCAGGAGGTCTGATGAATAGGAAGACCTGTTGTGGTCAGTGAACTCTGGGCCTGATTCAGAGCCACTCATAAGCGGCCGCTCGTTCGCTCCGAGCGATGTTCGCACAACTGCGCATGCATATGGGTTGTAATTAGGGGTGAGCGGGTTCGGATTTCTGAAATCCGAACCCCCCCGAGCCCCCCCGATCCGAGGCAGATCCGAGTCAGGCTCGACTTTTCCCGCCTGACTCGGATCTGAAATCGAGGCAAAACGTCATCATCCCGCCTTCCGAGTCTCGCGGGTTTTGGAACCTATATAAGGTACCCGCGTCGGCGCCATTTTCTCACTCGGCTGTGGACAGTGAAGAGGGAGGGTGGGAGTTAGGGCTGGCTGGGGTGTGTAGTGTAGTGTAGTGTAGTGCAGAGTAGTGTTGTGCTGCGCTGTGCTGCTGTTGTCCACTACTTCAAAGTCCATAGGGGCTGGCTGTGTTGTGCTGTGCTGCTGTTGTTAATAGGGACTGTGTCCACTACTTCAAAGTCCATAGGGGCTGGCTGGACTGTGTTGTGCAGTCAGTTCTCCATAGGGGCTGTGTCCACTCCAAAGTCCTGTGCAGTGTCCCAGTCCTAAAGGGGTGCTGTAGTGTTGTCCAGGGGGTGCTCTGTCCATCAGGGGTGCTCCCCCCAAGTGCTAAAAAAATAATATTTTTTGTGTGTTTGTGAATTGTGTGCGCAGTAGCCGCACGTGCATCAACAAAGTAGTGCCAAGCGTGCGCCTGTGTCATAAGTAAAGGGCCGGCTGGCTCGACCGTTAAAGGGTGCTGTAACCCCCAAAGTACACTCCAGTCCAAACCAAAAAAATATATATTTTCTGTGTTTGTGAATTGTGTGCGCAGTAGCCGCACGTGCATCAACAAAGTAGTGCCAAGCGTGCGCCTGTGTCATAAGTAAAGGGCCGGCTGGCTTGACCGTTAAAGGGTGCTGTAACCCCCAAAGTACACTCCAGTCCAAACCAAAAAAAAAATTATTTTCTGTGGTTGTGAATTGTGTGCGCAGTAGCCGCACGTGCATCAACAAAGTAGTGCCAAGCGTGCGCCTGTGTCATAAGTAAAGGGCCGGCTGGCTTGACCGTTAAAGGGTGCTGTAACCCCCAAAGTACACTCCAGTCCAAACCAAAAAAAAATTATTTTCTGTGTTTGTGAATTGTGTGCGCAGTAGCCGCACGTGCATCAACAAAGTAGTGCCAAGCGTGCGCCTGTGTCATAAGTAAAGAGCCAGCTGGCTTGACCGTTAAAGGGTGCTGTAACCCCCAAAGTACACTCCAGTCCAAACCAAAAAAATATATATTTTCTGTGTTTGTGAATTGTGTGCGCAGTAGCCGCACGTGCATCAACAAAGTAGTGCCAAGCGTGCGCCTGTGTCATAAGTAACGGGCCGGCTGGCTTGACCGTTAAAGGGTGCAGTAACCCCCAAAGTACACTCCAGTCCAAACCAAAAAAATATATATTTTCTGTGTTTGTGAATTGTGTGCGCAGTAGCCGCACGTGCATCAACAAAGTAGTGCCAAGCGTGCGCCTGTGTCATAAGTAAAGGGCCGGCTGGCTTGACCGTTAAAGGGTGCTGTAACCCCCAAAGTACACTCCAGTCCAAACCAAAAAAATATATATTTTCTGTGTTTGTGAATTGTGTGCGCAGTAGCCGCACGTGCATCAACAAAGTAGTGCCAAGCGTGCGCCTGTGTCATAAGTAAAGGGCCGGCTGGCTTGACCGTTAAAGGGTGCTGTAACCCCCAAAGTACACTCCAGTCCAAACCAAAAAAATATATATTTTCTGTGTTTGTGAATTGTGTGCGCAGTAGCCGCACGTGCATCAACAAAGTAGTGCCAAGCGTGCGCCTGTGTCATAAGTAAAGGGCCGGCTGGCTTGACCGTTAAAGGGTGCTGTAACCCCCAAAGTACACTCCAGTCCAAACCAAAAAAAAAATTATTTTCTGTGGTTGTGAATTGTGTGCGCAGTAGCCGCACGTGCATCAACAAAGTAGTGCCAAGCGTGCGCCTGTGTCATAAGTAAAGGGCCGGCTGGCTTGACCGTTAAAGGGTGCTGTAACCCCCAAAGTACACTCCAGTCCAAACCAAAAAAAAATTATTTTCTGTGTTTGTGAATTGTGTGCGCAGTAGCCGCACGTGCATCAACAAAGTAGTGCCAAGCGTGCGCCTGTGTCATAAGTAAAGGGCCGGCTGGCTTGACCGTTAAAGGGTGCTGTAACCCCCAAAGTACACTCCAGTCCAAACCAAAAAAATATATATTTTCTGTGTTTGTGAATTGTGTGCGCAGTAGCCGCACGTGCATCAACAAAGTAGTGCCAAGCGTGCGCCTGTGTCATAAGTAACGGGCCGGCTGGCTTGACCGTTAAAGGGTGCTGTAACCCCCAAAGTACACTCCAGTCCAAACCAAAAAAAAAATTATTTTCTGTGTTTGTGAATTGTGTGCGCAGTAGCCGCACGTGCATCAACAAAGGAGCAGCGCCAAGCGTGCGCCTGTGTCCCATAAGTAAAGAGCCAGCTGCCTCATTTCTTAAAGGCTGGTGTAACCCACAAAGTGCACTACTCTCCAGCAAAAATAAAAAAATATTTTCTGTTTTGCCGCACGTATATATCAAATCGATATAACATAAATGGAGGACCAAACTTTCTCCGATAAAAATAAAATAGAGAAAGATCAAGAACCACTTCCTCCTAGTGCTGAAGCTGCTGCCACTAGTCATGACATAGACGATAACATGCCATCAACGTCGTCTGCCAAGGCCGATGCCCAATGTCATAATAGAGGGCACATACAATCCCAAATAACTAAGTTCAGGAAAATTACCTTGAAAAAAACATTTAAATCAGCTGAAGAGAAACGTAAACTTGCCAATATGCCATTTACGACACGGAGTGGCAAGGAACGGCTAAGGTCGATCCCTAGTATGTTCATGACTAGTGGTTCAGCTTCACGTGACGATGGAAGCCCTCCTCCCACTAAAAAAATCAAAAGAGTTAAGCTGGCAAAAGCACAGCGAAGAACTGTGCTTTCTAAGAAGATATCACAAATCCCCAAGGAGAGTCCAAGTGTGGTGGTGGTTGCAATGCCTGACCTTCCCAGCACTGGACGGGAAGAGGTGGCTCTTTCCACCATTTGCACGCCCCCTGCAAGTGCTGAAAGGAGCACCCACAGTCCACTTGCTGATATGCAAATTGAAGATGTCACTGTTGAAGTACAACAGGATGAGGATACTGGTGTAGCTGGTGCTGAGGAGGAGGAGGATTCTGATGGTGATGTGGTTTGTTTAAATCAGGCTCCGGGGGAGACAGTTGATGTCGGTGGGATGAAAAAGCCCATCACGGTCATGCCTGGGCAGAAGACCAAACATTCCACCTCTTTGGTCTGGCAATATTTCTATCCAAATCTGGACAACAACTGTCTTGCCATATGTACCTTATGTAAAGGTGGAATAAGTAGTGGTAGGGACGTTAACCACCTAGGAACATCCTCCCTTATACGGCACCTGCAGCGCGTTCATAATAAGTTACTGTCAAGTTCAGAAAGTTTGGCTAAGACCGTAAGCAGTCCAGGGACACCTAAATCCCGTTGTCCTGTGTGTATCCAAGCGCCTGCAAACCACACCGTCAACTCCCTCCTCGTCAATTTCCTCCTTAGTCAGGATCGGAAGTAGTCCTGCAGGCCATGTCACTGGCATGACTGACTCTCCTATCCGGGATTCCTCCGGAGGATCCTGCATTGCTATGCCTCCTGCTGCCGCTGCTGCTGTTGCTGCTGCTGGGAATCGTTCATCATCCCAGAGAGGAAGTAGGAACACCACTACTTTTACTAAACAATTGACCCTCCAACAGTCCTTAGCGAGGAGGATGAAGTACGACAGCAGTCATCCTGAAGCAAAACGTATAACTGAGGCCTTGACTGCTATGTTGGTGTTAGACGTGCATCCGGTATCCGCCATTAGTGCAGTGGGATTTAGACAATTGCTGGAGGTAGTGTGTCCCCGGTTCCAAATCCTATCTAGATTCCACTTCACTAGGCAGGCGATACCGAGACTGTACAGAAACGTCAGAAAAAGTGTCCTCAGTGTCCTGAAAAATGCTGTTGTACCCAATGTCCACTTAACCACGGACATGTGGACAAGTGGAACAGGGCAGACTAAGGACTATATGACTGTGATAGCCCACTGGGTAGATGTATCACCTTACGCAGCAACAGTAGCAGCGTCACCAGTCGCAGCATTTCAGAAACGCCAGCTCGTTCCAAGGCAGGCTATGCTGTGTATCACCGGTTTCAGTAAGAGGCACACCGCCGACAACCTCTTAGAGAAACTGAGGGAAATCATCGCCCAGTGGCTTACCCCACTTAGACTCTCCTGGGGATTTGTGATATCTGACAACGCCACCAATATTGTGCGGGCATTACATCTGGGCAAATTCCAGCACGTCCCATGTTTTGCTCACACAATAAACTTGGTGGTGCAGAATTTTCTGAAAAGCGACAGGGGTGTGCAGGAGACGCTTTGGGTGGCCCGAAAAATTTCAGGCCACTTTCGCCATTCAGCGACTGAATGCCGAAGACTGGAGCGCCAGCAAACACTCTTGAACCTGCCCCGCCATCACCTGAAGCAAGAGGTTGTGACGCGGTGGAACTCAACCCTCTATATGCTTCAGAGGATGGAGGAGCAGCAAAAGGCCATTCAAGCCTATACATCCACCTATGACATAGGCAAAGGAGGGGGTATGCACCTGACTCAAGTGCAGTGGAGAATGATTTCCGTGTTGTGCAAGGTTCTCCAGCCCTTCGAACTTGCCACACGTGAAGTCAGTTCAGACACTGCCAGCTTGAGTCAGGTCATTCCCCTCATCAGGCTTTTGCAGAAGCAGCTGGAGAAAGTGAAGGAGGAGCTAAGACGGAGCGATTCCGCTCGGCATGTGGGACTTGTGGATGAAGCCCTTCATTCGCTTTGCCAGGATTCCAGGGTGGTCAATCTGTTGAAATCAGACCACTACATTTTGGCCACCGTGCTCGATCCTAGGTTTAAAGCCTATGTGGTGTCTCTCTTTCCGGCTGACACAAGCCTGCAGAGGTGCAAAGACCTGCTGGTGAACACACTGTCAGGTGAAGCGGAACGTGACACGTCAACAGCTCCTTCTTCATTTTCTCCGGCAACTGGGGCTGCCAGGAAAAAACTTAGGTATCCTAAGCAACCCGCTGGCGGTGATGCAGGGCAGGCAGGACCAAGTTTGGACATCTGGTCCGGACTGAAGGACCTGGCAACAATTTCTGACATGTCTACTGTCACTGCATATGATACTGTCACCATTGACAGAATAGTGGAGGATTACATCGGTGACAGCATCCAAGTAGGCATGTCAGACAGTCCATACCTGTACTGGCAGGAAAAAGAGGCAATTTGGAGGCCCCTGTACAAACTGGCTCTATTTTACCTGAGTTGCCCCCCCTCCAGTGTGTACTCCGAAAGAGTGTTTAGTGCAGCCGGGAACCTTGTCAGCGAAAGGCGTAGGAGGTTGCTTCCACAGAATGTGGAGAAGATGATGTTCATCAAAATGACTTATCAGCTCTTCCTTGGAGACCAGCCTCCAGAACGTACAGAGGGACCTGTGGTGGTGGATTCAAGTGGGGACGAGTTAATACTTTGTGAGGATGAGGATGTACACACTGAAGAGGGAGAGGAATCGGTGGATGAGGAGGATGAGGATGACATCTTGCCTCCGTAGAGCCAGTTTGTGCAGGGACACATTAATTGCCAGCTTGTTTTGTGGGGGCCCAAACGAACCAATCATTTCAGCCACAGTTGTGTGGCAGACCCTGGCGCTGAAATGATTGGTTTGTTAAAGTGTGCATGTCCTGTTTATACAACATAAGGGTGGCTGGGAGGGCCCAAGGACAATTCCATCTTGCACCTCTTTTTTTTCTTTGCATTATGTACAGTTTGGGGCCTAGTTTTTCAAACTGCCATCCTGTCTGCCACTGCAGTATCACGCCTAGATGGGTCACGTGTTTGTGCCGCCCACTCGTGTCGCTTAGCATAGTCATCCAGCTACCTCGGTGCAACCTTTTGGACATAAAAACACTATTGTGAGGTGTGAGGTGTTCAGAATAGACTGGAAATGAGTGGAAATTAAGGTTATTGAGGTTAATAATAGCATAGGAGCAGAAAAACCTACAAATTCTGTGATTTTAGCTGTTTTTATGCTTTTTTTCAAAAAAATACAGATCCAAAACACAAAACCCAGAACCCAAAACACGGAAGGGTGGTTTTGGCAAAACCAATCCAGATCCAAAACACGAAGAAAGATCCAGATCCAAAACCAAAACACAAAACACGAAAAGTGGCCGGTGCACACCCCTAGTTGTAATACGCATGCGCGAACCATTCATTGCGGTCTGAAATTGTGTGCTCGCAAAATAGCGAATGCCTGCTAATTTGAGTGACAGAATGAGGCGTTTGTGGGTGGTAACAGGGGAAGGTGCTTGAAAATGGGGAGTGGTGATCCAAACGCAGGCGTGCCAAAAGGTCAAAATGGGCATTTTAAGGGTGTGCGTAATTAACAAAGCAGCGTCATCGACCACGTCACTTGGTTGTTTCTTAGCCTGAACTGTTCGCATGATTGCGGTAGGAAAATCCAACAACAAGCACTGCGAGCAGTTCAGATGCCTTTCGATGTGCTCGATTAATCAAATAAATAGCGGACATGACGTATGATGCGAGCAGCCAGGGGGCGTCTTTACAAAATAGCGAGCGCATATTTCGTTTGCTCGCTCAGACGTAGAGGCGTCAACAGACCGCAAAGAGCGAGCGCTCAATTTAAATAGCCGGCCCCTTTTTCTGAACGAGCGAGCGCAAATAGCATCTGGCTCTGAATCAGGCCCTCTGGCTGGAAGGTTTCTGTTTGAAGGTGTGAATGGTGTCATATGGCCAAACCCTTCAGTTACAGCATTTCCTTTGAAAAGACAATTTTTTTTAAGAACCATTTGGATGTCACTGAATGTGTCATGGTTGGGAATGCCAAACTGATTGATACTTCCATTGGGAAGGATGAATGTCATTTACTATTTCCTGTGAAATGTTAGATCAACATTTTAGGAGACAGTTATGCTATATGATAAATCAGTTTCTATTTAGGAAGCAACTGCTTTTAGGTGGTGGATTAGAAAGGAGGAAATTGGGTGACTCCTTTGAAATAATGAAGCAAGATGTTGTTAAATTATATTCTGTGAGACAGCCTGATTGGTTGAGTGGAACCCAGGGCAGATATACCCACCTGTAATATTGTGTGTAAGAATGATATAAAATGAGGGCCCGTGAGCCCTGTATGTGTACAGCCCTGTACATCTTTGAAAATCCTTTGTGGAGAAGAATTGCTGTTTGATTTTCTGTGTGATATTCCCCTTCAGGTGGAAGGGAGGGTCTTCTTTAAGACATTGAGCAATAAAACACCGTTTGCCTTTACTTCAATTGCCTCAATCCTGCGACCAACAGAATTGCGCCAAACGCTATTTTGTTCTCCGGCTGTTCTGGGTAAGAACTTAGCGTTTAAAAGTTCAAGCCCTCTGCCAAACTACCGTGCAGACCTGGTCCATTGCGAGGGATCAGGAGGAATTAGCCAACACCAATCAGGTGGTGTGGCCGCAGCTAATCAAATGCATACGGAGCATAAGCAGTTCCAAATGCAGATGGTAGAGTTTGGTGGTGGCAGCATCGTTATGCCCACGGCACAGTGGGCGGAGTCAGTGACAGGCGGTCACTGACGGTTAGTGGGAGTCCAAAAGCGCTAACTCGTGACCAGGGCTGGCCTAGACGAAAGGCGTCTGGTCACACTCCCCTTTTCTGATATTATGTTAATGTTCATACTACTCGGTCTGTGGGTCCCTCATGGGCAGCTCGCCATGCGCCTCGGCTGTTCTCCTGTGTAAGGCAGCCACGTGGTCTTCTGTCCAGACCTTCCTAAGGTTCTATGCCTTTGATACCTTCACCTCTCAGGATGCTTCCTTTGGGCGCCGGATTCTCCTCTCAGTGCAGGAGCATCCCCACCTTTAAAAGGACTGTTTTGGGACATCCCCAAGGTCTCCCTGTGGAGCCTATGGACCCTGAATAAGAGAATGAGAGTTATAGTAAGAATTTACCTTTGTTAACTCTCCTTCTTCGAAGTCCATAGGGTCCACAGGGCACTCGCCCTGACGTACCTGGCTTCATATGGGCTATGTGGCTGGTCACCGGCTTTCCATCTCCTTCTTTGTGAGAATGTGATTCTTGAGTGGATCAGTCTTCCTACTCCTTATCCTCCTCCAGCCTTTGGCTTATTATGAACTGAGGTGCCTCTGACTTGGGGCAGGGTATAGGGAGAGTGGACCAGTGCATCCTGGGAGCTGAAAGCTTTTAACTGCGTGGTGCCCGGATTCCGGATCCATCACCTACACCCCAAGGTCTCCCTGTGGACCCTATGGACTTTCGAAGAAAGAGAGTTAACAAAGGTTCTTACCATAACTCTCATTTTACTTTTACACTGGCCAAATAAACTGGGTTATTGCCATGTCAACCCAGGTCAAGGCTCAGTGGAAAAGGGGCAGGTTTGGATTCCAGGTCGAGTGACCCAGCCATCCAACCCGGGTAGCAAGCAGGATTGAACACAGGAATGACCCATGTAATTCTACAGTGTGAATGGGTAACCCGGGTCCTCTTAACACCCTATGTAAAGTTGGCTCACTTGGTGCTTGGAGATGTGATCTCCAAGCACCAGCAGAGGAGAAGCCTCGGCAATAACCCGGGTCCAGCTTGCAGTGTAAATGGGTTTCACGGCTTGAAACCTGTGTTCAGTGACCTTGGAATTTAATGTAAAAGGGGTTTCTTCAGGGCCCATAGGGATACCATGGGGTGTAGCTGTGGATAAGGACCGGACACCAAACAATTAAGCTTTCGACTACCAGGGTGCAAAGGTACCGCCCCCCTAAACTCTGCCCATGAGCCTGCGGCCAATCAGTTTTCTTGGTGTTCGTCAGGAGCTTGGATCACTTTTTGTAACAGTGGGATGCCTTTTGCAGCCCAAAGCTTTATTTTTATGATATCTAATTTTATTTATCTTTATTACTGAGTGCGCAGCATCAGACTGTACTTAGGACGTCTGTGCTGCCACTCCATCACCCCTTCGGGGCGGCAACTCCATAGCATCGCTTGGTGCTTTAGGCGGGCTCCCGGGTACCTTGCTAGTCGGTCCCGCAGAGGGCCCCAGACTGCAACTCGGACACAGGGGACAGGTAAGGTGGGATACCGCTTCCGGTGGCCTGCGGCTGGGCAGTCTTACCTCCGGTCTTGGGAAAGACCAAAGATGCTGAGAGTGAACACCGGCCTCATGGTGCAGGAATCCAGCGTCCTGGTGGTCAAAAATCAGCCAGGGGAGGTCAGCCTCTGAAACACCTAATCCTCTCCAGATGGAATGGGTTGCCCCATTGGATCAGATCCCAGACAATGATTCTCTCTCCAGAGGTTCGTCTGTCCCTCTCCTGGTGGTTACAGATGTACAACCTAACCAAGGGTCACCCCTTTTGGATCCCGGAGTGGGTACTACTTACAACAGATGCAAGCCTCCAGGACTGGGGCTCACTGACTGGTCAACACTCCTTCCAGGGCCATTGGACATCTGTGAGCCGATCCTGCCAATCAATGTATTGGAACTCCGAGCCATCTACAGAGCACTCACTCTGGCTCAAGACATTCTTCAGGGCAAGCCTCTACAAGGGCAGTCCGACAACACCACAGCAGTGGCCTACATCAATTACCAAGTATAGTAGGCACTCAGCATTGGCAGAAGTCTCACGCATAATTGCATGGGCCGAAAGTCACCTCCTGGCCATCTCCACTGTGTTCATTCCGGGAGTTCTCAACTGGGAAGCGGACTTCCTCAGCTGTCACGACGTGCATGCCGGGGAATGGTCTCTCCACCTAGAGGTCTTTCAACACCTAGAGGACAAGTGGGGCCTGCCAGAGGTGGACCTCATGGCCTCCCAACACAATCGCAAGCTGCCAGTGTATGGGTCCAGAACAAGGGACACTGAAGCAGCCTTCGTAGATGCCTTGTCGGTGAAGTGCACCTTCCATCTGGCATACCTATTCCCTCCAGTCTCCCTTTTTCATCGAGTCCTTTGGAAGTTCAAGCAAGACGGAGGCACTGTCCTGCTGCTGGCTCCGGCCTGGCCCAGATGACATTGGTACGCTGATCTTCTACTTCCTCAATGTCCAGACCTGTTCTCTCAAGGTACATGTCTACATCTGGACCTGGCCCATCTGTCTTGATGGTGTGGCTCTTGAGACCCTCCTAAGGTCCAAAGGATTTTCTAGCTCGGTGGTCCGACCTCTGCCTGGATCTTTCACAGAGTGTGGCACACATACTTCCAGTGGTGTGCTACCAGAAGTTTTGACCCTCAAGTTGTTAGGGTCTTCCCTGGCCTTCCTTTAAGCAGGATTGGACCTTGGACTCCACCTGGCCTCGCTGAAAGTGCATGTCTCTGCTCTGTCCATCTGGTTCAAGCGCAGAATTGCTCCAATGATTTATGTTCGCACCTTCTTTCAGGGTGTCTTTTGTATTCAACCTCCCTTCATCCCTTCAGTGGCGTCATTGGATTAGTCAGTGGTTCTCCAGCCCCTTCAGGGCCCTCCATTTGAAACCCTGGAATCTGTGGAACTCAAGTGGCTCACAGCGAAGACTCTCTATCTTCTTGCTCTTGCGTCTGCCAATAGGGTGTCAGAATTAGGGGCACTTTCCTATCGCTCCCCATTTCTGATCTTTCATCATACTGGGCTGTTCTTGACCTTCCCAAGGTTGTTTCTCATTTCCATATTAATGAGAAAATCGTAGTCCCGGCCTTCCAATCCCCAGACCTCTCAACAGATGAGGCCTCCTTGGATGTGGTCCGTGCTCTCAGGATCTACGTGGACTGTACAAGTTCTCTGCGGAAAACAGATTCCCTATTTGTCCTCTATGATTTTCACAAGAAGGGCTGGCCAGCTGACAAACAGACTCTGGCCAGATGGCTTCGCATGACCATCTCACAGGCTTACACACAGACGGGCCTTCCTGTCCCGGCTACCATCTCTGCTCCTTCCACTCACTCTGTTGGACCCTCGTGGGCATCTCGCCATGGTGCCTCAGCTGAACAGCTTTGTAAGGCGAACACGTGGTCTTCTGTCCACACCTTTCTTAGGTTTTATGCCTTTGATATCTTTGCCTCTCAGGATGCTTCATTTGGACACAGGATACTCCTTTCAGGAGCGTCCCCACCCTTGAATACTGCTATGGGACATCCCCATGGTATCCCTGTGGATCCCTATGGACAATGAAGAAGAAATGTTAACTCTCTTTCTTCAAAGTAAATAGGGTCCACAGGGCGCCCACCCTGATGCCCCTGGCTTCTCTGGTTTGGGTTTCCTGGTCACCGGTTTCTCTTCTCTTTGATGTGAGAGTGTGATTCTTCTGTGTGCCAGTCTTCCTTCTCTCATCTCCTCCTCCTGCCTTGGACTTGTTAACAAAGTGATTTGCCTCAGGGGCGGGGTTTAAGGGGGATGGGCCGTTGCATCCTGGCAGTTGAAAGCCTAACTGTTTGGTGTCCGGTCCTTATCCACCACCTACATCCCATTAGTGTTCACTCTAGCACTCTACCTCAATGGCCACACCCCTGAAAAGTGGGCATGGCTATTGAAAAGGGGGCATGCCTATAAGACGCGTCCTCTTTTCGTCATACTTGGGGGCGTGCCCGGCACTTACGGACACACCAGGCAGCCCCCAAGCGCTGCAGACAGGGAGAATAGATGCCGGGCACATGCGGCACATTTCTCCACCCGCGGGACACTGCGACCCGCGTGTGAAGATGGCACCCGCAGGCTGTGACGGCAGGGCACTTTTTGCCCTCCTGGAGGGCAGGGTGCTTTTTGCCCTCCAGAAGGATGGCAGGGTGCCGCACTAAAACTACCTAGCGGGAACGCTACCCCATGGTATCCCTGAGGACCCTGTGGACTTCGAAGAAAGAGAGTTAACAAAGGTAAGTTTTACCATAACTCTCATTATTACACTCTGTGGACATAAGTGGACACATTTGTGGCAGCCTTTGCAAAAGTATTTACTTTTTAATGTCTTTATTATATGTAACAGCACATAATATAGCATGTCACCAACACAGTGGCATTGAGTTACATATCACGTTCCTTAATGAAATTGCTTAGCGGATCTGTAGCAGAAACTACCTTAGATTCTGCTGAATTATTATAGTTGCGCTTGAGAATGGCGGAACCAGTTTATGAGTAAAAGGAGGTTGACGAACTGGGGCAGAGCCTTATTAACCCTTGACCAGGCCCCTTGACTTTCAGGTATTTGGGCATTCATCCCTGACAGCCTGAGCCTGGTACGTTAGGGTATTCCAAATAGTTGTAATATCTGTCTGTAGATTGTTTACAGTGTAACATCTACTGATCATGCAGTCACAAACTGGAAATGGGATGTGTAAGATAACCCTTGCTGGGGGGCCTCTTTCCATATGGCGTGCACACTATACATCTCCCTCACGCCGAAGGTGGTTGTCAGGGCTTTGGATGTCCTTCTGTGTGTGTTGTGGTGGTGTCTTACACTATGCACTTACCAGTAAGCTACAGTGTCTGTCCTGATGCATGCATTCTGGATATTCAATCCAGTAGCAGCTCTGCACTCGGTGGTGGTTCTCTAGTGGGTGGACAGAATCCTCGCAAGTGCTGTGGAATCTCCTGTCCCGTGTGTGGTGAGGTCTGGAGGAGTACTTCCTCCAGGCAGTGGTGACAGCCGCTGTGATGGCGGCGGTCACATGTCCTCTTATGGCCGTGTAACAACCCGGAGGCTAGTGCACTATTGGTCCGCTGTCTCCCCCCACCATTGTCTCAAAACAAACCTCAGCTGGCTACAAGTGTGCCTTGCGGGCTCCCTAGGCTTCAGCCTAGTCAGCCTTATTAATAATACGGCTCTGACTGGTGGGTTGCCATAGTTGAAACCCAAAGTGGCACTGATAGGAGCAAGTAAATAGTCCTACCAATACTTTGCTGCATGCTTTATGTATAATTTGACCATTTGGGAAATTAAAATAAAAAATCTAATAAGATTTAGAGAAGGTAAAGATTAATTATTAAAAGTGAACCAAACACCATACCTATGTGATTTATTTTTAAGGTATGCTGTAATTTTATTCCATTGGAGCCAGGTGCCATCTAGCTGCATTGATCATCTAGATATCTAACTTGTCTGTTTGTTCATCTAAGCCTTTTTATGAGATGGGCAGGAGGTTACCCGACTTATGTAAAGCGTCACAATCTTAGAGCATGACCACCAAATGTGGTTGAAGGAGCCTAAATTGAAACTGTCTCTCCTACACTGAGGGTGAAATGTATCAAACCTTCTAAATAGGGCAGATGGATAAGTTGACAATAGCATACAATCAGCTTCTAGCCATAATGTTATAGATTGTACTAATTGGTTGCTATATATAGACATTATTGCTATTATAATATACCTCATAGGAATTTTCTTTAATTTTTGTGGAGGTTTAGGAGCTAGAGACACTCTGTTGTATGCAGAACCGGATTAAGGGGGGAGGGAGGCCCCGGGGGCAAGTGCCCCAGGCAGCTTTGATTACAGCTATAGTGCAAAAGAGCACTGCTAACTGTAGAAATTGAAAAAGAGAGGGGGTTGGAGTCTGAGCAGGAAGGCAGGGCTACATAACACTGCAGTCAGTGCCAGTAGCAGCATGGGAAGGGGTGGAGACAGGAGCAGCTGCAGACAGTAGGTATGGGCATCGGTAGGTTAACCATCGATAGTGCCATAGGTGATTAACCTCGATGGTATGCAACCATTGACAGGGGAACCATCAATGGTTTCATCCACTGATGGTCAGCCCTGCTCTGTTACTAACTGAGCAAATCAGAGATAGGGGCTGAGCTTCACAGGTCATGTCGGGGTGGAGCTAGGTTCCCAACACCAAGTAGAACAATAAAACATTGGGGAGTTCTGTACCATCGATGGTGAACCATTGTGGTAAAACTATCAGTTGGTTAACTAACGATGGCTGTTAACCGTCGATGGCCATCCCTAGCAGACAAAGGGCCTGATTCATTATGGATCGCAACTGCGATTGCAATAGCGATTAGGCACACAGTCTCACTGCAACAGTATGCTAATCCACTGCGATCGCTATGCCATCGCAGCACAACATAAGGATGTTCACTTTACCTTACACACATCCGTAATCTTTAGCAAGACTGCGAAACCATCGGATATAATTGAGTACCATCGCAGCACCATGCACACTTGCACAAGCTCTGACCTTACTCAGGAATTGCTAACCTCATCGCATGCTATGAGTACTCAAGCTGCATATGGCATCGCAATGAATTTATGCACGCCCATGCAAAGGCGTTCAAACGCACTGGCACACCTGCGTTTCGCTGACCACCCCCCGTCACCTTCCACAAATTAAACTTCTTGTCAATCGGGTACACCCGTACTGGGCCCCAAGGTCCAGAGGGGCCCCGATGTCCATACGGGCACAAAGTGGGCCGCAGACGGCAGATAGTTCCTGATGATCCAACGTATATTTAACTGGCTATGCACTATATGGTTTAAATGTATATTTTGTAGAGAAAATGCACTTGAATATGCCTGTATAAGACATGACAAGCTTGTGACTGCAGAAACTAGATGCTGATTGTGATTTCCTAGCAGGAGGTCTGATGAATAGGAAGACCTGTTGTGGTCAGTGAACTCTGGGCCTAATTCAGAGCCGCTCGTAAGCGGCCGCTCGTTCGCTCCGAGCGATGTTCGCACAACTGCGCATGCATTGGGGTTGTAATTAGGGGTGAGCGGGTTCAGATTTCTGAAATCCGAACCCCCCCGAGCCCCCCCGATCCGAGGCAGATCCGAGTCAGGCTCGACTTTTCCCGCCTGACTCGGATCTGAAATCGAGGCAAAACGTCATCATCCCGCCTTCCGAGTCTCGCGGGTTTTGGAACCTATATAAGGTACCCGCGTCGGCGCCATTTTCTCACTCGGCTGTGGACAGTGAAGAGGGAGGGTGGGAGTTAGGGCTGGCTGGGCTGTGTAGTGTAGTGCAGAGTAGTGTTGTGCTGTGCTGTGCTGCGCTGTGCTGCTGTTGTCCACTACTTCAAAGTCCATAGGGGCTGGCTGTGTTGTGCTGTGCTGCTGTTGTTAATAGGGGCTGTGTCCACTACTTCAAAGTCCATAGGGGCTGGCTGGACTGTGTTGTGCAGTCAGTTCTCCATAGGGGCTGTGTCCACTCCAAAGTCCTGTGCAGTGTCCCAGTCCTAAAGGGGTGCTGTAGTGTTGTCCAGGGGGTGCTCTGTCCATCAGGGGTGCTCCCCCCAAGTGCTAAAAAAATAATATTTTTTGTGTGTTTGTGAATTGTGTGCGCAGTAGCCGCACGTGCATCAACAAAGTAGTGCCAAGCGTGCGCCTGTGTCATAAGTAAAGGGCCGGCTGGCTTGACCGTTAAAGGGTGCTGTAACCCCCAAAGTACACTCCAAACCAAAAAAAAATTATTTTCTGTGTTTGTGAATTGTGTGCACTGTGGCTGCACGTGCATCAACAAAGGAGCAGCGCCAAGCGTGCGCCTGTGTCCCATAAGTAAAGAGCCGGCTGGCTCATTTCTTAAAGGGTGGTGTAACCCACAAAGTGCACTACTCTCCAGCAAAAATAAAAAAATATTTTCTGTGTTTGTGTGCGCTTTAGCCGCACGTATATATCAATATAACATAAATGGAGGACCAAACTTTCTCCGATAAAAATAAAATAGGGAAAGATCAAGAACCACTTCCTCCTAGTGCTGTTGCTGCTGCTGGGAGTTGTTCATCATCCCAGAGAGGAAGTAGGAACATCACTACTTTTACTAAACAATTGACCCTCCAACAGTCCCTAGCGATGAGGATGAAGTACGACAGCAGTCATCCTGAAGCAAAACATATAACTGAGGCCTTGACTGCTATGTTGGTGTTAGACGTGCGTCCGGTATCCGCCATTAGTGCAGTGGGATTTAGACAATTGATGGAGGTAGTGTGTCCCCGGTTCCAAATCCCGTCTAGATTCCACCTGCATCCTCAAAGCAGCAGCGACAAGCGTGCATCTGTCTGTTAAAGGGTGGTGACACCCTCAAAGTGTGCTACACAAACAATAAAAATATTCTTCTTTTTTTTTCTGTCTTTGTGAATTGTGTGGGCTGTAGCCGCACTTGCATCCTCAAAGCAGCAGCGACAAGGGTGCGTCTGTCTGTTAAAGGGTGGTGACACCCTCAAAGTGTGCTACACAAACAATAAAAATATTCTTCTTTTTTTTTCTGTCTTTGTGAATTGTGTGGGCTGTAGCCGCACTTGCATCCTCAAAGCAGCAGCGACAAGGGTGCGTCTGTCTGTTAAAGGATTACATCGGTGACAGCATCCAAGTAGGCATGTCAGACAGTCCGTACCTGTACTGGCAGGAAAAAGAAGCAATTTGGAGGTCCCTGTACAAACTGGCTCTATTTTACCTGAGTTGCCCCCCCTCCAGTGTGTACTCCGAAAGAGTGTTTAGTGCAGCCGGGAACCTTGTCAGCGAAAGGCGTAGGAGGTTGCTTCCACAAAATGTGGAGAAGATGATGTTCATAAAATGAATTATCAACTCTTCCAGGGAGACCAGCCTCCAGAACATACAGAGGGACCTGTGGTTGTGGATTCCAGCGGGGACGAATTAATACTCTGTGAGGATGAGGATGTACACAACACTGAAGAGGGTGAGGAATCGGTGGATGAGGAGGATGAGGACGACATCTTGCCTCCGTAGAGCCAGTTTGTGCAGGGACAGATTAATTGCCAGCTTGTTTTGTGGGGGCCCAAACGAACCAATCATTTCAGCCACAGTCGTGTGGCAGACCCTGGCGCTGAAATGTTTGGTTTGTTAAAGTGTGCATGTCCTGTTTATACAACATAAGGGTGGGTGGGAGGGCCCAAGGACAATTCCATCTTGCACCTCTTTTTTTTCTTTGCATTATGTATAGTTTGGGGCCTAGTTTTTCAAACTGCCATCCTGTCTGCCACTGCAGTGTCACTCCTAGATGGAACCACGTGTTTGTGCCGCCCACTCGTATCTCTTAGCATAGTCATCCAGCTACCTCGGTGCAACCTTTTGGACATAAAAACACTATTGTGAGGTGTGAGGTGTTCAGAATAGACAGGAAATGAGTGGAAATTAAGGTTATTGAGGTTAATAATAGCATAGGAGCAGAAAAACCCACAAATTCTGTGATTTTAGCTGTTTTTATGCTTTTTTTCAAAAAAATACAGATCCAAAACACAAAACCCAGAACCCAAAACACGGAAGGGTGGTTTTGGCAAAACCAATCCAGATCCAAAACACGAAGAAAGATCCAGATTCATAACCAAAACACAAAACACAAAAAGTGGCCAGTGCACACCCCTAATTGAAACTGCGATCGCAATAGCGATTACGCACGCGGTCTTATTGCAAAGATATGCTACTGATTGCAATGCCATAGGCAGCCTAACATAAGAATATCCCCTTTACCTCCGTATTACATCCGTAATACTTAGCAAGACTGCAAAACCATTGGTAACATCGAGTACCATCGCAGCCTCACGTACACTTGCACAAGGTCTGACCTTACTCAGGAACTGCTAACCTCATCGCAGCAGTGCAAGCCCACAATGCGTATGGCATCGCAGTGGCTAATTTACACACGCCCATGCAACGGCGTTCAAATATACTGGCATGCTTTCTTTTCACTGACCACCCCCCGATCACCACCCCCAAACGGTACTTCCTGTTAATCACTCTGTAATGGATCTGTGTAGTCACTGTGATCGCAATCCCGATCGCAGTGGAGTGTCTGCACTACGATGCATATGTGGTAACCTTGACTTTATGTGGTAAGTAAAGAGTTTACCTTGTGTGTTGTGGTTCAATCTTCACTCGACTTACGGAGAGGTGAGAGTAATGGAAGCATATGAAGGGGTGACGAGGCAGCTTGTGGTTTTTATTTTGTGAACACAGGTTTATTAGGGAGTCGGCAGGGCACTTGCATAAATAACACTCCGCATTCAATGAGGCAGCCTTTGTATTGCATCAGTGGGGAAAACATCAATAATGAGATTACACATAAAAACAATGGCATTTGCACGGCACCATACGGATTGGTGTAATAATACTTCGGCAGTATGACCATACAATGTAAGGCAACTTTTACGTTACTATTCACAGTTAAATTCAGTATTGAGCATACATTCTTATCTCAAACGGTTGCACACTACAAGAAAACAATTCAGCAATGACGTCAGTACTAAACTAACTAACAGTTTCAATGTCCAGATGACCTTAAACACAAAACACTGTATTCCTACCCGTCTTCACTGCTGCAGCTGGTGGAGCTCTTATAGATCAGTTTTAGTTGACCACGGTACTAGTCCCACTTAGTGTAACGTTTGTTAGTATTAAATCTGGGAGGGAAGAATCGCCAATGTGTATATGGAAGTCCTGTACACAGTACAGCAATTCAGTCACTGAATGTTAATTCCACTTTTCTCTCTATAGGCACATTCAATTCTCAGGCAATCAGAAGGTTATTCAATATTCCTAGACAACTGTTACTGTAAAGTGTCCCGCAGTTCTATCCCAGGTTGAAGGGCTATATTATCTCCTTTAAGTAGTGTATTCCAGCTTTCAAGTATCAAAGAACCACTGTGCTGTGAAATAGGACAGTCTTGGTGTGATCCAGAAAGCATGCAGGGTAAATAGTGGTGAGCTTGGTCAGTGAAGCAGATAACTCCTATATCATAAAAGTGAAAGTAACACTGAGGTTCTGCTATTTGCAACAAGGTATGAGAAAGTCCAGTACTACTGAGTGTCAGTGCAGCTCTGCCTGTGGTGCAATCAATCTTCCACTCACCACTCCTGTAGTTACCTCTGGTGCAAGGCTATGTAACTTCTCCACTGCTGGAGCTGTATGTCTACACTGCAGTTAATCGGTGGCCATCTTGTGGTTGGCAGCATGGCAACTCAAAGCAAGTGTTGCTGCTGGCCTGCGGCCATCTTGTGGTTGGCAGAAAAAGTTATAAATCACAATAGGACAGCGCCTTCTCTTATAAGTAGTATAACTGAAATGAGGGTGCTGTGAAGTTACCCTATGATGGCTGCTGCTGTGGTATGGGGCAGGGAGGATGATTACCCTGTACTGCGTGTTGCCACTGTGGCTGTGTACCTCCACGAGCGGCTCTTGCTGCTGCGCTGGATGCCTTAATGGTGTGCTGCTCTTGGTCCCAACTTCCCACTGCTGTGGCTCGCCTGACCCGGTCTATCTTCCGCGGGTCCCCGGCGTCCACGCTCCCGGCTCGGCTGCTCCACACTCCTCTAGAGCTTTGCAGCTTGGCGGTCTCTGCCCGCTGTCCTCGTGCTGCACGCCACACTTCTCCTCAGCTACTGGCACGCCCTCTATAATTCACCCTCTTCTTCGCGGGCACCTGACCACACCCACCGCTTGAGAGACAGGACAGGCTCATCCAATCAGCACCAGCTGTCCCCTTGCTTCACACGTGCTGGGGAGATATGTATTAACTCCTTCCTTGCCAAAGGTGGTATTAACCCCTCACAGTCCTAGGGGCGTCCGTTTCATGGGTGTCACATCCCTCCATACTGAAATGATGCGTGTCCTCACGCTTGGTCCAATAATAAAGGGAAACAGAACAAAGGATAATTCCCAAATAACAGAGTATTGGCATCTGTAAGTCACAAATCCTGGGCATCAATGAACATAGGATGAATAGATCATGACCCTGACTACGCCTAACCATTAACTATCACACTAGCACAAATGTACACATAAATACAACATATCAATGTCAAACAGATTAGTGCAATCAGGAAAATATAAACCGTACTAAAGGTGCCTCTACCGACCTCTCTATTGTCTGTAACGTTTGGGCAGTATTCCTTGGGTGCTCCTGGTCGAGCGTCTCACTTCACCAATTTCAGGGACGTCTGCAATGACTTCCTCAACCACAGGCGGATGCCTCATTTCTGGGGTCGGGGAACCGGCCACGACAGGCCAATACATCCTCAGGACAAGACTCAATGGGTCATTTAGTATCGACAACTGATCTCGGGCTGGGTGTGATGGTGTAGAATCAGGTAGTAATTCTGGAGCTCTGTGATGGTTAGGGCACAATTTGAGTTGATCCCGATGTACAACTTTCGGTTGACCACCTTCTACCTTATCAATCTGGTACACGGCTATTTCAGCGTTGGGTATGCCGGTAACTACATATGGATCAGGCTCCCATTGCGAATCCAATTTGCTGTGCCGCCGATTATTTCGCCTTAGCACGACATCTCCTACAGTTAATGGTCTGGCATGTGCGGTCGCATCGTATCGATCCTTTTGTCGATCACAGATAGCATCCATACGTTGGTCCACAAGAGCTCGAGCAATCTGTAATCTTCGCTGGTGTTCTACGACCCAATCCCCTTGGAAGCAAGAATCTGTGGCATCATCCGAAGCCAGACCTAAGTGAACGTCAACGGGTAGTTTCCCAGATCGTCCAAAAAGCAGATAATATGGCGTGTATCCTGTGGAGCTGTGCACAGTGTTGTTGTAGACAAAGATCAGTTCTGCTAGCAGAGTGGGCCACTCACATCTTTGTGGAAGGGGTACAGCTCAGAGTAAATTTATCACAGTTTGGTTCATCCTTTCGCAGGCCCCGTTGCCCTGAGGATGGTATGCTGTAGTGTGTAATTTCACACACCCATACAACTGGCATAGTTCTTGGAAGAGTAGGGCTTCAAACACAGGCCCCTGATCCGTCAGAATACTAGCAGGGTACCCGTAGGGCCGTACAAATGCTCGCCAGACGATTTCTGCTGTCGTCTTTGCCGTGAGATCCCGAACTGGCAGTACAATGGCAAACTTGGTGTAATGGTCAATTATGGTTACAGCATATTGATATCCATTGCTACTTGGTTTTAGCTTCACATGGTCGATAGTTACGAGTTCCAGTGGTTGTCGGGTAACAATGGGGTGCAGCGGTGCTTTCTCTTCTGATGGAGCCGGTCTACGTGCTGTGCATATGTCGCAAGATTTGCACCAGTCTTCCACATCCTGATGCATATTCCCCCAGTAAAATCTTCGACGTAGGGTCGCCTCGGTCTTTTGACAGCCGAAATGGCCAGAGTGATCATGATAGGCCCGTAGGATAAGATCGATTTTTGCAGGGGGCACCACCAACTGCTCAATCAACAGATGTGTCTTTGGATCTGTGCTCTGTCGTAGCAATAGGCCTCTTTGCAATGTCAAACGGTCCTTTTGCCGCCACAATTGGATTAGGTCCGGGGTTGCAGCTTGTCTCTGAATTTGGGTCAACCCCTGACGAGAGGCCAGCAACTGTTTCACCCTTTTTAAGGTTGGGCTTGCGTCCTGCCAGACAGTCCAATCTCCTTCCATCTCCACGCCCTGATCTTCCTGCACTCTCGCAGGGATGGGAACCATAGCTTTCTGTTCCGGTGCTCTTCTTTTCAAACTGAAGTTGGGAGTTTCAATCTGCTCCCACCTGTCTATTCCTTCCAATTCACTTTCGCCCATCTGTAGCCGAGAGAGTGCATCGGCATTCGCGTTACTTCGCCCACTTCTGTATACTACTTTGAACTGGTAGTTGGCCAGTCATGAGGACCACCTTTGTTCCAAAGCTCCTAGAGGGGTGGTGGCTTGATGAGCCAGTGGGTTACAGTCCGTATAAGCTACAAACGGTGTTGCCGCTAGATAGTCTCTGAATTTTTCTGTCACTGCCCACACCAAGGCAAGAAACTCGAGTTTGTAGGCGCTGTAATTGGCGTCGTTCCATTCGGTGGGACGTAGACTGCGACTAGCGTAAGCGATCACACGCTCTTGATTTTCCTGAACTTGGGCAAGTACAGCTCCCAACCCTTGCTTGCTGGCATCTGTGTACAGCCGGAATGGGTGGTTGTAATCTGGGTAGGCCAGCACAGGGGCCTCTGTCAGGACTTTCTTCAGTAGGTCGAAGGCTGTCTGTCGTTCAGTCGTCCACTCAATGGGAATTCGTTTGTTATACTTATCCTTAGGGATCCCTCGTAGAATTTCTAATAGAGGGTCGGCGACTTTGGCAAAGTCCTTCACAAACCGTCGATAATATCCTACAAATCCAAGGAACCATCGGACATCTTTGATTGTCAGCGGGATGGGCCATTCCAATACCGCTTTCACCTTTTCGGGGTCCGGGGTCACACCCTCAGGGCTTACAATGTGACCTAAGTACTGAACTCGGGGCTTGAGCAGGTGGCACTTGGATGGCTTCAGCTTCAGACCGAATCTAGTCAGCTGTTGGAAAACCTCCCGTAAGTGTTGCAGATGGTCAGAGTAGGTTTTTGAAAAGATGATAATGTCATCCAAATATAGGAGAACCACATCGAAATTCCTATGGCCTAGACAATGCTCCATCACGCGTTGGAAGCTGGCGGGAGCATTGCATAAGCCAAATGGCATACGGTTGAATTCATAGAGCCCCATTGGTGTGACGAAGGCAGTCTTCTCCTTGTCCTCTTCCTTCATCTGAACCTGCCAGTAGCCGCTGGTCAAATCTAGGGTTGAGAAATATTTGGCAGATTTAAGCGCCGTCAGAGACTCCTCAATTCGGGGTAGAGGATAGGCATCCTTATGTGTGATAGCATTTAGCTTCCTGTAGTCTACACAGAATCTTAGCTGGCCATCCTTTTTGCGAACTAACACCAATGGGGCTGCCCATGGGCTGTGACTCTCTCGGATGATGCCATTGCTCTTCATGTCCTCCAACAGTTGCCGTATGGGCTGATATAGCGCTGGTGCCAATGGGCGATGCCGCTCCTTTATGGGTGGGGCATCCCCTGTCAGGATACGATGGTGTATCTCCTTCACGATACCCAGATCTGTAGGGCTATGGCTGAAAGTCTCAGCATTATTCTTCACAACCTGGAGGATTCCGGCCTTATGGTCTCTCGGTGTGCTGCCATCCCCTACCTGAATCTCTGTCCACCATTCATCTTCCTGCTCGTCAGCTGTACTACTCTCCGTGGTTACTTGACACTGATTAGCTTGTAAGGATGGATATACGACATCTTGAAATGAGGTCCACAACAATCGGGCTTAATTAATGATTGCGTAATTATGGGGATTTAAGATCCACACTGGGACTCGTCCGTTCTCCACAGTGACTAGGGTACTGGCTACTACCGCCTCCTGGCGAGCGGACGTTAAACAGGGTTCTTTTAAGGCCTCATAGCTTCTGCCAGCTGATCCGCATCGTGCCTTGCCCCAGAGGATGGTCTCTGAATTGGGTTGCAATTTGATGGGCTTACTATCCATTAGTCTAACCTTTCCAATCTCTCCCTCACTATGGGCGAACCTCTGATGACCTTGAAGCACCCCGATAGTCTTCTGTATGATTCTTCGCTCCCCGGTGACCAACTGAGACAATTCACTCCTTAGTGTGGCCAATAGCTCCTCCGGACATTGCTGTAAGACGTTCATTCCTAGAATCACCGGTGCTACTTTAGCTTCACTGCTCTCAGTGATCAGACATCCCTGTAGTGGAAGGAGGGTTTCTCCGATCTGCATATTAGCCTCCCAGTACCCCACGCAGGAGATCCCCAGTCCGTTACTAGCAATTAGTTGCAGCCATGAGGGAGGTGGCATCAGCAACTGCCCCTCCTTCCAATAGCGTTGAAAAGCAGGTAGCTGTATGGTGGTGATTTGGGATCATGTGTCTAACATGGCCAAAACTTCCACGCCGTTTATGACAATTGGGATTGTCGGATACGTCCCGACATACCGGGGCCACCAATCTTCAGGATTCGGGTCTACTCCTGTTCTCCCCGAGGCTTGACCCCGACCCTCGGGGTGTTGCAGTTTAACGTCTCCTCTTGCCTGCAGTGTCTCTCCACATGACCTGCCTCCTGGCACTGCCTGCAGATGGGATGGCCTTGAGCATCAAACCGATCTGTTGATCTTCTCCCTTGTCCCCGGGGTGGTTCCCACCAGTCATCAGCCCTTTGTCTTCTTGGCCGCCACCGCGGCTCTTCATAATCTGCCGGTTGGGATTGAGCTAGGCTATGCACCTCCCTACGTATCTCTGCCATTCCCAATGTCATTTCTTCCATCTGTTTCCTCAACAGTTGTATTGGGTCAGGGGATGGCAGCTGCAGCCCAAGGGAGGTGGGGTTGGTTTCTTTTGGTGCCTGACATGCATTCCATAAGCCAGCTTCTGCCGAGTAGGACTGACTTGGTAATTCTGGGAATTCCGTATTATGCTCTTCGACCGTGCCCAACATTTTGATAGCCGCTTCTTTAAAGTCTAAGAAAGTATGCGTCGGAAGTTGTAGTCGCAGTAGTCGCAGTTGAACTCGTGTTCCTTCTCTGTTAACTCCTTCTATCAATTGGGTGACCAAGGTCTCATCCGGGTTCCTGACTTCTTCCTGATCGACAGCCTGGATTGCCCTCAAGGCCTCCTGCAGGGTGAGGGCGTAGTCACGCAGACTCTCCCCAGGTTTTTGTTTACAAACATATAACCTCATTTTCAAGGTGGATAAGGTACAGGCATCAAAAGTGGTCGCCAGTCGTTTAAGGACTTGTTCTACGTTCTGTTTTTCTCTGGTGGGCCAGGACGTCACTTCCCTGAGTGCCGAATTCTTCAATTGCCCAATGAGTATCTCGACCTGCTGCTGATCATTTAGCGGGTACAAACGGAACATAGAGGTCATCTTCCTTTTAAACTCGGTGAGAGTGCTTCCTTCTGTGCCATGGTCCTCACCAGAATACGTGGGGAGCCACGGGGCTCCGAAGTAATAGGGGAGCATGATAGGATTGATCTGTGCCACAGGTGGGTTGATCGGTGCTCCTGCGCCAGCAGGCGGTACTGCCTGGGCTGGTGGATCGGTCGACATGGCTCGTCTATACTTCCAACCTTCTCACTTTGGACTCCATTAATCCTGTTCGTGACGCCAGTTGTGGTAACCTTGACTTTATGTGGTAAGTAAAGAGTTTACCTTGTGTGTTGTGGTTCAATCTTCACTCGACTTACGGAGAGGTGAGAGTAATGGAAGCACATGAAGGGGTGACGAGGCAGCTTGTGGTTTTTATTTTGTGAACACAGGTTTATTAGAGAGTCGGCAGGGCACTTGCATAAATAACACTCCGTATTCAATGAGGCAGCCTTTGTATTGCATCAGTGGGGAAAACATCAATAATGAGATTACACATAAAAACAATGGCATTTGCACGGCACCATACGGATTGGTGTAATAATACTTCGGCAGTATGACCATACAATGTAAGGCAACTTTTACATTACTATTCACAGTTAAATTCAGTATTGAGCATACATTCTTATCTCAAACGGTTGCACACTACAAGAAAACAATTCAGCAATGATGTCAGTACTAAACTAACAGTTTCAATGTCCAGATGACCTTAAACACAAAACACTGTATTCCTACCAGTCTTCACTGCTGCAGCTGGTGGAGCTCTTATAGATCAGTTTAAGTTGACCACGGTACTAGTCCCACTTAGTGTAACGTTTGTTAGTATTAAATCTGGGAGGGAAGAATCGCCAATGTGTATATGGAAGTCCTGTACACAGTACAGCAATTCAGTCACTGAATGTTAATTCCACTTTTCTCTCTATAGGCACATTCAATTCTCAGGCAATCAGAAGGTTATTCAATATTCCTAGACAACTGTTACTGTAAAGTGTCCCGCAGTTCTATCCCAGGTTGAAGGGCTATATTATCTCCTTTAAGTAGTGTATTCCAGCTTTCAAGTATCAAAGAATCACTGTGCTGTGAAATAGGACAGTCTTGGTGTGATCCGGAAAGCATGCAGGGTAAATAGTGGTGAGCTTGGTCAGTGAAGCAGATAACTCCTATATCATAAAAGTGAAAGTAACACTGAGGTTCTGCTATTTGCAACAAGGTATGAGAAAGTCCAGTACTACTGAGTGTCAGTGCAGCTCTGCCTGTGGTGCAATCAATCTTCCACTCACCACTCCTGTAGTTACCTCTGGTGCAAGGCTATGTAACTTCTCCACTGCTGGAGCTGTATGTCTACACTGCAGTTAATCGGTGGCCATCTTGTGGTTGGCAGCATGGCAACTCAAAGCAAGTGTTGCTGCTGGCCTGCGGCCATCTTGTGGTTGGCAGAAAAAGTTATAAATCACAATAGGACAGCGCCTTCTCTTATAAGTAGTATAACTGAAATGAGGGTGCTTTGAAGTTACCCTATGATGGCTGCTGCTGTGGTATGGGGCAGGGAGGATGATTACCCTGTACTGCGTGTTGCCACTGTGGCTGTGTACCTCCACGAGCGGCTCTTGCTGCTGCGCTGGACGCCTTAATGGTGTGCTGCTCTTGGTCCCAACTTCCCACTGCTGTGGCTCACCTGACCCGGTCTATCTTCCGCGGGTCCCCGGCGTCCACGCTCCCAGCTCGGCTGCTCCACACTCCTCTAGAGCTTTGCAGCTTGGCGGTCTCTGCCCGCTGTCCTCGTGCTGCACGCCACACTTCTCCTCAGCTACTGGCACGCCCTCTATAATTCACCCTCTTCTTCGCGGGCACCTGACCACACCCACCGCTTGAGAGACAGGACAGGCTCATCCAATCAGCACCAGCTGTCCCCTTGCTTCACACGTGCTGGGGAGATATGTATTAACTCCTTCCTTGCCCAAGGTGGTATTAACCCCTCACAGTCCTAGGGGTGTCCGTTTCATGGGTGTCACACATACACATGCGGAGAATGCAACAATCCGCCGATTGCGTGCATAATTGCAGTTCCGATCACTGCTGAATCAGGCCCTTAGTTACCAGCTACCTGCATTTACAAAGTGTGTCTTTATCTGACTCAGGGCCTGATTCAGCAAGGATCGCTGTTCTGCTTATACGCACGCAGCGCAGTTGCTAATATCAGCGGTGATATGTAAATGTTTGCATTCGCATTGCGATCGCAGCCTAACATAAAGATGCCAACTTCCCCTTACTCACATCCATACACTTGGGCAACACACCGAAACAATCGGTAACATCGGACCCATATGCACAGTTAAGGCAGGTCAGACCTCACTCAGGAATTGCTTACTTCAGCGCACATTACGAAGCCTCAGGCTGCGTATGGTTTAGCAGTGGCTGATATAAGCACGCCCCTGCAACCCCGTCCCAATGCACTGGCATGCCTGCGTTCGGCCAAACACCCCCCCCCCATCGCCACCTACAAACGGCACTTCCTGTCAATCACTCTGCCATGGGTCTGCGTATCCTCTGTAGTCGCAGTACCAATCTCAATAGCTAGTTCGCGCACTGCGATGCATGCGCAGAATGCAACAATCGGCTGATTGCATGCGTATAAGTAACTGCAATCCTTGATGAATCAGGCCTTCAGTCTGCAATTACCTGCACTTACTAGTACATACTGCAGTTGACTCAATTTCGAGCTAACTGCATTGCAAGTGCATTCTGCATCCTATTTAGTTGAGATGAGCGGGTCCGGTTCTCCCTACAAATGTTGAGAAATGAAATAAATCCCAAGGAGAGTCCAAGCGGGGTAAGTCATTTTGCAATGACTTCCTGAGTTTTTTTAAAAGGTTGTTTGTGGTATGCCTCTTAGTGAAGCCGGTGATACACAGAGTAACCTGCCGCTGAATGAGCTGCTATTTCTTAGATGCTGCTGCTGCTGTTGGTGCCGCTGATGGCAATACACCTACCCAGTGGGCTGTTACTTTCATGTAATGTTGCGTTTGCAGTTTATAAAACTGCCATCCTGTCTGCCACTGCTCTGTGACAAATATTTCATAGATGTCCTATATTTTTTTAAACTGCCATGCTTTTGTGCCGCTGCTCTGACGCTTCAATTTTTTTTGTTTCATATTGTATTTATTTCAGCTAAAATCCCAAATAGGTATACTAATGTGGAAAGCCATGCTGGGATCAAGTGGCTGATCCCAGCAACAGTGGCCAGTGAGGATGATGTGTCTGACACCTCCGTAGCCGGCGCTAAGACAGTGAGTTTGTCCCCAGTGTTGGCGGTGCAGAAGCGGCAGGTTCCTGGTGAAGGGACCACCTGGTCTTTTTCACCAGTGCCGGTGGTAAAGTGGCGGCGAGTGAAGCTCGGCTCCTTGAAGCGGCATCGGGTCCATAGGGTGTTGAGCTCGGGCCACGAGCCAAGTCCAGCAGCCTATAGGAGGCAGATGCAACGTGCCAATAACGCCTCACCGCGTCATAGCCACGCACACTCGTGCCTTCTTATAATAGACGCCGCAGAGCGGGAAGAGTCAGTCCAACAGCGAAGAGTGAGGAGAGAAGACCTCCTAAAGAAAAGAAGAGTGAAGCCGTGGCAAGAGTTCCTGCGGCTGCGGAAGAGGCCAGAAGACGACACTGTCAAGAAGGAAGATAGGAGGCACCGGATGGAGGAAGAAAAGAAGAGGTGGTGCCGCTGGCTAGGACGGGCCAGTGGGAGAAGAATGCGGCTGAGGACCGGAGAGGACTGCGGGGGTGGAAAGTGAAAGAGCTGACGAAGCTCTCCTCCGCAGCCTCTTCCACCATTCAGGTAGGCCCTCCATGAGGCCTACCATTAACCCCTCCCAAGACCACCAGGGTTGTCGGGCACTAGGCCCATGGGGTAAATTCAGGCAATAGGCTTGTGGGCATATAGGCGGGCACTAGTACCGGGTGCCATAGGGGGCAATAGGCCCTTTAGATTATAAATTAACCCCTTTTAGGAGTGAGTGACATGGGTGTTAGACCCAGTTCACTAAAAGTGCAAATAGGCGGGCCAACCTACATATTAAGTGGCATGGGCATTAGGCCCAGGCCATTAAGTAAGCACCTCCATTAGGCAGGCCCATAGGCCTGAAGCCTCATAAAAATAAAAGGGGATTCTGGGCAGTAGGCCCAAGTCCCTCCTGTGCCCTGCAGTAGGCAGGCATAAAGCCTGAACCCCCGGTAAGACCCTGGGCGCTAGGCCCAGGGCGCTGAGTTTGTTCAGTGGGTCTGTGCAATAGGCCCAGATCACTGGGATAATAAGTAGGTATCCCCTGCATAAATGTGCAAGAGAGTTGTGAGTTGCTGTATAGCACTAACCCTCATTGGTACCCCGTGGAGAGCTGTCAGGCTCCCACGGAAATTACGTGTTTCTCAGTCACATAGGTGAGGAGCTGACCAGCTCTAGTTAAGCAGGATTAAAAGGGTAGCACATAAGTTATTGGTCTGTGGATATCTTGGAATTGTATAAATCTGTCCTTACTATGTATATGGAATGTTGTGCCGTGCAGAGTAATTAATGTAGCCCTGTTACCAACTATTGCATTTGCAGATTGTATTACACCACACACATAGTTTGTTAGGCCGGTGAGTTAGGGCCAGTATTAATGTAGATAGGTGTATTAGTGTCACACACTGCTAGAGCAGGAAAGGGCCCTGCATGGCGTATTATTCTCTCCCCTACAGGGATCTGTGTGTGGGATCGAGCGGGACGAAACCCAAGGGTACTACCGGTGAGAACCTTTGTATCTGTCTGTTTTTTGCTGTCGGTTTGTTTCTGCCTATCCTCCTTTCTTCCGGAGCATACAGTGGACTCTGGTGCAAGGTTGAGTCTTCACCTGGTGCGCGAGTACCTATAGGTGAAATTCAGGATCTGAGGCCAAAAGTGCCAGTGATGATCCTCATTTAAATACGAATCTTTTGTGTAGTCCTTGGTATGGTAGGGCGTGTCGGTCGGTGTTGAGGAAGGATGGTTCTCACGTCATCTCCTTCCGCCTAGGTGTCGAAGCCGGATAATTGGCTGAGACAGGATCGGTTTAAAATTAAATCTACACGATGCCATTTTGCCAATGGCAATGAGACGCCATTTTGCGACTGGCCGCCCAGAGCCATTTTAGTGACTCTCGCCCATTATAATTACATACGGCGATGCTATTATTTAGTGACGTGCGATTCCCAAGCAATAGAAAGAAGTTAAAAGTCCTCACTGTCACAGTTGGTGCTAGTGAGTTACCTGTCTCAGGTGATGAACTGGAAACACTGGAGGCCGGCTGGACTGGAACCATGGATAACATGAATAGCTCTTTTAATATAAGAAGTGGGTAGCAGTGAGAACTGCCTTTGGTGATGAGTGACTAGAACTGGAAACTTGAAGCGTTGGAGTGAGACCAGAAGGAACTTGGAGGGACCGGACTGGGACTGGCAGGTAGGCTGGCTGAGCTGGTCGGGGTACCAGTAGATGAGCTTGCAGACGGATGGTAGCATGGAAGCTACTTGTTGTGGCTTGGGAAGTCATGGGTAGATGGTAACTGGGTGGCTACGTGGAGCGGCTGGATAGCCATGGCTAGATGCTGGTAGCTGGGTGGCTACGTGGAGTGGCCGGATAGCTGTGGGTAGACGCTGGTAGCTGGGTGGCTATGTGGAGCGGCCGGATAGCCGTGGGTAGACGCTGGTAGCTGGGTGGCTACGTGGGGCGGCCGGATAGCCGTGGGTAGATGCTAGTAGCTGGGTGGCTACGTGGAGCGGCTGGATAGCCATGGGTAGACGCTGGTAGCTGGGTGGCTATGTGGAGTGGCTGGATAGCCATGGGTAGAAATGGTAGCGTGGAAGCTACTTGGTGCGGCCTGGGAGCCGTGTGGAGAAGCTGGTAGCGTGGAAGCTACTTGGAGCGGCCTGGGAGCCGTAGGTGAGAGATGGTAGTGTGGAAGCTACTTGGTGCGGCCTGGGAGCCGTGGGTGTGAGATGGTAGCGTGGAAGCTACTTGAAGCGGCCTGGGAGCCGTAGGTGAGAGATGGTAGCGTGGAAGCTACTTGGTGCGGCCTGGGAGCCGTGGGTGAGAGATTGTAGCGTGGAAGCTACTTGGAGTGGCCTGGGAGCCGTAGGTGAGAGGTAGTAGTGTGGAAGCTACTTGGTGCGGCCTGGGAGCCGTAGGTGAGAGATGGTAGCGTGGAAGCTACTTGGTGCGGCCTGGGAGCCATGGGTGAGAGATGGTAGCGTGGAAGCTACTTGGAGTGGCCTGGGAGCCGTAGGTGAGAGATGGTAGTGTGGAAGCTACTTGGTGTGGCCTGGGAGCCGTAGGTGAGAGACAGGTAGCATGGATAGCTGAACGCAGCAGGCTTACGGATAGCACTGGTCTAGGAACCAGCAGGAGCCTGGGACACACTGGTACTCAGAGGTACAGCTATAGCACAAGTTGTACACCACGGGATGTAATGAGATGTTCAAGCACTGAGTGCTATTAGAAGAGGATCTATATACCTAGAGTCTGGCAGCGATTGGTGGATACAGACAGGTGGTCTGGCAGTGGCATTCAGAGTGGAGCACAAGGCACAACATGCAGAGGGAGTAATCATCTCTGCAGCCCTTGAGAATCAGGACCACACCTGTGATTCCAATTAAGACTAGCAATGCTCACAGACAGGGCAGAGTCCAGGTGATTAATCAGTGTGGGGAGGAGAGCAGTCTGCACACACAGGGTTGTCACAGCCAGCATGATTCAGCCAGAGCAGATCTCCAAGGGGAATTACAAACACAGATCCATGGAGCAGCTGGCAGAGGTAAGTCTCAAAAGGTAAAAACTAGCCAGGATTGTGACACTCACCACATAAATACAGACAGTCACTAAAACATAAAATTATCAACCCTGCAAAACACGTACCATGGTGTACTCCACAAACACGTGGTCGCACAATGCTAACTAGCGTCTTTTCTCAATTCCCCAATACTTACACACTGCACACTTACATAAAAAGGGTTCCCTAGACATTAAAGTGTAATATTCAAGGTTTATTCCGTATTATTAATGTTGTGAAATAAATGTGATTTGATATCTAAGGTTTAGTACATGGTAAGCAGACGATGTTTGGTGTTGTACTGATCCACTGTGTCTTTGTACATTTCCGGTACCATCGGTGAGAAGATCGCAACATGTGTCTGCAAACTATGGACTATAGAGAGTTAAACATTAAAATGTAATTTGTAATGTAGCCAGCTTAGATTTATTATGCAGCGGGAAACAGGACACAAAGAGCTGTTGGAGGCTGGATTGTGTCCATTCGAATTGACTTATGAACTATACTGTTACAGAAGACCCAGGAAGAAGAACCAATGGAATCATGCCAAACTGTTCTATTGTATTGCCTATCTCTGTAAGAGTATATATGTGGGCTCTCTAAACCTGGATGCCAGTCTGCTTGCTTTGCTGTTGACGGAGGTTTCTATTTTGGTGCCGGTATCTGGGTCCAGAGCACGTGTGTATGTAACACCTGTACCTTGGGTCTGTATGATTTATTTGCGCTAATTGTATTTAGATCACAGCGTGTTACCATCTGTTTTTATATTGAATAATAACTTTTTGTGCTTTGGAACCACACTCAAAGTCTGAAAGCATTTATTTACTGTGCGACTCATAATGCTAAATAGCAACAATTTTAGAAGGTATAGACAGGCAGGAATCGATATAGGTCATCGTGTCCATGTCCTGTTTGGAATTCCAGGACCGTCTGATCAACATGCGGCCTGAAGGTGTGACGTCAGGTAAGCCACAAGGTTACACCTGCATGGCAGCAGGCACCACACCGCACACCTCTTACACTTTCAAAATACTCATGCCATTTTTCAACCTTGATTTGTAGATACTAACCTGGTGGGCTTGCTTTTCCTTGATCATAACAGCTATGTTTGGTCAGATGCCAGAGAGGTTTAGTACCAGACTTTTAAATCCCTCTGCCCCCTTCCTGTTTAGAGCTTCCATTTTGTGTGCTTCCACAGACAGCATCTCCTGCAATGCCCCTTTCATTTAAAAAAAAATTGCGGAACCACCAAAGAGCTCAACTGGGGCAAGGACTGATGTGAATGATTTCAATATTTTTTGTATTTTTTGTAAATTCTCCCCTTCTCCTCTCCTCCCTCATAAATTTCCTTTGGAATCAAAATATTAAATAAAATTTACTACGAGTCAACCCTTCCTTTCCGTGCCTTCAACTACATACATACTCCAACTCCCTCAGGCCTCTTTAATAATAAAAACATTTGTTTCAAGATGTGCCATGTTGGAAGTTGAAATACCAGCAGCTGCTGCAATCTTTCACATGCAGTTGCTGAATTCCAAAAATGTCCAAAAATATTTATGGCCACAGACAGCATCTCCTGCATGCCCCTTTAATTTTAAAAATTATTCTGAACCACCAAGTTGATTTTGTGGGCAAAACATGGGTCATATTATTCACCCATGCTCTCCCCTCCTTCCTCATAAATTTTAATCAAACCTTCCTTTGCCTGCCTTCAACTACATACATACTCCATCTACCTCAGGTCTCTTAAGTAATGAATACATATGTTTCCTTATGTGCCATGTTGGAAGTTGAATTGCCACGTGTTTGTGCCGCCCACTGCTGCCGCTTATCTTAGTCAGCCAGCTAGCTTGGTGCAACTTTTTGACCTAAACTGGATGAAAACAATATTGTGAGCTGTGAAGTCGTCACAATGTAATGGAAACAAGTGGAAATTAATGTTATTGAAGTTAATAATACTGTAGGAACAAAAAAAGTCCAGATCAAGTAGCAGTTTTTATCAATTTTTTTGGGTAAAAAAACAGATCCTAAACCAAAACACGGAAGGGCAGTTTTGGCAAAGCCAAATCCAGATCCAAAACACGAAGGAGATACAGATCCAAAACCAAAACACGGGGGTCGGTGCACATCTCTACTTTTTAGTCCACATTCATCTCAAGCATCTATAATCTGGGCTATACTTCACACCATTTCCAGCATGTGTCCCACTACACGTTAGTAGTGGATTGCTCATCATCCTACTCTCAGTAGTGTGCAGCATTCAAGTATATGCATCTCCTGCAGGCTGTCCCTTGTATTACAGGCCCTTCATTGTTGTCACATCTACAACCTCCCTATGCCATACCTATTGTGCTTATTGTACTCCATTAAGTATAATGCAATAGCAGGGGGGGGGGCAGCGTAGGGTCCCCCTGCCATAACGTTAACCAGACCCAAATTGGTAAGCCCAGAGCTGGAATACCCGATGACAACCAACCCTCTTCTCCACACTCCTGGGGGTATATATACTAAAGTCAGGCTTGCCTACTCTCCCGATTTGGCCGGGAGCCTCCCGAATATTGGGTGTTGCTCCCGGCCCCACAATTTAGAAAGGCAGGCAAGCCTCCTGAAACTCCAGTACCCTCCTGACCTCCCCCCAGAATACACTATAAAATCCCCGCAGTGGGGGGGGGGGGGCGGTGATGCAATTCTCTCTGAATCACGTCATCGTAGCCCCACCCTCTGCTTCATAGTGGGAAAATAACGGCATTGTGAAAAGGGGGCGGTGCCATGATGATGTGATCATGCGGCTCCACCCCCAACGTGTCACAGCTGTCCAGACACGCCCCCGCTGTTAGCCGACAATCAGCTCCCTCCTGGAGCTGATTGTAGAAACCCATAAGGAACGCACACTTTCGTAAATATACACCCTGGATTTTAGATTTGAACTCCTCTAAAATCTATTCTCTGCACATTTTCCTCCTCCTCTCCTGGAGAAGTCCGTAGAGGAGATGCAGGTAATCACTCTGGGGGTGAGACCAGGCTCTTTGTGTCATTAGCCCCTGTCTCGGTCACAGCATAATTTCAGCATACTGCGAATGAATGCGCCAAAGAAATAAATTGGCGATTGTGCATGCGCCAAATCAGACACCAGCAAAAGGATAGGGGGCCTGATTCCGAAATGTATGCTATAGCAACTGCATTCGCTCATGGATATCAGGAGCTAAAATATGCTGATACCTTCCAAACCACAGCCGAGCATAGGGATGCCCTCTGCTGCCTTCTCATATCAGTCTGATGGCGTGCAACAGCATAAACATTGGTACAATCAATGCACATTGGGCAGTCATGAAGCATATAAGTAAAGTCTGACCAGCCACAAACACTGCAGCTCTCCTGACACGCAGAGAGCTCTCATGCTGTGAAGGCGATCGCAATGGCTGATTTATGCACGCCCATGAAACAGCATTTAAACAGACAGACAGGCCTGTCTTTTTCTAAACACCCCGCCTTCCCGTTACCACTCCCAAATAATGACTACCTGTCCTTCACTTTGCAAGTGGTTCCCCTGTGCAGGCGTAATCGCATTGCAATCACTGCACATGCGCATTACAACTTGCACGTATGGCCAATATCAAACAATTGATCCATCTGCAAAATTATCGCCATTGCGTAAATCTCTGAATCAGATCAGGAATTCACTAGTGCATACGGATTGACCTGTCCTTTAATTGACCGCACTATGGGTCTCATTCTGACCCGCTCACAAGCGATGAGCGCTCGCAAGCGGGTCGATGTTGAGGCCCTGCGCACGCGCAGCGGCCGCACAACGCGTGCACAAGCCTCGGAGCGAGAGAGAAATTCTCTCGCTCCGGGGCTCAGTACAAAAGGGCCGGCTGTCGATGGTGATCGACAGCTCGCACTGTTTTGTAGGCGGGGTGGGGGGGTGGCTGGCCAAACGGAGGCATTCCTTCTGCCGTTTGGGGGCGGCCCCACTTGTGATGTCAGTGGTGAGCTTCCGGCTCTAGCCACCATATGTGCCACCATATGTAAGCCTACCTTGTCTCTGCAGGGATCATGCAGGCGACGGGGGCATAGTACTAGTGGGGGAGAGAAGGATATATGTAGGCTCAGATGTTGAGGTGTGGAGTGCCAGGAATGGGGGGGGCAAAGCATATTCTTGCACCTGGGCCCACCACTCTCTAGTTCCGCCACTGCATCTACTGCCCTACTAAGCTTTTCCCTCTGTGGTGGGGACAGCAGGATTGCGCCCAACAAGATGGGCTGTCCCACTAAAATTGGAATGGTAGGAGGATATGTGCCAAAGCCTGGTACACACTATACGATTTCTCAGACAATATGCACAATTTTGTCATATCGGAATGACATATCGTCCAAATCTTCTAGTGTGTACCCACTATGGGCCGTATTCAATTAGAGGTGAAAAGACGCTATCTGCGAAAAACATTCGCCAATGAGATGTTTTCACCACATTCCAAAGTATTGTCCTATTCAATTCCAGCATGTGCGAAAACTCCATAGGCAAAAACAGGACAAAAAGTTTCTCCACACAAAGGCAGTAGAAAAGATGTGCAAAATCCCTATTTTTAACTAAAAATGTGGGGACTTGGGCCCTGATTCAGAGCCGGACGCTCTGACAGGGCTGTCCCTCTAAGTTTTTAGCTGGACGCTCTGAATCAGGGCCGTCCCTCTTAGTTTTTAGAGCGGCCTCCTGGCTGCTCGTATAGCTGTGGGTGACCACCCACAGCTATAGCGAGCGGCCAAAAAGATGGGCTTGCGATGAGACCCTTGTGGTAGGGTCTCGTTGCCGCAAGCCCTGGAGTGCTTTCGGCTCTAGCAGAGCCGAGAGCACTCCCACTGACATCACTTGTGATGTCAGTGGGGCCGGCCCCAGATGGTAGGCGTTCCCATGGGAACGCCTCCGTCTGGGCAGCCACACCCCCGGCACGTTCCCCAAAGGGGGCGTGCTGTCACTCACCATCGACAGCACGCCCCCTTTGTAGCGAGACCCATAGCGACGGCTTGGCCATCGCTAACCGAGTCTCGCGCATTCGCACAACAGAGCCGACTCCCTCGTGCGCATGTGCACTTGGCCAACATCGACCCACTTGCGAGCGCTCAGCACTCGCGCGTGGGTCTGAATTAGGCCCTTGGTTCAGAACCCTAAAAAAAATTATCGAAATGCACCCCGAAAAACATGTAATTTTTGGGGCAAAAAAGGCAAAAGTGTTTGAAAATGGGTATAAAGAACTGGGTCTGGTATTCTGGAGTGCTGTATGGATGGGACAGGTGTTTTTAGGATTGCAGGTGGCTGTAGGTATTTTTGTTTACTTTTTTATAATGCACTTTATAGACACAAAAATATACTAGTCTAGTACCCATTTAAATGAACATTTAACTACAATAATTATTTTTCACAAAAGAAATAGCTTTTTATAATTTATCCACACTTATGCAAATAGCTTCAATTTAAGAAGCTAAAATACTTTTATTAGGTCTATTAATACTGTTCTATATTGATTTCCAGAGTCAGTTAGGCTTTTTATGGGGTACAGACCGATTTCCCCAAAATAAGCAGTAATTTTCACTAGTTTCGCCTTTCGCTGCATTCGCACCTCTGCGCTTTCGCCTGTTTTGGAATTGAATAGGGTAAAAAAAGCGGTAACACGCATTTTGAAAGTACACGTTAAATTTGCATACAAACAGGCGAATGAGGCAAAAAGATTGCAGTGGTGAAAACATTTAGCCGGCCTCGACTTTTCGTCCAGCCCTATGTCGGCTGTTGCATGCTCCCGTTTGGTCGTCAGCCACATCGTTAGGTCGTTCCTACATGCAGCTCAACCTGACGATGCGTCTGATGACCCCATGCAGCGGGATGTGCAGGGGCCGACATATCGGGCGGTCGGGCACCGGATCGTCTAATGTGTACCGGCCGCCCGATATGTCGGCCCATCGCCGGGGGAAAAGGTCGCCCGTCGTATCGCTGAATACACATATAGTATAATGTGTACCCAGCTTTAGTCATATCCTATCTGCATCTGACACTTACAGAAAGAGTTGCAGAACGCATTACATTTACCCAGGAACACATAGGGTAATTTATATTCCAAGCAATATCTGAAGGACTAGAAAAGTATCCATTCTTAACTCATTTTGTAAGAAACGAGGTAGAGCTTAACAAACAAAGGCCCTCATTCAGAGCCGCTCGTAAGCGGTCGTACGCTCGTAGTCATCCGATGTTGTCAAACCACGCATGCGTCGGTGTAACAGTGCGCATGTGCGTACGGCTGTTTGCGATAATTTTTCCAGTCGTTCGTCGAATAGTGAACAGGAAGTGACATGTCAAATGTGATTGACAGAACTGTCCGTTTTGGGGCGGTGACGGGGGTGGAGATGGGAAAACGCAGGCGTGTCGAGGCGTTTTTTGGGCATACATAAATTATCTGATGCGAACGGCCAATGTGAACGGAACAAGGGTTTCGTCACTGTCTGATCCACTTTCCATTCAAACTGCTCGCTCAGCTTGTGGTCTGGTATTCTCTACCGCAATGACGATGGTCTCTTCGTTCTTCCCGTGGCTCATCGATGGTTTCCCGATTGATCAATTGAGGCCTCAAAAACAATCAGTTTTGAATTGCAAAAAGGCTTGTAAGGTGAATAGCAAATAGCCATTTTTTTGTTGCAAACAAACATACGCAGGTGAACTACTCAGCTGATAATTTCTGGGTTACACAATCAATTAGCTTACAAATTTATTTTACATTTGCGTGTTTTTTTTTTTCAGGCAACAATATTGTACGCAGGTTGGTTGTTTTTCTTAATTTTTTAGGGGCCAAGAAAACAATCGTCCTTTTGTTTTTTGCTAAGTGTTAATTAAAACTCAGAAATTGTTTTTAACCCTTGGTTTATTTTTCCCTCAAAAATGTTTAGATTTCCGTTGTATTGTTTGTAATGTTGTTTGCGGGATTACCTTTTAACCAGTTTTTGAATAAATTAACAATAGAATTGTGCAGATTTTCTAAAAAAAATTTTTTATTTTTTTGTTTATTTCTAAACAAATTTTGGGGAAATAAAAAAAACTTGATAACGTAAAAACAAATAACAAATGATTTTCAAAACACACAAACAAAATAAGTGGCATTTAAAATCCACAAGCAAACACAATTAATAAAAAATTCACAAGAAAGGAGAGGGAGGTTTAGGGCATTAAGGAATATGGGGCAAACACAGAGAAGGATTGTGGGAAAATTAGCCAGTGCTGTCATCGCCTTTTGGCCCATTTGGCCGGGGTAGGAAGGGAGCCTGAACGGATCCGGGATGTCCTTCTGCTGGCCTGGCCAGAGGCAGATGTTGTGGCCTCTGGACTAGGCATAGGGCTAGGCACATTTGGAGGGATGGCTGTTGTTGTGCCAGAGGTGGAGGGTCCTGATGTGCCGGCAGGAAGGGAGGCCGTCTCCAACATGTGCTGGCGAACGAGCTGCTCCAGGGCATCCGCCCTGTGAGAAAAAAGAGAAAAGAGTAAAATTAAAATAGAGATATTTTACAAAACACATTTCTAAGTTGTTAACATCACAACATTTACCTGGGGCAACATGAGGAGCCGCAAAGTTGGGCATGTCGGTATCCATGTTCGACACGCCAAACACCTCCTCATCCTGCACATACCCCTGGGCCAGCTCCTCCAAATCTGTGAGCCTGGCCCTATCAGCCAGTTTTTGCTTAAGACGATATTTGAAGTCGCTCCATCTGTGGGGTAAAAAGTTGGCATTATTCCTGCAGTATTTGGACCTGTAAACACTTTTTACTAAAATGTAGTTTTTACGTACCGGCGTTTGACCTCCCGGGTTGAACGTTCACAATCACCCACCCTATTTACACCACTGGCTATGTCATCCCACATTTTCCATTTCTGGCTTGCACCCATATTCCTTGGTGCCTGTGGCAGGTTGTCATTGTACATTTGCACCAAAAGCTCCATCTCCTTTCTTGTGAATTGTGGCTGCCTTTTTTTTTGTTTAGTTGGCCTACTAGGCCCAGCAGCCTCTTCCATGGCATCCTCCACTCCTTTTTTTAAAAAGATTGTAAAAATTATAATGTCAAACATTACCCAAATTATTGTTAAACATAAACCTTTAGTCCCAAAAAGTCAAATACTTACCTGGCGCCTCTTGGCCTCTTGGACAGTGCTTTGCTGCTCTGTAGCCATTTTTGACTTTCAGGTCTCACTACAGCAGACCGATTGGGGTTTTCAGTGACGTTTTTATACATGCGTCAGCATTATTCGGCCGCATCATTGATTGTGCGCTCCTATTGTCCGTCCTTAATTTGAGCGGGAAAATAAAGACTATTTATGGCTTGGTGTGACTCGAGTCGAGGTGGCGGGTTATGAATGTTGGAGGTTTGGCGTAGGAGTTGATTGTTGGCGGTATTCGGAGTTTGAGGCCGTTTTCTACACTTGTGATTGTTTTGTTTGTTTTCTTACTTATTTAATTTCCGTTCGCTTTTTTTTTATTGTTTAGCTTTTTTTTGGAGTTTTTGAGTGTCTTTTTAAAAACCACCGTAAAAAATTATAGTAAATAGTTTACAAATGTTAGTACTTATTTTTAATTTTTTTCTTTTTACAGTTATTTTGGCATTGCCCCATTGAAGTTTTTGTACTTTGGGATATTTGTCTGTTTTTGGTAAGTGTTTTTAGTTTCATGAAGTTACAATTTCGATGTGTTGGTCTTCGCATATGTTTCGCAAAGTAATCTTGTTTTTTTTCCTGGACCAATCATGTCTTACCACTAAATATAGCGTACTCTTTTGCGAAATAATGTTTGAGTTGTTTTTAATTTAAAATGAACGTACTATTTAGCGCACTAATGTCTCCTTATTTAACTGTATAAATTGCGTACTATTTAGCGCACTAATGTTTCCTTATGTAAGTGTCAAAAATGCGTACTATTTAGCGCACTAATGGCTCCTTATGTAACTGTCAAAAAAGCGTACTATTTAGCGCACTAATGTCTCCTTATTTAACTGTATAAATTGCGTACTATTTAGCGCACTAATGTCTCCTTATTTAACTGTATAAATTGCACACTATTTAGCGCACTAATGTCTCCTTATTTAACTGTATAAATTGCGTACTACTTAGCGCACTAATGTCTCCTTATTTAACTGTATAAATTGCATACTATTTAGCGCACTAATGTCTCCTTATGTAACTGTCAAAAAAGTGTACTATTTAGCGCACTAATGACTCCTTATTTTACTGTAAAAAAGCGTACTATTTAGCGCACTAATGTGTTTTTATTTTTCATTGTAAAATCATGTTTTACCACTAAATGTAGCATGCGATTTTCCAAACTAATGTGTGCTCCATTCTCTATTTTTTACCAAAAAAAATGTGTTTACAATCCAAGTTTTAAAAAAAAAAAAGCTAAAAATATTTTCTACTTTTGAAATGTAGGTTGTTCTACTCATGACAAGACCCCGGCCTGTATGCATCTTTGGATTTCTTAGAAAAGATAAGTATATTTTTCTTTACACATTTGTCTAAAACAATAACTACCTGGCTTACTATTTCAAGTTGATGTTGGTCGTATTATATTGGCCATGGTTCCAGAACCCGACCAACCTCAACTTCGTCCCAGGTGTAGGCCTCGTAGGCATGCAAGACCCCAGATATATAGAACACGTGTCACCCTTTTTGGAATGCCAGATGATGAGGTTTTAAGACGATACCGTCTTCCTCCCCAAATCATCCTAGACACTCTCTCATTAATAGAGAGTGATCTTGAACGGCAAATTGACAGTCCTACAGCAATACCACCACTTACGCAATTAATGTCAGTGTTACATTTCTGTGCCTCAGGATCCTTTCAAACCACTGAGGGCAGTGATGGAGGCCATTTTTAAACACCTCCATCATTTTATTACAATGCCATTGGATATGGGTTCCCTTAGTGTGGCGAAGGCCAATTTTTACCAAATAGCTGGCTTCCCACACATCATAGGGGTTGTGGATGGCACTCAAATACCACTTCAGCCTCCAGCAAGGCTGGAGGCTATTTTTCGGAACCGCAAACACTTTCATTCACTGAATGTAATGGTGGTAAGTGATGCCTCCCTCCAGATCCTGTCCCTGAATGCCAAATTCCCCGGAAGTGCACATGATTCCTTCGTCATCTGGCAATCGGGGATTTGGCACAAATTAGACAACCTACAAGCTGGTGATGCGTGGCTTCTGGGTAAGTTGACACCTTCTGTTGCAACCAATGTAAAGCTTGTTACACAATGGTCCTGATGTTTGTTTTTGTTTTCTCACAGGAGACAGTGGTTACCCTTGCACACCCTGGCTGCTCACTCCTTATTTGGCTCCCACACCAGGGCCACAAAGTGAGTATAATTCCGCACTTACAGCCACCAGGCAGGTGGTGGAGCGCTGTATCGGCCTTTTAAAAGGCCGATTCAGATGCCTCCACCACTCTGGTGGCGAGCTCATGTATTTGCCGGATATGGTTTCGAAAATTGTGGTCCTGTGTGGGATATTTCACAACATCGCCATAAGGAGTGGTGTCCCAATGCAGCCAGAGGATGCCTTGCCTGAGGATGGCCCCCCCGAGGTTGGTCGGAGGTCAGTATGTGGGGGATCCATACGCGATGATGTGGTGGCCAGATTTTTAGGTATTGTTCAAAATTTTGTTAATTGACACAATGTAGATATGTAAGATTTTAATGGCCAATTTTGATTATTTTTTTTTCTTTTATTCCATAAAATTACCCGAAAAAACGATGCCTACTACCTGATCCTAAAATTTGACTTCATGTGGCCACATTGGATATAACTTCTGGAACAATGATTTCTCACCTCATTTGTGGATTCATGTTGGCATGCTACTTCTTCAAACAGTTCTTGATTGTTGTTGTTATTTTGTTATTTTTGGTGTTGGTTGTATTTTTGAGTGTGTTTTCACTGTGTGAATTGATTGTGACAATTCACTTTGTGTTTATTATTTGTGTGGAATACATTTTTGGTTAACATGAAAAAAACATTTCCTTGGTAAATTACAAGCAAGTGTTACCTGGTCCAAAAAAGGCAAACTTGCCTAATGGCTAATCCTGTAATCTGTTAAATTGTAAAGTATTTTACCATGCTTTGTGGCTAAAAACAAACACCAAAGGTATTATGGTGAATCAGTATGTTTCCTAATCTAGGCCTAAGCAGGTTTGATTTAATATTTACATTAACCACCAAAAAAAAAAAAATTGCTGGTAATTCTACAAACCTATTGGTATTGTTAGGTGTTTAATGTGCCAGCTTACATACTTACTTGAGCTTTCTATAATCTAATTTCCATTACTTCCAAAAACATGCTCCAATAGTCGACTTATGTAAGGTTAAACAATCTAATATTTACAGACAAGGAATGAGACTTTAATAAATCAAAATATATTTTATTTTTTTGAACATTTTTATGGGGAAAAAACAAAAAAATTAGTGGCGCAGGAGCGCCACATGTGATCCAGGACTACAAGCATGCCTACAACATGGCCCCTCAACCTGTGCAAGCCATCCTGCATTTCTTGCATCCGCCTCTGGTCCTCTGTGGGTTAAAAAAATGTGTGGATTACTAAACTGACACCTTAATTTATATGTTACCAAACAACTTACAAATCAGACTATACTTTAAAAAAAGAGAAACAAATCCCAAAAAAAACAAAGTAATGGCAAACGCAAAGATTGTATAAATAAAAATGTAAAAAATTACACATAAATATACAATAAAAAAAAAGGACAAGTACGCCAAAAAACTATAGTTGTTGGTTCAGTAAACAAGAAAGACACAAGTATGAGTGTTTGGACATGTGTGATATGTGTAAGGGGAAAATATCCTAGACATTGTTTGGCAAAGATATATATCCAAAACATTAGAAATACTTAACAAATTGGAAATGCACAGGAAAAAGGACAACATCACCCAAAAACAAAAAAATGCAAAAGCAACCATAGTTTAAAAGGGAAACATACCGGTCAGAATGATGACTGGTCCTGGAGCCCCGACATCGTCCTCCTCTGAGGTGGGCCAGTGCTGGTCGGATGGAGGAGGGGTGATTTGGCTTGGTGTGGAGAGGGAGGAAAAGAGAGGGGTGGGTGGAGGGGAGGGTGATGAAAAGAGAGGGGGGGTGGAGGGGAGGGTGAATTTTGAGGGATGGGAATATTATGAGAGGGAGGGGCATCCCGGTCTGGGGTGGAGGGGGAATTTGGGGAAGGTTGGGGAGAGGTGGTTTGGGTTGGAGTGGGGGATAGGGGACGAGGCCGACGTCATTGACGTAGTAGACGTCGTAGTCTGCGCTCAGCCCCTAAATGATGGATCAAAATTTTTATGATTAATTTTTTTTTTTTTTTTTTAAATTAACCCCAAAAAAAAAAAAAAAAAAAAGCGCAATACGGAAAACATGCACACGCAGGTATGTCCTAAATAAAGAAACAGGGCTAGACGGAAAACAGGCACATGCAGGTATGTCCTAAATAAAGAAACAGGGCTAGACAGAAAACAGGCACACACAGGTATGCTTCCATTTACAATGTTTAAAAAATACACTTACTTTCGCTAATTTGCTGACGCAAATTGGCCAAAAGGCGAGGGGATCTGCGGTGGAGATCGGACCAGCGCCTTTCTAGCTGGCCGATATTGCACCTCCGCATAGGCGAGCCGCTTGCGGAGGTTAGTGATGGGGTCCGGAGGCTCCGTGATTCTCCGGTCCATCACATCTGTGAGGACCAGGAGTTCTCTGCGAGTAAATGCTGCGGCTCTCATGATGGCAATGATTTTTTCAACACAAACAGTTTTAATAAAGGTCCCAGAAAAAATTTGATTGGCTAATGTACTTTGAAAATTAACAGAAAGCATTGTATTGGTTATTGTATGAGTCATGTGACCTACACCCTCACAAATATAATGTGCGTTATGCTAGGCTTGATGTAGTGACATGCGTAAGCTAATTTAAATATTATTAATAAAGATGAAAAATCTGCATATAAACTAACGCAAAACAATAGTAGTATTCAAACAAACTTTAAAATTTGATAAACCATCCCCTTGATACAAACGTACGTATTCTGCGGAAGGAATGACATACACGAACAATAATAAAGTTTATTGACAGTGAAAAAAAAAAAAGATTGCAAAGATGTGAATACCAATTAAGCTAATGAATATACTGATTGCTATTAATCGATTCTAGTATGTTGGCAGAATGAAATAGCAGGCAATCGAAAACTGACAGGCCCACTTCCGGATTTGACTTGTGCGAGCGTTCCCTGCAACCAAAGAGGAGACAGACGGTCGCTATTTAGAACGTTTGCTAGCTAGAGGAGGGGTTGGGAGACTATGGTTCGGAAGATTAGCTGCGAGCGAACATACGAGCTAGTGCTTGAATTTACATTTTTTAGCTCGTACGCCGAACGAACGAACGGCCACTCGCATCCGGCTCTGAATCAGGCCCAAATTACGGTCCTCACTCGTCCATCACAATATTGAAGGGTGATGTCTTACTCCTAGCAGTCTAGAAGTTACTTTCTGTTTCTGAGAGGTGAGTGGTTTTACAATCTATTGTTGTGTAAAGCATGGATGCTAGTTGTCACACGCCAGCCTGGAGACCCCAGAATCAGACCCCGTCGCTTACCTGTGCGGGCGCTGACCCGCGCTGTCTTCCGGCTCCCGCGCTGTACGCTCCTTCCTCTTCTCCCAAGGCAGTCTCCGCTGTTGTCCTCTGGAGGGTCCCGCTGCTGTGCTGCTCCCACGCCGGCTCCTGCTGACCGCTGGTCCCCGCTGACTACCTCCAGGAAGCGCTGTCCTCCGGTCCATGGGCGCGGCCATCTTGGATTGCCCATGTGACCCCACTACCAGCAATGAGGAGCCTTCTCCTTCTCTCTCAGCCTGTCAGCTCCCAGTGTCCACTATAAAAGGATCCCCAATGCTCACACAAGATGCCAGTGCAACTAGTTTCTTAGTTTAGCTAAGCAAGCCTTCCCACTGCGCTCCAGCCGCTCCACGTAGCCGCTCAGCTACCAACGTCTACCCACGGCTAACCAGCCGCTCCATGTAGCCGCTCAGCTACCAACGTCTACCCACGGCTAACCAGCCGCTCCACGTAGCCACTCAGCTACCAACGTCTACCCACGGCTAACCAGCCGCTCCACGTAGCCGCTCAGCTACCAACGTCTACCCACGGCTAACCAGCTGCTCCACGTAGCCGCTCAGCTACCAACGTCTACCCACGGCTATCCAGCCGCTCCACGTAGCCGCTCAGCTACCAACGTCTACCCACGGCTATCCAGCCGCTCCACGTAGCCCCTCAGCTACCAACGTCTACCCACGGCTATCCAGCCGCTCCACGTAGCCACTCAGCTACCAACGTCTACCCACGGCTATCCAGCCGCTCCACGTAGCCACTCAGCTACCAACATCTACCCACGGCTATCCAGCCGCTCCACGTAGCCACTCAGCTACCAACATCTACCCACGGCTATCCAGCCGCTCCACGTAGCCACTCAGCCACCAACGTCTACCCACAGCTCTCCAGCCGCTCCACGTAGCCACTCAGCCACCAACGTCTACCCACGGCTATCCAGCCGCTCCACATAGCCACTCAGCTACCACCATCTACCCATGGCTATCCAGCCGCTCCACATAGCCACTCAGCTACCAACGTCTACCCACGGCTATCCAGCCGCTCCATGTAGCCACTCAGCTACCAACGTCTACCCACGGCTATCCAGCCGCTCCACATAGCCACTCAGCCACCAACGTCTACCGACAGCTATCCAGCTGCTCCACGTAGCCACTCAGCCACCAACGTCTACCCACGGCTATCCAGCCGCTCCACGTAGCCACTCAGCTACCAACGTCTACCCTCGGCTATCCAGCCACTCCACGTAGCTTCCTAGCTACCTCGTTACTGCCGCATTCCTCAAACTCCTGTCAGTTCACTTCACCCTCTCATGCGGAGAAACTTCATTAAGCCAAGTCTCCTCCAGCGAGCGTCTGCGCCAAGTAATACAGATCCAAGGCCCAGTCCGGGAACACAGCTCCTAAATTCCACGCTTGTGACAGTTTGCACTGGCCAGATGGACTCGGCAAGTGGTCAAGGATCTGGGATAGAAGCCTCGCAGGATGTACTATCCCATCTGGAAAGACAGGAGACCTCTCAGGCTCAGCTGATCCAGTTTATCCAAGATATGTCGTCACGCCTGGACAACATTCAGTCCTTACTGGCTCATCCCGCTCCCGCTGGCTCCCAAGCCGCCTCTCCTCCTGTGGTGTCACCTGCTCCTCCGGTTCTACCTCCTGCTCGTCTTCAGCTCTCCCCTCCGAGCAAGTTCGATGGCAACCCCAAATTATGCAGGGTTTTTTTAAACCAATGCGAAATCCAATTCAAGCTACAATCCGCCAACTTTCCGACGGCCAGAACCAGGGTGGCATATATCATCTCTCTACTCTCTGGCCAAGCACTCGATTGGGTCTCGCCCCTTTGGGAGAAGTCGGATCCCCTGCTCTCCAACTACCCCGAATTTGTTGCTACATTTCGCAAAATCTTTGATGAACCTGGAAGAACCACTTCCGCATCAGCTGATATTCTACGCCTCCGTCAGGGCAGCAGGACTGTCAGCCAATACGTAGTCCAGTTCCAGACTCTGGCTTCAGAACTCAATTGGAACGAGGATGCCCTCATCGCTGCCTTCTGGAGTGGCCTTTCTGAAAGGCTCAAAGATGACCTAGCTTCCTGTGACCTTCCAACCAGTTTGGATGGGTTAATCTCTCTCTGCAAAAAGGTGGATCTCCGTCACAGGGAGCGTGCCTTGGAAAGAGGCAGATTTGATCATGGAAGGCCACGTCCAGTTTCCCGCTTACCCTCTCCTCCTCTGGGCGAAGAACCCATGCAGGTCAACCGCTCTCATTTATCGGCTGAGGAGCGGCAGAAAAGGCAGAGGCAGAACCTCTGTATGTACTGCGGATCTCCTCAACATTTAGTTAAAACTTGTCCCATTCGTCCGGGAAACGCCTCCTCCTAACTTATGAAAGAGAGGTTAAGTTAGGAGTTGCCATTGAATCACAAAGGAAGTCTGATTCCACCATCCAGGCTCATTTAAAGTGTCCTCGAGGTTCCAAAGCTGTATTAGCTCTCCTGGATTCCGGAGCGGCAGAGAACTTTGTCACTACTGAAATTGTCCAGAAGCATCAAATCCCCATGGAAGCGTTGCCTCGAGTCATCACTTTAACCACCATCGATGGTAGTCGCATTTCTAGTGGAACCATCACCCATCGTACAACACCACTTAAACTTACCATTGGGGTGCTCCATTCCGAACAACTATCCTTCCTAGTGATTCCCAAAGCCTCTCATTCTTTAGTCCTCAGATTACCCTGGCTACAGAGACATTCACCTCAAATCGATTGGACCACCATGCAAATAATCTCCTGGGGTTCCAATTGCTTCAAAGGTTGCCTTCAGCGGGTAATACCTATCAGATCTTCCGTTGTACGGGATTCTACAGACCTGCCCAAAGCCTACGATGGGTTTCAGGATGTCTTTAGCAAACAGAGCGCAGACCTGTTACCTCCCCATCGTGATTGGGACTGTCCCATAGATCTGATTCCCAGGAAGAATCCTCCTAGAGGCCGAACCTATCCTCTATCTCTCCCTGAGACTCAGGTCATGTCAGAGTACATTACGGAAAACTTAAATAAAGGCTTCATTCGACCTTCCACGTCTCCAGCAGGGGCTGGATTTTTCTTCGTAAAAAAGAAAGATGGTGGCTTGCGCCCGTGTATTGACTACCGGGGTCTTAATTAAATAACGATTAAGAATCGCTACCCTCTTCCTCTCATTACAGAGTTATTTGATAGAGTCAAGGGAGCCACAGTTTTTTCCAAACTCGACCTAAGAGGAGCATATAATTTAATTCGTATCCGTCCAGGCGATGAATGGAAAACGGCCTTCAACACCAGGGATGGGCACTACGAGTATCTCGTTATGCCCTTCGGCCTCTGTAATGCTCCGGCCGTCTTCCAGTTTTTCGTCAATGAAATCTTCCGGGACCTCTTGTACAAGTGTGTGGTCGTTTACTTAGACGACATTTTGATTTTTTCTCAAGACCTCCAAACTCATCGAGACCAGGTCAAACACGTCCTTCTGAGGTTGCGGTCCAATCAACTGTTTTGCAAATTAGAGAAGTGTCTGTTTGAGGTCTCAAGTGTACCATTCCTGGGATACATTATCTCCGGAACAGGCCTTCAAATGGATTTGTCAAAACTACAAGCCATTCTTGATTGGTCTCTTCCTTCTTCCTTAAAATCCATACAAAGATTCCTAGGATTTGCCAATTACTATCGCAAGTTTGTAAAAGGTTTCTCGACTGTGGTAGCTCCGATTACAGCCCTCACCCGCAAGGGAGCAGATCCAACTATATGGCCCGTCGAAGCTACTTCTGCATTTCAACTTCTTAAGCAAGCCTTCATCTCCGCTCCCATCTTAAAGCAACCAGACTCCACCCGGCCCTTTATCCTGGAGGTGGACGCATCCTCTGAAGGTGTCGGTGCAGTGCTCTCCCAGCGATTTAAAGATGAAATACTTCATCCCTGTGGTTTCTTTTCCCGGAAGTTTTTGCCTGCAGAGAAGAACTACACCATTGGAGATCAAGAGTTACTCGCCATGAAACTAGCCCTCGAAGAATGGCGATATCTTCTAGAAGGAGCTCATTACCCCATTACCATTTTTACTGACCATAAGAACCTCCTTTATCTTAAATCTGCAAATTGCTTGAACCCTTGTCAAGTCCGGTGGGCAATGTTTTTCTCCAGATTTAACTTCAAAGTCTCCTATCGCCCCGGTTCACAAAACCTCAAAGCCGACGCACTCTCCCGTTCCATGACGAGCAACCCTGATCTACACATGGAACAGCCCCAACCAATCTTGAATTCAGCTTTCTTCGCCTCTACCCAATTATCTTCTATACCCCTGGTTGGGAAGACTTTCGTCGCTCCGGAACTCCGCAAGAGGTTACTGCATTGGGCTCATGCTTCCCGGTTCTCTGGTCACCTGGGTATGGATAAAACCCTAGAATTTATCCAGCGGTCCTATTGGTGGTCTTCGATGAAAAAGGATGTCAGGTCTTATGTGTCTTCATGCATCAATTGTGCCCAACACAAGATACCTCGGCGGGTTCCACACGGTCAACTCCAACCTCTTGCAATTCCATCTAAGCCATGGACCTATCTATGGATTTCATCTCTGATCTTCCTCCATCTCGGGGCCACAACACAATTTGGGTTATCGTGGATCGTTTTTCTAAAATGGCTCATTTCGTACCACTTACTGGGCTTCCGTCTGCACCTCTACTCGCCCAGAGCTTTATAAAAGAGATCTTCAAGCTCCACGGCCTTCCTCAAGAGATCATCTCCGACAGGGGAGTACAGTTCGTAGCGAAGTTCTGGAGGTCACTCTGCTCAGCCCTTCAGGTAAAACTCAAATTTTCTACCGCTTATCATCCCCAGACCAACGGTCAGACCGAAAGGGTCAATCAAGACCTGGAACAGTTCCTGCGCACTTTTGTCTCCTCCTCCCAAGATGACTGGATTGAACTTCTTCCTTGGGCTGAATTTGCCCACAATAATCATTATCACACGTCCACCAGCTCAACTCCTTTTTTTACAGTTTTTGGTCAACATCCTCGAGTGCCAGATTTCCCTCTTCTTCCCACATTAGATGTGCCTGCGGCCAAAATGTCCCTTCAACGGTTCTCCAACATCTGGGAAAAGGTTCGTTCCTCTCTGACTAAAACGTCAGCCCGGTACAAGAGATTTGCTGACCGCCAAAGACGAGCGGTTCCAAATTTCCGACCTGGGGATATGGTCTGGCTCTCTACCCGAAACCTAAGACTCCGAGTACCCACGATGAAATTTGCTCCGCGATTCATTGGTCCATTCCCAATCATCAAAGTCTTGAATCCTGTGGCTTACAAGTTAAAGCTTCCTCCATTTCTTCGCATTCCAAGTTCTTTCCATATTTCTCTTTTAAAACCACTAGTCTTAAACCGATTTCAGAAGGTCCTGCCTAAAGCTTCTAGTGGTCAAACACAGCAGGGAGAGGAGTTCGAAGTTGACAGAATCTTAGATTCCTGTTGTCGATACAACCGTCTTCAATACCTCATCGACTGGAAGAATTATGGTCCAGAGGAACGAATCTGGATAAATGCCTCCGATGTCCATGCACCCCATCTGGTCAAAGCGTTCCATGTGAAATTTCCTCATAAACCAAGGAAGTGTCCGGTGGCCACTCTTGAAGAAGGGGGTACTGTCACATGCCGGCCTGGAGACCCCAGAATCAGACCCCGTCGCTTACCTGTGCAGGCGCAACCCGCGCTGTCTTCCGGCTCCCGCGCTGTACGCTCCTTCCTCTTCTCCCAAGGCAGTCTCTGCTGTTGTCCTCTGGAGGGTCCCGCTGCTGTGCTGCTCCCACGCCGGCTCCTGCTGACCGCTGGTCCCCGCTGACTACCTCCAGGAAGCGCTGTCTCCGGTCCATGGGCATGGCCATCTTGGATTGCCCATGTGACCCCACTACCACCAATGAGGAGCCTTCTCCTTCTCTCTCATCCTGTCAGCTCCCAGTGTCCACTATAAAAGGATCCCTAATGCTCACACAAGTTGCCAGTGCAACTAGTTTCTTAGTTTAGCTAAGCAAGCCTTCCCACTGCGCTCCAGCCGCTCCACGTAGCCGCTCAGCTACCAATGTCTACCCACGGCTAACCAGCCGCTCCACGTAGCCACTCAGCTACCAACGTCTACCCACGGCTAACCAGCCGCTCCACGTAGCCACTCAGCTACCAACGTCTACCCACGGCTAACCAGCTGCTCCACGTAGCTGCTCAGCTACCAACGTCTACCCATGGCTAACCAGCCGCTCCACGTAGCCGCTCAGCTACCAACGTCTACCCACGGCTATCCAGCTGCTCCATGTAGCCGCTCAGCTACCAACGTCTACCCACGGCTAACCAGCCGCTCCACGTAGCTGCTCAGCTACCAACGTCTACCCACGGCTATCCAGCCGCTCCACGTAGCTGCTCAGCTACCAACGTCTACCCACGGCTATCCAGCCACTCCACGTAGCCGCTCAGCTACCAACGTCTACCCACGGCTATCCAGCCGCTCCATGTAGCCGCTCAGCTACCAACGTCTACCCACGGCTAACCAGCCGCTCCACGTAGCTGCTCAGCTACCAACGTCTACCCACGGCTATCCAGCCGCTCCACGTAGCTGCTCAGCTACCAACGTCTACCCACGGCTATCCAGCCACTCCACGTAGCCGCTCAGCTACCAACGTCTACCCACGGCTATCCAGCCGCTCCACGTAGCCGCTCAGCTACCAACGTCTACCCACCGCTATCCAGCCACTCCACGTAGCCGCTCAGCTACCAACATCTACCCACGGCTATCCAGCTGCTCCACGTAGCCACTCAGCTACCAACGTCTACCCATGGCTATCCAGCCGCTCCATGTAGCCACTCAGCCACCAACGTCTACCCACGGCTATCCAGCCGCTCCATGTAGCCACTCAGCTACCAACGTCTACCCACAGCTAACCAGCCGCTCCACGTAGCTGCTCAGCTACCAACGTCTACCCACGGCTATCCAGCCGCTCCACGTAGCTGCTCAGCTACCAACATCTACCCACGGCTATCCAGCCGCTCCACGTAGCCGCTCAGCTACCAACGTCTACCCACGGCTATCCAGCCGCTCCACGTAGCCGCTCAGCTACCAACGTCTACCCACGGCTATCCAGCCACTCCACGTAGCCGCTCAGCTACCAACATCTACCCACGGCTATCCAGCCGCTCCACGTAGCCACTCAGCTACCAACGTCTACCCACGGCTATCCAGCCGCTCCATGTAGCCACTCAGCCACCAACGTCTACCCACGGCTATCCAGCCGCTCCATGTAGCCACTCAGCTACCAACGTCTACCCACGGCTATCCAGCCGCTCCATGTAGCCACTCAGCTACCAATGTCTACCCACGGCTATCCAGCCGCTCCACGTAGCCACTCAGCTACCAACGTCTACCCACGGCTATCCAGCCGCTCCACGTAGCCACTCAGCTACCAACGTCTACCCACGGCTAACCAGCCGCTCCACGTAGCCACTCAGCTACCAACGTCTACCCATGGCTAACCAGCTGCTCCACGTAGCCGCTCAGCTACCAACGTCTACCCACGGCTAACCAGCCGCTCCACGTAGCCGCTCAGCTACCAACGTCTACCCACGGCTAACCAGCCGCTCCACGTAGCCGCTCAGCTACCAACGTCTACCCACGGCTAACCAGCCGCTCCACGTAGCCGCTCAGCTACCAACGTCTACCCACGGCTATCCAGCCGCTCCACGTAGCTGCTCAGCTACCAACGTCTACCCACGGCTATCCAGCCACTCCACGTAGCCGCTCAGCTACCAACGTCTACCCACGGCTATCCAGCCGCTCCACGTAGCCGCTCAGCTACCAACGTCTACCCACGGCTATCCAGCCACTCCACGTAGCCGCTCAGCTACCAACATCTACCCACGGCTATCCAGCCGCTCCACGTAGCCACTCAGCTACCAACGTCTACCCACGGCTATCCAGCCGCTCCATGTAGCCACTCAGCCACCAACGTCTACCCACGGCTATCCAGCCGCTCCATGTAGCCACTCAGCTACCAACGTCTACCCACGGCTAACCAGCCGCTCCACGTAGCTTCTCAGCTACCAACGTCTACCCACGGCTATCCAGCCGCTCCACGTAGCTGCTCAGCTACCAACGTCTACCCACGGCTAACCAGCCGCTCCACGTAGCTGCTCAGCTACCAACGTCTACCCACGGCTATCCAGCCGCTCCACGTAGCCGCTCAGCTACCAACGTCTACCCACGGCTATCCAGCCACTCCACGTAGCCGCTCAGCTACCAACATCTACCCACGGCTATCCAGCCACTCCACGTAGCCACTCAGCTACCAACGTCTACCCACGGCTATCCAGCCGCTCCATGTAGCCACTCAGCCACCAACGTCTACCCACGGCTATCCAGCCGCTCCATGTAGCCACTCAGCTCCCAACGTCTACCCACGGCTATCCAGCCGCTCCATGTAGCCACTCAGCTACCAACGTCTACCCACGGCTATCCAGCCGCTCCACGTAGCCACTCAGCTACCAACGTCTACCCACGGCTATCCAGCCGCTCCACGTAGCCACTCAGCTACCAACGTCTACCCACGGCTAACCAGCCGCTCCACGTAGCCACTCAGCTACCAACGTCTACCCATGGCTAACCAGCTGCTCCACGTAGCCGCTCAGCTACCAACGTCTACCCACGGCTAACCAGCCGCTCCACGTAGCCACTCAGCTACCAACGTCTACCCACGGCTAACCAGCCGCTCCACGTAGCCGCTCAGCTACCAACGTCTACCCACGGCTACCCAGCCGCTCCACGTAGCCGCTCAGCTACCAACGTCTACCCACGGCTAACCAGCCGCTCCACGTAGCCGCTCAGCTACCAACGTCTACCCACGGCTATCCAGCCGCTCCACGTAGCCGCTCAGCTACCAACGTCTACCCACGGCTATCCAGCCGCTCCACGTAGCCGCTCAGCTACCAACGTCTACCCACGGCTATCCAGCCGCTCCACGTAGCCGCTCAGCTACCAACGTCTACCCACGGCTATCCAGCCGCTCCACGTAGCCGCTCAGCTACCAACGTCTACCCACGGCTATCCAGCCGCTCCACGTAGCCACTCAGCTACCAACATCTACCCACGGCTATCCAGCCGCTCCATGTAGCCACTCAGCCACCAACGTCTACCCACGGCTATCCAGCCGCTCCACGTAGCCACTCAGCTACCAACGTCTACCCACGGCTATCCAGCCGCTCCACGTAGCCACTCAGCTACCAACGTCTACCCACGGCTATCCAGCCACTCCACGTAGCCACTCAGCTACCAATGTCTACCCACGGCTATCCAGCCGCTCCACGTAGCCACTCAGCTACCAACGTCTACCCACGGCTATCCAGCCGCTCCACGTAGCCACTCAGCCACCAACGTCTACCCACGGCTATCCAGCCGCTCCACGTAGCCACTCAGCTACCAACGTCTACCCTCAGCTATCCAGCCACTCCACGTAGCTTCCTAGCTACCTCGTTACTGCCGCATTCCTCAAACTCCTGTCAGTTCGCTGCACCCTCTCATGCGGAGAAACTTCATTAAGCCGTCTCCTCCAGCGAGCGTCTGCGCCAAGTAATACAGATCCAAGGCCCAGTCCGGGAACACAACTCCTAAATTCCACGCTTGTGACACTAGTGCAGGGACTGAGAGATTAGGGATCCCTTGATGTTGAGCAGCAAGCATAAATGTCTTTATCAAAATATGAACAAACTCTCCATGATTTTATTTGCTAGATACACAGATTTGCAGTGGTGGTAAGTGCCTTTCTCCTTTCTGCAAGACATATGGGGGTAAATGTAATAGGGTTCGAGTTTTAGTAAAAATTCAACTCGCACCTTCTGATATCTTTGGAAGGTGTGAGTTGATGCCGGAACTCGCAAATATAATAGCCTGCGAACTTTTGAGCTTGAGGCTACTACACTATGTGAATCTGTGCAAGTACTGATGTGCCCAGCTATAACATGGCATCACAGCGCTATCTCTCACGCCACGTATGGCGCGCCACACACCACGCCATGAGTCGCGCCACAAAGAAAGTTTATTAGTGAAAAAAGTCATTACGTGTAATACAACATTTTGCCCACCAGATGTCACTTTTCCTAAACTACATAGCACATGCGTCAGATTTCATTAAGTGTAATACAACTTTTGCCCACCAGGTGTCACTTTTCCTAAACTACATAGCGCATGCGTGTGATTTCATGATGTGTAATACAACATTTTGCCCACCAGGTGTCACTTTCCAATGTACCGTACGGTATGTTCTGTATCACCGGCCGATGATTGTTTGACAGAAGCTTAGACATTAGACTTTACAAACTACAGAACTCTATTAATGGGTGAAGCGTGTGGCCTAGCGGTCTAATGCCTAGTCTCACTGCTTCTCCTCTCTTCTTGTTCCGTGGGTTCGAGACCTTGAAAATACAGTATGTTTTTTTTACTTATTTTTAAAATCTTCACTTAAAATATTCAGTATTCAATACAGTACATGTGGAGCGCATGTCTGCCCAGTGCTTCGGGAGTCAAACAGCGAAACTAGGATTTTTATTATTGTACATACAGTACTGTACCTTAGAACGCAAACTTGCGTCAATGCCGGCGCTGACATGAACGCGGACATTATAGTTATTTATTATGACCATCAAGTGGCAATGGGCCCTGTTAAAGAAACTGGTTTCTGTATATCAAACTGACTGCGCGTTTAAACCGCAAAATTGCTTCAATGTCTGCGCGTGCCCAGTGGTCGGATTTTAATCACAATGGAATGTGTGCCCCATGTCCAGTGGAACCAAGCCATACATTAAGTAGTTCTATTTTATGGCGCATACCCAGTTGTCTGTATTGCCAACAGTACTGTTGAATTTTCACACTAGTGCCATTCTGCACTGTCCGAGACTTACAGTACCGCACAGTATACACAATAGTAAATTCATTACTACAGTACATAAGGTGCTACAGTAGTGGACTCACAGCAGTTTGTAGGGCAGATGCAGAGCGCAAACTTGCGTCAATGAAAATGCTGTCTTAGACTTGGTAACATTATTAATTTAATATGTTTAGTAACTGATAGTTGACTGTGTATAAGAGAGGGGTCTCTCTAGTAGAAACTGACTCGGCGTTTAAACCGCAAAATTGCGTCAACTGTCAGCACAGTTTGCGTTGTGGTAACTTATAGCCAGTTCTGATGGGTTACGGTACAAATAGGATCTCTGGCTTGTGCCCAGTGGCGGGGTTGCAATGCATTGCCAGTAGTGCTGCGCCATAGCCATACCCTTGTAGCGCTATGGCTATGTACTGTACGCTATGGCGTACAGTATGGAATATCATACTGTACAGTACCAGGTCATGATTCACACACAGTGAAAGTGTGTTATTATTACACTGACTATGTAATAATAATATTAAAAATAAAAAGTGTAACCTTGACTGTCTAATAATAATGAAAAGCTTCATTATTAAGCTTCCTGGTTTCGAACCCGGGTTGTACAGACGTCTGCAATGTAGAAGTACGATTTCTTACCTCTACGCTACAGACGCCTGAGTACTGTACGTCATCGTATGGTACTGTAGATGTCACATAAAGTACTGTAGAGGACTAGGAGAGACTTGTGAGCAAGGGCTTAGGTGATCCATCTTGCTTACACTTCTCTCCTTATGTTCGAGACCTTTATAATTGAATGGATTTTTTTAATGTTCACTATAGTACTGTAGTTCAGTCTTGTTATCCAACCCTTACAAAAATCAATCTATTGTACTGTATATGTGCCCAGCTACAGTACTGTAATTTGTTGCTCCATACGGTACGCCATACAGTATACTGCATTGTTGTGCGCTACACTGTGGCGTATTGAGTCTCATAGCACTGCGCATGCCCAGTTGTCTGTATTATACGGTACTTATAACTGTAGTTGTAAGTACAATACGGTAGACATTGTAGTGATTCCCTGACTCTAGGAACTACAGTACAGTAGATGCAGTAGTCTAGGGGGCTAATGCCTAGCCCTACTGCATCTACCATTTTCTTGTCCCGCTGGTTCGAGACCTTTAAAGTACATACTTTATACGGTAATTTTATTTTGTTTTAAATCTTCACTAATACAGTACAATATCCAGAAATTCTGGTATTTCTATGCCACAGTACTTTGACCAAAAAGTCTAACCTTGTTAATAAAAAATCAAAAGTGTAACCTTTCAAGCTTCGAACCCGCAAAAGGATTGTACAGGCAGCGTAATGTATTGGTTTGATTATTTACCATTACACTACAGCCACCTGCAATACCAAGTTTGCACCTGGCTTGAGTGTTTCCTACAATACTGTACATCATCGTATCTCAGGCGCATGCCCAGATCTACTGTATACCCATTTAGCGCTTTTTTTTTTTTTTACTAAACTCAGTACATTTTATATATTAGGGGGTAAATGTACTAAGATGGTAGTGCTATTAAGTGATTTTGCCCATAGCAACCAATCTGATTCCAGGTATTACTGTACAGTATCTTCTAGAAGGTGCTACTGTAGATAAATGCTAAGTACAGTAGAATCTGATTGGATGCTATGGGCAACATACAGTACAGTAACTTCTTAAATAGAACTCCCATCTTAGTAAATTTACCCCAACAAGTTTCACTTTTTCCCCCCAATCTTGTTTCTTCCACCCCCCAAAATGAAAGTGAATTTTTAGTGTGTTCTGGCTTTTTTTAAAAAAAACTTACGCAGTTTACAGTACCTTTAGGGGACGTTGAAGGCTTCCCGCAACATTGCACCCCAATTCACGAAATTTTTCCACCTGCTATTCATAAAGTAGGCAAAACTTTTTTACATACTGTCTTACTGTACATTGCATTGACTTCCCGCCTACAGTAGGCAGAAAAGCTTTCAAATTGAATACAGCGATAATTTCACGCCTGGCAAAATGACGTAATCATACAGTACAAACACCAATTGTATAACTTAATGACAATTTTTATTTAACCTACAGTAACATGCTTTACAGAGGGGGGGGGACTTCTTTAGCCCTACTGGGGGACCGAGGACTACACAAAAAGAGTTGGCTTTTAATTTTAAAATCATCACTGGCACTTTTGGCCTCAGATTCAGAGTTTCACCTATACCAGGTGCAGACTCTACCGTGCATCAGAGTGCACTATAATATAACATAAAAAAAAAATACATGAAACAAGACAGTATTTGGGTGCCCCAGATGGAGGTGAACACCAGCTGTGTGAATACGATAACAGAGCACTAACATTACCAAAAATATCACCTTATCCTGATGTCGAAGGGACCGCCGCTCTAACCATACAGTAGAAGCCTGTCTCTCAATTCACGGTGCACCCACTACTGTATGTCTGCAACTATGGATGTGGATGTTGAAGCAGCCACTACTATTGTAGTGTATATGAACTAAAGGAACCTGAAAACTTGAAACATCTGCATTACAAATGGCAACATCAAGGAAGTTAAACCCCTCCTCCACATTACAAATTATATACAGTACAGTATAAGCTACATTGCAGTTGCTTGACCGTTTCTTTCGATGACAACTGGTAAGACTCTATGGAGATGATCAATATAATTGTTACACTGGGCACATGTCAATACTGTTCTCCAAAACTTCATTATCCCATCCAAAAGTTCCTGTTTAGTTGTTGGTTTCACATCAGACCTGATGAACCTCTTCAACTGGGCCCAGACCATTTCAATGGGATTCATGTCCGGTGACCTACAGGTAAGTAAAAATAAAAAAAATATTCAGTCACAGTACTGTACTTTAGTATAAAGTGTACTAGAATAATTACTGCTTGGTACTGTACATACTTTTTGGTACAATAAACAGTTAATACAGTACTATAGGACAATACTCACTCTGGTGGTGTGCATTCCCAATTTATCCCTCTCTCTTCCATGAATTTTGCTGAAGCTGAATGTTTGGGATCATTATCCTGGAATAATCGATGTCCTGATGGGAAGCATTTTCTCACAAATGGCACCATACAGCAATCTACTATTTTTTCTTGGAAGAAGGTCTTATCCATGATGCCTAAAGAGATGAGAAATTGTCAGTAACAAGCATACACTGTACAGGACTGTAAATAATTTTAAAAACAAGCATTACTGTACTGCACCTTCAAAAATATAGATCGGTCCTGCACCCCAACGAGATATACCTCCCCATACATGGACTTTTAACGGATGCTTCGGACGTGGTTTAAGTGAGAGATGTGTACGGTGTCGGAAGGACAGTCTTGAGAACCTCTCGAGAGAAACCGAAGTTTCATCTGTGAAAATGACGTCATTAAAATTCTCTCCACTCTCTATCCACCGTCGTGCTTGTTCAACTCTCTTTACTTTATTAACATCCCTTATCATGGGATTTATCCTGTGAAATAAAAACAAGTTTTAGTTTACTGTCATGTAAAATCAGTGCATTATTAATATACAGTATATATATTTTACAGTATGTACAGTACCTTGTAGGGCCAAAAGTCCATCCCAGTTCCTTACGCATCCATTTGATGCTGGAACAGGAGATGTCCAGGTCACATTCTGCTTTTAGAATACGTTTGATTTGTAAAGCTGTACGCTCATCATCCTCACAAGTCAATTTGTGCACAATCTTTTTGACGCTCCTACGGTAGAACACATACAGAGCATATAGCAATTATTGGACAGTTAGTGTTGAAATTGGAACACAATACAGTACCAATCTAGCAACATACAGTATACTGTAATAAAAAAAGGTTTATGTAAAGTACCTACTATGTGCATTTAGAAGGAAATCTATATCTAGGACGCGTTCTCTCAAATGCATGATAGCGCACAGTCTGTAAACTAACAAGAACACCACACTCTTTCAGCCAGGCATGGATCTGTCGTGTTGTTTTGTGTTCTTTTTTCATGCTTGCAATTATCTTACTGATGGCTTTGCTGATTTTTGCCATGTTTGATGACAAAATCTGTGTAAAGAACAAGAGAAATATGTTACAGTACTGTTGCTGATTATACAGACTGAGTACAGTATACAGTACATACAGTAATGTAATGTTCAGTATCTTAAACACATTATTACATTCTTACTGTACATCAGCCATAACATGTACAGTATAACCAGCTAGTAAATTTCATTTTGCAGGCTGTGTTTAATAAATGATAGTTTTGAGCTAATTTGTGATATATATTTCTCAATTTAATCTCACATCAAGCTTTCATACAGTATGCCCCTAAATACGCAAATATGCATCTACAGTACCGTATGAAGGAGACAAACAGGACAATAAACACAGCAATATTGCGACTGAAACAAAAATGGTCGCCGAGCAAAACAAAACGGTACCGTATATGCATTGAAAAGTCGCTGCGCAAATCAGCGTCTAACACAGCAAACTGCAAAATGACCGTGAACCTAGCAAGCTCCCATACTTACAGTACCAGCGGGTTGATACTGTAGGAAACAGCTGTAGAAGCTCACGGTACAGCAACAAAGGTGACTCGGAAGTTAGGCAGAGTTGCAGAGGTAGATCACGGTAATGAGCAGCAACAACAGCGACTTAGAAGTCAAGCAGCGTTGCAGGTAGTAGTACAGTATCTCAAGGGTTCGTACTGTTGATACGTGCCGATGAGACAATCCGAGCAGCAAGTCCGTACAGTTAAGTAGCAGATTCACAGTGTGGATAGCTGGTGCGGTCTGAGACGCTCTTTTATGCTACCAGATACAAAAGAATTCCTTCCCGCAGAAAATCTGGCCGCTGATTGGTGTATTTGAAATATGCACTTCCTTGTGGTCCAATGGCATGGCAGAGTTTCGGCGGCAAGGTTTTCTTTGTCTCTGGTAGCATAAAAGAGCGTCTCAGACCGCACTAGCTATCCACACTGTGAATCTGCTACTTAACTGTACGGACTTGCTGCTTGGATTGTCTCATCGGCACATATCAACAGTACGAACCCTTGAGATACTGTACTACTACCTGCAACGCTGCCTGACTTCTAAGTCGCTGTTGTTGCTGCTCATTACCGTGATCTACCTCTGCAACTCTACCTGACTTCCGAGTCACCTTTGTTACTGTACCGTGAGCTTTTACAGCTGTTTCCTACAGTATCAACTCACTGGTACTGTAAGTACGGTAGCTTGCTATGTTTTTGCAGTTTGCTGTGTTAGACGCTGATTTGCGTTTCCCGTGACTGACCGCCGCCATCTTGTTTTGCTCTGCGGCCATTTGTTTTTTCAGTCGCAATATTGCTGTGTTTATCATCCCGCTGCCTCGGTATGCCCCGTCCTTCACCCATCCCCGTAGAGGCTTACTTGTGAATCCAGTAACTATCACACACACATACCGATCGTTCCTAGCCTCCCGTTGCCCCTCATAGTTTCCCGTGACTGACCGGCGCCATCTTGTTTTGCTCGGCGGCCATTTGTTTTTTCAGTCGCAATATTGCTGTGTTTATCGTCCCGCTGCCTTGGTATGCCCCGTCCTTCACCCATCCCCGTAGAGGCTTACTTGTGAATCCAGTAACTATCACACACACATACCGATCGTTCCTAGCCTCCCGTTGCCCCTCATAGTTTCCCGTGACTGACCGGCGCCATCTTGTTTTGCTCGGCGGCCATTTGTTTTTTCAGTCGCAATATTGCTGTGTTTATCGTCCCGCTGCCTTGGTATGCCCCGTCCTTCACCCATCCCCGTAGAGGCTTACTTGTGAATCCAGTGACTATCACACACACATACCGATCATTCCTAGCCTCCCGTTGCCCCTCATAGTTTCCCGTGACTGACCGGCGCCATCTTGTTTTGCTCGGCGGCCATTTGTTTTTTCAGTCGCAATATTGCTGTTTATCGTCCCGCTGCCTCGGTATGCCCTGTCCTTCACCCATCCCCGTAGAGGCTTACTTGTGAATCCAACTATCACACACATACCGATCGTTCCTAGCCTCCCGTTGCCCCTCATAGTTTCCCGTGACTGACCGGTGCCATCTTGTTTTGCTCTGCGGCCATTTGTTTTTTCAGTCGCAATATTGCTGTGTTTATCGTCCCGCTGCCTTGGTATGCCCCGTCCTTCACCCATCCCCGTAGAGGCTTACTTGTGAATCCAGTAACTATCACACACACATACCGATCGTTCCTAGCCTCCCATTGCCCCTCATAGTTTCCCGTGACTGACTGGCGCCATCTTGTTTTGCTCGGCGGCCATTTGTTTTTTCAGTCGCAATACTGCTGTGTTTATCGTCCCGCTGCCTTGGTATGCCCCGTCCTTCACCCATCCCCGTAGAGGCTTACTTGTGAATCCAGTAACTATCACACACACATACCGATCGTTCCTAGCCTCCTGTTGCCCCTCATAGTTTTCCGTGACTGACCGCCGCCATCTTGTTTTGCTCAGCGGCCATTTGTTTTTTCAGTCGCAGTATTGCTGTGTTTAACTTGTGTTTGCATTATTGCACCAGTTTGCACATTTAACTTTGAGACTAATGGTTTTAATGGTCATGTACACACTAAGTTTTGATTTATGTAATAAAAATAGCTAATTTGGCGCTGTACTTTACAGTACTGTACTGTATATCAGTTGAGATATTCACACATTTTATTACTGTTGAGCTGACACCTACTGTACCTTACCGTACAGTATATAATTAGGGAGTGTTTTTTATATACCTGTATTTATCATATTTATTATCTTGTGCCTCTATACAATCTCACAATAGTGGTTAGTGCTTTAACAGTTTTAGCGCTGTGTAATCTCCTATATTTACCTGTATATACTGTATAACACATGCACAGTTTTAGGAGACAGAAAGAGTACTGTAATTGTTTACAGTGTTGTAATGTGAAACATTTACTGTATACAGTACATGTACAGTATTTCCACTATTTTACTTAACATTGTATTTAGTGTCTTTATACTGTACTTGTGTATTCAGAGTGCACCGAACTGTCAACATGGAGAAGAGCAAAGGTTTTTACAACGGAAACGAATCTTGCCCACTTCCACTGACCAAAAGGCTGAGTGCACTAGTCCCACAACGGTCTACAAGCAAACCTTCCAAGAAGAAAACAGGTAAGGAAAATTTACAGGTACCTCTTCTAGTCAAGGCAAGGAAGAATGCAAAGGCGAAGAACAACACTTTGCAAGTGGACATCGGAGAAAATGGACCAGGGAACGTGGAGCAACCCATGAACGTCCCGAACCAGGAGGAAACACCAGTCATTTATGGGCCAGAAGAATTGGACACCTTTGAGCCTCTTGTTGAAGATGTATCCTGCTCACCAACTCGGCGAAAACTGTAATTCCAAGAAGATAACGCATGCACATGTAGCTGTGCCAGGATGGTGAGAGACCTCGTCGGAAAAGTTGGTCAACTGGAAGCAAAAATTGACAACTTGAAAGAAGAGCTGAAGGAAGGGCTGAAGGACACCATTGCAGAAGCAATGAAAGAAGCAATCCAGCAAAGTAAAGAAGAATGGCAAGAGGCCGCTGCCCAGAGTACCAGGAAGAGACATGACCAGGCAATCCAGTATGAAATGGTCACACCGGATGAATTTGAGCCTGAGGAGAACGACGATGATTTCAACTTGGAGACTGACCCATCCTTCCACTTGCTACATATGGACAATACAGTGGCATCAGAGCACTTGGACATGACACCAGTGCCATCATGCAGCCTGCCTCAGTGGGAGAGTACACCAGTGGCATCACATCGCCTGCCTGAACGGTCAGTTGAAGAATCAAGGATCAACAATGCAAGCCTGCCTGTACTTTCACCAGGAACGCCTGTCATGTCGAGCACGCCAGCACCACTGACTGTATTTGGAACACCCTTACCGGATATACCACTGGCTGTGATCAACGTTGAGAAGGACAATGAAATTTACAGAGCTGTGAATTGTGAGATGCATCGATATGCGCAAGCAATATTTCAGGAACACGTGCCCTACGACCTGTATTGCAATTGGACGAAGCGGGTGAACTTTGATGGAAGTCGGAAGAAAGTGCCAATCCCCAACAATTTAAGAGAAGATATCCTCTCAAGATGCCGGACAAGATTCAGGATTGGAAAAGAAGAACTTACTCGGATAAAGGACACGCTGAATGGGGTGCTGCGCATGCCAAGGAAACATGCATGGAGGACAGTCACGCATACAAGTACAGATCTGCAATCATCAAACACGACTTGATGGGACTTGTCAGAAGACAGGAAGACCCGGCGCCGCCGCTGTCCTGGACGTGGCAGCGGCAGAAGAAAGAAGCTGAGGACAGGAGAGGACTAGAGGGGTGGAAAGCAAAAGAGCTAAAGAAGTTCCCCCCCTCAAAGCCTCTTCCACCATAACAGATAGGCCCTATGTGAGGCCAACGGAACATTAAACCAACCTACAGTAAACCAACAGGTCTGAAGAGAGGAAGACCCATGTGAAGAGAAAAGCGGAGGACAGGAGAGGACTACAGGGGTGGAAAGCAAAAGAGCTAAAGCAGTTCCCCCCCTCAAAGCCTCTTCCACCATAACAGGTACCGGTAGGCCCTCTGTGAGGCCAACTGTACTGTACATTAATTTATATTGTAGTTTGTTAGGCTGGTGAGATACAGTAGTATTAGTGTGACACTATTAGAGCAGGAAAGGGCCTTGCATGGCATATTCTCTCTCCTACAGGGACCTCTGTGTGGGATTGAGCGGGACAAAGAAGAAGAGTATCTCCGGTGAGTACTGTATGTACCTGTGTGTCTGTCTTTTACTGTCTGTTTGTCTCTGCCTATCCTCCTTTCTTCAGGGCGTACACTGGACCTTGCACTCTGATGCAAGGTAGAGTCTGCACCTGGTATAGGTGAAACTCTGCATCTGAGGCCAAAAGTGCCAGTGATGATTTTAACTTAAAAGCCAACTCTTTTTGTGTAGTCCTCGGTCCAGTAGGGCGTATCGGTCGGCATTGAGTAAGGACTGTTCTCACGTCATATCTTTCCTCCTAGGTACTGTACAGTAGTCATGTCCGTGTCCAGCTTCGAACTCCAGGACATGCCAGCGGCAGAAGAAAGAAGCGGGGTACTGTAGAGGACTACGGGGGTGGAAAGCTAAACAAGTTCCCCCCCCTCTGTAAAGCATGTTACTGTAGGTTAAATAAAAATTGTCATTAATTTATACAATTGGTGCTTGTACTGTATGTAATTCAGTCTTTAAGTGCGCCTGAGACCCAACATGTGCATCTGTCATTAAAAAGGTACAAAAACTCAATAACATACAGATGCAGGGGTGTATCGTCCTATTGGCCAGGATTTCACTCACCAGGGGCGCGCTGGCCGATGGGGGTTGCCACCCACAGTCATTTACTGTACAGTATCCCTATTGCCCATCACAGTGATTTCACAGCTGCCCGGCACTTACAGTAGAATACAGTACAGTAGACATACAGTACTGTATACACTGAGGGACGTTTTCAATTTTGGGGTGGTGTATTTACTGTTTTTAGCCGGTCTCGTCTTTTCACTCCAAGGGGTCTATTTACTGTACTAAGCAGTGTTAGAAGATAGAGTGAAAAGTGATAAGGTGTCAGTCAATCAGCTCCCAACTGTCATTTTTCAAACACTGCCTGTGAGATGACAGTTGGGAGCACATTGGTTGGCACTTTTTCACCCATTGGAGCAAAAACACGTGATTGGCTAAAAAACGTTTACTGTTGTCGTGTATTTATTTAGTTAAAGCTTAGACAGATAAAATTGTATATAAATAGCACCAACCAATCAGATCCTAACTGTCACTGTACAGGCTGTGTTTGAAAAATGACAGTTACTGTAGTACAGTAGCTAATTGGTTGGTGCTACTGTATTTACAGTTTCTCAATTTTTTTCTCTCTCCAAGCTTTATTAAATCACCCCTTAAGAGTGGTGTGCAATTAATAAAAGTACTGAATGGGTGACTTACTGTACTGTATTTTCTTACCTTTTAGTTGTTACAGTATCAATAAATGTAAATACAGTATACTGTACTTTATCCACAGAACCAAGTAAAGACAGAAAACGTTGTACTGAATAAAACAAATTGTAATAAAAATCATAAATAAACAAAAATAAGGTCACCAAAAAATTAAAAAACAGATCCCCCAGGTGGTGGGCCATCTGCCGATAGAGGCCTAAAAAAAACATAATTTGTTCTGTGGAGAGAAAAAACAGGGTACAGTATTACAACACTAATATACAATATTGTACAATCTTGACACTAACGTAAATACTGTACTCTACCTCGAGTCAGGCGTGGTCCCTGCCTCCCTTGGGGTCCCTGCCTCCCTGTGGGTCCATGACTGAAGACTGTATTGGAAAAAAATATATTCACATTAACAGTGCTGTATTTACCTTTATTTGGTAAGGTGCTACTGTAAATGGTTTGGCTACTGTAGCTCCTAACAAAGTACTGTACAGTACATAAACAAACAGAACAATACAATGGCTACAGTACGGTACAATGCAGGAAAAGTACTATACAGTTTAAACATTGCTACACCAAAGGTGATTATACTGACTGAAGCTGGCAGACAGAGGGATACTTTTGGTGTGGTGTAGATACAGTACAGTAACCTCCCACAATTTAATGACTATTACTGTACAGTATCTGCAAAGCATGTTTGCAAATGATTGATGACCCTGCACTGAACAACTGCTTGTTCGGAGTAGGCTCATCACATACTGTACTGACAAACGACTGCACGATTACAATGTTGTAATCATGCAGTGGTTGTCATACCGGTATCTTTAAGTGGATGGGCACCTTTAGAGTGATGTCCTTTATAAAAACAAAAATAAAAACACAAAGTCTGTAAGGAGAAGAGGTTGGAGATGTGTCTTTGTAGTACAGAAGAGAGAGAAAGATGCTGTGAAAACAAAAAAAGGAGAGAGAGACAGTACAGAAGAAGACAATGTACTGTACAGTTGTGTAGGGTATACAGTACTTACACGGCCTGCAAGGCCTGCTTGTCCCATGATGAGGCAACTGGCTGGTGGGGGGCTGTGGCCTTCCACGTTCCCGCACTGTGGGGAAAAAAAAATATTCCTGTTACACAAGTACAGATACACAAGTACAGAAACAATGAGTGTGTAAGGAGAAGAGGTTGGAGATGGGTCTTTGGAGTACAGGAGGAAGAGAGAGGCACTGTAAAAAGGAGAGCACAATGTACAGTACAGTAGTGCACGGTACTTACTCAGGGCGGCAAGCCGCGCTCTGAATGAGGAAAGTCTTGGGCCAGTGGAGACACAAGTGGGTGGTGGTGGTGGGGTAGCCGCCGGTGACACGCCGCCAGTGGGTGCTGGTGTTGGTGGTGGAATGACTGTGGACAAAGAACAGTTTCCATCAAAACCATTTGGAAACACATAAACTGTGTAATGGTGCGTACACACTACACGATATGCTCCCTGAGTCGTCCACTTTATCGCCTAGTGTGTACGCACCATAAATCTTGAACAGAGCCTCTATAACAACAAAAAACAAACACAGACAGAGGGAGAAAAAGAGAGAGGGAGGGGGAGAGGAAGAGAGAAAGACAGAGAGAGAGAGAGAGAGAGAGACTGACAAGGGTAAAAATGGAGAGCGATACAGTGCTGTACAAAACAATGTGGTGTACTTTACTTACGCGGCATGGAGACACGAGTGGGTGGTGGTGGTGGGGTAGCCACCGGTGACACGCCGCCAGTGGGTGCTGGTGTTGGCGGTGGAATGACTGTGGACAAAGAACAGTTTCCATCAAAACCATTTGGAAACACATAAACTGTGTAATGGTGCGTACACACTACACGATATGCTCCCTGAGTTGTCCACTTTATCGCCTAGTGTGTACGCACCATAAATCTTGAACAGAGCCTCTATAACAACAAAAAACAAACACAGACAGAGGGAGAAAAAGAGAGAGGGAGGGGGAGAGGAAGAGAGAAAGACAGAGAGAGAGAGAGAGACTGACAAGGGTAAAAAAGGAGAGCGATACAGTGCTGTACAAAACAATGTGGTGTACTTTACTTACGCGGCATGGAGACACGAGTGGGTGGTGGTGGTGGGGTAGCCGCCGGTGACATGCCGCCAGTGGGTGCTGGTGTTGGCGGTGGAATGACTGTGGACAAAGAACAGTTTCCATCAAAACCATTTGGAAACACATAAACTGTGTAATGGTGCATACACACTACACGATATGCTCCCTGAGTCATCCACTTTATCACCTAGTGTGTACGCACCATAAATCTTGAACAGAGCCTCTATAACAACAAAAAACAAACACAAACAGAGGGAGAAAAAGAGAGAGGGAGGGAGAGAGGAAGAGAGAAAGACAGAGAGAGAGAGACTGACAAGGGTAAAAAAGGAGAGCGATACAGTGCTGTACAAAACAATGTGGTGTACTTTACTTACGCAGCATGGAGACACGAGTGGGTGGTGGTGGTGGGGTAGCCGCCGGTGACACGCCGCCAGTGGGTGCTGGTGTTGGCGGTGGAATGACTGTGGACAAAGAACAGCTTCCATCAAAACCATTTGGAAACACATAAACTGTGTAATGGTGCGTACACACTACACGATATGCTCCCTGAGTCATCCACTTTATCGCCTAGTGTGTACGCACCATAAATCTTGAACAGAGCCTCTATAACAACAAAAAACAAACACAGACAGAGGGAGAAAAAGAGAGAGGGAGGGGGAGAGGAAGAGAGAAAGACAGAGAGAGAGAGAGAGAGAGAGAGAGACTGACAAGGGTAAAAAAGGAGAGCGATACAGTGCTGTACAAAACAATGTGGTGTACTTTACTTACGCGGCATGGAGACACGAGTGGGTGGTGGTGGTGGGGTAGCCGCCGGTGACACGCCGCCAGTGGGTGCTGGTGTTGGCAGTGGAATGACTGTGGACAAAGAACAGTTTCCATCAAAACCATTTGGAAACACATAAACTGTGTAATGGTGCGTACACACTACACGATATGCTCCCTGAGTTGTCCACTTTATCGCCTAGTGTGTACGCACCATAAATCTTGAACAGAGCCTCTATAACAACAAAAAACAAACACAGACAGAGGGAGAAAAAGAGAGAGGGAGGGGGAGAGGAAGAGAGAAAGACAGAGAGAGAGAGAGAGAGAGAGAGAGACTGACAAGGGTAAAAAAGGAGAGCGATACAGTGCTGTACAAAACAATGTGGTGTACTTTACTTACGCGGCATGGAGACACGAGTGGGTGGTGGTGGTGGGGTAGCCGCCGGTGACACGCCGCCAGTGGGTGCTGGTGTTGGCAGTGGAATGACTGTGGACAAAGAACAGTTTCCATCAAAACCATTTGGAAACACATAAACTGTGTAATGGTGCGTACACACTACACGATATGCTCCCTGAGTTGTCCACTTTATCGCCTAGTGTGTACGCACCATAAATCTTGAACAGAGCCTCTATAACAACAAAAAACAAACACAGACAGAGGGAGAAAAAGAGAGAGGGAGGGGGAGAGGAAGAGAGAAAGACAGAGAGAGAGAGAAAGAGAGAGAGACTGACAAGGGTAAAAAAGGAGAGCGATACAGTGCTGTACAAAAAATGTGGTGTACTTTACTTACGTGGCATGGAGACACGAGTGGGTGGTGGGGTAGCCGCCGGTGAAACGCCGCCAGTGGGTGCTGGTGTTGGCGGTGGAATGACTGTGGACAAAGAACAGTTTCCATCAAAACCATTTGGAAACACATAAACTGTGTAATGGTGCATACACACTACACAATATGCTCCCTGAGTCGTCCACTTTATCGCCTAGTGTGTACACACCATAAATCTTGAACAGAGCCTCTATAACAACAAAAAACAAACACAGACAGAGGGAGAAAAAGAGAGAGGGAGGGGGAGAGGAAGAGAGAAAGACAGAGAGAGAGAGAGAGACTGACAAGGGTAAAAAAGGAGAGCGATACAGTGCTGTACAAAACAATGTGGTGTACTTTACTTATGCTGCATGGAGACACGAGTGGGTGGTTGTGGTGGGGTAGCCGCCGGTGACATGCCGCCAGTGGGTGCTGGTGTTGGCGGTGGAATGACTGTGGACAAAGAACAGTTTCCATCAAAACCATTTGGAAACACATAAACTGTGTAATGGTGCGTACACACTACACGATATGCTCCCTGAGTCGTCCACTTTATCGCCTAGTGTGTACACACCATAAATCTTGAACAGAGCCTCTATAACAACAAAAAATAAACACAGACAGAGGGAGAAAAAGAGAGAGGGAGGGGGAGAGGAAGAGAGAGAGAGAGAGACAGAGAGACAGAGAGACAGAATGAAAAGAGAGAAAGAACAATGCACTGTACTTACGCAAACTGTCGCTGGGGCTGGGTGGGGGTATGGTCTCTGGTGATGCTATTGAAAAAAATGACAGTACAGTATGTTACAGAAAAGAGAGAAGACGTTGGAGATGTTTTAAGAGAGAGAGAGAGAAACACAGGGAGACAGGGAGAGAGAGAGAAAGAGAGAGAGATAGGGGGAGAGGGCGAGAGAGAAAGACAGGGAGAGAGAAAGAGAGAGATAGAAAGAGAGAGAGAGAGAGAGCGAGAGAGAGAGAGGGGGCAAAGGGAAGGAGAGAGAGAAAGATGGAGAGGGGGAGACGGCGAGAGAGAAAGACAGAGGGAGAGAGAGAGAGGGGGGAGAGGGAAGGAGAGAAAGAGAGAGAGAGAGAGAGAGAGAGAGAAAAACAAAGAAAGTTTACTGGATTCGCTGCTGTCCAGCTCCAGAATCACTATATGGAGGTGTTCTGCATAAAAAAAAAAAGTAATACACTATTGTACAGTACTCAGTGGGAAAGTAGAGGGTAAACATACTCAACTGTAACATTACTACAGTATACAGTATACTGTACTGTATTACAGTACAGTATTAATACAAAATGTCCTACAGTATTAAACTGTATACAGTACTTACTTGGCTGGGGAGGGGAGTCTGGGTCCTCCTCTTGCCCTGGGGAGGGCTGAGGCACTTCAATGTCTTCAACTAAAATACACAAGGACAGAAACAATTATTGTGTAAGGAGAAGACGTTTGAGATGTTTTAACAGAGAGAGAAACAGAGGGAGACAGGGAGAGAGAGATAGAGAGATAGAGAAAAAGAAAGAGAAAAACAGGGAAAGAGAGCGAAAAAGAGAGAGAGAGGAAAATGAAAGAGAGAGAAAGATAAAGAGAAAGAAAGAGGGAGAGGGAGGTGTACTTTACTTACAGGGCAGGGGGCTTCCTGCAGCCTCCTCATCAATGACGAGTCTGTCTGTGTGTACAGTATAAGAAAAAAATGTATTATACAGTACAAAAAATCAAAAAGGTAGTAGCATGACACTATTGTGTCCATACTGTAACTGTTGTAATCATTACCACTGTCATTTGAGGAGGCTGCAGAAGATGCTGGCAGTGATGGGGGTGGTGGAAGTGATGGTGGTGGCGGCGGTGGTTGTCGCTGCCGGGGCAGGGGGGGCTGCTGGCCCTGTGGGGAAAAATACATGTCGTCATTAAGGAGCATTTGAAAACAAGAGTTCAGACCTCTATTCCAAATTGGAGAGGGATTATGGTACAGTACTGTAGATGGCCTCAGTAGTGTGTACTGTACTTACTCTGAAAATTCAGCCAACTGGGCCCGGCTGCTGGCAGTGATGGGGGTGGTGGCAGTGATGGTGGTGGTGGTGGCGGCGGTGGTGGCGCTGCCAGGGCAGGGGGGGCTGCTCGCCCTGTGGGGAAAAATACATGTCGTCATTAAGGTAGATGGCCTTAGGGAATTAGCTATTGATTAAAATACAAACTAATACAGTATACTGTAGTACATAAACTACTGTAGTCTGTGAAGCTGGCATTGGGGCCAAAATAAAACAGTATGGTACTGTACTGTACTGTATATAAAAAAATATACAGTCCAGTAAAGTACTGTATGACCAAGTGGTGCAATGTTACACATAGGCTATGTGGGTGGCACTGTCGCCACCCCACGAGCTTTACAAGATGGCACATGCGCATGACACTGGAGCCCGAACCCAGCGGAGGACCCCGCTGAGGACTTTGCGAGACCTCGCCGGAGGGGTAAGTACTGTATGTACTGGTGGAATTTTCGTTTGTATCACAGTGATACCAAATGAAAATTCGCCCTGGTATTTCCCTTCTTTTGTACTGTACTGTAAATGGGGCACAGAGTGAGTAGTGATAAGATACCAGCCAATCAGCTCCCAAATATCATTTTTCAAACACAGCCTGTGAGATGACAGTTGGGAGCTGATTGGAGACCACTGAATCTGTCCATGACGTACAGTAATAATGTCAGACTTAAAGGGGGCAGGCCCAGCACAGAAAAATAGTGTGTACAGTACTGTAGGTTAACAGATTTGGTCGACAGACATTAGAATGGTGGATCAATCAACTTGCCTTTTGTTACTAATTTATTAATCAAACAAGCCATGTCGACCAATAGTGTGTAACCCTTTAGTCCATGTACAGTACTGTAGATTTAATCAGCCTGTCAATCAAATGTCTGCCAGTCATGTCAGTATGTGTTAACAACTGTCAGTCATCATCAGATACTGTACTATCCAACACCCTACAGTGCAGTGTACAGTAATGTACAGTATGTCAGAGTCGTGCATTGTACTGTATTCGTTATTGTACAGTATACTGTAATTCATGTGATTATACAGCAATGCTGTACTTACTACGAATTATTCGCCTCCGAATTCGCTGTAGGCGAGGCCTGTCCCTCCAAAGCAGGTCACTCCACCTGCGCTGCAGTGAGCGACCTGAGCGGCGAATGCCATATAGGCGATAAATTTCGTTACTCGCGGCTCTGTAGGCGAGCACTTTGTCTTGGTTAGTGGCGAACGCTTGGTCCCGCCACTTAACCAAGACAAAGAGCTCGCCAGATGAGTAGCGTCTTGCCCTGACAGAAGACATTTTGACTAGCCAGTGACGCATGTCGTACATCGCACGACGCACGACGCATGCCGACACTAATTCTCTTGTTACGGCAGGCGTCTGTGGTGCACTGTAATGTAGTCATAACCGTAGTGGCAAAGTCAGTTTTGAATATTCAGTACAGGCACATTCATAGCGGCACACTAGTTGTCCTAGCAGACGGGGGATGGTGTCTTTGGCAATGGTGACAATTCGTAGCATTTTTCAGGACACTAGGGCAGAGCTGACTGCTTACAGTAAATGGATTAACAAAGCTTCCTTTATTATGGTAATGTGAGGCTCTTGGCTTGCTTTGGGGGAAGGGACCTGATGCACTGTATATGACTCTCGGCCCACTGGGCATGCGCCAGAAATCCCATCGCAACCCTCCTACTGGGCATGCGCCCACCAGAGATGGAAATGCAACAGAATACAATACTGTACCGACTGCAGTAATACAGCCAACTGCGCATGCTCAGTGATAGCATAGCGCTACATGACGTATGGCTTGGCGCCACAGATCCCATTGTAACCCCCTCCATTTCTAATCCATCGCAGATGGCTGACAGCCACCGTAGCGCCAACCGTGTAATACAGAGAGCTCTCTCTCCTACAGATCCCACTACTACTATACTTAGTGTGCAAGGTTGGAGCAGCATCACCAATGTCATCAGTTTGGGATGCAACGCTATTTTGCGCATCAAACGCACAGTCAGCTTTGAACACAGAGCGCTCTCTCACAGACGGAAAGCACTCTCAGACACAGTCCAAGGGACGTAGCCATAGTGCGCGAGGCTGAGACCGCATATGCGTTGTCGCATGTTTGCGTTTTGCGGTTTCTGGGCGCACAGTTTGTGATGCAGAGGCCTGTCTCACATTCTAGACAGTAGTTTCACTAACAGTTCCTGCAGTTATGAAATCACTATTCTGTGGTGCTAAATTGTAGGGCACCGTCACTTTTGAATATTCAGTACAGGCACATTCATAGCGGCACACTAGTTGTCCTAGCAGATGGGGGATGGTGTCTTTGGCAATGGTGACAATTCGTAGCATTTTTCAGGACACTAGGGCAGAGCTGACTGCTTACAGTAAATGGATTAACAAAGCTTCCTTTATTATGGTAATGTGAGGCTCTTGGCTTGCTTTGGGGGAAGGGACCTGATGCACTGTGTATGACTCTCGGCCCACTGGGCATGCACCAGAAATCCCATCACAACCCTCCTACTGGGCATGCCCCGCCAGAGCTGGAAATGCAACAGAATACAATACTGTACCGACTGCAGTGATACAGCCAACTGCGCATGCTCAGTGATAGCATAGCGCTACATGGCGTATGGCTTGGCACCACAGATCCCATTGTAACCCCCTCCATTTCTAATCCATCGCAGATGGCTGACAGCCACCGTAGCGCCAACTGTGTAATACAGAGAGCTCTCTCTCCTACAGATCCCACTACTACCGTACTTAGTGTGCAAGGTTGAAGCAGCATCACCAATGTCATCAGTTTGGGATGCAACGCTATTTTGTACCCGCATATGCGTTGTCGCATGTTTGCGTTTTGCGGTTTCTGGGCGCACCATAGCCACAGTATGAAATCACTATTCAGTGAAATACAGTACAGTACAGAGCCCTCTATGGGCACTACAGTGTCCAGAGCAGACAGTGACAAAAAAAAAATATACAGTACGGTACAGTATATTCTTTTCCAGGGATCGAACCCCGGACCATAATTCTACCAAAGTGATCACCTAACCACTAGCCCACACGACAGCTACAGTGAACCACAGAGAGTGGCCTCATCCTTGTGCACTCCTCCCGCTGCTGTTTTTAATTTAAAAAAAAAAAAAAAAATGTCATACTGTAATGCATCCCATATCAGTGAAAGCTGTGCGTGCATCTAATTATTCTACAGTATCGGTTATACCGTGACAACAACTCCGGCAACTTCTCTACTATTCGTTGAAGAATACCACGGTATTCCACAAGTCCATGGCGCGACTCAGAGGCCTGCACGCCATGCCACAAGTCCGTGGCGCGACTCACGCCATGCCATGAGCAACAAAATAGCTGGGCAGATCTGTATTTCCCTATGTAAACTCACACCTTTTAATGCGACTAGCATAAAAAGGTTTGAGTTATACAGAAGCCTCCACAGATTCAGTAAGATCAGTGAAGGCTTCTGTCTGTGTGTTAAAAAAAAGACATGCACCCCCTCCGCAGAAGTATAACCAGCCCCGGGTTCTGTACAGCCTGTGCTGGTTTTTAAAATACAGGGGCCAAAATGCATAGGGGGCCCCTGTATTTTAAGTACCAGCACAGGGCATTTTTGATCCGGTCCTGGTTGTGCAAAAACAGAGGACAAAACGAGTAGCTCCCCTGTAATTTACATAACCAGCACCGGACTCTTTTTAGCGGTGGAGTAATGCCACAGCCTGGGAAATCCTTTCACCGGGTTCCCCAGCCAAAGCATTAACCTGACCACTAGTCAGCTCAGGCCGGGAATTCTTGGGGACGTATGGACCCCCCCAATAAAGAGGTCCCTCTCTCCAGGGCACCCCTGGCCAGTGGCTGCCGGGTTGATATTGTAAATGTGTTGTGAAAAATAGAACTGTACCAGCATGTGGGGCATTACGGGCCCGCTGGTACCTGTAGTTCCACTGCAAAATAAATATTTAAATAAAGACAAGACACAACGTGAAAGTACAATTTTATTTAAACACACATGCACACTAACACTCACACTCACTGACACACATACTCACCTAGTATCCCTGAAGTCCCTGTAGGAATCCAGGGGGTTAAAACAAAAAACAAAAATCCCTGAAACCATGCCGGACAGGAGGAAAGGTATGTGTTTACAATAGCATAAGCCTTGTAAATAATTTCCACTAGGGCCATGGTAGCAAGGTTCTCTATTCCCGTGAGTACCAGCTACCGGATCAAGGACCACAACCTGCCAGCTGGATGCGGCTAAACCCATATCACGCTTGGAGGGGTCACTAGTGAACACCTCCTATTTGGTTAGACTCCGCACCTTTGGCCAGGTCTCACCAACAACTGGTACTCGTGGATGAGGAGACCTTGTGTACAAGCCCCATGTCTCAGATTTCCTTCTTAGCCCAGATCCTAGCTTGCACCCCTCAGTGGGGAATTCCATACAGCCGGTTGTGACAGTTTGCTCAGGCCCAAAAATATGCAAACCGCCGTGTTGGAGGATAAGGTAGCGGTTTTCGAGTAGAGACAATTCTGCGGTTCGTAGAACAACAACTGCAGGAATTCTCTGGGTTATTTGAAAAAAAAAAATCTGCTCCTGTGCCTGGTTCTTCTGAGACTCACATACCATCCTCTTCTATGGCAGGTGAAAGTCTTACATTTTCGAGTCTATCTTCCGATTGTTCCCTGTCTACATCAGCAGCCGTCTTCAGTGAGCATAATCTCATAAATTTTTTTCAGGTTATTGACCAACTCCAATGTCTCCTACTCAGGGTATTCCAAATTATTTCTAAATCCTCTGGTGTTACCCCTGATGTATCTAACAGTACCGTCAGGGAAGCTAGAATTAAACATCAAAGCTTCCTGCGCCCCAAGCTTTTGGAGAGCGCATCCGCGCCGCCGGGAACTACATCTGTGCCTGTATTGTGGTTATGATGACCATTTTATTACAGACTGTGCTCTTCGTCCTTCAAGAGATGGGGACAAGGGTGTGTTCCACAAAGACGGAGCTTCTAGTTCTTCCCCATCACTACTGGTGATCTCTACTCCTGCAGCTTCAAACAAAAAGTAAATGCTTTTCAAGCAAAAAGAAGTTTATAACTGGGGCCCGGCTACAAGATGCTTCTTTCCTCGTCTGGGGAAGGTAGGAGGAATAGGTCTTCCTCCTAGAGCCAAGGACACACTTCATACTAATCCTATCGGTCACTGTTTGGATGTTCCCAGTGACATAGGAGGTAACCAATCTATTATTACAGAAGAATCATTTGATAAACCAATCTTAAACCCTTCAGTTTCAAGTTCTATACCCCAGGAGAGGACCTCAAGTTTATCTTTTCAAGAAGGTGTCTCAAGTCTCACACTCCAGGAGGAGGTCTCAAGTTTCACACCCCAGAAAGGGGTTTTAAGTCTCTTGCCCCAAAGTGGGCTTCAAGTCTCATTTCCCAGCAAGGAGGTTCAAGTTTCGTATCCCAGGAGGGGGTCTGCATTTCAAGTAATATACCCCAAAAGGGAATTTCAAGTTTTGTACCCCAAGAGAGTGTTTCGGGTCTTTCACCCCAGGAGGAAGTTTCTGGTCTTGCATCCCAAGAGAGGGGTTCACTTTCTGTACCCTGGGAAGAAATGTTAAGTCAACTTCCCCAGGAAGAGGTTTTAAGTCCCATACCCCAGCAGGGGTTTTCAATTGATGTACTCCAGGAGGGGGTCTCAAGTCTCACACCGCAGGAGGGGGGCTTGAGTTTCATACCCCAAGAGGGGGTTTCAAGTCCTGTTCCCCAGGAGGGGTCTTCTGGTGCTATACCCCAGGAAGGGTCTTCTGGTGTTATACCCCAGGAGGGGTTTTTGAATTTTGTTCCCCCCGTAGGTAGGGGTTTTAAGTCCTATACCCCAGCAGGGATTTTCAAGTACTGTACCCCAGGAGTGGGTTTCAAGTCTCATATCCCAAAAGGGAGTTTCAATTTCAGTACCCCAGCAGGGGTTTTCAAGTGCCGTACCCCAGGAAGGGGTCTCAAGTCTCATCCCAAAAGGGAATTTCTCAGGCAGAGTTTTCGAGTGGTGTATCTCAGGAGAAGTCTTCAGAGGTCTCTCTCCAGAGAGAGGTTTCAAGTGACTTGTCTTTTCCAATCGTTCTTTCTCCTGAAGACAAGATGTAACCAGTGGGTTAAATAATTAATTTCTACATAGGCATATAAGTTGTAATACATATAGCCTGTGCTAGGCCCCATTGAGCTTTGAAAAGAGATTGTAGTTGCAGTCTAAGCATAGAGTGGTCAGATTCACCTTTTGAGGTCAAACAAGACATAAATTGAGGGGCCCTAACTTGTACTTGTCACTATTAGTAGATTAGTAAATATTCATTTCGATCAGAACAAAACCCACCGTTTTGCACTTGGTGTCAAGATGTGAGATCGAAAGGGTTAAATAGTTTGTGACCAATTGACTGATTCTGTAAAAAAAAAGGCAATATGATGTTTTGCTTTTTCTCTTGCTGCCCTGTATGTTGTATTGTGTACAGTATGTGTCCTCCGTCCCATTCCTATGAGAAAGGATTGTGATTTAGCTTAAATTACATTGTATGTTGTTTTGTCTTTTTCTTTTAAAGAAAAGAAAATTGAGAAAAAATGCTTTGCAAATTGTTGAAACATGTGAAAATTGCAAAAAGTAGATTACAGAATAAATTGATGAAATTTCAGAAATGTGTTAAAAAAAATCTCAGTTTAATCCAACACGTTTGGGGACGCCTTTACAATGTAGTGATGTGAGGTTTTTGAAAGCAAATTATTTTGACTCAGAAGATTAAATGTTTCCATTATGTTTTCCTGAGAGTTCTGAAAGTCTGTGTCACAGACTGGGGAACTTGGTGTTGTGAACCCGAGCTGGGTTGTAGAACAGAGACACCTGAACCTGAGAGTAGTTGGAATATGGATGGTTTAATATAATTTCTGCTCATACAGATATGATAGGGACTGCGATATGAAATGTAACTTATAGTCCTCTGTGCAGAGATAATCCAACTGGAAGATACTGAATAAACTGTAAAACAAAGCCACTGAAAAGTCACTGAACTTGGCAGATGAACTGTAACGAAGAACTGTAGACTTGAAGAAGTAGAACTTGGAAAGTAGAATTAAAATATTGAAATAAGAGTTCGGGTTGAGGTTTGCTGGTTGAGATTGAGAACTTGAATATGACTGAAGAATGCTGGGTTGGAGTATACTGGATTGGAGTGGTGCACTTGAGTATAACTCCGGACTGAAGTATGCTGGATTGGAGTGGTGCACTTAAGTATGAATCTGGGCTGGAGTACGCTGGCTTGGAATGGTGCTTTTGAGTATGACTCTGGGCTGAAGTATCCTGGATTGGAATGGTGAACTTGAGTATGACTCTGGGCTGGAGTACGCTGGATTGGAGTGGTGAACTTGAGTATGACTCCGGGCTGGAGGACGCTGGAGTGGAGTGGTGAACTTGAATATGACTCCGGGCTGGAGTACGCTGGACTTGAGCACTGTAGTAATACAGGAACATGGGTTACACCCGAGGAATGCTGGAGCAGGCTTAGGCACTGTAGCAAACAGGAACATGGGTTTCACACAAGGGGCACAGGAACAAGCATCATGCTGTGGCAATGGACATGTTGTACTGGCAACTAGCCTGTGTCTCTGGAGGGCCTTATACACTGTCAGGCTACTGTGGATTGGCTAGAGCCGGCCGAGAGCGTTGTTGACTGGATGCTCACACACCACCTGACCTGAGCCAAGATGGCTGTGCCCACGATACGGAGGACTTGCATGCTGGCGCACCATGCTCACATGGAACTGCGGCAGCGAGACACAGGCCACAGCGGGGATGCTGTGGACAGTCCCCAGGTGGAGGCCCCACACAGGAGACCACAGGATGTAGCAGCTGGCGGCTCGGCAGGCCATGATGACACTGGCGCATGGGTAGGTGCAGGGGTCTGAGAAGGAGGTCTCTAGCATGGTTTGTGACAGTACTCCCCTTTTTAAAAGTGGACTCCGGACACTTCCTAAGCTTATGAGGAAATCTGGAATGGAAGGTTTTAACAAGATGAGGAGCATGGACTTGATGGCAAAAATCCAAGTTCTCTCTTCTGGACCATAGCCCTTCCAATCGATAAGATACTGGAGTCATCCGTAGCGACAGCCGGAATCCAAGATCCTTTGCATTTCTAATTCCTGTCCACGTTGAGTATGGACACTGGGTGTTCTAGGAAGAACTCTCGGGAATCTGTTCAAAATCAAAGGTTTCAAAAGTGACACATGGAAGGAGTTTGGAATTCGTAGAACAGGAGGTAATTTTAGTTTGACAGCCATTTAGTTTGACAGCCACTAGATTGATAACTCTTTCTAATGGAAATGGGCCAATAAATCGTGGAGCAAACTTCATAGACGGAATCCAAAGTCTGAGGTTTCGAGTGGATAACCACAACCTGTCTCCAAGTTGGAACTTTGGAACGGCCCATCTTTTACGATCTGCAAATTTCTTGTAACGTACAGAAGCCTTTAATGGAGAAGAATGCACCTTTTCCCAAATAGCAGTAAGATGCTGGAGAGTGTCTTTGACAGCCGGAACGTCAATAGCCGGCACCAATGGAAATTCTGGCAAATGAGGGTGTTGACCATACATGGTGTAAAAAGGTGTATTCTCAGTGGAGGAATAATAACGGTCATTATGGGCAAATCCATCCAATCGTCTTGCGAAGATGAAATAAACAGACAAAGGAACTGTTCAAAATCTTGATTCACCCTTTCCGTTTGCCCGTTAGTCTGAGGGTGGTAGGCTGTGGAGTACCTGAGTTTCATTTGAAGGGCTGAACATAAGGACCTCCAAAATTTCACCATGAACTGAACTCCTCTGTCAGAGATAATATCCTGAGGAAGGCCATGTAAACGAAAAATTTCCTTGATGAAGAGTTGTGCAAGCTGAGACGCAGATGGCAGACCTGTTAGGGGCACAAAGTGGACCATTTTAGAGAATCTGTCAATGATCACCCATATAGTATTGTAACTCTGAGACGGAGGTAAATCTGTGATAAAGTCCATAGACAAATGGGACCAGGGATTTTGAGGCACAGCCAACGGTTGCAGTAGACCAGGAGACGTTCTTCTAGAGATTTTGTGTTGAGCACATTTGATGCAGGAAGCAACAAAGTCTTGAACATCACTTTTCAGAGTAGGCCACCAATAGGAGCATCGAATAAACTTGACAGTCTTCTCTACCCCAGTATGACCAGAGAATCAGGAGGCATGGGCCCAATGCAATAACTTCTTATGAAGATCTGGTGCCACAAAGATCTTTCCCTGAGGAGGATCAGGCATGAGCTTGGTAGAAGCAAAAGACATAGGATCTAAAATTGGAGGAGAAGGTTCCTGCGCAGATTCTTGTTCTGAATCCAAGGACCGGGATAAGGCATCAGCCTTAGTATTCTGTGGACCTGGACAATAGGAAAGCTTAAAATCAAAATGAGAGAAAAACAGCGCCCATTGGGCCTGTCTAGAATTCAAACAATGAGCTGTTTGCAAATAGAGTAAATTCTTATGATCGGTGAAGACTGCAATAGGGTACAAGGCTCCTTCCAGTAGATAGCGCCATTCTTCTAGTGCCAGTTTAATCGCCAGAAGCTCTTGATCTCCGATGGAATAATTCCTCTCTGCTGGTAGAAATCTTTGGGAGAAGACACAATAGGGGTGTAACATCCCATTATCGAATCGTTGGGAGAGAATAGCTCCTACCCCTTCCATAGAGGCATCTACTTCCAGGATGAAGGGGCAAGTCACATCAGGTTGCCTTAAGACTGGTGCAGAAATTAATGCTTGTATCAACTGGTGAAAGGCACAGGTAGCTTCAGGAGACCATATACTGGGGTTTGCCCCTCTCCGAGTAAGGACAGTAATAGGAGCAACCAAAGAGGAAAATCCCTTGATAAACTTGCGGTAGTAATTAGCAAATCCTAAAAATCACTGAATGGACTTTAACAAGGTGGGCAAGGACCAGTCAAGAATGGCCTGCAACTTCTGTGGATCCATCTGTAGACCGGTACCGGAGATGATGTATCCAAGGAAAGGAATGGTCGAGGTCTCAAAGGTGCATTTTTCAAGCTTGCAGAAAAGCAGATTCCTTCTTAGGTGGAGCAGAACCTCTTGGACTTGGGAGCGATGTGAGTGAAGGTCTTGAGAGAAGATTAAAGTATCATCTAATAGACTACGACTGATTTGTAGAGAGGATCTCTAAAAATCTCGTTAACAAAGTGCTGGAAGACCACTGGGGCATTGCTGAGGCCGAAGGGCATAACCAGATATTCATAGTGCCCGTCCCTGGTGTTAAAGGCAGTCTTCCATTTGTCCCCTTCACATATGCGGATCAAGTTGTATGCGCCTCTAAGGTTGAGCTTGGTGAAAACGGAAGCTCCTTTCACCCCATCGAACAACTCAGTTATGAGCGGGAGCGGATATCGATTCTTGACGGTGATACTGTTAAATCCTCGATAGTCAATACAGGGACGAAGTCCACCATCTAATGCAACTGGACTGGACTGGAGTATGCTGGATTGGAGTGGTGCACTTAAGTATGACTCCGGGCTGGAGTATGCTGGATTGGGGTGGTGCACTTGAGTATGACTCCGGGCTGGAATATGCTGGATTGGAATGGTGCACTTGAGTATGAATCCGGGCTGGAGTATGCTGGATTGGAATGGTGAACTTGAGTATGACTCCGGGCTGGAGTACGCTGGAGTGGAGTGGTGAACTGGGGACTGCTGTGGACAGTCCCCAGGTGGAGGCCCCACACAGGAGACCACAGGATGTAGCGGCCAGCGGCTCGGCAGGCCGCGATGACACAGGTGCATGGGTAGGTGCAGGGGTCTGAGACGAAGGTCTCTAGCACGGTTTGTGACAGTCTGCCTTTAAGAAATTCCATAGGGAGGGGTACGGAGTTCTCACAAGTAAGAGTTGAGATGTCAAGTGGTGATTTATACATAGCTAGCCCAGACATTAGTGAGCTAGAGATACACAGAAAAGTCTGTGAAGTTACACAGATAGAATTGCAGACATAAATTAAGCAATGTATTCACACTACAGAAAATGTGTTTGATCAGAGAAGTGATTGTGTGATGAATATGTCCAGAAATCAGAGTCAAAATTGAATGCAAATGAGGTTTCTGATAAAATGCCATTGATTTGTGGTACTCCTGAGGTGAAAGATGGTATGCCTGACAGTATGACAGTCACTGTCCCGCTTGCCATACACTGTGAAATGAAAGCAAAGCAGGAAGTGTCTGAGAGGCCATTAAAAGGGGTGTCGCTAAGTGAGGGGGTGATGATGATGCCTTTTGCCTTGCCCAATGAGACAAAAGCCAAAGGGTGGGACATAGGTAGGATTTCAGTAAAAGACCATTCCCCTGAGACTGAAGACTCCCCCCATGACGATATTAAATTTACATGGCATGATCAGTGTGTCATTGTTAAGTTTAAAAATGCAAAAAGTGGGGGGGCGTGGCCTGGCATCCATTGCAGTGAGACGTGTAGCTGGAGAGCTCCTGATATTTCCTGCTGGGAACAGCATACTGACCCATCCAGTGGCTAATCAAAACTGCCTAAATTGCCCCCACTGTGTCCCTTGCCCTTGAGGTGTCTGGCAGTGGCGATTGTGGAATGGAGGTGTCCTGCTCTGCTCATTTGCAGACTAGGGCCTGTCATCTGCCCTGAAGCCGGGACCTACATTTTCTAGCTTCCCTGTCATTCAGCACTGCGCGGCTGCGAGTGCCTGCCGCGATTTCCGGATTTCACAGCACCACACACTATTAATTGAGGTACCCTGGGGACTTACCTATATAATATGAAGATCCCCTCCCTGGACCCCTGGTGTGAGAGAAACTGATCCACGGAGCCCCGGGAGGACGCCATCTTGCCAGTGTCTCACATAAGCAAAATACTGCCAAAGAGTGTGAGCTCCATCTAGTGGTGGTTTTCGTTTATTACATGTCTCTCTCATGAGCTCTGAATACTAATCTGTTCAGTGAGCTCTCTTAAGCCCATTGCTGCTTCTTTACTAAATCTACTATAGAGATGTAGGTTGCTATATTGGACCATTTAATTCAATGTCCTCTTTCACCCTGATATCTCAAAGGCCTAACTTCTACGTGAAATAGTGGAGCATATGTTCATGTGATACTTGATATTTTTTTTTTTGTACACCCAGAAAGATTGAGCTGATTTTACTATGGGCCCGAAGAAGGTTGAGGTATCCAAACCTGTCTCAAAAGTAGCTTTTTTCAAACCCTCTCCTCAACCTACTAAAGCAACGTCGGTGAAGTTACCCTCCCAGAAAACTGTATTGGCTACACCATCTACAGCATGTTCCTCTCCAACACATATCGATTCTGCATTGAGTTCCCCTAGGGACTGTGACTCTCTCACAGTTGGCACCATGAAACAACTCCTTTCGCAATTTAAAGTAGAAGTTGCGGCAGAATTCCGTGCCACTCTTCAAGCTTGTCAACAGTCAATTGATGACCTCGGTGGTAGAACTGATCATCTCGAGAATAAAATGGAGGAAGTAATTGGCTCGCACAACGATCTCATAGGTTTACATGAGTCTCTCCAATCTGAAGTTACGGCTCTTCGTGAGAAAGTCGGAGATTTGGAAGACAGATCTAGACGCAATAACATTAAACTCCGAGGAGTACCCGAGACAGTTACCCATAGTAATCTCCAAGAATATACCCTGGACATTTTTCGAAAGCTCCTTCCTGACGCACGTTTGGACGACTTACTTATAGATCGTATCCATTGACTCCCGAAAGCTAGAAACGCCCCAGACAGTGCATCCAGAGATGTATTGATGCGGATGCATTTTTTTCATGTAAAGGAGGCCTTATTGAAAGCAGCTAGACCATCGGAAGAGTCAACAGAGGCCTTGAATGGACTTCAACTTTTTGGCGATTTATCCCAAGCAACACTGGCTAAGCGACGCTCCTTTTATCTGATTACCAGTGCCCTCAGGAAGGCTAATGTGCTATATCGATGGGGATTTCCTACCAAGCTCATAGTGTCACATGATGGCTCCACTGTCACGATTAACAACCTGGAGGAGGGGTGGAAAACCCTCTCTAGGTGGAACATTGCTGGAAATTCTCCTGATCCGTCGTCTGCTCAAAACTTACAGAAAGACTGGTCCATAGCGGGATCCCAAGCATAAGTATTTCTGATAATTTTTTTCTGTATTTATGCTACTCTATATATTTTGAGAAAATTATTTGAGTGTTTTGGTTCGTTCTGAGTAGCAATAATATGTTTATATTGCACTATTTTATTTCCAGCATAAGTTCCATGTAATGTTAGGCCTTCTATATACGTATATGTACGTATTTCTATATATATATATTTAATAACAGGTGATGTTTAACCTTGCTCCCTTAGAGTGTTATGACAAATTATGTTCTTGGGTTGGTCACTTAGTAATGTTTTCCGCCTTTTCCCCGTGAATATGGGGGAGGGGTTGAAAATATACGTTATTTTTGTTTTTTTGCTTCATCTGGGTGACCCTAAATGTAGGTGGAGCTATGGAAATGCACCTGGTTTGTTTATAATGTTTATTAATCACTTATAAGGGGGATTGGGGACAGGCTACTACCCCCCCTTTTCAAACTGTTAAGAGTCACAGTTTTTATACGACTCTTGTTGGCTCCAAGTGGGGTCATTTTTGTTTTCTTAAATTTTTTCCTATGTCTGCTGTTTTTTTTTTTTTTCTCTTTGTTTGTTTTCTTCTCTCTCTCTTTATCTTTACGTTACCCCTTATGTGTTTGTTTGTTTTTTTTTTATTCAGCCAGATTTGCAGATACAAGATTATACTATATAATGTTGGTCTATGTAAAGTACTTTATATCTCGTCTTTATAGTTATGGTTAATTTGTTGTCAATCAATGCAAAAGGATTGAACTCTCCCCAAAAGAGATGATTAGCACTGAAATATTTCCATAGGCTTAAAGCGCATATTGTGGCAATCCAGGAGACCCATTTTCAACAGTCTGCCCCTCCGAGCTTTGGTAACGCTAGATTCCCTCATTGCTACACAGCTAATGGGCCTCATAAGAAGGCAGGAGTAGCCCTCCTTATTTCCCAACATTGCTCTTTCTCATTGATTTCGCAGCACGCAGACCCACAGGGAAGATATTTAATTTTGGTAGGACTATTAGACGCCGTGGAAGTCACCTTAGTTTCATGTTATGTCCCCAACACTAGGCAACTATCCTTTTGTAGAAAATTTTGTTTGACACTGCAGAAGTACTCTAAAGGAGCACTGCTACTCCTCGGTGACTTTAACATGGTTCTCGACCCAACTATGGATAGATCCCGTCCAACGACCTCTTGTTCAAGTAGACCACAGGAGTTTTCCAAGGGTTTTCAGCAGCTTTTAGCAGAGTACGGACTGTTCGATGTCTGGAGAGCCAAACACCCTACAGTAAGGGACTATTCCTTTTATTCACATGTCCATAGATCGTACTCTCGGATAGATTTGGCTCTCTCTGATAAATGGACTTTGTCTTCTATTATAAGTATTAATATTCTTCCCATGACATGGTCGGATCACTCCCCTCTTTTTTTGAAATGGGACATAGGGAGTAGAAGAGTCGTCCCGGGCCCTTGGAGATTGGGTAACCACCTGTTGTCTCAGCCGGAGGCTCATAGAGCAATACAGGAGGCCCTTTCCCTTTTCCTTAGTACCAATAAACCGGAAGAGACTTCTATATTTAATTTTTGGTGCTCTTTAAAGGCAGTTATCAGAGGTTCAGCGATCCAGGTTGCTGCTCGGCTTAAAAGAGAATATAAACAGCAATATGAGAAAGCCGAAGCTGAGGCGGCACACTTGGAGGAGGCCCATAAAGCAGATCCATCTAATAGAATGCTATATAAACAACTTATTAATGCCCGCGAGAAGGTTAATGTCTTCTCCCTTAGAGAGGTACAGCGTAATATTGCCCGTTTAAATCAAAAATTTTATGTGTTTGGTAATCGAGCTAGTAGGTTGTTGGCTTGTAAATTGCGCGGACGAAGGGCTCGGGAACAGATACAGAGAATTTATACTCATCATGGGGCAAAGGTATCCGACCCTGTCGAGATAGCTAACGCTTTTGCTACCTATTACACACAACTATATAATCTTAAAGATGACCCCAATATTACCCAACCAACTGCTGCTCTTATTGAGCAGTTTTTGAGTAGGCTCTCCCTCCCGGTGTTGTCCTCTGAGGCCTGTCTGTCCCTTAGCTCTCCTTGGTCTCTGGATGAAATAGATGTAGCAATTGGCAATATGCAATTGGATAAGGCTCCGGGCCCAGACGGCTATCCTGCAAATTTCTACAAATCTTTTAAAACTGATCTGGCTCCAATTTTGTTGTCGGTGTTTAGTGAAGCAACTGAATCTAAGCAATTCCCTAAAGAAATGTTGGAGGCACGAATAGTTGCCATACCGAAACCCGGTAAAGACCCTTATGTTGTAGCCAACTACCGCCCTATTGCATTATTGAACACCGATGTCAAGTTGTTTGCTAAATTGGTTGCTAATCGTTTATCTAGTTTATTGCCAACTCTCATTAACCCGGATCAGGTTGGATTTGTGATGGACAGACAGGCCCCAGACAATACACGTAGAGTTATTAATATAATAGAGCATTATGATTTCCTTTCAGAGCCCTTGCTGATTTTGTCGCTTGATGCCGAGAAGGCGTTTGACCGCCTACATTGGAGATATTTGATGGAGGTTTTACACCGTTTCGGTTTCCAGGGGAGAATTTTAGACTCCATCTCGGCTCTATATACCTGCCCTTCCGCGAAAGTGTTTGTCAATGGCTGCCTATCTGACAGATTTGACATATCAAACGGCACACGTCAGGGATGTCCCCTTTCGCCAATCATCTTTGCGCTTGCCATTGAGCCTCTGGCTGAGACGATTAGATCCCTAAATAGCATACACGGCCCTTTTCTTGGGGGCTCCTCCCATAAGATAAGTTTATTTGCAGATGATATTTTATTATGTTTACTTCATCCAGAAGAATCTCTTCCAGCACTACATGCTGTTTTAGATCAATATACAGCAGTGTCATATTACAAACTAAACACCACTAAGACAGAGGCCCTTCCCTTTAACATTTTGAATGCACTTTTGAAAAAGTTGAAGGAGACCTACAGATATATATGGAAATCTAAGTCACTTAAATACCTGGGAGTGCATTTAGCTAGAGATCATGATCTCATTGAATGTAATTTTGGGCCATTATTGAAAGCCTATGAAACGTTAACTAAGGAATGGACGCTACATGAGGTATCCTGGCTGGGACGGATTGCGGCTGCAAAAATGGTGCTCCTCCCGAAACTTATGTACTTATTTCGTACTATCCCTAGACCCCTATCTAAATCTATATGTAATAAATTTTATCAAATAATTACTAAATATATCTGGAAAGGTAATAGACCCAAAATAGCAAGAAGCACTCTCACCATCTCCAAAGCGGCTGGAGGAGTAGCCTTCCCAGACTTGGAACGCTATCATTCAGCTTGTATTCTTAGTCAGGCCAGAGATTGGTTCATAATTGACTGCCCCAAACCGTGGGTACTTATTGAAAGGGAATTTATGCGTCCCTTCCCTCTTTCTGATTTATTCTGGTTGCCCCCCTCTGAAATTTCCTTCAGACCGGGATTTTGTAAAGCAGTTCGGACTACAATAATGTGCTGGCATGCATATGTTTCCTTAGATGAAGAAATTTCCTTGCCTTCTCCTAATCTGTCTCTCCAATCGATAGCTAATTTGATTCCAGATTTGTATTTAGGTTCATGGGTTGGGGCGGGCCTTTCTTCCCTGAGTGACGTATTTACAGAAAATGGTCTTGCCCCATTTGTGTTTCTTCAAACTCAATTTGGACTAATGAAGCAGGACTTTTATAAATACTTACAGTTGAGACATTGGTTGCAAAGCCACCTCCCTTCTCCAATTAAGAAACCTGCCTTCCCAGCATAGCTGTTGCTTCGTTTCGAATCTCCTAATCATAAAGGAGGTATCTCTTGGTGGTATCAGTGTCAGATAAGAATAAATAAAAAGGGGAAATTACCATGCCAGATCAAATGGGAGAGAGATTTAGCTGTAGATCTTTCTGAAGATGATTGGAATATTATTTTTTGTTCTGGTTTTACAGTATCCAAATGTATTAATCATTCAGAAATGTATTACAAGCTACTTCAGAGAGCATATTTTACACCTGAGAGGCAACATAAAATCTGGCCCTCTGCCTCCCAATATTGTTGGCGAAACTGTGGCTTGGTTGGAGACATTCTCCATGTTTTCTGATCATGTCCCCTGCTTCGACCCCTATGGAATGCGGTGTTTTCCATGATAAGTAATATAGTTGGAACAACCATTCCTGCGGAGCCCCTAACTGCTTTATTTCATTTCTATCCTGGGACATTATCCTGTGGTGAGAGATACATCATGGGACATATTTTAATAGCTACGAAGGCTGCAATTGCTCAGGGGTGGAAGTCTGCTAACTTGCCCAACATCACAATGATAGAAAACAAGGTTCATAAGCACTTTGTTTTTGAAACATTGGATAGCAAATATTCCTCCTCTGCTAACTCCATCCATATGAAATGGTTTCAGTGGGGAGAATATAGGGAAAAACAAGGTCATTCCACTATTTATAGGGTTCCTGTTGATTTAGGTGTTCTCTGCTCACCTCATTCAGATTCGGGGTAGTTCTACTCATCATTCCTTTAGTATCCTGTTTCTAATTACTTTTATGTGTATTAAAAGTTCTCTTTTTTGTCTATGAATCAAATGTTTGTAAGCTGACCAATGATATTTTGTTTTGTTTTGTGCTATGCGATATGTCTGGCTTCCCCCTTTTCCCCTTTTTTTCATTCTGTATCCTCATTTATTTTTCTATACTAAATTTTCAATAAAAACTATTATGGAAAAAAAAAAAAAATGCAAAAAGTGAACAAGATGTGTTTTCTAATGAAACCCATTGCAAATTATGTTTATGGTTTACAGTACTTGCTAATTGTGAAGGAGGGCTTTGTGGGTACACACTGACTAACCACAAGGGGCTTACATGCATTACAGACACACTGATTGTGGGAATAATTTGTGACAAAGTTGCAGATTTTGTGTTTGGTAATGAAATTCGCATCCCAGTGTATTTCCTTACAAAGCCTTACCAGCCAAAGGTTTTGAAGCAGCTGAAAGACACACAGTTGCTAACGACAATGGCAGAAACTATCATGCTGATTGAGGAGATTAAAGTGCTACTTGCTGGCCGAGTGAAATTTAAACCAGTGTTTGAACTGTCCATATAGGATTTCTTTATGATTACACCTCCACAGTGGTGGGAAGATTTCCAAGAGCAACAGCATTATTGGTTCATGGACTATGGTGCTACCTGCACCCACACAGGACAGTTGTGGAGCTTTGCTAGAGCAAAGCAGCTATCTTTACAAGCTGACAGCCGAAAGACAGAAGAAGGGGTTAGCGAACTTGTTGCATCTATGACTGTTTTCCAAGTCACTGACAAGACTGGATGCCCTGTAAGTCTTCACACTGAGAAATGGACATTTGATACAAAGTCTATATGGACTGCTGTCCAAAGCTGGAAGATCAACGTGGGACATGCTGATACACACACCTACAGCTTCAATGGTGTGTGCACAACTGAACTGAGCACAGAGCATGGTGTGCAATTCACCGCAAAGACAACACGGATGATGCTAGGAGAACTGTTAAGCCATGATGGAGCTGAAGCTGCACTCAAGCAAGCTCAAATCAAAGGGATTCCTTATATCCAAACCATGGTCAGAGACACTGCAAAAACCTGTTACGTTTGCCAACAGCTGAAAATGTGGCCTACCTTGCTACTGATAAAGGCCTCATATACTGTGAAATAACTGCACAAGTCTGGCAATTTGAATTCATCGTTTGCCACCAAGAAGATGGAGGACGAGTGTTGTACTGAGCAGCTACTAACACTGTAATTTAGGAGTGAAGTTGTCTCAAGCAGAGTGATACAAGATAAGAGACTTTCCTGAAGATGTGACACAGACAGATTTGGTGATATTATGGGATGTCCGAGAAGATTCAAGCAGACAAACACCCATTTTACAGAAACAATATGGAGTATATTGGGTTTTATTTGCTTAATACCATTCACAAAACCTACATCAGTATAATTGAATGAATGGATGTGTTGTTTAGGAAACAGGAATGTTTATAAACTTTATATATATATATATATATATATATATATATATATACAATGTTGGGGTTTTTAGAGCAGGCTGTACATATATATTTGGTTAACCGGAGGGTGGTTAAAAAGTGGAACTTTTAAAGTAGGGTATCTGGTGCACAAACACAAACACTTATGATAAGGTTGTTGTGAAGAAATATTTAGTAGGAAGAGAAATAGAGACAGGTGTAAGAGACATTTGCAGCATTATAAGTAAATGCTTATTTTATTTTGTTGTTATGGTTTATTTCACACTGTTTATTTGTTTAAGCCAACAGGTTGATGGTTGGAGCAGGAGGTGAGAGATCGTCGCTGGAGGCGTGCCTGAGATGACGATGACCAGAGAGTGATTTCTCAGGAGAGAGAGTCCAGGAAGATAAAAGAGTTATAAGATCTGATGGCACAACCATTACGTACATGTATGTGTTGTGATAGAATCACTGGTAAAGTGGTCTGTGGCAGGTACATTTGTCCCAGATTCCTGTCTTATGTGTTTTAAACCCCCAGGAGAAAGTCTGCAGTGTAGCAAGCTTGAGTCTCGGCTTTTTGAAAAGCCGGTTTGGGACCTGGGGGTTGTGGGTGAGAGGAGAGGGAGGGCTCCACCCACGGCCACTCCAGGTTTTGGTTCTCGCAGCCTGGTAACACCAATATTCTCAAGACTTTTTCAAGATTCCATTGAACTGAACTTTATTGTACTTTATTGATATTAATACTGATATATTTGATATAATCATATGTATTATTCACTGTTTTATTAGAGTATTCACATGATATAAAGGAATATAATGTAGAGTTATAAATGAAACAAGAATTCAATGAGGCTTATTGACAGATTCTGCAATACAGCCAGAGTGATCAAGTTCTGAATGGAAATGTTGCTTTAGTATGATTTTAGATTATTTGTTATATGTAATCATAGTACTAACCCTATTATATTATATGTTGTTACATTGTGTGTAAGGATAAGTAGTGAAAGTACAATAGAGGTTTAGATTATGCAATGGGGATTATGGGCTTCATTCAGAGGCGGCCATACAGTCTATGACCGCATGGCCGCCTCGATGTTTGTCCAGTGCGCATGCGCACAAGTGAGCCGGCTCCTTCATGCGCATGCGTGACACCCGCTATGACCGACAGCGCCGGTTGTAGCGGGTCTCTTTCCAAAGGGGGCGAGCTGTCGATGTTGATTGACAGGTCACCCCGTTTGGAAGGCGGGCCGAGGGGGGTGGCAGCCCAAATGGAGGCATTCCCATGGGAACGCCTTACGTTTGGGGGAGGCCCCACTGATATCACTAGTGATGTCAGTGGAGAGCTTCTGGCTCTGACAGAGCCAGAAGCTCTCCGGGGCTTACGACAAGTGAGACCCTACCCTAGGGTCTCGTCATAAGCCCCGATGGTCGCGATGGTCTATGACCTTCGCAACCATCAACCTAGCGGTCGTTAGAGCTGTGGGTGTAAACCCATAGCCTAACGACCGAAACAGAGGCGGTCAGTCAGGATGCAAGTGGCCGCCCAGTTTCTGAGCGACCGCTTGCATCCTCCGACCGCCTCTGAATGAGGGCCTATGTTCCTTATATTTGATGTAGAAATCAGGGTGGAATGTAACCAATGGGTTAAATAATTAATTTCTACATAGGCATATAAGTTGTAACACATATAACCTGTGCTAGACCCCATTGAGGTTTGAAAAGAGATTGTAGTTGCAGTCTAAGCATAGAGTGGTCAGATTCACCTTTTGAGGTCAACCAAGACATAAATTGAGGGGCTCTAACTTGTACCTGTCACTATTAGTAGATGTATAAAGAGCCATTCATAGCTTATATGGGGTTATCAGTAGACAGTGAGCCAAATTCCAGTGGGGTGACCATTGTAAGATGTGTAGAGATGCTAAGCATTATGGGTAACTAATAGTGATGTCCATATTCTACACACAAAGGGTCTTTGAGAATTTATCTCCAGACATTAGGACATGTCATTACTGTATTTCTTTGTCTGGTAGTATATGTTAGTGCTTACAGAGCATGTTCAAGAGATAAGAATGGTGCATGCTACAGTATGTTGTACCAATCAGTGCTTGATACCCAGTTTGTAACTAATATGGGCTTAATATCCGGAAAGCCAACACCCCATATTAGGGTATATAAATCAAGAGCTAGACAAAGGTTCTTTGGCTCGTGCATGGACCTGAGACTGCAGTACATGGTGCCTGCAATGTATATTGAACTACCTGAAGTACATATTATGTTGAAGAGGATAAATTGCTGGTGTCATCTGTATACATAGACCAAAGTTGAATATACTGTATACTTTGTATGTTAATTGTTTGTTTGCTACTTGTAAATAAAGTGTGTTCATTTGCACTCACTCAAATGGTCACATGTATATAACTGTTAATTTCGATCAGAACGAAACCCACCATTATGCACAAGACTAGTTCCACAGTCAAAATTTTCAACTCTAAGCAGTGTCCCCTGGGTGCAAACAAATGCTTGGAGAATTTAACATTCGCATTTTCAGGAGTATTGGAATCCATAACAAAAAAAGAGGCAAAGATATTATAGAAGAACATGGATGCAAAGTCTTTGAAAATATTAGTAATAAAATTAATTACCTCATCATGGGACGTGATGGTGGAGAGTCCAAACGAAAGAAAGCAGAGGGCTTAGGAATAAAAATTATAGATGAAGACGGCCTTCGTGTATTAATTAATACCAACTCCAAAATTCTTCTAAGTTTCATTTGGGTTCTTCTGGCGAGTTGAGTAAGGATCTTCAATCAACCTTAATTGAATCACCCAAACTGCAGGCTAAAGAATCTCCAAGTGATCTGGTCTCCAAGGGAAATTCTGGAATAATCTAACACATTTATGCCTGTAGTCTTTGATGGAGAGGTGTCCCAATACACTGCGTTGCTGAAGTACTTTGACACATTAAAAAGAACTGATCCATCTTGTGGTATCACTCCCACCAATCTTGTTAAATTCCTCATTAAGAACTTCAGAGGGAGAGCTTAGGAGCGGGCTAACCCACTTATTGAGTCTAAAGATCCAATTCTACTAGATGTGGGAGCTTTCAGTACAGCTCTGATTAAGGTATTTACTCCCGTGGATCCGTCTTCGATTTCCGTTTCTGATATAGGTTTTAGTTTGATTTCTCCACCTTCTGATATCAAACTCAGATGTACCACCTTACTCACTTGTCAAGTGAATATGGTTCAAGAGCCATCTGTTTGAAAGAAGAAAACATAATTTCATACCAAATATCAGCTCAAGCTTGGTAAAGCTACTAAGTCCTCATAGTGATTCTAGAAGTTGTTTTTCAAGTTTGTGGAACTCTAATTTTCATATCTTCAACAAATTTCTGAGTCAAATATTTTTTGATTTCCCGTGTCTCAAGTAGAAATCTTTCGAAGTTTATGAAGTTTGCTCCTTGTGAAGATTCTTCAAGTTTTTGGGAAGCCTTTTTATATTCCTGGAATTTTTTCTGGAGAAATCTTTGTGCATGTTTTGGTGTTTGGAGTCCACCCTGAAAGGGGGGGTACTGTCAGGTTGCGGCCAAGGATCGGATGTTACTCACCTTTGTGCCGGCTTCCCAGGTCTTCTGTGAGGTCAGACATCAGGTGCAGCAGAGGGTAATGCGCTGAGCATTCTATCTAGTGCCATGCGAACTGCTTGGGATTGCTCCGTGCTTGGTTTCTGTGGTTGCAGTCATGGATGCGGCCATGACAGTTTGACTCCATACCCAATGGTAGCATGATGGTGGTCAACTGACACTGTCCACCAATGATCTGCTACTGCAGGGGATAAAGCCAGACTGCTGACCACAGGATGTTGCCTTAGCAATGTTGTCATTTTCCAGGGTCTGCTGATGCTACTTCATTCCAGGTCTGTCCTTGTGTTACTCCTGTGATTACCAGTGCCGACTCTTGTGCTACTGTGTGTTCAGAATATCTCTCCTGTGCTTGCAGCAATTACCAAATCACTGTGCTCCAGTGTGTTCAGAATATCTCTCCTGTGCTTGCAGCAATTACCAAATTACTGTGCCCCAGTGTGTAATGTACATTGCACGTATAAATCATCAGTTCCATTGTGCCTCCGGTGTATACATTAGATGTTATAAAGGGTTACAGAATGAGCCTTGTAAATAATATCCTCTAGGGCAGTGATTCCCAACCTTGGTCCTCAAGGCACACTAACAGTCCTGGTTTTAGTGATATCCATGCTTAAGCCCAGTGTTTAAATAAAAAAACTAAGGTACTAATTAAGTCACCTGTGCTCAACTATGGCTATCCTTAAAACCTGGACTGTTAGTGTGCCTTGAGGACCGTGGCCATGGTAGCAAGGTTCTCTATTCCCATGAGTACCAGTTACCTGATCAAAGGGCCGCGACCTGCCAGCTGGGTGCAGCTAAACCCATATCCCGCTTGGAGGGGTCACTGGTGAACACCTCCCGGCTGGTTAGACTCCGCACCTTTGGTCATGTCTCACCAACAACTGGTACTTGTGGACGAGGAGACCTTGTGTACAAGCCCCACGTCTCAGATTTCCTCCTTAGCCCAAATTTGAGTTTCACTATAGTCGCACCCTATTACATTTGCGAATGAGTAAAAAATGCAAGTTTAGCACTGAACTCGCATTTTTAACAAATTCGCAACCTATTACATTTATCCCATGATGTATGCTTGAGGATCAGTCAGGTCTTCATTTGTTCTGCACTAGTAGAATTCTCATTTTACATGAATAATAGTGGAAAACAGTTAGGAAGTCACGAAAACATAATAAAAGTATTGGGAATAGTGTAAAAATAAAAAGCAATATGTCAGCATACATACAATGAAAAGAAGGGTCTGATTGTTATGCTCTGCGCATGCGTACATCTCACAATGTGCGTGTACGAATGCTTCACTGCAATTGGGAGTGCGATCGCAGACCCATCACAGAGTGATTGACAGGAAGTACCATTTGTGGGAGGTGACAGGGTGGTGATCGGGGAAACGCAGGCGTGCCATTGTGTTTGGATGCCGTTGGGGTGTGCATAAATTAGCCACTGAGATTCCCTACTCAGCTTGAGGACTCATAGCGTGCAAGATCAGAGCTTGTGCAAGTGTGCGTGAGGCTGCGATAGTACTCGATTGTACTGATGGTTTCACGGTCTTGCTAAACATTACGGATGTGTAAGGTAAAGTGGACGTCCTTGTGTAGTGCTGCGACGAATTAGCATACTATTGCAGTTGTACTGCGTTTGTAATCGCATTTGCATACGCAGTTACGAACTGTAGTAAATCAGGCCCATGGCACATAATTGTGTATAATCTTAACACATCAAGACTGTAGTGATGCAACTTGTGAAATAGTGGAATATCAAAAAGGAGAGTGGTATAATATTGGCATCTATTCAATATTGAAATGGCAATATGGTAAGCCAAAAGAAGTAAAGAGAGAAGAAACATAGAAGGAGGGAAGAATGAAGGGGTGGGGGATAAAAGAGGGTAGGCAGGGAGTGAGCCATACGTGACCACGTCCAAAAAAGTGGATAGCAAGAAGGTGCATGTAATTAAAAGGGGGGTAGTTTAAGAAGACTCTGGTTTCATACCATGTTGTAGATTTAAAGCAATGTTGTATTTGTCATTTGAGGTAAATGGAAAGGGCGTCAATTAAACCTCTCCAAATTGAAAAGAACTGTTCAGTTTTTTGTTCCTTTTGAAGGGAAGATTCAACCCAAATATTAGCAGCAGCTGAAATGATGAGTAGCAGTTTTTTTTGTAGTTACAGGGAGATGTCCCATGACCTCCCATTCCAGAGGTAAAGAGAGATAATTGACCAAATAAGCTAGTGCAAATAGTTTGCAATTAATCCAGAATTGTTTAATAACACAGCAGTCTCAAAAGAGTGGTATAAGGATGCTACCAAATGGCCACATTTTGGACACACTGAAGAGTCAGCGAGGCTGATAAGGAGGGAAAAGTAACCTCTGTAAAACATCCTATAGAATATCTCCCTATAATTAGTGGCTGTAATTGTTCAGAGAGAATACTGAAAAGGATGCAGGATGTTTCCACCTCTGCGAATAGTAGTGCCCCTGTCATGGACCAGCTGATTACTTTGGCATCTCGGAGGGTGGCATGTCTGGAGAACTCTGTTGTCATTGAACAAAGCTTTGTTACACAAAACTGCCTTATACAGTATCTCCTTGGCCTCCCTTATTTGGCAGTTCTTTTGGAACATTTCCGATAAAAGTTCTCTATGGTGTGTATCCTCACTTTGGCCCTCATTCAGAGCCGTACGCTCTGAGCAGAGCGCACGCTCTGAATGAGGGCCGGGCTCCATTTTCATGGAGCGTCCTCCTGGACGCTCGTATAGCTGTGGGTCACCACCCACAGGCTATACGAGCGTGCTTTGTGATGGCCGCGATGGTCGAGACCATCGCGACCATCGAAATTGCGAGCCGGAGCCTGCGGTTGAGGTTTTCAACCGCAAGCTCCGGAGTGATTTTGGCTCTATCAGAGCCAAAATCACTCCCACTGACATCACTAGTGATGTCAGTGGGCCGGCTTCTGACGGGAGGCGTTCCCGTGGGAACGCCCCCGTCAGGGAGGCACGCCCCCGGCACGCCCACCAAAGGGGGCGTGCTGTCAATCAACATTGACAGCACGCCCCCTTTGATCGGACACAACGAGCGAAGGACTTTCCTTCGCTCGTCGCGTCTGGCGCATGCGCACGACAGAGCTCCCTCCGTCGTGCGCATGCTCAGTGCATAACATCGACCCACTTGCGAGCGGACAGCCGCTCGCGAGTGGGTCTGAATCAGGCCCTTTGTCCACATTGCTTTGATTAGTTGCTCTTTGGGGCTTGGCGGCCAGGGATGCTGCTTTTTCTAGTTCTCTGTGCAGATTCTCGGGGAACCTCGCCATGGATCGGCTCACAGGTCCTAAGGCTGGACTATATTTCTTGAATTATTTCAGTGCATGTTTTATTCTGTTGTGGTTTCAGGGCACTTGATTCATTGCTATTTCTTATTTTTCTTTAATATGTTTGTAATTGCTCTGTTGCATATACTTTTATATTTTGCTGATTATGTTCATGTTGTCGTATCCTGGCCATGTATTTTATTTTGTCAATATATACAGACCTCCAGCGAATGATCAGTTAAGATATTCTTTTAATTCTCCTTCGTGATTCTTGTATGTTTAGGCTTAATCCTTGGTAAAGCTATTTGATTTGGGAGTCTCTTGCTTCTGTTTTGATCCTGGGCTGGATACACATGCACATTGGAATAGTTGTCCTAGTTTTATTAGTTTCTTGGCACCCTAGGCATAGCTTCAGTGTAGCACTCTCCCCCTCCCTCAAATAGTTACACAAGCCCTTATACAGTGCCCCCAGTAGTGGTCCCCTCTATGCAGTGCCCCCAGTAGTGGGCCCCCCTATGCAGTGCCCCCAGTAGTGGGCCCCCCCTATGCAGTGCCCCCAGTAGTGGCCCCCCTAAACAGTGCCTCTTATACATTGCCCCCAGTAGTGGTCCTCCTATGCTGTGCCCCCAGTAGTGGTCCCCCTATGCAGTGCCCCTTATACAGTGCCCCTTATACAGTACCCACAGTAGTGCCCCTTGTACAGTGCCCTCAGTAGTGCACCTTCTACAATGCCCTCAGTAATGCCCCTCGTAGTGGTCCCCCTTATGCAGTGCCCACATTAGTGGTCCCCCTATGCTGTGCTCTCAGTAATGGTCCCCCTATACAGTGCCCATTATACAGTGCCCCCAGTAGTGCCCCTTATAAAGTGCCCACAGTAGTGCCCCTTATGGAGTGCCCCCAGTAGTGGTCCCCCCAAAGGAGTGCACCCAGTTTAGGTCCCCCTAAGCCGTGCACCTTATACAGTGCCCTCAGTAGTGCCCCTTATACAGTGCCCTTAGTACTGCCCCTTATACAGTGCCCCCCAGTAGTTTCCCCCCTATGCAGTGCCCCTTATACAGTGCCCCCAGTAGTTGGCCCCCCCTATGCAGTGTCCTTATACAGTGCCCCCCAGTAGTGGTCCCCCCATGCAGTGCCCCCAGTAGTGCTCCCCCTATGCAGTTCCCTGTACATATAAGATAGACACACAGACAGACATTAAACATTATACTTACCTAAATCCCCGCTCCTCCGTCCTACCGCTCTGCACTATGGGAGAGACGTCATGACGTCTCTCCCTTCACCCACTGCAGGAGCCGGAATGATGTCTCTCCCTTCACCCACTGCGGGAGCCGGAATGACGTCTCTCCCTTCACCCACTGCTGGAGCCAGAAGGCAGAGCTCATGTGCTGCCGGCGGTGTGTTTGTTACTGTGTAGTGCGCCGGCCTGCCATAGGTTGGAGGTATGGTCATACAGGGTCGGGGATGTGGGGGGGTGATAAATAATGGCTATATTAGGCTATCCATGTTGAGAAGGTCATGGCTATTGTATATTCTGTTATACCCCTTTTACACTGAAAGAAAAATCCGGGATTGATGCATGTGAACGCGCATCAACCCAGGATATTTGTTAGTGTAAACGAATCAACCCATGTCCAGTGACCCGGGGATCCGACCTGGCTAGCTTGAAGGGTTGAGCACCTGTCACCCTGCAGTGTAAATGGCACGAACCGGGTCATGATGACCCAGGTCACACCGCATGCTAGCTGATATACCGGCTTCAGCGCGCCTGGAGATGACATCATCTCTAAGCATCCACTGCAACCAGCGACGGCCCGACAAGAATGGATACAGTGCACTCCACCTGCCCTCGCTGCCTCCGGACCACTGCGGAGTTAGGTAAGAGGGTCACAGAGGGGGAGGGAAGGGAAAAAAGCTCTACTCACCTGCACCGGAGAGCCGGCTACCTCACTGTGTCTTCTCTTGCTGCTGCTGCTGACTGAGCTTGATTTCTAAACACTGCAGTGCACTTCCTGGTCACATGACACAACGAAAGAGTATAAACCCATTCACTAGACATACCTGGAAGTGACGTGAGTGAGGGCAAAAGTGGAGGATTCTGCCCCCACTTTCACTCTCCACATGATTATATTCCCCCTCTTTGCCCACTTGATGGTAGGGAATGATGTTGGACACTGGAAGATGATGTCATAATACAGAAACGGAAGGGGATCTATCTCTTCCCATGACACAACCAAGGTGTCTATCCATGCTCAAGATATGCCCCCCATACTCAGAGGCATGCCTCTATTAGCTCTCTGTCTGTGTAGCTTACTGCCCGTGGTGTGGCTCCGCTCCCAGCTCTTCAAGCAGTGTCTGACTATACAGAAGCGAGGCTGAGCTGTTACTGTCTCATCTCTCATCTCCTTGTAGTCCAAGGAACTCCACAAAGCTGGTGAGTGTTAAGTATAAAAATGATTACAATAAAAAAAGACAATGGTTATAAGTCATAAATATCTTCTTTGTAGTATTCTAATAATTTTTATGTCAAATCTCAGGAGTATGATGAGGGAGGCTCTGCCTCCCCTGACTGCACATCCCTGAGTCTATTTAGGGTGTTCTGTTATTTGTTTGGTACACACTTGCTTTCTATGGACTGGTTGACATTACAGTGACATGGTCTGGTAAGTTGGGGTTGATTTCTAGAACGGAATTTTTATTTGCCACAATGATGCCTGCTATTCTCCTGTATCTGTGTTGTGTAGGCATGAATTGTGCATTCCGGCTCCCGCTACACTGCTGCTATTGTATATTGTGAGGGATTTTACATTATATTGGCTCAGTAGATAAGCGGAGATACTATTGTGTTTCTGTCCCAGTGTATCCAATAGCTATATTCAGTGGTGGATTTTACCTAGGGTCTGCGAGGCTGCAGCCCCCCCCCCAGTAAAATCCACCACCTCAGTGTAGTCAGTGCAGTCCATGACTGTGCACTACACTGTGACTGGAGGTGGCTCCCATTGGAAGTGCCACCAATCAGGTGTCTCCTCCCCCTGGGGCTGCCAGTACGGGCTGCAATTAGCAGAGATCGGCGTCCATTGGAAGCCGCTGCTCTGCCTTTCAGGCAGCCCTACAGGGCTTCTCATGGCTGTAAACAATGCAGTCCCCAAAAGCTGGTGTTATGTGCATGCGCGGCGCCACCGCCGCGCATGTGCGGCACCACCGCCGCTCATGCGCTTGTGCTGGTCTCGGCGCCTGTCAGATTAATTGAGCAGGCGCCGGGACCCGGCCAGGCAGGGCCATACTAGCAACAACGGCAGCCCCCCTCAGGTAAGAGAGCAGGAGCCGCTGCTGGCTATATTGTATTTTGGTAATGTAATTATTACTAGGCTGCTTAGTCCATACTGTTTATTGGGTTTTGTTTTCTATCCAAACTACCACATTTATGTGAATCCTACTGTATGTTTTAATCCTTGGGTCTCGGGCCCTGATTCAGAGCCGGATGCTCTGACAGAGCGCTCGCTCTGAATCAGGGCCGGTCTTTTTTTTTTTTTAGAACGGCCTCCTGGCCGCTCGTATAGCTGTGGGTGACAACCCACAGCTATAGCGAGCGGCCAGGAAGATGGTCACGATGGTCAAGACCATCGCGACCATCGGGCTTGCGACGAGAACCTTGTGGTAGGGTCTCGTTGCCACAAGCCCCAGAGAGCCGAAATCTCTCCCACTGACATCACTCATGATGTCAGTGGGGCCGGCCCCAAACAGAGGCGTTCACATGGGAACGCCTTTGTTTATGCAGCCACTCCTCCGGCCCGCCCACCAAAGGGGGTGTGCTGTCACTCAACATTGACAGCACGCCCCCTTTGGTACGAGACCTGGAGCGATGGATTGCCCGTCGCTATCCGGGTCTCGCGCATGCGTACGATGGAGGCGGCTATCGACCCAGTTGCGAGCACTCAGCGCTTGCGACCGGGTCTGAATCAGGCCCTCTGTATGCTGGTCAAGTTTAATATTCTATTGCTTTTTATAATTTTTTTGGGGTGTAACTTCTAAAACTCACACTTACATTTGCACACTCTTCCATTTAATTGATGCCATAGAAGCAGGAGCTCTTTAATAGAGTAGGAGGTCCATGTGCAGCCTCTGTGCGGGCCCCCTCCTCTCCAGCAGCACAGTAGACTCTGGCTTTGTGCCAGAGACTATTGTGTATGCACAGGTCTCCCCTGGAACATGCCGCCAATGCTATGTTCCCAGAAACTTCACTATTGTGCATGTGCAAACATCTGTGAAAATGGCTGCTGCCCCAAATTGACAGATGTACTAAAGAGTATTTGTGTATTGTAGAGCACACTGGGAGGACCATCTAGGCGTGTTACTGTGGTGTGCATTAGGTGCAATCTGTTCATGAGGCCCTTTGGTACCATGGTAATATAAGTTTTGGTTTATACCACTAAGCTGGTGACAGCGCATTTAAAGCTCTTGATTTCATCAAGGGTCAACACACATTTATTCGTTGTAAGAATTAGTATTCCAAACACCTTTTACAAATTCATCTGAAGTTTTTTTTTGCTTATTTCGGATTAACCCATATTGCATTTGTGTCTGTTATGTTGGAATATGAAGCCTACCCCTTATGTAATGTTGCAGCAGTTTTGATGGAGTTTTATCAGACCTTGTGTCGCCTTACATACACCAAGGAACTGTTAATTCTATGATGCCCTAGAAGCCTCTCACATTTTCCTCTGCCAAATAAGCATATTACCAATATCCTGGGGTTCTGTTAAGTCTATTGAGACATGGCACTAACCACTTCTCAAATAATGACATAGGAAATTATGGGATTTCAATTTCCAAGATCCCTCTAAACCTTTATATACCTGAGCTTTCAAAATTAGTACGTTTTTATTATCACCTTTCTATTATTACCCCATATATACACTATATACAATTTGAAAAACAATTGCATATACTGTATATTGCAAACATTGTTGTAAACTTAAGTATTAAATTGGTTGTTGTTGTTATTATTAATATTATTATATTTTATATATAAGGCACCACAAGAGCTCCATTGTACCATACAGGGGTATATCAATTGACAAGATACATAAGTACAGACTAATACAGACAGTATATAAATTCACATAGATACATAATAACTGTGAGCAGTTAGTATAATTATGCAGAGAAGACAAAGTGAAGGGGACCTTATGCATATGAGCTTATATTCCGTAGGTCATATTAATTCAACTAATTTACAATGACAAAAGCCAGATTTCCTAATGTTGCTTATTATTCCCTGTTGCTTATTATTCCCTATTAATTGTGCATCAAGGGCAATGACCTGTTTAATGGTCTGAACACATATATTGCATTGTTTTTTTTATAATGTTATATATTTTGCTGCCTGAAAACATGTTTCTTGCAGCCATATATTCAAAACATACATATCTACACATTTCTTGACATTATTTACTATATACAAAAACTGTTTTAAATATCCTAACACCTGCAGCATCTTAAATGATAAAAATATTCCTATTTACTTGTGCAGTGTCGGACTGGGGCATGAAGGGCCCACTAGGGAAATGTAACGGAAGGGGCCCGCTGAAGGGGCGTGACCAGCCAATAGGTAGATGTGGTCTTTAACTGGAGGGGTGTGGCCATAGAGCTTTAGGAAATTAGAGATAAAAATACCCAGAAAGTGCCCAAGAATGTTGGAAAATGGGGAAATGTAGCAGGATTTCCAGGCAACCAGGAGAAGTAGTGGGGCTAGTAGGAATAGAATGTAGGAGGAAGATTTATAGGTGAGGGGAGTATTGTGGAAAGAGTAGGTAGGTGAGGGGATGTAACTAAGGGTAGCAAAATATATCATAAGAAATTTGTTCCAGAGAGGAGTAAGGTAGAGGAAAGTGGGTGAGGTAAAGGATGAGCTGGTTAGGAGGAGGTGGAGGAGGAGGAAAGGTGCAGAGGAAGCATTTTGGAGCAGTGCAAAGTGAAGGGACATAACCAGAAAAATGAATTAGTTGCATGGTTGTCAGGACTATGCTCTAACATACCTGTGCTGACATTCTACGGTCCTGCAAGGGACAACTACCCCTGCTCTGTTAGTGGGAGAGCTTTTAGGGCCTGATTGTGAGTCGGACACTATGTTGATGCGGAACACAGTTAAGTGATTTTTGTTTTACTGTGTGCGCATTCTGATACAGAGTTGCAGTAGTGATTTGAGATGCATGGAAGCAGAAGTGTACTGAAAATGGATTGGGCATTCCTTTGTGGCAGGGCCGGCACCAGGGGTAGCCCCGCCCTTTGCTGGATGGTCAACATGGTGCCCTCTAGTCACGCATGGCAAAGGGCCATGGCCTAATTACCATAGACTACGCCCCCTAAGTGACGTTATTTGGGGGCGTGGCACGCCTCCCATGTAACGTCAAGCTGGGGGAGATCCAAGCAGTCCATCACTAGCTGGGCTTCCCTCAGCCCTCTCCCAGCACTGAATGGATGCCGTGCATCCATTCAGCTACTCTGGGGTCTGGCACCACCGCACAGCTGCGGCGGTGGGGATGCCCAACCTCCCAATTTGACTACATGCAGGACACTTCGGCCAGCAGGTGGAACAATGGGACAGTGCTGTCCCGCTGAAATCGGGATTGTTGGGAGGGGTACGCTCTCTATGGGGTGGTGCCCCTGTTTGACCGCACTGGTTGAACACCCCAAGACCTGGCCCTGCTTGGTGGTGACAGGGAGGTGGCTGGTCACACACATGGAGATGGTCCACCTTGTGGGCGTGTTATGGGTGTGCCCCGGGCATGTCGCTGAAATGGTTCTGTACACAGACAGACACTTAATCGGTCACATTGGAGCCCATACTTAGACAGATATTCTGCGCGTAGCATGGGGCTCGTGCAAGTTCCTTTGCACCAAGACGCACCAAGCATGAGTGCAGTGTCTGGGGGCACTCTAAATGGTGGTCTCCGTCCTTGTACAGTTATGCACACAGGTGAACAACAGGGGAAGGGCTTGTAGCGGCATTAGCACAAAGTCACAGATGTGCAACTGGCAAAAGATGCTGCATCCGAATCAGCCGAATCAGACTCATCTTTAGTAATATTTCTGCCATATATGAAGCTACTGTATTTTATATTGTATCTTTTAAATGGCTACTAAGATATCAGTATCAATATCTTGTCCTGGCCTCACAACCCCCTACTCACCACTGGTAGCAGAAGTCTCAAGTCCATTGTGATAGTGAATTTAGATCTTTACTTACCATTATTGTGCCTGGTCAGATGTGCCCTCCATAGACATGGCTCTCCTTCAGAGGTTCAGGTAGAATTCCCCACTACTGCTAACACGGTAGTGGATAGATCCCCTTCAGTCGATGTACCCTGACCTCATTAATTACTGTCCAACGTCATTTCCTACTATCAACATGGACATAGAGAGGGAATATAAGCCCAGCATGGGTGGAGATGGCTGTTTTAGTGGGGCGCTGCACGGTAAGGGCAGGGCGCTTGGGCACACCAGAAGGAGGGCTTGGGCGCTCCAGAAGGAGGGCAGGGCGCTGCGCCCCACTAAAACAGCCTAGCGGGAACACTAGTCTTAGGTGCAGCACTCCAGGCAATCAGTTCGACTCCTTACAGCGCCTGATAGGTCAATGTTTCAATTCTTTAATAACATTTTCATCAGGACAATGTTATTAAAGAATTGAAACGTTGACCTACCAGACGCTGTAAGGAGTCGAGCGGATTGCCTGGAGTGCCGCACCTAAGACAACTATATTTATCTACATTGTGAAGGCACCCGGCTATGTAACATAGGGAGTGCCGGACAATGGTCTGTATATATATATATATATATATATATATATGTCCACGCAAGATTGATGACACTCTAGGTCTCGTGTATGCTGGAAAAAATCCCCCAGAGCCTAGAGTGTAGGTCAACGTTTCAGGGCGCAAACCCTTTTATCAAGATAAATGTACAATGAAAAAGACATACCTTTAATAGTGCTCACCTCTTGTCGTTTCTTCCTGCTGCCGGAAATCCCGGTGGAGACCCGATGACGTCACGTGTGGCGCCGGCGTCTCGGCGTCTCCAAGGGGCGTGGCTATAGTGACATGTACCATCACCATGGTGACTATTAAAAACAATAATAGAAGAGACGCTCTACTAGAGACAGATCATGTGACTGTATAACTTCACAGTTGTATTACAGACGAGTATCAAGTTACTACATAACAATGTGAGGGAGATACTATCCATATGTAAAAACAGCAAATGTCACGTATACTTGGACTAAAAGATAATGAAATACCAATATCTGAAAGTGAGTTACAAGACTCCTAGGATGTCAGACGTAATGGATGTAAATACAAAAAGTAGCCAATGTTAATAAAACATAAATGGTAATGTGCTAGAGAATACTAGACTATAGCAGAAGGAACCAATGATGTCCCTACATAAAAGAGCCCTATTGGCTAAATCATATCTGAAAGTCGAACTATTATAGACACCTCAAAATGCCATAATCTCCTTAATCCAGGCTCATTAAATGCTAATGTAAATTATAGAAAGCTACTAAATGTAGGCTGTGTATCCACCATGCTTCTCTTTGTAAAAGTGCTCGATTACAGTCACCCCCTCTTGGATTGGGTGGGATCCAATCGATCATTTTGTAGCGGATGGTGGACAAATTATGTTTGTACTGATGGAAATGTCTAGCTACTGGATGCTCAGAAGGTTTACCTTCTAGCGCAGCCCAGATATTGGACCTGTGTAGGGCCATTCTTTCCTTTAGTTGTCTAGAAGTTTTCCCTATATATAAAATATTGCATGGGAATCGTATATAGTAAACAACAAACTTACTACTACAGGTTAAGGGATATTTAATTTTAAAGATCCTGCCAGAATGGGGATGGGCAAAGGTATTGCCAGTTTCAAGATAGCTGCAGGTGACGCAGCCTAAACATTTATAGTTGCCTGGTTTGCGTATAAGGAAATGCTCTGTACTTTGCTTTTTAAATGAAGAAATGTCATTATGAACAACAGTGTCTTTGATATTTTTGCCTCGTCAGTACGATGGTAAAATTCTGTAGTCACGTAGACCTGGCAATTGATGATCTGATGTAATAATAGGCCATATATTTCTGCCTTTATGTACAATTTGCTTGCTGATGGGTGTATATTCTTGTGTCCAGGGAATTTGTTTAGATAATTGCTTCTTTTGTAAATGAGGTGTAAGAACCTCTGATCTTAGAGTATTACGATCGGTAGGTTTTGAAAAAAGGGTAGTTCTGATCTCCTTTTGTTCTTTGAGGGACACTTCTACATCTAGATAATTAATCCTAGTTTGACTATGATTCCACGTAAATTTGATATTAGCATCCAGTGTATTAATGGTGTGCATGAATTGATTGAATTTGTCTTCATTATCTGTCCAAATGAGGTAGATGTCGTCAATATAACGACAATACCAAATGATAGATTTTGCTACCTCTGGATTAGTGAAAAATAAATCCTGTTCCACTTCCACCATGAAGATATTGGCGAAGCTAGGGGCCACACAGGACCCCATAGCGCAGCCGGATTTTTGTCTGTATATCTCTGAATTAAACATGAAATAATTTCTAGTCAGAGTGATCTCCAATAATTTCAAAAACAAGGTAATATCTGGACCTTTGTAATTGTTGTTATTGGTTAACATTCTGCGTACTGCCTGCAAACCCCTCGTGTGCGGGATGCTGGTGTACAGATTTACCACATCGATGGTACACATCACTGAATTTTCTGGCAACGGAGATAAGGATTGGTTGCAGATAAAAATCTAAATATTCTGCTACTATGCAATATAAAGAATTTCTTGCAGCTATGATAGGCCGTCCAGGAGGATTTAAAATATCCTTATGTAGTTTAGGTATTAAATAAAATACTGGAAATGTCGGATGTTCCAGAATGAGAGATGTCATAATTTTTTTGGAAATAATTTGTTGTTCCACAGCTTGTTCCAGTATGGTATACAGTTCCACTTTAAAACCTTCTGTAGGGTCATGTGATAATTTTTCATATGTAGTATTGTCCAAAAGTTGTTTATAAGCTTCTGCTTTATATTTAGACAAATCCATAATTACTATACCCCCGCCTTTGTCGGCGGGGCGGTTCACAATGTCTTTATATGATCCTAGATCTTGTAAAGCCTTTCTTTCTCCGTATGTCAAATTGTGTTTAGATGGTTTATAAGATTTGGTTAATTCTACAATGGTATTCTCTATGTTATTAGTGAACGATTTGATAGCTTGATTTTGTGAGATAGGGTCAAAAGTAGTTTTTCTGTGAGTCGGGACCATATCAGTAAAGACTTCTTCAGTAGTTTGAAAATGTTCTTTAAGGCGTAATCTTCTGTTAAATTTATGTAAATCAATTTTAGACTGAAACAAGTCCGGTTTAGTGGAGGGTACAAAGGCTAGTCCCTTATTTAATACTGAATATTCATCTTCTGACAACACATGTGATGAGAGATTGAATACTATTTCTTCCCTTTGTAAGGTTTTCTTCCTCTTCCTCGCCCACTCGCCTCCCCTGCGGGTATTCTTTCTATGGGGACTGTTTCTATGGGGTGGTTGGAGCTGACCGTTTGTGATGGTCCCTCGGCACATTCTGTCTCACTAGATGTTACACCTCCACTAGAAGTGTCTGTTTCCAAAGGATATTTATTATGTCACCATGGTGATGGTACACGTCACTATAGCCACGCCCCTTGGAGACGCCGAGACGTCATCGGGTCTCCGCCGGGATTCGCAGCAGCAGGAAGAAACAACACGAGGTGAGCACTATTAAAGGTATGTCTTTTTCATTGTACATTTGTCTTGATAAAAGGGTTTGCGCCCTGAAACATTGACCTACATTCCAGGCTCTGGGGGATTTTTTCCAGCATACACGAGAAAAACAGTCCCCATAGAAAGAATAACCGCAGGGGAGGCAAGTGGGCGAGAAAGAGGAAGAAAACCTTACAAAGGGAAGAAATAGTATTCAATCTCTCATCACATGTGTTGTCAGAAGACGAATATTCAGTATTAAATAAGGGACTAACCTTTGTACCCTCCACTAAACCGGACTTGTTTCAGTCTAAAATTGATTTACATAAATTTAACAGAAGATTACGCCTTAAAGAACATTTTCAAACTACTGAAGAAGTCTTTACTGATATGGTCCTGACTCACAGAAAAACTACTTTTGACCCTATCTCACAAAATCAAGCTATCAAATTGTTCACTAATAACATAGAGAATACCATTGTAGAATTAACCAATTCTTATAAACCATCTAAACACAATTTGACATACGGAGAAAGAAAGGCTTTACAAGATCTAGGATCATATCAAGACATTGTGATCCGCCCCGCCGACAAAGGCGGGGGTATAGTAATTATGGATTTGTCTAAATATAAAGCAAAAGCTTATAAACAACTTTTGGACAATACTACATATGAAAAATTATCACATGACCCTACAGAAGGTTTTAAAGCAGAACTGTATACCATACTGGAACAAGCTGTGGAACAACAAATTATTTCCAAAAAAATTATGACATCTCTCATTCTGGAACATCCGATGATTCCAGTATTTTATTTAATACCTAAACTACATAAGGATATCTTAAATCCTCCTGGACGGCCTATCATAGCTGCAAGAGATTCTTTATATTGCATAGTACTAGAATTTTTAGATTTTTATCTGCAACCAGTGGTACAAGCATTACCTACCTTCCTAAAGGATACCACCAACTTTTTGATTAAGTTACAATTCTTATCTCCGTTGCCAGAAAATTCAGTGATGTGTACCATCGATGTGGTAAATCTGTACACCAGCATCCCGCACACGAGGGGTTTGCAGGCAGTACGCCGAATGTTAACCAATAACAACAATTACAAAGGTCCAGATATTACCTTGTTTTTGAAATTATTGGAGATCACTCTGACTAGAAATTATTTCATGTTGAATTCAGAGATATACAGACAAAAATCTGGCTGCGCTATGGGGTCCTGTGTGGCCCCTAGCTTCGCCAATATCTTCATGGCGGAAGTGGAACAGAATTTATTTTTCACTAATCCAGAGGTAGCAAAATCTATCATTTGGTATTGTCGTTATATTGACGACATCTACCTCATTTGGACAGATAATGAAGACAAATTCGATCAATTCATGCACACCATTAATACACTGGATTCTAATATCAAATTTACGTGGAATCATAGTCAAACTAGGATTAATTATCTAGATGTAGAAGTGTCCCTCAAAGAACAAAAGGAGATCAGAACTACCCTTTTTTCAAAACCTACCGATCGTAATACTCTATTACACGGAACAAGTCATCATCCAGAAGCGGCCAAAGATGGATTACCATTTTCTCAATTTATTCGAGTTTTACGTATATGCAGTGACCGTACAGATGCAGAATTGCAGATTAACAAAATGATAGATAAATTCCTTATTCGAGGCTATGATCCAATCAAGTTAAAAAGATCTAAAGCAAAAGCTCTTGGACTTACAAGATCAGAGGTTCTTACACCTCATTTACAAAAGAAGCAATTATCTAAACAAATTCCCTGGACACAAGAATATACACCCATCAGCAAGCAAATTGTACATAAAGGCAGAAATATATGGCCTATTATTACATCAGATCATCAATTGCCAGGTCTACGTGACTACAGAATTTTACCATCGTACTGACGAGGCAAAAATATCAAAGACACTGTTGTTCATAATGACATTTCTTCATTTAAAAAGCAAAGTACAGAGCATTTCCTTATACGCAAACCAGGCAACTATAAATGTTTAGGCTGCGTCACCTGCAGCTATCTTGAAACTGGCAATACCTTTGCCCATCCACATTCTGGCAGGATCTTTAAAATTAAATATCCCTTAACCTGTAGTAGTAAGTTTGTTGTTTACTACATACGATGCCCATGCGGTCATTTATATATAGGGAAAACTTCTAGACAACTAAAGGAAAGAATGGCCCTACACAGGTCCAATATCCGGGCTGCGCTAGAAGGTAAACCTTCCGAGCATCCAGTAGCTAGACATTTCCATCAGTACAAACATAATTTGTCCACCATCCGCTACAAAATGATCAATTTCCCACCCAATCCAAGAGGGGGTGACCGTAATCGAGCACTTTTACAAAGAGAAGCATGGTGGATACACAGCCTACAGACTGTGAATCCACATGGCCTAAATGAGATTGTCTCATTTAGTAGCTTTCTATAATTTACATTAGCGTTTAATGAGCCTGGATTAAGGAGATTATGGCATTTTGAGGTGTCTATAATAGTTCGACTTTCAGATATGATTTAGCCAATAGGTCTCTTTTATGTAGGGACATCATTGGTTCCTTCTGCTATAGTCTAGTATTCTCTAGCACATTACCATTTATGTTTTATTAACATTGACTACTTTTTGTATTTACATCCATTACGTCTGACATCCTGGGAGTCTTGTAACTCACTTTCAGATATTGGTATTTCATTATCTTTTAGTCCAAGTATACGTGACATTTGCTGTTTTTACATACGGATAGTATCTCCCTCACATTGTTATGTAGTAACTTGATACTCGTCTGTAATACAACTGTGAAGTTATACAGTCACATGATCTGTCTCTAGTACAGCGTCCCTTCTATTATTGTTTTTAATAGTCACCATGGTGATGGTACACGTCACTATAGCCACACCCCTTGGAGACGCCGAGACGCCGGTGCCACGGCGCCACACATGACGTCATCGGGTCCCCGCCGGGATTCGCGGCAGCAGGAAGAAACGACATGAGGTGAGCACTATTAAAGGTATGTCTTTTTCATTGTACATTTGTCTTGATAAAAGGGTTTGCGCCCTGAAACGTTGACCTACACTCCAGGCTCTGGGGGATTTTTTCCAGCATACACGAGACCTAGAGTGCCATCCATCTTGCATGGACATATGATTTTTTTTTAGGATAGGCACTGGGCAAGCTGAATTACAGGTCTGGAGGAGTGCCGGACACCATTATTGTTGATATATATATATATATATATATATATATTGTGATATATATATATATATTGTGATAGAAGCACTGGAGATGTCTGAGATGGCAGTTATGTGTGTCCCAGATTCCTGTCATATGTTTTTTTTAAAAACCCAGGAAAAGTCTGTTATACCAAACTGACCAGAAGTGTCAGCTTTTGGTAAAAGTAGGATAATGGGTCCTGGGGGTGTGGATGTGAGAAGAGAGGGAGGGCTCCATCCACAGGCCATTCCAGGTGTTGGGCCTTTCAGTCTGGGAGCAGGCTGATTAGTAGTTGCACCTGGAAGTGGCTCATATAAGCTGGATCAAGCTTTGGTTCATTGTCTCACATACCCTGGGGAAGAACAGACACTGAGGTTTGTTCAAAGACACTGTGATATTTGAATGTGCTGTGTTTGTGGTAAGGCAGTAGGCCCTGCCACTTGTAGAGAGGGAGTAACCTGTCTAGTTAGTGCCCAGATGGGCTAGGTTTAATGTTTATGATTTGGTTTATGTTTTTCCATTTGGCACAATAAAAACTTGTTCCGACCAGCTTGCACGAGATCCCAGACTGGTCTACTGTTTCCCGGCTTCTGTGTGTGTGCGGAGGTGTCCATCTGCCCCAGGAGAGGGATCCCCTATCCCGGTCATATCACAAGTGGTGGAGAATGTGGGCAACACACACAGAAAATTGCAGCAAGAGGAAAAGTTTTGCATTGAAAATTTAAAGAGACAGACACCAATTTGTCGTTTGGATGTCAACCTGTGTTTTATGGAATCCATGAAGGTGGTGTCGGTAGATGCTTAGAGAAGCCAGATTCCGCTTCCAGCCTACACCTAAAGACAACATGGAGGACATTGTTAAGGCCTTGCTCCAAGCTACGGCATCTCAGCAGGAAACTAACAAAATTCAGCAAGAAGCTACCAGAACTCAGCAAGAATCCATCAGGGCTCAGCAGAAATCTACCAATGTGCAACTATTGGCCTTGGAGACAGCCCAGAAGCAACAACAAGTCACCATAGAGGAAACCCGCCAGGCCTTAAGAGATGTGGTACAACAGCTAGTAGTCCGGTCTGGAGATGCTTCCACTGATCTTCCAACCTACACTCGCTCCATACGGGCCAGTCACTTTCTGCAAAAGATGACCCAGAGTGATGATGTGGAAGCGTATCTTACGACCTATGAAAGAACCGCAGAAAGAGAGATTGACCTAAAGAGCAGTGGGCAAGTCTTGTGGCACCCTTCCTGTCTGGAGAACCACAAAAAGCATACTATGACTTGTGCCTGGCTGATGCAAAAGTCTATAATAAACTGAAACAGGAAATCTTAGCTTGATTGGGAGTCACCGTATTTGTTCATGCCCAACAAGTCCACTGCTGGGAGTTCCAAACAGAAAAGCCTCCATGCTCTCAAATGCATGACCTCGTCCATCTTACCACAAAATGAGTGGAGCCAGAGACTCTAGGGTCATTATGGATCGTTATCTGCGATCTCTACCTACAACTCTGTGCAAGTGGGTGAGCCATGCAGACCCTAAAACAGCAGACCAATTGGTTGAGAGGTATGTGGTGGCTGAGGAACTGTTGAGTGTGCCCCACCGAGCCCCGTTTCCGCAATGGCGATCTCCCATGATCAATGGTAAGACTGTTCTGTTGGAGAAGGGTACTGGGTGGTGGAATGTACTTAAGACTGAGGGTTTGGAACCTGGAGATAGGCCAGCCAGGTCAGGAAGGTTCCTACCCCATAATAGACTTGATAATAGTATGATTCAATATTTTCGATGTTGTGGTTTGGGCCATATTGCTGCTAATTGTTCACTTACCTCTGAACCTATGCAATGTGATACTGCTTATGTCAATCGCAGAGTGTCTTTCTATGCACAGCCAACCTGTACCGCTGCCTTACAGGCTGAGACAGATAAGCAAATGTGTATAGTCACAGTAGAAGGCAACCAAGTAGAGGCTTTGCTAGATTCTGGTAGCCTGGTTACACTTATGAAAGCTGAACTGATGAACCCTTGAAGCATAAGGGAAAAACTGTTGGTGTGACCTGCATAAATGGGGATACTCGTTATTATGTTACTGCAGAGGTGAACATAGAAACACAATTTTGTTCCGCGATAGTCTCTGTGGGTTTGGTGCATGGTTTGATGTATGATGCAATATTGGGGAGAGACTTTGCTCACTTCTGGAAGTTGTGGGAAAGCCGATTTGTTACAGAAGTAAATAACCCTGACCCATTTGAGAAGGTTACTGATGCAGTAGCAGAGGGAGTTTCTTCAGAGTCTGAGTCCCCTTTTCTAGTATGATTGGCGAACCAGAGAATGCTGAGAGTGATGGTGGCTCACCAGGTGATGTGCCTCCCACTGAGATGGGAAGTGTTATTGAGCCAGTTGATCATCTGCCTGATCTTAAAGTCAGAAGAGATATCTTTGCCGTGGAGCAGTTAAATGACCCCACTCTGGTAAAAGCCAGGGAGAATGTAAAAGTGATTGATGGTAAATCCATAGACCCTGATAGTCCGTTGTCATATCCTCACATGGCAGTATGCCAGGATTTCTTGTATCAGGTGACTAAGAAAAGGGAAGATATTGTGGAACAATTAATAGTTCCCGAGGCATACAGAAGAACAGGCTCATGGTCATATAACTGCAGGTCACCTAGGGGTAGAAAAAACCATCGAGCGAATTTTGCAGAGGTTTTTCTGGCCCAGGGTCCCTAAAGAGGTATCTGACTATTGTGCATCCCTGCCCTGAATGTCAGTATCATGCTCCAAGACCGCATTTTAATAGTCCACTTGTCCCATTATTGAGGTTCCATTTGAAAGAATAGCTATGGATTTGGGCCCTCATTCAGAGCCGTACGCTCTGAGCAGAGCGCACGCTCTGAATGAGGGCCGGGCTCCATTTTCATGGAGCGTCCTCCTGGACGCTCGTATAGCTGTGGGTCACCACCGACAGGCTATACGAGCGTGCTTTGTGATGGCCGCGATGGTCGAGACCATCGCGACCATCGAAATTGCGAGCCGGAGCCTGCGGTTGAGGTTTTCAACCGCAAGCTCCGGAGTGATTTTGGCTCTATCAGAGCCAAAATCACTCCCACTGACATCACTAGTGATGTCAGTGGGCCGGCTTCTGATGGGAGGCGTTCCCGTGGGAACGCCCCCGTCAGGGAGGCACGCCCCCGGCACGCCCACCAAAGGGGGCGTGCTGTCAATCAACATTGACAGCACGCCCCCTTTGATCGGACACAACGAGCGAAGGACTTTCCTTCGCTCGTCGCGTCTGGCGCATGCGCACGACGGAGCTCCCTCCGTCGTGCGCATGCTCAGTCCATAACATCGACCCACTTGCGAGCGGACAGCGGCTCGTGAGTGGGTCTGAATCAGGCCCTTGGTTGGACCGTTAATGAAGTCTGCCCAGGGCCATCAATATATTCTGGTGATAATGGATCACGCTACCAGGTACCCAGAAGCGATACCATTGCGCAATAAGTCAAGAAAGACCATTGCTAGAGAATTAGTCCATGACTTTAGCAGGTTGGGAATACCTATGGAAATCCTGACTGACGAAGGTACCCCATTTATGTCAAAAATCATGAAAGAGTTATGCCGCCTGTTTAAAATTGATCAGTTAAGATCAGTTAAGAACTTCTGTTTATCACCCCCAAACCGATGGGTTAGTGGAGAGGTTTAACAAAACTTTAAAACACATGCTAAGAAAAGTAGTGGACAAAGATGGTAGAGATTGGGATTACTTATGGCCTTATTTGTTGTTGGCCATAAGAGAGGTTCCCCAATCCTCCACCGGGTTTTCACCTTCGATTTGTTGTATGGGAGACACCCAAGGGGATTACTAGACATTGCCAAAGAGACATGGGAGGGGAAGTCCAGTCCATATAAAACTGTTATTGAGTATGTTTCCCAAATGCAGGAAAGAATTGCTGCTGTGGTGCCGATAGTGAGAGAGCACTTGGAACAGGCCCAACAGACACAGAAGAGGGTGTACAACCACAATGCTCAGTTACGCGTCTTTGCTCCTGGGGACAGAGTGTTGGTGTTGGTTCCCACAGTAGAAAATAAACTTTTGGTTAAGTGGCAAGGACCCTTTGAAATTCTAGAAAAAGTGTGGGGGGTTAATTATAAAGTTTACCAGCCTGGGAAAAGAAAGCCTGAACAGATATACCATGTAAATCTTATAAAACCTTGGAAGGATAGAGCAGCTCTGTCCGCCATCCCAGCCCCTCCAGTAAACCCAGGGCCCTTGGTTCCCGAAGTGAGAGTAGCTAAAACCCTGTTGGCAGTTCAACAGCAGGAAGTTAAGGAATTTCTTATCAGGACTAGGGTTTTGTTTTCAGATATACCGGGCAAAACCACAGTCATTAAACATGACATAATCACTGACCCTGGGGTTAAGATTAACCTAAAGCCCTATAGGTTACCAGAAGCCCAAAGAGAATCAGTATCTAAAGAAATTTTAAAAATGTTGGAATTGGGTGTAATTGAAGAAGCGCATAGTGAGTGGTCAAGTCCCATTGTGCTTATTCCAAAGCCTGATGGGAGTGTGCCTTTCTACAACAATTTCCAAAAATTGAACAGAGTGTCAAAGTTCGATGCCTACCAAATGCCTAGGGTGGATGAACTATTTGAAAGACTAGGAACAGCCAGGTATTTAACCATTCTAGACTTAACCAAAGGGTATTGGCAAGTGCTGGTAACTGAGAATGCCAAAGAAAAGACAGCTTTTTCTGCACCAGAAGGGTTGTTCCAATACAAGATGTTGCCCTTTGGGTTACATGGGGCACTGGCTACCTTTCAAAGGATGATGGATAGAATTCTAAGGCCCCATAGACAGTATGTTGCTGCTTATCTAGATGTCTACATAGTCATTCATAGTCTTGATTGGCAGTCTCACTTGCCCAGAGTGCAAGCAGTGTTGGACTCCATGTATAAGGCAGGATTGACAGCCAACCCAAAAAAATGTTGCCTAGGGATGGAAGTAGTAAAGTATCTTGGATACACAATTGGCAGAGGTTTGGTAAAGCCACAGCTTAATAAAATTGAGGCAATACAAAACTGGCCACGACCCCTGAATAAGAAGCAGGTGAGAGCTTTCTTAGGGATTACTGGGTATTATAGGAGATTTATACCCAATTTTGACACCATTGCAGTTCCACTGACTGACCTTACCAAAGGCAAACAAAAAGTCATGGTTAAATGGAGTCCTGAAGCAGAGAAGGCTTTTCAGGAGTTAAAAATAGCATTGTGTACCCAACCAGGTCTTATAACCCCTGATTTTGACAGGGAGTTTGTTGTGCAAACTGATGCATTAGATGAAGGCATAGGAGCGATCCTGTCCCAGAGTAAAGAAGGTGAAGAACACCCTATTTTTTACCTAAGCAGGAAATTGAATGTACATGAGAGAAACTATGCTACGGTCAAAAAAGAAGCGTTGGCCATAAAGTGGGCATTAGAAACTCTTAGGTACTACTTGATGGGAAGGAAATTCAGATTGATCACTGACCATGCCCCTTTGAAATGGATGTCAGAGAACAAGAGAGCAATGGGAGAGTAACAAGGTGGTTCTTGGCATTGCAAAACTTTAAATTTACAGACGAACACAGGCCAGGAACCCAGCTGGCCAATGCAGATGCTTTGTCGCGTGTTTATTGTTTGGGGGTTGCAGTTGTTCTGCCCCACAGGTCAAAACAAAGGGGGAGGATATGTGATAGAAACACTGTAGAAGTCTGTACTGGCATTTATGTGTGTCCCAGATTCCTATCATATGTTTTTTTAAAAACCCCAGGTATGCCAAACAGACCAGAAGTGTCAGCTTTTGGCAAAAGCTGGATAATGGGTCCTGGGGGTGTGGATGTGAGAAGAGAGGGAGGGCTCCATCCACAGACCATTCCAGGTGTTGGGCCTTTCAGTCTGAGAGCAGGCTGATTATAGTTGCACCTGGAAGTGGCTCATATAAGCTGGATTAAGCTTTGGTTCATTGTCTCACATACCCTGGGGAAGAACAGACATTGAGGTTTGTTCAGAGACACTGTGATCTTTGAATGTGTTGTGTTTGTGGTAAGGCAGTAGGCCCTGCCACTTGTAGAGAGGGAGTAACCTGTCTAGTTAGTGCCCAGACAGGCTAGATTTAATGTTTATGTTTTATTTTATGTTTATCCATTTGGCACAATAAAAACTGGTTCCGACCAGCGTGCACGAGATCCTGAACTGGTGTACTGTTTCCTGGCTGCTGTGTGTGTGGGGAGGTTTCCATCTGCCCCAGGAGAGGCACCCCCTATCCCAGACATATTACAATATATTTATATATATAATATATATATTGTGATAGAATCACTGGTAAAGTGGTCTGTGGCAGGTACATTTGTCCCAGATTCCTGTCATTATGTGTTTTAAACCCCCAGGAGAAAGTCTGCAGTGTAGCAGGCTTGAGTCTCGGCTTTTTGAAAAGCCGGTTTGGGACCTCGGGATTGTGGGTGAGAGTAGAGGGAGGGCTCCACCCACGGCCACTCCAGGTTTTGGTTCTCGCAGCCTGGTAACAGGCTTGTTAGGGTTTCCACCTGAGAGTGGCCAATATAAGCCTAGTGTGTTGAGGGCTGATTGTCTCACCTGGGAGAGCAGACAGGGAGTTTGCTCAGAGACACTTGAAAACCTAACTGTGAGTGTTGTGCTGTACCTTGGTTGCTGGTGAGGGCATTAGGCCCTGCCAGGTTCTGGTAGTGAGGGAACTACCTGTGAAGTTAGTGCCCCGACAGGGCTAGGATTTATGTTTATGTTTTCTTTATGTTATTTCTGACATTGTACAATAAAGACTGGTGCCGACCAGCTTGTACTTGCATTCAGACTGGTGTGCTGCTTCCCTGCTGCTGTGGGTGTGTGTAAGAAAGGAGTCCTTCTACCCAGGAGAGGGACCCCCTAACCTGACTGTGTCACAATATGGTGGAGAATGCGCGCACCCACACACACTGAAGTTGCAGCAAGAGGAAAACTTTCCGTTTAAAAATTAAAGGGACAGACACCCAATTTGTGAGTGTGGAAATAACGCTGTGTCCTTGGAGTCCCATAGAGGAGGCGTCAGCCCATGCTCAGAGAGGTAAGGTTCAGCTTCCAACCTACACCCCAGGACAAAATGGAGGATATTATTAAAGCCTTGCTCCAAGCTACAGCAGCTCAGCAGGAATCTACCAGAGCTCAGCAGGAATCTACCAGGGGTCTGCAGGAATCCACCAGGGTGTAACTGTCGGCCTTGGAGACAGCCCAGGGGCAACAACAGGTTGCCATTGAGGAAACCCACCGGGCCTTAGCGGAAAATAGCCAGTTCATAAAAGAGGTGGTACAGCACCTGATTGCCCGGCCCAGAGATGTTAATACTGGTCCTCCCACCACCACTCACTCCGTACGAGCCAGTCACTTCCTCCAAAAGATGACTTCGGGCGATGATGTGGAGGCCTATCTCGCCGCATTTGAAAGAACGGCCGAAAGGGAGAGTTGACCCAAGGAGCAGTGGGCAAGTCTGGAGGCACCTTTTTTGTCTGGGGAGCCACAAAAGGCCTATTTCGACTTATGCCTGGCTGATGCCAAGGACTATAAAAAACTAAAACAGGAGATCCTAACTCGCTTGGGAGTCACCACCTTTGTTCGTGCCCAACAGGTCCACCGCTGGGAGTTCCATATGGACAAGCCTCCACGTTCGCAGATGCATGACCTCGTCCATCTGTCCTCAAAATGGCTACAGCCCGAGACGCTGATGGGACCACAGATCGTGGAAAGGGTTGTGATGGACCGGTACCTGCGATCGTTACCTGCGACTCTGCGCAAGTGGGTGAGCCATGCAGACCCTAAATCCGCGGACCAGTTGGTCGAGCTGGTGGAGAGTTACGTGGCAGCTGAGGAGCTGATGAGTATGCCCCACCGAGCCCCGATGGTGCACCGGCGAACTCCAACAGACACTGGTAAGACTGTTCCAGGGGAGAAGGGTGCTGGGCGGTGGAATGTACCTAAGATTGAGGGTGTAGAACCTGGAGACAGGCCTGCCATGCCAGGAAGGTTCTTGCCCCATAAACGAATAGACATTAATATGACTCAGTGTTTCCGATGTGGTGACTTCGGCCATATTGCCGCTAATTTTTCACTTACAACTGAACCTATGCAATGTGATACTGCTCATGTCTACCGCAGGGGTTCTTTCTTTGCACAGACAGCCTGTACGGCTGACCAGCAGGCTGAGACTGATAAGCACATGTGTGTACTCACTGTAGATGGCAACCGAGTAGAGGCACTGTTAGACTCTGGTAGCTTGGTGACACTTATAAAAGCTGAGCTGGTGAGCCCCTTGAGGCGTAAGGGGAAAACTGTTGGTGTGACCTGCATACATGGGGATACTCGATATTATGTTACTGCCGAGGTGAACATCGAGACACCATGTGGTTCTGCTATAGTTTCTGTGGGTTTGGTGCCTGGTCTGATGTGCGATGCAATATTGGGGAGAGACTTTGCTCACTTCTGGAAGTTGTGAAAAAGTCATTTTGTTCCAGAAGTGAACAACCCCGATACATTTGAGAAGGTTGTCGATGTAGTGGAGGAGGGAGTTTCTTCTGAGTCAGAGTTATTCCCTTTTTCTACTATGATTGGCGAACTAGAGAATGCGGAGCGTGACGGTGGTCCGCCAACTGATGTGCCTCCCATTGAGGTGGGAAGTGTTGTTGGGCCAGTGGATCGTCTGCCTGATTTAGAGGTCAGAAGAGAGGTCTTTGCCGTGGAGCAGTTGAATGACCCTACTTTGGTAAAAGCCAGGGAGAATGTAAAAGTAGTTGATGGTAAACCCGTAGACCCTGATAGTCCTTTGTCCTATCCCCACATGGAAATGTGGCAGGATTTGTTATATCAGGTGACTAAGAAGGGGGAAGATGTTGTGGAACAACTAATACTTCCCAAAGCCTACAGAAGAACAGTGTTGGATCTGGCCCATGGTCATATAACGGCAGGCCATCTAGGGGTAGGGAAAACCACTGAGCGAATAATGCAGAGGTTTTTCTGGCCCGGGCTTCATAAAGAGGTATCTGACTTTTGCGCATCCTGCCCTGAGTGTCAGTATCATGCTCCCAGACCACATTTTAAGGGTCCACTAGTTCCATTGCCTATTATAGAGGTGCCGATAGTGAGAGAGCACCTGCAACAGGCTCAACAGGCACAGCAGAGGGTATACAACTGCAATGCTTGGTTACGCAGCTTTGCTCCTGGGGACAGAGTGTTAGTGTTGGTTCCCACTGTGGAAAATAAACTTTTGGCTAAATGGCAAGGGCCCTTTGAAATCTTAGAAAGAGTGGGACAGGTCAATTACCAAGTTTACCAGCCGGGGAAAAGAAAGCTGGAACAGATATACCATATAAATCTGTTAAAGCCCTCGAAAGATAGAACGGTACTGTCGGCAATTCAACAACAAGAGGTCAAGGCGTTTCTGGTCAGAAATAGGGTGCTGTTCTCTGACGTACCTGGGAAAACCTCGGTCGTTAAACATGACATCATCACTGACCCAGGGGTTAAAGTTAATCTAAAGCCCTATAGGTTACCAGAAGCATCAAGAGAATCGGTGTCGAAAGAAATTAAAAATATGCTAGAGTTAGGGGTTATTGAAGTATCACATAGTGAATGGTCAAGTCCCATTGTGTTGATTCCAAAGCCCGACGGGAGTGTGCGTTTCTGCAATGACTTCCGAAAGTTGAACAGGGTTTCAAAATTCGATGCCTACCCGATGCCACAGTGGAGAAGGAGGCGTAGGCCATAAAGTGGGCGTTAGAGGCTCTCAGGTACTACTTGGTGGGTAGAAAGTTCAAATTGATCACTGACCATGCCCCTTTGAAGTGGATGTCCGAAAATAAGGACAGTAATGCGAGAATTACGAGATGGTTCTTGGCGTTACAAACTTTTACATTTTCAGTGGAACACAGGCCAGGGGGCCTGTTGTCTAAAGCAGACGCGTTGTCACGCGATCATTGTTTGGGGGCTTCAGTTGTTCCGCCCCACAGGTCGAAACAAAGGGGGGGGATATGTGATAGGATCACTGGTAAAGTGGTCTGTGGCAGGTACATTTGTCCCAGATTCCTGTCATTATGTGTTTTAAACCCCCAGGAGAAAGTCTGCAGTGTAGCAGGCTTGAGTCTCGGCTTTTTGAAAAGCCGGTTTGGGACCTGGGGGTTGTGGGTGAGAGGAGAGGGAGGGCTCCACCCACGGCCACTCCAGGTTTTGGTTCTTGCAGCCTGGTAACAGGCTTGTTAGGGTTTCCACCTGAGAGTGGCCAATATAAGCCTAGTGTGTTGAGGGCTGATTGTCTCACCTGGGAGAGCAGACAGGGAGTTTGCTCAGAGACACTTGAAAACCTAACTGTGAGTGTTGTGCTGTGCCTTGGTTGCTGGTGAGGGCATTAGGCCCTGCCAGGTTCTGGTAGTGAGGGAACTACCTGTGAAGTTAGTGCCCCTACAGAGCTAGGATTTATGTTTATGTTTTCTTTATGTTATTTCTGACATTGTACAATAAAGACTGGTGCCGACCAGCTTGTACTTGCATCCAGACTGGTGTGCTGCTTCCCTGCTGCTGTGGGTGTGTGTAAGAAAGGAGTCCTTCTACCCAGGAGAGGGACCCCTTAACCTGACTGTGTCACAATATATATATAAATATATATATATTATACAGACAAAAAAGCCCGGGACTCCATGATTGATAAGGTTGCTGTGGTGCCTTCCTAGAATGATAGCACACCAATAAACATAGACCTTAGCAGGCGGCACTCAACAGACTACACAAAAGTATTAAGGATAAAAGTTCTTTAATCCGACAGCGTTTCGGGGTAGGTCCCCCGTCTTCATGGACATATGGTAGAAATGACCAACAACAAAACATACTTATATATGTGGGGGAGAGTACCCTGCAATGCACTGTGGCATCAGGGTCTCCCCACTATCCTTGGAACACTACACCCCACCTGCTATAATCTTCCTTCTCATATCTAATACAGCATGTACCGCTCAATACTATATTTAGCAGATGGAGCGCAGCAGCACACAATGCTGATTTAAGCTAGGAATTTTTTATCTATTTTCGTATCTTTCTATCATTTATTTCTATACTATTGTAATTTCCTGGGACACTCTCATTGAGTCGGTGGCCTGGGAGGGCTCTGCGCTGTATTAACAGAGCCCACTAAGACCTACGTCGCAAAAGCAGATGCCCGTGACACTCATTCACATCCTATGACCGCCTGGGGGGTACGCTCACCTGCTGTATTAATGCATGTCACACAGCAAGCAGCAGCTGCCTGTTAGATGTGTTACGAGGGAGTAGCTTTTCTTTATTTTTGTGATACCTTATCCCTTACTCCCACTATAATTTTTTCTTATATACATGTTTTTCCCTGCTGATTCTTCAATCACATTAATTCAAATTAATGTTCAATACTAACATTGAATGTACTATGTGTGTTTGAACGCTGGCAATGATGGATGGTGTTCTATAGTATATGCGTCACGCTGTGGCATTGTTCAATACTTTTTGATATCATCTCAAAGATTTTTTGTCACTGCCTCTGTGTGACACATTATATACACCTTAAATACTCTGTGACAGACACTTATCATTTCTTCTTGTCACCTCCAAATCTGTCTGAACCACAGATCGCATATTGTACACACTGGAGTGTGATAATTAACTACTCTACTTATGGTATATGAACATCTGTGGAAATCAGCAGATGATTATAGATCACTTAATGAAAACACATAGTACTGTTTTATCTGCTTTTCTTTACACAGATAATGTGCTTATTTTATTCTATGCTGGCTGCAGGTGATGCTGGTACAATATACACTAGCATCAAGCACTAGTATGTTTAGTGATATACAAATTATTCACGAATTGACGTATAATTTTTCAAAACCATACTATGGATGCCTTATATAAAATTATTTCCTGTGTATATAGGGCCTGATTCAGAGCCGGACGCTATTTGCGCTCGCTCGTTCATTAAAAAGGGGTGGCTATTCAAATGAACCGTTCGCACTTTGCGGTCTGTTCACGCCTCTATGTCTGAACTAGCGAACAAAACTTGTGGTCGTAATTTTGAAAAAGACGCCCCCTGGCCGCTTGCACCATACGTCATGTCCGCTATTTAATAGATTAATCGAGTACATCGAACAGCGTATGAACTGCTCGCTATTCTTGTGGTTGGTTTTTCCTATCACAATCTTGCGAGCAGCTCTGACTATAAATCAACCAAGTGACGTGGTTAATGAAGCTCCTGTATTAATTATGCACACCCATAAAACGCCCGTTTTGACCTTTAAGCACACCTGCGTTCTGATTTCCACTCCCAGTTTTCAAGCACCTTCCCCTGTAACCACCCACATACGCCTCCTCCTGTCACTCAAAATAGCAGGCATTCGCTATTTAGCGAACAAACGATTTTCGGCCGCACTGACTGGTTCGCGCATGCGTATTAAAATCCGTACGCATGCGCAGTTGTGCGAACATCGGTCGGAACGAACGAGAGGCCACTTACGAGCGGCTCTGAATCAGGCCCATAGACCGTAAAGACTGCTGCTTTAATCATTAAGTGTTGTAATATTTATACATATGTGGACTAGGAATCTGATCAATTCAGCTCCTCTATTCAATTGACAGCTATTAGTCTTCTATTGTATATATTCATGTGTTTATTTTTTATCAAGGTTGATTAAATTGGTCATATATGCGTTATTGTCTATGTCCCAAAATAGTTATTAGAGCGCAGTGTTTTTTTGTTTTTTTGTTCTGGTACTATTAATGAGGTTGACAATCACCTCTTTTCACTGCTGCATTGGTAACAGATTGCTCTAGCTTAATAGCGCTGGAGGGTTTTTCTTTGTGTGTGGATTTTACATTAACTACTAAGTGTGTCCCCAAAGAAGATGAGAGTTCTTTTCTTCTCTTTTCCTCCCTTGCGATTATAGTATTTATACTCTCAGGGGAGCACCCTAAGGATATTGAATTAGAACCTCTATACACTCCTGCCTATACCTTCTAATATCCTGCCTATAAACCTCTAAGGATGACGCTATTTTGCGTACGCAGTCATATAGTAAATAAAGACTCCAGACCTTGACCCTGTGGTTCCAAAGCACAAAGTGATATTTCAAGTAAAAGTACAGTCAGTTACACGCTATGATCTAAGTACAATTTAGCGCAAAGAATTATACAGATCCAAGTACAGTTATACATATGCAGCGCTCTGGACCAGATGTAGGCATCAGCAAGAAACCCCCGTCTATCAGCATTCAGCAAGAATACTCAGACACCCAGGGTCAGAGCACACATATTTATACCCCCCCTTTGAGCAGGCTGAGTATCTGGAGCATCACATTTGTGGGTTCGATTATACTCTCCAAATGGCCAGAAAAAGAGAACTTTCATGTGAAAACTCGACAGTATTCTTGTTCTTAGAAATGAAGGCTATTCCATGCGAGAAATTGGCAAGAACTAAACATTTCCTACAACGGTGTGTACTACTCCATTCAGAGAACAGCACAAACAGGCTCTAACCAGAGTAGAAAGAGAAGTGGGAGGCCCTGGTGCACAACTGTGCAAGAAGACAAGTACATTAGAGTCTTTAGTTTGAGAAATAGACGCTTCACAAGTCCTCAACTGTCAGCTTCATTAAATGGTACCCGCAAAACTACAGTGTCAATGTCTACAGTGAAGAGGCGACTCCAGGATGCTGGCCTTCTAGGCAGAGTGGCAAAGAAAAAGCCATATCTGAGACTGGCCAATAAAAGGAAAAGATTAATATGGGCAAAAGAACACAGACATTGGACAAAGGAAGATTGGAAAAAAGTGTTATGGACAGACAAATCGAAGTTTGAGGTGTTTGGATCACACAGAAGAACATTTGTGAGACGCAGAACAAGTAAAAAAATGCTGGAAGAGTGCCTGACGCCATCTCTCAAGCATGGTGGAGGTAATGTGATGGTCTGGGGCTGCTTTGGTGCTAGTAAAGTGGGAGATTTGTACAAGGTAAGAGGGATTTTGAATAAGGAAGGCTATCACTCCATTTTGCAATGCCACGCCATACCCTGTGGACAGCGCTTGATTGGAGCCAATTTCCTCCAACAGGACAATGACCCAAAGCACACCTCCAAATCATGCAAGAACTATTTAGGGAAGAAGCAGGCAGCTAGTATTCTGTCTGTAATGGAGTGGCCAGTGCAGTCACCAGATCTCAACGCCATTGAGTTGTTGTGGGAGCAGCTTTACCGTATGGTACGCAAGAAGTGCCCATCAAACTAATCCAACTTGTGGGAGGTGCTTCAGGAAGCGTGGGGTGAAATTTCTTCAGATTACCTCAACAAATTAACAGCTAGAATGCCAAAGGTCTGCAATGCTGTAATTGCTGCAAAAGGAACATTCTTTGACAAAAGCAAAGTTTGAAGAACAAACATTATTTCTAGGGGTGTGCACCGGCCACTTTTCGTGTTTTGTGTTTTGGTTTTGGATCTGGATCTTTCTTCGTGTTTTGGATCTGGATTGGTTTTGTCAAAACCACCCTTCCGTGTTTTGGGTTCTGGGTTTTGTGTTTTGGATCTGTATTTTTTTTTTAAAAAAGCATAAAAACAGCTAAAATCACAGGATTTGTGGGTTTTTCTGCTCCTATGCTATTATTAACCTCAATAACCTTAATTTCCACTCATTTCCAGTCTATTCTGAACACCTCACAATAGTGTTTTTGTGTCCAAAAGGTTGCACCGAGGTAGCTGGATGACTATGCTAAGCGACATGAGTGGGCTGCACAAACACGTGGCCCATCTAGGAGTGACACTGCAGTGGCAGACAGGATAGCAGTTTGAAAAACTAGGCCCCAAACAGTACATAATGCAAAGATGGAATTGTCCATGGGACCTCCCACGCACCCTTATGTTGTATAAACAGGACATGCACACTTTAACAAATCAATCATTTCAGCGCCAGGGTCTGCCACACGACTGTGGCTGAAATGATTGGTTCGTTTGGGCCCCCACAAAACAAGCTGGCAATTAATCTGTCCCTGCACAAACTGGCTCTACGGAAGCAAGATGTTGTCCTCATCCTCCTCATCTACCGATTCCTCACCCTCTTCAGTGTTGTGTACATCCTCATCCTCACAGAGTATTAATTTGTCCCCTTTGGAATCCACCACCACAGATCCCTCTGTACGTTCTGGAGGCTGGACTCCTTGGAAGAGTTGATAATTCATTTTTATGAACATCATCTCCACATTTTGTGGAAGCAACCTCCTCCGCCTTTCGCTGACAAGGTTCCCGGCTGCACTAAACACTGTTTCGAAGTACACACTGGAGGGGGAGAATTCAGGTAAAATAGAGCCAGTTTGTACAGGGGCCTCCAAATTGCCTCTTTTTCCTGCCAGTACAGGTACGGACTGTCTGACGTGCCTACTTGGATGCTGTCACCGATGTAATCCTCCACCATTCTGTCAATGGTGACAGTATCATATGCAGTGACAGTAGACATGTCAGAAATTGTTGCCAGGTCATTCAGTCTTCAGATGTCCAAACTTGGTCCTGCCTGCCCTGCATCACCGCCAGCAGGTTGCAGGAGAAAATGAAGAAGGAGCTGTTGACGTGTCACGTTCCGCTTCAGCTGACAGTGTTTTCACCAGCAAGTCTTTCCACCTCTGCAGGCTTGTGTAGGCCAGAAAGAGAGACACCACATAGGCTTTAAACCTAGGATCGAGCATGGTGGCTAAAATGTAGTGGTCTGATTTCAACAGATTGACCTCGCTGGAATCCTGGCAAAGCAAATGAAGGGCTTCATCCACAAGTCCCACATGCCGAGCGGAATCGCTCCGTCTTAGCTCCTCCTTCACTTTCTCCAGCTGCTTCTGCAAAAGCCTAATGAGGGGAATGACCTGACTCAAGCTGGCAGTGTCTGAACTGACTTCACGTGTGGCAAGTTCGAAGGGCTGGAGAACCTTGCACAACACGGAAATCATTCTCCACTGTGCTTGAGTCAGGTGCATACCCCCTCCTTTGCCTATGTCATAGGTAGATGTATAGGCTTGAATGGCCTTTTGCTGCTCCTCCATCCTCTGAAGCATATAGAGGGTTGAGTTCCACCGCGTCACAACCTCTTGCTTCAGGTGATGGTGGGGCAGGTTCAAGAGTGTTTGCTGGCACTCCAGTCTTTGGCACGCAGTCGCTGAATGGCGAAAGTGGCCAGAAATTTTTCAGGCCACCCAAAGCGTATCCTGCATGCCCCTGTTGCTTTTCAGAAAATTCTGCACCACCAAATTTATTGTGTGAGCAAAACATGGGACGTGCTGGAATTTGCCCAGATGCAATGCCCGCACAATATTGGTGGCGTTGTCAGATATCACAAATCCCCAGGAGGGTCTAATTGGGGTAAGCCACTGGGCGATGATTTCCCTCAGTTTCTCTAAGAGGTTGTCGGCGGTGTGCCTCTTACTGAAACCGATGATACACAGTGTAGCCTGCCTTGGAATGAGCTGGCATTTCTGAGATTCTGCTACTGGTGACGCTGCTGTTGTTGCTGCATAAGGTGATACTTCTACCCAGTGGGCTGTCACAGTCATATAGTCCTTAGTCTGCCCTGTTCCACTTGTCCACATGTCCGTGGTTAAGTGGACATTGGGTACAACCGCATTTTTCAGGACACTGAGGACACTTTTTCTGACGTTTCTGTACAGTCTCGGTATCACCTGCCTAGTGAAGTGAAATCTAGATGGGATTTGGAACCAGGGACACACTACCGCCATCAATTGTCTAAATCCCACTGCACTAATGGCGGATACCGGACGCATGACTAACACCAACATAGCAGTCAAGGCCTCAGTTATAGGTTTTGCTTAAGGATGACTGCTGTCGTACTTCATCCTCCTCGCTAAGGACTGTTGGAGGGTCAATTGTTTAGTAAAAGTAGTGGTGTTCCTACTTCCTCTCTGGGATGATGAACGACTCCCAGCAGCAGCAGCAGCAGTAGGCGTAGCAATGCAGGATCCTCCGGAGGAATCCCGGATAGGAGAGTGAGTCATGCCAGTGACATGGCCTGCAGGACTTCTGCCGATCCTGACTAAGGAGAAAATTGATGAGGGAGTTGACGGTGTGGTTTGCAGGTGCTTGGATACACACAGGACGAAGGGATTTAGGTGTCCCTGGACTGCTTACGGTCTTAGCCAAAGTTTCTGAACTTGACAGTAACTTTTTATGAACGTGGTGCAGGTGACGTATAAGGGAGGATGTTCCTAGGTTGTTAACGTCCCTTCCCCTACTTATTTCACCTTTACATATGGTACATATGGCAAGACAGTTGTTGTCCGGATTTGGATAGAAATATTGCCAGACCAAAGAGGTGGAATGTTTGGTCTTCTGCCCAGGCATGACCGTGATGGGCTTTTTCATCCCACGGACTACAACTGTCTCCCCCGGAGCCTGATTTAAACAAACCACATCACCATCAGAATCCTCCTCGCCAACTTCCTCCTCAGCACCAGCTACACCAGTATCCTCATCCTGTTGTACTTCAACAGTGACATCTTCAATTTGCATATCAGCAAGTGGACTGTGGGTGCTCCTTTCAGCACTTGCAGAGGGCGTGCAAATGGTGGAAAGAGCCACATCTTCCCGTCCAGTGCTGGAAAGGTCAGGCATCACAACCGCCACCACACTTGGACTCTCCTTGGGGATTTTTGATATCTTCTTAGAACGCACAGTTCTTCGCTGTGCTTTTGCCAGCTTAACTCGTTTGATTTTTTTAGCAGGATGAGGGCTTCCATCGTCATGTGAAGCTGAACCACTAGTCATGAACATAGGGAAAGACCTTAGCCGTTCCTTGCCACTCCGTGTCGTAAATGGCATATTGGCAAGTTTACGTTTCTCCTCAGATGATTTAAATGTTTTTTTAAGGTCATTTTCCTGAACTTTGTCATTTGGGATTCTATATGCCCTCTACTATGACATTGGGCATCGGCCTTGGCAGATGACGTTGATGGCATGTTATCGTCTATGTCATGACTAGTAGCAGCAGCTTCAGCACTAGGAGGAAGTGGTTCTTGATCTTTCCCTATTTTATTTTTATCGGAGAAAGTTTGGTATCCATTAATGTTGTATTGATATATACATGCGGCTAAGGTGCACACAAACACAGAAAATAATTTTTCATTTTTGTTGGAGACTAGTGCACTTTGTGGGTTACACCACCCTTTAAGAAATGAGCCAGCCGGCTGTTTACTTATGGGACACAGGCGCACGCTTGGCGCTGCTCCTTTGTTGATGCACGTGCAGCTACAGTGCAGACAATTCACAAAGACAGAAAAAAAAGAATTTTTTATTTATTGTGGAGCGCACTTTGGGGGTTACACCTCCCTTTAACAGACAGACATACTTGGTGCTGCTGCTTTGAAGATGCACGCACAGTGCAGACAATTCACAAACACAGAAGAAAATGTTTTATTTTTGTTGGAGTGCACTTTGTGGGTTACAGACGCATGCACGCTTGGCGTTGCTACTTTGAGGATGCACGTACAGACAGGATGCACATACAGACAGATGCAAGCTTGGCGCTGCTGCTTTGAGGATGCACGTACAGTGCACACAATTCACAAACACAGAAGAAAATGTTTAATTTTTGTTGGATTGCAATTTGGGGGTTACACCACCCTTTAACAGACAGAAGAAAATGTTTTATTTTTGTTGGAGTGCACTTTGTGGGTTACAGATGCACGCACGCTTGGTGCTGCTGCTTTGAGGATGCACGTACAGACAGGATGCACGTACAGACAGATGCAAGCTTGGCGCTGCTGCTTTGAGGATGCACGTACAGTGCACACAATTCACAAACACAGAAGAAAATTTTTTTTTTGTTGGAGTGCACTTTGGGGGTTACACCACCCTGTAACAGACAGACGCATGCTTGGCACTGCTGCTTTGTGGATGCACATACAGTGCAGACAATTCACAAACACAGAAGAAAATGTTTTATTTTTGTTGGAGTGCACTTTGGGGTTACACCACCCTTTAACAGACAGACGCACGTTTGGCGCTGCTGCTTTGAGGATGCCCGTACAGTGCAGACCATTCACAAACACAGAAGAAAATGTTTTGTTTTTGTTGGAGTGCACTTTGGGGGTTACAGACGCATGCACGCTTGGCGCTGCTGCTTTGAGGATGCACGTACAGACAGGATGCACATATAGACAGATGCAAGCATGGCACTGCTGCTTTGAGGATGCCCGAACAGTGCAGACAATTCACAAACACAGAAGAAAATGTTTTATTTTTGTTGGAGTGCACTTTGGGGGTTACACCACCCTTTAACAGACAGATGCACGCTTGGCGCTGCTGCTTTGAGGATGCACGTACAGTGCACACAATTCACAAACACAGAAAAGAAAATATATTTTTTGGAGTGCACTTTGAGGGTTACAGCACCCTTTAATGGATGAGCCAACCGGCCCTTTACTTATGACACAGGTGCACGCTTGGCGCTGCTCCTTTGTTGATGGACGTGCGGCTACAGCGTACACAATTCACAAACACAGAAAATATTTTTTTCTTTTGTCTGGAGTGCACTTTGGGGGTTACCCTTTACTTATGACACAGGCGCACACTTGGCGCTACTTAGTTGATGCACGTGCAGCTACTGTGCACACAATTCACAAACATAAAAAAATGTTTTTATTATTTTTGGAGTGCACTTTGGGGGTTACAGCACCCTTTAACGGACAAGCCAGCCAGCCCTTTACTTATGGGACAAAGGCGCACTCTTGGCGCTGCTCCTTTGTTGATGCACGTGCAGCTACAGTGCACACAATTCACAAACACAGAAAATCATTTTTTATTTTGTTTGGAGTGCACTTTGGGGGTTACAGCACCCTTTAACAGTCAAGCCAGCTGGCCCTTTACTTATGACACAGGCTCACGCTTGGCGTTACTTTGTTTTTTTTGTGTTTTTTTTTAGTACACTTTGGGGGTTACAGCACCCTTTAACAGACAAGCCAGCCGGCCCTTGATTTATGACACAGGTGCACGCTTGGCGCTACTTTGTTGATGCACATGCAGCTACTGCGCACACAATTCACAAACACAGAAAAAAAAATATTTTATGGAGTGCACTTTGGGGGAGCACCCCTGATGCACAGATCACCCCCTGGCTTTATGGGACACTGCACAACACAGTCCAGCGAGCCCCTATAGACTTTGGAGTGGACACAGCCCCTATGGACAACTGACTGCACAACACAGCTCATCCAGCCCCTATGACAGCAGCACAACACAGCCCAGCCAGCCCCTATGACAGCAGCACAACACAGCCCAGCCAGCCCCTATGGACAACAGCAGCACAACACAGCCCAGTCAGCCCCTATGGACTGAGTGGTCACAGCCCCTATGGACACAGCCCAGCCAGCCCTAGGTCCCACCCTCCCTCTTCACTATCCACAGCCGACGTGAGAAATGGCGCCAACGCGGGGACATTTTATAGAATCCAAAACCCACGAGATCCGGAAGGCAGGATGATGATGTTTTGCCTCGATTTCAGATCCGAGTCAGGCAGGAAAAGTCGAGCCTGACTCGAATACGACTCGGATCGGGGGGTGCTCGGGGGGGTTCGGATTTCAGAACCCGGTCATCCCTAATTATTTCAAATAAAAAATCATTATTTCTAACCTTGCCAATGTCTTGACTATATGTTCTATCCATTTTGCAACTCATTTGATAAATAAAAGTCAGTTTTCATGTAAAACACGAATTTGTCTGGGTAACCCCAATCTTTTGAACGGTATTGTATATATATTCCAGTATTGAGGGCATAAAAACCCAAATGAGGGCACTCACCGCTATCAGAAGAAAAAAGCCAAAGTTTTATTGTTCAGACATCACCAAAGTCGACGTTTCGGCCCCGGTGGGTCTTTGTCAAGACAGGTCACACAATAGCATCAATCCAGCTTGGTTACACAGAGCATGAGCGATTCGGATTCTGTGGAATCTGAACCGCTCCGAACACCGGTGGTTGTCCCGCCTGAATCGAATCCACTTTGAGGCCGAACGTCATCCTCCTGATGTCAGATTCTCGCAAGAGTTTGTTTCTATATAAGGCGCCGCGACCGGGACTTAACGCCACTGTTCACTCGCACACTGTGCACTGCTCTGCAATGTCTGTATATGTTAAAGTGGGTGTGTCCATAGTGGGTGTGCTGGTAAAGTGACTTTAGGGGGCACACTGTACGCTGATGTATGCTGCACTACTCTGCTGATTAAAGTGGCTGTAGCCTGTGTCCAGACTCACAAGTGGCTGTGCTGGTAAAGTGACTGTGTATAAGGGGCACACTGCACGCTGATGTTTGCTGCACTACTCTGCTTATTAAAGTGGCTGTAGCCTGTGTCCAGACTCACAAGTGGCTGTGATGTTAAGTGACTGTGTATAGGGGGCACACTGCATGGCACGCTGATGTATGCTGCGCTATACTCTGCTGATTAAAGTGGATGTGTCCAGACTCACAAGTGGCTGTGTGTAAAAGTCATGCTGATGTATGCTGCAAAAATGGATAGTTTCTGGATACTAATGGCTTAGCATCCAGTATCCTTGCGCTTCACTTAAACAGGAGTAGGATATTAAGTGGGTAGTAAAGAATTCCCCCTTTATGCAGCTAGTTCATCTACCAGTACCATCTGGTCCACAAAAGCACACACTAACAAATTATTGAACTGCGCTTGTAAGGAATGTATACATAATAAAACACTTGTTGCAATGTACCAAGGACAAGGCTTCTCTTAAAAATAATTTTCACAATTTATTACATTCAATACATATACTCTTTAACTTGACTCACAACACTAAAAACATGTAATATACACAAGCTCTGTAGCACCCAGTTGTTACGCTGATCAAAATCTAATATTTAGTATATATGTTTCACGCTGGAATATATGATAGAATGACCAAAATCCTCAGTCATATGTATATCTCGCCACTGGAGATTGTGCAATGTAGGTGCTTGCACAGCCCATATCAAAGTGTCCTTACCCATCTCCAGATAGTTCAGTCTTAGTTGCCACAGATGGTAATTATATATGGCTGTTAGTCCTGTGTGGCTGTAGCTCCGGAATAATGCCACGGTTCTGTACCAGCACACTGATTTATAGTAGGTCCGTACTTCAAGGAGAGGGTGCAGATGATGCAGCGGCCCGCTTGTTAGCGCCCGATTAATCCCTCTGTCTGTGTGTTTATCCGGTCTGCAGGGCTCACTTCAATAACCAAAGGTGCATAGTGACGGGCTTGAGTGGGTTGGGTATCTTCCTCTATTCGAGCGATAGTAACCCTTTCGTCGACTAATTTCGCTCCATGTTGTGAGTTTTTTCAAGAGTCACTGGACCTCACTCAGAGGCGGTCGCTCGGGAGCGATCGGTAGCACCCAAAGTGACAGAGAATATGCAAAATGAGCGCTCAGTCGCAAAGCACATTGTAAGCGCGGAAACACCCACAACAATGAAAGCACACCTCCTATCTCTACGGCCTAATTCAGAGTCGGTCGCAGGCGGCAACCTACGTCAGCACGATTAACACCTGTTACATTGTTAATTGCCTACAAACATCGGTTGAGGCAGTAACCATCGCCAGCACTCGCAATGCTTAAGGTAGACCCTGGGCTACCCTTAGCTCTGCGAGCAGTAGCGTCGTTATTGCAACGTGATGATGTGTGTGATGACTCGCTCAGTAATATATGCATGCCCTTAAAACACCCTTTTTAAGGTCAACCACGCCTGCGTGCGCACCACCACACCCCTGTTCACAAGCACCTTCCCCTGTAACCACCCACAAACGGCACTAAATGTCAATCACAGCTATGATCTCGTAGTGATTAGCAAGCAAGAGGATTGCGGTCGGGAAGAAAGGCTTGCGCACGCGCACTGCCATGTACACGCATGTACAGTTGAAAAAAACAATCGCTCCGTACAACCGCCTCTGAATGAGGTCCACAGTGCTTGTATACACAGAGAGCTGCGGCCCAAGGAGACACTGGACCTCATTCAGAGGCGGTCGCACAGATCGATTGGACGTAGCGAGTGATGTTTTTTTCAACTGCTCATGCATGTACCTGGCAGTGCGCGTGCGCAAGCCTGTCTTCCCGACCGCAATCCTCTTGCTTGCTAGTCACTCCGAGGTCATAGCTGTGATCAGGGCTGCCAAGAGAAATCCTAGGCCCCGGTACAGCAACCTCACGGGGCCCTCCTGGAGGGGGTGTGGCCACAGCATATTGGGGACATTGTTGTACCTCTTTGGGGGCGTGTCTCGCATGTCATAGCTCCCAGCAGCTGGGCCAAAAGTATTCACTATTACGCTGGGTACACCTCTGCACAATAACGTTCCGATTTGGCCAAGTCAGACTGACTAATCGGGTATATTGTGCAATGTGTATGCTCGATTTGCACACTCACGCAGTTGCATGCAAAATCTTCTGGTTGGCCGTACTGCACAATCAATCAGAAGATATCTCCCCGGATTTTAAAAAAGTTCAGACAGATACCCACTGTATCATCAACGTTTCAGATGTATTATAACATCTATTGTCCTGATGATATATGTGATAATACATCTGAAATGTTGATGATACAGTTGGTGTCTGTGTGAACTTTTTTCAAATCCGGGGAGTGCTGCCCTATGTTGGAAGTATTGTACTATTGGAGTCTGAATGATTCTCGGGAGAGCACCCAGGTTTTGTCTGGCTTTGAATTTGGATATGCCAAACCGCCGTGACTTGTTATGGATTTGGATTTTTTTTCAAAAAAGTACAAAATAAAAACTAAAATCACATCATTTGGACTTTTTTTTGTTCCTATAGTATTATTAACCTCAATAACATTAAATTCCAGTTATTTACAGTCAACTTAGAACACCTCACAGCTCACAATATTGTTTTCACCATTATTGGCCAAAGGCTGCAGTGAGGTGCCTGGTTACTAAGCGACAGAGCAGCAGCACAAACACTGCAGTTTAAAGCACATCAATGAAACATTTCCACTCACTACTGAGTCACAGTACTTGTGTGTTATGGACACACAGAGGGCTAAGACCCAAGGAGTCACGGTGCTTGTATACACAGAGGGCTAAGGACCAAGGATTTACGGTGCTTGTATACACAAAGGGCTACGGCCCAAAGAGTCACAGTGCTAGTATACACAATGGGCTACGGCCCAAGCAGTCACAGTGCTTGTATACACAGTGGGCTAAGGCTCAAGGAGTTACGTTGCTTGTATACACAGAGGGCTAAGGCCCAAGGAGTTACGGTGCTTGTATATACAGAGGGCTATGGCCCAAGGAGTTACGGTGCTTGTATACACAGAGGGCAATGGCCCAAAGAGTCACAGTGCTTGTATACACAGTGGGCTAAGGCCCAAGGAGTTACGTTGTGTGTATACACAGACGGCTACAGCCCAAGGAGTCACAGTGCTTGTATACACAGTGGGCTACAGCTCAAGGAGTCACAGTGCTTGTATACACAGTGGTCTATGGCCAACAGTCACAGTACTTGTATACGCAGTGGGGTACAGCACCAAAAAATATTTTTTTTTTTTTCACTTTTTAAACTTTTAACTTTCTTGAAAGTTTTTTTTCACTTTTTTAAACTTTTTTTTTTTACACACAGCTACTTGTGAGTCTGGACACTTTAATCAACAGAGTATAGCGCAGCATACATCAGCGTGCAGTGTGCCCCCTATACACAGTCACTTTACCAACACAGCCACTTGTGAGTCTCTGGACACAGTCACTTAGGGCCCCATTTACAAACGAAGGTAAATGCCTGCGGCAATTTTCGTTTAGTATCACTGTTATACAAATGAAAATTCCACTGGTGTTTAGTAACGAGGTCCCGTGAAGTGCAGCATAATCCTTGTCCTCGGCGAGGTCCTCAACTGGGCTGCTGGCAGCCTAACGCTGCCAGCAAGGGGGCTCCAGTGTCATAAACATGCGCGAAGGTCCATCTGTGCATGTGCATGACTGGGAGACCCGGCAGTACCTGGAAGGCTTCACTGAAGCCGGAAAAGCACCGCCGGGTCTCCATTGCTAGCAATGGTGCCTGCATCACTCTTGCCATCTAAAAGATGGCGAGAGAGCGATGCTGTACAAACAGCGGTAATCTAAGATTACCGCTGTTTACTAAATACAGAAAAGCAGCATAACTCCTTTAGCGAGCGCTAAAGGGGTTATTTTTCATTTGTGAATGGGGCCCTTAATCAGCTGAGTATAGCGCAGCATACATCAGCGTGCAGTGTGCCCCCTTACACAGTCACTTTGCCAGCACAGCCACTTGTGAGTCTCTGCACACAGCCACTTTCAGCAGAGCAGTGCGTAGCGTGCAAAGCGTGGGAGAGAAATGGCGCCGAATCCCGATCACGGCGCCTTATGTAGAGTTGATCTCTCGGGAGAATCCGACATCAGGAGGATGGCGTTCGGCCTCGCAGTGGGATCCAAGTCAGGCTGGACTCGGATCCCTGCTGTTCGGAGCCGTTCGGATTCCACAGAATCCGAACCGTTCATTCCTAATATATATATAAACACATACACAAATATACATATTTATACACACACATGTATATAAATATATATATTAATAGTGATGAGTGCTTTATATTTATAAATTCATTATATAGAAATGATATATTTACAGCTTTCAGCAGCAGGAAGCAGAACCACAGTGTCAAAGACAAGCCATGTCATTCACATAGACTCACAGTTAGGGGTGCGCTCAGCTCTTCCCTCAGTGAGTCATACACAGTTCCACACTCCATTATTCTTACTGACTGTATCTGGCCATGCCCACTATCACCCAGTCTGACTTTCTGTAGTCCCTCCCAGTCCACGCCCGGAGCTTGTTGCCTGGTGAAGAGAGAGCCTCACGAGATGATGATGTCATCATCTTGCGAAACAATTAGCTCCGCGGCGGCCGGTGGCTGCAGTGACTGCAATCGGGTGACACACTGTATGTGCGGTCACCTTAGTGCGGTAACTGAGAGCCCCCTCACACCTACCACACCCCACCCTCCCGACTACCGCTGGCCACCTGCCAAGGGTTAGTGAATATTGCTGGAAAAAAAAAAGTTGGAAAAAAATAAAGGCTACTTTTGTGCTGTGTCCTGGGCCCCCTACCAAGCCCGGGCCCGGGTAATCAGTACCCGCCCCCCCTGGCTGTGATTGACATTTCGTGCCGTTTGTGGGTAGTTACAGGGGAAGGTGCTTGTGAACGGAAGTGTGGTGGTGCGCACACAGGCGTGGTTGACCTTAAAAAGGGCGTTTTAAGGGCGTGCATATATTACTGAGTGAGTCATCACACACATCATCTCGTTGCAATAACGACGCTACTGCTCGCAAAGCTAAGGGTAGCCCAGGGTCTACCTTAAGCATTGCGAGTGCTGGCGATGGTTACTGCCTCAACCGATGTTTGTAGGCAATTAACAATGTAACAGGTGTTAATCATGCTGACGTAGGTTGCCGCCTGCGACCGACTCTGAATTAGGCCGTAGAGATAGGAGGTGTGCTTTCATTGTTGTGGATGTTTCCGCGCTTATGATGTGCTCTGCGACTGAGCACTCATTTTGCATATTCTCGGTCACTTTAGGTGCGACCGATCGTTCCCGAGCGACCGCCTCTGAATGAGGTCCACTGTGCTTGTATACACAGAGAGCTGCGACCCAAGGAGACACCATACTTGTATACACAGAAGGCTACGGCCCAAGGAGTCACGGTGCTTGTATACACAGAGGGCTACAGTCCAAGGAGCCACAGTTCTTGTATACAGTACACAGTGGAATACAGCACAAAACAAAAGGTTTTTTTTACTTGTATTAATTTTCTTTATACTTTTTAAAAAAAATATTATTTTACTTATGTTTACACTGGAGCAGATGGGCATGAGTACAGCGCAGCATACATCAGCATAATATTTTTATTTCCCATTAATTTATCCCCACATGCTGGACATGCCTCCTCCCTGGCACACTTGGGAGGGGGGGGCGCCATAGCACTCACATGCTCCGGGCGCCCTGGCCACATGCTACACCTCTGGTTGTACTCATTGTATAATGTGTATGCCCAATCCGTCGTTCCCGGTCTTTGTTCATCAAGTTCTCCCATCTGCTGTGCTGCACGGCAGATGGGACAACATGATGAACGATGTAGTGCACATCGTGTAGTGTGTATGCACAACCACAATATATTGGTTCAATCTTGCCTGTGGAGCATAGGCAAACCCCCCTCCCCAGCCCACCTGTATTTTTATTGGAGCAAAGCGGATTGTAAGTGGTTGATTTGTTGTAGTTGGTAATTGGTTTACTGGGTCATCAGGGAGTAGGCTAGCCAATCAATAGCTCTTAGTAGGCAGGGTTTTTAGGTGGTATATATATGTGCTGGTCGAGGATTCATCTTCAGCTTTACAGTTTGTGATCCCTCCCAGGCTGGCTAAGTATTTAGTGTCTCACTGATTTATTTACCTCAGGTATCTGCTTTTGTTCTTTTTTTTTTTTCTCATTTACTTTTATGTTTAATCTTTTCCTATAATTTACCTGTCCTCCCCTGCCAGTTCATTCTTCCTACGAGTCTGTTCCCCCGCTGCCTATAATCCTATCATGCCCTGGCCATGTCGCAATGCTCCCCTTCCCTGTCACCCGATGGAGGCTGCCTGTCCGCCCCCCTCAGCGGCGGCAGCAGCATCAGCTAGGCGGGGCGCACGGCACGTACAGTAATTTCAGGCCTCCCAAGGAGAAGTTTCATCCACCAGGATTATCACAGATCGTAATAAATGTTTCCAAACAGGGCTATCTTTGTAGAGGAATGGTAACAAAACTTACATAAACATCCCTTCTCACGTTCACATCAAAGTATCTTTCTCCCATTTGGTTATTGAGTAACAGCTAGCACAAAAAAAGTGGTAACACTTACATCTGCGTCCTTCCTCGTGTTCCCATAAAAGTATATTTAAATTGGATCCCCAGCAAGGAATAGACTCCTACTCATCCAGGTAAAGTGTTATTCACATTTATTGACACAAAACACACAAACACAGGAACTAAATCTTCTATAAGCTGAATTGCATTAGATCCAAAAGACCCAGGTGTCTGTATTCCGCATCTCCCTATGCTGCAGTCACCGGGAGCAAGGATAAACCTCCGCACACTCTGGCTACCTTTCCGTATGGATCCAATTCGGAATACAAACTAACGGCTTCAATGTATTTCAAGGGGCCTTCCCTCTTTATCAAGAAGTGCCATCATCTGTATCATGGTCAGTTTATAAGTCCAGCTGTCAGCCAATCATAGTGGTATCATGAGATCTCACAGGCCGGTGCTCTGTCTACATCATATTACATACAAATAACAATGAATAATGGTATAATAAAAGAATTGATATATATATATATATATATATACACTGCTCAAAAAAATACAGGGAACACTTAAACAACACAATGTAACTCCAAGTCATTCACACTTCTGTGAAATCAAACTGTCCACTTAGGAAGCAACATTGATTGACAATCAATTTCACATGCTGTTGTGCAAATGGAATAGACAACAGGTGGAAATTATAGGCAATTAGCAAGACACCCCCAATAAAGGAGTGGTTCTGCAGGTGGTGACCACAGACCACTTCTCAGTTCCTATGCTTTTTGGCTGATGTTTTGGTCACTTTTGAATGCTGGCGGTGCTTTCACTCTAGTGGTAGCATGAGACGGAGTCTACAACCCACACAAGTGGCTCAGGTAATGCAACTCATCCAGAATGGCACATCAATGGGAGCTGTGGCAAGAAGGTTTGCTGTGTCTGTCAGCGTAGTGTCCAGAGCATGGAGGCGCTACCAAGAGACAGGCCAGTACATCAGGAGACGTGGAGGAGGCCGTAGGAGGGCAACAACCGAGCAGCAGGACCGCTACCTCCGCCTTTGTGCAAGGAGGAACAGGTGGAGCACTGCCAGAACCCTGCAAAATGACCTCCAGCAGGCCACAAATGTGCATGTGTCTGCTCAAACAGTCAGAAACAGTCTCCATGAGGGTGGAATGAGGGTCCAACGTCCACAGGTGGGGGTTGAGCTTACAGCCCAATACCATGCAGGACGTTTGGCATTTGCCAGAGAACACCAAGATTGTCAAATTCGCCACTGGCACCCTGTGCTCTTCACAGATGAAAGCAGGTTCACACTGAGCACATGTGACAGACGTGACAGAGTCTGGAGACATCAAGGAGAATGTTCTGCTGCCTGCAACATCCTCCAGCATGACCGGTTTGGCAGTGGGTCAGTAATGGTGTGGGGTGGCATTACTTTGGGGGGCCGCACAGCCCTCCATGTGCTCGCTAGAGGTAGCCTGACTGCCATTTGGTACCGAGATGAGATCCTCAGACCCCTTGTGAGACCATATGCTGGTGCGGTTGGCCCTGGGTTCCTCCTAATGCAAGACAATGCTAGACCTCATGTGTCTCAAGTGTGTGAGCAGTTCCTGCAAGACGAAGGCATTGATGCTACTGACTGGCCCGCCCGTTCCCCAGACCTGAATTCAATTGAGCACATATGGGACATCATGTCTCGCTCCATCCACCAACGCCACGTTGCACCACAGACTGTCCAGGAGTTGGCAGATGCTTTAGTCCAGGTCTGGGAGGAGATGCTTCAGGAGTCCATCTGTTATCTCATCAGGAGCATGCCCAGGCATTGTAGGAAGGTCATACAGACACGTGGAGTCCACACACACTACTGAGCCTCAGTTTGACTTGTTTTAAGGACATTACATCAAAGTTGGAGCAGCCTGTAGTATGTTTTTCCACTTTAATTTTGAGTGTGGCTCCAAAACCAGACCTCCATGGGTTAATAAATTTGATTTCCAATCATAATTTTTGTGTGATTTTTTTGGTTGTCAGCACATTCAACTATGTAAAGAACAAAGTATTTAATAAGAATATTTCATTCATTCAGATCTAGGATGTGTTATTTTAGTCTTCCGTTTATTTTTTTGAGCAGTGTATTTCGTACACTCGTAAGTGCATAGTACAGTCTTATTAAAAAGATATGTCTAAAGCTTCAATATATAAAACATCATAATGATAAAATACGTAAGCGGACAGTGCACATGAAATACAATATATAAGCTGAACATTATTTAAATAAATACAGCATGTCATGAAATACATTAACAATTCTTAAAAATTAGACCAAATTCATACAAAGTACATAGGTATATATAAAATATATAGAATATACTAATCAGAAGTATAAAAGCTCAACAATGGTCAGAAATTAAATGTGGGAAAAGAAGAGGGAAAGAAAGAAAACAGATATTATATGTTAGTATACATGATATCAATAAGAACATACAAAAGTTTAATATAAAAACCATTTAGTCTCGAATTCCATGTTTAAACCTTTCGGAGTAAGGGTTTGCAGCTAATAGATAGTTCTCATTTGCAATCTAGCCAATTGGTACTCTATATTTCTCATCCTCCAATTCAATTATGCGCTATTTTGCTCAGCAGTTGAAAGGGAAGCGTAAAAGTCCAAAAAGTTTGCGTAGTGTATCGAGCAGTACGGTGACAGATGCCTCAGGTTAGGGATCGGATTAAGAAGGGTACATTTGTGGATTTCTTTACTATAACACATGATGCTATAAAGACTTTAGATACAGCTAAGTCCGCTGGTACTGTAGCGGAGAAAGCCAGACGGAGTCATGCCAATTGGCTGTCTGGCATGTATATATTTGCGGCTTGTTATCTAGAAACTCACCCAGGGGAGTACATGAACGTTTTAAAATACTACTGTAAAACAGTTTTACAATGGGTGACTAACTTTATTAGTGCCTCCACCTAAGCTATGATAGCGTTAATTATAAAGTGGGCCTGCTTGGGTAGACCCAAAATGGTATGTATTGTATATTAAGCAAACATAGACTAGTGATAAATAATGTATTGTACCTTAATTTTTTTACAGATCTATCTCTCCTCTCTTTTATTCAGATGATCTCCATCATCAGGTAAGTGTTCAAACAATGGGCGGAATATCATATACTGATAAGCTGTGACAAGTTTATTACATACACATGTAGACTTTAAATATACAATTTCCCTACAAATACAATATTAGTTCCACTTATTTGCAACATATCTACCTATCCAATGTTTAAACTAATCTAATGTTAGTCAAACTACTAGGTTAACTGATGTCATGAGAATGCCGCAGAGCATACCGTGCACCACCTACCAATGAATCCCTTGATACACTGGGATCGACTCTTTCCTTAATGAATAAATGACAAGGTTACTAACTTTCCCTTTTTTCTACCTTACATAACATTAACTAACATAGTAAGGTAGAATTTAAACTTACATACACTATAGCAATTGGAAAGCAATATACACTGTTTCTATGTCAAATGATAGAGAACAAGAGATTGACAGGTTACGTCCATTGAAATTAAGTTTAGTTAACAGTAAAAAGTATCTAAAAGCAATCCAATTTCCTTTATATTGACTGACAAGAGCTTTAAGGAAAAGTTAACTAATCCTGTATGTCCTGCGTCCTTCCTTGCTCTGGTTCTATAACACACATTGAATAGTGGCTGTTGCTATGTCCTTTCCTGAGCTGCTGAGTTCATTGCAATTATAGTTACAAGTTTAACAAGTCACCTGACTGAAACTTTTCTTCTCCTGTCGAAGTTCAAAGCTATAAGGAGTGTCTGATGGTTTACTATTATCAATTGTAAAACAAAGAATTACTTCTTTCCATGACTGAGAAATAACTATTTCCCTTTTCTATATTTCTATACAAAGATGTACATCAAAAAGCAAATGTCAATAGCTGCAGTCATTACTGTGTCTAACGCATCAGTTCAACACACTCTGATGTTTTTTCTTGTGAAGGTGGATTACGATCCCAGTACAGTATTAGGACTGTGAGGGTGACTGGGGCTACTCTCTCTAGTCCTCCCCCAACTCACTATTATAAGATCATCTGAACTATATGAAGGGAGAGACAGCAGTAATGCAGTCACTATTATGTCCAGCTGAGAGGAAATAACACACAAGTTATATTTTACCTAAAATATACGAGCTCTCTTGTGGCTGTTAATCCTTTGTAGTATTTTCAGTGATTAAAAATAGAATTAACAGCGCTCCAGGGAAAGAAATATCTAGGTGTCTCAGTGGTAACAGCTCGGCAAGTGGGCAGTCCTACCCACGTATTATAATCTAAAACACTCAGGTACTGTGTCAAGCGCTAACCTCTGAGGATAAGTATTCATGCATGTAGTGTGATCACATCAAAATATCAGACACGATGGGGGATGAACTCATCCGTTATGAGAGTGCACAAATGAACTGCAACTAAGGATGATGGTGTATATCTACTAACTTAATGCTATGATAATCCAAACAATCCTAAGAACATCCAAAAACGTTAATGTGATTTCAATATATTTATTATCAAAATTACACAGGAATGGTGTGCAAATCTGTATGACCATCTATATATGGCAGCTGTGGCAGGGATCAAGTGGTGGGTTATGTCCAGGTAAGTCACTTATGTAAACTAAGCATGTCCTGTATGATGATGAAGTAATGTCTATAGAGATGCGGCGTCCCTCGATCTCTATGGGCTGAGTGCCTGGTATCAAATATGCCAATGGAATGATGATATTCGGTGGTATGTTGTTGCCCGGGATGTCTTCGGGCTAGGGGGGACGAACACGGGTCTGACCGGTGTGCCCCGGACTATGCTACCCACAGTGTGGATCTGATCGGCCGTGAGCTACTGTGAAAGCGCCAGCTGCTCAGTCCAACCTCGTGGGTGAGCAGAGTCTGGGGAGGAAGCAAACCAGCTCAGGTGTGCGAACCTGATGTTGGATGCCTCCTCCACTTGGCGGGAACTTACCTGGTCTGACCGCTCATGAGTCGTCCTCGCCCCTCCAATGAAGCCCTCTCCATTCGGTCCTCTGTTCTGCTGTTCCGCTTGCTCCCTGTGGACACTCGGTAATGCTGTTGTTTGTTAAAGTCGCTCTGGTTTCCGTCTCTGTGTGCGTTGATGTGTTGGGTCACGTGACCGTGATCCTGATGACTGGTGACTGGGGGAAGATGCTGCCACTGATAGCTTGGTGTGCTGATGTCTCCAGAAATGTCTCCAACGCGTTTCGGCATGTAATACACGATGCAGTATGGAGGAGGAGTCAGTTAGTGAGTGATGACATCATAGTAGGAGTGTTATATGAGGCTTTCAGTGAAATAAGGAGCTCACTGAGTAACTTCAATTTCTATCTGACCTTCAGCTGTTATTATCCTAATTGCAGCAATAGATTTGAGGGCATAATATTCCCGGCTTTAAAGTTAATATATAGGGAAAGTCTATAGTGGATATAGTGGATATTTCTTCCTAGATGGCTGCCAGCTATAGCTAAAACTTGCAATTATCATTATCCCTGAAGGGTATAGCTTGAATATAACACCGCTCACCCGTCCAGTGTGATGAAGCAACAGTGTACTTGCGCTACTCACAGAGCCCCTCTGGCCGATGGCTGTTCCTATCCTCCTGCAGCAGCGCTCACCTCTGGACATCTGCGCTGTCACTGTGCTGCTGCGGATTGGATCTAACACCCCCACCACTCACATTCAGTGACTGATCTCCAGGGATTGCTTCAAACTCAGCCGTTGCCGCTGCTCCTGGTACCCTCCAAAACAGGTACCTCTGACACTGCCTCCTTGCCCACACTGGCTTTTACTAATTTGGCCACCCTGCTACCACCACTACAAGGCTCTTGTACTCTGTGGTACCGGGAGCTCCAGTCTGCCTGCTCTAGAGGGGGAACTGCATTCTGACAGTTACTGGTGAGTCAACTGCCTTTCTACTAGAGAAGAGCGGGTTCGGATTAGTTCGGATTTCTACGCCAATTCGGATTATTCCCGCTAAAAAAACGGGACTCAGAAAGAGGCAAAACGTCATTTTTCATGGATAAATATCATCATTCCTAGACAAAAGTCCAGGAATGATGATGCTGGTCCATGAAAAATGACGTTTTGCCTCTTTCTGAGTCCCGTTTTTTTGCGGGAAAAATCTGAACTTGGTGTGGAAATCCGAACCCGCTCATCTCTACTTTCTACCCATCAACTGCCTTTCGGCCCAGTGGAGTTGTCCTCATGGGGTCCCTTTTTCCCCGCACCCCTTCCAGAATCTTCTACATAGAAAATAATGGGGTCACTAATCACTGTTTATAGGAATGCAATCCACCCTCTCACAAAAGATATACCCACATATGCATTTGATTTTACAGTAGTATATACATATGATATTACTTTACTCTAAATTACTATACTATAAATTATTTATACTTTTTCCATATGTTTATTAAGGCAGCTACACTTAGGGAGCTACACATGCATATGATTCACGGCATGTACTGTACTTAACAACTAGGGCTAATGTTTGGTGTCAATATGACGAAGTGTTTAGGAAGCAGCAAGATGGGCAAAAGGTGCTGAGTTTAGGTTTCAAGGATGTTAAAGTACGGGTCTCTGCTGAGGGTCCAGTTAACCATAAGCAGCCCTTTCTGGCTAAACAAGGTCATACAATAAACAATAATAATCTAATGCGCTCCCCCTGGTGCTGTACTGGTGTTGTTTACTGTATTTTAAGGAGTATATGACTGATGATTCTCGAGTAATATGTACAACACAGTGGGCGTAATACCATGTGACGTAGTGATGTGTCATACACACTATGGACTAGAGATAGTGAAAGTACACAGCATTTAATGTAGTAAAACAACCACAACAAAATACAATAGGTTATACTGTTGCTAGTCAAAGTCACAATGAGGGTAACTAAAATCTGGGTACAGTAATATGGAAAGTGAATCCCATGCACGTGATAAGTACAACTGGTAACGTGGTTATGCTGATATAGTAGAGGAAGTCAACAGGTGGCGTACCAACCTGAGTTGATCCTTTTCAGTCACTTCTTCAACAAGTGAAGCGATGGGTATAAAGAGGATGATCGCACTGTGCGGGGTAACACAAGTGCGGGGGTACCTGTATTTTGGAGTCTCTGTTTCAGGCTGTCTGGAGTTCGCCGGGTTTCTCTCCAGGGACGCAACAAGCGGCACACCTGGTCCTGGTGGTCCGCTTAGCATCAACCTGGAGTGTAGCTCCGTGGTTGGTACAGCAGGTTTTGCGGTGTTGCCGGTGGGGGGTGAGCCGCGTTACTGCTGTGCCTTCCTCTCCTTCTCTCATCCTGAGTGGAACGGTCTCCTCTGCATTGCTGTGCTGATCGTCCGGCTCCTATGTTCTTCCGGGTAGAGCGCGCTCTAGGGGCAGGTAGCGGTCACGTGATTCGGAATTCAGGGAACTTCAGTATCATGCAGGAGATTGAGTGTGGGTCCCAATGCGTTTTGGCCCTTTAGACCTTCCTCTGGGGGTGTGTTAGCATATGTGCTGGTTCCTGCTTGTATTTATAGGGACAGGTAACCTTTGATTGGTTCTTGTTGTCATCTATCCAGCATTGTTGTTCCAAATGGTCTTTCAAAGTGGCCATTTTGTTGAAGATGTTCAGAATGGAACAGGTTAATCAGCCATTTTGGGTGGGATATTCTTGATAGAAGTATTTTTTTTTAAAGCAAGATTTCTCATTGTCCTCATGTATTAAGTATTCAATAGTATTGATATTCAATAGCCTGCATACCTAATGATGGTCTTAATCTGTCTCTTGTATAGACAGGGATATTGTTCGAATGAAATCATGATATAGATGCACTAGTAGGTGGAACATCACTAGATTAAAGTACATCATTATTAGCATAGTAGGTCTGGATTGTCACTTGTTACAGATTATGGATCTGACCGCATTGTCTAGGTTGAGGCCTTTTGGAAAGAGAGTGTCTAATTCTATTATACATTTTAATTCTTTATTTATTAGTAAAGTGTAATCTCCTCCCATCCAGTTTTTGTGAACTTGCTTTATACCATAAAATTCAATGTATTGTGTTCTGCATTGATGCATCTCTTTGTAATGTTTAGCAAGAGGATGGTCTTCTGATCCTCCTTGACAAAGGATTAAAGTATGCCCCCACCTCCAAATTGGACAAATTCTCCACATACCTGGAAATTCAGAAATTCCAAAGAAAACTATCTTTAAAGAAGTTTTTTCACCAAAATCCAATACCACAGCACACACCTCAAACCAGTGATATATACAAACATACCATAAACCACCATCTCAATTCTACCCCAGCTATATATTGGGCAACCATATCCAGACATTCACTAATTTACTAGAAAAAGACCTTATCAAAAAAGATGAGAAACATACAAAGTGAAACACATGTAACTTAACCAAAGCAGAATCCAAAGCACTACATGAACTGCAACATAACAACAACATTGTAATTAAGCCTGCTGACAAAGGCGGAGGTATAGTGCTACTAGAAAAACAGGACTACATCAAAGAAGCCACCAGAATTCTTTAGGACAAAGCGACATATGAACCATTGAAAACAGATCCCACCTACATGTACAAAAGTAAACTACAGAAATTACTCAAACATGGTATAAATGAAGGAATACTAACCAAACAAGAACATCAATATTTGGACATTAAACATCCATGCATCCCTGTTTTTTATTATTTACCAAAGTTACATAAGGATTCAAAGAACCCTCCAGGCCATCCTATTATATCAGGTATACAATCCATCACATCAAATTTATCTCATTACATAGATACCTTCCTCCAACCCTTCGTGAAAAACAAAGATCATACATTAGGGATACTACCGAAGTACTTAATAGACTAAAATCAATAAAATGGCAAAACTACTATTGGCTGATAACCAGCGATGTAACATCGCTTTATACAGTAATTCAACATGATCAAGGATTAGATAGTATCAGGAATCACCTTACACAAGATTCTGATTTACAGGAATTAAAAATCAACTTCATTCTAGATGGTATTAACTTCATTCTAAGACATAACTACACATGGTTTAATGACATCTATTGACATAACTACACATGGTTTAATGACATCTATTACAGGCAGACCACAGGGACTGCAATGGGAACGAGATTTGCACCAAGTTACACAAATCTCTTTATGAGTACATGGGAAAACAATTACATCTGGTCCCATAGCAAACTTGGCGCAAATCTCGTCCTCTGGGTACGTTTCATCGATGATGTACTATGCATTTGGGATGGAGATGAAGCATCTCTCAATGCATTTGTGAACCATATAAACAACAATCCTTATAATTTGACATTCACATCCAAATACAGTAAAACACAAGTTGAATTTTTAGATCTAGAAATTTTTATTGAAGAAGGGAAGATAGAAACCAAGACATTCCATAAGCTAGTAGATGTGAATAGTTTCATTCTGGCATCAAGTGGAAATTACCCGAAATGGTTACAGAACATACCAGCAGGACAGTTCAAAAGACTGAGGCGCAACTGCTCTAAGACCTCCGACTATTTAACACTAGGACAAACCCTTGCAACCCAACTAATTTCCAAACAATACAATAACCAACTAGTCAATAAGGCTAAAGATAAAGTACAACAAGAAGCAAGAACACCTTTACTCCAGTACAAAAACAAGACTGATTTTAGAAATCAGGACATGAATGTAAATTTTATAACACAATTCACTCAACAGGCCAAACATGTCAAACACATTTTGAATAAACATTGACATATTTTGCTAGAAGACCCTATTCTATCAGAAATCCTTCCCCCTAAACCAGCAGTGACATTCCGCAAAGCCCCAGACATAAAATAGAAATTGGTGCACAACCATATCCCACCAAAAACTATGAAACAGACTACTTTACTGGCATCAGCTACAGATCAAAATGGCTTCTATCACTGTGGATGCTGTAAAACGTGTCAAACAACGGGTCACAAAAGCACAAAACCCACCACTTCCATAATATCACCTAGTAACAAAAAAGAATTTATCATTAGAGATAGGATCACATGTAACACGCAAGGGGTAATTTACATCATAAAATGCCCATGTCCCAAATTTTACGTGGGAAGAACTATAAGACCCTTAAAAACACGGATCTGCGAGCACATACGAAATGTGCAAAAAGGATCAGAAGACCATCCTCTTGCTACACATTACAAAGAGATGCATCAATGCAGAACACAATACATTGAATTTTATGGTATAGCAAGTTAACAAAAACTGGATGGGAGGAGATTACACTTTACTAATAAATAAAGAAGAATTAAAATGTATAACAGAATTAGACACTCTCTTTTTAAAAGGCCTCAACCTAGACAATGAGGTCAGATCCATAATCTGTAACAAGTGACAATCCAGACCTACTATGCTAATAATGATATACTTTAATCTAGTTATGTTCCACCTATTAGTGCATCTATATCATGATTTCATTCAAACAATATCCCTGTCTACACAAGAGACAGATTAAGACCATCATTAGGTATGCAGGCTATTGAATATCAATATTATTGAATACTTAATACATGAGGACAATGAGAAATCTTGTTTTAAAAAAAATAAATTCCATCAAGAATATCCCACCCAAAATAGCTGATTAACCTGTTCCATTCTGAACATCTTCAACAAAATGGTCACTTTGAAAGACCATTTGGAACAACAATGCTGGATAGATGATAACAAGAACCAATCAAAGGTTACCTGTCCCTATAAATACAAGCAGGAACCAGCACATATGCTAACACACCCCCAGAGGAAGGCCTAAAGGGCCAAAACACATTGGGACCCACACTCAGTCTCCTGCATGATACTGAAGTTCCCTGAATTCTGAATCACGTGACCGCTACCTGCCCCTAGAGCGCGCTCTCCCCGGAAGAACATAGGAGCTGGATGATCAGCGCTGCAATGCAGAGGAGACCGTTCCACTCAGGATGAGCAAAGGAGAGGAAGGCACAGCAGTAACGCGGCTCACCCCCCACTGGCAACACCGCAAAACCTGCTGTACCAACCACGGAGCTACACTCCAGGTTGATGCTAAGCGGACCACCAGGACAAGGTGTGCCGCTTGTTGCGTCCCTGGAGGAAACCCGGCAAACTCCAGACAGCCTGAAACAGAGACTCCAAATACAGGTACCCCCGCACTTGTGTTACCCCACACAGTGCGATCATCCTCTTTATACCCATCGCTTCACTTGCTGAAGAAGTGACTGAAAAGGATCAACTCAGGTTGGGACGCCACCTGTTGACTTCCTCTACTATATCAGCATAACCACGTTACCAGTTTTACTTGTCACGTGCATGGGATTCACCTTCCATATTACTGTACCCATATTTTAGTTACCCCCATTGTGACTTTGACTAGCAACAGTATAACCTATTGTATTTTGTTGTGGTTGTTTTACTACATTAAATGCTGTGTACTTTCACTATCTCTAGTCCATAGTGTGTATGACACATCACTACGTCACATGGTATTACGCCCACTGTGTTGTACATATTACTCGAGAATCATCAGTCATATACTCCTTAAAATACAGTAGACAACACCAGTACAGCACCAGGGGGAGCGCATTAGATTATTATTGTTTATTGTATTTAACCCTAGAGGGATTGGCACCCTCATATCTAAGTGCCGCATACCCCATCAGATATAATCCGGTGCGCAGGAATACCGAATCTCTTATTGTAAACAAGATCTTAGTATGCAAGGAAGGGGAAAATGTTATGCCTTCAACAATGCCCAGTGTAATATTATATATTTATTTATTAACAGTTTCTTATATAGCGCAGCATATTCCGTTGCACTTTACAATGTGAAACAATATTAATAGAACAAAACTGGGTTGTAAAAGACAGACATAAAGGTAAGAGGGCCCTACTCGCAAGTTACAATCTATAGGGAAATAGGTGTTGATACACAAGGATAGGAGCTACATATTGCAAATTGGTCCAGCCCGATTGCAGATGTCCTTGGTGAGCTGTATGATCCAGTCACGCTGGGAAATTGGCCTAAGGTAGGAGTATGTGAAATTGAAGAAAGAGAAAACATGCTATGTGTATACTATAAGAAGGGAGTACATAAGGCAGCCATAAAGGTTATGTAGGAGATTCTGGAATCTGATAAGCTTGTCTGAAGAGGTGAGTTTTCAGAGATATTAGTGGAAAGTTTGTGCATGGGAGAGCATTCCACAGGGTGGGTGCAGCCCTAAAAAAGTCCTGTAACCATGCATGGGAACAAGTAATGCGTAAGGATGAGAGAGGCAGATCTTGTGCAGAGCAGAGATGTCGGTTAAGTGAAGAGATATATGTTGGTGTAAGATATATGTTTATGTGTGAGTAAGTATTTATATTAAATACAGTAGAAGACCGGTAACCAATGGACGGACTGACAGAGTGGATAAGCAGTCAATGAACGTTTTGCTAGGAAGATCAGCCTCGCAGCTGCATTAAAATGGATTGTAGCAGCAAGTGTCTGTTTTTGGGAAGACCACTAAGGAGACTATTGCAATAGTCAATGCGGGAAATAATGAGTGCATGGATTAGAGTTTTTGCAGTACTACACTCATACTACCGGGCGGCGGTATGTGTGTGTTTCAGCAGCCAATGAGAGTCAGACAGACTCTCATTGGCTGCTGCGCCCACTGCTGGAGCCGGGTTGGAGCTTACTCATGAGCTCTGCCTTCTGGCTCCTGCAGTGGGTGATGGGAGAGATGTCATGATGTCTCTCCCATAGAACCAAGCAGGACCGAGCAGGAAGACAGAGGAGAGGACAGTGGTGGGCGCAGCAGCAGTGGGGATTCAGGTAAGTGTTTTGTGTATGTATATATATGTATGTATGTATGTGTGTGTGTGTTATGTAAGGGTCACTATTGGCTGGGGGCACTGTATAGGGGGCTCCGTATCACTACTGGGGGCAATGAATAGGGAGGACCACTACATGGCACTGTATATGGGGCAGTGCATAGGGGGATCACTACTGGGGGCACTGCATAGGGGAATCACTACTGGGGCACTGTATAAGGGGCACTACTGGGGGTCTGCATAAGGGGGAACACTACTGGGGGCACTTTATAAAGGGCACTACTGGGGGCACTGTATAAGGGTGCACTACTGAGGGCACTGTATAAGGCGCACTACTGGGGCATTACTACATTGGGCACTGCTACTGGGGACATTGCATAAGGGGCACTACTACAGTGGGCATTGCAAGAGGGGCACTACTACTGGGGGCATTAAGGTGTATATCGAATGGAAAGAAATGTTCCCAGAGTGATGAGAAAGGGTATGTGTGTCATGTTGACACACCCCATTTTTCAGTGATAATGCCCCTTGTAGCATATGACCACGCCCACTTTTCAGAGCACGCACATATGTGGGGGAGTGTGCTCCATTTTTTATCTTGCCCTGGGCTCCAAATACCTTAGTTACACCACTGAATTTTAGCTATGTTTTTTAGATGTATGTAACATTATTTTGAGACAGATTGAATGTGTGGAACAAAGGACAGTTCAGAGTCAAGGACACCTAGGCAGCTAGCTTGTGGGGTGGAGTTCATTGTCCAGTTGTCAACAGTGATTAAGATATCAGGTTGGTAACTACTATTTGCCGGTGAAAATATAATCAATTCTGTTTTGGATATATTAAGTTTGAGGTGGTGAGATGCCATACAAGATGAAATGGCAGAGAGACATTCAGTGACACGGACCAGCACAGATGGTGAGAAATCTGGGGAGGATAAGTAGCTTTGAGTATCATCCACGTACAGATGATACTGAAAACCAAAAGAGCCGATTAGTTTGCCAAGAGAGGTGGTATAGATTGAGAAAAGAAGAGGACCTAAGACTGAGCCTTGTGGTACTCCAACTGATAGAGGTAGTGAAGTGGAGGTAGAACCAGAAAAGCGAACAGTGAAAGAGCGATGAGATAGGTAGGATGAGAAGCAAGAAAGGGCTGTGTCTTGAAGACCTAGGGATTGTAGTGTTTCCATGAGAAGAGAGTGGTCAACAGTGTCAAAGGCAGCAGATAGATCTAGAAGAATTAGAAGTGAGTATTGGCCTTTAGAAGTGGCAGTGGCCAGTTCATTTACTACCTTAGTCAGTGTTGTCTCTGTGGAGTGTTGGGAATGAAAGCCTGACTGAAGTGAGTACAATAAGTTGAGGGTGTTAAGAAAGTGTGTGAGGCGAGTGTAGGCAAGTCTCTCCAATAGCTTGCAGGGGCAAGGGAGCTGGGAGATAAGACTATAATTTGAGAGAGAGCTAGGGTCAGAATTTATTTTTTTCAAAATGGGAGTGATCACTGCATACTTGAACAGTGATGGGCAGATACCAGTAGAAAAGGAGAGATTACAGATTTTAGTTAAGGGTGGGATGAGCACAGAAGACAGGGCTTTACTGATTTGTGAGGGTATAACATTAAGAGGAGAGGTAGTAGAGTAGGAGGAGAAGAGTGTATATACTTCATTTTCATTAGTGGGGTCAAATGAAGAGAATGTGCCAGCAGGTTCAGGTAGGGAATTGAGCAGGTCACTGGCTGGGGAAGAGCCCACCATTTTATTTTGGATATTATAAATCTTGTCCTTGAAATAGGAAGCAAGATCTTGTGCACTGATAGTAGCAGGTGGGTTGGGTGAGTGAAGAGTAAGAAGTGATTTAAATGTATTAAAAAGTCGCTTGGGGTTAGATGCTTGGGCAGAGATAATATATTGGAAATATGTTTGTTTGGCAGTATCCAGTGCATTATGATAAGAGTAGTAGATGGTCTTATATGTGAGGAAGTCACTTAGAGTACGAGATTTATGCCACTGACGTTCTACTTTACGTGAGAGTTTTTGTAGGTGACTTGTCAATTTGGAATGCCACGGTTGACGTCTAAGTCTACGTGGAGTGTTATGGGTAGCTGGAGCTACTTCATCAAGGGCTTGTTCTAAGGTCTGGTTTAAGTGTGATATAGAAGTCTCAGGAGAAGTGAACTTAGAAATTGGTAAGAGCAATTGTTGCAGACAGATGGCTAGTTGTTAAAAATTTATAGCCTTAATATATCTGTGGGTTTGAGGAAGCTTGATTGATTTGATTGACATTGAGGTTGATGTAATGGAGGAGAGTGATGTGATCTGAGAGAGGGAAATTAGAAACTGACCATAGTCTGGTGAATACAAGATCAAGGCAGTGGCCATCCTGATGAGTAGAGCAGTCAGCCCATTGGGAGAGGCCAAGAGAGGAGGTTAGAGAGAGAAGTTTGGAGGCATGAGGAGATTGTGGACTGTCAATCGGGATATTGAAATTACCTATGATGATGGTGGAGATGTCTGAGGATAGAAACTGAGGGAGCCAGGCAGGAAAATGTTCCAGAAATTGTTTGGGTGGTCCTGGTGGGAGATAGATAGCAGCAATGGGCAGAGAGAAAAGGGTGAAAGTCCTAATAGAATGTACTTCAAATTATGTAAATGATTACCTGTAGGAGAACAGTGTATGTAAAAGATTGGGACAGTAATATTCCTACTCCACCTCCTTTACTGGTACCTGGCCTGGAGGTGTGGGTGAGGTGTAGGCCACCGTGTGAGAGTGCTGCATGGGAGGAAGTGTCTGATTGTGTGAGCCATGTTTCTGTTATTGCCAGAAGGTTGAGGTTCTTTGAAATAAAGAGGTCATAGATGAATGTTAGCTTATTGCAGACAGAGCTTACATTCCATAAGGCTTATTTTAGTGTTTTGGAGGATGATGGGAGGCATGTGATGTGTCTGAGGTTTCATGGATTTATATTGTGTTGTGAGTGGGAAATTTGGGTAGGGCCAGGATTTGGTGATATGTCACCAGCTAAAAGAAGTAGAAGGAGAGAGAGATAAATATAGTTGTTTGTTTTGTATGAAAAATTTTTATGGTGAAAGGTTGTGGATGTTATTATCAATTTATATAGATAAGTAAAAAGCTCATGTGTGTTCACAAGAGAGGAGTAGATTATTGAGGCTGCAATATGTAAAGAGGGGTGAGCTGCAGGGAGAGTGAAGGATGTAATAGCCTTAGAGAAGATACCATGGAGTGAAATAAGAAAGAATAATATTTGGTACATGGTGATTTTGATTAAAGAGTGAAATTCTTTAATACTACTTAAATATAATGTTTGATTTAGAAATGACCTGCACTCAGGGTTCAAAGTTTGAACAACTGTTTATTTAACTGTTCAGTTTAGATACTTTGTGAATGGAAAGCACAGTTCAATTCGAGCACAGCTCTCTTAGATAATTGGGGTGCAGATTGTAAATAGAAGCATGTCTGTATGTCATGTGGGGGAGGGCACCCTGCCAGAAGTTGTAGTCATCCCAGCGGTCAGGCAGCGGGTCGTGGAGAGCAGAAGGTAAGTGCTAAACAAAGCTAAATGTTAATTGTGATGTTTAAGAGGGCTGGTTGGGGAGTCATCCTCTGAGAGATGAGGCAGCCTTTTTATTAAAGGATTTTAAAGAGGGTTTTCGTTTTCTGTTGGTTCGTCCAGTCTTAGTGTTAGCGAGAAGTAATCTTAAATCTGCTAAGGATTTTCCAGAGGTTGTGTTAGCTAAGATTAGGGCAGAAATACAGTTGGGTCGCATGGTGGGTCCTTTCCAATCTCCGGCTAAGTTCAGGTTGATACAGTCTTACGCGGAAGGAGGATTGGTAAATGATGCGCTTAATCCTTCGGATTGCTCTGTTGTTTATCAATCCTTTGAGGATGCTCTGAGTATTGTGCAGGGTTTTGGGAGGGGGGCGTTGCTAGCTAAGGTGGATATTGAGTCCGCTTTTTGGCTGCTTCCCCTTCATCACTATTCCTTTAAATACGTGGGGTTTAAAGTCGATGGCCGGTATTACGTGGACAAATGTCTGCTGATGGGTTGCCCTATATCATGTTCCTTTTTTGAATGTTTTAGCTCTTTCTTGCAGTGGTGCATCCAGGTGGGTACAGGGCAATTGGGTATTTCCCACTATTTGGATGACTATGTGTTGGTGGGGCCGGCTGATTCAGCAGTCTGTAGTGAGCTTCTTTTTCAGTATGGGGAGTTCCCATAATGAGGGAAAAAACAGAGGGGTCGGTTACCAGATTATCCTACTTAGTTATCGAGATCGATACGGTTTTAGGTCTGTGTAGGTTGCCTGGGGATAAAGTGTACCGATTACAGGAATTATTGGTTTCTTTTGTTTCAGCTAAAGCAGCTGCAATCATTGTTGTGTTTATTAAATTTTTCATGCAGGATAATGGATGAGTGCAATGCGCTTGTGGTGTAAAAGCAGCTCAGTATTATTGATAGTATATAAAAATGAGAATGAGCGCTATATGGATAAATTAGGCATAATAAATGTGTAACATAAAATAATCATAAATGATATTGATGTTTATAGTCTTTTGACTAATGTGGGAGGAAAGTCAGGACCCGGTCCGGGTGATGGTCCGCCTATGCCCGTACTACCTGTCCCTACCTTACTGCCAATCTTCTTAGGAGTTACCTCCGTCGGGGACTTCCCTTTGCTTCTTTGGCGGGGACTTGTTGCGGGCAGTCGGCTGTGCCGCGGCGCTGGTTGATGACGTCTAGCGCCCGGCGCCGGATGTAATACTCGAGTCCTGTTAGGTGTTTGTCAGAATTGAATGTACTGCTTCCTCTTTCCTCCTTGCTTCTACGCGTTTCAGATCATCTAGGTCCTTTCTCAAGAAAAAAAAAAATGGGTGTAGGAGCGGCAGCTTGGACGTCCAATGGATAGTCTGATGCTTGCCTGTAAGGACAGAAGGGAATTCTGCATCAAATTTGTTGCTTAGACCAAACACGGTAATGTGTCCGGCACCCCGCACCACCACGGGATCCGGAGCATATCGGAGTAAATGCTCCTCAGCTACAATGCGACCTGCACCTGTCTCCCAGGCGAGCTAGATGGTCTGAAACGCGTAGAAGCAAGGAAGAAAGAGGAAGCAGTACATTCAATTCTGACAAACACCTAACAGGACTCGAGTATTACATCCGGCGCCGGGCGCTAGACGTCATCAACCAGCGCCGCGGCACAGCCGACTGCCCGCAACAAGTCCCCGCCAAAGAAGCAAAGGGAAGTCCCCGACGGAGGTAACCCCTAAGAAGATTGGCAGTAAGGTAGGGACAGGTAGTACGGGCATAGGCGGACCATCACCCGGACCGGGTCCTGACTTTCCTCCCACATTAGTCAAAAGACTATAAACATCAATATCATTTAAGATTATTTTATGTTACATGTTTATTATGCCTAATTTATCCATATAGCGCTCATTCTCATTTTTATATTTTTCATGCAGGGTCATCCCAATGGGGAAAGTTTTCTGCCATAGGTTAGAGAGGGCTACTGCAGGGGTGAGGAGGGAACACCATTTAATCAGATTGTCTTTTGAATTAAAGGAAGATTTGCGGGTGTGGTTAGCTTTCTTGGAGGATTTCAGTGGGGTCACATTTGGCTGCCGCAATCGGTTGCCAACTGCGAACTTCAGTTGTATACTGATGCTTCTGGCTCAGTAGGTTTCAGGGTTTATTTGAATGGTAGGTGGTGTGCTGCAGATTGGCCCGAGTCTTGAAGGTCTGAGGGTTTAATGGCTAACTTGTTGCTTATAGAAATCATGGTGGCTGCTGAGCTATGGGCCTCGGAGCTCAGCAATCGTCGTATAGTTGTCTGGTGCATAGTGCAGGTGTTGTCTAGGTGTAGTGCATCCCATCAATAACCAGAGGTTGCGGTTGTTGAGGCATTTGGTTTTGCTTTGCTTCCATAGCAATATAGTGTTCACGGCCCGTCATGTCCCTGGTGTTCTCATTTTTAATGGGCTAGATTTAGGTTATTGGCTCCATTGGCTAGCGTGGTTGGTTTAGCTTGACCTGATTATATCTGGCAGATTATCAGGCCAGCATTGAAGGACAAGCTTTGAAGACTTTGGCTCCAGGTACGAAGAAGTCTTATTCTGCAGCTTGGAGGGATTGGCAGGGTTTCTTGGCAGCGAGAGATGAGGGTAAGGAATTGCATGAGGTAATGTTGGCTTTTGTTTGGGAATGGCATTAGAGGGGTCATTCTAGGGCAGCAATGTCAACGTCGTTAGCAGTGATTTCCTATTTTTCTCGAATTCACGGGTCAGGCAATCCAACAAAATCATTCATTTTCGCTAAAGCTTTGAAAGGTTTGGCGAGGGAACAGGTTCAGGCTGGGGATTCGTGCAGGCCAATAGATCTCAATTTACTGAAAGATTTAGTTGTGGCAGTGTCAGCTATTGCTTTGGGGCATCATGAAGCAGTCTTATTTAGTTTAGCTTTTTCTTTAGCATTCTTTTAGGCTCTAAGAGTGGGAGAGACAACAGCATCTAGTAAGAGTTCATGGGCTTTTAGCTTCTAATCTAATAGTAAAGATGGACCCTGTCTTATTGAAAATTCATAGGTCAAAAATTGATCAATTAGGGTAGGGTCTCTGGATCTCTGTTGCTACAATCCGGTGAAATTAGCTAGTAGTTTCTTGCAGCAATGTCCTAAAGGGGGTGTGCAGTGGTTAATACATGATGACCTATCCCCTTTATCTAGGTTTCAATTTACTATCGTGTTTAGCAAATGTTTGGTTGCACTAGATTTGCCGTTCGAGCACTATGGGACACATTCTTTTAGAATTGGGTCAGTGACATGTGCAGCAACATCGGGCTCTTCCATCGAAGCTATAAAAAGATCAGGTCGTTGGAAGTCTTCAGCATATAAAGGGTACATTAGGGGGGAAAAGTTGCATAGTGCATAACGCTCCTTGCGAGGTGCCTTTTGGGAAACCCAATGCCTTAAGTTTCCCTCCATATAACGCGGCGGAGTGAAGTTCTTTTCAATTTTTTACCTTAAAAATTAATTAGAAATATAAGAGGTTTTTGTGTTTTTCACCTTCATTTGGGTCACCCAAACAGCTTGTTACCCCCGCCTTGGCCAATTTTCATTATTATTTTTTTACACATGCAAATGTTTTCTTACATGTGTTCTGGGGGTATCGTGTCAGGTGTGGTTTGTAGGGCACTCATATATTTTTTGGCACAGTAAGCATACTATGGCTCCTAAGGCCCCCTTTGATGCTCAATAGATTGGGGTGAGGGGTTAGAGATGGAGAGGGTTGTTGGACTTGCTGTGGCAGTCTGCAGAGAAGTGGGGTGTGCCTAATTGCTTAGTGATACATTTAGGGGGCAATGACTTGGGCACTTGTAAGGGCATTGAGTTGATAAATGCTATCAAGAGAGATTTTCTGGTCATTGCAGATCGCTGGCTACAAGTATTATTGGTTTGGTCAGAGATGATACCACGTAGGTTTAGGGGGGCAAGCAAGGAGGGGCTGCTTTGGATAGGGTCCGAAGGAAGCTTAATGCAGCAGTATCCAGATTTGTTGTGAGCCTTGGAGGGCGTGTTATCAAGCACCCCCGAATACATTTTGAGGAGGTGGATTTTTACTTGTCGGACAGCGTACATTTGACAGGAGAGGGTTTAGAACTATTTGTCACAGCCCTTGACTCATCATTGTCACTACCTTAAAAGGGGGGACCAGGTCAGAGGGACCAATACTGGGCCATGTAAGGGGAACTGGTTCTACCCAAGTCGGTTATGCGCAGGGGGTGGATATTCCGCCCCCGGCTGTTATTTAATAAATTAATTCTGGGGATGTGGCCGAGATGCACTGCCTTTCGCCACCATTGCTATGATCAATCAACAATTTCAATTCGAATAATAAATTTGTCTGTGACCTCATTTTTTGCAAACTTATTCGGTTGTCCGTGTCATTATTCATTTTAATTAAGTGAAGTGTAAATAATAAAACCGATAGATGACTTATTAATGCTGTTGTGTTCAAAACTGTTTAGACCTTCTGTGTAATGTGTAATGTATACCATATTATAGGTGACAAAAAAATACTCTTTAATTGTACATGTTGCATTACCGTATTTTACACTGTCTGGCAATATGTTGCTGCTGTCAAAATAAATTATATGAAATCATTAACAATAAGAAGCCACAGTTAATACAGCATCAACAATTTTAGTTTTGCATTATATACAGACGCAAAACATATTCAAAACTATAACATAGTGATACAACTTTAAATGATTTGCAGACCCCTGATGTAGCTGATGGCATGTGCATCATCCAGACATTCAATATGATCTGCTGGTTGTGTTATGTGAAAATGTGTAATATTCATTTTTTTTCTGTTCATAGCTATTATGTCTATGGAAAATAATAGTGAGTTTGTGAGGGAGTTCCTTGATGTGTACAGGCAGAATTACTGTTTGTAGAGGGTACGCTCAAAGGATCATTCCAATAAACAGAGAAGAGCTGCATCTTAGAAACCGCAGCTATGGTTGTTGTCAGAAAACCCTTCAAAAGTGCAGCCAACGCAGACTGGGTCAAGAAGAAGATCCAACATTTCTGGACCGTCTTCATGAAGGAGCACAGGAAGGTGAAGGCATCCAGGAGATCTGGTGTGAGAGCTAATGCCAGCTATATGCCAAGTCTATGGTACTATGAATTGCTGACTTCTACACTGGACCAGGAGGCCCAGTAGCAACACTGACACAGTAAGGGAAAAGCGCAACACACACCATGCATAATCTAAATCACCAGTTTGTTATAGAAACAAATAACCATATGATTATTGAGCATAGTATTCTTGCCATGACAATTACCTCACACCATTAAAATAGATCAGGTATTGCTCCTACGACTGCTCAAAATTCAAAAAGCGTTCTCTACAACCTGCATTGCTCTTGATAACCGATAATTAAAAATCCCTCTTTGATGAGTGTCCATCGATGGTATGACTTTAGTAAAAATTAATGTAACGCAAAAGCCTCATCAGCCACAAACACATATTGTAATCCATGCATGTTTTCTTTAGCAGATGGTATATTAAGTGTTTTTGTGGTCAGTTTCTGATAAAACCCTGTCTGCTGAAAGGAGCCACCATCTGAAGCTCTGCTATTGTTCCCATCCAGAACGGGTCTGCGATCCAGCATGGAGACTGGCAGCAGACTGTCAATGATTGACAGTCTGCTGCCGTTTGTGGGCGTGGAGGGGCGGTGACTGTCAATGATTGACAGTCTGCTGCCGTTTGTGGTCGTGGAGGGTCGGCGAGATGATAGTGCCACCAGGGAAGACACCAAACAGGTAGCGTTAGGGTACAGATGTAAATTACGTACTCACATGAGAGTATGTAATTTAAATGAAGTAATTAAATAATTTAAATGAAGTGACCAGCAACCGGTCAGCCTGTGGGAAGCTTTAGCTCACGCAGCTTGACAAAAGGAGCAACCATTGCGACCATCGGTCGTGATGGTTGCGATAGAGCTCACAAGTGCAGCAAGGTGGTGTCTGACACTTGCATTAAGATGAACGGAATTGCAAAGCTGCTTGTGTGCGACTCTACAATTCCGTTAATCTCTGAATCAGGCCCTAAATCATTTAATTCATCCTGTTCTATGATGTGAGGGGATTTGTCTTGAGTTTTGGGGAGATACGATACTGTAATTTCTGTATCTTCTGACTCGCTTTCCTCTGATATCCCCAAAACAGTGGTACACACGTGAGGTAGAGGAACAGGCAGCCCTTCTCCATGAGGCACAGTTTTTAATGCTAAAGACACTTTGGGATATTTGATAGTGTGCTTAGTTCTACTGGAATGCCCAGCAATACAAGCTAGACAAAAATATTAGCCAGTACAGTGGTCCTTAGGCTCACGTCATACCATTGGGACAGCGAACGACTTCATATGGCGATTTCCTTTCAACCATTCTGTCAGATTAGGGAAGGACTAGGGCTGCTGAGAAAAAGTGGTGTAGCCTCACCTCAATAGGGTGTGGCCTCTCACAGATGTGTGCCGCAAGCTACGGGGGCCTGGCCTCGTGGCACGCCCCCGTCTTTCAGCATCCACGGCCAAGCAGAGTGTGGAGCTGCTCAGCTGGGGTTTGACACCGGACCAGCCCATCTGGCCATAGGCCCTTACCAGAAGTGCCAGATGAGCAGTCCGGCCCTGTGTCAGATTAGTTGTTCAGGTCATGCAAGAAATATGAGGTGCACAGATTTTATTCTGGTCACCAAGAGCACAGTCTATAAGCCTTCTTTATCAAGGTGCTGATTAGAGATGAGCAGGTACGGTTCTCTGGGCCGCGATTCGAGTCCGGCTTGGGTTTTCCTGCCTCACTTGGATCCCATAACGAGGCAATATGTCATCCTCCTGCTGTGGGATTCTCACAGGTTTTGGAATCTATAAAGGGTCCCCGGTCAAAGGCGCCATTTTCACTCTGGCTGTGAAAAGTGTACTGAACAGACGTGGGTCCTCCAGGGGTACTCTGTCTGTCCATCAAGGGCTGCTTTATCCTCCAGGGGTGCTCTGTCTGTCCATCAAACGGGCTGCTGTGTCCTCCAGGGATGCTCTTTCAGTCTAGGGGTGCTCTCTCCATCCATAAAGGAGCTGCTTTGTCCTTCAGGAGTGCTCTGTCAGTCTAGAGGTGCTCTGTCTGTCCATAAAGGGGCTGCTGTGTCCTTCAGGGGTGCTCTGTCAGTCTAGAGGTGCTCTGTCTGTCCATAAAGGGGCTGCTGTGTCCTTTAGGGGTGCTCAGTCGGTCTAGGGGTGCTCTGTCTGTCCATAAAGGGGCTGCTGTGTCCTTCAGGAGTGCTCTGTTGGTCTAGGGGTGCTCTGTCCGTCCATAAAGGGGCTGCTGTATCCTTCAGGGGTGCTCTGTTGGTCTAGAGGTGCTCTGTCCATCCATAAAGAAGCTGCTGGTTCCTTCAGGGGTGCTCTGTCCATCCATAAAGGGTATGATGTGTCATTCAGGGATGCTTGGTCAGTCTAGGGGTGCTCTGTCCATCCATAAAGGGGCTGATGTGTCCTTCAGGGGTGGTCTGTCGGTCTAGAGATGCTCTGTCCGTCCAAGGGTGCCCAGTGTAAAAAAAAAAGCTAAAAATGTTAATATAATTATTTATTTATTTTTGCGCTGTATCCCAGTGTACTATAATTTTTTTATTTTACTGGGACGCTGCTGGTCAGACTGCAGTGTACTATTCATACAGGTGAAACCCTAATTCACCCACTAGTTCATAAGGGCATCAGAGTATTAACTCATTTAACAAAGATAATTAAATAGTTATGGATGATATAGTACCCATCCACACCCCCTACTCGGGCAGTAATAGCACTTATAGAATATATAGATATTTAGGCTGCCATGATATGTATATATGTATATACCTTATTGACTAACAAATATATTATAGAAAGTATTATTGTATTTGTATGATTAATGTGTAAATTGTGAGGAAATTAGTGCAGAAGACCAAGCAAACAGGGTAGGGGCACATGTTTCTTTGTATAGGAAAGGTCTCGAGGGGCTGAGGAAAATGCCAGAAGTGATGGCTCTGAAGGAGCCCGAGACTTAGGCGGGAAGAGAGGAGACCGCGTAGGGGCAGCAGAGGGGTATATAAAAGAAGAACAGCGGCACTAACGCGAGACTGCAGTTCCCCCCATCAGCGCCTGTCATACTGACTCACCGGCGCTGCCTCAGAGCTGTAAAGTTGGCGGCTGCTGGGAGTTCAGGAGACAGTGACCAGTGTGGGGCATCTGAGGGAGGAGTCAGGAGCAGTGCCGCTGCCATACCAGAAGCGCTGAGTTCTGGCTGGCTGAGATCACAGCCGCCGTAGTCTCTAGGTGTTGAACCAGATCTGCATTTAATACAAGGCAGGGGTGAAACAGTAGAAGAGCCAATTAGGGATGGGCAGAATGATTCACTACACTGAGTTGAGCCACATGGCTCAACTCAGTGAAGTGTCTCGAGTCAGTGTCTCGACACACCACTCTTTAGATAGTGCAGTGCTGTAGCCAGCAGGGGAGCCAGCGACTCAGAGTGAGTCGCTGACAGCTCCGCCCCCGCAGCCCAGCACTACAGCTCAGGGTTCTCACTGACTCTCCTGAGTCAGTGCACTCCCCGAGCCCTGGCAGTAGCTGCACGACTCAGAGTGAGTCGCTGACAGCTCCGCCCCCTACACTGCTGATCTGAAAAAGTGGAGAAGTATAAGCAGGTCGGATCAGCAGTGTAGGGGGCAGAGCTGCCATTCACTCTGGCTCCCACTGACAGAGAGGCTAGGGAGGTGAGTGTCTCGACACACCAATCACTGAGTGACTCGAATCACTCACTCATCTGAATGATTCGAGTCAGTGTGTTGAGACACTCACTCACTAGCCATCTCTAGAGCCAATGGCAGCACGGCCGTTATCGCTCTGCAGTAGAGCTGTCATCAGCCGAGTAGGAGTGCAGGGAAGGCACTGGTGAAATACAGATCTGGATTTGTGAGTACCACTCAACCAATAGACCCCAGACACCGATCAGTGTTACAGCAGTTAGCTATCAGCTAATGTTGAGGAGTCATAAATATATTAGTACCACCGAAGGAGACATATAATTCACCTAACAATAATTCACCTGTGGCAGATAACTTTAATTACTGACATGACTTTCCATTTGTTTAAGTTTCGCCGGGTCCCTGTTTTCGTGTACTTTCAAATTGAATACAGGGATACGCGGGCACATGCGCAATACTTTTCCGCCTGCAAAACACGCGATGTAGGCAAAAAGTCTGGGAGGCTAAAAAGTACGCAAGTCCGCTCAAATTGATTACCCGAGATTCTTTTCCGCCTCCCGGACTATTCGCCTACATCGTGTGTTTTGCAGGCGGAAAAGTATCACGTGTATGCCCACGTTATCCCCGTATTAAATTTGACAGTACGCGAAAAAGGGACCCGGCGAAACTTAAACAAGCGGAAAGTCATGTCCGATTTGGGGAAATCAGCCTGACACCCCCCAATACATGCTCTGACATGGGGTTAGCTATGGTTACTGGCTTGCTGAAGGTATTTGGTGTTTTTAAACGAGCTCAATAGCTGTTAAATAGCGTTTTTGTATAAGTGGTGCAGAACAGTATTCAGGAGGGTTTTTTTGCAGAAAATCCTAGCAAATTTGGGGTACTTGAGAATGGGGGTCAGCATATTTTAAAGTTGCTAATGTTAAGTTTTAAAAATCATGAAAAATCCACCTGTCGCAAGCACCTGCAATGAAAAAAACACCTGAGGCATACTTGGGGATCCCCCTGGAGTCTAGTTCGCTAGATTTTAACTTTGTCTCCCAACTTTTTTTTTTTCGCCCCCAAATTGAAAGTGATTTTTTGGGGTGTTCTTAAGTCTTTTTAAAAAAAAAAATTATGCAGTTTACCTTTAGGGGACTGTCTTAAGGCTGCACAGGGGTTTTCCCGCAATGTTGTACCCCAAAACCCCAGTTCTGCACTTTTTTCCGCCTGCTATTCATAGGCGAAACTTTTTCACCTATTACATTGCATTGACTTTCCGCCTAGGCGGAAAGTCTTTCAAATTGAATACGGCGATACTTTTCCACCTGGCAACATGATGTCAACGGCGAAACTTTTTCGCCGATTCCGGCTTTTCGCTCCAAATTAAATACGGGCCTAAAATTAATTCCTCCCAAGTTGTGAGGGAGCTCACTTATATGTACAGTATATAATTATAATTTCAGGAGGATACTTTAGACCAGAGGTTCCCAAACTTTTTTGAATCATGGCGCCCTAGAGTATCAGCAATGTTTTCACAGCACCCCTAGATCAAAAGTTTGTTATTGAGAAATTCTGAAAAAAATTTAGTGAAGTAAACTGTGCTTACCTGTCATCCTTAGGTTCAGTTATGTGGTGGTGGACAGGTTTGTGTTTCTGTTTGTCCACATATACATTACCATAAAGAATTTGATTTGGTGCTGGACCACCAACCTGAGGCACCCCTGCAAGTGTCCCGAGGCCCCCCAGGGTGCCAGGACTCACAGTTTGGGAACCACTGCTTTAGACCAAAAAGGTAGTCTACTAGTTTATGGAATGGGATTAGAAAGCCAAGCAGAGATATAGAAGAAAATTATTCTCTACCAGCAGTTATATAAATCAGTCAGAGGGTTACTGTTACAAAGTAACAGGGTAGTCTCTACTATAAGAGATACACTAAATATACCCTATATTGACGAGTTGTTACAGAGTAGCTATTTACAGAGACAAATAGATACAGAACAATCTGGAGTTTAACATCTTACACATGCTCCTGCTCTAACTTCTATTATACTTGTACTATGCTCAGACATTGCGGGAGTGAATATATATTGATTTCTATACTAAGGGTTTCATAGAAACTGATAAGACTTTGTTACTACACCAGTGATACCAGAAAACACTAGGACAAGAAACTTCATCTACTAAACCAGAATGTCAGCAAATGGATCCATCATATGCTAAAGGATTATAAATGAGGGACATGCACACTATCTGTTAGGTGCAGCTGAAACCTCTTAATTAGAGAGGCATAGTGCAGCAAGACTTATAAGGTACCCCACTATTCAGGACTTTTGTTAACTTTCAATGGAATTGGTATGTAATAGCCGCCAGATCAAATACAGACAGCAGCAGCCGGGCGGGTCAAAATCCCGACACCACAAGGTAATTACCCTAACCCAAATCCCCTCTCCCCCCCCCTAACCCTATCCCTCCCTTAGGGGTGCCTTAATCTAACCTGTCCCCTAGTGCCTAACCCTAGCCTCCCCCCCATGGGTGCCTAAACTTAACCCCCCCTCCACGCACCCTAACCCTAACCTTCCCTGGGGGGTGCCTAACCCTAACCTCCTCCCCTAGTGCCTAACCTTAACCCACCCTTCCACTAGCCTAACCCTAACCTTCCCCGGGAGGTGCCTAACCCTAACTCCCCCAGGGGTCCCTGAACCTAACCCCCTATCCCCGGGCTAAGTGTATACTTACCTGGCAGAGAGGATGATCGGTCCAGCATCCTCGGTATTTCGACACCTATTTTAAATCCCTTGCCAACATTATGCTGTCGGGATTGAGACCATAACTACATCCCCTTTCAATAGTAGGGCTTTTATATATTGGCCAAACAGTGCAGAAATGTATTTGTGAACTAAAGAGTAACTGAACCATTTTCTGTTGTTGCTATGAGAAGTAACATACACAAATTTAGAAGTTAATAATTTTGACTGTACAAAATACTTTTATTTAACGTCTGTTATGAACATAATATAAAACTTTGACTGAACAAATATGTGTTAGTACACATATACTTACTTACAGGAGTATCGGCGACGGTTTCCAGTTTATCCAATACCTAGAAGAGTAAATAATATGAAGGTAGTATTAAAAAAAAGGACAAGTGGTAATTATATTGTTCAAGGTCATACACAAATCCTTATTAATATATTCAACATACAATTCTAAACATTCATTGCAATATAGGCTGTCCCAGGGGGCCTGTTGAATATATATACTGTTATATATCCCAAAATAACCTGGGTGGAGGCACTTCTAATTAATTCTGTAACAAAGGGGTTACCCACGTATTGCAACACTGTAAGTGGTAGCGCAGTGTAATATTCATACACATATTGTGACACTAAGTAGAACCGCAGTGTAATATTCATAAAAAATATTGTGACACTGTAAGTGGTAGTGCAATGTAAAATTATTCATACAAGTACTGTGACACTGTTGGTCAGTAATACCGAGTGTAATATTCCTAAAAGTCTTGTGACGCAGTAGATCCATGATATTGCAGTGTAATATTTAAAATTGGTACAAATTGACATGTGTGGTGTACCCCACTTCGTTCATGTTTGTTGATTTGGAGAATGATGAGGTGAGACTTGAGAGGAGAGCATGAACCACATACTAGTGCTGGAGGTGCTACCAGTGCCACCAATCATGACAATACTAGTCAGTCTATGTCATCTACTACAGCCAATACCCAAGTACATACAGGGATTAAGTTAGGGCATCTAAAATCAAAGAAGCAATGTGTTACATTGGTAAAGAAAAAAACATCAAAGGGAAAGTTAGCTGCAGAAAGACATACATTTGGCAATATGCCTTTCACCACATAAAGTGGCAAGGTAAGGCTAATGCCTTGGCCTTTATATATGACTGGCAGTTCTGCCTCCTATGATGATGTAAGCACAAGTGAACATGCTGATATAGAAATCGAGGATGCTTCTGTGGAAGTGCACCAGGATGAGGATATTTATGTAGTGACGCTAATAAGGATGTTGATGATGAGGATATTGTTGATGAGGATGTTGCTTGTGTAAATCAGGCACCAGTGGAAGAAGCAGTTGTTGCCCATGATAAAGAAAAGACCATTGTCATGCCTGGGCATAAGACAAAAAAATCCACTTCTTATGTGTGGAATTATTTCTACCCAAATCCAGACAACAAGCCATCTGTACCCTTTGTAAAGCCAGAGTAAGTAGAGGTAGGGACATTAACCATCTAGGAACCTCCTCCCTGTTACATCATCTGCAGCGCATCCATCAAAAAAGTTTTTGCTAAATTCCAAAACTTTGGCTAAAAAAGTAACAAGCAGTCTAGCATCAGCTAGTTCCCTTCTCTGCTAGATACAAGCACCTGCCATCTTCACAACCAACACCTTCATTAACAATATCTCAATCATGAAGCAATTGGTTTGTTTGGGCCCCCACAAAACAAGCTACCAATGGACAGCTGACATTGCTACCAATGATCTCTACGTGCACAAACTGGCTTTACAGAGGCAAGATGTCACCATCATCATCATCTGATACCTCATCCTCATCAGTGTGTACATCATGTTCACACAATATTAATTTGTCCCCGCTGGACAATTACATTACAGGTTCCTCTGTAATTTTTGCATGTAAGTGACAGTAAAGGTCTTTCTCATAGAATTTGTAGTTCATTTTGATGGACATCATCTTTTCCACATTTTGGGGAAGTAGCCTCATAGGCCGAATACTGACAAGGTTCCCAGCTGTTCTGAAAACTCTTTCTAAGTACACACTGGAGGGTGGGCAGCGCAACTAAAGCAAAGCCAGTTTGTGCAAGGGCCTCCAAATTACCTTTTTTACTGCCAGTAGTCAAACTGACTGCCTGACATGCCTATTTGGATGCTATTATTAAACATTTTTAAATAGTCCTCAACCATTCTTTGAACAGTGACTGAATCAGATGGAGTCGCGGTAGAGGTGTCATTAATTGTAGGCAATTCTGACCCGACCAGATGTAAAAAGTTAAGACTTGGTTGTGTTGACTCATCTGCATCACCAGTGGGTGTTTTGAAAATTTAGTTTTTCTCGGCAGATGCACTTGCTGGAGAAACTGAAGGAGAAGCCATCCCTGCATCATGTGTCTCTTGAGCTGACAATTTGCTTACCAACAGCTCTTTGCATCTCTTGATGGATGAAAATCCACTAGCAGCAGCAGGCGCTCAAGGATTCTCAAGAAAGACACAATGTAAGACTTAAACCTTAAATCTTGCATTTGCTCTGTTCGGCTTGTCCACATATCTGTGTTTAAGTGGACAATTGCTACAACAGCATTTTGGAGGCCATTAATTATGTTTTTGTAACGTCCCTGTACAGGTTGGGATATGCTGTTCAAGTGGAATCCTTGCAAAGGATTATTTAGTAGTCAATTGTTTTGGAAAGCACTACTAGTAGTCTTCCTGGTCCCATTCTGGGATGAAAATACACTTGCAGCAGAAGGCATGGTGCTCAAGGATTTTTCTGGGGCAAGGATTAATGTGAAAGAGTAAAATATTTTATGTAAATACTTCCCCTCCTCCCCTCCCCTTCTTTCTCATAAAATTACTTCGGAATCAAACAATGAAATTAAATTTACTACCAATCAACCCTTCCTGTCCCTGCCTTTAACTACATACATACTCCAACTCCCTCACATCTCTTGAATAATAAAAAAACATTTGTTTCCTGATGTGCCATGTTGGGAGTTGAACTGCCACGTTTCTGCTGCCCACTGCTGCCGCTTAGCTTAGTCAGCCAGCTAGCTTGGTGCAAATTTTGGACCTAAACTGGATGAAAATAATATTGTGAGCTATGAGGTTGTCAAAATTGACTGAAAACGATAGGAAATTAATGTTATTGAGGTTAATAATACTGTACGAATAAACAAAAGCCCAAATTATGTGATTTTAGCTGTTTTTATAATTTTTTTATAAAAAATACAGATCCAAAAACAAAACGCACAAGGGGTGGTTTTGGCAAAACCAATCCAGATCCAAAACACGAGGAGATACAGATCCAAAACCAAAACATGGGGGTCGGCGCACATCTCTAATTTCGACTCACAGTGTACACTATATTAGTTTTCCTTTTTTTTGGTAAAATAACCCACACACCTTGAGACTAAAGTTTGGAAAAGTGCTGGAACACTTCCTCAGTTGATCTGGAAAATTGATTTGTGTAAATGCCGCATTTTAACCAATTGTATGAATATAATATGATGAATGAATATATGTAAATCTATTCCCTTGGAATGTTAGCCACTTATACTGTCCTTATACTTATACTGAAACTCTTTCATCAACTCACCCATGATACTACAAGAACAAATAAAATTGAGCGTGGAGCTCTTATTATTCCACTTAGAAATATACACAGATCCTTATCCCTAACAATGACATTTTAATAAAGAACTATTTGAATGTTAGCTTATAAGTAGTATCACACTGGCAGTTGGAGTCACAGCATTCATGATTGAAATTATTACAGATCATTTCCAAACTTGAAGAATCCCCACACCAAATGAAAACAAAAAAGGTACACCATAAAGAGATTGGCATAACTGGCTGCAAACCTGGTTCCCATGACTGTTCCAATACGCTGCAAATGATAATTCTCAAAATAAAAATAATCGTCCTAATTTATTAATTAAACTCCATGAGGTAAAATGGCAGGAAGGCTACTTTTTAGGGTCCACTGATTTAAATAGCATGCATACTATATTAGATGCAACTAAGGGTTTACAAGCTGTGAAACACCTTTTGTAAACCATGAATAAAAGCACAAATGTAAAAGAATTTTTTTTAATAGCATTTCTTTTATTTTGGACTCCAAAGAGTAATGCTAAAGCTGCACAAAAAGTTATTAAAAATTTTTTAATAACGTATTCAAGTCCCTTGGCTTTAAACCTGTTTAAATTTTCTGGGGTTCTTGCACTTTAGTCTCATAGGAAAATGGAAGAAGAGAGGTGTGTAGGATGACCCATCCCAAATGGTGATTTACCACACATGGGGCCTGATTCAGACCCGTTCGTAAGCGGGTCGATTGCTGGGCAGTTGCGTGTGTGCGAGCCATGGAGCGAGTGAGAAATTCACTCGCTCTGGGGTTCGCTACAAACGGGGCGGCTGTCTATGTTAATCGACAGCTCGCCCCATTTTGTAGGCGGGGAGTGGTGTGGCTGGTCAAACGGAGATGTTCCTGAAGGAAAACCTACCGTTTCAGGATGGCCCTACTGACATCACAAGTGATGTCAGTAGTGAGCTTCCGGCTCTATTAGAACCAGAAGCTCACTGGGTCTTGCGGCAGACAAGACCCTACCACAAGGGTGTCGTCGCAAGCTCGATGGTTGCAACCATCACCTGTCCACTCACAAAAGCTGTGGGTGGTCACCCACAGCTTAGCGAATGGCCAAGAGGCCGGACACCAAAAAAAAAAAAAACGCCTTTCAGACCTGCGAATGGGTCTGAATCAGGGCCATAGTCAGGTATATCAAATGTGTCTGAATGTGCAAGGACTGAGATACACATTTTGAGCGCCTTTAGATGCTACCATCCCACTTGGTCCATATTTAGATGCAACCATCGATTGAGCTATTGAAACTTGCACCAGCCCCATGCTAGGTGCAGAATCTATGTCAGAGAATAGCATCCAATGCAAGCGATTAAGCCTGGACCATAACTCGGTATGCGTGAACTGTGCAAATGCACAGGGTGCAGGACCCTGTAAGTGGCACCATCACTACCCCATCTGCATGTGGCTTGCAGGGTACCTGCAGTCAGTGGTGATACTGCAGAGCCACCCAGAACGTCCAAGGGACGAAGCGAGAAGGCACCCTAAAGCCTGTAGAGCAGCCCAGAGCACCTTATAATGCTCGGGCCAGTTCTGTGTTTCCCAGATCTGGAAGCCATGGCGTGATATCATAGGTTTAGGAGGCGCTGCTGACACAGGGTGACAGTCTTAGTTTGCAACCACTTATGCGACATGCCCAAAACATCATAGAATTATTAACAACGGCCCAAGATACATCCTAACTCACCACAAATGCCGGAGCACTTCATCATTGCAAAATCAGCTGTCCTCACAAGCAGCTTCACTGCTCCTTTTGGAGCAGTGACACTAGTGCACATGCATGACCTACAGACAGTGGCAGATTCAGGGGGAGGCACGTGCCGCCCCTGTCATTTGGGATATTTTTTATTTTATTTGTAATGCACTACAGTGCAACATATAGCAATATGGCGTACCATTAAGTACTTGGCAGCCGGTACGCCGTACCTTCCCTCGCCATTATGAAGGAACTGACACTGTGCCACCGAGCAAGACCATGGGGCTCGGTGCCATGACAGTTCCTAGTCCTACCTGCAGGACTGCTGGGAGCGCGACGCTGACCTTGTGACATCACGTTGTGTTCCCTGCCAAAGAGAGGAGCCGCTGGTCATGCGGGAGAGCTGGACCAGCTACCAGAGAACCATGCAAATGATAAGAGAGGGGGAAACAGGTTGGAAAGACAAGGTGGCAGAAAGGGGGCAGGTGGATTGAAAGATGGGGCAGGAGGCTAGAGAGATAAGGGGGCAGAAAGGGAACAGGAGGCTGGAAAGTCAAGGGCAGAAGGCTGGAAAGACAAGGGGGCAGGTGGCTTGAAAGATAGGGCAGGAGCCTGGAAAGAAGGGGTGGAGGCTGGAAAGACGAGGGGGCAGAAGGCTGGAAAGACAAAAGGGCAGGTGGCTTGGAAGATGGGAGCTGAAAGGGGGTAGGAGGCTAGAATTACAATGGGGTGGAAGGCTGGAAAGACACAGGCAGGAGGCTAGACTGACAAGGGAGTGAAAGGCTGGAAAGACAAAGGGGCAGGAGGCTGGAAAGACAAGGGGATGGAAGGCTGCAAAGACGGGGACAGAAGGCTGGAAAGACAAGGGGGCGGAAGGCTATAAAAACAAGAGGGCAACTGGATGGTTTAATGTAGTTTCTGCTCATACAGTAATAGAGGAGACTGTGATATAAGATGTTATAATAAAGTCCTCTATGCAGAGATAATGCAACTAGAAGACGCTAAATAAAACTGTAGAACAAAAGTCTCTGAATAGTCACTGGACTTGGAAAAGGAACTGTAGGAAGAAACTGTAGACTTACAACTGAATGAACTTGAAGAATAGAATTTGACTCCAGACTGGAGCAACGAGGATTGAACTTGTGGAACTTGGAATTTAACTCCGGACTGGAGTAATGAGGATTGAACTTGTAGAACTTGGAATATGACTCCGGACTGCAGTAACGTGGAATGAACTCGTAGAACTTTGAATATGACCCCGGATTGGAGTAATGTTGAATGAATAGTAGAACTTGGAATATGACTCCAGACTGGAGTAACGTTGGTAACACACAGGGAACTCAGGAACATACAGTCAGGTCCATAAATATTGGGACATTGACAGAAATTTCATATTTTGGCCTCTATTCACCACCACAATGGCTTTGAAATGAAACAAACAAGATGTGCTTTAACTGCAGACTTTCAGATTTAATTTGAGGGTAATTACATCCAAATCAGGTGAACGGTGTAGGCATTACAACGGTTTCTATATGTGCCTCCCACTTTTTAAGGGGCCAAAAGTAATGGGACAAACTAAACAATCCTAAATCTAACTTTCACTTTTTAATACTTTGTTGCAAATCCTTTGCAGGCAATTACAGCCTGAAGTCTGGAACGCATAGACATCACCAGATGTTGGGTTTCATCCCTGGTGATGCTCTGCCAGGCCTCTACTGCAAATGTCTTCAGTTCCTGCTTGTTCTTGGGGCATTTTTCCTTCAGTTTTCTCTTCATCAAGTGAAATGCATGCTCAATCGGATTCAGGTCAGGGGATTGACTTGGCCATTGCATAACATTCCACTTTTTAGCCTTAAAAAACTCTTTGGTTGCTTTTGCAGTATGCTTCGGGTCATTGTCCATCTGCACTATGTAGCGCCGTCCAATGAGTTCTGAAGCATTTGACAGAATATGAGCATATAATATTGCCCGAAACACTTTAGAATTCATTCTGCTGCTTTTGTCAGCAGTCACATCACCAATAAATACAAGGGAACCAGTTCCATTGGCAGCCATACGTGCCCACACCATGACACTACCACCACCATGTTTCACTGATGAGGTGGTATGTTTTGGATCATGAGCAGTTCCTTTCCTTCTCCATACTCTTCTCTTCCCATCACTCTGGTACAAGTTGATCTTTGTCTCATCTGTCCATAGGATGTTGTTCCAGAACTGTAATTGATTTTTTAGATGTTGTTTGGCAAACTCTAATCTGGTCTTCCTGTTTTTGTGGCTCACCAATGGTTTACATCTTGTGATGAACCCTCTATATTTACTCTTGTGAAGTCTTCTCTTGTTTGTTGACTTTGACACATATACACCTACCTCCTGGACAGTGTTCTTGTTTTGGCCAACTGTTGTGAAGGGTTTTTTCTTCACCAGGGAAATAATTCTCCTGTCATCCACCACAGTTGTTTTCCGTGGTCTTCCAGGTCTTTTAATACTCTTCTTTTTAATGTTAAACAGGAAAAGTGAATAATAGTGGCAGTGAGGGACCAGTATGGGGTAGAAGGCAGTAACTTTTTGCAACACACCATATTCTTATTATACTGCCAGTTATCGCATTAGTAAAGCAATCAGATGCATCACGACAAAGAATGCAGATGAGTGGGTTGCAAACAAGCTACCACAGAGTCTTTGCATCAAATAACCTCTACAAAACATTAACAGGACATTGTGTCCTAATAGAATTGTAGACAGTCCGCTTAGGGGTTATAACTTAGCTGCTTGCGCAGACTGCAGGTAGGATTCAGCAACACCTTCATGGCTGGGAGTTTGAACCAGCAGAATATTTCCTCAGATTATCCAGAGTAGGAAGTCGGCATCTTGTGTTAAAATGCTGAAGCTACTTTAACATGCACAAAGGAGACTCATTCTATACCAGAGAATGAGCAAGTATCACACAGACAGGCTTTACCTAGAGTGGAGAACAATGACTTTATTTGAACTAAATGACAAGAGTTTAAAATGTCTCCACTCCAATAATTTAGGGTCAGAAGAAATGAAGCTCAATGATAACAGTCCAGTTTGAGTTGGTCTTAAGACTTTGCTTAATCCTTGTGTTGTATGGATGGAAAGCAGCAGCAGTTGGTTATAATAGATGATCCAAATTCCGTTAACATTTCTCAATCTCCAGGCCATCTCTGAAGAAAGTGAAGAAAGGGGTTACACCATCCTCACGGAAATTCATCAGTCCCACCATTCCTTCTGGATTCATGGTCTCTCCTGTAAAAAACTCAAAATCTTTGAAGTTTGCAAGAATTTCTTTGACTTGCACTGGAGCACCAGCCATGAATGGTTTTACTCTGTCAGGGCAATCTTCCTCAAGTCGGGCTTTGAGGGCTTTCATATAATCCTTAATGTACAGTTTGAATGTCTCCTTGGTGAAAGTAGTTTGCTGAAGCTTATGGTTTAATACTATATCGACCCCAGTGATTCTTGTGGATTCTGATCCTTCGTCAACGATCTCTGCTGATGCATATCCACCAATCAAAGCATCATCAATTGCACCTTCTTCTCTAGTCACCATCTTCCCCTCAACCTCAAAACAGATTCCATTACTGCTTTCAATTATCTTATAGATGTCAGAGAACATTTCATCTCCGCTGATCACGTCCTTGTAGATGATCATGGTGGCGGCGAGCTGGTGGCTGACGTCCCCGGAGCAGACTGCGGGAGGCTCAGTGCCGGCGGAGGGTGGGGAGTAAAAAGAACCAGTCAGCGTCTCACTTGCTTCATATAGGGGCGGCCCGGCCCTGGTGACGCACCCCGCGCACGCGCAGTGTGGGTCGGGGAAGGCCCGCATGCGGCTAGGGGGGAGCACGCGGTGGTGTCGCCTCCCCTTTGCGCTATTGCCGCGACTCGGTCTTCCGGGTCTTTTGGTGTTGCTGAGCTCTCCGGTGCATTCTTTATTTTTAAGAATGTTCCAAACAGTTGATTTGGCCACACCTAATATTTTTGCTATCTCTCGGATGGGTTTGTTTTGATTTTTCAGCCTAATGATGGCTTGCTTCACTGATAGTGACAGCTCTTTGGATCTCATATTGAGAGTCGACAGCAACTGATTCCAAATGCAAATGTCACACCTAGAATCAACTCCAGACCTTTTACCTGCTTAATTGATAATGAAATAACGAGGGAATAGCCCACATCTGTCCATGAAATAGCTTCTGAGTTGATAATCCCATTACTTTTGGACCGTTAAAAAGTGGGAGGCACATATAGAAACCATTGTAATTCCTACACCGTTCACGTGATTTGGATGTAATTACCCTCAAATTAAATCTGAAAGTCTGCAGTTAAAGCACATCTTGTTTGTTTCATTTCAAAGCCATTGTGGTGGTGAATAGAGGCCAAAATATGAAAATTCTGTCAATGTCCCAATATTTATGCACCTGACTGTAGGTAAGATCTGAGAATCAGCCTTGCTTTGCTAGGAAGCATAAGTATCACAACGGGAGCTCAGGAACATAGGTCATGCAGTAGCAATGGACATTGTTGTACTGGCAACCAGCATGTGTTACAGGAAGGTCTTTTATACCATCAGGCTGAAGCGGATTGGCTGAAGCAACTTGAGATGGCTGCTGACTGGATGCACGAGTATCACCTGACCTGGCCCAAGATGGGTGCGCCCATGTTCTGGGAAACTTGTATACTGGCGCGCCATGCGCGCCTGGATCTGCGGCAGTGGGACACAGGCAACAGCGGGGATGCTGCAGACTATTCACAAGCGAAGGACCCGCATCGGAGATCACTGGAACAGCAGGCCGACGGCCCAGCAGGCAGCGATGGCACAGACGTATGGGAAGATGCAGGGGTCTAGGATGGAGGTCTTTAGCACGGTTTGTGACAGCATGGAACAACAGTCATTTATGTGTATTTGGAAGCAGAGCTTATGCTTAAATAGCAAAAAAAAAGACACAAACTTGATCCTGAATCCACTGAATGCACCAAGCTAGGATACTGCAAATAAAGCAAATGCTATAGTGTGTGCGACATAAGCTCATACTTACAATAAAAAGGTAGACAGTCAATATGTCGACATCAGAAGTTCGACAGCCAATATGTCGACAGGTAATTGGTCGACTGGTCATTGGTCAACAATAACTCAGGTCGACAGGGTTAAAAGGTCAACATTGAAATGGTCAACACAAAAAAAAGGTAATTTTAGCTTAACCCTAAACCTAACACTAACTCTGAACCTAACCCTAAAAATCATGAAAAACCATGTGTTGACCTTTTTTGTGTCAACCATTAACCTTGTCAACCTTTTAACCCTGTCAACCTAAGTCACTGTCGACCAATTGTCTGTCAACCAAATGTCTCTGTCAACCTATTGACTGTCTACATTTTTATTTTACACCTATCATCTGGCCACCATTTCTGTGACTCCATTGAGATAAGATGAATGGGCCCAAATATTTTTACGTGATTTACATATGAGTTATGGACTTCTTTGAAGTGTGATTATAGAATATACATCTCTAACTCTAAATGCTCTGTCTAACATTAAATGGGCAAGATTTACGCCCTATATAAAAGTGGGTTGCATGAGCAATCTATGAAGTAACCAATAAGTTCCTAGAAGATAGCAGGATCATTCATTTATAATGCTGATATCCATCAGTTAAATAGTAGTTGAATAAAGTCCAGATAGGACTAAGGAAAATAATAACCTCTAAATAGTTGCATTGCATATGGCAGATCACTGTCTGCTTCCTGCTTGCCCGAGGAAGCGGACAGAGGTCTGCAGTATGCATTGCAGCTACTTTGACGTAATTATTTTCCCATTCACCCATGCATTTCCCTATCTCATATTTTATTTTTTGCTTTTAGTATTTTTTTGTCCTTATTTTAATACTTATATGTTAATTGCAATAATTTTATGCTTTAAGGTTGAAGTCTCTAAACCTATGAATAAATAGTAAATGTTTATCTGTTTATTGTGTCTTCTTAAATTGGCAGGGCTATCCCCAAGTAGACATTCTTTTTTTCTAGGAATACCCTAACACTATAGATTAAGTCCTTATACCTTTCTGTAATGAGATAACAGGACTGTCAGACTTGTGTTTGTTTGTGAACCCGATGTCTGATATTCATCCTTAGGGGTGTCTGGAGATGCGTAATGAAAGCTGGCAGGCCTAAGGAGACGTCCTGGCATGAAATATAGAACACTTGCCTGACCGGGAATCGAACTCGGGTCTCGGTGGAGAGATGCCATATCGTACCCACTAGACCACCAGGAACATCGGTGTTGGAGACAAGTTGGTATGTGCAATCAATGGAGAGTGTGGCAGTAGATTGACCAGGCTGATACTGGGTTAATACTGTAGAAAGATAAAATAACACTCTTACTGTAAAGCGGAATGCTTGAAGTGGTAGATCTTGGCAACGTATTCACCAGACTGGAACTGGGTTGTTGCTGTAGTCCAGGATCCAGGAGCACTCAGGTGGTAGCAGGACTGCATGCAGACCAAACACCGGAATGGATAGTAGGTGATGATACCAGGAACAACATCAAATGGAGCAGGAACACTCACCATGCAGGGAGAATGGTATACACAGACGAGTTATAAGTTCGGATAACAGGAACAGATGAATGTTCTCTGAGCAGCCAGTGGGATAGTTGCCTCAGGCATAGACAGAACCGGATGAAGAGTGGACACCGGAATGGATAGTGGGTGATGATACCAGGAACGGCACCAATGGAGCAGGAACCAGGAACACTCACCATGCAGTGAGAATGGTATACACAGGCGAGTTGCAGGTTCGGATATCAGGAACAGGTTGAGATTGCCCATGTGTAGATCACTTGCAGGAATCCATATAGCAGAAGAAAGCAAAACTGCACAAACTGGATACAAGTAAGCAACAGGAGCACAGTATAGCTCACTCAGTAGGAAATGAGGTTAGACATTGCACTGGCAATTAGGTAAAGTCAGCAGCTGGGATATATACCCCTGGGTTACCTGGGATAGGCTGAGCAGACACAGGTGGTAAGGTGAGGCTCAGGCTATCATATCACTTGATTGGCTGTTCCAAACAGGTGATCGGGACTTGCAATGCAGTACTCTGTTGTAGGCTTAGATCGTGCTTGAGGCCTTGCAGGCAGAGAAAAACTGAAGCCTGTGCATCTGGGATATGATAGAGAATGCTGGCAGAATCGGTAAGTGACCCGGTGGCAGGAGAAACAGAACTTGGTTGTGACACAGGACTTTATTCCATTACTATTAAGACAACGTACATCGGGATTATAAATGAATGTCCAGGGCGAATAACACATTTATAAAAGGGGAGTACAATCTTGAAGGATTTATTTGGTCTCATTCACTATACGTGACAATAGACACTATGTAGTTTTCTCTCTACCCCTTTCTGAGTATTCTGAGTAACACTTATTAGAAGGTCTGATAGACACCTGTACAATCTGCAATCACCAGTGGGTAACGGTGCAATTTTACCCAAGGTTTGATTACATTCAAGAATTAGTAAGCATATATCATATATAGTGTATGTATTTCGACTCACACAATCTACACTATATGAGTTTTGCTCTTTTTTTGGAAAAATAACCCACACACCTTGAGACTAAAGTTTGGAAAAGCACTGGTACACCCCCAATATAATATGATGAATGAATACATGTAAGTCTATAAACTCCCCATCGCCTGATGAGTGTTCCCTCTTAGTGCAGGGTAAACCATCACCCATAATCATAATGAAATAACGACACAGAGACTTGTATAAGGGGAAAGGTAGGTCAACTTTATTTATTTTTAAACTAATTAAACTATTTAATTTATAACTGAACTACTGTACGTAATAGAAAAAGAAAGACAGACAAAGTATGGTGGCGCAGAAAAAACGGCCCCACAATGCAAGATCACCAACTGCATACTCACACCGATCTAAATGGGAGGCGAGCAGCCAGCCCATTACCACTCCCAAGGTATCCACCTCCCACTCTAATGACACAACGTGAGGCCCACCTGGTTAGGTGGTTGCCGCTGACCCCAGTAGGGTAGAATCAGCCTTAGCCATGTATTGGAAGGGACAGCACCTCAAGCTCCAAAGACAGATGGTGACTGCTACTGTTCTTTTCCGCCACAAGAAAAGCCGACACCAAACAATTCAATGAATAAGGGAGGGAGGGCGGAAAACAGCCAACCAGAGAAATTTCTATTAAATGGCTGTTAAGCAGCTACTCTGAAATAGCACTGACCCAACCTCTGCCAATCCTATAGGCTAACCAAACCTAACCCCACCCCACAACACTACCTCACTAATCAACTAGCCTCTTCTTGTCCAGAGGCCGACACCCACAGGCTCGGGTGTTTAACTCCTTACTGCCAACGGGCCAAAGTGTATTATATGGTTTGGTGTGACCAGGGTAATTTTTCTAGAAAAGGTCAGGAACTGTGAGTAGCCCTACTGGGGGAGGAGTTAAAAAAAATAATTATAAACACACACACAGCCCTGTGCGTGACCATTATCCGTGTATACTCAGTTTTACTATACAGATCGGTGAACTCACCATCAGTGTTACACTATACTATACACTGCATACTCAGTACTATTATACAGAGCAGTGTGTTCAACATCAGTGGTATAACTATACACTGTCCATACTCAGTATTATTATACAGAGCAGTGTGTTCACCTTAGTGTTATAACTATACACTGTCTATACTCTGCACTATTATACAGAGCAGTGTATTTTACCTCAGTGTTGTAACTATACACTGTTAATACTCAGTTTTATTATACAGAGCAATAAACCGTGTATACTCAATACCATCATACAGAGCAGCGTGTACACCTCAGTGTTATAACTATAAACTGTCTACTCATTACCACTATACTGTACAGAGCAGTGTGTTCACCTCAGTGTTATTACTATACACTGTGTATACTCAGAATTATTACACAGAGCAGAGGGCCTGATTCAGACCCGGTCGCAAGCACTGTGCGCTCGCAACCAGGTCGATGGTGGGCCAGTGCGCATGCGCACGACGGAGCTGGCTCCGTCGTGCACATGCGCGAGACCCGGATAGCGACGGGCACTCCATCGCTCCAGGTCTTGCAACAAAGGGGGCGTGCTGTCGATGTTGAGTGACAGCATGCCCCCTTTGGTGGGCGGGCCGAGGGAGTGGCTGCCCAAACGGAGGCATTCCCATGTGAACGCCTCCGTCTGGGGCCGGCCCCACTGACATCACAAGTGATGTCAGTGGGAGAGATTTCGGCTCTGTTAGAGCCAAAATCTCTCTGGGGCTTGCAGCAACGAGACCCTACCACAAGGGTCTCATCGCAAGCCCGATGGTCGTGATGGTCTTGACCATCACGAACATCTTCCTGGCCTCTCGCTATAGCTGTGGGTGGTCACTATATCACATATCACTATAAACACTGTGTATACTCTGTACTATTATACATAGCAGTGTGCTCACCTCAGTGTTATCACTATACACTGTGGGGCTGATTCAGACCCGCTCGCGAGCGCAGGACGCTCGCAAGCGGGTCGATGGTGCCGAATTGCACATGCGGACGACGGAGGGAGCTCCATCGTGCGCATGCGCGAGACCCGAATAACGGCGGCCAAGCCGTCGTTATGGGTCTCGCACCAAAGGGGGCGTGCTGTCGATGGTGAGTGACAGCACGCCCCCTTTGGTGGGCGTGCCGGGGGCGTGGCTGCCAGACAGAGGCATTCCCATGGGAACGCCTACTGTCTGGGTCCGGCCCCACTGACATCAGTAGTGTCCGAGACCCTATCGCAGAGTCTTGTCGCAAGCCCGATGGTCGCGATGGTCTTGACCATCGCGACCATCATCATGGACGCTCGCTATAGCGGTGGGTGGTAACCCACAGCTATGCGAGCGTCCATGAGGCCGCTCCAAGTTGAGGGAGGAGGGCCCTGATTCAGAGCGAGTGCTCTGGTCAGAGCGTTCGGCTCTGAATCAGGCCCTGTGTATACTCTGTACTATCATACATAGCAGTGTGCTCACCTCAGTGTTATCACTATACACTGTGTATACTCAGTACTATTATACAGAGTGCTCACCTCAGTGCTATTCACAATACACTGGGCATACTCAGTACTATCATACTAAGCAGTGTGTTCAGCTCAGTATTATCAATATACAATGTGTATACTCACAGCACGCAGATGCCAGCAGTCAGTGGCGATACTGCAGAGCCACCCAGAGTGTCCAAGGGATGGAGCAAGAAGGAACCTGCAGTCTGTAGAGCTGCCCAGAGCATCCTTATGATGCTCGGGGCAGTTCTCTGCTTCCCAGCTCCGGCAGCCTTGCCCCCTTGGCGTGATATCATAGGTTTAGGTGGCACTGCTGACACAGGGTGAACTGTCTTGGTTTGCAACCACTTATGCGACATGCCCGAAACCTCATAGAAATATTAACAACAGCCCAAGATAACTTGCTGCGGATGCCGTAGCAATTCATCATTGTGAAATCAGCTGTCCCCATGAGCGGTTTTACTGCTCCTTTTGGAGCAGTAACACTAGTGCGCATGCGTGACCTACAGCCAGTGGCAGATTCAGGGGGGGACACGTGCCACCCCTGTCATTTGGGAGATTTTTCATTTTATTTTTAGCGCACTACAGTGCAACATATAGCAGTACAGTGTACCATTAAGTACTTGGCAGCCGGTACACCGTACTATCCATCGCCATTATGAAGGAACTGCCGCTGTGCCACTGAGCAAGACCATGGTGCTTGGCAGCATGACAGTTCCTAGTCCCACCTGCAGGACTGCGGGGAGCACGACACTGATCTTGTGATATCACATTGCACTCTCTGCCAAAGAGAGGAGCCGCTGGTAGTGTGGGAGAGCCGGACCAGCTACCAGAGAACCATGCAAACGATAAGAGAGGGGGACACAGGCTTGAAAGACAAGGGGGCAAAAAGGGGGTAGATGGCTTGAAAGACTGGGGCAGGAGGCTAGAAAGACAAGGGGGTGGAAAGGGAACAGGAGGCTGGAAAGGCACAGGGGCAGAAGGCTGGAAAGACAAGGGGGCAGGAGGCTGGAAAGACAAGGGGGCAGGTGGCTTGAAAACCAAGGAGGCAGATGGCTTAAAAGATGGAGGCAGGAGGCTGGAAAGACAAGGGGGTGGAAGGCTGGAAAGGGGACGGAGGGAACCGAAAGAATCCCTCTTCGCAACCCAGGACTCCTTTCCATAGAGAAGGAGCGGGTTGCGAGCCCCAAGTGGGAGCATTTGCCATCTGAAAAAATATGACATTTTCGTAGTTTGATGAATTCTGTCCCCATACTAGTGTATGGGGACAGGGGCCATTCCACGAGAGGAAGGTAAGCAGGAAACATCTGTGAGATCTCCTGCTTTACCTTTTTGATGAATGGCCCGAACACTTAATTTTTACAATTGCAGGTGAAAATGTTCATTTTCACCTGCAATTGTAAAAATTAAGTGATGATGAATAGGCCCCAGAATATTAATAATATCATGAGTAGGCCCCAAAGAGACATTATAGACAACTGAGGGCCTGATTCAGAGCCGGACGCTCTGAAAGAGCGCTCGCTCTGAATCTGGCCGTTATTTTTTTTTTTTTGTGCAGCCTCCTGGCCGCTCGCATAACTGTGGGTGACAACCCACAGCTAGAGCAAGCGGCCATGATGATGGTCGTGATGGTCAAGACCATCACGACCATCGGGCTTGTGACGAGACCCTTGTGTTAGGGTCTCGTTTATTGCAAGCCCCAGAGAGCTTTCGGCTCTAACAGAGCCGGGAGCTCTCCACTGACATCACTTGTGATGTCAGTGGGGCCGCCCCCAAACGGCAGGCATTCTCATGGGAATGCCTCCGTTTGGGCAGCCACCTCCCGGCCCGCCCACCAAAGGGGGCGAGCTGTCACTCAACATCGACAGCTCACCCCCTTTGGTGCGAAACCCGGAGTCAGGGGCGGATTGGGCCGCCGGGACAGCCACATTTTTTCCTTTAGGGGCTGCCACCCTTCATTCACCCCTACAGCTGGCCGGCTGCAGCGATCGGAGCACAGCTCCGGTCGGGCAGCTCACACATGTAAACAAACAAAATGGCCAACGGGGGAGCTGCTGCACATGCCCAGCAGCAGCTTCTCCCATAAGCCTTTGCGGAGCCTGTCAGTTAGCACCGACGGCTCCGCCCACAGCTTGTCTGAGTCCTGCTCCCTCTCCGGCACCTGCCCTGCACACACAGGACACGGCGCTGACCTGCGATTCTGCTAAGACCAGCCAATTGCGTGAGTTAGCCCTTATATATAGTATGGGCCAGTCCCTTTGGTAGCTGGTGGCCGCCCAGGTAGCCGATCAGTGACTCACCCTCCCCCGGGCCTCCACTCCCCATCCAGTTGTGTATATACACACTGTGTGTATATATATATATATATATATGTATATATACACACACAGTGTGTGTATATATACACAGTGTATATATATATATATATACACACTGTGCGTATATATATATATATATATATATATATATATACACACACACTGTGTGTATGTGTATGTGTGTGTATATATATATATATATATGTTAAAAAAATGGGGTAGTACACGGCGCTGAGTCCTGAAACAGTTAATGTGATTCCAAAGTAATATCAGTCCATCAAAAGTCGCACTCCCCAAACGTATAGGGTGGCTGCTCCTACTCCCATATACTGCTGCCCAAGCAGCGTCAAAATCTGTAAAACAAAAAAGGGTGGAGAAAAGAGCGCCTCCTAGTGCATTAAATATGTAAATGATGTAACCATCACCAAAGATAATCACCCTCTGTGTAGATGGGGGTGTACCTTATATAGTGGAATTCACCACTTATTCAACAGCAAGAACAATCACAATGATTCCTTATTTGTCCAACTTCTGGAAACCCTCAGGCTTTTCCCTACAAGACCTGCCCTCTCCTCTGGCACATACCATTAATTGTGTGTATACACACTGTGTATACACACAATGTGTGTGTATATATACTGTGTGTGTATGTATATATATATATATATATATATATATATTACATAATGTATATGGTAGTTATGTATATTTACTTTACTTTATATATTAATATATACATTACAGTATTGCAGTGTCATATATACTGTATGTATATATATATATTTATATATATAATACAAAAAATGGCCGGCACTCCCAAAAATGACTGGTACTTGCCCGGGTGCCCTCCAATGGAAAAACTGCCAAACATATGTAGAAATAACGGCAGCACTCACAGGACTTTGATAAAGAAGACTCACGACTCAGGAAGTTCAAAGTTCAACGTTTCAGTCTGGCGACTTTTATCAAGAACTACCTACTAAACTTGTATTAAAGTGACAACATGTACACAACTGTGTCGACGTTTCAAGGTCACTCAGGACCTTTTTCTCATGCACAAGTCCTGAGGAAAAGGTCCTGAGTGACCTTGAAAAGTAGACACAGTTGTGTACATGTTGTCACTTTAATACAAGTTTTTTTCTTCACCACCCATGGAGTGCCGCTTCTTCTTTCTACTGTGGGGCTGCATATAGCTCCTAAGTGGATATTTGTTGTGTATCAACTATCTAAGAAGGCACCCAACATTTGTTGCATTTATCATCTATATATATATATATATATATATATATATATATATATATATATATATATATATATATATTAGGGGTGTGCACCGGCCACTTTTCGTGTTTTGTGTTTTGGTTTTGGATCTGGATCTTTCTTCGTGTTTTGGATCTGGATTGGTTTTGCCAAAAACACCCTTCCGTGTTTTGGGTTCTGGGTTTTGTGTTTTGGATCTGTATTTTTTTGAAAAAAAGCATAAAAACAGCTAAAATCACAGAATTTGTGGGTTTTTCTGCTCCTATGCTATTATTAACCTCAATAACCTTAATTTCCACTCATTTCCAGTCTATTCTGAACACCTCACAATAGTGTTTTTATGTCCAAAAGGTTGCACCGAGGTAGCTGGATGACTATGCTAAGAGATACGAGTGGGCGGCACAAACACGTGGTCCATCTAGGAGTGGCACTGCAGTGGTAGACAGGATGGCAGTTTGAAAAACTAGGCCCCAAACTATACATAATTCAAAGAAAAAAAAGAGGTGCAAGATGGAATTGTCCTTGGGCCCTCCCACCCACCCATATGTTGTATAAACAGGACATGCACACATTAACAAACCAAACATTTCAGCGCCAGGGTCTGCCACACGACTGTGGCTGAAATGATTGGTTCGTTTGGGCCCCCACAAAACAAGCTGGCAATTAATCTGTCCCTGCACAAACTGGCTCTACGGAGGCAAGATGTCGTCCTCATCCTCCTCATCCACCGATTCCTCACCCTCTTCAGTGTTGTGTACATCCTCATCCTCACAGAGTATTAATTCGTCCCCGCTGGAATCCACAACCACAGGTCCCTCTGTACGTTCTGGAGGCTGGTCTCCCTGGAAGAGTTGATAATTCATTTTATGAACATCATCTTCTCCACATTTTGTGGAAACAACCTCCTACGCCTTTCGCTGACAAGGTTCCCGGCTGCACTAAACACTCTTTCGGAGTACACACTGGAGGGGGGGCAACTCAGATAAAATAGAGCCAGTTTGTACAGGGACCTCCAAATTGCTTCTTTTTCCTGCCAGTACAGGTACGGACTGTCTGACATGCCTACTTGGATGCTGTCACCGATGTAATCCTTTAACAGACAGACGCACGCTTGTCGCTGCTGCTTTGAGGATGCAAGTGCGGCTACAGCCCACACAATTCACAAAGACAGAAAAAAGAAGAATATTTTTATTGTTTGTGTAGCACACTTTGAGGGTGTTACCACCCTTTAACAGACAGACGAACGCTTGTCGCTGCTGCTTTGAGGATGCATCATATGCAGTGACAGTAGACTTGTCAGAAATTGTTGGCACGTCCTTCAGTCTGGACCAGATGTCCAAACCAGCCGGTGTCACCACCCTTTAACAGACAGACGCACGCTTGTCGCTGCTGCTTTAAGGATGCAGGTGCGGCTACAGCCCACACATTTCACAAAGACAGAAAAAAAAGAATATTTTTATTGTTTGTGGAGCGCACTTTGAGGGTTACACCACCCTTTAACAGACAGACGCACGCTTGTCGCTGCTACTTTGAGGATGCAGGTGGAATTTAGACGGGATTTGGAACCGGGGACACACTACCTCCATCAATTGTCTAAATCCCACTGCACTAATGGCGGATACCGGACGCACGTCTAACACCAACATAGCAGTCAAGGCCTCAGTTATACGTTTTGCTTCAGGATGACTGCTGTCGTACTTCATCCTCATCGCTAGGGACTGTTGGAGGGTCAATTGTTTAGTAAAAGTAGTGATGTTCCTACTTCCTCACTGGGATGATGAACAACTCCCAGCAGCAGCAACAGCACTAGGAGGAAGTGGTTCTTGATCTTTCCCTATTTTATTTTTATCGGAGAAAGTTTGGTCCTCCATTTATGTTATATTGATATATACGTGCGGCTAAAGCGCACACAAACACAGAAAATATTTTTTTATTTTTGTTGGAGAGTAGTGCACTTTGTGGGTTACACCACCCTTTAAGAAATGAGCCAGCCGGCTCTTTACTTATGGGACACAGGCGCACGCTTGGCGCTGCTCCTTTGTTGATGCACGTGCAGCCACAGTGCACACAAGTCACAAACACAGAAAATATATTTTTTTTTGGGTTTGGAGTGTACTTTGGGGGTTACAGCACCCTTTAACGGTCATGCCAGCCGGCCCTTTACTTATGACACAGGCGCACGCTTGGCACTACTTTGTTGATGCACGTGCGGCTTCTGCGCACGCAATTCACAAACACAGAAAATATATTTTTTTTTTGGTTTGGACTGGAGTGTACTTTGGGGGTTACAGCACCCTTTAATGGTCAAGCCAGCCGGCCCTTTACTTATGACACATGCGCACGCTTGGCACTACTTTGTTGATGCACGTGCGGCTACTGCGCACACAATTCACAAACACAGAAAATATATTTTTTTTTGGTTTGGACTGGAGTGTACTTTGGGGGTTACAGCACCCTTTAACGGTCAAGCCAGCCGGCCCTTTACTTATGACACAGGCGCACGCTTGGCACTACTTTGTTGATGCACGTGCGGCTACTGCGCACACAATTCACAAACACAGAAAATATATTTTTTTTTGGTTTGGACTGGAGTGTACTTTGGGGGTTACAGCACCCTTTAACGGTCAAGCCAGCCGGCCCTTTACTTATGACACAGGCGCACGCTTGGCACTACTTTGTTGATGCACGTGCGGCTACTGCGCACACAATTCACAAACACAGAAAATAAATTTTTTTTGGTTTGGACTGGAGTGTACTTTGGGGGTTACAGCACCCTTTAACGGTCAAGCCAGCTGGCCCTTTACTTATGACACAGGCGCATGCTTGGCACTACTTTGTTGATGCATGTGCGGCTACTGCGCACACAATTCACAAACACACAAAAAATATTATTTTTTTAGCACTTGGGGGGAGCACCCCTGATGGACAGAGCACCCCCTGGACAACACTACAGCACCCCTTTAGGACTGGGACATTGCACAGGACTTTGGAGTGGACACAGCCCCTATGGAGAACTGACTGCACAACACAGTCCAGCCAGCCCCTATGGACTTTGAAGTAGTGGACACAGCCCCTATTAACAACAGCAGCACAGCACAACACAGCCAGCCTCTATTGACTTTGAAGTAGTGGACAACAGCAGCACAGCGCAGCACAGCACTACACTACACTACACAGCCCAGCCAGCCCTAACTCCCACCCTCCCTCTTCACTGTCCACAGCCGAGTGAGAAAATGGCGCCGACGCGGGTACCTTATATAGGATCCAAAACCCGCGAGACCCGGAAGGCGGGATGATGACGTTTTGCCTCGATTTCAGATCCGAGTCAGGCGGGAAAAGTCGAGCCTGACTCGGATCGGCCTCGGATCGGGGGGGCTCGGATTTCAGAAATCCGAACCCGCTCACCCCTAATATATATATAAATATATATGCAGTAGTAAGGTGCGGCACTCTATATATAATATAGAGAGAGAAACAACGATAATCCGGCACTGACTGAATTACTGAAGTATGAATGCTTCGGTGCCCTCCTTACAGGAAGCAGCATCCCCACCATATACACAAATACAGATCTGTATTTGCATCGTGAAGAAGGGGCATGTAGCCCCAAAACGTAGATGTTCTTGCAATAAATGATTGCTATTTCTCTACCTTGATTTGAAGGTCTTCTGAGTGCCGCCTCTGTGATCTGTGTATATATATATATACATACACAGTCAGGTCCATAAATATTGGGACATTGACAGAATTTTCAGATTTTGGCCTCTATTCACCACCCCAATGGTTTTGAAATGAAACAAACAAGATGTGCTTTAACTGCAGACTTTCAGATTTAATTTGAGGGTAATTACATCCAAATCGGGTGAACGGTGTAGGAATTACAATGGTTTCAATATGTGCCTCCCTCTTTTTCAGGGGCCAAAAGTAATGGGACTATCATCTCAAAAGCTATTTCATGGACAGGTGTGGGCTATTCCCTCGTTATTTCATTATCAATTAAGCAGGTAAAAGGTCTGGAGTTGATTCTAGGTGTGACATTTGCATTTGGAATCAGTTGCTGTCGACTCTCAATATGAGATCCAAAGAGCTGTCACTATCAGTGAAGCAAGCCATCATTAGGATGAAAAATCAAAACAAACCCATCATAGAGATAGCAAAAACATTAGGTGTGGCCAAATCAACTGTTTGGAACATTCTTAAAAAGAAAGAACGCACCGGAGAGCTCAGCAACACCAAAAGACCCGGAAGACCATGGAAAACAACGGTGGTGGATGACAAAAGAATTATTTCTCTGGTGAAGAAAAACCCCTTCACGACAGTTGGCCAAATCAGGAACACTCTCCAGGAGGTAGATGTATATGTGTCAAAGTCGACAATGAAGAGAAGAGTTCACAAGAGTGAATATAGAGGGTTCACCACAAGATGCAAACCATTGGTGAGCCACAAAAACAGGAAGACCAGATTAGAGTTTGCCAAACAACATCTAAAAAAAGCCATTACAGTTCTGGAACAACATCCTATGGACAGATGAGACAAAGATCAACTTGTACCAGAGTGATGGGAAAAGAAGAGTATGGAGAAGGAAAGGAACTGCTCATGATCCAAAACATACCACCTCATCAGTGAAGCATGGTGGTGGTAGTGTCATGGCGTGGGCATGTATGGCTGCCAATGGAACTGGTTCCCTTGTATTTATTGATGATGTGACTGCTGACAAAAGCAGCAGAATGAATTCTGAAGTGTTTCGGGCAATATTATATGCTCATATTCAGTCAAATGCTTCAGAACTCATTGGACGGCGCTTCACAGTGCAGATGGACGATGACCCGAAGCATACTGCAAAAGCAACCAAAGAGTTTTTTAAGGCTAAAAAGTGGAATGTTATGCAATGGCCAAGTCAATCCCCTGACCTGAATCCGATTGAGCATGCATTTCACTTGATGAAGACAAAACTGAAGGGAAAATGCCCCAAAAACAAGCAGGAACTGAAGACATTTGCAGTAGAGGCCTGGCAGAGCATCACCAGGGATGAAACCCAGCGTCTGGTGATGTCTATGCGTTCCAGACTTCAGGCTGTAATTGCCTGCAAAGGATTTGCAACAAAGTATTAAAAAGTGAATGTTAGATTTAGGATTGTTTAGTTTGTCCCATTACTTTTGGCCCCTTAAAAAGTGGGAGGCACATATAGAAACCGTTGTAATTCCTACACCGTTCACCTGATTTGGATGTAATTACCCTCAAATTAAATCTGAAAGTCTGCAGTTAAATCACATCTTGTTTGTTTCATTTCAAAGCCATTGTGGTGGTGAATAGAGGCCAAAATATGAAAATTCTGTCAATGTCCCAATATTTATGGACCTGACTGTATAATATATATATATATATATATATATATATATATATATATGTATATATATATATATGTGTATGTATGTATATAAAACAAACAATGGCAGTTATTTTTCTGTCAAAGCTCTTGATTCTGAGAGGGCAGTCGCCAGACCCTGCCCCTCAACAGACCCCGCACCTCAACAGACTCCACCCCCATTTTGGACTGCTTCCAGAAATTTCCCCGGCTGTTTTTTTGACCCAATCCGCCCCTACCCGGAGTGACGGATTGCCTGTCGCTAGCCGGGTCTCGCGCATGTGCACGACGGAGCCAGCTCCGTCGTGTGCATGCGCTGTGGGCCACCATCGACCCGGTTGTGAGCACTCAGCGCTTGTGACACAACATCTCTTTTCCTGTGTGGTACCAGTTTAAAATTGACATTTTAGTTAGTTGATAGAAAAAGAGAGTACACTCATATAATAACTGAGGGCCTGATTCAGCAAGGAATGCAAGTGTGCGCACAAACGCACTCGGCCGCTGTGAAAATATGCTAATCAATGCATACGCACGGCAACCGCAGCATAACATGCAGACACCCAGCAATACACACTTCCCTTTTACTCAAAGCCTGAGTAGTCCGCAAGACAGTGGAAACATCGGTAACATCGAGACCCATCGGACCATACGCACAATAGAGGTTGACCTGATCTCGTGCAGGATTTTGGCCACTTACTGCTTGCATTGAATCGTCTGGTTGCGTATGCCGCCGCACTGCCATAATTATGCATGCCCCTATAACGGCGTCCCAACGCACAGGCACCCCTGCGTTCGCCTGACCATGCCCCCTGTCACCACCCACAAACGGCACTCCCTGTAAATCAATATCGGAAGGCTCTGCGTACATACTGCGTGTAACCTGCGTACCCTTACCCGCTCGCACTGGCTAGTTCACGCACGTGCAGTGTGATGCATGTGCGGTGATGAGAACACATTGGCCGGGTGCGTGCGAATTCTCATCTGCGTTCTTCGCTGAATCAGCCCCTGAGTGCCTGAGTCCAGTGAGAAGCATTGCACATACTGGCTACGGCCCGCAGAGGGCGGAAGAGGTCTGTTAGTTGTAGCCGCCATTAAACAAAAGGATCCCGACCGATAGCGGATAGAGCTGTGATCCGGGCGCAGAGCTAGGACAGGCCGTAGTCTGAGCAAAGGAAAAGATCGGGAGAAAGATCGGGGCAGAGCACCGGGGAAGGACTGGTACAGGAACGCGGGATCAGGACAGGGATCAGGACACTGCTGGCAAAGGAGAACTGATCGTCTGTAGGCCGTGGCTGGGGGGCACGGAGCCTTGGCTGACCAGCAGGAGAGGCTGGGACTGGAAGCACCGAGTCTGGGTTGAAGATCAAGATAGACCGGGGCCAGAGTGGGATATGATGTTTCCTCAAAGCAGCAGCCGTCACTCGGTGAGAACAGGCCCAAGATACGTGTCCGTGTGTCCATACTAGCAGCGTGTCCATGTGCCTGTGTGCTTATATTAGCTCGAGTGTGTGTGTATGTAAGCCTGCGTGTATGTATATATATATATATATATGTGTGTGTGTGTGTGTGTGTATGTATATATAATAGATATATAGATATATATTTATATTTTAAAAAAAGGAAATAAAATTGGGGGGTTATATGTGTCATATGTAGGTATTAGCAGTATATGTTGGAGTGCAATTAACTGTATAGTTGCCTGAGTCTGTATATGTTGGCGTGCGCGTGTACGTGGACATGCGCACGCTAGCATACACAGCGTATGCTGTCGTGTGCGCATGTCCACGTAGCTGTGTATGTTGGTACATGTCTAGGGCTACACGTATGGGCGGGCGCCAGGCAGTGGGGCTGAATATATTTATTCATTTTGTGTAAATGAATATATTATATTAGTGTGTATATATAATATAGGGGCTGGTACAGAGTTATTACTACGTTGGTTTTAGCATATGCTATGTGATTTCACCCTGCAGACCCACATGCATTTACACACATCAAACCTTACAACTGGGGAGTACTGTTAATGCAGATTTATCTGTATCTCAAGATATTTCTGAATTTGCATATGTGCAGAAATACTGTTTTTCTTTGCTCTTTTTTTTTTTTTCTTAGTAATTTACACCAATTTTTTACCAACTCTGCTTCAGCCCCATAGTATGTATAATAAATATATATTTAATTCTGTGTGCGTATTTTTCAGCATTTAATGCATGTTACTTTTAATAATTTAATCAGGTTTTCCAAATTTTAATAAATGTAGCCCAACACAGGCTTATTTCTTGGAGACAGTAATTATTTGTAACAAAATCTGTCTGGTATGTTGCCCTTATGGTACCTACTGAGGTATACTTCTCTTTTTTGTATTGATCATATTGGGTTCGGTTATTTCCTTTCCTTGTCACAACAGAGCAATAATAGTGGTACACATATATGAAGGGAATTGTGCATTGTCTGAAATCTCATCTCTCATCCCTAGGGGTCCTCTCACCTGCCCCAGCAACTCAAGTTCACAACCTCCGATTCTTGTGATCGGATTAAAGATGAGTTCCAGTTGCTTCAGGCACAATATCACAGGTATGAGGAGCACATTCATAACCCGTAAGATATCCCTTGTTCCTTACACACTACTCTACCGTACAGCCTACTGAGCTGTTCCTCATATAGTCCGTCTCTGTATGGCATTCTGCCTGCACATCCACCAGACCCACAATGTTCTGTTAATCCTCCTGCATCCTGTTTGGCAGTCCTTTTTTATATTCATTGTCCTGAACTTTCCGCACAGAATTGTCACCTCAACTAAATCCTGGCTTACAGCCATGTTTCTGCTTCTGTGATAAACTATCCTATGGAACTGTAATTGCAGTTCCCTCTGATACTACTATATCGATCTTGCATACAGCGCTGTAAAGAAGATATTTTTGGGTACTCCTTCATTGATGTTTTAAATTGTTTCTGATATATTTTTGGCCTTTCATTGTCCCTTTTAATCAACATGTATCCTCGAGATCACATAATGCTATTTAGGCTATAATATTTCAGGTTTGCAACGCTATAGTTTATTGTGGTTCTGCACAGTAGATATTTCAGACTAGAATGACACAAGGATTTTTGGGGTAACTGAGCCCCAGCGCACACATCAGTGTTGGAAATGCTACAGGATTTAAAGTGCAAGTTGCTTTTTTTTTTTTTTTTAAACAAAATATATTTCTAGATCGACTAAACATATATTTTTAAGTTATTAAAAGTCTATTGCAGTTTTGTGTAGAATCGCATACCAGATAAACAGGGCTACTACTCCAACTGTAGGAAGTATATATAAGAATTTCAAAAGGGGGAAAAACATTTAGTTTTAGAATTAAATCTGAAGCCAGGAACAATAAGCTAGAGAGGGTGCTGCCCCTATAACGGCACTGGCTAGAGAGGGTGCTGCCCCTATAACGGCACTGGCTCTAGAGGGTGCTGCCCCTATAACGGCACTGGCTCTAGAGGGTGCTGCCCCTATAACGGCACTGGCTCTAGAGGGTGCTGCCCCTATAACGGCACTGGCTCTAGAGGGTGCTGCCCCTATAACGGCACTGGCTCTAGAGGGTGCTGCCCCTATAACGGCACTGGCTCTAGAGGGTGCTGCCCCTATAACGGCACTGGCTCTAGAGGGTGCTGCCCCTATAACGGCACTGGCTCTAGAGGGTGCTGCCCCTATAACGGCACTGGCTCTAGAGGGTGCTGCCCCTATGACGGCAGTCTGACATGCCAACTTACAGACCTCTTCTAGTACATTATTTATGTTTTTCAGTCTTAAGCTGGAATGTGACAAGTTGGCCAGTGAGAAATCGGAGATGCAGCGGCACTATGTCATGGTAAGTTCTTGGAAGGAATAGCAATGGGCAGCTCTGTTTGCATGACTAACACCTTCCCTTCCCAGTATGCAATGTGACCAAATTATTTCTGTACAGTATTCATTACTGTCTGAGACTGCAATAGAATAACTTGGATGTGCCCTGCTATATTAGGCTAATGAAAATAATATATAAAGGAAATATCATTGCAGCTATCTCTTTTGACTGGTTATTTAGCCTTTTAAGAGGTCTATCTAATGTACATTTTATGGCAAAACACTGAACGTTTCACCTAACAATAAAGCACATCTGAAAATGTGGTTGTCTCATGTCTGTATATCTGCTGCCAGCCAGCTATTGACATCGGGAGTAGCGATGATACCTCAACAGATTATAGTGGCAGGAGCTGTGACCAGGTCACACCCTAGGATTTCTTTATGGTGTTTTTTGGCAAGTAAAATAAGATCACGCCTATGTTTCTAGTATTTGGAGCTCATAGACTCCCCCAATGTATTTATACATTGAATGGAAAACCAGGTGTTCATAGGTAACACAAATGTGAGTACGGTGTCATTGGAAACGATGGCTTCTACTTGTTACATGTAGTGTTCTCATATAAAATATGTGATCTAAATACCTGTCACTTCAGCAGTTCCCTGTTTTAACTGTGGCTTAGGACAAATTGGGCTGCACAGTGCCCTGTGCCTATGGTTGTTAATGTGTTTCAGACGCCATTTGCGTCTACCTTTGTGCCTAATTAAGAAGCCAGAGTCTCACTCAAGGGTCTTTCCTAGTGCCAGGAGTTTTGTCATCAATTTAGGAGACCTCCCTTATTTTATCCCTTTGGAGAAGCTCTTTACTCCCTCAGTTCAGGGCAATTAGGTTTTTAATTCTGTCTCCCAAGATGTGGCTGCAGATGGTTAAGCAGCCAGCAATGCTCCTACTCCACATTAACCCCTGAGGGCAATTACACAAACCTTCCTGTTTGTATATCGGCTAATGATCCTTCCCTCCTAAAATGCATCTCAAAGGACCGCAGCGCCTGGAAGTATAAACAAACAGAGCTTGTGTATAAGCCTTCTCTTATTTCTGGTTACCTTTTCCCATTTAAATTGGCCTGTTATGTCACAAAGTGAAAAATGTGTGTGGTATGCTGGGATGGAAGGGGTTATGGAGGACCGCTAAATCCTTTCCAAGATTTGGAAGCAGGAAAAACTGGAGTTTGAGTAGTGCAGAGTTGCCTGCCAAAAAATAAATCCACCTCCCTTCTGACCCCCCTCCACCCCCACCCCCCTCTTCTCTCCCCCTCTCAGCAGGTCTTCTGGCTTATCCCTCTGTTGTGGGGTTATGCCATTCATTCACTCTTCCAGACAGCTGCTTGTTACAGGATGAGGAGGGGAGAGGGTTAGGGCAGAGTGTAAATCTGCCTAAAAATCTTTCTGGGACTTGTAAGACAAAGAGGTCAGACACTTGGGAGGAGGTGAGGGGGCAGCTTCCCAGACAGAGGAGAAAATGGATTTGTTATTTAACTGTTTCAGGCCCACAAGTTGCATATGAACATAGTTAATTAAAAATCACAGTATTTCATTTTAACGTGAACCGAGCTTCAAGATTTAAGAGAAAAAAAAAAAAAGTTTACATATAAAGTTATTTACATTGTTCAGTCTTGCCTTCATTCTCTGTGGCTTTGTTTAAAAGAAAATTGTAGCTCTCCACGCCCAATTAATGACCCTATAAACTACTATTATAGGATAAGCGTTTCAACTAAGACAGCTTTGTATGTCAGTTATGCTTGATATGACCTACAGCTGTGTCCTCATACTCTGTCTTGTACCGTATGGTGTGACTCACTGTTAGCGATTCCCGTGCTGTGTACTTTTTTCTCAATTTTGCATCTTGCTTTGCTTATAATGTACTAGGTACACATTTTTCCTCATACACCAATACACGCGCAATATGCCTGGCATGACTGAGCTGCTCCTAGAGGTGTAGCATACCGTCTTTTGTGTCTTATCCGCATCGCAGACACTGCAAAACACCACTCACTGTACTAGAGTCACTTGGCTGTGACTTTATCTGTTTTATTTTAAAACTTTATAGTCTTTAACATGTGCAAAGTCGCAGATGAAGCACAACGGAATGTGCCATGAGATAAGGCCGCGGCCGCTGCTTCATAGAACTTCGTACACAGTTTCAGACTAATTCGCACGCAGATGCACAAATGTCACACAACATATTGATCAGTGCAATCTAGCAGAGTAGTTTTGTCTCTTCCAGCTATTTTATTTTATGTGAATAAGTCACACATTTTAAGCAAGAAATTTGCTTGATGCGGCTGAGTTGCCCGGATCCTGGAGAGGGGTTGTTTGGCGAGACTGAAGCCACAATGTATGACGACACATCTGTAGTCAGGGTTAGTGTTTTTGTAGCAAATGAATTGGTATAAAGTCGCAGATAATGTATAACGATACATGGCGCTGATCACTCATATAGGACCTGTCTTTTGCCTTCTTACCCCAGATTGTGTACTTTTTCTTCAGTTTTGTATTTTGGTTCACTTATAGTGTACTTGGTACTTGGGATCAGTGTTTTGGTGCGGCTTAGTCCATGGTGCGCTAAATGGGGCTACTTGGCACGATTTGAGGATAGGTGTATGTTGGACACATCTGTAACTTTACAATGAATGTCCCTTTAGATTAATCCATGAGTCTGCCGCTGCCCAGAGCATTCTTGTTGTGGATTAAAATGTACAACCTTCTTAAACAGTTGCTGCATTTTCTAAAGAGTGTAACCCACCATGTGTTTAACAGATTAAATTACTATAAGCACAACAGTTATTTATTGAAACAAGCTGAACAGTAAAAGATTCAAAAATGACACATCTGCATAAAGTACTGTACAATTTTGTTATATTAACTAAAACATCCATAATTAAAACTTTAGGGGGTAATTCAAATAGCCACAGGGAAACATCAGCAACTGCACCACATCGCCCTGGACTGCAGATTTTTGTACTCTGCCCTATGGGTGTGAGTCCAGAGTTACCTTGCTGCACTAAAACTGGGTACACACTGATGGATATATCGCCCATTCGTTTGAATGGGCGATATACAGTATATATAGTATAGTGCATCGCCGGGTTTGTACAGCGGATATGTCTGTGAACAACGTAGTTCTCAGACATATCCAATCTGCTGTGCAGCACAGCAGATGACTGATACATTGGTCACCTGCTGGTGTGTATGGACGACCCCCGTACACATGCTGCGACCCGGCGGTGAGTGACATCTCAACTGGGCGGCGATGAATTGGTAAGGGTAAGTGTGTATACACTTACCAATCGTCAGATAGGTCGGCCGTTCATCAACCTAGCGTGTACCCAGCTTTACTCTTGAGCGTGAGTCGATCCCCCACCCCCCAATTGAATTTTCCGTAGGTTTGTGTGTGGCTCTGAAATAATTTGACTTCATTAATAATGTATTTCCTTTTTCTTTATCGGTGTCTCCAGATCATGGGAGCAGTTCAATTAGCGATGATGTTGTGTTCTGCACATTCCTAATACTTCCAGTATGCTAACTTTGCACATTTTCCTATGCATCTCTATGGGGTGTGATCGGAATATGTGCGATGTTTGTGCCTGTAAGCTTCCAGTGTTTCAACCATTTCTCCGTCAACTTGCGGCCTTTGCCACTAATTGAAATGTCACTAATTGAAATGCCCCCAAAGTGTGTTGTACAATAATATAATGAACAGGATGTTTGATATATGTACAGACTAATATTATTAGTAATGAATATTCTGTTTTCCTTCCAAACCCACAGGTTGTGTACCATTAGTATATATTTGTCTCTTATGTATGTGTATATATTTATATTTGATTTTAACCTAAATGCTTTGTCCACTCAGTATTATGAGATGTCCTATGGACTGAACATTGAAATGCACAAACAGGTGAGCACTTTTTGTTTGCACCTCATGCAGTTCTATAGTTGACATTTTATTTACTTTTACTTAATTGTTTCTCAAAAAGGGTCATTCCACACCAAATCAACACAGGGTTTCCACCTGACCATTTCAGATTTTAATAAAATTTGGTATATTAATTGATGCCTTGGGTGTGAAGATAAATTCAAAATCTTTGGCTGATATGTACACTGGTTTTGCAGTTACATACCTTTTAAAGCTACATTTTTTTAATGAAAAATAAGCTATTAACAGTTTTTTAAATTGCATTTGCAGCTCACCTAAGTGGGCTAAAGAGTTTGTCAGAATCTAATTTTAAACCTCTTTTTATAGGCTTTCATATGATATATAACACAAGTATGTTTCAATAAAAAAGTTCACATTTTTCAAATCAAACCTTTTTATTTTTCACTTTGGACTGTTAGTTCTCATTTACATTATTTTAACAATCTAGGCGCCTGTTCTTTACATTTCATTAATTTCCTTAAATTTCCTTAAATGTATCAAATCAAATACATTTGATGTATATTATGTACAATGACACAATATGTTAATACCAAAATATTTGAAGCTTTTATGTTTTTATGTGTTTCAAATATTTTAAAAACCCTAAACAAATTCAGCAACTTTTTCATTAGACATTTTTTTTTCCATTTTGCGTCAGGTGGGAAGCAGTTTTGCGTTACGTTTTTCTTGTCTCTAACTTACAATATCCATTAAGTTTACCTGTTAAGATTATTAAGATACTTTAATTTCCCCTGTGTTGTTTAAAAATGGCAAACTTTAGTTTACAAAAGTTGGGTGCACACATACTAAAGATGTTCTGTCCTACATTCTAAAGTTGTGTGTGTATATATGTGTGTATATATATATATATATATATATATCTCTATCTCTTCTCATACTGATTCTCATGTCAGGAAATAAAGAAAATATTTAAAACAAAGAAAACGAAGCCTAAATATCCACAGTAGGGTTCAATATTCTGAAAAGTTCTTTAGTCATACACTACGTATTATTCAATGGTATAATCTAAACTTTTCACTCTCTACCAGGCTGAAATAGTGAAGAGGTTGAATGGAATCTGTGCACAGGTGTTGCCTTATCTCTCTCAGGAGGTATGTTATCCATACTAGTGAGGGGCAGATCTGCTAAGCATAAAATATAACACGTTATAAAAACAAGAAATTGTGGTATGTTTATTGTTTGTAGCGTACCTCTAACTGGCTCACACTATTTCTCACTCACAAACTTTTGTCTTGTTATGTGTCGAAGTAGTTATATAGCTTCATTGAAGCGGTAGAAAACATTATTTCCTTAGATATCATTATGCAGGTAGATGATAGACCCATAAATCATGGCAAAGTTCTTACAATGATATTACTACTGTTACATTTAGCCCACATATGTTAATCCCCAAATCTCTCCTTGTAGCACCAGCAACAGGTCCTGGGAGCCATCGAGCGAGCAAAGCAAGTGACTGCTCCGGAGCTGAATTCCATTATCCGTGTACGTGACAATTCTGTTGGGGTTGTTAGAAGAAATTGGTAGATGGGTCTCTATGCTTGACCCATTTTAAGGTGTGTTTGACTAGGGTCAGAGCACCTTTTGTTATCGGTCTTCAAAGTGTGGACATATGGCAGAGATAAAGTGGGCAAGGATATAACGACCTGTAGACAATCAGAAACACATAGGGCCAGATTCAATTAGCCTCACGGCAGTAGAGAACATGTTAGCCCCTAACTCCGGGTACTTATATATGAGTTAAGCACATGGAAAAGAGCTTGTAATTGAATAGCTCCGGGCATAAAAGTCTGAGGCTACAACCCTTTTCCTCATGCCTAATTGAATCCGGCCCATAGACAGTCAGGAAAGAAGTATACAAGTTTGTAAGCAAGCCACAGTTAGAGATTTAAGCTGGGTACACAATTAGCAATGTGTAACAAGCCCGACATTGCCGGCGATGGGACCTGACGGGGAAGCCGGCATCGGCAAGTGCATACACACTTGCCGATGCGGGGAGCGACAGCGGGTGCCAAGCTGCATTCGGCAGCATGGCCTTTGCTAACGACATCCCCTGTCGGCCCTGCATTTAGGGCTGACGGAGGATGTCGCTGACGACACGGTGGAGCAGGCATCATCAGCGACATATCAGGTACACGCTAGACGATGTGCCCGATATGTCGCTCCGGTCCGTCGGATCGTTCGACATATTATCTAGTGTGTACCCAGCATATTAGGTAGTAGAAGGAGCAGGGTCCCCCAACAGCAAGGATCAGTGACTTATTGCTCCTTTCAAGATAATATGGGCAGATTATAGTGTCAAACCCATCCCTGTTAGAGAACCAGTCCATGCATCCAGTGTATTCCTTTCTGTTGCTGTGCTGATGTCATGTAATTCTCTTCTAGTCATAGTTATGAGTGTGAGGTGCATTCAAGCCTTAAATTTGCAGATTAAGATTGCCTAACATGTACCCTCATTCTTTAGTTCAAACTGATGTTTTTTTCTAGAATTTGAAAGTAGTGTCTCTTTCTAGTAACTAAATTTCTAGTCAATATCTGTGACTGCGATTATCTCTTAAACACTGGAATATATTTGAATGTGTTGGAGAATAAACACAAACTGCTTTAAACTGCAGGGTGTGGCTGTTAATCCGTAGAGCTCAAGCTGAACCAATAATTAAATGGAGGCTGGGTAACTGTATTGTATGATTATCAATGCCACATACCTGTCCCTCGACCTAAAGCAGCAGACCCGTTTTATGCCAACTTAATAAGTATGGAATGGTACATAAATTGGCAGGAGTCATTCTGCTGACTGTTTTACTCCTTTTTTAATATTGTACATGTTTTCCTGTTTCTGGCAGTGATGACTGACATGTTTTCTTAATTCATTTCCCTTTCTCTACAGCAGCAGCTTCAAGTGCACCAGCTGTCCCAGCTTCAAGCTCTCGCCCTCCCTCTCACCCCTCTACCTGTGGGACTGCAGGCACCTTCTATGCCCGTCAGTGCCAGCAGTGGCCTGCTTTCCCTGTCTGCACTGGGTTCTCAAGGACACCTTCCCAAGGAAGACAAGAATGGTCATGATGGGGATCCACGGCCTGATGATGAGGGTGACAAGTCAGATTAAGCATGGAAGAAAATTAGATGGATAAAGGTGCAGCGCAGTAGTAACTCTAGCACTACCAGGTGGAGTTACATTGTAGAGCATTATCCCATCATGCACTGGAACAGCTCCTTGTGTCCAAGGGTTTATGAAAGCAGAAGACTGGCAAGAGGGTTAATGCATACATTTTTGGACTGTATATGTACGTATCCATATATGGAATGTACAGCGAACTGTATTGTAAATTGGCTGATCATACTTTTGCTGAAAGCACAACTCCCCCCCCCCCCCCCCATGATTTTATACAGCATTCACCTTCCCATCATAATGCATTAGTGTAGTGCCTATGGTAACACTGATTACGGGCCTCAAAGAGCTGTTTGGGGCTCACTTACAGAGCTTGGCTAGCCCAAATCTACCACTGTGCTACTGCCTGTCTTTATCTCCACCTCACGCCTATCAGATGGCAACAAGAGGCCATTCCACATAAGTGTGGAGACCATTTTAAAGTACATTCATCACCTACACTGTAGCGGTGGCCATTTTGTGTTTTTTGAAAATGCAGCCTATCCTATCAATTCCTTGCACCTCATTGAAATAACATGTTCCTGTTCAATTGCAAGGCTGTATTCCCAAAAATATTTACTCAACACAGAAATTGCCTGCCTCTATTATGTGTAGGTGATGGAGACACTGTACAGTATTCCTACTTATTTTCCAAACAGGCCTATTAGGAATATTAACAGTAAGGCTAATTTTATGTCCTTAATACACTTTACCAGATGCAAGCTATGCTTCCCGATTGATTCCTCCTGCAGACAGATCTGTACTTGTTCAGGGCGCTTTTTTTTTATTATGTTTTATTGCATCAGCGTTACCCTGTTCTATCCATTTCACTTTATCTAAAGAAATACTTGTTTGGAGAAAGCTTTTTCAGGTAATCCTCCACCTTTTAATTGCATTGTTGTGTAACTTTCATCCCTAGTGTTACTGAGATAAGCTATTTGCCAATTGCTGATCTAAGTTTTGTTGCAAAAGACATTCTTATTTCCATTTAAAAGAAAAAATCAAAACGCAGCAACCAATCGGCAATCGGCTTTCATTGATCTGGTGATAGACAATGAATAGAAGTATGTGACTTGTTGCCATGGGTAACTGCACTTCTGTATTTGCCCACTTAATCTCCCAATGTGAATTGGAATCTGCATTCAATTAAAAATGAACATAGGCATCAATTAGCCTGCTATAAGAATATTGTTGTTGATGGGTTCAGTAACATCATCCGCTATACTGCACTCTATAGTTATGAGGGTATAGTTTCCAATAAATGGTAGCATTTTGTCACTAGAGTGAAACTTCCAGTTCACCCTCATTTGGAACATAAACTGTCAGTTCTGTATTCTGCCAACCTCTGACCCCTGTGTTCTGGAAAGAGTTACAAGCTCTCAGTCTCTGCAAAACAGCGCTGCATCTTAATCCAGATATTGGAAGGAGGGGGAGTATAACTAAATATATATAATTTTAACCCTCTGTCTGCCAAGCCATTACATGGCACTGTAAGAGGTTAAAAGAAATTCAAAAGAGAACACCCCTCCATATATTTGTAAGGTAGCGTATACCCAGACCAGGTGTGTGCTTTGTACATAGTCCTGTAGAAAGAAATGCTCAAACGCCTCCTTATCTTTTTTTTTTTTTTTTCTTTTCATTCCTTTTTTTTTTTTTTGTGTCTGATCACTGACCATGTTGATATTCTGTGTGGAGGGTGTAACTGTGCCTTTTACAATAAATTGTTTCAATGCCTGCTCAAAATGTATGGTTCTCATTGTCTGATGGTGTAGAGGAGTCAGGGTAACATACTTACAAAGCAGTGGCCTGTGTCCCTGCCATAATGTTGATGTACAATAGGATTTTAGACTACTCCCGCCAGCAGTTTGCAAGTAATTTGAAAAACTTCATTAGTTAAACATTTCAGAACAGAGGCATAACCCTTCCTCTTGCCAGTGTGATGTTGGGTGTATCAAGCAGTCCTAGAGGTACCTGGCTCTTCATGTAAGTGCACAATGTTGTCAGTTATGATATCAACATTGTTAAAATGTTGACATTGTCAGGATGTCGACGGGGGGGGGGTGCTAAGGTTAGGCAGTAGAGGGAAGGTTCTGGGTAGGGGTTAGGGATGGGGAAATACAGGAACATTGGACGATCACAGCTTTGACCTGGAAGTCAGTCCCATGACCGCCGGGACCCGGAAGCCACGCTGTATTAGCTACAGCCATCAGGAGCAGGAAAGTCCCCGCTGGGTCACCAGGGACGATATGTTGACTTTCTAACATGTCGACATTCATCAAAGACGGTGGGAATTAAGCAGCTTTAGCCGCTGTAAAATTGGCCCTAGACTCCAATGAAGTAGTGTTCTTATGGGCAAATGTATTGTAAAAATGGTAGATGATGTGTTTGGAACACCTGAAATAGGAGGGACCGCTTTTAAAGCATCATCTTTTCTATGTTATATTATAAACCTAAATCGTACGTATGATAAGGGCCAAGAGGTTCTGTTGTTCAGACCAAACACCAAAATGGGGGAAAATGTGAACTAAGTGTGACCGTGGAATGATTGTCTGCGCCAGATGGGGTGGTTTGAGTATATCTGCAACTGCTAATCTAGGATTTTAATGCACAACAGTCTCTAAAGTTCACAGAATTGTGCACAAAACAAAAAAGATCCAGTGAGTGGCAGTTCTGTGGGTATAAATGCAGTATTTATGATAAGTTCAGAGGAGAATGGTCGGTCTGGTACAAGTAGACATGAACTCAAATAACCATGCTTTACAACAGTGGTATGCAGAAGAGCATCTCTGAATGTACAGCATCTTAAAACTTGTTGTCAATGGACTACATCAGCAAAGACCACACTGGTTTCCACTCTTGTCAGCTAAGAACAGGAACCTGAGGTTACAATGGGAATAAGCTTACCAAACCTGGACAGAGGAAGACTAGAAAAATGTCGCCTGGTCTGACGAATCTTAATTTCTATTGTGACATGCAGATGGTAGGATCAGAATTTGTGAAACAACATGGATCCATCCTACCTTGGGCCAATGATTCTCACTGTTGGTGGTGGAGGTGTAATAACGAGGTGAATGTTTTCTTAGCACACATTAGATACCATAATAATTGGGCACTATTTAAATAGCAAAACCTATTGATTATTGTTGCTGACAATGAGCTTCATTTTATTCCTAGTCTACCCACCAATGGCTACTTCAAGAAGGATACTGCACCATGGCCGTGGACCTGATTCAGAGATGGATGCAATAGCTGCGCCTTTGTAAATATGTAAAAGCCACAGGCAGAGTCTTAAGCAAAAAAGACGCCCACTGCCAGCACTGATCCACTGCTGCGTCTGAAGATACACCCATCGGATAAAATGTTTGACCATCGGATATCTGAGTAACCCCCAGCTTACTCAGGATGCTGGGAAAATCACGCTGCTGGGGCAAGTGAAGCTGCGTTCAAGGATGCAGCAACTGGCTTCGGCGTGCCCAGAAAACTGGGTTGACATGCCCTGTTTTCTCATATGCTCCATGTCACCATCCCAAAACGCCAGCAGCATGTCAGTCAAGCTGCAGCATTTGGGGCACTCAAGTAACATCGCAGTCCCAGATCTGCACATGTGCAGTGAGGCTTCTGCGTATGGCCAGATATAAAAACACTGGAGATGTGCTTATACATCGGGTTTAAGTACATATCTGATTTATGTCACAAGGCTCGTCATCTCAAGCTAGTTACAAGATCATGACGACAGAGTTCAGTGTACTCCAATGGCCTCCACAGTCGCCAGATCTCCATACAATACAGCACCTCTGGGATGTGGTGTAACAGAAGACAAGCAGCATGAATGGGCTGCCCACACATCTGCAGCAAATGTGTGATGCTCTCATGACCACATGGACCAGAATTTCTGAGGAATGTTCCTAGCACCATGTGAAATTCATGCTACATATATGATTCAGGCTGTTACAGGTGCAAAGACTGTCACACACACACACACGCACGCACATGCACACTACTAGAAAGGTGTAACTAATAAAGTGGCCACTGCGTGCAAGACCAGTTTAAAGCACATTAAACCCATTCCAAGAGCAATGTGCTTCTTAAATATGATTTATAATAGCTGCTGACAGTCCCTTTCATAATGGTTATGAAGGTTCCCCAGTTACCCTTAGTAATATAGGGTCACCTGATGACTGACAGAACATAAACCTAGCTTGGTCATACTGAGAGTTTGCTCTTCTCATGTACTTATCATAAGGGCGGGTAAGCTTTGTAATTGTTGCCAGCTCATTGCCCAAAGTCTTCCCACATCTATTCCTCCCTATTTTTCATCTCAGGTTCACAGCTTTCTTGGAGGGTGGAATTTAGATCCTGCCCAACTCTCAGCCTTGGCTGGCAGAGTAGGGCCATTAAACCATAAAACTGTGCCAAGGAATCCTCAGAGGGCTGGCATTGCCTTCCCAATCTGCCTGATTAAGCTTTCACAGGAAGAGACCCATAGCTTAACCCTCACAGCCTCTTCTGCAGATGTGATAAATACAACTGAGGACTTTAGCTCTGATATGTTGTACCTCTGGCAAATGCGAACACAATGTTTTAAAAGATGCAGTGATGTAACAGCACACACATGTATGTAGCAATCTGGATACCGAAACATGCAAAGATATATGCAATTGAAAATAAACATGTCAGTGATTTTTTTTTTGTTTACCATGCAAAGGCACTAGGCCATAGTGTTTTATAGAGGTTTGGAACTCAGAAGAGACTTGAGAAATCTTGTTGTAGATAAAGAGTATTAACTCTGTCCCTCAAGTATCCCACAACAGCATAGCTTTTATTGGTTCTTGCTGCTGTAACGTTCTCTGACATAAGAATGGGACAGTTCAGTGCACAGGGTCACTTTCTTTATATTATTACATGCACATGCTGTCAAAATATTAATGCTGGTTCCAGTGGGGGTGGGATAGCAGGGAGTGAATAATGCTGAAAGACAGTTTGTACATATTCTGCAACCAAGAAAAATGAACAATATCAGTGATTGGTTTTTCTCACATGTTGCTTTTCTCCAGGGTTTTGTTTTCTTTGATTTTTTTGTTGTAGATTGTTACTGTACATTAATTTTAGACCTATTTTTGCTTGCACTCAACTTATGTTAACCTTTCCACTGGCCAATAATAATCAGAATTTGCTTCTTTAGCATTCTAGGAAGCCTTGTAAACTGGAAGGCATCTGACTCGCTTGTAAGCTTGTTGACACCCGACTGCTAATTATACACATGGGGATAGCAATCTTGAAATCACTGTCCCCATGTGTCATAATGATGCCCTCAGTGACGTGATACCAAGTGCATGAAAGTGATAATATGGTTCTCATCTGCCACAATACCCCTTGCATCAGAGCATGTGTTTACATCCTACACATTGCCCTTTAACAGTTTACAACTAAAAAAAAAATATGTAAAGCACAAGCGAAGAGAAAACCCATGCAGATTTAAACAGGTGTTACATATACCAATAAGGGGTATATTTTCCAAGTTGGATTCATTTTCTGAATGTAGCTAAGGGAAGGGTCACTAGAACGGCAATAAATGAAAAGAAGCTCTCTGTAATACCTATAAATTAAAAATGCAGTATATATCAGAGGTAGCAGTTTCTGTTGATTAAGCAGCTGTTTCTATGTATGCATTGGCAATATCCAGGTGTTCAGTGAGCTCCTATGAAGTATAATTAGTGTGGTTGGGTAATTACTGCATATCTGTCATGGCTGGCCTGGTTGCATTTTCCATCAGTCCCAACTAACATATGAGATATCCTGGTGAGATGTTACTCTGGATTGGCGATTGATTTAGATGCATAGAAGCTGTAATATACTTCTAATAAGGGCACATATACTTAACAAACTGACTGAGAGAATAGCAGTGTGTATGGACACCATGGACATGATTTAGTAAGTGGCGGGTTTGCAGCAGTTTAGAAATTTATGAAACCCACTGCGGATTGATGATGGGTTCAAAGTCAAAAACAAAATTTGTTTTGACCCTCTAAACTGATCCTGATGTCAGTGCCCATCAGTCTCTTAACCCAAAATCTCACTGTGGGGAATAGCACTAATGCAATTGGCACTGAGTTGGTTCCCCCTGGTCAGGAGTGTTTTTGCAGTGAGTTTCAAACCTACCCATTGGTAAATCTTCTGGTTTCTATACTTTTAATGGGGAAAAAAATCATGGAGCTTCCTGTTCTAAAGCATGTTTTTCTCTGTATTTTGCCGTTCTTGAGCTTAGTAAATCAGCAGAATGCAAAATTGTTTTGAAAACACTGCAATCCTGTAAATTTACCCTATACGGCTACTTGGACTTGCATCCATCAATAACAATGCTATCTGTATTTCTAACATAATTCTGTCTGGACCTTAGTTTGCAGAGACCGGAAGTAGACTATTCCATCCCTCCCGATAGTCCTGATATGTGGACCCCTCCTAAAGAGATGATGCTTAAAGTAAAGCTGATATTGCTTCATGAGAATAACGGGAAAATTTAATAAGAATCGAGTCTGAACGAGTATTTTTGTTCAATTCGATTTACATCGACAAAACTCGGGTGATTTGATGCTTCTGTAACTCACAAATTTACTAAGAAGTGAGTTTAGTTGTGACCAAGTTGGCCAATGGTGAAGCAGATCGAGAGAGCTCCCCCGAGTAGCAAGTTTAGAGATTACTCACCCGAGATTGCAGTGTCTTCTCTCTGCCAAACTCTCCCGAACAAGCAGCCTGCACATATCAGTGTGTAAGCTGCTTGTGTGTTGTACCTGTAAAAAAATTTGCATATTTAGAAAAAAAATAATGTAGTTTCCCTCCCAAAAAGCATAACCAGCCCCGGGCTGCTCAGCCAGTCCTGCTTCCTAAAAATAAACTGGAAAAAAACGAGTAGGGTTACCCTGTATTTTAGGAACCAGCACTGGGCTGCTGAGCCTGTCCTGGTTTTAAAAATAGGGGGGGGAATTACATAGGAGTCCCCCTATATTTAAAACCAGCACTGGACTCAAATCCGACCGGGTGTAATGCCACAGCCAGTGGACTGTATCACCGGGTCACCCCAGCCAAAGCATAATCACCCCAAGCCAGGGATCTCAGGAGAGGTGGGGACCTCCCCAATAAAAGTGTCCCCCCTCCTTCTCCCGAGCACCCCAGGCTTCGTTCCGTTTGCACTTGTGGAACTACAAGTACTAGCAGGCGGCTGGCAACCGTACTCCCACTGTAACAAAAAAAAAAAAAAACTGTACACATACCGTAAAAAATATAACTTATTACATACACCCACCACATTCACACATACCTGCTGCCAGGTGATCGTCCCACTTCTCCAGTAGAATTCCAATGAGTTTCTGTGATCAAAGAACCTATACTCGCCTCCGCTGGTCATCATAGCCTCCCAGGTAAGTCCCGAGCACAGCAGACTGTAGCCGTCTATGTGTTGTCATATAGACGACTACCCGGCTTCTGATGGGACACCCAATGAGTAAAATGTCAGAAGCCGGACCCTCCAGCCAAACAGCGGCTGCTAATTGCAGAGCGGCCGCTGATTGGCTGGCGGGTAAATTTGCGAGTGGAAAAAAAAATGTCTAAACTCTCCAGAGAATGTTAACTCGAATCTTAATAAATTTAACCCTAAGAGTTTGGCTGGTAAATCATGGGAGGGGCTTATTTTAGCCACATTTGGATATTTAAAATGTTGAGAGGTATGTAATTCTACCAATGGTGACAAATTTCTTGCAACTGTCAATTACTGCAAGCATAGACAAATGCAAGTGCACACTCTAACCATGCTGAACCTAATAATATAACTGCTAAATAGCATCAGAGGTTCTTTGCATAATTTGTACTGTGTGTATGTATGTACACTGGAAGGACGAGACTCCTCCCATCTTGATTAGCACCCCTCCCACCTGTTCCTGGGTGTTTTTAATTAGCAAGGAGTCCTTGCACTCCAAGACTGCACATCTAATGAGGCACACTGTGGGTAAGACCTATTATATATATGCTGTGTCAGTTTTGGGACTGGTATTGGGGTGCGGGGCTCTCTGGGCTGGTGTGGCTGGACTGCTTCATGGCATCATAATGTATACTTTTTCACTTCTTTAGTTTGTTTTTTATATATATGTAGAACTTTAAACACTTTTTATTTTAACCTCCTACTTATGTAGGACTTAACACATAGGCTTTCTTTATTATTCTTTAACCCTCACTTTAAATCTCACACTAGTGTGATGCCATCGGGAGGTTCTGCTGGGTTGGCCTGGGGGGTCCCGTGCCCTATATTTGTTCCATGGGAGTGTTAGGGACCTGCCTGATAGAGGTCACCTGGACGAGGTGGGCAGGCCCATAATTATGGACATTATTATGCAATGAATCTCTTTGATGCTATTTAGCAGTTATATTATTAGGTTCAGCGTGGTTAGAGTGTGCACTTACATTTGTCTCTTTATGCTTCCAGCACTACAAGTCTCAGCAGGTAGCACCTCACATGGGGGTAGATGTATGAAGCCCAGAAACGGTATCAGCGCAAGTTATGTGCTCAGTGGAGCCGGCCGGGACAGAGACACAGCGCATCAGCACTAGGCTGATGCGCTGCTGTCTCTAGCGAGTAGCGCCGGAGGGGGGAGTTAACGTTCCCCCTCTCCGGCCGATGAGATGTTTATACATCTCATCGGTAGTGCTTCCTGCTTCGCCTCGGTAAAGAAGGGAAGCGTTATAGCGGCACGTTAAGTGCCGCTATAATACATCTACCCCATTGTGCTTAGGGTGTGCAATCTAGGGCCCCTCCCCCTATGTAACAGTCATTTACTGTCAGATTCATGAGAATAAAAAAATAATACACGAGTGGTGTATATTTTTATATGAACAGCTATGAAGGAAACCCCTATCTTTGTCAACCTGTAAAATAACTAGTGTCATCAAAGATAATGGGCCAAATGTAATAGGGTGAGAGTTTAGAAAAGTGAGAGTTTCTGACACTTTTTAAACTTTCCCAATGTAATAGAGTCCAAAAACAAAGTAACAGAGTGAACTTGCATGTTTTTTTAGATTTAAAAAAACTCTCAAGATTTAAAATCTCATTCAGATGTTTTCCCATTTTGAAGATAAAACTCAACCAATGTGAGAGTTTACTGCTAAACTCTCACATTTTCTGAACTCTCACCCTATTACATTTGGCCCAATATCTCTCAATATTATGTCCATCTTACATTTCTCATCCATACTAGAAAGTGATAACAATAACATATATCATATTTGGTCAGGGTCGAACTGACCCACAAGTGTACAGGGGAAATTCCCAGTCAGTCCCACCCCATCCTATAGGGGTCAGTAACTGGGTGGAGCTGAATTATGGCTGAAGTTGGGTGCTTGGTTCCTATGGAAACTACACCAAGATTAGCTCTACTTCCAATCAAAAGAGTCCCTGACATAACCCTGTCCCCTTCTTTATAAAAGGGCCCTGTTCTTTGCATGTCCTCCCTAATGGTTGGCCAAGGCCCTCTTGGGAGGCTGGATCCCCCCCACACCTGGTGGCTGGCCACACCCCATAAGTTGGGCCCCTAAATATGCATTCTCTGGTGGGCCCTTCATTCATGCTCCAGTCCAACACTACATGGTTATGCAATTCCTTCAAAACTCTTAAAACCCTTATTTCACAGTAGTTGGGAGAATATTTCTGAAATAAACACACAAAATATAAGTGAAGAGCACTGTAGCTTCTCATGATAGAAATCTAAAAAAAAAGCAGGCAGACCCATATGTTATATTTAACCAAAAATATTTTCACAGCAATTTGACGTTAGGCGTAAACAAGGGTAAACAGTGACGAACAAAGTGCAATCTGGGAAGGACTCGGGCAACACTATAGCCTGCCGCCTTCTCACCATCAGGAGCCATATTGCCTGCACTCCCTGTACCCAGTGTATATACATAGGGGCAGATGCTGAGGTGGGCATATGCCTGTTTACTAAGAGCAAAATAACCAAATTTGTACTGTACATGCCCACAAATTGAAGCATATGCATCCATCCTTATACAGATCTGTCATTTTCACCTCATAATGCTTAGATAAGTGGAACATACTTGCCGACTTTAGATAATTCCTCTCGGAGAGGAGGCAAGTATGAGGTGGAATCGGGGAGAAGGGGTGAGCAAATGCAAACTGAGAAAAGAAAGGGCGTGTTCACATTAGCGACTAAGGCTGGGGACACATCAGAACAAAGTGCAAAAGGCGCAATGGTCGTTCCAATTTTCCTTTATCCTAGAACACACAATATAGAACATACACACTATGCAATCTACCAAACGACAGCACGATATATAATATCAGAGCATTGTATCCAAATCATCTTTTCTCGTATACACACTATGCAATCATCGTGTAGCTCACTGGCAGTTCAGGTGATGTCTTCAGAGGAAAGATTGGACCAATATATCTTGTGGGCTTCCAGTTGGGTGTACAGTACACACTGCACGAATTGCTCAACATCGTTAAAGATATCTTCTCATCTGACATGCAGCACAGCAGATGAGAAGATGCAATGAACGACACGTTGAACGCATTATTGTGCGACACATTGGGCGTTATGACTGTCCAATTCACATCAAAATGACAATTGTCCAATATATCGTATAATTTGTACCCGGTCTTAGGGTGGGTACACACATGAACGACTTGTGATTTGACCGTTATTACATCCATTTTCTCTTGAGGACGTTGTGATGCGATATTGGACAGTGTGTACGCTCAATATCTTATGTTCTATAAGATATTGAGCATACACACTGTCCAATATCACATACGACCGAACAATATATTGTATGGTTTGATCGTATACAATTAATCATTGCTCCCGTACACACTACAACGATGACCCTCATTCTAAGTAAAAAAACACAAATTATTTTGACCCTCTAAACTGAGCATGATGTCAGTACCCATCGGTTTCTAAACCCCAATCTCACGGTGTGGAATAGCACTAATGTAATTGGCACTGAGCTGGTTCCTCCTGGTCAGGAGTGTTTTTGCAGTGAGTTTCAAACCTAGTTCTTGGTAAATCTTCTGGTTTCTATATTTTTAATGGGGAGAAATCATGGAGCTTTCTGTTCTGCTCCCGTACACACTACAATGATCACTGGCAACATATGACGTCAAAATTGGGCAAATCGGACCAACAAATCGTCTGGTCGTCCAGTTGGCAGTACACACTACACGATTGGCACCTAATCACATGCGATATCTTCCGGTTGGCCGTGCAACACAGCCGACCGGAAGACTTCGCATATGACCCGCGAGAGTGCGCAATAGAGCGTATACACTAGCCGATATGCACAATTTATCATGCCGATACGACAAATCGTGCCGATATCGCCCAAGTGTGTAGATGGCCTAAGTAGGCAGACCAACACGGAGGTGCAGATACACAGTATCATTTACAGGTGTCTCAGGGCTGTGCTGTGCAAACTGAAGGCCCCCATACATCAGCAATTGATTGCAGCAATTGTGCAATTTGCAAGATTGTGTATAAAAATCTTTCCCTTTTTCAATCGATTGTGGCATCTCTGCAATCTGCAATCGATTGAAAATTGGAAAGATTTTTATACACAATCGATTGCAAATTGCACGATTGCTGCTATCAATTGCTGATGTATGGGGGCCTTTACACTAATAATGATCATTGTTGCCAGCACTTGCTAACTGCTTCAGATTGGCTGATTACAGACGTGTGTGTGTGTGTGTGTGTGTGTGTATATATATATATAACTGCTTTGTGGCAATATTAGACAATTATATAACACATGGCTATAGTACAAGTACAACTAAACACAATGATGGTTGAGATATCTAAAAAAAAAGTTAAGATACTACTAATATTGTGCAGATTGCAAAAAAAGAACCAGAGTGAGGTTATATACAAAGGAATATAATAATTTGGAGCATGGTTAAAGACATTGAACAGCAACAGTAGAACTCACGAGCCACATAAGTAACATGTAGGATGATATAATGACATGCAGAGAGGTCCAGGAGCCTGCCATCTTTATTCCGCCCACGCTCTGCCCTTGCATCCAGCAGTAAACACGTTCATTCATAAAAGATGAGGCCACATGAAATATTCAAAAGCTGCATCTCTAGAGAAAATCCTTGCCAGACAGTTCCTCAACTTAACCCTGTCAGATCTCAAGTATGCAAGGGAATGTTCTGGGTAGTATTCTCTCTATTAAACACAGAAATACATCAAGTTTTGTGATGATATGTTTGCAGTTTCAGTGTTTTTATTTCCATGTGAAATTCAGGATTTAATTATTTTTAATTGAATCCAATCTTTTTGTTTTAAAAGCATGTTTATTTATATTTTGGCTTATTTGATGCTGGAATTATATATAATGCCCAATATTACCACAATATGTTTTACATTATGTAGTAGCTGGACTGTTCTCCATCAGAATTAAAGGTATTATTTAGATGGTATGTTACTTTAGCATTTTGTTTGGGTTGCAATGCAATGCCTGCTCTCATTTATGCTTCTCCAGTTTTTAAACATGTATACTGTATTTTATGTATATTTCCTTACTGTTCAATTTAGGGGCCTATTTATTATATCTCGTGTATTTGCTTAACATCTGTTATCACCACTATTCACAGATGTCTTAACAGAGCACTTTACCAATGAAATCAGGCAGGGACAGCGCATCAGATAGGAGGCTGTCTCAGCGATTACTTTTCCCCAGTGGCATTTACATCACTACTCACTTATCACAGTGGTGAAGGAGCTGTTTGTACCGTATATGCCCGTTTTCATTGGGTTAAGGGCTTTAAAGAACAGGTGGTACTACTATACAAGGTATCATTGCTCCAAAAAAACAGCTAGCCAATATGCTGGAGATGATATTCATACTACAAAACAACTTACTCAGGTTCCCACCTCCTGCCCGCCAACCTGTCCTGCAACCAAGGCAGACTTTTTTGTATTATTAATATTACCTTAAAAAGAACCAAAAGCTGAATGGATTTGTATCCTGAACATCTGCAGTTTTCAACTTAACACACAAAAAATAGAAAAGGAAAAAAAACAAACATTTTAAAACTCCTGATAAGTCACCTATTCATACATGATGTAAGATACAGTATACAGAGACTGCTATGGGGCTAGAAATATGACAGATTCACAGTGTATGGCCAATTCAGACTTTCATCAGACAGTCCAAATAATAATGAACAAGGCACCATGAGAATGGTTGGGCAATGACTGCATCTGGCCATGTAAATGGTCAGTGGCCATCTACTGTATGCTCTCGTATCTTGACAGACATTTGATGATTCCACAGAGAGTGTCCTTTGTGGACCCATACAGGCTGTGGCTTGCACCTAGTTGCTTGGCTAGACTGGCACAAGTATGGGCACTGTTAGCTGCATGGTAGACACTGATAATTAGTTGGTCAGTACTGGACAGTATTGTTCTGCAAGGAAAATTATATTACAGAAATCCATTCTTAATGTTTTATTTTTTTTATTTGATGCATTAAAAAAATCTGCACAACGCAAGTAAAACAAAGCAGTTGTATGTGAGGGATGCTTGCTTTATATCGATGGTGAGTATATAAACTACAATGTGTATGTGCCCCAATTGTACTTGCCGACCTTCAGTGTCTCGCCCTTTTTTTCCAGTTGACCTATTGACTGTCTAACATCTGGTGTCTATCTTACTATCTATTGGTCCATACACAAGGTCAGATATGTCAGGTGAACTATGATTTGAATGATTTTAGACTGTATTAAAATGAAAGGAATTGTCCAAATCTGTCTGCAAATACATCAGATGTCAGATATCGTTATCTGACATGCGGGAACGCGCATCGTTCATCGTTGCAGGCTGACATGTCAGATTTTCTTTCAGATATGAACGAATGAACGATTTTTAAAATCGTTATCGTTCAGATCTGAAAGAAAATCTGACCGTGTGTATGCACCATATCTGTTAATCCTCACCCCTAAACAACACGTAGACGATTTTTACAATAAAAAGCTGCTCTGACAATAAAGGAAACATAATAACTACAAACATCCACTACAAGGTGTCAAAATATTTTGGGGTTTAACTTTGATTATTGTAACTGTTCCTATACTTCTATCGTATGCATCGTCTCTTCGGTGTGTAAGCTGGGTACACACTTATCTGTGTATCCAGCAATGCGACACACAATCCCAGCGCCGACATGCTGGTTCCCGCCGCATAGCGCTGCATGGGATTGTCAGCCGCTTCGCCTGATCTACCTGCATGTACAAAAGATCAGGTGAAGCTGCTGACGACCGCACGGAAACGCGCACTACACGATGTAGTGCATGCACACTGCACGATATTGACGATATTGTCGTTTTGATGCATCAGGGATCGGGCAAATTGTTAGCAATATCGTGTAGTGTGTAGGAGCCTAAAGGTGCCCACACACAATTTGTGTACGATTTCCCTTGAAACTCTCCCCGGCAGCTCTGCACACGATCTGCACACAATTTGGTGTCCAATTTTCATACGATCTCTTCTGCAGTCAGACTATCACAGTGCATCGCCTCCTAGATTGTCAGATCTGCCCTACTGCACGGCAGATCTGGAGATGCGATATGCGATCAGCGGGGATGCGCATCGCATCGTGAGTGGGGACTCACAATCTACTCACGATTTGGCCATTTTTTTACACAATCTGTCGTTCCAATGCATCGGATCGGCCAGATCGGGTAAATATCGCTATGTGTGTGGGCACCTTTAAAGCATGTGGCACTTTATTATGTTTATGTGCAGCTACATATTAGTGAGCAGTGGTGGCAGCACAGGAACCTGGGAGTCATATACAGCTGGTTTGCGGCATTATTTTCAGCATTCACAAGAAGATCACCCCGAAGTCTTGCTGCAACTACATGTGACGCTGCTGCTTGTGCAGGGAACGTGCGGGAATGAGGTGGCGTGATGTGTAGCGGGGAGAGCGTGCGGGGACCGGGCACCAGGGGGTTACTACTGAGGGGCCGGGGAGGAGGCGGTGGAACCATCACGTGTCTCATTTAAAGCAGAAAGGGGCGGAGAGGATCCCACGTTACTTTGACTGACAGCTCCGGAAACCTCCGCCCGCGGGGTGTGATGGGAATTGTAGTACGAGTTGCTGTGGCTGGGTAACCGCTTCCTGGCGGGCTGACACTGAGAGTGCGGTGGTGGGGGTGATTGGGGAGGGGCAGAGCAATGTCATAGCTCACCTGCCTGCTCCCTGCTGAAAACCGGCTGCGGCCCTCTCACTATAGTGACACCTCTGCCACCTCCCTGTGGCTGACCTGCTTATATAGCCCCTATAGGCCCCTTAGTGTCACGCGCTCACTCACACTGCACAGGGACATTGCCCGTGCCGGGTTCGCAGGGGTTAACAGAGCGCATCCGCTGGGGGGATGGGACTACACATCCCATCGGCACTTGCTGCGGCAGTTCTCGGAGGGGGAGGGGCGGTGCATCGAGGCTGCTGTCCGCGGATTGGCGGATGCAAGTACAGTGTGTCACCACCCCACGTGGGGGCTATGCATGTGATAGGTCAGATCTGCCTGGCAGCTGCCAGCAACTGTACAGTGCTAGGGGTGTGGCCTCGCACAGTAGCCCTGAGAGCCGGGGGCGGGGGAGATCTATAAGCTGGATCTGGGTGGCTGTCACGGTGTCACTAATCGTGTAGACGGGGAGGTAGAGAGGAAGGGGGGCGGTGCCTCTCGTCATGTGATGAGAGATTGCTGCTGCTTGGCTGCATATTACACGACGTAATACATGGGATAAACCTGTAACTGCTGCGTGACTACCGCCCTGTGTGTAAGAAGAATGACACACTGCATAGGTTATATCTAATAGGTACAGATACAGATAGTGAATGTAGTGTGCCAGGCTTGCTGTACTAATCCAGACTGGGCTCATGCAGAATTCTGTTTTAAGTACCTTGAATTGAAAACAATTAAAACTCTTCATATCATTGTAAATCAAATGAGCATTTAAAGGGCAACTACACTGAAACTGGAAAACAAATAGTTTTCCATGATAAAAAACAGTTAAATGTCATCATTGTTTAGTATTTAAAAAGGCCACAAAATATATAATATAAAATTTTTTCAAAAACATAGCAGCATAACTGTTTTTAGAATTCACTTATCTGAGTACAGCTTTAAGTATAGGAGTGTAAAGCTGGGTACACGCTATGTCGACCTATCTGACAATTGGTGTGTACACACCAGTGGCGTAACTAGGGGGGGGTCGAGCGGGGCACGTGCCCTGGTCGCTGTGGCAGGCCTGTTCTGCATTATTATTATTATCGTTTATATGGCGCCACAAGTGTTCCGCAGCGCCTTACATAGTACATAAACAAATAAGTTGATTTACAGTGACTTACAGTACAGTACAATACATTACAGGACATGGATAATATGCATTGCTACATTCACGACCATAACACCCAGATAAGCAACAATGCAAAGCAATCAAGTGTTAGGTGCCCTGGTAGAGAGTAAGAAGTAGATGAAGGTATAGTAAGGAGATGCACAAGAGGGTAGAGAGCTGGCGCCGGATGACTGCTGTATTTTTCATTACCCGACGCTCCGGAGCCACACCGCAGGTGTGTACTAGTGTGGGGTGGGGGGGGGGTGTGGCAAGGGTGTAAGGCGGGCGGGGGGGTGGCTGTATCTGTGTCAGTGTGCGTATGTGTGTGTATTGGTGTCAGTGTGTGTGTATCTATGTGTATAAAATACACATGATAGTGTATAGATCCCTTCAATATTTGTACTTGGATGTGACAAGTGAGGGTGGACGTGCGGTTCCATGCCCATACAGTCCACAAAATGAAGAAATTTGTCCCCTCACGGGCTCGCTTCGCTCGCCACAGGTTTTTATTCCCCCTCTATGCCCACGTGGATAGTAGGGAATGACATTGGACAGTACCTTTTAGAATGTAAGCTCTCACGAGCAGGGCCCTCGTCCCTCACGTGCTTCTCCTATCCCTTATAGTATAATTTACTCCTAGCTCCCCAATTGGCACCTAACATTTGGTTGCTGAGGCCCTGCTGCTTGTGTAATGCAGCTAAGCTATGTGTATAAACCATGTCCTTGTCCTGCATTGTATTGTATTACTATTAACTGTTCTTGTGTGCTCATTTATGTACTGTGTAAGGTGCTGCGGAACCTTTGTGGTGCCATATAAATAAAGGATAACGATAACTGGTGACGTCAGGGTACAAATACTGAATAGGATATATCCATTACTAAACACACGTGGAATATATATAATAAGGAATATCCTATGTGGAGGTTTTCAGTCCCTCATTCACATGTCCTGATGGTGTGGCTGAGAGACGACGTGGGGGGGAGGGGAGATGTTGGTGTGCTGAGAGACGACGTAGGTGTTGATGGTGTGGCTGAGAGACGCAGGGGGCAGAAAGTTACACAGGGGGCACGAGTCTGGGTGAACCGCTGTTGTATGATGACCTTGTTAATATTCCTACACAAACAGGCATCTTCCAGATGATGTCAGTGGCAAACGCAGGATTTTGAAAGGGGGGTTTCCTATACTTGGTTACAAAACCAATGACAAAAAAAATCTATCCACATACAGACAGCACTCCTCGGGTACTCAATAATCCAATCTTGTTAATCCATTACTGTGCATCGTTTCGGATGCATTTATTCCATCTTTCATCAATGCATCTAAAACGTTGCACAGTAATGGATTAACAAGCTTGGATTATTGAGTACCCGAGGAGCGCTGCCTGTATCTGATTGTATTTTCTTTTATGTTCAAGACTGAGCGGTCTGCTTAGTTCTTATGTATATAAAGACTGTTGTATAGTCTGGAACTCAGGATGAATTGAATAAAGTTCAGGGGTGCCCTCTCGTAGTTTAATTATATGGAATATACCATGTGTAGTGTCAAAACTGGATTATTGGCTGAGACAAGATTAGTTTAAAATTGAATCACAGCGATACCATCTTGCGACTGGCCGCAAGATGCCATTTTTCGAAATGGCCGCCTAAGCGCCATTTTAGATAAACTCACACTTTAGTACATGTGGCGATAATACTATTAGCATCATGCGAATGCATCTGTGACCATCGCCATAGGTTAAGGCGATTCACCAAAAGCCCATTTCATTACTTTACGTATTATAAAGGATATATATTTCAGAAATGACTTTACAGTATGCCAAAATTGCATTAGAGCAAGTGGCCAGGTGACAACTGGCTTGTGTAGATAAGCTTCCTGGATAGTGTTTGCCCTCACTACAGGTGGTCTGGCTTGAATACACACCTTACATTAGCAAGCTTCCTGCAATGACATGATTTCAAAGATTAGAGTGTCATCTTAGGTCTGTCTCTTGTAGCTGGGTTATTTGCATTTCACACAAGAGACTGGAAGAATAAAGAGTTTTTCTTTTGAAGCCTGGGACAGGTGGGGGGGACTGCTCGCAGAGTGGGCATGTGGAACTATCTGGCTCAGCATGTCACACTGCTAAAATGTTCACTCAGTGAGAGTTAACTGCACCCTTCCTCATACACACATTAATACGTCTTTATACCAAACCCCGAATACTCACACATTGCATGTTCACACATAAGGTTTAATAAGCTTTAAAGTGTATGATTTAAGTTGGTTCAGTTAGTTTAAATGCTGTGAAATAAAGATATTTGATAACTAAGGTTCTATACCTGTTAAGACAGAAGCGTTTGGGTTCGTACTGATGCATACTCTTTCAACAGAATTCCGGTGCTATCGGTGTGGAGATCGCATCATGCATTCCCAACTTATGGACGGCAGAGACTACAAGCAACAAAATGTATATTTTAGGAACAACTGTTAGGATGTAGCATGGGGGCGGGGAGGGGAAAGACCCTCAGCTGTTAGAGGCAGAGAGAGTCTATTTGAACCAGCCTGTTAAATGCACTGTAACATATGCTTCTCCCCTGGGAAACAATGACATCAGCAACAAACTTCTCTATTGTCCGGTATATTCTGGGGGGGTATATATATGTGTGCTCAAATGCTGGGATTTTAGTCTTCTTGCTGAATGCTGATAGACGGAGGTTTTCTTTCTGAATGCCGGGATCTGGTCCAGAGCACATGCGTATGAATACTGTACTTGGGGTCTGTATAATTCCTTTGCGCAAAATTGTACACAGATCATAGCATGTAACTGACTGTACTTTTACTTGAATAATACTTTGTGCTTCGGAACCACATGTTCTGAGTCTGGAGTCTATTTATTGTATGACTGCGTACGCAAATTAGCGTCATCCTTAGAGGTTTATAGGAAGGATTTTAGAAGGTACAGGCAGGGGTATATAGAGGTTTATTTTAATATTAACAGATGGGGGCTCATCGAGTGAAGTCACCTACCTACTTACACGGCACATACGGCTATCGATGTCTCAGCAAAGGGTGGAGTGGCCACATGCAAGGTTTTCCTGCAACCGCTTTGTGCTGAAAAATCGCTATCCGTTTTCGTGTGAGCAAAGGAAGCTGACTAGAATCCAGGGACAAGAAAGGAAAAAGTTTGTTTTCCTTTGTGGATAGAACCTAGCGTTTAAAGGGGTGCCGCAGTATTGAGTATGCGGCTGAGTCGCAGTTTTGCGCACAGAAAAGACACACTTTTGCGTACGCAGTTAAAAAGTCATTATACGGTTGTGTGGTAGTCGCATTATTTTTTTTATGTGGCTGGTCGCACAATAGCGTATACGTACTTCCAGTTGTGCTGCCATAGTGTTTAAACAAAGCAATTGAGGTTTACATTTTTTTTTATTACCAATATCTGGTTTAACGTGTATTTCTACTTCAGGGTCCATAGGGTATCCACAGGATACCTTGGGGTATAGGTGTGACGTCAGTCATCGGGCACCATAGAGTTAAGCTTTCAGCCTCCCAGGTTGCACTAGGGTCCCCCTCCTATACCCCGCCCCCGAGCCAAGGCACCTCAGTTTAGTTTGGTGCCCGGCCGGAGTCGGGTGCACCTGTTGGAGTGGGGGCTAAGAAGAGCCCCTGAAGCTTTTCTGCATGCAGCTGTGGCTGCACATCTGGATGTACAGCATGGACAGTCAGTCCTGACGTCCATGCTGTCTTCCCTACACCCCCGCCGGTACCAGAACGCCGGTACCGATCCGGGGATGCTGGTGAGCATCTGGGGTCACAGCTAGCGGTGACCCCAGATGTTCCGGACCATGGCCGGATTCAAGGGGGACAGCAAGGTAAGCAGCGGGGTCCCGCGGTGGGTCCCCGCTGTTACATGGTCCAGAGTCCCCAGGCAGGGGGCTCCCTGGGGACTGGCTGCAGCGTGGAGCCAGGTAAGAACCTGCGCTTCCACTCCCCCCCTGGGACAGCGGACCGCAGCAGAGCAGTTCGCTTGGTGGTCGGTCACCACGACAGACACTTGGGTCCTCGAGGTGGTCTCCCACGGGTACGCCCTCTCGTTCCGGCACAGACCCCCGGCTCGATTCTTCACCACGGGTCTACCATCAGACCGGAACAAGGCCACGGAGCTGCGGAAGGTCTTGCACACTATGCTCCAGGCTGGAGTTATAGTGCCTGTTCCATTCTCCCAGAGGGGCCAGGGTTTCTATTAAAATCTTTTTTTGGTGCAGAAACCCAATGGGTCGTATCGTCCGATTCTCAACCTCAAAGCTCTCAACAAGTCTTTGCGGGTGCCGAAGTTTCGGATGGAGACCCTACGGTCCATCATTCTGGCGCTGGAACCTGGGGACTACATGGTGTCATTGGGCATACAGGACGCTTACCTGCATGTCCCTATTCTTTTGTGCCATCAACAGTTCCTCAGGTTTGCAATCCGCAGCGACCACTTTCAGTTTCGGGCGTTACCTTTTGGCCTGGCGACAGCACCGTGTGTGTTCACCAAGGTGATGGCGGTCATGGCGGCTTCTCTGCGGCTGCAGGGAGTCCGCATGTTGCCGTACTTGGACGACCTGTTATTAGTGGCAGGATCTCCAGAGCTCCTTCTACGCCACTTGGACCTGACCATTGCGCTGCTGCAACGGCACGGCTGGTTAATCAACTGGCAGAAGTCCACTCTAATCCCGTCTCAGCGGATTCTGCACCTCGGAGCCTTATTGGACTCGGGACAGCAAAGGATCTTTGTGACGGAGGAAAAGATCTCTGCTTTACAGTCAAGGGTGTGCAGTTGTCTGCACAGCCGCCGGGTGTCTCTACACTTGGCGATGAGGTTACTGGGCTCCATGGTGTCGGTGTTCGACATGGTGGAATATGCCCAGTTTCACTCCAGACCTCTGCAGCACCTGATCCTGTGCAAGTGGAACGGGCTGCCTCAGTCTCTAGACAATAGTGCTAGACAATACCAGACGATAGTGCTCACCCCGGAGGTTCGCCTGTCCCTTGCCTGGTGGTTGCAGATGACCCATCTCAGCAAGGGACGTCCGTTCTGGGTACCAAATTGGGTCCTGTTGACAACGGACGCCAGTCTTCGGGGCTGGGGAGCAGTTTCGGGTCCACACTTGTTCCAGGGCAGGTGGACGCCGACAGAAGCGGAGCTTCCAATAAATATCTTGGAACTCTGTGCAGTCTTCAATGCTCTCCAGCAGGCACATCGGGTTCTCCAGGGTCGTCCGGTGCAGGTCCAGTCGGACAACGCTACCACCGTGGCCTACATAAACAGGCAAGGAGGAACCCGAAGTTGGGCGGCTCTCGTAGAGGTGTCTCGGATCCTGGTATGGGCGGAGCGCAATCTTCCGGCCATATCAGCGGTCTTCATCCCGGGAGTGCTAAATTGGGAGGCGGACTTTCTAAGTCGCCAGGATGTTCATCCGGGGGAATGGTCCCTGCACCCGGACGTTTTTCAACTGCTGGTGGACAGGTGGGGTCTTCCAGAGATCGACCTCATGGCGTCCCGGCACAACAACAAGTTGCCGGTGTACGGGTCTCGCACAAGAGACGAAGAGGCGTCTCTGGTGGATGCTCTGTCCGTCCGGTGGACGTTCCGGTTCGCATAACTGTTTCCTCCTTTTTCCCTTCTTCCACTGGTAATCCGGAAATTCAAACAGGAAGGAGGGATGCTCCTGTTGATAGCTCCCACGTGGCCCAGACGGCACTGGTTCTCAGACCTTCAGGGCCTGTCCATGGACAGTCCTCTGCGGTTGCCGCAATGACTGGACCTTCTGTCGCAGGGTCCTTGTCTTCACCCGGACCTGGCTCGGCTGTCTTTGACGGCGTGGCTGTTGAGACGGCCATGTTGAGGTCCAGGGGGTTTTCCAGCTCTGTGGTGCGTACCATGTTGCGAGCTCGGAAACCGTCGTCCACGAGGATATACCATCGTGTGTGGCATACGTTCTTCCAATGGTGTCGACCGAGAGGTTATGCACCACGGGAGTTTCGTCTGTGTAGGATACTTGCCTTCCTACAAGCGGGACTAGATCAGGGGCTTCGCCTTGCTTCTTTGAAGGTACAGGTTTCGGCCATGTCTGCCTGGTTTCACCATAGGATTGCTACAATCCCAGATGTGTGCACCTTTATGCAAGGTGTTCTCCGCATTCAGCCGCCCTTTGTTCCACCTGTGGCGCCTTGGGATTTGGCTGTGGTCCTGAGGGCTCTCCAGGGACCGCCGTTTGAACCACTGGGCTCAGTGGATCTTAAATGGCTAACAGCTAAGACTGTTTTCCTTCTGGCGATAGCTTCGGCCAGACGTGTTTCTGATTTAGGGGCTCTCTCTTGTAGACCCCCTTTCTTGATTTTTCATGGGAACAGGGCAGTGCTCCGCACTCGGCCTGAATTTCTTCCCAAAGTTGTTTCCCTGTTTCATGTTAACGAGGAAATAGTTGTTCCGGCCTTTAACTCACCTGGTCTTTCAGTGGGTGAGGCCACTTTGGATGTTGTGCGGGCCTTAAGGACTTATGTTGACCGCACTTCTTTGTTTAGGAAGTCGGACGCCTTGTTTGTCCTCTATGGCTTCCGTAAAAAGGGTTGGACTGCTTCAAAGCAAACTTTGGCAGCCTGGATCCGTATGGCTATTTCTGACGCTTATCTTCATGAAGGTCTGCCGGTTCCTCCTTCTTTGAAGGCTCATTCCACTAGGTCTGTGGGTCCTTCGTGGGCAGCACGACGTGGTGCCTCTGCAGTCCAGATCTGCAAGGCTGCTACGTGGTCCTCTGTACATACCTTCGTGAGGTATTACAGGTTTGACACCTTCGCCTCTCAGGATGCTTCCTTCGGGCGGCGGATTCTCCTTTCAGCACAGGAGCATCCCCACCCTTAAAGGATACTGCTTTGGGACATCCCCAAGGTATCCTGTGGATACCCTATGGACCCTGAAGTAGAAAATATGAGATATAGTAAGAACTTACCTTTGTTATCTCTATTTCTACGAAGTCCATAGGGTTCCCCAGGACTCCTGCCCTGTCGCACCTGTGCTGCAGATGGGCTTTGGTCTGGTCACCGGTTTTTCCGTCTCCCTCTGGTGAGAGTGTGATTCTTGTGTGTATCCAGATCTTCTTTCTCTCTCTTCCTTCTCCTCCTCCGGCCTATGGCTTGGTAACTAACTGAGGTGCCTTGGCTCGGGGGCGGGGTATAGGAGTGGGACCCTAGTGCATCCTGGGAGGCTGAAAGCTTAACTCTATGGTGCCCGACTGACGTCACACCTATACCCCAAGGTATCCTGTGGAACCCTATGGACTTCGTAGAAATAGAGATAACAAAGGTAAGTTCTTACCATATCTCATATTTTCTCTGCGCAGGAAAGAGTGTGTAACAGTGAGTGTATTGTTGGTAGGGGTAATTTGTTCCCTACAGTTAAAGGTACCGTATGACCTTTAAGGGCTAGGTGCAAGGGTTAATCTAGCCGCTCGGTTAGCAGCTTTACCGTTCTATACACAGTTGCAGGTGTACATGTTGTCTTTGTTGTAGAGAGGTGCGTGAGAGTAGCCGACATATAAACTCTCATAGGTGTGGAAGTTGCCTTATTAAATCTTATCCGGGTGTGGAAGTTGCCTTTTTCAAATCTTATCCAGATGTGGAAGTTGCCTTACTAAATCTTATCCAGGTGTGTGGGCGCCGCCGACTTAAATCGTCCACAGGTAAGTGAAAGTATCTTGATTGTCTTTCACCAGTTTAAATCTTTATTGAAAAGCGTAGGAGTTGTCTCAGAATGGGAGCCGCGCAAACAGTAGAGATGTTAGACAATGATGTGCTGCTAATGGAGGCGCCGATCGGATCGGCCCATCGTATCATGCATACTAAGTGCAGTACTTATGCAATAAGGTATTGTGATTTATGGTTTAATATGACGAGGAAGAGTGTTAGACCGTTTCCCAGAATTGATAGTTTTGATAAAAATGTGTTAGACAATGTCCGGGATCACATCAGTTTGATGCGCTCCCGAGAGAAAAAGGTTAAACATTTTGAATGTTTAAAACTGTGGCAGCATGAGGGGGATGCGTGGCTTAAAAATGTGCAAGCGACGCAAACTAGCGTCGCGAGCGCATTGTCAGAAAATACATCCGCGACGCTAAATTGCAATACGGACGAGCCGCAAATTGGCTCGCACATGCGGCAAGGTAGCATTGTGGAGAGTATTGCCAGCAGTTCACGCTCACCTCCCCCACCTTATGTGGATGGAGGTGCAAGTACAGTTACCAAAAATACCCATAAAAATGTAACAAGCAATTTGTACCCTCTCTTAAGCAACCATAATGAAAATGTTTATGATATGGATGATGAGCCTATTGTAATGTCTGCCATTTCCCATGCTGTGCAAATGATAGATGCTGCATCACTACAATCATGGGTGGTGCCGCCATCTCCATCGGTAACAGCAAGGGAAGTGTTAACACACTCTGCACCCGTAGAGGAAGTTGTTAATACCATACGTAGCAGCAGCAGATTAAACCCCCAGCCAGGTAACCAGGTCAGAGGTAGCAACGCTACTGGTCTGCATCCCATTCGGACGATAACTGTTCCGAATGGAAATGCAGATGCGAACGGTGTAGTGCCCACGAGGGAAGTAGTAATGCATTGTCCCTGGACAAGAGCAGAACTAAATTCCATCATAAATGATTTCCCCGATCCCAAAAAGGAACTAGCCAAATGTCAAAGATTTTTGAGAAATTTGGGTAGTTCTCATGAGCCAACTAATAAAGATTGGCGTGTGGTGTTAAGGGCTTGTCTGCCACGCAATACCAACGTGACAAAATTTATCACGGATTGTGTATTGGATGGTGACGTTCCCTTAACAGACCAAGTAAACCAAGGTAACATTTCCCGCATTGTAACTCAATTGGGTATATAACTCAGTAGTAGTTAACTGGAACAAAATTTTCACAATTAAGCAAAAGGAGAGTGAATCTGCAGAGGATTATTGCGATTGGGCTCTGCAGGCCATCACCCAGTACACTGGGATAGAAGATATTAAAGATGGCACTCACCACAGGGGAATGATAGTCACGGTACTCATGGACGGTCTGAGAGACGAATTAAAGACACGGGCTCAGACCTCACAGCCTGGCTGGAGGGGACTTACAATAGATAACCTCATAGAGTCTGCCATAGAACATGATAAAAATATCACAAAGAAGAGAGAGTCCCAGAGCGAAAAACTAATGGCTGTCAGTATCCAAGCTCTGGAAGGAATGACAATAACATCACAGCCAACCGACCAACACCTACACCCACACACACACCTGCACCTGAACAATTACACGTCCTCACCAATCCCACACCACAGCAAACACATCCTTACCCCACATATCATACACAACCACAGGTCCCATACTCATATCCCCCACAATATCCTTACCCTCCCTATCCTTACCCATACCCACCACCTTTCCCTCTTGCTCAAATACCACAACAATCTTTTTATCCACCCCGTTCAAAATTATGTTTTAACTGTCACCAAGTGGGACATGTAAGTAGAACTGCAAAGTGAAGAACGCCACACAGGAATACGAGTTTCCCATGGGTTCATAGGTAACCCCAGTATCTTCTCCCAAGCCTTATATGACTGTTTACAATCTTTTCAAAATGCCAATGTTTCTGTTCTAATGTAAAATGTAGACGATTTATTGTTGTATTTTAGGTCATGTTTAAATGATATTAAACTGTTGTGCTTTATCTCCCACTCATAGGACACAAGGTTGCTAAGGATAAACGGCAGCCATGCCAGGCTGAGGTCGACTACTCGGAATACTATTCAACCCAGTGGCCCAGGCATTATTTAGAGCAGTAGCTATTAATAACAAGATTTAATTGCAGGAACCTGTATGCAGATACTATATCCCTAGAATTATTAAAAATGATAGGGGGACTTATTTTACAGGTGATGTTTCCAAGAACATGTGTAAGGTGATGGGTAACAACACTAAGATTATCCTAGACTGTCTTTTCCTTTATTTGCCCCCCCTTTGAGATACTGTTCAAACAGGCACTTCTTCCACAAAGGGTGGCCGAGAAAGATACGTGGGTCCATTCCACTCACTATAGGGAGGTTAACCAACCGGTGGAGATACAAGGCGGAGACAAGGCCGATAACGTGGACCTGTCGATTGCGAGCTTGTGCCAGAAGGATTAAAAAGGTGACGGTGAGATATCTGAGCTAAAGAAATGTGTAGATCAGTGCTTCCAGCAATGGAGTGGTCTGCTGCGGTCACCCTAGTTCTTTTTTTTTTTCCAGAGTTTTTGTCATGATGATCTGTTTGGGGATACTCAGTGTCTGTGATGGAGGACCGATAAAGGAAATGTGAGCTGATGGCAGAGCTGATGGAGTGGAGTCAGGAGGAGGAGTGCAATGCCAATCAGGGGAGTGTCTGATCAATTTTAGTATTGTAATTATGTTATTTGGGAAGAATACTTCCAGAAGTTATGACCCTCACACATGTTGAAATGCTTGGTATACGTAAAAACATACCATCACCATATCTTCACACGCAATATGAACACAGAGGCAAAAGAAACATGATACCTGGTGATGTGCATAAAGCCGTTCAGTTAATTAGTGAGACAACTGGCTTCCAAGTTTTAGTCGCACTGGATCCCACCAGAATTGCTCGGGGTACATTAAATTTTAGATATATTCAGGAACTTGCTAAATTGATAGATAATATCACCGAGATGTACGATGACACATTCAGGTACACAGGGAGAGAATTGCAAGCGTACAAGAAAGAACTGGTGCAACACAGACTAGTTTTGAATTATTTAACTGCTATTACTGGAAGGTATTGCGTAACGTTAGCCACCCAATTTGGAGTAAAATGTTGCACCTATGTCACCAATGATACCAGCGACCCTAAGGAGGTGATAGATCGGAGGATGAATGAAATTCTGCAGCTAAAATGGGAGTTTCGTAAGAACCATAATGCTTCAATGGCTGAAGTAGGGAAAAAGATAGAAGGATGGGTTTCATGGCTGAACCCAGTGAAATGGTTCTCAGGTCTAGGGGAATGGGTCCAGGAAGTGATCGCCAGCATAGGCAAATTCTTGATCCTTATACTAAATTGTCATCATAATAATTAGCATATGCGTCCGGTGTGTTCCTATTGTGTTGAAGTGTGGAAAATGTAAAAATAGAGTAAAATGAAAGAATGAAATTATGATAGTGGCCAGTATGAATACCGAGGTAAATACAGAACTGCATTACAACCCTGAGCTAGGAAATACCATCATTTAATGTATTATATTTAGACATGCATAGAATGTATTATTGAAATGTTATTTTTAAAACACCTCAGATAATGTAAAGTCTAAATTCCCCTTCAAGACTGCTTTTATAAGACTGGTGCATCCCCACACCTTTCACATGATCTTCCAAGATCCGCGGTGTGCGTATAATAGTAGTTTTATGTCCCCACTCAGAGACACATTATTGATGGATTAAGAACCACCTTGTGCCATCCCATAATAACACTAAATAATATGTAAATGTAAGCCTAAATTAAATTCTAATAGCAGATTGTGATAGCATGTTGTTCGCTATCAAAGGGTGGACTGTCAAAACTGGATTATTGGCTGAGACAAGATCAGTTTAAAATTGAATCACAGCGACACCATCTTGCGACTGGCAGCAAGACGCCATTTTGCGAAATGGCCGCCTAAGCGCCATTTTAGATAAACTCACACTTTAGTACATGTGGCGATAATACTATTAGCATCATGCGAATGCATCTGTGACCATCGCCATAGGTTAAGGCGATTCACCAAAAGCCCATTTCATTACTTTACGTATTATAAAGGATATATATTTCAGAAATGACTTTACAGTATGCCAAAATTGCATTAGAGCAAGTGGCCAGGTGACAACTGGCTTGTGTAGATAAGCATCCTGGATAGTGTTTGCCCTCACTACAGGTGGTCTGGCTTGAATACACACCTTACATTAGCAAGCTTCCTGCAATGACATGATTTCAAAGATTAGAGTGTCATCTTAGGTCTGTCTCTTGTAGCTGGGTTATTTGCATTTCACACAAGAGACTGGAAGAATAAAGAGTTTTTCTTTTGAAACCTGGGACTGCTCACAGAGTGGGCATGTGGAACTATCTGGCTCAGCATGTCACACTGCTAAAATGTTCACTCAGTGAGAGTTAACTGCACCCTTCCTCATACACACATTAATACGTCTTTATACCAAACCCCGAATACTCACACATTGCATGTTCACACGTAAGGTTTAATAAGCTTTAAAGTGTATGATTTACATTGGTTCAGTTAGTTTAAATGCTGTGAAATAAAGATATTTGATAACTAAGGTTCTATACTTGTTAAGACAGCAGTGTTTGGGTTCGTACTGATGCATACTCTTTCAACAGAATTCCGGTACTATCGGTGTGGAGATCGCATCATGCATTCCCAACTTATGGACGGCAGAAACTACAAGCAACAAAATGTATATTTTAGGAACAACTGTTAGGATGTAGCATGGGGGCGGGGAGGGGAAAGACCCTCAGCTGTTAGAGGCAGGAAGAGTCTATTTGAACCAGCCTGTTAAATGCACTGTAACATATGCTTCTCCCCATGGGAACCAATGACATCAGCAACAAACTTCTCTATTGTCCGGTCTGTTCTGGGGGGGGTATAAATATGTGTGCTCAAATGCTAGGATTTTAGTCTTCTTGCTGAATGCTGATAGACAGAGGTTTTCTTTCTGAATGCCGGGGTCTGGTCCAGAGCGCATGCGTATGTATACTGTACTTGGGGTCTGTATAATTCCTTTGCGCTAAATTGTACACAGATCATAGCGTGTAACTGACTGTACTTTTACTTGAATAATACTTTGTGCTTCAGAACCACATGTTCTGAGTCTGGAGTCTCTATTTATTGTATGACTGCATACGCAAATTAGCGTCATCCTTAGAGTTTTATAGGAAGGATTTTAGAAGGTACAGGCAGGGGTATATAGAGGTTCATTTTAATATTAACAGTAGCTTTTCAGCCCCTTCAAGAAATATAAAGCCGGCACTGAGTCCTCCACTACAAACATACACAATGACATAGACACGCACACAGACGCGCACACTGACAAAGCCTACACACATACAATGACGCAGACGCACACACTGACAAAGCCTACACAGACACACACTGAAAGCAACCAATTAAATACAGTGCTGGCATCACTTATTAAAGACCCCCCCTCCCTCCGCCGGCATTGCATTACACACACCTGTGGTGCAGCTTCGGAACAGAGCGTCGGGATTACGGGCACTGTCACTCAATGGCAGCTCTCAGCCTCCCACAATGCCAGTGCCTCATGGGAACTGCCTGGGAAGAGCTGCGCACTACCGCTGCAGCTCCCCCTACAGCCAGCCCAGCAGGAACAGTTGTCTAAGCTTCGGCTCAGGTCTCTTTGCAAAAAAAAATATTGTAAAGCTGCGCGGTGATGGAACAGCAGGCAGAGATGTTTCTAGGTACTTGGAAACCCCCCTGCATGCTCGCCTGAATGTGACCTACATGATTAGTGAATATCGACTGAAGACATCTTCTTCTCAGGGAGGATACATTTGTTCAGAGGTTCCACATTGTGAGAAACCATCATATAGGTAAGGTGCATATGGAAAAGAATGTTCCCAGAGTGACAAGAAATGGGTGGCATGTTATGTTGGCACGCTCCATTTTCAGTGGGTACACCCCTTTTGGTATGTGACCATGCCCATATTTTTTTCAGTGCTCCAAAGGCGCGCAAATATAGTTTGGTGTGTGTGTGGGGGGAGGGCCATTCTTCGTCTTGCTCCGAAGACCCTAGTTATGCCACGGGGGCACAAGTCTAGGTGAACTGCTGTTGTATGATGATAACCGTGTTAATATTCCTACACAAACAGGCATCTTCCGGATGATGTCAGTGGCAAAAGCAGGATTTTGAAAGGGGGGTTTCCAATACTTGGTTACAAAACCATTGACAAAAAAATGTAACCACATACAGACAGCTGTCCTCGGGTACTCAATAATCCAATCTTGTTAATCCATTACTGTGTAACTACACCGTCTTCCCAGGAAGGATACATTTGTTCTGAGGTTCCTCATTGTGAGAACCCACCATGGGTGGCATGTCATGTTGGTACGCCCCATTTGCAGTGGACACACTCCTTCCGGTATGTGACCACGCCCATTGTTATTGCAGCACCCCGATGGCGTGCAAATATAGTTGTTTGGGGGGAGAGCGCCATTGTTTGTCTTGCCCTGGGCTCCGAAGACCCTAGTTATGCCACAGATACACACTTACCAATTGTCTGCCTGATGTGCCGGGCTTGACAGACTAATTGGGTGGGCAGTTAAATTAGCTCACCCAATTGAGCTGTCAATCACCGCCGGGTCCCTGCAGCTTGTGTACGGGTGATAGTAGTGTACAAATACTGAAGAGGATCTATCCATTACCAAACACATGGATTGGGTATGACATTCCATCAGTCGGGATACCAGCTGTCAATACACGGACAGCGGAATCCCGATGCTCAGTATCCTGATGGGTTTGTAACTCTGCTAACCCTGCCCCCTTCTCCCTCTAACCCTAACCCACCTTTCTTGCACCCAAACCCTTTCCACTCCGCACCCTAACCGTTAGTGCCTAAATCTAACCCTCCCCCCTCGGTGCCTGAACCTAACCCCCCCAGTGGTGCCTAACCCCCTACAGATTCTAACACTATCCTCCCCCCCGTCTAACACCTAACCCGACCCCGCTATACTTACGGTCAGTATGCTGGCTGTCAGGATTATGGGCATCGGTATCTAAACTGGTGTTGGGATATAGGCGCTCATATCTAGTCCAGGGCAGTTCCAGAATGTTTACTGGCAGATGGCTTCTTCATTTGTCCATCTTCCCTGAAATGTGTGATGACCTGTCACTGCCCCCATCCGAGAAGGCTGGCGTCCGTAGTGAGAAGCACCCAATTTGGAATCCAGAATGGGCGCCCTTTGTTTAGATAATCCTTTCTCAGATGAACCTATGGAGTGAGAAGGATCCTCTGAGACCTTATAAGATGATACTGTCCGTTCCACCTGGAGAGAATCAATCTTTGTAGAGGCCTGGAATGGAACTGAGCATACCCCACCATGTCGAAGGTGGATACCATTGATTCCAGGACCTGCATTGCTAACAGAATGGATACCCTTCGCTTGCGTATTCGCAATGATAGATTCGCAATCTTGTCCTCTGGCAAAAACACCCTTTGTGCCCGAGAATCCAGAAACGCTCCCAGATGTACCATATGCTGTGTTGGAGAAAGTGACTATTTCTTCCAATTGATTATCCAGCTGTGCCTTTGTAGGCAGGATATGGTCATTTGAAGATTGTTTTGTAACATAACCGGAGTCTGCGCCAATATCAGAGGTCATCCAGATATGGCAGAATTCTGACTCCCTGACACCTGAGATAGGCCGTCATGACTGCCATTATTTTGGTAAATACCCGGGGAGCCATAGATAGGCCAAAGGGTAGAGCCTGAAATTGGTAATGTTGCTGAAGAACAGCAAACCATAAGAATTGTTAGTGTGATGGTATATAAGGAAAATACAGATATGCATCCTGAATGTCCAGGGAAACCGTGTAATCCCACGACTCCATTGCCAAAATAATTGACCGGAGAGTTTCCATACGAAACTTGAGTACATGGTACTTGGGTACCCTATTGAGGGTTTTTAGATTTAGTATAGGGTGATAAGCCCCATTCAGTTTCTGAACCAGAAATAGATTGGAATAATTACCCCTTCCCTGTTGAGACACAGGAACTGGGACTATTACACCTGCCTGTAGCAGGGAGTGAATGGCTCCTTGAAAAGCTAAGGCCTTGTCCGCATCTGATGGAGGATCTGTGCAATAAAACTTCTGGGGAGGATGTCTCCTGAAAGGGACCACTGAGAGATCACTTCTCAGACCCAGGCATCTGTAGTTGTTTGATACCGATAATCCACAAACTGAAGAAGTTGGCCTCCCACCCTGGGATTCCCGAGGAGGAGACCCGCTCCATCAGGCCGAGGGCTTGTTGTCCGGCTTAGAAGATGGATGTCTTGCCAGGCCAGACCTCTTAGTTTGTCGCTTAGACTTGCGAAACTAGATGGCCTAGAGGAAGACTGTTCCTTTGCTAGTCCCTGAGGACGGAAGGACTGAAAAGAGACCTGCCTAGTTTTAGTATTTGACGTAGATGGCAGACCTGCAGATTTTGAAGCTGCCAGAGTAGTGATTATATTATCCAACTTTGCTCCAAAAAGTACCTTTCCATAGAAAGGTAAGACTTCCAGCGTCCTTTTTGATCTTGTATCCCTGCGTTCCACTATTGATGCTGCTGATGCCCTAGAAGCTAAAATTCCAGCATCCACTGCAGCCCCTCCCAGATGCTGCTACCCGTATGTGGGAGATATTCATCATCTATTCTCTGGTAGCATTTGGTAGCGAATCTTCCAATGCTCCCATCCATTCTTCAACAGCTTTGGCTACCCAGGCTCCAGCCATGGCTTGACAAGTAACCGCTCCAGATGCCGAAAATATTGCTTTAAGACAGGCGTAAATCTTTTTATATGTGGAATCCTTCAGCAAATACGCTGATGGCATAGGCAATGTAGCATTTCTGATTAAATGTGTTACATGAGCATCCACAGTAGGAGGTACTTCCCACTTATTACATACAAAAGGTGGGAACGGATACAATGATGTTATTCTTTTATTCACATAAAGGGTCATTCCATGCCAAATCATCTAAAAAAAAGCAACTTTTCAACCTGACCGTTTCAGATTTGTGTGAAATTTGATAGGATGATAGACTGCATAAAGTAACTTTCATATGTAAAATTCTAGCCCTCAGTGATACACTGTGTTCATGCTACGGGGTTGCAAACATGACAAAAAATTTTTAAAATTTATGCTTGCAAGGTCATCTAAAACGAATCATAACTTTGCTTCTAATTGTGGTAGAACTTTCATGTTGGTCTTGTTTTGAAGCTAAGGGACCATAGTTTTCATAAAAAAACAGTTTTATGTTTAAATATTGACTTTTACATTTCAAGGTCACATGATGTGACATTTGACCTTGAATATCTAAAAAAAAGTGTATGTTTAATATTTTTTGTACATAAAGTGCCCCGCTTCCTGGCTGTCTGCTAAGCACTGCCACTTGTTTTTTTTGTTATTAGCCCGCAGCTTGCCAGACACCCAGCAGCAGTGGCCATTGAATGGTGCAAACCATCGATGATTCACCATAGATTGTTATTGTACCATCGATGGTTATCACCGATGGCATTATCGAAGATAACCATCAATGGAAAACAACCGATGGCCATACCTAGAACACAGAGAGATACTACAAGACAAGTCTGAACTTGCCAGTTGCATGGTTAGTGCAAGAAGGGTTCAACTGCCGTACTTATTATTTATTTTACTCCTGTTCCCAAAGGCTTCCCAAAATGAAACTTACAGCAAAGAGAGATTGTATTTAAGTGTATAACATATATTATGTACAAAAAAATTAAACATACACTATTTTAGATATTCAATGTCAAAGGTTACATCATGTGACCTTGAAATGTAAAAGTCAATATTTAATTATAAAACTATTTTTTTATGAAAACTCTGGTACCTTCATTTCAAAACAAGACCAACATGAAAGTTCTACCACAATTAGAAGCAAAGTTATGATTCGTTTTAGTTGACCTTGCAAGTATAAATTTTACACTTTTTGTCATGTTTGCAATCCTGTTCCATGAGCACTGTATGTCACTGAGGTCTAAAATTTTACTTATGAAAGTTACTTTATGCCATCTATCATCCTACCAAATTTCATGAAAATCTGAGACAGTCGGGTTGGAAGCTGTGATGATTTGGCATGAAATTACCCTAAAATCGTTTGTCAGGGTTACCCCATGCCTCCTCGATAAGCTCTGTAAGCTGATCAGACACAGGGAACTCCATTTTGACCACCTTCCGGTGGTGATTAAACATTGGAGCCTTCTTACTATGAGCTGGTTCATTCTGAATATCTAGGACTGATTTAACCGCCCTTGCCAAAGAAGGAACATCCACCGTGGACGGATGATCCTCCTCCCCAGAACTAGATCCTGTAGAGGAACCCTGTGCATCATCTGATTCCCCTGATGATGTGTCTGAATCCATATGTTGGGCAGACTGATAAAAAAGTTAGTGAGGAATTGCCTTACCTGACATCTCCAAGCATCCAGTGCAGTCCAGGTTGCAGCATTGTTGCTAGCTAAGCTCAGCCGTGACCCGCCAAAATCACCAGCACAATTACTGATGTTGTGGCCCGGTGGAGGTAGATGGAGCTGCAGTACATGCGTCTTAATTCAGACACTTGGTACTGCCAACTCAGAAAAACATAAAATAAAACAAAATAAAAGTTTAGGACTGCTCTAAGCAGTCCTACTGTTACAAAAGTATGGCTTGATCCTGCCGCACCAAACGAACAACTGAAGACCTATGGCTAGGGTCGGGGTATATATGGGGGAGGACCCAGTGCATTCTGGGAGCAGAAGCTTTAACTGTTTGGTGCCTGGTCTTCCAACCATAAAGTCCCCATGGTATCCTTGTGGATCCCGAAGAAGAAATTGAAAATTCTGTATGAATTCTCATAGCCTATTGCCCTCCCATTGTCTGTATTCTCATAGTGTCACCGATGTCTGTGTTCTCCTTATAGTGCCCTTTCTGTATCATGTTCTCTTCATTGTTCCACCCCCTACCGTAACCCCAGTCTGTATGTTTAGTCATGTCTTTAATGTGCTCTAAGCTCCTGACCTCCCCTTCCATTGGTAGTTTACCAAGTGGTTTACTTAACAAAAAAAGACCTTCACCCTGCTCTGTCCCTGGATCCCCTATCAGGTAACATTGTGCATATGCGCATCATGTGTGCGACACTGCCGGTAGCCTGGATCAGTGTAGTGTAATGTCTGCTGCTGCAGCAGCAGATTGAAGAGATCATCTTTAGGGAGAGTTGCTGCTGGGGCATTTCTGGGTAGCCATCTGCCCCTTTGCGGGAGAATAGTGTGGGGCTCTCGGTAGCTGTGTCCACTTGGGATTATGAGAGCCAGGTCCAGCCCTAAACATAAGTCCCCCACACTTGCGCTGTTTCTGTGTCGGCCCTCGTTACACCATTGTCTAATTAGAATCACAAAAATAATAAATTGACCAAATAGGATTTTTATCACTCAAACCTGTTTATTTTCACTTTTGTATAACACCCCCTGACGTGTGAGTGATCCGATGTAGTGTCCATTGTGACGTGTGGAGTATGACACCATATGCGTGTGTGGCCTAGCTAGCGTTGAAGGCGTCCAGGACAAATAAGAAAATGGTTCTTTAATATTCAACAAAATTCAGACATGAATGATGAGGAGTGCCATCTAATCGTGTCTTCACAAGAATTTATACCATTCTCATTACCAAGGCCTAGAGCATCCAAATACCCTTTCAGTGCTTATAGAACCTTTGTCCCTACATCTTATCTGAATTTCACCTTTATTTCCTTACCTCCTTTTGCTGACACATGATGCTGTTCTACCTACTTAAAGCTACAACCTCCAAACTCTCCCTGACAACTGTAAGCTGGTGCTGTTGCTCTTCTATGCAGCACCCCATCATCTGGCTCTTTCCTACAACTACACATAAATGTGAAGCAGATAAATGTGTCTGATCCTACAGTAGTTATACTATTTGTGCAGTGTGTTTACAGGACCCAGAGGTTTCAAAAGTGTGACTCGTGGTCCCAGGGTAAGCTTTGGCTATAATCCAAGCTGTAGCTTTCAATTTTGAGTTATGCTAGACCTATATTCCTTCAACTCTTACCAATTAAGTGAGCCTGGGCTACTGTGATGCTGCCAATACCAGAGTGTGTCCGAGAGGGATTCTTCACAAAATGGAGAGATAGGGCTAGGGTGGATGAGTGATAAAACTGAGCTCACAACTAACCGGTCCTGTAAATGGGTTGAATAGCATGAGCCTGGGTGCTAATCCATAGATACCCCAAGTGTAGCCAGGAATCTGGAAGTGTCTGAGTATTCTGATGTGTCTACAGCTATGTAGAGGCAGAAGAGTGACCGAGATAAAGCTCCTGATTCTGAGAAAATGCATCTGCGGCCGCTTCCCCGTACGGCCTTGGCATCCTACTTTTTACTTTATGCTAATACAATTGTCTGCCCATCTATGCTAATTATCCATACATCTGCATGTCGATGGCTGGCCCGCTGCCTATTTTTCCATCCACAGCCATCATCTTTAGTTTCGGGCTTGCTCCCACTCCATGGTGGGTGCTAAAGATCTGTCTGAAACTTGTGTCCCATCTCAGTCCACATGATATGAATGAGTATGGAAGTCGGCTTACACACCAATATAATAATCTGAAGACAGATTAGTTCTGTGCATTTGCATGGTCACTGCCCAAAAATGCCCATTTCACGGAAAGAGTGGTCCATCAATGGATGGATCAATCCGTAGACACTTGCAATCTCCGTCCGAGGCGAAAGTATAGTCCGGCACATGCACGGCTTGCAGATATCCCTGAGATCCTACATATTACACAAGATTGTCTGTTTAGAAGCCAAGTGAAACTACTATACATGTGTCATCTGTGCTGGATAATAAAGTTGATAAGATCCACCTAATTTATTTTTCATTCATTGAGATGGCTTAATGCCTATCCACCTAAACTGCGTTAACAAAATATGACCATACAGGCTGCATCTGCACTTACACAGCTTCATGTACATGTTCGTTCACTACTACATGTACAGGGATACGCTTACGGCCAACTCTGCAAAGCCTGCAGATGTGTCAGCACACTGTATATGTGAGAGTGCCCAGTTTAGTCATAAATGAAGATTCATTCATTCAAAATGCTTAGAATTCTGCATTGTTTGTACTTGCATGTGCTCATTCTGGAGAATGTGCAGTGCAAAAACATGCAAGATACGCTCTGCAACCATGCGTAAGCTCATCTCTGCATCATCTCCACGCTGTATGGCAATTTATCCCTAATGTGGCATGAGTGAGCGGAGAGCGTCTTCCCAAGAAAGACAGTTTAACATTCACCTGAAAGCTGGAGAGATCAAAGGCACATAAGGAAGTCCCATCTGACCTTGCCTGGGTAGAAGTTATTTCCCACCTTACAGTGGAGGTAGCTACAAAAAGGAGGTAGAGGAGGTGCAGAGACAGTATGTAGTCACTATGTCTGCGTTTAACGTGTTGACATTCACAATGTCAACAGCAGGTCAGCATTGATGTCAACAATGGTAAACCTGTCAACTTCATTAATGTTGACACCTGCAAAATGTTAACATTGACAGAATGTCGACATTGGAAAAGTCGACATTTCCAGGAGGCTTAGTGTTAGGGTTGCCTTTAGGGTAAGGGACATAATGAGTGTGATTTAGTGTGATTGTTGTAGTTGCTGAGTGTTCCAACAACACTAATCTGGAGATTAAAATAAAGATACTTCCCTGTCCTACTGTTTCCTTTGCGTAGTGCCTACTAATGATCTGATTTGTCAAGTTTCCGCTCAGGTATGGCTGATTGAGAGGAAATAAGAGGACATTGGGCGTTAGGACCTGATGTATCCCGAGAAAAATACTCCACGAAAAGTGCAGTGTTTTCGCCCCCGAAATGGTGAAAATACATAGGTCCATGAACTTATCACGGATCCTATGTGTTTTCACTCGAAATATCCTATTATTTCAGAGGAAATAATAGGATAGACAGAATTTAAAAAAATCAGTGAAAAACGGGGACAATCGGCAAAAAACCCCCTGTTTTTTGCAGTTCACCGCTAATTGAATGCCTCCCTAAATTGGAACAATGGTCCAAAGGCTATGGCCACCTTAGAATTATTTTACATTATAATCTTTTATTTTCTAAATTATATACCCTATCCGTTGAGAGTCATTCCTCAGATGGAGTGTTCAGTACAGTATCTAAAAGTACCAGGGGCCAAGCAATAGAACTCATTGTGAAGGCATCCACTCCTGCAGATTCATCATGCCGTCATGTCCACAAATGTGGTTATATGCTTAGATACCATATAAGCTGTAATGCTACAAAAGATGTCTGCCCAAGATATGTGCACACTGGGAACAAGATTTGGGTGTTTTAACAGATTATTGTGACTCTGGGCCTGATTCAGAGCCGGACGCTATTTGCGGACAGTCGTTCCAAAAAAGGGGCCAGCTATTTAAATTGAGTGCTCGTTCTTTGTGGTTTGTTGATGCCTCTATGTCTGAGCGAGCGAACGAAAAATGCGCTCGCTATTTTGTAAAGACGCCCCTTTGCCATTCGCATCACACGTCATCTCCGGTATTTATTAGATTAATCAGGTACATCGAAAGGCATCTGAACTGCTCGCAGTGCTTGTGGTAGGTTTTTCTTACCGCTATCACTGCGAGCAGTTCAGGCTAAAAGACAACCAAGTGACGTGGTCGATGACGCTCCTTTACTAATTATGCACTCCCATTAAGCGCCCTTTTGACCGTTAGGCACGCCTGCGTTCGGATCTCCACTCCCCCGTTTTCAAGCACCTTCCCATTACCACCCACAAACGGTACATTCTGTCAATCAAATTAGCAGCCCCTCACTGTTTTGCGAGCGCACGATTTCCGACCGCAATGACTGGTTTGCGCATGCGCATTACGACCCATACGCATGCGCAGTTGTGCGAACATCGCTCAGAGCGAACGAGCGGCCGCTTACGAGCGGCTCTGAATCAGGCCTCTGTCCTGGCTACTCCTTGGAGTGCCACATTGTCTGCAAGATTCCGATAAATTCCATTTTTAGTTCATAGATCGTACTTAAGTCCCTCTAGTCTCACCTAGCCAAGTTTGGTAGGGCTGGTGATCTGCGCTGCCCCAAATGTCATGCCACTTTTTGTGACTTCTTGCATCCTCTGTGGGAATGTCCTACGATGCAGGTATCATGGTCTAAGGTGAGAGGTTGTATTACCTAGATGGCTGTCTAGGCCCCTTTAGCTTCAACTTCTGCCTATTTGAGCTGTCGTTGGTGGCTAATGCTGATGTTTTGTCGTATGTCTCCAAAGTGCTCATATTGGATAAAGTATTGCTGGCTAGTACGTGGATGGCCCCAGTGGCACTCATGGTCCGTGAGTGGAAAGCTTTGGTGAAATACCTCTGTTTAATCTTTTTTTTTTTTTTTTTTGTAAATCTGTTTTATTGAAATGTTCAACATACAAGAAACAATCAAAGAAAAAGGAGCATTATTCAAATACATAGATCCAATATATCAAGTATACAGAGTATGTCGATCAGTTATATAGACTCTATGATAATATCATGTAGGAAAATGTTCGATATTAGATCCATAACATTGGTGAAAAAATCTAAAAATGTGAAATAAGGACCTATGTAGAGGTGTATATGGATACTCAATCCAAAAAAATATATATCATATCTAGTTAAGGGGGAGCATAGTATGGACGAACAAGACAACTAACATTAGGGAAAGAGGGGGGGGGGAGGAGGGGGAATGTTGCAGGCAGCATGAACTTTTCAGGAACTAGAGGTTCAGACAAGATTAGTAGGTTAATCAAATATATCAGTTAGGATTCTGAAAGGAGTTTGCGGAGTAAAAACCATTCAGTAGTATCAATTAATTTAAATATTTGCTCCTGGACAGCGAGTTCAAGGGAATTTATATATAGCCCCCATTTTTTATAGAATACTATAACACCTTTTTCAATATTAGGTAATGTGGAGCATCTGTCTAGATACACAGGGCCGGATTAAGGCCCACATGGGCCTGGAGCTTAAAATGTTCAAGGGCCTATACTGAAAAGGGGAAGAGCTGTGATTGGTGTTGGATGGGTGTGGTCAAAGTCATCTTGGTGTGTATACCCCCTACACTAGGGGTTCTCAACCACGGTCCTTAAGTCACACTAAAGGTGCATACACACGTAACGATTTTGTAACCAACGTTTTTCTTTCAGATTTTCCTTTGAAAAAGTGAACGATTTTTTGAACGATGAACGAATAATGTGCCATCCCTTAATGAAAATCGTCATGTTGGACAGTCTGAAATAAGACGATGAACGATAACTACAAACGGGAGTGCGCATTTGTGATCATCGTTCATTGCTATAACTCAAACTGAATGATTTTTTGATTTAACGATAACGACGTCGTTATCGACAAATTGTTCAAAAAATCGTTACGTGTGTATGTACCATAATAGTCCAGATTTTAAGGATAGCCATATTTGAGCACAGGTGCGTTAATTAGTACCTTAGTTATTTTGATTTAACCATCTGTGCTCAATTGTGGATATGACTAAAACCTGGACTGTTAGTGTGCCTTGAGGACTGAGGTTTGGAAACACTGCCCTACACTATGAGACACATTGTCTCCCTAACTACATAGAAATAGAATAATTGCATATATATTTTAGGGGGAAAATTAGAAAAACTTTTTTTGGCCAGTTAGGCAGCTGTTAATCAGGCTGTCGTGTTGATGGGCCTATTTTTATATGGAGGCCTGGAGCTGTAGCTCCATCTGCCCTATTGTTAATCTGGGCCTGTAGACACATCAACTGTAATAATTTTTGTTTAACTACATTCAATGATGGTGATGAACTGGTTGTCCAGTGCATGAGAATTATTTTCTTTAAAACAGTGACCAATACAGTAAGAATGGGTGTTACTGACTTTCTTAGGGGCCGAGATCTCAAATTTTCTCAAAATTTGAGCAGAGGCAGGCCAAAGGGTCAGGTGGAAGTGTGAGGGAAAAATTATTTTTGATGAAGAAGAACCTTATTCCAGAATTTTTTGATCCTACCACAACTCCAGAAACAATGGAAAAAAGTGGCATTAGAGTGTTGACATTTGAGACATAACCCTTGTTCTGATGGGACAACATATTGCGCTGAGCAGGTGACAGGTAAGCCCTTTGCATTGTGCGTACATGAACTTCCTGTAGGTATGCCGATTGGAGGGTTCTCATAGTTGTATCATAGTGGGTCAAAAAAAAATGTTGGGTATATCTTGTTGCCGGCTTGAGGTCAGTGTTTCAGTGCGAATTAGAACTATCTGACATCAGTTCAGAGTAAATAAATCTTATTTTGTAAGGGATTTTCTCACACATTTTCAACACCACAGAATGAGACCGTGAGGGTAGAGACTAAGGGGAAAATTGTGGTGATATAATGGCGGGTCTGCAAATACATGTAGAAATGATGTTGTGGGAGAGGAAATTTATCTCGAAGTGAGGAAAATTGTGAAATATTGCCTCCTGGGTCAAATACTTTGGAAGCAGAATCTAGTCGTTTATCTCTCCAGAGTAAAAAGTTTGTGTTGGATAGCGAGGGTGTGAATGAGGGGTTGCCCCAGAAGGGGACATAGGGAGTCATCAATGGACTTCTGTAAAAAAAAATTTTAAGCATTAACCATGAGTGATATGTGTCATAGAAGAGAACATGATTTTTTACCGAGATAAGGATGTTGGAAAGTTTAGTATGAAATAGAGCACTGGGTGCAAAAGGGGCAAATAGTGCCTTGTCTAATGCCAGGTCAGTATAGGATTGTTTATTAAGGAGCCAGTCAGTGAGTAGGAAGAAAAATCTGCATCGCTTGCAATCTGGCCAAAGCCATTTTTGTTTTTTTCTACTCCAACGTCCTTAGGGATCCACAGGGATACCTTGGGGTATAGGCTTGGCTTCACCATGGGCACCACACAGTTAAGTCTGTCATCCCAGGATGCACTGGGCCCCCTCCTATACGCCACCCCCAAGCCAAGGCACCTCAGTTTCAGTAGGTGCATGGCCGGAGCTGGGTTACCGCACAGGGGGGCTGTGTTTCACAGCCCCTGAAGATCTTCAAGAGCAGTAGCATGGACAGTCCAGCAGACGTCCATGCTACCGCTCTGACACCGCTGCCGGCGCCGACCACCGGTAGCAATCCAGGGAACTCGGTGGGCTCTTGGGGGTTCCAGCTAGCGGAACCCCCGTGGGCCTTGGACTGTGGCCAGACCTATGGGGGGCATCATGAGGTAAGTAGCGGGCGTCTGTGGTAGGCGCCCGCTGATTCACAGTCCAGTGTCCCCAGGGCTGGGGGCTCCCTGGGGATGGTAGTATAGTGGAGCCAGGCATTGAGCCTGCGCTCACACTAGACCACCAGGGATGCAGGGCTGGAGCGTTGCGGAACACGCTCCAGCATCCTGGGGGTTAATTACCTGCCAGGGGAGAGCGACTTCCCTGCAGCGCACAGGAGGCCTCTCCCCCGCTGCTCTCACGCCTTTCCATTGCGGTCTGGCGGGCTGAGGCAGCGATCCTCCTCCTGGGCCCGTCTCCTCTGTCTTCTCCGGTGGCCATTTTCTTTGAGCACACGCTGGTGTCAGAAGAGTGTGGAGCCTGGGTGTGAGGAGGCAAGGGAAAAGGACTTCTAGGACTTGCCTGCATGTTGAAAAGAGTTAACCCCATGACCCATTTCTGTGTTCTTAAATTGAAGCCCTCAGTCTGCATGTCTCATACAGGAAGTTTGTTAGCAGCAGACAGCAAGGGAGTGTTCCTGTTAAAAAGCCCTCCTCCTTCCTCTCTGGAAAGACTGATACCAGGGCCCACCAATGAGAGAGAGAGAGAGAGAGAGAGAGAGGGAAGTAGGGTGGTGCAGCAAGGGGGATTGTGGGAAGTATGTGAGTACAGTGTGACTCTGGAGGTTGGCGTGTTGTCCCCTCCCCGTGTCTTTAGATATAGAGCAGCTCTGTGTGCCCTGTTACAGCTGCCATTACTGGCCAGGTAGGGAGGAGATATAGAGCAGCTGGAAAAGACTTTGCTGAACTCTGAGTGGACTGTAATGATATAACCCTGCTTACTGTTTGCTGGATTTCTGTGTCTCCATGAATAAAGTTCATCTTGCCTTCATTATAACCCGCTCCACTGTGATCCCTGAACCCCAGGATACCAAGGTCATCCGGTATCCTCACACTGGATCCCCCCCTTGCATACCTCTCCTCCAAAGTAAGATCAGTGTATGTAGCGCTATTCATACCAGACTGTAGGTCTGTGTAGTTGATGATAGTGCAAGATTGTGCAGGTATTTCACTGCATGGTGTGTGACTTTATGCTAGCACTGTCTGCCTGTATTTCTACTGAGCCATTTTACTATCTACTATCTTCTCCCTTTCTCTCAGCCCTCATGGTGCAGTGCTGTCAGGGTGGGAATTTACCTCACAGTTTGCAGTATTTCTTAAAGTGTGGTGGGTCACATAACAATATGTCACAGAGAGGGGGTTGTACTTCAGGATGGTTTATGCACTGCATGTTTGGCCATTCCTGGTACTTCTACTGTACCCAGCACTTCACAGGAACCCCCCTGAGCTTGTTTTGCACAAGCCCTGACTATCCTGGTGGATCGGCTGTCTGCCCCCCCTGCGTTCCCTCAGTTGGGGTTCACACAGCAGGCGGTAGTCCCGTCTCCATATTAGGGGTCCCAAGACAGATGGTGGTGGCACAATGTCCCTCTCAACAGATTTTCCCAAACAGAGTCTGTCTGGGTGAACCCTCAGTCTTCCATGGTCCAGAACGTAACGGATCGGTTGCAAGAACCGCCGTTTAGACCTGCTAAGAGACCTTTGTTATCCCCCCGTCTACACAGTATGCAGAGGATAAAATGTCCTCTGATGAGGGCGATTTTGTAGATGTGTCTGACACCCCACAATAAGGTGGGGGTGAAGTCCAAGATATATATTCCAGGCCTCATACGGGCAGTCCGTATGGCCATGGTGATTACAGATGACAGCTTGCCTGCAACTACGCCTACATATGTGTATTTTAAGGAGGTTAGGGGGGCTGCTGCTGTTTTTCCCCTATCTGGTCAGCTAGTGGATCACTTAGAGGAGGTGTGGAAGTCTCCGGAGAAAAGGTTCCATGGCTTATGCATACCTCTTTGCAGAAAATAATTTCACTAAATGGGAGTCTCCTCAGGTGGATTCTCGTGTGACGCGCTTAGTAAAAAGTGCGACATTACTTATGCCGTCCATGTCCTCTCTGATTGATACTACGGACCGTAAGATGGAAGTGGGTCTTAAGTCTATCTACTCCCTCGCTGGAGGGGCCTCCAGACTGGCTATGGCAGTCTGCTTGGTGGCTCGGGCCATGGAAGGATGGGCAGACGACTTGGAAGCTTCATTATATTCGGAGATTACAGATGAACAGGCTGGGTTAGTGGGCAATCTCCGAGATTCCGCTACGTACATTAATGAAGCAGCTTTGGATGTGAGTCTACTGACTTAAAGGATTTCGTCAGCGTCAGTGTCGGCTCGCCGATCCTTGTGGTTAACCTCTTGGAGGGCAGATGCTGAATCCAAGAAGGGCTTGCAATGCTTACCTTATAATGTTCAGGTCCTGTTTGGCCCCGATTTGGACAAGATCGTAAACACGCTGGCGGCAGCAAAATTTGCATGTTTACCTTCAGCACCAGTTCCATCTAGGTCTAGGACCCCGTCCTTTCAACCCTCTTGCCCACAGAGTAAGCCTAAGGTGCAGTCATTTCCAATACGTCAGGATCAAATAAGGCCGCCAAGCCCAAGAAACAGGCTTGGAGCACCAGACGTCCGGCTACTAAGAAGGACAACAAACCCTCAGCCTGATGGGTGGGGCCTCCCCTTGTGGGACCCCAAGGTGGGAGGCTGGCTTCTGCAATTCGCCCAGTGCTGATGCCAGACTACCACAGACATCTGGGTAAGGGTAGTGGTCTCTGGTTGTGCCCTCTCCTTCCACAATAGGCCTCCTAATCAGTTCTTCACTGCTGGCCTTCCTTCAGATCCAGAGAAGGCTCAGGTAATTCAGGAGGTGGAGCAATCTATGCTCCAAATGGGGGTTATGGAATGGGTTATTACTCTAATCTGTTTCTGGTTCAAAAACCAGATGGTTCCTACCATCCTATCCTCAACCTCAGGTCCCTGAACAAGTTTCTAAGGGTCCCTCAGTCCCGAATGGAGACTCTGTGGTCCATTATATTGGCTATGGAACCTGGAGATTTTATGGTGTCTCTGGATATTCAGGATGCCTACCTGCATATCCCCATTGCCAGGGCTCATCAACATTTCCTCAGATTTGTGGTACTAGATCTCCATTACCAGTTTCAGGCTTAGCCATTTGGCCTATCTACGGCACCCCGAGTGTTTACAAAGGTAATGGCGGTCATGGCGGCTCACCTGCAGTTACAGGGGGTTCGCCTGTTACCCTACTTGGACGACCTTCTGCACCTGACGATATTGGTGTAGCAGACTCATGGCTGGCTGGTGAATTGGAAGAAATCCTCCCTATCTCCTTTTCAGAGGATGGTCCATCTGGGGGCATTGCTGGACTCTTGGCAAGAGAGGATCTTCTTGATGGAAAAAAATCTCCTTGTTACAGTCCAAGATACACAACTGCCTCCAGGGTAGCCGAGTGCCCCTTCACTCGGCAATGAGGTTACTGGGTTCCATGGTGTCGACTTTCGACATGGTGGAGTATGCCCAGTTTCATTCCAGACCTCTGCAGATGTCGATTCTCTCCAGATGGGACGGATTACCCCATCAGATAAAGAGACAAATGATTGTGCTGTCTACAGAGGTGCGCCTGTCTCTGACTTGGTGGTTAAAGAAGTCTCATCTCAACAAGGGATGCCCGTTTTGGATCTCTGACTTGGTCCTCCTAACAACGGATGCCTCTCTTCAGGGTTGGGGCGCGGTGACGGGTCCACATGTCTTCCAGGGATGGTGGACGCCCGCAGAAGCTGCCTTGCCGATCAATGTGCTGGAACATCGGGCAGTGTTCAGAGCCCTGCAACAAGCAGGACTTATTCTGCAGGGGAAACCCGTGCAAATTCAGTCAGACAACGCCACCACGGTGGCTTACATAAATTGTCAAGGAGGGCCGCGGAGTCAGGCGGCCCTAAAAGAGGTATCCCGCATTCTGACTTGGGCGGAAGGCAAACCTCCCAGCCATATCGGCAGTGTTCATTCCAGGAGTACTCAGCTGGGAAGTGGACTTCCTCAGCTATCACGATGTGCATCCAGGGGAAGGATCTCTTCACCAGGTGGTATTTCATCTCCTAGTGGACAAGCGGGGGTCTTCCCAGAATAGACCTCATGGGTTCCAATAACCGCAAGTTGCTAGTGTACGCTCTGTCTGTACGGTGGACCTTCCAGTTTGCGTATCAGTTTCCTCCATTCTCCCTTCTTCCTCAAGTACTTTTTAAGTTCAAGCAAGAAAGGGGCACGATCCTGCTGGTGGCTCCAGCATGACCCAGATGTCACTGGTACTCAGATCTGCAGAGTCTCTCCATCGACACTCCATTGCTGTTGCCTCCACATCCGGACCTGTTGTCTCAGGGTCCTTGGGCCTGATTCAGAGCTGGATGCTCTGACCAGAGCACTCGCTCTGAATCAGGGCCCTCCTTTATTAAATTGGAGCATCCTCCTGGACGCTCGTATAGCTGTGGGTGACCACCCACAGCATATACGAGCATCCAAAAAGATGGTCGCGATGGTCTTGACCATCGCGACCATCGGAGTTGCGATGGAGACCCTGCGGTAGGGTCTCCCTGCCACAAGCCCTGGAGTGATTTTGGCTCTATCAGAGCCAAAATCACTCCCACTGACTTCACTAGTGATGTCAGTGGGGCCAGCTTCAGACAGAAGGCGTTCCCATGGGTACGCCTCCGTCTGGCAGGCACGCCCACCAAAGGCGGCGTGCTGTCAGTCACCATCGACAGCACGCCCCCTTTGGTGCGAGACCCAGAGCGACAGCTTGGCTGTCGCAGTCCGGGTCTCGTGCATGCGCACGACGGAGCTCCCTCCGTCGTGTGCATGCGCAGTGGGGAACATCAACCCACTTGCGAGCGTACTGCTGCTTGCGACTGGGTCTGAATGACCCCCCTTGTCTTTACCCAGATCTGGGTCATCTGTCTTTGCTGGCGTGGCTCTGGAGACATCCCTCCTCCGGGCTAAGGGGTTCTCCAGTTCTGGGGTGAACACCATGCTTAGAGCTTGGATTTACCATAGGGTGTGGCATACATATTTTGAATGGTGTCGGCCTAGGGGGTATGATCCCCAGGTATTGTGGATATACAGGGTTCTGGCTTTCCTACAGGTGGGCTTGGATAAGGGTCTCCATCTCGCTTCTTTGAAGGTTCATGTTTCCGCACTGTGTGGTTTCAGCATAAGATTGCTCCACTTCCTGATATCCGCACTTTTATGCTGGGTGCCCTTCGCATTCAGCCTCCCTTTGTCCCCCCCAGTGGCTCCTTGGGATTTGGCTGTGGTTCTTAGGGCTGTCCAAGGTCCTCCATTTGAAACTCTAGACTCAGTGGTCTTCAAATGGCTCACAGCTAAGACTGTCTTTCTTCTAGCTATTGCTTTAGCTAGAAGGATGTCAGATTTGGGGGCTCTCTCCTGTCACCTTCCCTTTCTGATTTTTCATAAGAACAGAGCGGTTCTTAGGACTTGCCCTGGTTTCCTTCCTAAGGTGGTAGCTAGTTTCCACAAGTCGCGGCCGCGCTCACTCCTACCTGGATCTCCTCCCAGCGTTCATTTGGCTCTGACTCCGGCAGGTATCCAGACTGTGTAGCCGGACGGAGACCCACCATACCAGATCTTTGAGACAACGTGTCCCTGAATATTCCGACTTGGTCAGCCATACACTGTTCAGCCGGTGGGACACTATTATTTCCCCCTGCAATTGATTGAGATCTCTGGAACTGGCGAGTACTATTTTCTTTCAGCACTGTGTGCCCAACGGGGTTAACACTTCTAGCACTCAAACCATTTATTGCTATATAAGCTCCAGATTCTTCCATTATTGTGGATATTTCAATTGACACAGTTTGCAGACAAGCGTTACTTTATTTCAAACTATGGATTAACTAAGCAAGTGTATCCAAACATCCTTCACATGCTAATTTGGAACTTTTCCATGCAGGAATCGTCTATTCTGATTCATGACCAGTACAACTGTCATTATTATGTGTATATGTGCTAGTCATTCATTTTTTATCTCTGAATTTTTGCCATTTATGTGCTCATTTTGATATATGTTTTTATTTTTATCTTTATTACTATATTTTTTTGCCTATTTTTGCTTATATTAAATTTCCAATATATTTCTATTTTTATTCATATTCCTATTCATTTCATACCAGCGCGGTGTGTGTGCTTTTATATTCGTTTAGTGTTTGTGGGGTTGCAATTATTCCCATTTATCACACCGCTGCAGGTCTGTTTCTGACATATGCTCAGTGTTGTATTTAAGCGCTAGGATATTTTTTCTTGTCCCTTTGTAAGTCGGACACCTTGTTTGTCCTCTATGGTTTCCATAAGAAGGGATGGCCTGCCAACAAGCAGACTTTGGCAGGGTGGATTTGCATGGCAATCTCTGAGGCTTACACTCATGAGGGTCTTCCAGTGCCACCCTCTGTGAAGGCTCATTCTACGAGGTCTGTGGGTTTTTCGTGGGCGGCTCGCCGTGGCGCCTCGGTTGTTCAGCTTTGCAAGGCGGCTATGTGGACCTCTGTCCATACTTTTGTCAGACATTATGCATTTGACACTTTCGCTTCTCAGGATGCTTCCTTCAGGCGGCGGGTTCTCCTCGATGCACAGGAGCTTCCCCTCCCTTGAAGGATACTGCTTTTGGACAACCCCAAGGTATCCCTGTGGATCCCTAAGGACCCTGCAGTAGAAAACAAGAGATAAGGTAAGAACTTACCTTTGTTATCTCTGTTTCTACATAGTCCTTAGGGTCCACAGGGTGCCCGCCCTGACGCCCTGTGCTTCTGTAGGGTGTTGTGCTGGTCACCAGTTTCTGTCTCGTTTTCTGTGAGAATGTGAATCTTGTGTGTTCCAGACTTTCTTCTTCCTTTTTCTCCTCCTCCGGCCTATGGCTTGATACTAAAACTGAGGTGCCTTGGCCTGGGGGCGGGGTATAGGAGGGGGCCCAGTGCATCCTGTGATCATAGACTAAACTGTGTGGTGCCCATGGCAAAGCCAAGCCTATACCCCAAGGTATCCCTGTGGACCCTAAGTACATCGTAGAAACAGAGATGACAAAGGTAAGTTCTTGCTATAGCTCTTGTTTTCTCCTGCCATAAAAATCGAGACATGCGTTTTTTGGAATAGGGAGTATTTCCATGATATGGAAAATTTTGGGGAACACTATACTTTGAAGTACCGGTGTCCTGCCTAATAAAAACAGGGGGAGGAGTTTCCAGTTATCTAGTAAATTTGCTACTTCATTCAGGGCTGGGGTGAAGTTTGCCTCATATAATTTAGAAAGATCTGAGGTCATTTGTACACCTAGATATGACATTTTAGAGGTTGCTATGTGGAAGGAGGATATAGAGGGAATAGAGAAGAGGGCTAATGAGGGGACATTCAAAGGAAGTAACTCCAATTTGGAAACGTTGATCCTATACCCAGAAAGAGTGCCAAAAGAAGAAATAATCCTCAATAACTCAGGGACAGAAGTGTCTGGATCTGAGATGAACAGGAGCATGTCGACTGCAAAGAGAGTGACTTTTCGATCAACTCTTCCAATCCGCATACCCTTAACAATTTCTGAGTGCGATGGCTAGAGGTTCCAGAGCTATGGCAAAGAGGAGAGAGAACAACCTTGCCGAGTACCTTTGCAAATAGTAAAAGGGGGGGAGAGAAAGCCATTGCAGGATACCTGTGTCTGGGGAGAGGAATATAGCATTTTTAGGGCATCTATAAAAGTAATTGGAAAGCCAAAACTAGACATTGTCTGAAATAGATGATTCCATGAGATTAGATCAAAGGCTCTTTCAGCATTAAGTGATAAAATTAGCCTAATAGGGGGACTTACCTGGTAGGAGGTAGCAGCAATTGCTGATATGACTCGTCGTACATTGACTACTGAATGCGGCACTAATATAAAGCTGGTTTGATTAGGGAGAATGTGGTAGAATGTTTTTTAACCGATCAGCTACTATTTTGGTTAGAAGTTTATAATCAAAGTTGAGGAGGGAAATGGGACGATAAGAGTCCGGTAATTCTGGATCTCTTCCTGTTTTAGGATTTAATTTCAATGTGGCTGAGTTGAAGTGTGGAGGTAATGATTTAGTGGAGAGCATAGAGTTGAATACTGAAACCGAACCTGCGTAGAAGTATTTTATATAACTCTCCACTGAAACCATCCAGTCCATGAGCTTTGGCTGGTTTTAGGTGTTTAATGGCTGTATGCATTTCTTTTAAAGTAATTGGAGCCATGAGAGTTTGGGACATTTCAGATGAAATAGGATGTGGCAGGGTGTCCCAGAAAGATGTGGGAGAGGCATTAGATATGTCGAAGCTGGATAATTGGCTGAGACAGGATCAGTTTAAAATTAGATTGGGGAAACGCCATTTTGCGACTGGCCGCCCAGTGCCATTTTAGTGAAACTTGCCATTATAAGTACATACGGCGATGCTATTATTTAGCGTTGTGCGATTCCCACGCAATAGAAAGAAGTTAAAGATCCTCACCATACAAATACAGACAGCCATTAAAACATATAAAATGATTATCCCTGCAAAACACGTACCATAGTGTACTCCACAAAACACATAGTCGCACAACACTAACTAGCGTCTTCCCAATTCCCCAATACTTACACACTGCACACTTACATAAAAGGTTCCCTAGCATTAAAGTGTAATATTCAAGGTTTATGCAGTAATTATTAATGTTGTGTAATAAAGGTTATTTGATATCGAAGGTTTAGTACATGGTAAGCAGACAGTGTTTGGTGTTGTACTGATCCACTGTTTCTCCACAGATTTCCAGTATCGGTGAGAAGATCGCAAAATGCATCTGCAAACTATGGACTATAGAGAGTTAAAACATTAAAATGTACTCTGTAATGTTAGCAGCTTAGATTAGCATGTAGCGGGAAAAAGTACTCAAAGGGTTGTTAGAGGCTGTTTGTGTCCATTCAAATTGACCTATGAACTATCCTGTAACAGAAGCACCTTTAAGAAGAACCAATGGAATCATGCCAAACTTGTGTATTGTATTGCCTATATCTGTGAAGAGTATATATGTGCGCTCTCTGACCCCAGTCGAGAGTCTTCTTCCTGTGCTGTTGACGGAGGTTTCTAATGCTGATGCCAGTATCTGGGCCCAGAGCGCGTGCGTATATAACAACTGTACCTTGGGTCTGTATGATTTATTTGCGCTAATTGTCTTTAGATCACAGCGTGTAACCATCTGTTTTTATATTGAATAATAACTTTTTGTGCGTTGGACCCACATTCAAAGTCTGAAAGCATTTATTTACTGTGCGACTCATTACGCTAGATAGCGACAATTTTAGAAGGTTTAGACAGGATTGCATAGAGGTTTTAATCAGGTATCGATAAATCAGAAGGAGGTTCTTCAGGAATACAATTGGAGAATTTCGGGGCAGATTGGTGAGGATGCGAGTAGAATTTCTGAAAAAAGGCATGCATGACTTCAGCTACTTCTGCGTTAGAAGAGGTAAGAGAACCCGTTTGAGTGTTTAAGGGGTGTACCATCATAGAGGTACATGGCCCATTGACTAGATTGGAGCGTAGGCTCCCAGTTATATTACCGAATTTATGATATCGATGTTGAACCGAAAAGAGATATCTATCACCCATGGTTTGCATTAATTCTTTAAAATTAGTCTTGGTGATTATACAGTATATAGTTGTTTAGAGGGAAGTGAAGGCCTCAGATTGTGCAGCACAGACAGTGTAATGGTTAGCATTACTGCCACACAGCACTGAGGTCATGTGTTCAATTTCCACCACAGCCCTAACTGTGTGGAGTTTGTATATTCTCCCTGTGCTTGCATGGATTTCCTGCAGGTGCTCCGGTTTCCTCCCACACTCCAAAAATATACTGGTAGGGTAATTTGCTCCCAACAAAAAAATAACCCTAGTGTGTGTGCATGTGAGCTCCACTACGTCAGGGACTGATGTGATTGGCCAAATATTTTCTGTAAAGCGCTGCAGAATGTGTGCGCTATATAAATAACGTAATAAATAAGTAGGGAAGTCTAGAGGGATATATATTTTTTATTAGTGGAAGAAACATAAGCTATAACTTCTCCCCTAATAACAGCTGCCAGAAAAGGATTGGGTTTGACGCTAAATGGGGGAAATTATTGTTTTTATAGTCCTCCCATGTAGATTCAAGTCTATTTCTGAATTTCAGAGATTGTGCAAGGTGAATAGGAAATTTCCAAAGTTTTATTGACCCGGATTCATCAGGAAAGTGCAAAGATGCCATAATCAAGGCATGGTCTGATAGGGAAATTGTCTCTATGCTAGGTTGAGAAACTTTTGGAAAAATTGAATGCGAGACTAGAAGATAGTCAATACGTGAGAATATCCCTTTAGCTGCTGAAAGACAGGTGTATTCCCTATCTGTAGGGTGTAATGCTCTCCAGCTGTCGACTAGATTTAAACTTTCTGATATCAGTGGAATGCCTAATTTAGGTAAAGAGTGACTGCGGGACAAATGATTCGATCTGTCCATGAATTTAGAAGAGATTAAATTAAAATCCCCACATAACAAGAGGGGGTCATTAAGAGGGAGTAAAGTGGCTAATAACTTCTGGAAGAAGGGTCTGGAATAGGCATTAGGACAGGGGTTCCCAACCAAGGTTCTCAAGGCACACTAACAGTTCAGGTTTTAAGGAAAGCCATAGTTGAGCACGTGACTTAATTAGTACCTTAGTTATTTTGATTTAACCATCTGAACTTAAGCATGGATATCACTAAAACCAGGACTGTTAGTGTGCCTTGAGGACTGAGGTTGGGAATCACTGCATTAGGGACATAGACACTACAACGGACAAACCTGTGGCCCTGAACCTTTATGGTGCTGAGAACGAAATGGCCCCCTGGGTCAGAGATAGTGGATGATACCTGTGTCTGTAGATGTTTCTTTGCTAGTATGACTACCCTTTGCGCTTTACAATTGAAATGGGCCAAGGCCAATACAGACCAACCCAGCATGTTGAGCTTCACGATTTCTGCAGGAGTGAGAGGAGTTTCTTGGAGTAGGGCTAGATCAATTTTTTGTTTGGATAAGTAAATAAGGATTTTTCTTATCTTCATTGGCGAATTAAATCCGCCTACGTTCCAGGAGCTCACTACTATGGAGTTGGAAAGAAAGAGGTTGAAAACCTTGCGATTGGAAAAGTCCAGTACCTGCCAAAAACAAGGGAGAGAGAGGGAAAGGAGAAAAACAGTAGGGCTAGGGGAAGACAAGACACATAATGAAATTAATTGAGAAATGTTCCAATGAGAAATATACATAGAAAACATATTAATGTATTTTGGTTTGGAGAACATCATACTTCCTGTGTATAATAAACATATAAGGCGATAAATGATAACCATAAAGTATATAAACAAGCCAGCAATTATAATAGGGCTCCGGTGTGCAACCCAGAATATGTGAGCAATGTAAGTTTGAAACTCCCCTAAAATTTTGATTATAAATAATATGCTCAGATGTTTGAGGGAGCCATTATTATGAGTAGGGGTGTAGTATAATAACAAAACTACCCGTGTAGATTAACAATATGTATATCTACTATTATAGTAATCCCCTCTTTTTTTCTGTTAGATTCAAATAAGAATAACAGGTAAAACAACAATAGCGATTTGTTGATTGAAGAGTTCACTGCTCACAGTGCTTCACAGTAATGGATCAGGAATATTCTTCCAGTAACTAGAACAGGAACTATGTGTGTGTGAGTGATGAGCTTTGCTAAAATGGAAGTCCATTCCCAGCAGGTCAACCATGGCTAGAAGATTGGTCAGCTATGTTAGATGAGGTGGAATCTGAGAGTTCACGGAAATATTCAGAAGCATCATCCGAGGTGGTGAAATCTTTGTATGATTTCTATCGTATATACGCAGTCCTGGCTGGGTATAGAAGGCCGAATTTTCACACTTCTGTTATTAATTTTGAGCGGATTGGAGAGAAGGCTTTGCGGGCCCTAGTCAGTTCAACAGAATAGTCCTGGAAGATATATAATTGGTGATCCTCTCACACAATCGTTTTGATCCTGTGTGATGCTGACCAAAATGCTACCTTGTGGAGGTAATTGAGGCACCTGAACAAGGTAACCCTAGGGCGGGGTTTTGTCTGCGCAGGGACTGGGCCTATTCTGTGGACCCTGTCTATTGTCAGGTCCCGACACTCAGCTTCAAAGCCTAAAATAGCGGGTAGAGTGTTGCAAACAAAATGGGCGAGGGCAGGACCCTTCACTGATTCTACGAGACCTGTTCTCCAGGTCCACTTTATTCCAGAGTTGGTGGTTTTCTGTATAAAGAGCATCCATGGAGTGTTTTACATCTGAAATCTCATGGAAAGCTGCCCCCATTTTATGTTCTGATTCAGTTACTCTCTGCATCAGGCTGCCTAACTGGGCTGTAATGTCAGCAACTGCTTGTGTAACAAGCGGAGCCATAGTGGTCTTAAGTGGCTGGAGCATCTAGAGAACGGCATACCTGGGTAGGAGAAAAGTCATCCACATCAGCTGCTGGTTTCTTAGAGGCCGGGGATGCTGCTATGGGATCGGCGTCTGGCGCCATATTGGGAGAGGCGCAGCATTTCTCCTGGCGGGTGGTTTGCGGCGGGGGATGAGTTGCCGCCGAAAGGTAGCAGTCCATGAGCTCTTTCTGGGCTTTAAGGAAGGGAGTCTGGGTGGTAATAGTGGCTTGAGAAGCCGTGAAATGTGGATTTCTGAGCTGGGTAACTGAGCCTTCAGACGGAGCTTCCTCACTCCATCAAGCCGGAAAGCGGAAGTCCTTCAGTATCCACTTCTGCTTATTCTTTATATAGAACTGGATATGGATTGGCTGGGTAATGGTTATAGACAGGGGCGGATTGGGCCGCCGGGACACAGTGCTGGGTCCCGCTGGGCCGGTCCATACAATGGCCGCCGGGAGCGGCCGAATCATGCCCACCCTCAACTTCCGCCATGATCGGATGTTAGCTCCGCTCAGAAAGCTGTACATTTTCTGCGCATGTGCAGTACCTTACAAAAAAAAATGGCTAACGGGGGGAGCTGCAGCTCCTCCCACAAACCTTTGCGGATCCTGTCAGTCACTACTGACTGCTCCACCTCCAGCCCCTCCGCTGCTCGGCCCCTCTTCTCCGTGCATGCTGCAACAGTAGGCAGCTGCACGGTGACGCCAGCCACAGCCCACAGATTCAGCGCCGCGGGTAGCCGGAGGAGGAGGAGCAGCAGGTAAGTGGTGTTGCCAGCGGCAGGAGGGAGGGGGGCTGGGAGGTTAGACTTTACAACACAGGGCTGGGGGCAGGTTGGACCTGGTGCTGGAGCTGTTAACACAGGGCTTGGGGGACCCGACGACACAGGGCTGGGGAGGGGGATGCCACACACTGGAACTGGGAAATGTGGCTTAGACTGCCACACTGGGGATGGGGAATGTGGCTGAGACTGCCACACTGGGGATGGGGGAATGGGACTGAGACACACTGGGCCTGGGGATGTAGAGACGCAGGGGGACCCTGGGTATGGAGATAAACATAACAGGGTCACAGGTAGCCTGGAGAGCCACTGTGGGCCTGGAGAAGCACAGGGGGGCCTGGGGATGGAGACATAGGGGGTTCTGGAGTAACACAAGGGGACCTGGAGAGAGTCAGAAATTGTTTAATCAGGGAAATTCACATTTTGCCCTGCACAAAAATTTCTGTTACTAAACATTATCTGCTTATAATGGTGACATTGGAAGATGCCTGTTTACGTAGAAATATAACCAGACAGTGTGATCTCCTACATGAATAGTGAATACCGGCTGAAGACGCTGTGCAGTGAGGCTCAAATTCTTCAGAGGTTCCACCATATAGGTAAGAAAACACTTTAAAACTGACTGGCCTGTAGCCAGGGCTGGTCTGACCATTAAGCATGCTACACGGGCATGTAGGGCACCAGGCACCCTGAATGGTGCAAACTCGAGTATAAAATCCCACCCGTCCGCCTTAGCTCTGTCTTTGGAGAGGGAGGGGAAAGGGAAGGTGGAGGGAGGCGCACGAAAAATGTGCAGCTTCCCATCGGTAATCAGGTCTGTCCATCCCTGCCTGTACCTAATCCAGAGGGATGGGGACCCCCAAAAAAGTGCATCGTTCACCAAAATTTATGTTGCCGACCCTGCTCCCCTCAGTGGCTTGCAAAAGCCCCTCCAGGCCCTAAGAGGAGGGAGTATACTGCCCTCTTCCACAGACCCCACCCACTCAACAGACCCACCGCCTCAACAGACCTGCCCCCATTAGGGCTGCTCCCAGAAATTTCCCAGGCTGGTTTTCCATCCCAATCCGCCCCTGGTTATAGATGCTTTAGTACATGTTTATTTGATGTAATATCTTTAATTTTTAAAAACATAACATATATTGCTCTAGTAATCCTGTATGTTATTATTCGCTTTGATGTACCTTAATGTGTGACAGCTTTTTTTTGGGTTACATGGCTGAGACCTGTTGTAAAACAAAAGAATAAAAAAAAAATCCTGAATCGAAAAAAAAAAAAAAAAACCCAACAACTATTAATAGCTTGGAAGATAACCTTTATAAGCTTGTGTGACTTCTGAATATATTACCAGGAGCCAGTGCAGACCAAAATCATATGGCTGCTCAGCCGGTGCTGTAAACTGCTTGATTTCACCCAATTTACATCCAATCATACCTTGCAGTAATCTGGCCATGCACATGCTACATATACATACACTGCTTTATGTCAATCACGTACTAGATGACTATTACTTATCTGCCAGCAACATTCATAAGCGCCAATGCCCAAAATACAGTTGACAGATAGCTGCTCTTGTCCTATGGGTACAGTAGTCATTTTCCAACTGCACTAACAGGTTTCCGTGTGATCCCAGCCCTCAACTTCAGCATTGAATAGAAAGTTGTTCAGTTTTCCATATGTATAGCCAGTTTGGAAAATGGTTCTGTTGGCTCAACAAATTGAGGCCATCACAAAATGAGCATGATGCCAGAGTCTGATAACATCATACCTTTATCTTACCAACAGGCCCCATATGATCTGGCACTCAACCCAAACGGCTTTGGCCATATTTTATATATATATATATATATATATATATATATATATATCCATATTTGAAATGGATCCAAGCCGCAAAATTTAAATGCAGGGTTAAAAGTAGCACATATTTATGCAATGGTGTTATGAAGAAATATATTCATAGAAGCAGGCATACTGGAGTGCTTTTAAAAATGGCAGCCCCCAGTCATTTAAATAGAAAAACTTACTCCTTTGCACTTTTTTGTATGTCCAGAAATACTTATTCAAAAGTTATTTACAAGATGTTATCTAAAAAACAACTCAATCTGTTATAGTCTCAGTGTGTTTTCAATAAAGCCAATGTAGCAATATTTGTTGCGTGCAAAGTATGTTACTGATATTACTTGTAACATACAAAATAGCATGTTGAGGTAGGAAGATAGTCTAGTACAGGGGTGGCCAACCAGTCATAGTCAAAGAGCCCAAAAATATCACTGTACAACAAATACTTTTAATTTGTTTCCTTTCTAAAAATAGTCATACATTACTAATTTGAGGTAAAGAATAACTAAAATGATTTTTACTAGCTCTATTTTTTGAGCTACACTACTTGCACTATACTCTATGTACTATGTAATGTAGTCATAGGGAAAAGCTATTTTAAAATATTTATTTTCTATCAAGAAAATATAAATTAACAATTGTTTTAATTCAATCAATCAATCAATCACAAATAAGAAACGAAACAAACATACAGCATATGAAAGTACTATCTAATATAGTGGCCTATTGATGGGGGTGCTTTCTCTTTGCTTGTCGCTTGTACTCCTCTTCTGGGGCATCTCTTGTCACTGTCCAACAGTAGTGATTCACCTACCCTGATATCTTTGTTCCATTGCTGAAATGTCTTGGTGGAATCGCTCACTATGCTTGTCACTCAGTGCACCACAGTTATCTTGTTTGGGTAATCCCGTGAATCGCATATATTTGAATAGGGGAGAGGGGAAAAATAACTTATTCATTTAATTGGGTCATTAGGCCCCACCTCCTCTGTGCGGAACGCAGATTGCTGGTAAGATTCTCTCCATTCTGCCCACTTCACTAGGAATACCCCTACATCGTCATAAATGGGCTATATCTCAGAACTCAGAGCTAACAGAGTATTAAATGTCATATTCATTCTTTGCATGCTGAAATCAATTGGAAGTAACTATTTTCACATCGGAAACATTTTCATTGTTGTGCAGTGTATTTGTAGGTATGTCAAAGAGCTGAGATCATGCGCTCGCTGAAGGCGCATATGCAAAAAGGGGTTTGGCCTTGTGCCAGCCAGCCAGGCCACGCCCCTGGTATGATTTTTGTAAGAGGATGTAAAAGCACATGTACAAATCACCATGGAGGCAACTATTAAAGGGAAAGAAAAAGCCAGAACAATATAAAAAACATTGACAAAAAACAGAATCACAAAATACATTGAAACAAGCCAGATCCACATAAAATACACTGAAAAAGCCACATCCACAAAAAATATTGAAAAAAAAAGGGGACAGATTCAAATAATACAATCCCCCCATGACACTCCAGCCCCTCCATATGTTACTCCAGTAACTCCCCCCATGTAGCACTCCAGCCTTTCATTTGTCACTTCAGCAGACCCTCGTGTGTCACAACAGCAGCCCGTGTCTCACTCCAGCAATCCACGTGTCACTCCAGCTCCCCATTTGTCACTCCAGTAGACCCTCATGTGCTACTCCAGCCCCCCCTCTCTCTCCAGGACGCTCCAATCCAGCCACCTTTCCCCACACTCCCTCCCTCTCAATGGGCCACTTTATGCCAGGGGTTAAAGTGGGCCGGAACGGGGCAGAACTGCGTTCCGTCACTTCTATTTGGAGACAGAACCAGTTCAGTCTTCTCCTTCCCACCTCAGCCCGGCACCACAGGGAGGCTCCATTTGCTGGGCGCCCGCTGCAATTTTGTTACCAGTGGGCGCCTGGATCCTTCCCCGCAGCTGGAGCTCACTACTTAGCTTCGGCTTCTGCAGTGTGCACTATTGGAGAGACATCATGACGTCTCTTCTATAGTTCCGAGGAGCGGAATCGGTATGAAATACCGGCTGATGCATGGCCGGCAGTTCAATTCCCGGCAGCATCAGTCCGACAGATGCAGAGATCCCGACAGCGCTGGAAAACCAATTCATCCCTAGGTAAGTACAAACTAACCTAACCCCCCTAACGGGTGCCTAATCCTAATCCCCCATCTAAGTGCCTAAACCTAACACCCCCCTTCCCCGCTGCCTAAACCTAAGTCCCCCGGGGGGGGGGTGCCTAACCCTAACCCCCCTTCCCCTAGCCTAACCCTCCCGGGGGGGGGTGCCTAACCCTAAGTCCACCCCGAGTGCCCTAAACCTAACTCTCCCCCCCACGGCTGTCCGCTCACGGCGACCGGCATCCCTTCGATCGGTGGGTTTGCAGTTTTATAAAATTAATTTGTGCACCAAATATATTGGAATACATTATTTTAAGTATTAGCGCCCTGTTAACTAGTGTGTTAGTTTAAGTGCTGAAATCCTACCAAACTTTGTGCTTTAAGTGTTGATTCAGAGACCATTGCAAGTATATTGTATATGCACTGTATGTGATTTATGCTAGCTCTGCTGTGTTGTAACTGCCTTTATTTTCTGTATTGTCAGGTATAACTAACCATCACTGCTATTTCTCCTCAACCCTTTCCTACAGGTTTGTGGGGATTTTTCTTTTTTTTGTCTCTCAATTATACTTCACATTTCATTGATACTTGTCAAGGCAGTCAGTCACATTTACAATTAAGCTGGCCATACACGGTGCGATATGCGCCATGCGATGCGATGGGGGATCCAACATATAGGGTGGTCCCCACACATGGTGCAATCGAGTGGAGGACCGCCCAATATGCTGGCTCCCCTTCCCCTACTCGCATAGCGCTGCATGGGATTGCACATCGCATCCCCAGATAGACCTGCAGTAAGATCTGGGGGCAATGTACGACCTCACTGGTGCATGCTCTGTACGATATCATGCCCATACACGGTACAACAGAGCAGCCAAATCATACAAATTCATCTGATCAGCTGCTTTATCGCACAGTGTATGGGCTTATATTGTGTCTAAAAGTAAGTGTAAACAGGAGGCTGAGGTTTCATGTAAAAGCTTTTGTAAAAAAGCTGTTTTGTGGGCTTGTACCCTCAGGATTTTATACAGGATGGTTTGTGTGCTATTTGTTATAAAGAACCACCTCACCAGTCCAGTCTATCAGCCCCTGTACAGGATCCATCTTAGGTGTCCTCCTTGTCTCAGGTTATGAGGCAGCTAGTGGACAGTTTGCCTTCTCCCACACTGCCTCCCATAAGGGATACCCACAGCAGTTCCATCCTGCTATGTTTGCTCCCCACCCCTATATATCCTTCCTGGATGGATGCTTATGCTCACTCAAAACAGTGCGGCTTAGTCAGCTGCTGCAAACAGACCAGTAGCCATTAAAGCGCCCAAGTGGACGGTATCATCTTGTCAGTCCACTCAGCTTGTAGATTCTGACGCATCTCAGATGATGCGCCGGGTTCTTCTCCAAGATCTATCTCAGGAGAGGAGGGCCATCCTTCTACAGTGGATATCCTTTCTTTGGTGAGGGTGGTCAAATTAATCCTAAATATAGAGGATGACGAGCCAGCTCCTAGACCTAAGGCTCCAGTATTTAAACACCAGAAGATGGTAAAAGCTACGTTTCCCAAGTCTGAGTAGCTCACTGAACTTATGTGAGAAGCATGGAGTACTCCTGATAAATGGTTCCATGTTACAAAAAGATTGGCATCTTTGTATCCTTTCCCACCTACCGAATGTACTAAGTGGGAAGTACCTCCTACTGTGGATGCTCATGAGATGCCTTTAGGCCAGAGTACTACATTGCCTATACCGTCCACATATTCCCTTAAGGATCCCACAGATTGATAGAAAACGTGAAACTTGTCTTCAGTGTTTCATTGTCTGGAGCAGTTACCCGGCCGGCTATGGCTGCGGCCTGGGTATCCAAGGCAGTTGAAGAATGGACGGGGGCATTAGGAGACACTCTACCAAGTGCTACCAGAGAACAGTTGACATATCTCCTACATAAGAGAAGCGGCCTTCTATTTGGGAGAAGCTGCAATAGATGCTGGACTCCTGGCTTCTAAAGCATCGACAGCTTCGGTTGTTGCTCATAGAGCCCTTTGGTTAAGGTACTGGAAAGCAGATGTGGGATCCAAAAAGGCTCAGGAATCCCTGCCTTTTTATGAAAACATACTATTTGGAGCAGAATTGGATAAGAGAGTGGCTACTCTGGGAGGCTTAAGATCTGCAGGTCTGCCATCAACAGCTACAAGCCTAGGCAGTCCTTTTTTGGTCCTTTAGTTCTCAGGGAAGAGCAAAAGGACAGACTTGCTCCAGACAGTCTAGTTCTTGTAGGACCACCAAGCCGCAAACTAAGAGGTCTTTTGGCGGTCAGACGTCCAGCTTCCATGCCGGGCAACAAACCCTCCACCTGATGGGATGGGGCCTCCTCCTGGGGGATCCCAGGGTGGGAGGCCAACTTCTTCATTTTGTGGACTCCTGGCATCAAAACAGACGCCTGAGTTTGAGAAGTGGTCTCTCAGGGGTATGCCCTGACCTTCCGGAGGCATCCTCCACAGAATTTTTTTTTAGCCCTGCAGGAGACCATTTACTCCCTGTTGCAGGCAGGGCTGATAATACTGGTTCCTGTGGTTCAACAAGGAAGGGGATATTATTCCAATCTGTTTTTGGTTCAGAAACCAAATGGGTCTCATCGCCCTATTTTAAGTCTGAAAAACCTCAACAAGTTTATCCATATACCAAAGTTCCGTATGGAAACTCTTCGGTCAATTATCCTGGCAATAGAACCTGGGGATTTTATGGCTTCCCTGAACATTAAGGATGCGTATCTGCATGGGCCCATTACGCCATCCCACCAATTTCTATGGTTTGCTGTCCAACAATAAGGATACTGCCTTTGAACCTCTATATACCCCTGCCTATACCTTCTAATATCCTTCCTATAAACCTCTAATGATGACGCTAATTTGCGTACGCAGTCATCCAGTAAATAAAGACTCCAGACTTAGAACATGTGGTTCCAAAGCACAAAGTATTATTCAAGTAAAGTACAGCAGTTACACGCTATGATCCTCATATAATCTTAGCGCAAAGAGATTAAACAGACCCAAGTACAATTATACATACGCAGCGCTCTCTGGTCCAGATGTTAGGCATCAGCCAAAAACCCCTTGTCAATCAACATTCAGCACAAAGACTAGGAACCCAGGGTCAGCACACATATCTATACCCCCCAGAAATAAACAACACAATAGAGAAGTTTGTTGCGAATACCATTGGTCCTAAAGGAGAGGGCATATGTTACAAGTCATTTAACAGGTTGCTTCAAATAGACTCAACCCAGCCTCTAACAACTGGGGGTCTCTGGTTTCCTGCCCCATGCAACATCCTAACAGTTGTTCATATTATGTACATTTTGTTGCTTGAAGTCTATGCGGTCCATAAGTTGAGAATGCATGATGCGATCTCCACACCGATGGTACTGGAATACTGTTGAAAGAGTATGCATCAGTACAATACCAATCATGGCTTACTTATCATGTATAAAACTTTAGTTACCAAATAAACTTTATTTCACAGAATTTATGCTAAATGAACAAACTTAAATCTTATACTTTAAAGCTTATTAAACCTTTTATGTGAATATGTAATGTGTAAGTATGCGGGGTGCGATGTAAAGACGCTAGTTAACTTGGGGCAGATGCGTGCGCATGAAGCTAATAAACAGCATTCTCATACAGGATCTTATGCATTCGCTAATATGCAATTGTGCGTATTAATGTGTGTATGAGAAATGGTGCACTTAAATCTCACTTAAACTAAGTGAACACCTAGCAGTGTGGAATGCTGAGCATTATAGTTCCACACGCCCCCCTCTCTCAGCAGCCCCCACCCTTCCCAGGCTAAAAAGTAGTCCTTTGTTCTCCCAGGTTCTTGTGTAAATGCAAATTAGCACAGCTACAAGACCCAAACCTCAGATAACACTCTTGGCTTTGAAAGTATTTTATTGTAGGAAGCCTGCTAATGTAAGGTGCTACAAACGAACCTCTTACTGTATTCGAGCAGGGCCACCTGGAGTGAGAGCAGACGTTATGTCCAGGAAGCTTGTCTACACAGGCTAGTTGTCACGTGGCCATCTGCTCTGTTGTTGCTAATGCAATCCAATTTTGACATTCTGTACAGCAATTTCTGAAATATATCCTTTAGGGGAATTATAATAATACACACTTTATCCAGAGCACCCAAACTACGTAGTCATGAAATGGGCTTTTGATGAATCGACGTAACTTATGGCGACGGTCACAGATGCAATCGCATGATGCTAATGGTAATATCGCCACATGTACTAAAGTGTGAGTTTATCTAAACTGGCGCTTAAGCGGCCATTTGCAAAATGGCGTCTTGTGATCTCATTTCCAAGATGGTGTCTTGCGGCCAGTTGCAAGATGGTGTCGCTGCGATTCAATTTTAAACTGATCTGGTCTCAGCCAATATTCCAGCTTCGACAACAACATTACCAATTTCAGACACTGCCCTTTGGTCTATCAAATGCCCCTCGGGTCTTCACAAAAATAATGTCAGTTATGACAGCCCACCTCAGGCATCAGGGAGTCAGAATACTACCATACTTAGATGAACTCCTGCTATTGGCACAGTCTCCACCTGTTTTACAACACCATCTCCAACTGACCATTGCCTGACTACAGATGCACGTCTGGATCATCAATTGGAAGAAGTCATTCCTTTCTCCAATACAGTGGATGGCACATCTGGGGGCACTTCTGGATTCTCTGGCACAAAGGGTGTTTCTGGCAGGGGACAAGATTTCGGCCCTATTATTGAGTGCGCTCAAATTGCTCCACAAGCGAAGGATATCCATTCCATCAGCGATGCAGGTCTTGGGGTCAATGGTATTCACCTTCGACATGGTGGAATATGCTTAGTTCCACGCCAGGCCTCTGCTACAATTGGATTCTCTCCTGGTGGAACAGGCAGTATCATCTAATACGGTCCCAGAGGATCCTTCTCACTCCGGAGGTTTGGCTCTCTCGTGGTGGACAAGGCTCATCTGGACATGGGTCACCCATTCTGGATTCCAAATTAGGTGCTCCTCACCACGGACGCCAGTGACAAGTCATCATACCTTTCAGGGAAGATGGACAAATCTAAAACATTCTGGAGCTTCGTGCAGTATAAAAAGTGCTCATCCTGGCACAGGACCTCCTCCAAGGCAGGCCGGTCCAGATCCAGTCCGACAACAGTAGCCTCTCTCAATTATCAGGGAGGCATGCGAAGTCAGGCAGCCATGAGGGAAGTGGCAAACATTCTGATCTGGGCAGAACATCATCTTCCGGCTATATCAGCAATATTCATCCCAGGAGTCCTCAACTGGGAAGCGGACTTCCTAAGTCATCAGGACATACATGCTGGAGAGTGGGCTCTCCACCTGGGAGTCCTACAACTACTGGTGAACAAATGGGGCCTACCAGACGTAGATCTCATGGCCTCATGTCACAACCACAAGGTCCCAAGGTATGGGTCCAGGACCAGAGATCCCTCAGCCGCCTTTGTGGATTCGCTGGCAGTGAGGTGGGACTTCAAGCTGGTGTACCTCTTTCCTCTGATTTCCCTTCTCCCAAGGGTCCTCAGGAAATTCAAGCAGGAAGGTGTCACAGTAGTACTGGTAGCTCCTGCTTGGCCGAGGCACCATTGGTTCACTGACATACGGAGTCTATACATAGATACTTAGTTTCCTCTTCCCCTATGGCCGGATTTGTTAGCGCAGGGTCCCCTTCTTGCATCCAGACCTACCTCATCTGTCTTTTAAAATGGAAGAGGCAAGATCCACGCCATCAGAGCCAAAAGTTTCTCCAGCTCTGTGATTCAGACAATGCTTAGGGCACAAAAGCCTTCCTCTGCCCGCATCTATTACAGAGTTTGGCACTCCACTGGGCAATGGTGTTCCCACAGAAAGTATGACACTAAGATTTTTAGGTATTCCCGGGTACTTTCTTTTCTCTAGGCTGGTTTAGACCTTGGTCTCTTCCTGGCCACCCTGAGAGTACAGGTTTCTGTGCTGTCAGTTTGGTTACAGCAACGGATCGTTTCTCTGCCGGATGTTAGAATTTTTTTTCAGGGTGTTCTTTTCTTCTTTGTCCCACCGGTGGCACCGTGGGATTTGTCTTTGGTTCTTAAGGGTCTACAGGATCCCCTGTTTGAACCACTGGACTCCGTAGATTTGAAGTGATTGACAGCAGACACTTTTTCTTGTTGCCCTTCCCCCGCCCCTTCTTGATTTTTCACCAGGATAGAGCTACAATGCCTTGCAAAAGCATTCACCCCCCTTGGATTTTACCTTTTTGTTACATTACAACCTGTAATAATTTTTTTTTTTTTTTAAATCTGAATTTGTGATGGATCTGCACAAAACAGTCTAATTTGGTGAAGTGAAATGAGAAAATAATAAGAGTTATGGTATAACATACCTTTGTTAACTTTTTCTTCGAGGTCCATGGGGTCCACAGCCATTACGTTGGGGTACGAATCCCGGTCACCAAACAGTTAATACAAACAAGCTCTCTGCTCCCAGGATGCACCGGGTTTCCTCCTCATATAACCTACCTCCTGCCTCAGGTAGCCAGTTCGTTACCAAGCTCAAGCAGGCAGAGACAAAAGGTTGAGAAAGAAAAGACCCATACTTACGAGTCCAGACTCTCAAGAGAAGAAACTACGGAAAACCTCCCCCAGAACTACAGGTGTGTCTGGGTGGGTGTCCTGTGGACCCCATGGACCTCGAAGAAAAATAATTAACAAAGGTATGTTATACCATAACTCTTATTTTCTTCTTCGGGGTCCACAGCCATTACGTTGGGGATATCCCAAAGCACTAACCCTACGGGCGGGGACGCTCCTGACTCTCGGAAGAGAGGAGAATCCTAAGGAGGCATCCTGAGAGGCAAAAGTGTCAAAGGCATAAAATTTTGACAAAGGTATGGATGTTAGACCATGTGGCTGCTTTACATAATTGCTCAGCAGAAGCACCCCGGCGGGGCACCCATGATGGACCTACCGCCCTAGTAGAATGTGCAGTCACTGAATCCGGCACACGCATACCGGCCTGTGTATAAACCAATGAAATTGCCATGCGAATCCACCTGGCCAGTGTCTGTTTATTGGCTGGCCAGCCATGCTTATGACAACCATAAAGCACAAAAAGTGAATCGGACTTCCTCCATTTGCTCGTGCGTTTAACAAATTCTCAATGCACGGACCACATCCAGGAAAGCCTCACCTTGTGAGAGACTTGTGCCCTGAAATGCTGGAACTACTATTTCTTCATTAATATGAAATTTAGACACCACTTTCGGAAGGTAACCCTCCCTAGTACGTAGTCCTGCTCTATCTTGATGAAATATCAAGAACGGCTCCCGGAAGGAAAGCGCAGCTAAATCCGACACTCTACGTGCAGATGCCATAGCAAGGAGGAATACTGTCTTTGCTGTTAGCCACTTGATGTCTATTGAATTTAAAGGCTCGAACGGAGGAGCCTGTAAAACCTTCAGAACTAGAGTCAAGTCCCACGTAACAACCGGGGAAACGAAGGGAGGCTGAATCCTCAACACCCCCTGAAAAAAGGTCTTTATATCCAGTCTCAGAGCAATTTTATGTTGGAACCAGACTGAAAGAGCCGACACCTGTACCCTTAAAGAGGCTAGGCGTAGCTCTTTTTCCAGACAGCTTTGAAGAAAATCCAGCACTCTGGATATCAGGAATTTATGTGGATCATACCCTTTCAGTTCACACCACTGAAAGAAAGTATGCCAAACCCTATAATATATATGGGCTGAGGATGGCTTCCGTGCCTTCAGCATCGTCCGTATGACAGACTCGGAAAACCCCTTTTCCCTCAAGACGGAGGCCTCAAGAGCCATGCCGTCAAAGATAGCCGATGAAGATCCGGGTACCAGGGACCCTGTAGCAACAGATCCGGTCTCAATGGCAGAGGCCATGGAGTGTCTATGGAGAGAGACCGTAGATCTGTGAACCAGTGCCGTTTCGGCCATGCCGGAGCTATTAATATGACGGTGCTGCCCTCTTGTTTGATCTTTCTGACCACTCTGGGCAGAAGAGCAAATGGGGGAAACAGATATACCAGCTTGTAACGCCACTTTACTGTCAGTGCGTCTACAAACTCGGCTCTCGGATCTCTTGTCCAGGATCCATACTTGAGAACCTTGTTGTTCCTTCTTGATACCATCAGATCTATTTCTGGTAGACTCCACCTGTCCACAAGGTTCCAAAAAACCTGTGGATGTAGGGCCCATTCCCCTGCATTTATCTCTTGCCGACTGAGAAAATCGGCCTCCCAATTCAGGATTCCTGGAATGAACACGGCAGATATCGTGTGCAGATGAGTCTCTGCCCATACCAGGATTCTTGATACCTCTGCCAAGGCGGCCCGACTCCTCGTGCCCCCTTGATGATTTAGGTAGGCGACTGCGGTCCGTTGTCCGACTGTATCTGCACCGACCTGCCATTAAAGATTTCCTGAGCCTGCACTAAAGCTTTGAATATAGCTCTTAGTTCCAGGATATTTATCGGTAGCTGGCTTTCCGTCACTGAAAACTTTCCTTGGAAAGTGTGTGACCCCGTCATCGCCCCCCAACCTTGAAGACTGGCGTCGGTTTTGACTAATGTCCAATCCGACACCCAAAAGGGGCAACCCTGCCTGAGATGCTTTGTTTGCAACCACCAGGTCAGGGACAACCGTACCTCTGGAGAGAGATGCAGCAGCTGGGACCTGATCGTGCGATGATCCTTGTTCCAGCGAGACAGAATGAATTGCTACAGTGGTCTGGAGTGGAATTGAGCGTATTCCACCATCCTGAAGGTGGCCACCATCGACCCCAGGACCTGCATGGCTACTAGAACGGATATTTGCCTGTTGCGAAGCAACTTGCATATTCGCGATTGTAGAGCAAGGATCTTCGCCTCCGGCAGATATATTCTCTGCACCACGGAGTCCAATCTCGCTCCCAAATGACACATCTGTTGTACCGGACAGGGTGACTACTTTTGCCAGTTTACGATCCAGCCGTGACTGTACAGACATGATACTGTCAGCCTCAAATGATCCTGTAACTGCTGTGGGGACTGCCCCAACAACAGGTCATCGTCCAAGTAAGGCAAAATCCTGACGCCTTGGCGCCTGAGGCATGCCATCATCACTGCCATCGCCTTGGTGAATACCCGAAGGGCTGTGGACAGGCCAAATGGCAGGGCCTGGAACTGAAAATGTTCCTCCCCTACCGCAAAACAAAGAAATTTTTGATGAGCCTGTGTGATTGGGATGTGAAGGTAGGCTATGTCTAGGGACACCATATAGTCCCCCTGTTCCATTGCCAACACAATCGATCGCAATGTTTCCATCCTGAACCCGGGGGCTCGAACAAATTTGTTGAGCTCTCTCAGATTTAGAATAGGCCGGTATGACCCATTCGGTTTCAGAACCAAGAACAGTAAAACCCCTCTCAGAACTGGTTCTCTGGCACCGGAATCACTACTTCTGATGCTAGTAAGGCAAGAATAGCCTTCTGAAGGACCAAAGCTCTATCTGAACCCACCTGTGGGTTTACACAAAAGAACCTTTGAGGAAGAGTCCTCAAAAACGTCAGGGCGTACCCTCGGGAAACAACTCCCCGAACCCAGGCATCCTCCGTCGTGAGGTGCCAGGGCTCTGAGAACCGAAGCAGTAGACCCCCCCACCCTGGGATCCCCCAGGGGGAGGCCCTGTCCCATCAGGCCACTGGTTTCTCCTGGACCCTAGATCCTGAATGAAAAAATTGATTTGAGACAAGACTCCAGTCTCCTATCCGTGGTTTCCTTCAGCTAAACTGCTGGGATTAGCAAAGTGGTACGTTTAATCAGCTGTGCCACATGCGCATCAACTGATGGTGGATTCTCCCACTTGGCACAGTCCTCTGCTGGAAAAGGATATAGAAGCGCCATTCTTTTCTGATAAATGTTCAGACTTTGGGAATTCTGCCTTAACCACTTTTTGGCGCTTGAACAGGGGGGCTTTCCTAAGCGGAAGATCCCCTTCCTCAATATTTAACACCGATTTTACAGCCCTTATCAGAACAGGGACATCGGCTACTGGGAAATGATAATCACCCTCCTCGGAGCTAGACTCCTGCGAAAAGTCCTGTGCCTGTTCCTCCTCAGAGGAGGCACTCAAGTACTCACCCATGTAAGGCGGTACATGGCGCCTAGATTTAGGCTGCTTTGGCTTGACAGCCTGAAGCTGAAAACCCCCCGAGGATGATGCCATAACCTTACCAGCACCAGGGTCCATCCAAGCAAGCCACATCATGGGCATAGGATGCATCTGCTGAGGCAAACCCCAAACCGGTGGTACCTGAGCCATAACCTGAGAAAATGAAGCCCAAGGAGGCTCAGGGCCTGAAACAGGCAAACTTAATTGGTGTGGTGGCTGTCTGAAACAGTTCCCACAAAGCCCATTTTGTAGAAAGTCCGGTGGGAACAAACCTGCCTTGCAGGCTACACAGGATATCAGCAACGGGGCTCCCGCCACCTGACCCTCAGACTCCTTAGACATAACACTATGCCACTGGTTCTGAGTGTATATGTGCTGCTTTCTACTCTCAACCCACACACCTGTAGCAAGGGAAGGGGAGAGACAGTGACAGTATTCAGGAATTACAGTTCTTTTACAGAAGAAACAGTATCCATTAACAACAATCACATGTCATGCATAAATCCTCTGCGAGCCATATGCATATAAGCTCTCACTACCATAATCAGCCTCAGCTTAGGTAGGATAGAGCCCTGTAAAAACCTAGACCAGCAGTAGGCAAGGTATACAGGGAGACTGCCCAGCGTCCCTCTTGTAGGAGCCGCGTTCAAAGAGCAACTGACATATACTCTGGCTGCCCTATATGGAGGCTGGGAGGAACAATCCACAATCAACTGTGCCAGAGGACTGAACTAGTGTGTGGATTGGGAGAAGGGCTGCCAGGGAAGCGTACCTCCCCTATGCTGCTTGGACCTGCCCGGTAAATTGACCTGGCCGCCGCCACAAGCCCCGGCTGGTCAGGAACATCAAATCCCGGCGGTCTAGGCTAGGAGAACAAGCCGTATGCCTGACTGCAGCACGCCTCCGGCCAGTCTCACCGCCGGAGGCCGAACCGCCACGTGGTCCCGGCGTCAGCGGCCGCCACGACCACCTGCTTACCTGCCATCCCCTTGATCCGGTTGCGGTCCAGGGCAAGAAAGCCCCTGCCAAGGACATGCCGAGGCTAGCGGTGCGGCGCCGGAGGAGGTAGTTGCAGCGCGTGGCCGGTAAGCCTCCAATCAGGCATGAGGTTGCTTCCAGGACAGCTCAGACCACCCGCTGAGATGGAGAGTAAAAAACTTTTTTTTTGTACTCGTCTGCAGGACTGCTCCAGCAGTCCCACTGTCTATGTGGTGAGCACATCAAACAGGAAGAACTGGCTACCTGAGGCAGGAGGTGGGGTATATGAGGAGGAAATCCGGTGCATCCTGGGAGCAGAGAGCTCGTTTGTATTAACTGTTTGGTGACCGGGATTCATACCCCAACGTAATGGCTGTGGACCCCAAAGAAGAAAATTTATATACGAATGAATCTTTACAAAGTTCTGAAAATTGGCATGTGCATATGTAATCAGCCCGTTTGCTGTGAAGTGTTTGCTGTGAAGTCCCTCAAAAGTTCTGGCGTAACCAATTACCTTCAGAAGTCACATAATTAGTGAAATGAAGTCCACCTGTGTGAAATCTAAGTGTCACACGATCGGTCAGTATAAACACACCTTTTCTGAAAGGCCCCAGAGGCTGCAACACCACTAAGCAAGAGGCAACACACCATAAAGACCAAGGAGCTCTCCAAACAAGTCAGGGACAAAGTTATTGAGAAGTACAATTCTGGGTTGGGTTATAAAAAAAAATATCCAAATCTTTGATGATCCCCCAGAGCACCATCAAATGGAAAGAACATGGTACCACAACAAACCTGCCAAGAGAGGGCCGCCCACCAAAACTCACAGACCGGGCAAAGAGGGCTGGGCTTTATGGAGGAGTGGCCAGAAAAAAGCCATTACTTAGTGATAAAAAAAAGACGACATGATTTGAGTTTGCCAAAAGACATGTGGGAGACTCACCAAATGTATGGAGGAAGGTGCTCTGGTCAGATGAGACAAATTTAACTTTTCGGCCACCAAGGAAAACGCTATGTCTGGTGCAAACCCAAAACATCTCATCACCCCAAGAATACCATCCCCACAGTGAAACATGGTGGTGGCAGCATCATGCTATGGAGATGTTTTTCAGCAGCAAGGACTGGGAAACTGATTCGAGTCGAGGAAAAGATGGATGGTGCTAAATACAAAAATAATGTTGAGCAAAACCTGTTTCAGTCTGCCTGTGATTTGAGACTGGACAACACTCGAGTGGTTTAAGGGAAACACTTAAATGTGTTGGAATGGCCTGCCCTAGTCAAAGCCTAGATCTCAGTCCAATCTGTGGTCAGACTTGAAGAATGCTGTTCACAAGCAGAAACCATCCAACATGAAGGAGCTGGAGCAGTTTTGCCTTGAGGAATGGGCAAATATCCCAGGGGCAAGATGTGGCAAGCTCAGAGACACTTATCCAAAGCGACTTGCAGCTGTAATTGTCACAAAAGGTGGCTCAACAAAGTATTGACTTTAGGAGGGTGAATAGTTATGCACGCTGAAGTTTTGTTATGTTGTCCTAAATGTTGTTTGGTTCACAATATAAAAAAAAAAAAAACACAACTTCACAGTTGGAGGCATGTTCTGTGAATGAAATGATGCACATCTTCAAACAATCCATTTTAATTCCAGGTTGTGAACCAACAAAACATGAAAAATGCAAAGGGGGGGTTGAAAACTTTTGCAAGGCACTGTATGTGGTGTAATGTGAAGTAGGGGCACTATGTGCAGTGTAATGTGAATAAGATTGTGCTACTGTGTGGCGTAATTTGAATTGGGAATACTATTGTGTGACCAGACCTCTTTCTTTTGAGACCACGCCCCTCTTTTCAGTGCATACTGTCCCTTTATTAAAGAAGCTTCGAGAAAATGGTGGGGGGAGGGGCGCGAGTTCCACCACTTCTCTAGGACAACTTTAAGCACTGCTTTCTACCTATTAGAAAAAAATATTGATATATCTAAGGAAATTGTGGCTGAGGGAGTCACTGCTGACCTTTGGAGTGTTTGTAATGTTCAAGAGCCTAAACCAATCTCTAGCTACAAAAAGTCCTTTCTGCTCAGTGGCAGCTCCAGGAGTGCAGTCCAAAATTCAAATAAGGGAACCACACCAACTGCCAGCAAGTCCCAGCCAGGGATGCAGACAGCTCTGCCGGGCCCAGGTACAGGGAGGGGGCGTGGCCAACCGGGAAGTTGTGGCCATACCCCCCCTCCTTACCGTGCAACACACAGGGGGGCACCAGTGTCCATGGGTGGGGGCACAATCGCTCCCCCCCACACTTATAACGCAGGGAGAGAGAGCTGACTACTGCTGCAGCAGGCTCTCTCCCTAGCCCAGCACATAGCATGACAGCAGCATGTGTGCTGGGAAGAGCGGCTGCTAAAGCGGCGGCAGGGGGCAGACTACGGGACCCAGAAAAGAAAAGCTTATAACAGACTCTGTAGACCATAGTGCCTTGTTTATAACATGATGTTACTGGATAGAAAAGATGGTCAATATATGCAACTTAGAAATGTCTATTATCTAGCTTTAGTTTGAATCAACCTCATAAATGTGACCTAGTGAAATAATTAGTATGTAGACTTTGGTTCTGCTTCCCAAAATCTTGATACGTTCAGCTAATTTGATAGAATAGGAAATTAATGACATTTACTATACTTTAAATAAATGGACATTGAATTGGAAGAGATCAAATCAAGCTTCGCTAATGCAGTTGGAAAATTACTGTACAAGGCTGATCAAGGTCTGGTCATAAGCATGATAATGAGCTGATCAATATCAGGTAACTGGACATCGTAAGCTTATTTTGAAACCACACATTGCAATATTGGGCCAACTGTCAAATATCCTGAGTAATGTTACAGTATGTGTGGCCAGCTTTAAAAAAAAAAAAAAAAAAAAAAAGGAAAGAAGAAGAGGTAAGTGAGGACTGGTGGTAAAGAAGGAACAGCAACTAAATTCTTTCACACAGGTGGCATTCTCTAGCAATCTACAGGGGCTTAAACATGTTTTGCTGCCGAAATACAAATGGTATATTAGAAAATATAAATGCATCCTAATAAAAAATGTGAACACTGATGTCTGCAGCATTTTGTATAATCCTAGTTTCTGCGAAAAAAAAAATTGTCCTCAAGTTAAATTCTTTGGGGTTACTGGGTTAAAGTTATGGTATAGTGGTTGCAGTAGGAGTGTGGGCACTTTAAATCCAACCTTTTCCATGATCCTCCTGCTTCCCTATATCCTCATGCATGCCAGGAGCATTTATTTATGTTTAACCAAGTCCCACAGGAGAGGACAGAAAAGCACAAACAAAGGAGGAACAAAAATGTAGATCCAAAATGTAAACAAAAGTAACAAGGAGCAAGAGCATAAAGTGCAAACATCTACTGTGCCCCAATAGTTTAAATGCTTTTCTTTAAGCCTAAATACAAAAATCTTTGTTAGTACTCTAGTTGCGGGAGAATGTTAACATTGGGCACATCCTAAATCAACCTCTATGTACAGTAGGTATACTCAGTGGAAGTAGTGCTAAAGCAACTTTTTTCCAATACTGGCATCACTGAATGTAGAGACATGAAATCTGTAGAATCTGGTGAGTGTTTGACTAGACAAATAGATAATGGCCCTACACAGCTGCTCATCACAGCCATGATCTTCATGAATGCATGTGGAACTGTCATCAGACCAAACAGAACTGCCCTAAACCCCAACTGGAGAATGGTCTGATAGCCCTCCCATATGGGAGTGTGTAAATACATGTCCTTGATGTCCATATACACCATAAAATCTGTATTCTCTATGCTGTGAATGACAGACCTCAGAGGCTCCATCTTGAAACCGCCCCCCAGACTTGGTTTTCAAAGACTTCAAGTTCAGAATGGGATGAGAAAACAGCTGGTTTTGGAATAGTAAAGAGATTGGAGTACAGTCCTGGTCAACATTATTGGCACCCTTGAACCTTCAGTACAACCTGTACAATATCTTCAGAAATAAATTGAATTGTACCAATTTCATATCATCAGAAAACTTTAATAGGATGTCCAAAGTTAGGAACCAAAAGGAAAAGAAAATCTTTTCCACTTACATGTAGTAATGTTAAAGACAATATAGAAAAATATGACCTATACAGTATTAAAAGGCATCAGTCACGAATATTTGATTGCACACCTTTTGGCAACAATGACTGTCTCCAAATGTCTCTTGTAGCCATCTATATGCTCAGTTTAAAACAGTCCATTTTTTTCCTTTTCAACCAATCTTTTGTACTTTTGGATTTGCGTTTATTGTGCAGGACGACACATGAGCTTCGACCCAAATCTAGTTTTCTTACAATGGGTAGCCATTTCACTCTAAAATACCTTGTTAATCCTCCGATTTCATGATTTCCTCAATACAGTGAAGGTCTTCAGTACCAGAGGTAGCAAAGTAGATCCACAATATTATGTATCCTTCACCATAATAACCTTAGTTAGAAAGGTAAACCCTAAGGTCTAGGGTTTAAGTTTCTAACTAAGGAGCTTTTGATCGTAATGGCCTGCAAAATGATCTGATCTAGCAGTGGACCACATAAGACACCAACTGAGAATGAAACAGATTCAGAGTCTCTTAGACTGTCTGCAACCCAAGATTTAAGCCATGGCATTTAGTGCATAGAAACTGCTAAATATTCACATTTTGGCTCCTACATGACCAGCACTCTGAGTATACGCAGCAAAAGTGAGAAACTCTGTCCTTGTTTGAGTCAGTTACAGACCCACAGAGTTGTCAACCGTCCATTTGTTCACCCATGCAGAATTCATGGTAGGTCTAAAGGAAGGCTCCATCCTTTGAGCTGAGCCATCCTTAAGAAACAACACCAAATCTCCCCATCCTTTGAGCATCCTTAAGAGAACACACAGTATGGCAATGGTGGTGGACTTGAAAAACTTTTAAATTGTTTGAATGAACACTACATGAGACTAAAAAACACACATTGGCTGAAGACTAATTTAAGCAGACAAAAAAAGCCCACTTGCTACACTATTTAGTATAACCTGTAATATACAGTATACACATTTGAAAGTTTCACACATACACCTTAACTACAAAAATGCATGTTGCTTTCACAACTTCCAAACACTTTTTGGGTGTGGTATATAAGGTCGACATTCATCATGTGGACAATGCTAAAATGTTTTCATGATAGAATGTTTACAAACCATCACTGGTTGTCTAGCAGTGACGTGCCTGGTCCCAACATCAGTAGAGGCTTCCAGGTCCCGGCCTTCTTGTGTGGAGCAGTGTTGGTGCAGCCCTCTGACAGAGTGGCGGTTCTGGTAAGTATTCTCCTATCCCTACTCCTCTCCTTGTGTCTAACCCAAATGCCGACATTCTGAAATTCTGGGATTTTAGAGGTTGACATTGTGCACATATTCACATATTGAGGATGTCAACATTTCTTAACTGTGGACATTGTGAATTCTGACCTTATGACTGCATCCCATTCTTTTTATGTGCCATGTCTGATCCGATTATAGTCTCTCAGGCCACCAGTCTGATTTTCACTGTTAGTGCAGTTTTGCCAGGGATAATATTTATTACTCCATCTAAGTTTAATCAGAATTTAGTTAATATCCCTATGATCGGGATGCCGGCTGCCGGAATCCCAAACGTAGGAAAAACACTGCCGCTGGAATCCCAACATGACTGGGGATGCAGATGATGGAATCCAGATCGTAAGGAGACCGGGGCAAAGTAAATATCCACTGTGGGGGAAGGGGGTTCGGTTTAGGCACCCCAGGGGGACTTAGGGTTAGGCACTAAGGGGGGGGGGGAGGGTTAGCTTTAGGCACTTACCGGGAGGGTTAGGGTGCAGGGTACAAATAAGGAAGGCTAGGGCTAGCGAGTAAAATCGGACAAGGGAACAGTACTCACCGTTCCCCTATCGGGATTTGAACCATCGGGATGCCGCTGTCAGTGTACTGACAGCCAGTATTCCCTCCGTAGGTATTTTATACCGATTCCGTTTCATTCATGGACATTTATAGGACAGAAAGAGGCAAACAAAAAAATACACACAACTGAACTTACAATTTATTCTACAACTAGTTACAATTCTAGGAATACCAAGTGTACCTGATAAGTCGATAGATTTACATGAGACGGTCATGAAGCATTTTTTTAGTTTTTTTCTGTGTAAGGGACAGCAAAATTATGTTAAGGAGTTTGTTAATACTTTTCGCAAACATTTCAAATGTTATGGCAGAATTGCTCTGGATTTTAAGGGCAAGAGTGTCTTGCTAGAGTAAGAAAAACAACCCAGTGATGACATATCAGACAGCAGGACATAGGTGTCTGTCAAGGCAAGAATCCTGGTCATTTTTGGCATAACAAATTGCATACTTAAATGTAGTTGAAGACTCAATAAAAATTTACAGTAATTTGCTCAGATGTCGTCACAATAGAATTGTAAATATAATGCCAATATTTTTTAGAGTGTTATTTTTCTGTTCTGCATAATGAACAAAAAAAAAAAAAGTAATTCACTCCAAATGCCAAAAATAAAAGTAACTCACTCCCCATTGCCCAGGTTCCTTCCTCATCCTAATGCTCACCCCATCCTTTTGCTCCAAACCCCCTCAATACTGTCTGTAACAAACTGGTGCCAACCCATAACCTCATTTACTATTCCATGAACCTCTTAGCCATCACTGAATCTCCCACCACACTCCTCTGGTGGCCTTTCATGCCACTTATCCAAGGACTTAATAAAGTGATGGTGTGGGGGCTCTTTCAATCTGCCTGCTGTTCCCTCTTAACATACCCCCCACAGCCATTCCTCTCCTTCGTGGTTCACAGGAATGGAGTGGAAAAGGGGAATTATTTCACCAAATTCCTAAATAACTTTGTAACTGACTCTCCAACCTTCCAGTTTTCATCTTGGGCAACTTCAATATGCCTATTGATGTCCCCACTGAACCCTCTACTTCTAAACATCTCTCCCTCATGTCATCTTTTGGTATTTTCAATGAACCTAACCCTCCTATTCTAGTGATCACTCCCTTGATCTGGCCATTACTTATTAATGTGATATTTCCAATTTCACAAAATCTATATTCACTCTTTTAGCCTGTACTTTATTCTTTCACTTCTTCTGCCTCCCATGGCTACCACCACCAAGTGTAACCTTAATACAATAACCATATTTTCTCCTTACTACTCACTTATTTTCCATATTTCCACCCTCTTGAGCTGTGTGTGTAGTTTCTCTCTACAAAAGTACCCTTACATTTACACTGAACAGTGTTGCTCGGGGCGTCCCTAAATACCTTTGCTGGGCCATGCTTCAACCCTGGCATTCCAAATGCACCAAATACCTGTAAAAGTGTTGAACCACCAAGTGTCAATGGAGGAAATTGTGCTCCCTTGCAGACTTTCTCAAATTCAAATTAATGCTCTGCATCTATAGCACTGCCAGTTTTCTATCCTGACCAGTCTCTCTTCCCAGTCCTGTCTATTTGCTACCTTCAACTGCCTTCCCTGGTCCACACCACTTTCTGTCCAAGTCTTCACCCCCCACTTCAAATCTAAAAAGTTAATTAATCAGGCATCACCTCATCAGACAACATCCACAGTGTGCTCAAGCAAATCATTCACTCGATCATCCTTAAAAAATAAATAAAAAATCCTTGACCCTAACACTCTCCTTTGACCCCCAAGCTTCTTGAGTAGTTTTTATACTGTCACCTAACCACATTTCATTCTTCCCTACCCCTCCTTGACCCATTTCTGCATGGCATATGCCCTCTCCACTCTACTGAATTTGGAGTCAGTAATGACCTTCTCACTGCTAAATCTAAAGGGCCAATACTCTCTTTATTCAACCACGTTTATCTATCCTCAGCCTTTGACACTGTGAACCACTCTTCTCCTGCAAATTTTTCACTCCTTTGATCTGTAGGATAGTCCTCTCCTGGCTGTCCATCTACCTCAATGACCACTTTTAGTCTCTTCTCATGACTCCATCTCTCCCCCTTTTCCACTACCAGTTGGTGACACTCAAGGTTGTTCTTGGCCTTCTCTGTTTATTGTATACTTACTACCTCGGTGATCTCATCAGTTCTATTGGTCTCCAATATCATTGCTATGCCGATGATACTCAGAACTACCCCCCCAGACCTTAAATAAACTACAAACAGAAAATTGAGCCACTGCTGTAGAACATTACCTCCTATTAATAAAGAAAATATCATATAGAAAATGGAAAGCTCATTGTATTAAAATAACATGAGACACTTACACATTAGGGTTTATTTTTTGAGAGGGGCTAATTAACCTGCCATTGTGTTTTTGGAGTATGTAAGGAAACCGGGAATATGGAAGGAAATCCATGCAAACACCACACTGTTTGTGCAATGGTCATGAATTTAATTCATAACCTCAGGGCTGTTCAGCAGTAATGCTAAGCACTATGCCAACAATGAATAGAATATATGGACTGCAGCAATAGTAGACATTGGTCACAGTGGAAAATAAAGGTATCTGAAATCTAGACCAGTATATGATGACTCTTATTGCAATTTAAATAATCCAAGAGTTCATATGGGGCCTATGGATAACATTGCAGGCACCTACTGTCCGTTGTGGAGATATCCGCATGATGGTCCAGTAACAATACCTCGAACTTTGCCCTTGGGATCTACGTGAAGAGGATGGGTGGAGCAGATTAGATCAATGGAAACCCAGGAAAAGTTGTACATACAAACGTAAATAATTCAATGGGGATTCTAAATTCCTCATGTATTTTGTTATACCTGGTAACTTCAGAGGAACTTAATGTACAAGTCTGAGCTCACTATCCTTCCATCATTTTGTTACCAATTAATATCACCATCTCTTTTATCCCACAAGTGCTTTCTAGGAGTTGCCCTTAACTTCACCCTCTCATTCATCCCACTTCCACCTTTATATTATCTCCAGGATCAGACCTTTTCTTATCTTGAAAGCAATGAGGACCCTCATCCACTCACTGGTCATCTCTGACTACTGCAACCTCCTCTTATTCCACCTGTGTTTTATTTACTGTATTTTTATACACTGTCTGTTATATTTGCACTGCATGTGGCACTCTAAAGGCACAGTGGACCCCTCTTGGCACCCTATAAAGTTTAATAAGTAAACTGACAATAAAGATACTGTAAATTCCATCAGCACCAGATACAGTAACGGATGTCCCAAAAAAAGTATCATACCGGAAAATGTATTTATAAAAATGCGGCACAGCAGTTCACAATACCTGTACTACATCAGGACTAGGGCCATGGTTTGAAACCCAACCAGGCCACAATCGGTGTGAAGTTTGTGTGTGTGCGCGCTTCAGTTTCTGTCCATAGTCCAAATCCAAAAAAACAAACACACCCATAGTGAAAGGTTAAACTTGCTTTTGTCAAAATGTTTAAAAAGAAGATCCACTGGAGGGCTTATGTAAAGCACTGCCCAATACAGTGGCGCAGTACAAATACTGGATGAAATCTGTAATGGGAGGTGCAGCCATGGAAGTTAGCTTGGTGAAGAACATCCCAGAAAGGGATAAAAAGTAATAAATGACTGGATTATCAAAGGATTGATAATGTGAGAGGCCCTATTATTGCTGAATTTCATTATTTAATGGTATGGTTTGTATCAGGTCTAGGATTGCTACTGGTATTTTATCGAAGGCTTTTGATTAAGTGCTTTTGTGCAAATGGTTATTGCGGCTGGTACTTATTTTGATTTATTTTCTTTTCAGATTATAGGAATTCTGTTTGGCTATTATTTCTAAGCTTGGTGGATAATTGTGCAGAAAACGGAAATATTGTTTGTCAGAACATACCAATATAAAAAAAGGAAGGTTTTGTTTTTTTAGTTGTATAAGCAGGGTTTTTCCCAACTAACCAGAGTTCTTAACCATGACCACCTATTAAGAGATAGGTTAGCAGTAATATTTTCATTTGGTTTAATTCATAGTCTACAAGACCAGTGGTTCTCAAACTCTGTCCTCAGGACCCCACACAGTTCGCATTTTGTAGGTCTCCTAGCAGGTGCAAAGGTGTAGTCATTACTCACAGACACATTTTGAAAGATCCACAGGTGGAGCTAATTATTTCACTTATGAATCTATGAGGAGACCTACAAAACATGCACTGTTTGGGGTCCTGAGGACAGAGTTTGAGAACCTGTGCACTAGACTAAGAAGCTTGTTGTCCATAAGCTGTTGACACCATTGCTCATATGGGCCATAATAGATTTGTTGACAATTATTTTTTGTTAATTTCCTTATAATTAAAAGACACAAAAGGGTCATCTTTGCAAATGGGTACCGTAGATGCGTCCTGCTATAGCAGTGCTTCCCAACCTCGGTCCTCAAGGCACACTAACAGTACTGGTTTTAGTTATATCCATGCTAAAGCAGATGGTTAAATCAAAATAACAGTAATTAAGTGCTCAAGTATGGCTATCCTTAAAACCTGGACTGTTAGTGTGCCTTGAGGGCCGTGGTTGGGAACCCCTGTGCTATAGTGTACATCTAAGCAACTAAAGACAAATCAGTGGCTTTTACAGTCAAACCCCATTTAAACATTTTTTTTAAATCCAGATGCATAATTTTAAAAAGGGGCAAACACATTAAGATTCAATGATATAAAGATGCGTATCTCTCATGGCTGACTATAAATAAAAAACTAGGTCGCTCGGGTGTCTCGACCAGATACACTCCAATTTGGGGAAATGCAAACTTTGAACCAGGGCTTCAAAACTCAATTTTTCTTGAGTGGAGAGAAGCAGAAATAGCTCAGATAAAAGACGTATTTGACCCAGGGGGTGTGTTATATTTGTTCCAACAAATACAAGATAAATATGCTATACCACGCACACTTCTTTATGTATTTACAAGTTCGACATTACGCTCTCACTTTCACTTAATCACTTGCCACCTTCAGATGATATAGAAATGTTACTTCAATATCTTAAGACTAACCCATACAGAATCAAACTGTTATATGTTGATCGCTCAGAGACTGACCAAGCCAAATTGTGGTCTACTACCTAAGCAGCATGGCCATCTGATTATGTCTTAAAATACTATCCCAATACGTTGAAATATCTAAGTAGCTCTTTCCTGCAGGAAACTCGCATCAAATTCATTAACAAAGCGTATATATCTCTTACACAGAGCAGCCAATTTGTCCCAGATGCAGTGGGGGAATGCCTGAAATGCAAGACACAGAGAGCTAACTTTTACCACTGCTTCTGGGGATGTAGAAAAGTTAGACGTTTTTGGAATAAAGTTTTGAACTACATAAATGAAATAATGCAGCTGCGATTGCCTATGCATATTATACCTATGCTCTTCTGCAATTTTGATATATGGGTGCCTTTTCTACAGAACCATAACAAATATGAGGTGTTTCCTTTTCTTACTGTTATACTGACGGTGGCAAAGAAACTGATTCTGCGAATGTGGTTGGAACCGGTGGCCCCATTATTTTGTGTATTGCTGTACAGATTGATTTTGTTTAAATAAATAGAGATATATATCTCTATCAACCGATGTAAACAATTTGCAAAAGTTTAATAAAAAGATTTAAAAAAAAAAGATTCAATGATAAAAAACAAAAAAACATGCAAGCAAATTGCAATTTATCGTGTTGTATTCATTTTGCTAAGTCAGTTTGCTCTTCCCTCCTATTTATTCATCAAAGTGTAAAATCAGAACATCCAAGATGGATGGGTGGGTGCGTGTTTGTAGAGCAATACAAAATTATTTTAATTTTTGTGGAAAACAAATTCCAATCTCTAAACAAGGGGATCTCAACTCCAGTCCTAAAGTACCACCAACATTCCATGTTTTGGGGAATTCTTTAATCATGCACAGGTGATTTAAGCTAATATGCTGGGTCGGTAAGTATCTCACCTGCTTCCAAAGATGGAAATCCTTAAAACATGCCCTGGAAACGAGTGTGGAGGTTGAGAACCATCGCTCTTAACTATAGCATTCCATGCAACTGCTATTGGCTATATCAACACCAGGGGTTTCTGTCCCAGATTTAAAAATAAGAAACGGCTCACTCCTGCGCCGAGCCAATTTTTTCCCCGTTCACACTTATCACTTCCCAACTCAATCTCAGTCATTTTGTTGTTATCTAGTACCGATAACACAATTTATACTTTTTAAAAAAGAAAAGAATACTTAAGGGTTAAAGATTCATTGTATTTTCTGACAATTCAAACTAAATAAATAAAATGTAACCAATGGGCCAAAAAAAAAAAAAAAAGTACTTTTGATTTTGGTTCACTCAATTCCAAATTCAATAATAATGAAAAAAATAATAATAAATAAATAAATATAGGGGAGAGGGAGGGGAGACCAAACTTTATATGGATTTTTCATCACCACTCAGTTAAAGCACACTTTACCGTCCAAATATATAGAAGTAAATTCATGCACAGATATTAATCACGATTTTCAAAGTATACTTACACACGTTGTCTGTCGACTTCGGTCCTTTCACAGGCCATTCTACACTAGAGAAATGAACAACTTTAAATCCATTTTCACCATCATATAAACAACCACCCCTGACAGGGCTAGGTCACACTAGTATTCAAGCCAAGTGTTTCAATAAGTGTGACTGCACACACTTTGTTTAAACAGTTACAGTTTATAGGCATTTGATGGTAGCAACAAGGCATATAAATTATTCTTTTTTTAAATTAGAAAAACTACTGCATTATTGGACATAACATTCTGTAAGGGAGATCCGGGCATTAGAGCCGCCCATCTGTGTAAAATTATTTTTTTTGTGATTTAGTCATTGCCTGGTGACAATTTCTAAGCAGGCACATACGTTGAAAGAAGAGACTCCCCCTGTGGAGTACTGCACGTAGTAATTTGGTGACATCATCCGTGTGCGATGTGATGGTCGCAGACCCATGGATGCCTTTGGAAACAGAGGTCAGTTTTTTTTTTTTCTTTTAAATGGAAAATAAGTCATGTTTCACAGATATTAAACAAGTTATTTTACAAAAAGTCCAGGAAATAGTGTTAGATAGACTAACTTGTGACCCTAGTACAGTTTAAGTCCAATTTTTTTTTTTATTTGTCCAACATGACACTTCCGTTAGAGAAAAAAATAAATAAAATCAGGTGGTTAAAAGGAACTTCAAGACATGTGATACCTTAGACCATTTTATATGGCAAATTATGAATTGAGTGCGCTACCATGTGGCATAAAGTGAATTTGGGGCACTACTGTGTGGCAATCTGAATTGACAGCACTATTATGTGGCATAATGTGAATTGTTTGCATTACTGTGTGGCACAATGTGAATTTGTGGCATTATGAATATATATATATATATATATATATATATATATATATATATATATATATATAATGTATCATTATACATTAATATAATCAATAACTGTATACATCAGCTTTAACGCAGCCAAAATTTTGCCCTTCAAAATTAAAATGTGCCCTCCACAGTGATCAGCACCTGCCCAACAAATCTCTGAGTTAACACTACATAGCTGTCCTCAATGTGTTTAAACTAAATTCCATTCTGCTTTATAGAACTTTTCAAAAAGGACCATGTGTACAAAATAAAAAAAAAAAAAAAGAGAAAATCAGACATTTACATTTAAACAGACAAGTACGTTCTGTTTACAACCCAGTAAGCGGAATACGTTTAAGATACCGGCGGACGGGATCCCGGACATCCATATATACGGACTCCCGGCATAATGCCGCCGACACCGCCATGCCAAACACAAGGATACAGACGTCCAGCATCCAGAACGTAAGTAATACACTTAGCCCGGGGATGGGGGATTAGGTTTAGGAACCTCCCCAGGTGGGTTAGGTACCCCCTGGGAAAGGTTAGGGTTAGGCACCACCAAAGGAGGGTGAGGGTGTTGGAGAGATGGGGAGGGTTATGGTACTTACCTGACCCTGTCAGGATTCTGCACGATCAAGATTCCGGCGTTGGTATATGAACCGCTGGCATCTAATGCACCGGCATATCATAACCAACTCCAGTAAGCTATATACCATTGCCCATCCCTCCACCAAAACCATCATAAAAGCCAAACATTTCAATTTCTATATGCAACAGACAGGACACAATTATAATTTTTCTCCAGTTTTATTATTAAATACACGCTGGCCGATACTGATAAAATATACACCTAAAAACAGAACTAACCCAAAAAGGACAGATTATCACCCCTCGTGGGTCCGTGCAGTAGGAGGGGAACCCAAGTAAAAGAAAAAGGCCTTCAGTAGATGACCTCATAGACTGTGGCTTTCTTGTCACCAGAACCCGTGACAATGAACTGGTCATCAGTGGAAACATCACAGCTCAGAACAGATGAAGATTCTTTTGACTGGGAAAAAAAAAAAAAAAAGGAAGGTTGTTACAGAAGAGACAGGCAATGCCAAACATAGCCAGATATGGTGCTGAAATCAATTTGATATGTTAAAAAAGATAATTATTTTGTACAGCTGTGCTGTGAATTATGCTGAGCCAATCTTTATCAAACACAGCACTATAAAAAGGTCCCTTCAATCCTAGTCGCAGGTAATCCAGAGATTTATTTATTTTTTTACACAGGTCTAAAAAAATGTTGCTTAAAAGCAGATTCCTTCATGTTTTTCTATTCTTACTCCTCTTTCCTGTGAAACTTCCATCTGATACAGGCAAACAGAGCAGTGGACAGAAGCCCTTATTCACACAAGCAGCTTTACCTTTTGTCCAAGCACCACTCCACATTCAGCCATGAGAAACACATTATCAATAAACCCTAATGTAAGCATTGAAAGCACCCATATCCGCACCTTATTGGTGACTACAGAGGTGTCCACACATACACCTTTCCTAAAATCTATATGGTATGCCATGGACTCTGCCACTTAGCCGTGCCTTGTGATTTTTCTTTAAAATTTCCTACTGTAATCTGCTAACTTATACAATTTATTTTGCAGTAAAAAAAAAAAAAAAAAAAAAACAACAACTTTGGGAATTTAATCAATCGCTACTCGTGGTGGAGTGTCTTAGCTGTGCTAGGCACCTCGTGCTATATGAAGCAAAAAGGAAAGGGGTGTGAGGGCACATCCGTGTGTACCAAGTTTACATGATATACTCACATATGCAGGGGCGTTTTAAGAGAGTAGGGAGCCTGTGTGCAGCCTCTGTTTGGGCCCTCTCTTCTCTGTCAGCACACTGAGCGCTGTAGATTCTGGCTTCATGCCAGAATCTACTGCGCATGCGCGGGTCTCCGGGAAAATAGCACCAGCGCCTATTTTCTCGAGGACATCTGTTCTGCACAGATCATTGCCGTTGCCACAACTTTGAATACCACTTGGGAACACCCACTACCTGTGTAAGGAGATCAGGCATTCAGTGCTACTTCATGTTAAAGGTGTTGTTCACTTTGAGCATCTCCTGCTTACTCAAACATGGCACCCACATAGTTCCAGGGATACCCAATAGCTGGCTCAAACTGTGGCTAAACATTAAAGTCTTGCAACAAGGTACCATGTAATAGATTACATTCAGTTGATGCAGAAGTTCTTGTTTTAATTGCAACTTAGACACCTGGTGAATGCATGAATTAGAGGAAAACGGACAATGTTAATTTGTCTTGTATAAAACATTGTGATAAGGCGGCGTTCATTTATATAGTCATATTTTGATACTATGTAAATATGGAGGCCTGTGTGAAAGGGGCCAGAAGACAAAATTCACCATCCTGGTGAAGAGAGACACAATGCACAGACCAATATACAGTATGTAGTACCAAGAGCAGATGCATTTTAGCTAGAACACTACTATAATAGTTGGGCATACAGAGAAGATAGAGAAGCTCAATAGTAAAGAGTCATCTAACAATAAGAGGCTGAGCACCAGCTCAAAGCCTAGAACTGTGGACTAATACCTCTTATATTTGTTTGTGGAAGGGGTTCTATTGCAGAGCTATGGCAGACATTCATACAGCTAAACCAAAGTTCTAGGAGGGAACCAGTACTCTGCTTCAAGTAACAGGGTTACAAGGTGGGAATTTTCTATATAAGCTATACGTGGGGAAGCCGTTTTACCAATTGTCAACAAGGGATAATCCCTTTAAGGGTAAAGTACAAGTGTTTTGTGCACAAAACTGCAATGTGAAGGTAATACAAGAAAGATGTGCATTTCAAATGTGGGTCAGTTTTATACATATTTTGGAGCAGAAACACCAAGGGTACACTAGTTCCAGAGAAAAGGTACAGACCAGCTGCTGAATTAACCAAGGTGAAGAGCACATTATCCTAGGACAAAACTGCAGCTTTTGACGACTCCTGATCCATTCTAAACCATTGAACATTTGGTTACAACACTTCACTAACCTGAAAAATGCTGGCCCCATAAGGCGTCCGCCAGGCATTTAACAAATTGTCCTTTCCAGTGCTGACAAACCATTTACCTGAAGAGAGAAAAATACAAAGAAAAATACAATGTTAGAACAAATGCAAAAAGCTCACACTTCATTCATGACTAAAAGAATGCAAGCTGTTTCATCTACACATATAAAAAGGAACCAGTAATATTTCTGAGAGCTAGAAGCCAGGGAAAGATGTTAGAGGTCAGCAATTCTATAACTGCAAATCACACAAATTTTAAAAGTGGGTAAAGCATAGTATGACAAGTCCACTAATGGTACACATGTCCTCATACAACTTGCCTCAAAGGCCACGTAACGCGAGACACCTGGTTGGTTAACCACCAGATCCTGTGCGACTGTTAGCACCTGTCGTCTTTTTACCCTCTGAGTAATTTAAAGCCACTTAAAAAACAACTAACTCCCACCAGCAATGTTTAAACACCTGTCCCATTCATACAACTATACCTGTCGCACATCTTAAACTCATTATTCTGCACTTTGCATAATATCACCACAAAAGTGACATGTAATTATTGCCCAATTTAGGTTAATTAAAAACGGGATGTAGCAGTCTCAATACCGACATCCAAATCCCGACAAGGGTTTTAAGATTGGCGTCGAAATACAGACGCCTATTTTAATCTTGAAGCCGGAACGAACAAGGCAAGTCTGGATGCCCTTAGCGTTGGGGGAGGGTTAGGCATCCCTCCTGCAGGGTTAGATTTAGGATGCAGTAAGGAGGGGGTGGGGTGGGGGGTTAGGCACCACTAAGGGAGGGTAGGGATAAAGTATCCTCTCCCTTCGAGCTGCTGGCGTCAGGATATGAATAAATAACTTATATTCCGGTGCCTGTACCTAATATCAATCCTCTTGTGTAGGGGTAATTAATTAGTGGTTGCAGCATGAACTATAAAACAACCTGTGTAGGTTTGTAATCTCAGCTGCAATTGACATATACCATAGTCTGCGCTACCACTAAATATTATCCCACCACAACATCACCCTTATGGGTATGATTAATTACTATAAATTGTACTATATATAATGTATAAGAGCTGTATGGGAGCTGGTCCACAATTAAAAAGAAAAAGGACGGTAAAAAAAATAAACGTATTTAACCCACTTACGTTACCCAACTAAACACGTATAAAAAAAATAAGCAATAAACATGAAATAGATACTGTTTCAGCTGTATAATATCAATATGAAACAATGTTGCTGATAACAAAAAATTGGTAATATCGCTGATCTCAAATCCATTCATAGATTAACAACAGAAGCAGTTCCTTTGCCCATATTCTAAGTATCCCCAGGATAATAGTATTCACCATAGTGAGTCCAGCAAGAATTATTGTGTATATACAGTCAGGTCCATAAATATTGGGACATTGACAGAATGTTCCAAACAGTTGATTTGGCCACACCTAATGTTTTTGCTATCTCTCTGATGGGTGTGTTTTGATTTTTCAGCCTAATGATGGCTTGCTTCACTGATAGTGACAGCTCTTTGGATCTCATATTGAGAGTCGACAGCAACTGATTCCAAATGCAAATGTCACACCTAGAATCAACTCCAGACCATTTACCTGCTTAATTGGTAATGAAATAACGAGGGAATAGCCCACACCTGTCCATGAAATAGCTTTTGAGTTGATAGTCCCATTACTTTTGGCCCCTTAAAAAGTGGGAGGCACATATAGAAACCGTTGTAATTCCTACACCGTTCACCTGATTTGGATGTAATTACCCTCAAATTAAATCTGAAAGTCTCCAGTCAAAGCACATCTTGTTTGTTTCATTTCAAAGCCATTGTGGTGGTGAATAGATTCCAAAATATGAAAATTCAGTCAATGTCCCAATATTTATGGACCTGACTGTATGCAAGAGACCCTTCCCAAATGAAAAGACTTGAAACGATTGGGTCACGCCAACATATGAATTAGTGGCATTCACATTTGGTTATGTTTGTCGCCAATATCCAGGTAAATGTACTCTTATTGACTTTTGAATAGCCGGGTTTCCTCCTATATAGAGAGAAGAGTTATTCGCATATGCTGGCATTACTGTAATACAAAGTTAATGCCACTCTTGGATCATTATTTGTGAGTGTGTATATCAACTAATCAGAATGCTTTGAGATATCTTAGATCAGCAGCAATAATGAATAAACCAGTCCTCAGTGCCAAATGTTAAAATAGCCGGTCAGACAGACAAACCGCTTCAGCCTCACTCAGTACGTGCCTCTCCAATAATAGGACTGCTTTCATCAGTTATTCTGCTATGTACTCACGGAAATCTGGTAGGACATTATGGGGGCCCCCTAACTTGTAGAACCAGAGTCCCGTTTGGTTATCCGGAGTATCTAAGTCTGGCTGGAAGCTGAGGATCCACTATCCATTTATCCATTTAGCGGTGACCGGAATCAGTGTGGATGAATCATAGATCAATGCAAACTTGCAAGTGTGTCAGAATAGCGTCCCCAATACGCGTTACGTCACAGACCATGTGACTGTTTCAAAGGCTGGAACTTTATACACATTCCTTAAAAACTTCCAATTGCCTATTTAATCATTTGGGCAGGGGGGGGTATAGGGTCTCGGGGTTTCTGAACAAAGTCCCGGCATTTGTAACTTAAATTAGGGATTTTCCCGACTGTACCTGCTCTGGTGTTAAATCATTTTGAAAATCAACACGGCTAAATTTGCACAGCGAATTGAATTCCAATAAGCCTGACCATGTTAACTTGGCTAACTGGATATGCTCCCTGAACACAGTTTAAATTTTTTTCAGTAACACCAAGACAGTATCTGTCATCTACCCTGCCAGAGGTGTGACATGTGTTCTGCTAGCAATTTACAGCCTAAAATGAAGCATTTAAAAAAAAAGTTATATGCCCTTCACTACCGTTTGAAATACATAAGGGCTCAGTCGATAGCAAAATATCGTCAACGGAATTTAATGTCCAGTCATTGGTAAAGTAGGCTTCTAGAATGTAAACAAATTTTGTGGCAAAAAACATAACCACGTCAAACAGCTTTGGAATAAACATTGCTAGTCCTATACAGTAGATTACTCCTACGGTTACTTTTTTCTTGCACACGCATATGGTGCTGGATTCAAGGGAACATTTATGAAACTGGTGTACAAGAAAGGGAAAAGAAAAAACGCAACACTGTACTATATAAAAAACAAGTGGCTGCAATAAAATTTAGGATATGCAGTCTATTTAACTTAACATGTGGCCCATTAGAGTATAGTTAGAATTGGAATGACAAGTCAATCAGTGGCTGGAAGCAGGATTTGTCAGAATGTTAAAGATGTGTATTGAATTACATGGCTTACTGCATCGTCAGCAAGCCAATGTGATGTAGAATGCATGGGTCAGGGTGCATTTTGTTGTCATGACAACTGGTATTTGTCCAGCCCTGAAATTATATATAGGCTTACCCCGCACACACAAGAATGAGAAGCAGACACCAATTTTTCACAAGGACTCCCAGAGTTCTCAAACTCCTGCAGTACAGCAAGACAGCTGCAGCAACACTAGAGTATATTGGTTATTATATTAGTCTATCTTTAGCATGGTTACATTTCATTTTACTTTAGAACAAATGTATCAGCTGCATAAAGATCAGCTTTGTCAGGAATTTTTTGGTATACATTTAATGCAAAACACCCAGACACTACTTAATGCTCCAGATGCCAAACAACAGTATTTGAGGAAATCCACTGCACAGTGATTATGGTAACATTTTTAAAAAGGAGATTTCCTTTTGTTCCACTTATTTTAGACAGATTAGTAATTGAATGATCTAAAACTAGAAAAGGTATTTAGATCTTAATTATTTTTTTAATGAGAGCTCCATCTTTGTTTATTATGGATGCATCTTTCAGATAGAAACTACTAGCACATCTATAAATATTTCCCCATTGTGGTTAATGTGACAACATCCAACATTACAAATGCATAAGGGTATTGTGCACAACATGCATGATATTCTAGATGCTAGGCCTCTCTAAATCCGCCTCTTATTTTCCTAACACTCAATCCAACCTGCTGGCACAGTGCAGAAAACCATGACCTGTCCAAGCAGAAGGCTAGAGAAAGATGCTGCCCACAGCTTTGGTGAAGCATCAGTTCTCTTAATGGAAACAGTAAGACAGCAGTATAGTAGCTGACAAGATTTCATGTTCAGCGCCAGGAATGCAGATGGGAACATTGGGTTTAGCTAACTGCAGAGTGCGCAGGTGGGGAGTAGGAGTCTATTGTGCACATTCCACAGGGCAGTTTGTCTGCTCATTAGGGAAACTGCACTGACAAACTTGCCAACCTAATAATAAATATTTAACATTTTAACTAACCACAAGTTGCTTCTTTCAAAAACATGCTCCCTTTTAGGACTGTGGGGTCTATGTACTAAGCCTTGGAGAGAGAGCGAGAGAGAAAGTGGACTGTGATAAAGTACCAACCAATCAACTCCTACCTGCCATTATTCAAACACAGCCTGTAATGTGACAGGAGCTTTATCTCTCTTTGAGACTTAGTACATAGAACATATTTGAATTTTCAAATACAGGAGTCTAAGGCCTCCTACCAATTAGATTTTCTGTCATGCTTTTACTGGAAACTAATGTTTACTACTGACTGAGCGTTTATTACTGTCTTTATTATGGAAACTAATGCTTCTACTACTCCGCATACGCACTACTGCCGCCTTCCAGTTTTCAGAAGGCATCTTGTTTTATTGAATTTCTTTAAAAAAAAAAGGTAAAAGCATTGGAGACGCCATGTGTGAGCTCCAAACACAAGTAGATGATGCCACTAACAAACATGTCAAATGCTTACATATTCCATGTTTTTCTTAGCATTTACTAGCATTAAACACATACATTGTGCACACAATCCTAGTGGGTACATGGCATAAGCCACTCCTAAATATACTCATCATTCACTATAAATATATATTTGTTTCTCTTTTAACACAGTCTTATTAAGCTTCTTGTTCTTATGAACTGCAATCTGTCTACAGTAGGGCTATTCAACATGTGGCCCTCCAGCTGCTGTGGGACTACACATCTCTGCATGTCCTGCCACAGTTTTGCCATTAGGACATGCCAATACTATGGCAGGGCATGCTGGCATGTGTAGCCCCACAGCAGCTGGAGGGCTACCCGTTGAACAGCCATGGTCTACAGCATCTGTGCTTGATACATACCCAAGTACAATTAAAATTTGTAATGTAAATGTATGTATGATTTCTCAACGATTACCAATTATGTTCAAATTTAGACCATTGAGGCACTCTACACCATCAGCCTCTCGACACTTGTATTGTTCTGCTCAGCTGACTTAATCAACTCGCGCGGCCTGTTCTCAGTAAATGAGCCTCACTATATGATGTATCAAGCCTTCAAAAGAGGACAGGTGGGGAAATTCTCTTAGTAACCAATCAGCTTCTAGCTTTTTGTAAAATGTATCTCACAAAATACTACAAAAACTTTAGGCACTCATTATCACTGGTAGCGACTACTGTAGTTCCCTCTACACTGTTATTCCCCTAACCAGACATTCACCCCTAAAATCTAATTAGCTGCTATATTAAAACCATTTGTCAACGGCTGCTCTGCTGTGTTAGTCCTTACCTTAGGTGCTTTTATTTTACAGGATCTAAAATAAAATATTTCTAATATAAAAAGCCAATATAAGAGACAAGGGGCACCAAACATTGTATCAAAGTGGTCCAATAATGTGAAAAATACAAAATGAATGCATCTAACAAAGTTGTGAATACTATGTTCATCATAGAGAAGCCTATGATAAGGAGGAAAGATGATCATTGTTTTTATATTCTTCAGATACGCATTCTGAGATAACCTTATCATAATGGTTACATAAACCATCTAGACTCCATATTGCCTTGTTTCCTTCTAGCATTATTTCCTCACGTTCACTTATTGCTGAGGAACTAAGGACACTATTGTAAGATGAGTACAGTTATCAGCTTTCTGTATGTAGAGATATGGAATATACATTCTGTATATTGTATAGACACACATGTACATATAAATACATACATATACACTAACATAACATATATATATATATTTTTTATATATATATATATATATATATATATATATATATATATATAATCTCTCTATCTCACACAAATACCCTTACTGTATGTACCACTGTATCTTGACAAAAGTCCCGGTGAGGACTGAAACATTGATCTCTTTTTGATGGCTACTTTGTGATTAAAGTCCTGTTTTTCTGCTCTGCAAGGTCTGGTAAGTGCATCTTATTCTGGATGTATTTGGATTGGAGCCGCCGTGCTCAAACTAAGATTGCTACCTCTGCATTTTATGGATTAAGAAGAGAGTGTGGATTTACTGGAAATATATGTATGAGATATACATGTATGAGAAATATATACACATACACGGCCAGATTAAGGCTTGTGGGGGCTTCAGGGCAACTAAGTTGTGTGGGTACCTTCAAGCAACACGGAACCCCCAACCCCCTCCAGGCCACACAGAGCCCTACTACCGCCATATCCACCCCTGAATACTTACCTCATGATTCCGGCTGCTGGCAGTTCTGCTCCCGAGTCCCCTCATCAGTGTCAAGGTACGGACGTGATATGTCACGTGGCGCTGATAAGGGGACTCTGATGTATGCAGGAGCACTGGCTGTGCTGCTGCATGCATTCGAAGAAGTCAGAGCCGTGGCAGCTGAGCTCCCATCCAGGAACATATTATATATGCACAGTGCACAGGAGAACCTGTAGGAAATATTTATTAGAGCAAATTCTGTATGAAGGAAAATATTTCCGCATTAGCCAGCATACCCGCTGCTGCCAGAGTTGAAGAACGGACCTTGAAGTACATCTGAAGCCTTCAGTTTTTTGCATTGCAGACCAACATTGGAGAGCATGGCATATGAAAATGTGCTTGGAGGAATTTGGCAACTGTCAGTGCAAGTGCAGTGTGACAGTTGATCCTCCGACTCACTGCAAACAAATGAGCAAACAAGAAAACAGCAACTTACAGTACAAAGCAATGCAGGACAAAGACGTAGTTTATAAACATTGCTGCAATAGCGATAACACTCAAATAAGCATCACGGTGTCAGCAACCAATTGTTAGGTGCCATTGTGGAGAGTTAGGAGTAGATGATCGTATGAGTAAGGGAAGGAGAAGCACATTAGGGAAGAGGGCCCTGCTTGTGAGAGCTTACATTCTAAAGGGGAGACAGAGGACTCTGTAGGGACATCGGTTGGGAAATTGAAGTCAACTAGGATAATAGAGGGAAGATCTGAAGAGAGAAAGTGAGGAGGCCATGAAGCAACGTTGTCAAGGAATTTGGAAGGAGAGTATGTGTGAGAGAGTATATATATATATATATATATATATATATATATATATATATATATATATATACACACACACACACACACACACACATGCATGCATGCATACATAACACACACAGTCGCACACTGTATATTATATACAGACTACTCGTTATGGAAACTTGACCAGCTGCCATTTGTGGAATGGGCGGCAATCATGAAATGATAAAAAAAAATAGTCATAAATGAATCTGTTGGTTTTTTTTAGCATCTATTTCTTAGCAATTTACTTGGAGATTGGCAAATCACCTCTTTTACTTTAAAGCAAAATCACCATTTAAATCTAAACTTGTCACAGAAATGGGTGTATGCACTGTGAAATGTAGAGGATCAGTTAAAAAGCGGCCATGAAAATCTCCAAAAATAATCACACGTAAGAGTGCTGCAAAACGAGTGAGATTTCTCATTCATGAATTATGCACTTCAATGGACACAGAAAGCCCACAAGAATGCAAACGCTGTTTACTGCGAAAGAAAAAAGGAGAATTATGTGCTTACCTGTTAAATCCTTTTCTTTGATTTCATAGGGGACACAGGCTTTATGCTGAGTATAGGTTGTGGGGATGAAGCCTGGGCACCACAAAGTTAATACATGAAATTCCTCAGCCCAGGTTCTCTCTCCTCCTATACCCCTCCCCCAGCCATCTCAGTTAAGTTAACAAGCCTAAAGCAAGGAACGAGGAGGAAAAGGAAGACCGGTAAACACTCAGGTCCAAACACACAACAGATGTGGAAGGGAGAATCAGAAGCAGAGCAAAGCCCCACAAACCAGGTGCATCGGGGGGGCACCCCATGTCCCCTATGTAATCAAAGAAAATAATTTAACAAATAAGCATAAATCTCCTTTTCTTTTTCCTCTACAGCGGGGGGCAGGCTTTATGCTGGGACGTTCCAAAGCTAGTCCCCTAAGGGAGGGGACGATCCTGGGCTGCACTGAGAATTCTTCGCCCAAAAGCCGCTTCAGGGGAGGCTAAGGTGTCAAAGGAATAGAACTGCAGGAACGTATGGGCAGAGGACTACGTGGCCGCTTTGCACAGCTGCTCCGCTGAAGCACCATGTTGCACAACCCACGAAGTTCCCACCGACCGGATAGAATGAGCCCTCACCACGGTCTGTGCTGGAACGTCCGCATAAGTGTGGCGAATAGTCAAATGAATCTATCTGGCCAGCGACGGCTGAGTAGCCGGCCAGCCCAGTTTGTGAAAGTCATGAGCATGTGTCTTACGCAAGTCCTTTATCCTGTTCACATAAATCCGGAGTGCCCGCACAACATCCAAGGAGGCCTCCTCCGGGGAAGAATCTGGAAAGAAGGGACCACAATCTACTGATTTATGTGGAACCTGGAAACAACTTTAGGAAGGTAGCCAAAAGGCGCTCGAAGGACAGCCCTGTCCTGGTGAAAGATCAGAAACGGGGAGCGACAGGACAATGTGCTCATGTCTGACACCCGCCGGGCAGAAGCTATGGCAAGAAGGAAAACAGTCTTCCAGGTAAGCCAACGAATGTCTACGGTGTCTAAAGGCTCAATAGATGAAGACTGAAGGGCCCCAAGCACTAGAGACAAATCCAAAGGAACCACCGGTGGTACAAAAGGAGGTTGTACGTGGAGGACACCCTGTAGGAGAGTACGTACATCAGGTAACAGCGCAATCGGTCTCAAAGAGAGCAGAAAGGGCTGAAAACTGCACCCTCAGAGAAGCAAAGTGGAGGCCCAAATCCAGCCCCACCTGCAAAAAAAAAAAAAGAAAGCACACGGGAGAGACGGAAAGACCTAGGGGTAAACTTCCTAGCTGAACGCCAGTCAAAGTAAGTCCTCCAAAACCGATGGTAAATCCTAGCCGAAGATGGTTTATGGGCATCAAGCATAGTGTTAATGACTGACCTGGAAAACCCCTTAGCTCTCAGGACCGATGCCAACCCGCCAAAGTGAGATGGGCCAGATCCGGATGGAAACACGGGCCCTGAGAAAGAAGATGTCTCCGCAGAGGAGCATCGATGGAGAGGCCCAGAAGATCTGCGTACCAAGCCCTTCGCGGCCAATCAGGAGCCATTAGGATCACTGTGTCGGCCTCCAACTTCAACTTACAAAGGACACACGGAATCAGAGAGTTTAGAGGAAAGATGTACAAAAGTGGGAAAGTCAACCAAACCGCCAAAGCATCCACAAGAAATGCCTCCAGATCTCTGATGCGTGAGCAGTACCTCGGAACCTGGCTATCGTGCCGAGATGCCATCATGTCGATGTCCGGCAGGCCCCAGCGAAGAACCAGGAGTTGAAAGACGTACAGATGTAGGGCCCATTCGCCCGAATGAACATCCTGGAGGCTTAGGAAGTCCGCTTCCCAACTTTGCACTCCAGGAATGTACACTGCCGACAAGGACCAAAGGAGAATGTGACTGACCTCAATCATTGCCCCGACTGCGAGTGCCACCTTGATGGTTTATGTAGGCGACCGCCATCACATTGTCGGACTGTACCTGGACCGGACGACGCTGGAAGAGAGGCAGAGCTAGACAGAGCGCTCTATAAACCGCTCAAAGCTCCAGAAAATTGATCGATAGCTGACTCTCCTGGGGCGACCATTGACCCTGAAATGTCTGATGACAGGTTACCGCCCCCCACCCTTGATTACTTAAGTCGGTGGTGAGAAGGACCAAGTCCTGAATAAAGAAGGGGCAACACCTGATCAGATGAGACCCTTGGAGCCACCACAAAAGAGAATGACGCACTTCCTGAGAAAGGATAATCGTCTGAGACTTGAGCTGCAGATGGGATCTGTTCCATTGGACTAGACTCTTTAACTGGAGAGGACGGGAATGAAATTATGCATACTCCACTATGTTGAAGGTGGAGACCAGAGAGCCAATAATCTGCATGCAAGAGTGTATTGACACTGACAAATTTTGGCCTGTAGGCCTCGAACATTGTCCAATGGGAGAAACACCCATGGTACTGGAGTCGAGCAAGGCCCCCCCAAATGCAACATCTCCTGAGACGGAGTCAGAGAAGACTGGAAATTCTCAACCTCGACCACAAATCTAAGGAACCGCTGGTGACGGAGATGGCAGGGAACATGCAAATAGGCAACCTACTTGTCTAAGGAGGCCATGAAGTCCCATGGTTCCATAGCTAGTATGGATGGAGTGAAGCGATTCCATGCGGAACTTGGGAATTCTCAAGTATCTGTTGAGTGGCTTTAGGTTGAGAATCAGCAGGAAGGAACCGTTCGGCTTCCTCACCAGGAAGAGGTTGGCATAGAAACCTGTGCCCTGCTGAGACAAAGGAACCAGAACTATGGCTTTGGAGGCCAGAAGAGAGCATACCCCCCTTACCCAGGCATCAGTCATGGTCGCCCTCCAAATTTCGGGAAAAAGTAGAAGCCGGCTTTCCACGTTGGTGTTCCCCAGGTGGAGGCTCAACCTAACATGCAGCAGGCTTGTCGGCTGGCTTAGCAGCCGGGCGCCTGGTAGACCAGGGCTGCTTACTTGCTGGTTTAGAACCTTTAGCGGAGGATCCTTGGGACCTAGAGAATGACAGGCCCTTGGCTTTTCCCTGCGGACGAAAGGAACGAAAATCTGAAGATCGCGGCCTAGGGGCTGCCCCAGAAAAAAGACAAGCCGCCTTAGATGCTGCCAACGTAGCCACCATCTTGTCCAATTCCAGAACAAAGAGAATTTTGCCTGAAAAGTGGCGAGCTTCAAGGGCCTACTTAAAGTCCGTATCAGTGCACCAGGAACGAAGCCAGAGGGCCGATACCTTGGAAGTCAGAATACAGGTGTCTATAGCTGCCTCCCCCAGATAGGAAGATGCCTCCAAGGTATGCTCCACGAGAGACAAAAGCTCATTCCTGTGAGTACTTGAAGTGAGACCATCTTCCAAGCCATACGCCCAGCGTCCGATGGTCTTAGCAACCCAAGCAGATGCCATGTTCAGACGAGCTAACCCACCTGCATTGGAATAAATAGATTCAAGAAACGTTTCCAGCTTCTAACCATCGGATCCTTAAGTGATGCCGGTATTAGGAAGAGTGGTATTTTTGACTAGGCGAGCAACATGCGCATCAACCGGGGAAGGAAACTCCCATTTAGCCCGATTGGCAGCAGGCATAGGATAAAAGGAAGTAATGCACTTAGAAACCTGGAAGCGCCTATTAGGGTGGGACCATACCTCCGCCGAAAGGTCCTCAAGCTGCGCAGAGAAAGGAAACTCTGAAACTACTTTCTTTTGACGCTTATATACTGGAGCATTGGACAGAGGGTCCGGCTCAGCGTCTTTGATTAAAGCGATTAAATCGTACTGCTAATCAAAGAAACTACCATTCACTTGAGGTTGAGAATCCCCCAGGAATAGAAGAGGCTTCAACATCAGAGGCTATAGACACGGTTTCTTCACGATCAGAGAAAACTGAGTCTGACTCATTATCAGAAAAGGGTGTAGAGCTGTCCCTGCGGCCAACGGCGTTGAGGTGATGGAGCAGCAGCATAAACTATAAAGCTGTCTGCACAGCTTTAACAGTGTTCCGCAAGCTGCAGGCACCAACCATAAACTGAAATGCCTGTGGATGGGGGCTTGTGAGGGAACCTGGGCTGAGGAGTTTCATGTATTAACTGTGTGGTGCCTAGGCTCCATTCCACCAACGTATACCCAGCGTAAACCCTGTGTCCCCCTATGGAGGAAAAAGAAAATAGTCATATGTGCAATAGGTGCTACTTCCAGTCCCAGCAAGCCACTGCCAGGACTTGTGGCACTACTGAATTCCACAATTGTATGATGTTACTTTGCTGCTAAATACATTATTTTCAATGGGGCTGGGGTCAAGTACCTACTTAGCTAATGACTGTCACGACCCTGTCTAGTTTTCACCTTTTTGCCTGTAGACTTACATCTGCCAGCTGTCTCACGGATCTGTGTGTAATTTGCCTGGGAGATCTGCTCTGATCATGCTGGGAATGCATTCCTTTCCACAGTGATTATTCACCTGGGTCTCCTCTGTCTGTGAACTGCTAGCCTTGATTGGAATCGCAGGTGTGGTTCTGACTCTCAGTACTGCAGAGAAGATCTCTCCCTCTGCATGTTGTGCCCTCCACCAGTCAGAGTGCTACTACCAGACCACCAGTCTGTATCCACCAATTGCTGCCAGACCCAGGGTAAAAACATCCTCCTCTGATAGCATTCTGGGCCTGAACATCTCATTACTTCCCGTGGAGTTAGTTCGTGCTACTTCAGAGAACAAGGGTATCCCAGGCTCCTGCTCCTACTGGTTCCTAGACCAGTTCATCCGGTAATCCTGCTTACAGCAATACCTGGCACATCCGGAAGTCCTGCTTACAGCAATACCTGGCACATCCAAAAGTCCTGCTTACAGCAATACCTGGCACATCCAGAAGTCCTGCTTACAGCAATACCTGGCACATCCAGAAGTCCTGCTTACAGCAATACCTGGCACATCCAGAAGTCCTGCTTACAGCAATACCTGGCACATCCAGAAGTCCTGCTTACAGCAATACCTGGCACATCCAGAAGTCCTGCTTACAGCAATACCTGGCACATCCAGAAGTCCTGCTTACAGCAATACCTGGCACATCCAGAAGTCCTGCTTACAGCAATACCTGGCACATCCAGAAGTCCTGCTTACAGCAATACCTGGCACATCCAGAAGTCCTGCTTACAGCAATACCTGGCACATCCAGAAGTCCTGCTTACAGCAATACCTGGCACATCCAGAAGTCCTGCTTACAGCAATACCTGGAGCATCCGGAAATCCTGCTAGTTCCCAGGCCAGTGCAACTTGTGTGTTTCAGCATCAGCTATAAGTGAGTTCCTGCGCCCCTGACCTTAGCCTTGTGCTCCGCTGCTTGCCCTACTCCTGGTTGGTCCCTGGCTTCCTGCAAACCTGCACAGTGTTACCCTGCCTTGCTTCCTGCTGTGGATCAACTCCTGCTCCTTCTACCTACCTGAACCTTATATTCCCAAACCTACCTATTCCTTCCTGAACCTGTTGTTCCCAATTACCCAATCCAGCCTGCATCGGAGTTCCAGTCTTTGTCACAGCATTTCCAGATTAACCTGTTTAGCCCTCGTCTCAGCATTTCCTGATTTCCCTTCAGCCATTGCCACATCACTCCAGTCGAGTCAAAGCCAAAGTTCTTCAGTTCAATCCACGTCACTCCAGTCCGGAGTCAAAGCCCAAGTTCTTCAGTTCAATCCACGTTATTCCAGTCCAGAGTCAAGTTCAAAGATCCCCAGTTCAACTCAGCAAGTCTTCCTGCCAGTCCCAGTCCGGTTCCTCCAAGTTTCCTACTGCTTCCAAGTTCCTGTCATTTATCATCAAAGGCAGTTCTCTCTGCCACATAAGTCTTGCAATAGAGCTATTTACGTCATCTGTGGTTCCAGTCATGCCGGTCTCCGTTGAATCCAGCTCATCACCTGAGACCGGTAACTCAGACACCAATCGTGAGAATGATAAACGTTCAGCACCTAAACGCTGCTTGTGAATGGCATTGTTTATCCAAATTTCTATAATGCATTAAAACAGTATCTCTATATCCACTGAAAATGCTCAAAGTAAAATCACCTCAATTTAGATAATAAAAAAAAAAAAAAAAAAGATATTTTAAACAAATTGAACAGTTTGGGTATAACACTAAAAGCCTTTTGTTGTTTGTAAAAAAGCCCAAGGCAGGAGAGGGAAAAAGGAGAAGGAAGGACAATGTACACCAGAAACTCTCTCAGAAGATGAGGGAATCCGTGACAGAGAAAAATTACCCAATGTAGCCAGGTTCATCAGTGTGGGTGCCCTGTGGACCCTATGGACCTCAAAGAAAAAGTTAAGGTAAGTCTACCATAACTTTTTTTTTTTCTTCAGGGTCCTTAGGGGGTCCACAGGGATGTTCTAAAGCAGTTCTCCTAATGGTGGGGATGCTCCTGAGCAGAAAGGAGAATCCGTCGCCCAAAGGAAGCATCCCGAGAGGCAAAGGTGTCAAAGGCGTAGAACCTAAGAAAGGTGTGGACAGAAGACCACGTGGCTACCTTGCACAATCGTTCAGCAGAGGCACCACGTCGAAAAGCCCGAGATGGTCCCACAGACTGTGTAGAATGTGCTGTCCTCATGTCTGGAACAGGGAGATCAGCCTGAGCGATATAGTCATGCGCAGCCATCGAGCCAGAGTTTGTTAGCTGGCCAGCCTCGATTGTGAAAACCATAGAACACAAAAATAGCATCTGATTTCCTAAAAGAGTTTGTACGATCCACACAGATATGGAGAGCACGAACCACATCCAGAGGGCCTTCACCTACAGAAAGGTCTGAAGACTCGAAGGCTGGAACCACAATCTCTTAATTCGCATGATAACGGGATACTACCTTAGGAAGGTAACCTGCCCGTGTACGGAGGACAGCTCTGTCCTGGTGAAAAATCAAGAAGGGGGGAGCGACAAGAAAGTGCTGCCAAGCCAGAGACTCTGCAGGCAAAGAAGACAGGAGAAAAAGTGTCTTCGCTGTCAACCACTTCAAATCTACCGAGTCCAGAGGTTCAAATGGGGGAGCCTGTAGCCACTTTAGAACCAAAGACTAATCCCACGGTGCCACCGATGCGACAAAGGGTGGGTGAACTGGGAGAACACTCTGAAAAAAAAAAAAAAAAAGAGTTCTAACATCCGGCAGAGAAGCGATCCTTCGCTGGAACCAAACTGACAGCACAGAAACCTGTTCTCTCAGGTTTTTGTTTAGGCTACAGAGGCCTCTGATTGCAATAGGACTTATATTCTGTTTAAATATATTTTATACTGTGTCCTTGTGAAATATATGTGTATAATAATAATTTATATAGTGCTTTTCTCCCGTAGGACTCAAAGAGCCGTATTCAATTTGGGAGTGAAAAGTCTGTGCTGGACTTTTCGCTCCACATCGGAGCTTTTCCTTGGATAAAGTTTCGGGCACGCGCCCGCTCTCCGTATTCAATTAGGAAGCATCGAAAACGGGAGCCTGCGGAAAGGAAAGTATCGCTAAAAATTCTGAAATTTTCGGGTTTTGTTCCTAGGACCCCCCTAAAGATGTCCAGACATGTGGTTTCACTCTGGGTACCCCCGTTTAGCCTTGCAGAATGTATTCTGCATTTTTAATTAGCCGTGGCAGGTGTTTTTTCCCCGACAAGTGATGCAGAAGAGCACTTAGGTTTTTGTTTTTTGTTTTTAAGTGGTCCCATCAAATTTGGGGTACATGAAAATGGGTGCTAGCATATTTTCAAGTAATTTTTTTAAAAATTCAGCAAAAATGCACCTGCCTCTAATAGCCTATTCTAGAAAACACCTGCCGCATACTTCCAGAATGGCCCTGAACCTATTGCCCTATTTTTAAACACTGTTTTCCCTTTTTGTTTTTTCACCCCAAAATTTTACTTTATTTTTTTGGGGTGTCCCTATTTTTTTTTTAAAAAACTTTATTGGACAGTTTACTTTTAAATGACATTCCCAGGGATGCATGCTATTTTTTTTTAAGCCTGCACACTTAAACCCCAATGCTCCACTTTTTTTCGCCATGTAAGAGATGATGAAAAGTTATCCCCTTTTTTTCCAAAGACTTTTCGAACCTGCAAAAAGTCTTTGAAATTGAATACAGGGATAATTGAAATAGGCGAAAATGACATCATCGGCGATAATTTATCGCCGAGGACGTAATTTTCGCCTATTTCAATTATTCCGACTTTTCGCAGCCTAATTGAACACCCCCCAAAGTCGCTTTACAGACATCAGAAAACATGCTACATTGTACAAGGATTTGGTGTTACAAAAACTAGAAAACCACATGTTATGTCTTTTTTAGAAATAAAATAATACTCTATTATTCAATTCTGTGGAACTTTAAGTGGTGTTGAAAGCGCAGCCAATTGTTATTTCTTTTCAAATGCAAATTGCCTCTCTGAATCAACTGACCAAACCCCCGGGGGCTTGGTAGGATATAGAGCACTGTATAACTGACCAAGGGAGAGGCGTACAGGGAGACTGACCCCCCACCTCTGAGAACCAACAGCTTTCAGCAGAGAACCATGGGTGGACTGTGAGTGTCTCACTACCAGCGCCCATCTCTACTAAGCTGCGTTAACGGCATGGGTACGCTGGACTCACAGTAGTAGACGCTGCTAGTGCGCATCTACTACCCATCCCCGGCGTCAGACGATAAGGCCCCGACAGTCTTAGTGAGGACGTGGCTCGCGGGCCCTCACTAGCAGCAGCCTCCGATGAGTCTCCTATACCGGAAGCCAGGACTGCAGCGCACGATTCCCTGACAACAAGGAATCGCCTTACCTTGTCATCTCCTTACCTTGTCATCTCCTTGGATCCGATTGCAGTCCGGGCCCCAGCGTCGCTGCTAGCTAAGCTTCACTGTGACCCACCGAAATCCCCAGGGCCCGTTGCAGGAGCTGGCGTTTCGGCATCAGCGGAGGTAGTAGGAGTCGTAGTACATACATCGTATTTGGACGCCTAGTACTACTCAATAGTATAACAAACTAAGGTAAATGAAAAAATAAGATGCCTGGGACTGCCTAAGCAGTTATAACAGGTGCGTCTGGATATTTGCCGAGCACCAAACAAAAAAACTGAATGCCTGTGGCTGGGGTATATAGGGAGGAGGTCCTGTGCATGCTGGGAGCTTGACAGCTGTAGCTGTTTGGTGCAATGGATTACTTCAACTATATACCCAAAGGTAGTTCCTGTGGACCCTATGAAACCCAAAGAAGAAAAAAAAATATTCCCCACACACCTGTAGCAAAGGGTTGAGGAGAAATAGCAGTGACAGTTACAACTGATAACACGGCCTTTATTTTCTGTACTATCAATACAGCAGAGCTAGCAAAAGTCACGTACAATGCATATACAATATACTTGCAATGGGCTCTGAATCAACTGCTCAAAACACAAGGTTTGGTAGAATTTGAGCGCTGTATAACCTGGCCTCTGGGAAGAGGTATACATGAAGACTAGACCCAAAACCTCCTGAGACCAGCAACTTCAGCAGAGCACTGACAGTGGTCACTGGGCATCTCATATACAGAGGAGGGTAGGAGGAGCAACCGAGACGCGGGAAAACCTCCGCTGGATCGGCGTCAGGGGTGGGGGAGGGGCTGCCGGGGAGAGCCTACCTCCCCCTATGCTGTATTAACCCCGCGGGTGCGCTGGCTTTATAAACATGGCCGCCGCCACTGTCCCCGGCGCCAGACTCACTTGCTCCGGTATTCTAGTGGGGCACCGCTTGCCCCACTAAAGCAACCTCCAGCAGGTCTCCAACCGTCAGAGGTATGGACTGCCACCTGGTTCCCCACGAACAGGAAACCACCTTACCTGCGTCCCTGTGCTTCCGGCTGCAGCATCCCCACTAGCCAAGCTCCGCTGGTGCCTGACGAAATTACCAGTCGGGTTACTGGTGTTGCAGCGGGGGTAGAAGGAGCAACAGCACAGGCGTCTGCCTAGCACTGCTTGCTCTGTAGTAAAATTAAAAAACAAAATAAAACCTATAATAAAAGCTTGAAACTGCCTGAGCAGTCCCCCTGTTATAAGGTGCGTCTGAATCCTGCTGCACCAAACGAAAAACTGAATGCCTGTGGCTAGGGGCAGGGTTTATGTGGAGGAGGACCCGAGGCATCCCGGGAGCTGAAAGCTTAACTGTTTGGTGCCTGGATCACTTCAACCACATTTCCCCCATGGTATCCCTGTGGACCCTGAAGACAGACCACCCCATTTAGACGCTCAAAATGAGTCGGTGGAGATACCTGGCTATATTTTGGTGTACCTACCTACTGAAAGGAGGGACGTTTTTATACAGGGACATTTTGGGATCCCTATCATCCATCTGTCCTTTGGAAAACCACCTATTGTTGGACTAAGGGCCTGATTCAGACTTGGGAATAGAGTGAGATATCGCTCTCAACTGTGAACCTGAACAAACCATATTGCAATGCAAGGGGTGTAAAATACATACATTTTTTTACATGTAGGGTAAATATTGGCTGCTTTTGCATGTAGCCCACAAATACTGCACAGCTTTATTATTACTCTACAATTTAGATGTCAGTTTGGAAATACTCCTCCCAAATCTAAATCTCTCTGCACATTTTAAATCTGCCCCACCTGCAGTGCAGCATGGTTTCACCAAGATGATCAGTTGAGAGAGATATCTCTCTCTATTCCCAAGTCTGAATCAGGCCCTAAGTCCTTTGGAATAAGAGTGGTCTGGTGCAGTTACTGAAGACACCTTGATGTGCCCAATATCCAGAGGGAACCAGTGAGTGAGCTACATAGGGGCAACCTCAAATTATTTACAGTATGAGGTGGCGGTCCACAACATCACATTAAAGATACTGCTATACATTTGAACACAAGATGATGGCTGTGAGTGTGATGTGTGGGGGGCATCCCCATTAATCTTTATCTACATTTACTTTGGGAAGTGTTTGATTAACTTTAGGAGGATATTTCAAGGGACGTATTGTATTTATACTGTATACTTACCAAACAGGATTACGCAAATGCAAATGTGCCTAATATATATTTTTTTATATTGCTACCTATGTAGTGTTGGCAACATGTGAGATGGGCAAGTCAGTTATGGGGTGAATTTTGGGTCGTGGGGGCCCTTAAACTGCTCTGGCTGGACCTCTTTGGGGCATCACCACTTAACACTTTATATCACTCTGTTTATGTTACATTTTCACACGTTTATTTTTCATTTTTCTAACACTTCCAACACTCCAACCACTTCCAACCACTCTCACTTACAACACTTCACTGCTATCTTTTTATTTCATTTTGTGTGGTGCTGCCCTGGGGTGGTTTGGCTGGGATGGTTTGGGGGTGCCCCAGACCTGAACCCCCATAGTGTTAGGGACTTACCCGATGAGGTTAACTTGACGCTGGTGGGTATGCTCATAATTTTGGCCAAATTTATGCCAAAAACCTAGAATATTATGTATAATTATTAATGGTTGTATGGTGCATCTGGTCTCTTTTTTTCTATGTTATAGTATTAAGTATCAGCTAGGTAGCACATCCCATTATAAAGAGCTAGGGTATGCAGTCCAGGTCCCCTTCCCCTAAAATATGTGAGATGGGACAAACTCTGCATAGATATCAAATGCTTCTCCCTCTCTATGCAATAAACAGGAGCAGATGCGCCAAGAATACAACAGGATGTGTGACTTCACTAGTACTTCTGCAAAAGACTCAAAAAGCTGTACAAAACTCATACATATTAGAGTAAATGCTGGAAAACAGGATTTTGGTACTTACCGTTAAATCCATTTCTCCGATTCCACAGGGGACACTGGAGCTTCATGACAGTGGGGTATAGACGGTGGGTTGAGTTGAGCCTGGCACTTTAAAAATCTACAAGTGTGACTGGCTCCTCCCCCTCTATGCCCCATCAACCCCAGTTTTAAAGAACTGAGCCCGAGAGGAGACGGAGAACAGACTGAAGAACAGAGAAGGAGAACAGGAAAAGAAACATCCAACATACTGACACACTGCAAGAACACAGCAGGCTGCAGTGATAAACAGTCACACAATAAAACAGACAAAACTGCAACAGAACTGAAGCAGAACAAACAACTGAGAACAGGCAAGAAGCACTGGGTGGGCGTCCAGTGTCCCCTGTGGAATCGGAGAAATGGATTTAACGGTAAGTACCAAAATCCTGTTTTCTCCTTCATCCACTAGGGGACACTGGAGCTTCATGACAGTGGGGACGTCCCAAAGCTACCCTCCTGGGGGGGAGAGTGCTGAACGCCCTGCAAGACACTACGACCAAAATTTGAAGCAGAAGCCGCAAAAGTGTCAAATCTGTAGAAACGTACAAAAGTATGAACCGAAGACCACGTCGCTGCCCTACAAAGCTGTGAAGCCGAGACACCTCTACGTGCCGCCCAAGAAGTACCCACAGAGCGCGTAGAATGCGCAGAAATGGATACCGGCGGTGGTCGAGCAGAAGCAACATATGCCTGACGAATAGTCAGACGAATCCACCTGGCCAAAGTTTGTTTAGACGCCGGCCAGCCACGCCGATTAGCATCATAAAGGACGAATAGAGCCTCTGATTTACGTAGCCCCTCAGTACGGGACACATAAATGCGAAGTGCCCGAACCACATCCAAGGAGTGAGAATCCCCAGAAGAGTCCGACAACGCTGGCACTACAATCGGCTGATTCAGATGAAAACCCGAGACCACCTTGGGCAAAAAGGAAGGCCGGGTACGAAGTTCCGCCCGATCTTCGTGAAAAATCAAGTAAGGGGAACGGCAGGACAAGGCTCCAAGTTCCGACACACGTCTGGCCGAAGCCAGGGCCAATAAAAGGATCATCTTCCAAGTCAAATACTTCAATTCCACCTCCTGCAAAGGCTCAAAGGTGGATGACTGAAGAAAAGATAAAACAAGATTCAGGTCCCAAGGAGCCGTGGGTGGCACAAAGGGGGGCTGAATTCTAAGAACCCCTTGAAAAAAGGTCTGAACCTCCGGAATCAGAGCTAGGCGACGCTGGAAAAAAATAGAAAGAGCAGAAATCTGCACTTTAAGCGATCCCAAGCGTAACCCCGCATCTAGGCCTTTTTGAAGAAAAAGAAGAAGACGTGGTAAATGAAAAGAGGAAGTGGAGGATCCACGACCTTCACACCAGGAGATATAAGCCCTCCAAATGCGATGATAATGCGCTGATGTTACCGGTTTTCTAGCCCTAAGCATGGTAGGAATGACCGACCTAGGAACTCCATGGCTTCTTAGGATGGCGGTTTCAATAGCCACGCCGTTAAACGAAGCCGCCGTAAATCCGGGTACACACATGGACCCTGTTGTAGAAGGTCCGATCGTAGCGGAAGATGCCAAGGTTCGTCTGCCAGAAGGAATAAAAGATCGGAGTACCAAACCCGACGAGGCCAATCCGGAGCCACTAGGATGACGGTGGACGACTCTCGTTTGATCCGCTTGAGAATCCGAGGGAGGAGCGGAAACGGTGGGAACAGGTACACAAGGCTGTACGGCCAAGGGATCAGTAAAGCATCCGCTCCCACCGCTGCCGGATCCATGGTCCTGGAGCAGTAAAGGGGTAGTTGATGATTTATCCGAGATGCCATCAGGTCTATCTGTGGCTTCCCCCATCTGCAAACCAGTTGATGAAAGACCTCGGGATGAAGGGACCACTCCCCGGGATGAAGATCCTGACGACTGAGGTAGTCCGCTTCCCAGTTGTCGACCCCCGGAATAAACACTGCTGAAATGACCTCTACGTGTCTTTCTGCCCACAGAAGGATGCGACTGGCTTCTCTCATTGCCATCCGACTGCGGGTTCCCCCTTGGCGATTTATGTATGCCACTGCCGTGGCGTTGTCTGATTGTATCCGAACCGGAAGTCCTCGTAACAGAGGAGCAGCCTGTATCAAAGCTCTGTAGACTGCCCGCAGTTCGAGAACATTGATTGGTAAGAGGGACTCCTGCTGCGACCAAAGCCCCTGGAAGTGATTGTCCAGAACCACCGCTCCCCATCCGCGGAGGCTGGCGTCCGTGGTGACCAAGGTCCAATTCCAAATTCCGAAGCGGCGACCCGCTAACAGATGCTCCGTCCGAAGCCACCAGAGCAAGGATATGCGGGTCCGGGGAGACAGACGCACCAGCCGATGCATCTGTAGGTGGGACCCGGACCACTGAGACAGAAGATCCAGTTGAAATATTCTGGAGTGAAATCTGCCGAATTGGATGGCCTCGAAGGAAGCCACCATTTTCCCCAGGAGACGTATGCAAAGATGCACAGATACTTTCCTGGGTCTGAGCACTAGACGAACCAGCTCCTGTATGGCTATGGCCTTGTCCCTTGGCAAGAATATACGAAGCAGAACAGTGTCTAGAATCATTCCTAGGAACTGAAGTCTCTGGGACGGCATCAACTGAGACTTCTGGAAGTTCACAATCCATCCATGTTGAATGAGAATCTGATGTGTAAGGGACACTTGGTGTAAAAGGACTTCTGCCGTCGGAGCCTTGATGAGTAAATCGTCTAGGTACGGAACTATCGTCACCCCCCGAGAGCGCAAGTGAGACACCATGACGGCCATCACTTTGGTGAATACCCTGGGAGCTGACGAGAGACCGAATGGCAGGGCCTGAAACTGGAAATTAGCTTCCCTGATGGCAAATCTGAGGAAAGCCTGGTGAGGAACCCAAATTGGGACATGCAGATAGGCGTCCTTGATATCTATCGACACCAGAAACTCTTCTGCCTCTAGTCCTGCAATGACAGAATGGAGAGATTCCATCTTGAACCTGTGAAATGAAAGATACTGGTTCAATGATTTCAGATTCAAAATGGGTCTGACTGACCCATCTGGTTTCGGAACCACAAAAAGGTTTGAGTAAAACCCTTGTTGCCTTTGTGCAGTGGGAACCGCCACAAGGACCTCGGCCAGCAAAAGTTTCTCGATCGCTTGACGCAAAATTAGTTGCTTCAAGGGATCGACGGGCAAACCTGTTGTAAAATAACGCCGAGGAGGAGTGAAAGCGAACTCGATCTTGTACCCCTGAGATACCAGATTTCGAACCCAAGTGTCTGGAGAAGTCAGTCTCCAAACCTCCGAGAAACGCTGGAGGCGTGCCCCCACCTTCGGATTTCCGAGATGGGATGGGAGCCCGTCATGCCACAGGCTTGTCTGCTGGCTTGGGATCTGGACGGCGGCCAATATTTGCTTGACGTCCTCTAGTACGGCCTCCTCGCCCCGCTGAAGACGAACCTCGCGATCGTCCCTGAAATCTTGCCGATGCTCGAAAGGAACGAAAGGAAGGTCCCCTAAACGAGCGACGCGGAGGAGGTGCTGATGAAGGTAGAAAAGTACTCTTACCTCCAGTGGCCAGCGAAATCCATTTGTCCAGCTCTGGACCAAATAAAATATCGCCTGTGAAAGGAAGAGCTTCCACTGCTCTTTTTGACTCCGCATCCGCTTGCCAGGCACGAAGCCAAAGTGCCCGGCGAGCAGAGATCGCCGAAGCAGAAATCCTAGCGCCTACCTGGCCGATATCTCTGGAGGCGTCTCCTAAGTATACAGCAGACTCCTGAATATGTTCTGCCAAGGTAATCAGATCTGCTCGCGGAGTGCTGGATCTAAGACCCTCAGTCAATTGTTCCGCCCACTTTTCCACAGCCTTGTTGACCCAAGATCCTACCAAGGCCGGGCGGAGAAGTGCACCTGCGGCCGTATAATGGATTTCAAAGTGGTTTCTAATCTCCGCTCTGAGGTTTCCTTCAATGTAGTAGCTCCTGGAACAGGTAACGTGGTCTTCTTTGACAACCGAGAAACCGAAGAATCCACAGGTGGCGGGGTCTCCCACCTCTTCCTATTTTCCGCAGGAAATGGGTAAAGAGAGAAGAAACGCTTAGGAATCTGGAATTTACGGTCCGGATTCTGCCAGGCTGCCGTCATCTGTTCATCCAACTGGAGAGAAACAGGGAATGTGACGGCCATCTTCTGTGACCTGGCAAATAAGGAGTCTTCTAACGATTCTGGAGCTTCCTGGCCAGAAATCTTAAGAACTTCCCTTACCGCTAGAATGAGTGCGTCAATACCTTGCAATGCCTCAGGTTCTTGTGAGTAAGTCTCTACGTCTGATTCGTCCAGCATCTCCCCTTCCTCCTGAGACGAGTGATCCGCTGCCGAATCCTCATCCGACTGGAGAACCGCCGGAAGAGCCCTCTTTTTAGAAGAGCGACTTACCGTAGCTTCAGGAGCTTTAGACGCAGAACCCATCACTTGAGCAAGGCTATTCACCGAGCGGACTAAATTCTGAGCCCACGCTGGTTCTGCTAGAAAAGAAGGGTGAGATGTGCCAGGTAGATCTCTGGCAGACTCCCGTTCCCTACGGGAAGCGGCTAATTCAGAAGAAAGGTCCGCCATGACCCCGGCCAAACTATTTATGAAGGAGGGAGTGACAGACTGCGTGTTAGCACTGTCTGCTTCACATGTCTCGCACAGGGAAGACCCTTCGGAGCGAGCATGGGTAAACTTCTTCCTGCACTTAGTGCAGGCAAACAGCTTTTGTGATGCAGTTTTTTCTGTCCTGGATGTCATCATGTACTCACAGACAAGCACCACATACATTTCAGGAATGCAGAAGGAGTATAGGGAGAAGCAGAATTACAATAATAATGCTACTCAAGTATGGGAGCAGACAGAGCAATAAGGGAGGAGCAGAATTTCAATAATAATGCTACTCAAATTGCATGCAGAGCAGTATAAGAGCAGAATTTCAAGAAAATGCAACTCAGTAACAGGGGCAGACAGGCATATAAGGGAGGAGCAATCAATAGGACCAGAAAGTAGTTAAAACCACCCTCTGTATTTACAGACCCCCTGTAGATGCTCTCATCTGCTCCTCTCCCCCTCCGCTCAGTGCCTGCAGTCTGAGGCGCCACTCCCGTTCAGAGCGCGCCAAACTAGCCCAGGCAGTGAAGGAGGAAGAGGAGGAGGGACCCATAAGCTCCTCCCCTAATGGCCGCCGCTTTGTATGCGCGCGGCATACACTTATACAGTGGGACGTTCTGTCCCCGCACTAACAGCGGGGGCAAGCGGCACGACCGCCCCAGTGATAACCGTGCCGGTGCCTTTTACACAAGCACCGGCACGCAGAGGCAGGACCGCTGTGAGCGCGCCTACCTAACAGCCAGCGCCGGTGTTCTATCACAACACCAGCGTGGCAACTGACAGCGGGGCTGACAGCCGCGCGCTGTTTTCAGACCCAGCAGTTATTTTCACCTCTCCTGCTAGTCAGGAGAGGTGTGCTACTCACCGAGCTGCTGCGGCCAGAGCGCTGGGCAGTGAGGGGAGAGCGGGGACCCGGACACAAGCCAGTGGTAGCTGTGGCGGGCCCCGCTGAGTCTGATGACTCCTAACTGCCTAAAGCAGCCTCCCCTCCATAGGGTGACCGGACACAGGCTGCAGTAGCCGTGTGGTCCCCTCTCTGGCGGCTCCCACGATGCAGGCAGACTGTCACAGCTAACAGTCTGCCTGTCCTCTTGTGACTTTGATTCTTTCTATATAAAATTAATATAAGGGCTGGAGACAGCCCCTGTGCACCGGCTCTACTCGGGCACATTCTAAAAACTGGGGTTGATGGGGCATAGAGGGGGAGGAGCCAGTCACACTTGTAGATTTTTAAAGTGCCAGGCTCAACTCAACCCACCGTCTATACCCCACTGTCATGAAGCTCCAGTGTCCCCTAGTGGATGAAGGAGAAAGTATACATAAGTAAGTACCCAAGTCCCTTGGAGCATGTTAAAAGCAAATCGAAGACGCAAATTAAAAAAAAAAGAAAAACACACTCTAATGAACACCTCTGCAGCCTTCTACTTCCCAAATAGGGCAGGAAACATGCTTTTAAAAAAAAAAAAAAAAAAATACTCAAGTCGGCAATTGACTAAGAAGCCCATTTATTAATGATCGCATTTTGCAATGCAATCAGGGCATGCAATACCGCCCCTGATCGCATTGCAAAATGCGATCCTATCTGCCGGATGTATTATCCGGGACATGCAGTCGGGGCTTCTGCGCATGCGCAGTCCCGCGGACTGCACATGAGCGGCGCCCATTGCCGGCGGAGGGATCTGGCAAATCCCTCTGCCGGCTGATATGCGGTAAGTCCCCATAGGCTACAGCGGCTAACGCTATCTTTACTTAGCGTTAGCTGCTGGGGCCAATATCGGGAATGCTTCGCATTCCCGATTTTGATACATTTTGCAGCATCGCATCCCCCATAGAAATCTATGGGGGAGGCGGCTGCCGGCGGCAATAGAGGTATCGCAGCAAGTATCGGAGATACCTGCTGCGGTCCCTCCTTCATACATCTGGGGGATACTTAGTATTTGAGGTAAACCTCAAATTCCCTTTGATAAATGGGCCCCTAATTCTGCTATTATGATGCAGCCACAGCAGCTTTATCACATTTGCATATCTGGGTGTGTCTTAGAAAAATTCGGCAATTCAGGCACAGCCTACTGCTTTATCAACTAGCAACTTGCATCAGGGTTTCAACACCCACAAGACATGTCCCTCCAAACCTTTTCTCCTTCTATATGACAAATATGGGCACATTTCACATAAACTCCCCTTTTTTCGGTTTTTGGATTCGTAAGTGCAAAACATCTGGGCAAGAAACTAATAACGGATTGCAGCTTTAAATAAACAGTAATCTCGCGGAAATTCTGCCAGTTCGGTTAAATGGAAACCTATTACATGACCCCCTGTTTCTCTAAAAATGTCCCACCTCCATTCAACTCAAATTTCACTATCACCACCATAAAATAAGTTTTGCCAACTACTTACCACAGGAAGCAAACTGCAAGGACAGGACACAACTCTCATGAAGATGTAGCTGGTATTTATCAGGTTTCGAAACATGTAAGACTTCAACATTACTGCTCTCCATACCAACAGCCAGCCACTCGCCTGTTGGACAGTATCCCAGTGAAAAGATCTGCAGGCAAAGAGGAAATTTAAAACCCCACTACACATGTGCATTAATCTAAACCACCTTATTGTTATAGGATTATGGCAATGGAACAAAGGTCAGCAAGGGCTGCCAAAGATCAACAATCAGGAATACAATGCTGCCATTTGCTTAAGTTGCTCAGCCCCATCCAGTACCTGGGAGTTGAAGTCATGTTGCTGAAGCTGTCTTCCTTCTCTCAGGTCCCAGCATCGAACAGTATTGTCCAGGCCACCAGTCCACAGCTTGGTGCCATCATGAGAAATGTCTATACAGCTGGCACCATCTGTGTGCCCTTGAAATTGCCTAAAAAGGGAGCCAAAAAAACCCAACATGTCCATAAGAATCATAGAAAGGTTACATCACATGAGATTGATTTCTAGGTTTACCCCACAGTGGCTGAAAAACGTCAACAAACCGTAATGTAGTACAAAAAAATAATTCTCAAAACATTTGAGGGTTTCAGCACCTAAAAACAATTAGAGGATCATTTTGAAACCATATTAACTTATTGCTTGGCAGGAATATAATTCACAACAAATTGGTGAACTGGAAGGCAGTGTATTATTCCTCTAACATGATGGAAAAGTCATTTTCAAGTAACAAGTTCTATTACCATCACTTATTCCAAAAGTGCCAGACAGTGGGGAAAGAGAGGAAATAGCTGAAATAGGAGAAGAGAGTCTGACTCAAGCCAATTATTGGGATAGTTGCAACGGTGTATTAGTGTGCTTTTAAAAAAGCATTTAAAGATTTAAAGGCGTGGAGAGGTTTTGGATGTGGTTGAAAAGGTCATAAGTGTGTAAGTGGTACATTGGAAGTCAGGAGAGAGACCAATACCAGAGTCAAAGGGGACAGAGATGGGTCTGAGAGGAAGGGCATTGTGCAATCAGATTTGAGATGTGTCAGGGGGTGGTGGTGTTGAGGGCGTTGAAGAAAATGGTGAGAAATATGAACTGGATTATGGGAAACAATGAAAGCCAGTAAAGGATTTTGCAAAGTGGTGGCCAAAATTGCAGACACTTTAATTTTTAATGTTTTTCAACTTCGAATGCTTATAAAAACTGTTACACTTCATGCAGTGCAATGATTTATATATCAAATGAAAGGAAATGTAATGCTGAATTCTACAGAATAAACAGAGGTCATTATTTCCATTACAAGGGAAGCTATTTAGTGAAAACAACACTTAGGGTGAAAATCCCTGTGTACTTATGATGTTACTGTCCTTTCAGTATTTCGTTGGGTATCCTTTATTTTTCAAGACAGCAGCACAGCGACAGGGCATTGAGCCAACCAATGTTTGGAGCTCTTCCTTCTTTATTATGTGGTGCCATGAGACAATTATAGCCTCAATTAATTGTCTTTTATTGGATGGACGCCTCATATTTACCAGTTTTTTCAAACGGAACCACAAATGTTCTGTGGGGTTCAGGTCTGGGCTGTTTCCTGGCCATCCCAGCACCTGTATATGTCATTCTCCATGAACCACTGTTTGCATATCCGTGCAGTGTGGCAGGGAGCTGAATCCTGCTGGAATAAAAATGGGGCATTATCTGGAAAAAGATCCCTGTTAGAAGGTAGAAGTTTTGGTTGTAGGATGGTGTCAATGTACTTTCTGCTGTTCAGTGTGCCATCTATGACATAAAGGCGGCCTACAGCATCTGCTGTCATATATGCCCAGATCATAACACTTGTAGGATTCTTTGTTGTAGTTTGAATACAATCTGGATGTACCTCTTCACCGATGCGACGTCTCAAATTTTTTCACATCACTACTAAATATCGATATCTTAGTTTCGTCACTCCATATCACTTGTTTCCACTGACCTTCTGTCCATGCAATGTGTTCTTTTGCCCACTGCTTTTGATTCAGCAATGGCTTTTTTCAAGTAATCCTACCTTTTAGGCCAACCTCAGTTAGTCTTCTCTGTACCGTTCTTGTACTGACAAAAACACTAGTTGCACTCAGGTCACTGCTAATGGCCGCAGATGACATTCATCTGTCCCTGACACAAATTAGTTTTATTCTCCTATCATCAACAGCTGTTGTGCACTTTTTCCGGCCTTTCCCTTCTTTGTTTTGTATAGATTGTGTTTTCTGATAGCGGAAACAAAACTTTCATATTCTTGATGTTGTCACATCCCCACCAACTTCTCTCGCAATTGCTGCATACAAAAGACCATTTTCACGTAACACCAAAATCCTGGATCTCTTCCTGGGTGACCAGTCACCACTTTGCCTGGACGACATTGTTGTATTTATTGTTTACACCGTCAATAGCTCTAAACAATACACACAAACATCCAACCGTAATTGCACTTCAGTAACCAACTTTATGAAACAGCCAAACTGACCTTTCCCACCTTTGAACATGACCTCGCACGTACTCAAATTGGTCCTCAGAACGACGATTCCAATTGGCTGGTAGTAGCCGTTACTACAATCCGCTTCTTGAATCTCACGCATCTCTGCTTCTTTGTCTGACTGAAAGTAGCCTAACTTCCCTTGTAATGCAAATATTTGACCTCTGTTTATGTTGTTGAATTCAGCAGTAAATTTCCTTTCATTTGATATACGAATCATTGCACTGCGTGAAGTGAAAAAGTTTTTATAAGCATTCAAAGTTGAAAAACATTTAAAATTTCGAAATGTGTCCGCAATTTTGGCCACCCATGTATGTGGAGCAGCAGTTTTGCTGGTCATTTAAGAAAGACAGTAACGACAACAAGTGGTTGTGGGGAATGTCAGATAGGATGAAGTTGCAGCAATCAAGACAGGAGCTGATGAGCAAATGTCTAAGAGGTTTGGTAGAATCTTGGGTAATACAAGGGTGTATTCTGGCAATATTTGTAAGATGCAGGTGACAGGACTGGAAGAGAGACTTTGAGGTGATGAATGCAGTAGAGGGTGTAGTCAAGTGTGACACAGAGGCAGCGGCCTTGGCAAAATGAGGAAATCCTGGCAAGGGAGATTTGAGGGAAGGTGGCGATTCTGGAGGAAAGAATGTTGGTCATGTTGAGCTTTAGGTAGGGGTTAGAAGATCCATGTGGAGAGAGCAAAGAGATTTGACTAATGAGCTAGTACAGAAGGGAGAGAGGTGAGTGTCAGAGTAAAGGTGGTACTGGAGTTTGAAAGAGCAAAATAGTTCCAAGAGATACACTATATGGACAAAGTATTTGGCCACACTTGTTAATTACTGAATTGAGTTGTTTCAATCAAACTTGTTGCCAGAGGTGTATAAAATCAAGCACCTAGGCATGCAAACATTTGTGATACATTGCCATTTTTCTGGGTTTGGGCTTGGGCTAGGCCCCTTATCTCCAGTGAAGGGCAATCTTAATGCTTCAGCATACCAAGACATTCTGGACAATGCTATGCTTCCAACTTTGTGGCGACCGTTTGGGGGAAGGCCCTTTTCTATTCCAACATGACTATGTCCCAGTGCACAAAGCAAGGACTAGTTTGATGAGCTTGGTGTGGAAGAACTTGACTGGCCCACACAGAGCCCTAACTTCAATCACATCGAGCACCTTTGGGATGAACTGGTACAGAGATTGCGAGCCAGGCCTTCTAACCCAACATTAGTGCCTGACCTCATATATACTCTACAGAACAAATGGGCACAAATTCCTGCAGAAACACTACAAAATCTTGTGTAAAGCCTTCCAAGAAGAGTGGAAGCTATTCTAGCTGCAAAAGGGGGGCCAACTCCATATTAAAGTATATGTATTTGGACTAGATTCAATTAGTCGCAAATTGAATACCGCCGTGAATGAGCTCCCGGAGCTATTCAATTCAGCGCTCTGTTAATCCCAACTAAGGATTTCTTCTCGCACCACTCATGGAATGCGGGTAAAAATCCGACAAAACTACTGACGCGATGCAGTTTTCTGCTCTTAGCGTGGCAGAAACAGCATAAGGCCAGGCAGTTAAGTTGGAGAATGTCTGTTCTCGCGACTAAACACCATGTTTAAAGGCACGAGAATGAGCATTCTCCAACATAAAAGCGTGCTGAATTGAAAAGCTCTGGGAGCTCCTTCCCGATGCAATTCAGTTCACGTTGAATTGAACGAGCCTTGAATACAATGTCATTACAAACCCTGATGGTGTATTGGTCAGGCATCTGAATACTTTTGTCCATATAGTGTATGTACAGTGAGAAAAGCTGAGAAAATAACCTTGTAGGACTTGCCAAAAGATAGTGGGAATGGAGGGAAGATGTGAAGTATGGAAGGAGATGTTCCATTGGTAGCAAATAGACCAAGAACGAACAGTGTCACAAATGCTAATGGAGTAAAAGTAGCATTCCCGCTAGGCTGTTTGAGCAGAGCGCCGTATCCTGCCCGTTTTTTTAAATTAAGAAATGCGCCCTGCCATTTACAGGAGTCTCATGAATTGCTAATTGCATTTCAAACAGTGGGGGGCATTTCTAAGCCGGGGAGGGAGTCAGTTCTGGGATCCCATGGCACCGTTGTACTCTCCAGTGGTGGATCAGATCTCTATGCCTTCCCTGCCCTCTAAATCCATGACACCTTGATGTCATGCCTTTAGATGTCACTAGTAGATAAAATATCTGATTCCTACCTCATATAAAAGATAGATATGTTTAGATATCTATAAACAACCAACAACCATCAAGGAACTATTCAGGGGCGTATTTATAATGGGTGCAGGGTGTGCGGGGCACACGGGGCCTTGGGTCCAGGGAGGGCCCGCACTGCACACCCATAAAACTTACCTCTCCGGAGTCCCACGTTGACTACAGTGCCTGCAAAAACGGCAGGAAAATGGCCGCCAGCCATTTTCCCATCGTTTGCGCAGTACAGGGAAAATGGGCGCCGCGGCCATTTTCCCGGTGACCTGTGTATGCGCTATAGACTCTGGGCACACTCTAGAGCCCAGAGTCTATAAGTGAGCTCTGGCCGCACAGTGCGCAGCCAGCCCCCGGACGGAGAGGAGGGGAGGGGGCCCGTGTCGAAGACTGCACACGGGACCCCTCCTCTCCAGAAATGCCCCTGGCACTATTTCATGGAATCAAGAAACTAAAAAAAATTAAATGTATTTAATATTTGTTAAAATAAGTGTGCATGAGCTACTTCTTTGTGTAAGACAGAAAGCAGCACTTTACCACATTCCTTTCCAATTCAGTCGCTTACAGCATTTCTCACCTGACAAGTGTCTGGTTCTGTAGATCCCACACAACAATGTTCCCATCAGAGCAGCAGGAGAAGCAGACTTTAGCATCTGGGCTGATAGCAAGGGCGTAGCAAGCAGGAGCAGAGGAGGTTAGTTCTGCCTTTATCCTTGGGGTGGGTGATGCTAGGTCCCATATAGACAAAGTGCTGGCCTCTCCTCCAACGATAAGGCTGCGGCCATCCGGAAGAAGTTTGCAGGAGCGGATATAATTATCCCGGTTCTGCAGGGGGTTGTAGATCAATTGCAATTACAGAGAGGTGAAACAAAAGTAACAACTAGATTTTAAAACAGATAACATGCATTTACACTTCATACACTTAAGCTGGCCACACAGATAGCGATATTTTACCCGATCTGGCAGATTCCGACACATTGGAACGACAGATCGTGTAAATATGGCCAAATCCTGAGTAAATCGTGAGTCCCCCACTCACGATTAAAATGCGATGCAGGTCCCTGCTGGTCGCACATCGCATCTTCATATCTGCCGTGCATTAGGGCAGATCTGACAATCTAGGACACGATGCACTGAAAGTCTGGATGCAGGAGAGATCGTTTGAAGATTGGACACCAAATTGTGTGCAGATCGTGTGCAGAGCTGCCGGGAAGAGTTTCAAGGGAAATCGTACACATCGGCTGATCGTGTGCAGAACGCCATGTGTGTGGCCAGCTTTAAGCAAACATACTAGAACGCCATAAGTTTTTTTTTTTCTTTACATAAATATTTGCCAGATGTGTACAAAATAGCCCCAAGTGTGAGCAATACTGTTCTGATGCAGTTTTCCAGTGCACACCTCATTAACTAGTTAAATGATAAACCATTCTGTTTCGCATGCATTAGAACGTAAGTTGTTGGTGAAAATTTATGACAGAGGACCATAAAATTCAGAGCACAGTTATTATTCAGAAAAGGAGAAGAGACATACGATGGGAAAAATTCTAAAACTGTTACCAAAAACAGTGAAGGCCTAAATGTAAACATTTATAGCAACCAGAAAGATTAGAAAATTCCTTACCAAGCAGTCAAGCTGTGCCACAGGTGTCTTCGTGCCAGGCTGCCCAACATCCCAAACCTTAACACAGCCCTTGCCTCCAGTGTAGACATGACGTGTGGAGTTGCTTATGGTCACAGCACAGACCACTTCACCATGGTTCAACGTATGGAGTTGGCGGGCATGTCGGGGGATCCCAGAGCCTATAAGAGCATCTGGGGGGAACGGGACAGGTTGCATCTGTCCATCTGCACTGACGTGGAAAGAGTACGCCCTATGAAAGAAATAATCCTGTTTAACTGGAAAAGTGTTGATAACTGCATCACAATTCAGAGTAATTACACATAAGGCTTACCAGTTTTTGTGGCCACCAGCCAGAACCTCTAGAATCGGGGTGGGCAATAAGAGGCTCTCCAGCTGCAAGAACTACATATCCCAGCATGCTCTACACAAGTTTTGGCAATACCAAAAAGTAAAATTGTGGCAGGGCATGCTGGGATGTGTAGTTCTACAACAGCTGTGGGGCAGTGTATTGCCCACCCCTGCTCCAGAGTCTCTAACCTGACATTTAGGCACAAATGTATTAATCTGCATTTTCCCGGTACTGGCACAATTTCGGCAATGTAGCCGCTAAATGTAATGCAGCAATTAGTTTTAAGACAAAACCAGGATTGTTTGACCTTAAAAACATACTTTAAACTTTAAATCAAGCAGCTATATAGATGAAAAAGGCAACAATGCACGCATATCACAGGTTATTACATTGAGCCGATGTCATTAAAGAACTGCCTTACAAGTATTTATACTACATATATTCGCATTGCAACCCAATGTCAAACTAATGGTGCATACACAGAGTCAGATTTCCATGGTCGATTTGAACAATAATGATATCGATATATAGTTATCGTTCAAATCGACCAGTTTCAGGCCCCTTCAAAACGACGGTTGATGCGCGGGCACAGATGGTCTATATTGACTAGGTTAGCCTGTTTACTATAGGGACCCGCGATCGTTAATCGCGGGTCTTTATAGTCGATGGGTGGTTGGTGCATGTTGCTGGATGTTGGATATCGAACATCCAGCAGACAACAATGTCTGATCGTCCCGTGTGTAAGGACCATAAGACAGCACTGCTGTAGTCACCAGATCGATAAGTCTAGCTGGACAATTTAAAAGTATTTTCAAAAGTGCAACAGAAGAATTCTCTAAGTCATCCTCCCTCTAACTTGCGATTTTTGTTCTGATAATTTATCATTAGGGGGGTGTCCAAAGAGTTCTGAAAGAAATCCCCACATTTTTAGCCCAAAATAGGGATTTTTCATTTTTTTCTCCCTGTCTGAGAAGGAGAAAACTCTTCTCCAGTTTTGTTTTCGCCTGTTTTTTGGCAAAAAGGTCTCAGTTTTTTCGTCGAAAACCACTGTTTACGCCAATGGTGAAAAAAAACATCAGTTTTCGCCGCTAATTGAATACGGCTCTAAGTCTTTACACACTGCATTTGCAGCACGACACCTGCTTGTCAGGACCAAAGAAGTTGTGCTGCACTTCTGACGACAGAGGCCAAGCTGTCAGGCTTATAAACGACAATAGGCTCCATGTGCTGTGTTACAAACAGTGCAATAATCGGACCGACCAGCTGAGACTTGGCTGATTGTGCAAACCAATGTGTACCTAGCATAAGAGCCAGAATGTGGTACATTAAACACACGAGCCAATGTAGCATATGTTAATAAGCTGGTAGAGATGTGCTGCATTTCCTGATGAGGCTCTGAGACTACAGAACTGGGAAATACAAGAGTCTTATGCAAGGCATGTGTGCAATAGGTTATTCATTTTAATTGAGGCAAAAAATTTAGTGTTTGTTGTGACTAAAGGTGGGTACACACTATAGCGATATATCTGCAGATCGAGTGATCTGCAGATGGCCGTTCATACACACTGGTCGACCAATCATCTGCATGCTGCTGAGGGTCGGGCCAGCCTGGGAGCAAGTAGGGGCGTAAACTAAATGCGGAGGGCGTGGTCACACCCCCTCAGCCCGGCGCACAGCCAATGATCCCTCCCCCCCTTTAGCATAGGAGACTGCTCTTGCTGCTGCTTTAGCAGCCTCCGAGAGTCTGCCAGTGCAGCCCAGCACACTGCTGTGACCTAAGAGGGAGGGGGAGCGGTGCTGAACCCGGGTAATTAGTACCAGTCCCCCCCCCCCCCTCCTCTTGGCGGCCCTGTGTACAGGCGATAGGCTGATCACCCGTACACACTTGCTGATGGACAGATATGTCTGCAGACATCTGTGTTCATCAGTTGTGCAGCACAGCCAATGCGATATGTCTGAAAGACGTCGTTCACAGACATATCGTCTGAGCCAGGCGAGTTCTATAAGTTACTTTCTCCTCACCTACGGTTTCATTTCACTTCATTGTATAACTATTCTGGATGGCCACGGCTCTCCAGATGAATTTAATATGGCTAGGTTTATAGTATTGCCCAAACCTAGCAAAGATCCAACTCTAGTCCAGTCTTAATCTTTAGATGTGTGGCCAATTTATCTGTCCAACCAGGCAACTAGTTGATTGGTTGGAATGAAAATCTGGTACGGTATGAAAGCAAATGAAAATTTTTCAATTTGCTCCCAAACGCCAGAAAATGGACAATAACTGTTTGAACAAATTGTTTAGATCAAACATTTAACAAACTTGTCTGACGACCATTTTCATCTGTTTTCTGGCATTTAGGAGCAAATTGCTGATCATCATTTACTCCCATACGTTACCAGATTTTTATTCCAACCAATCAACTAGTTGGCTGGTTGGACAGATAATCTTTAGATGTGTGGCCAGCTTTACAGGCCTATATCTTTGCTAAACCAAAAATGAAGATTTTATTTTACAGACTTATGGTCCTTTGGTTTCAGACTTTGTTGCAGTCCTTGCTACATCCTGCTCAAAACAGATTTGTCAAGGGAAGAACATCAGTGCATAATGTCCGACAATTGGTTAGGACTAGGACTCATTGCAGTTGAAGGGCAAGTATTAATGGCACTATAATGGAAACTACTGAAGAGGAAAGGGAACTAGGAGTCACTATTTCAGGTGACTTAAAGGCAAGCAAACATTGTAACAAAGCAATGAGGAAGGCAAGTCAGATGCTTGGTTGCATAGGGAGAGGAATCAGTAGCAGAAAGAAAGAAGTGATAATACCACTGTATAGGTCATTGGTACGTCCTCATCTCGAATACGGTGTTCAGTTCTGGAGGCCCTATCTCCAGAAGGATATTAATACATTAGAGACTGTACAAAGGAGGGTAACTAAAATGGTGCAAGGTCTACACCACAAAACGTACCAGGAAAGACTAAAAAGATCTTAATATGCATAGTTTGGAGCAGAGAAGGGAAAGGGGGCACATGATAGAAACGTTCAAATATATAAAGGGTTTTAACAAGGTAAAGGAAGGAGACAGTCTTCAAAGAAAGAAGTATTAGAACAAGAGGACTTGTTCTGAAACTGGAGGGTGGTAGGTTCAGGGGAAAATTGAGGAAAAAATACTTCACAGAAAGGGTAGTGGAATAGCCTCCCATCAGGTGGTAGAGGCTAAGACAGTAGAGCAATTTAAACATGCATGGGATAGACATAGGATATCAATAGGATCAATAAGGGTTGAGGTAACAATATGTTTAAAAATGGGGCAGACTAGATGGGCCAAGTGGTTCTTATCTGCTGTCAAATTCTATGTTTACGCTCTTCCAACTACAGAGCGGGACTAACCAGGATACCTGCTTTCTCCGCTAGTTTTTAACCTCTCTCTAGATCCCGTAAGACACTTCATTAATTGACCATCTTGGAAAGGCATCACTGTGGGTTCCCGTTGAACTTAAGGTACCTTTGCAGGTGACCTACTTCTCTACTTCTTCAACCCACGTGAGGCGGTTCCAACAACAGTATGGATTCTGGGGATTTAAAATCTATTTCTAGCTTTTTTGTCAACACCAGTAAAACTCAAGCATGGGCCTTTTTTGGGAGCGCTTGCGACGGGTGAAGACACACATTTCAACTTTGCTGGATGGCTAATACCCTAAAATATTTGGTCTTGCATTTCCCATCACACCCCCTCTCAACTTTATCCGGTTAACTTCCCCACATTGGTCCAGGCTACCTTAAAGGACTTTCAGATTTGGCAGCAGCACCCCTTGTGCTATTTGGGTTGCTGCCATTTTAATAAAACAGGTAAGCTTCCCTCGCACACTGTACGCACTCCAAATGCTACCTATGCTTCTACATTAACATGATATTTAATCTCTTAATTGCAGCGATGAGTAAATTTATATGGGTGAGCCGCTGCTCCTCACAAACTCTGATCTCCTCACATATATAGCACCGCACTCCGCACCATTTAGAGCTGGACACACTTACAAGAGGGCATGGCTAAATGGGTTATGGCCTTCCCAGATGTTACACTACAGGACATAATATGGTCCTATGTTCAGTTATATTCTCAATTGGTTGCAGCACTTCCTCATTGGCACCTCATTCACATCGGCTTGTTTCAAATGCACACAGCTGGAGGCTGAACTCTTTCATTGCATGTGCTCCTGTCAAAGGGTGCAGGGATTTTGGACCTTGTTCAGGATTATATTCAGGAGGAATTGGGTACTGAATTTGTTATAACTCTTGTCAAGGGTTGCTACTGCAAAAAAAACAAAGAACTGTTCTCTCCCAGTGGACAGTTACAGATGTTCCCAGCCTCACTCATGTAGCCTCGACTCACTCACCGGTTTACCACGGATTGGGCGAAAATTAGATAAAATCATGCAGAGCGGACAGGTTTTTCTCTATTTGGATCCCAGTTTACCTAAACCAAAACCACCCTTGTTGTACAGTTAACATTTCGGTACAATTTAATTAATGTGTATTATATATATATCTATATATATATATCTATATATATCTATATATATATCTATCTATCTATCTATCTATATCTTGTTATCCACAGGCTCTCCCTTATTTTGATTCACAAAACCCGTGTACACACCCACCTCCGCTTCTTAAATGGTTAGTTCATAATTAGCCAGCTCATGCAGTACATAGTAAATTAAAAAATGCAAACAACTTTATAATTAATACATGTTATTTGATAAACTTTAAACATTATGATGCAAGAATCTATTACAATGACTTTAGATTACTTGATCAGATTGTCAATTGTATAAGAGCTAGTGTGACATGGATTCATGAACTTCTGTTTCTTGAATGGTAGTAAAAATGCAGCAAAGTACCAGTGTAAACCCATTTAGACTGACATATCAACTCTGAAATATATCCAGTTTAATGAAACTTAATATATATCCCCTCCAAAAAAAGACTTACGGTTTTCCAGACGCAGCTCCTGGAATAGTAGCTCCCAAGCCCCGCATATGTGCATGAGGGTCATACCCGACCTAGAGAGGGCGGAGGAAGGAGAAGAAAAAAAAATGCATTACAATATATGGACTAATTACAAATATGGATGTAGCATTCCGACAAAGCTGTAAGGATGGCAGACGACACTCACCAAAGAGGATCTTCCATAGGTTCCAGCAGCAGCTGCCCCATTAATCTGCGGAGACATAAGGTGAAGACCAGCATAGGCACCAGCTCCCTCAGCATTCACAGAAGGGTGTGCAATACTAAATGCTGCAGGATAGCCTCCCTGTGCGCTCAAGGGTGCCCGTAGACTCAGAGCTGTGGACAAAAGAAAAGGTTAAATAAAGTGATCAAAATGACAAAAAGCAAAGCACAGATAACAGGGACTACACTCTTTCCGACAACTCATAATTACCTAGAGGGTCGATGGCAGGTTTGTTGGAAAGAGGTCGGAACTGAGATACACTAGCCCCACTGGGACCAGGAGTGCTCATATCACTTTGAGAGTTCGGAGTGCTGGATTTTAAGCCAGGTGTCCCAGCCTTTTCCACCTGCTACAAGGGAAAAAAAGATCATATACCATCTACAAAACATGAATGTGAAAAAAAATATATAAATAAATCAGACAAAAGTGGGGTTGACTAAGGAGAACTGGAATGTATTGCTGCTTTGAGCTGTAATGTCTGTATGCCCTTGCTACAGGACAGACCAACACGTGCCACCCTCATAATCTGGGTCAAATTGCTATTACCGTGGGAAGGTCCTTGCTCCTTGAGGGGGACACACTGCTAGATGAGGTCATGGAGTTTGGACTAGCAGGAGGAGGATCCTTCCTCTGTAGGTTGGTTTTATCCACACCATTTTCTCGAGAGGAGTAGGAATGGACACTATGAGGTGAAGCAGGATCCTGGGAAGACACATTACACTCACTATTGCTTTGTTTTTTTCTTGTTTTTTGTTTTTTTGTGAACCTCCATGATGATTTCCATTAGATGTCAAATAAAAAATTTCTCCCCACTATGACAGTCATTTTAATTTTAAGCAAATCACTTACCTCATCCACCACAAGATTGTCTTCACTTCGGTCGGCATCACTGCCCTGTAAAAGAGGAAAAATATAGCAAGGTGAAATTTACTATGGAATCAGGAAAACAAAAGAAGAAAAGGAATATGGACCAAGAAAGAAAAATTTGGAAAGTGGCGTTTAGGAAAACAATGCAGAACACTAATAATTCAATGACTACACAATGCACTCACATAATCTGTTCCAAAGTCTTTCTCCTCTGTTTTACGCTTTTTGTTGATGTTTAAATAATCTGACAAGGTCCGAACACGCTCCCCATTTGGAAGAGTAACACAGCTCTATTAAGAAGTAGAGAAGAGGCAAATAGATTCAAATACCATAAACATGAAGGAGTCAACCCATTTTGCCCCTCCCCCCCAAAAAATGAATGTATGGAACTTTAAAGTCTTCCCATCAAAAGGAAAGAAAAACTGAAGATATGAAGAGTAAACGTCTTGCCTGGCAGTAGCAAACTGGACAAAAATCTGTCAGCATTCAGCTTTTAGATATCAAGCAAATATAGGGCCGTATTCAATTAGCCGCAAAAAGTCCTGTACAGATTTGGGGAAATCAGCTTGACACCCCCCAAAAGATGCACTGTCATTGGGGTTCACGCTAGTTACCCCCTAAAAGGGCTGCTGAAGGTATTTGGGGTACTTAAATGGTCTCAATAGCTGCTATTTAGGACTTTTGCTGAAGTGGTGAAGAATAGCATTTTACAGGGATTTTTTTTGAAGAAAATAAGTAGTCCCAGCAAATTTGGGGTACCTGAAAATGGGTGCAAGCATATTTTTAAGTTGCTAAAGTGAAGCTTTAAAAATCTTAAAAAATCCACCTGCTGCAAGCAGCTGCAAACTCAAAAACACCTGGGGCATTCTTGGGGGATCGCCCTGGAGTCTATTTAGCTAGTTTTTAAGTTTGTCCCCAACTTTGGACTTTTTCGCCCCCCAAAACTAAAGTACTTTTTTGGGGTGATCTAAGGACCTTTTTAAACTTTTAACACAGTTTACCTTTGGGGGACTGTCCCAAGGGTGCAGGGGGGTTCCTGCAGCTTTGCACCCCAAAACCTCTATTATGCACTTTTTTTCGACACCTATTCAGATTTATCGCAGGTCCCATTGCATTGAGTTTCCGCACCGGTGAAAAGTCTTTGGAATTTGAAAACGGAGGAAACTTTACGCATAGCGAAATGACGTCACCAGCTAAACTTTTCCGCAGAAACGGGCTTATCGCAGCTAATTAAATACGGCCCACAGTGTTGCTATCACAATTGTGAAGTGGAATTTGTTTCCTCCAAGAAAACAAAGGGGGAAAAAAAAATAAACTAAATTTTTATTATATTGTGTATGTATGTATATATATACACACATATACATACACACATATACATACACACATATACATACACACACACACACACACACACACACGCACATATGCATACACACACACACCCCTTTATGGTAGCCTTACAACCTGGGGGGGGGCGAATTGAGACCCAATGAGGACATTGTCACCCACCACAACGCACCCACACAGTGTTATACTCACAGGCCCTGGGTCTCTGTCTGTCTCCATGGAAACACATGAGCAGTGAGAAAGGGAAAGATCTGGTTAATTTTAGTCAAGATTATTAATTTATTATCCCTCATTACTACTGAGAATCACACCGGTTCTCACAAATGTAGAGTATTTCTCTAGCAGACAAATGTCCCCACTCACCTAAAGCACAGCAAATCTCCTCCCTTACAAAGATCATTACAACCAGCTTCACACCTAAACGCAAATACTAACATTGTCTTTTTCCCAATGCAATGCACCTAACTGCTATCTTCTCATAATGTCCCCTAGTCCACATTATAGCAGATATATTATCGGAATTGCAACTCTAAGGCCAGTACAATATATGTTTTATAGGGTGCTTTTATGCGCCTGGTATGTGCTCTATTATGAACCTCCACCACTGCGATGTCAGCTGCTGAAGCTAGATTAGTCTAAAGCATTAGGCCAATTGCCTCATCATACATTAGCATGGACAGAACCTTGGAAGGGACTTCTATATTGTTCCTACAGGCCAAGTTACTGAATATTTGAAATTATAGCTTTGTAAAACGTTTAGATTCAATTCTCCTGAATATAAAACAGGAACATAGATGAATTATGCACCGATTAATAATACCACTGTACACAGAAAAGGGCATTGCAAAAAAAACAACAAAAAACATTTGAATACGTAAAAAGGGGGAAGTACCAACATACAGTATGGTAACTGCTTTTCAGTGTGCAGATGAGTCAACGGCTCAGATATAAGGTCATACAAACACATAATCAGCAGTAGTTCCAGCCAGCGATACTGCAGGGCAACGAGGGGAATACCAGGGGGAAGTGTGCACAAAGGGTCATTTCTAAATGCATCTTAGTTGATTTTCGGGATACAGCTCAGAATTATGGAAATAACCCTTATCCAGAAAACAAGTTCAAACAATCTGGATGAAGGATCCCATACTCACACATTACAACTGCTGATATGTCAGTCAAATGTCAGTTCAAGCAGAAGGAGGAAAAAAAAAAAAAAAAAATACATATATATTTTTTTTAAAGAACGCAAAATTACAGCCACCTAAACATGGCAGTCAAACATAAAAGGCCAAATATAAAAGCCAGCCACAGTTTTAATCATGAAATAGCAATTAATCTAAACATACCTCTGTGCTCTGAGTCGGTAAGCCCCTCTTTTGCCATCAGTTGTGTTTGCAGACCAAGGACACCAGACAGGGCCAGCAGACTGGAGGCACTGGTGGCAGCAGCCAAGCTTTGGGGCTGCAAACTAGATGGGTGAGGTGTAAGGGGAATAGGAGGTGCATGATGAGATAGGTGCTGAGCTTGTAACTGGTGCTGTGGTTCAGGATCAGTAGTTGTTTGAAGAGCAAAAGGTGTATCACCACCACATAAGAGGGCGCGCAGGGAGAGGACATGGTGAAATGGGGAAAAAAAAAAAAAGCAGGTTAATTTTACCGTTTCAGAATTCAAAGTATACCTTACCACAAAGCTGTAGGCAAACAGTCTTATTTTTATTGCTCAATAAATAAGTCAACAATCCGTTACACATCTGGGAAAGCTAACAGAAGATGTACCCAAAACCTGCAAGGCAAAAACACCAAAAAATAGATTGGTCTACGCCTTAGCCACTTATGTATCATTGTACACAATGCCATCAGACACTGACTGATTAATCACTAGTAAAAGAGAAATTTTGGTTTGCTAAAAGGATTACACTTTGCAGATTCTAATGTACAGGAACGTTTGCAGATCTAGTAGATCTGACTATTCTAGTTGTGAATAGCTCAATCTATTTGAGTTAAATTCCATGTCATCTCAATACACAAGCCAAAATGGGCATTAGAGCATCTTTGGCATGATCAAGAGGATGCCATATGGAAATAGATTTTATAGCACTTTAACAGAAATTAGCCATCAATAAGTAAGGGTAACGTTAGAGGGAGCAAAAATACATGCATAAAGAAATAAGTTAGTGCTGTAAAAATTCTGGCGACAGACGACCACTATCGACTTAAAATGCTTGGTCTGGTATAAAAGGTCCAGAAGTAATCAATCTGGCCACTTGCAAACATGAGCCAGTCCTGTAGCCTGTGCAAGAGTTACTTCATTTATACAAGCAAAGCATAATTTGCCAGAAATTACCCAAAATTCCAACATCACAATTCTCCTGTTTTTCTTGTTGCAAGAAACACTAGATGACTATCCAGTAATCTACTCTTCTGTCAACAAGATAAGATTAAAAGGGTAATGTTACCGTTAGTTACCGTAGTGGAAATCTTTAAATGTCATCTCCCACCCTCTTTGCTCACTTTCCCAGAATCATGGGGGACCTTCTCCTATGCTGTTGGATTGCATGAGTATATCAGATCGTGACAGATTATCCTGCTCTCATCAAGCTAGTTGCGGAAGGTCAAGTCCGAAGTCCCAATACCAAATGCTGCACTAGGACCTCAAATGTAGTATGCCTCAGACAGTGCAATGACAAGATCAGAGAGCGAGGCAGAGTGTTAGGTTCACGGCCTACGGGGGTAATGAAACAGCCTGCGAGATGCAGGCATTGGTGTGATTCTGCCGAGTTGACACTTTTTGTTAAAGCAGCAATAAATTTAAACCAAACTTGTTTTGCCTTTATATTATTGCTGTCAGACTTGTTGGAATTGCGCTCATATTCGCTTATCGCAGGCAATTACATTTCCCCCTATATGTGCAACAAGCCCATCTTGTGGCATTCGGACAAGACCATTGACTGCAAAAGAGGAGGGAATCCTCCAAAAAGGGCCCCCATAAATCAGGCAGGTGGTCTTTTACTCTCTCCCCCCCCCCCTCCCCCCCATATCTATAAAGATGGAATTTGCTTTTAAATACACTAGCCACAGAAACAAAAGCAGAACAAAAAAAAAGTGCCACAAGATCTTAAACTGGATTAAGTAGATATATTCAATAGAACCCAACATTACACAGACCAAATATAATATAATGCACAAACTGGTCAGCCAACCCTTCCCAAGCAAATTATTTCCGTTTCACTAGCAGAGTGCTGCAAAACCACAGCACTGTTTCATGACCGCCTTTTTCTGTTCACACATAAAACTAGAAAGTAGTAACAGGGAGGGAGTGGGAAGTGTACACACCACAGTCAGCTGAGGGGGGATGAAACGTACCCCGATGGCTGCATTCAGCTCAGCCATGGTCACCTGTTTAGCTCGTTCAACTGCCTGGACCACCTGCTGCTGGTGCTGGATCAGTAGGGAGGAAAGCAAGAAATTATGTTTGCAAATTAAGGGTTTAGGTAAATTTGAAGAACATAGCAAAAAGGAGGAAATTGGGTGGGTATCAAGAATCAGGCAGAAATGAAGGGATATCAAAAAAACAATGACTCAAAATAAAAGGATTCTGGAGCTGCTTAATAACACACAGTTACCTCTTGAGACAAAAACGGGACCAGTTGGGCGCAGATTACGTTCAGACGCTTGGCAATTTCCGTCTGGAACGAAAAAAATATTCAAATACACATATAGCCTGATAGTTTGAGCCAAATATGTAATTGTAATTATGATACACAGCACAATAGGTTTGCAGTGGGTCATATATTACAATATCCTAAACTACAAGATAGAAAGTTGCCTGGTAAAGGAATGACAGGATGTGAAAGCTGTAAAAGTTAAACCTGGATGACGCTGGCTGACTTTTTTGTTCTGGAAATATGTAACTTTAAAGGTACAGTGATTGGGTAATGTCGGCCATCTTCATCTCCAGTTCCTTCAGATGTCCCCAGTTTGGAATGGGCGAGGATAAACCAACCTGCAGCCAACCAGATCACCAGAACGCTCAGACAAGCGCAGTATTTCAGTTGAGAAGTGTACTCATCTTGTGCAACATTGAAAATGAGATGAGAATATGTGACAAGGAGAACGGAATTCAGCAGGAAGCCCGACCGCTTGCACGTGGGGTTATACTGCTTCGTCTATCATAGAAGTGTTGTGGAACTACTGGGAAATTGATGCAGGAGTCTTGTTGTGGCAAACAGCCTTCCACATGAAACTAAAATACATCAACCAAAACTTATTTGTGCTACTGACCATGATCTACAAAGATCTGTAACTAAAATACAATCTGCTCAATGAAAAAAAACAAACTACAGTATGGTGCAATGGTTAGCACCAGTAGCATGTGACACTACTGAAATCCATTAACATGAATGAGAATAAGCATGAGACACACCAGGAATGTAAAAAAATATAATCACAAAAAGACACTAAGTTCCCAAAAACAAATAATCAGATCTTTAGCTCATGTAAATTCCAACATGACTTCACGTGCATTGTCGCCCCGTATTACATTTTATCTTAATTAGATGTTGTTAGTAGGCAGAGATCTGGTGTGAAAGGCTGCAGCCTGGTATGTATAGGAAGTGAACAAATGCTATGTGGTCAGTTTTAAGCACAGTAATCACTAATCTAAAGTCCTCAAACGTTTCAGGTAAATTTGTAAACAACTTACAAATGGCACATTGAGGAGTGATTACAAAGGGCCTAGAAATTGGACAAGTTTTGGTAGTATGATTGTTTCAGCCAATTATGAAGCAGGGAGAAAAAATAATAATAAATAGCCAGCTGCCTGTGTCACCACTAATTATCTGATTGGGAGAAGAATCTCCTGGCATGTGACAGCTTGTGTATAAGCAGGCATCATCAACATTACTGCCATTTATTAAAAAAAAAAAAAGAGGAGAAAAAAGTGTTTTTTTGTTTTAGTATCTATACAGATTATGTATTCCATGGAGGGGGGATGATTAAATTCTGAAAATATTGCATAATGTATACATTTCAGATGTACAGTAGATTAATATAAGGCTCAAAGTCACACCAGCTGTTATGTGTAATCCACACTATGTAGTCACCTACACCAACACAACATGCCTCTTTCCATCATGGCACCAATCACAATCTAAAACAGCATTGATCATCTCATCGGTAACATAGAACTGCCATGTAACAGTAAAAAAAGGAAGACAATGTTGCAATACAAAACGAGACACACAGAAGTATGATGTGAAGGACACAGGAGAGGACACAGGACCAAATGAATGCCTAAGTCTTCCCCCTGCTCTCCTAATTGGAATGCCACTCTCCATCCAATCTGACTGCCAGGACTGAGCGAGCGTGGCAGAGAAGAAGCTGGCTCATGGGGCTGTGATGGATTTTACCTCCTTACAGAGGGAGGAGGGACTAGCTCGTTAATGTGCAATTTATCGCTACTTTAACTCACACAGCGTGAGGACTAAGTAAGCTGCTAGCAAAGTGTAACAATGAGGGAGATTGTGATGAGGAAAATAGTGTGTGGAAGGACAAAACAAACAGGTGTGGTTTTAAGAGAGGGTACAGCAAAAATACAGGGAAACAAGTTATGAGAGGGGATACCTAAAAGGACAGTCGGGGGGGGGGGGGGGGGGAGAGTGACTGGAATGAAATAAAAAAAAGCATAAGAAGTCAAGAAGATGGATTTACCTGTTTGTGCATTTCAATATTCAGTCCATAAGACATTTCATAATACTGCAATGACATGAGAACTGATTTTCAAGAATGCCTCACTGAATTTTCCCACTACAACATTCCCTAGGGGCACAATACATTCCATACCAAGGCTCTAAACAAATCCTAATATTGTACGTTAAAATGCAAGCTGTGTACTAGTGATCTAATCACTAAATAAATATGAGCTGAAGTTTTACATTTTCACTAAAGCTGCTGTTTCATGCCTCTCGCTGTTCAAAACACTGAAAAAAGTTGCCTTGCAGTCTCCTAGTTAGATTAAATACTAGGTATAAACGGTATGCAACCAGGTTAAAAGACAAAAATAAAATAACACTTAGGTTAAAAAAAAAAATGAAAACACATTTTTCTGTCCTCAGTCAGCAGGCTCTCTGTCATTTTGAAAGAATTGTGGTATGTGGTTTCATCTGTGAAATTGAGGAGGTGGAAATACTTCAAAATCCATAGCCCTACTCAGGGTAACAATGCAGAGTGTGTTTTTCTTACATGTTCATAAAAAAGTAAATGTTTGGGGTCAGCTGTCCTTTAACATCACCTGCCACAGCTTGTTATATTTCCTAGTTTTACATAAAACAATATACCATATTTAAATATTACTATGCCTAGATTTCTTAATCTTGGCAGCTCAAATCCAGCTGATCACATTTTTAGAGGTGGCATCTGTCATGCTTCAGAAACTCACAGCTAATAGTGAGAGCCAATGGCCCATTAGCTTACATGCCATCACATAATCCCATGAGCTCACCCTCTTTGCATGTTAGATCAACTCACCATGACATAGTGTCTCTGGATCTCGGTTTTCTCTGTAGCAAGTTTCTCACACTCCATCTTTAAACTTCAAACAATAGAATAGCAAAGTCATTGACAAAGTTTGTAATTTTGCGCTCACAAGAAAAAAAAAAAAAGAAAAAAGTGATTATTTGATTGTATCCAATTAGAAAAATATTTAAAATACTTCCTTCAGGTAAATACCATTCCAAATCCCTTTATCAGCAATTAAACTTGACAGGGGACACTAATCATTTAAAGTTTGTTCTGTTCTCCACATGGCATATGAAGTTTCAGAGTAATATCCATGCAGTAATATTTCACTTTATCTCACCTGTGGTATTGACTTTGCAAGAACTGAAACTCCTCCTTAATACGATCCAAGGTTTCAGGGTAGGTCAGTTTGAGGCTTTGAGGAGGGCCAGATGCTGCTGCAGCTGCCACTGATGCCTGCAAGTGTGTCTGACAAGAGACAAAATACATCAAGCATCTAAAGTGAAACCTACGTAAGTGAATACGCAGGTAATACAAATTACCCCCCCCACATCCCACCCCCTTCTCTCCTCAGGTACTGTCCTAGCTGCATTCAAGCAAGCCTGTATCCCCCACTCTAAAACAACCCACCCTCGATCCTTACACTTTCTCTAACGCCAACTTGATCTCCTCCCCTTTGCTTCTGAACTCCTTAAGTGGATTGTGTACAATTGCCTCACAGCCGCTTTATTTCTTCCTACTCCCTGCTTGACCCTTTCCAGTCTGGCTTTTGTCCACCCTATCACCCTACAAATCCTACACTCCCTAAGTCTGCATGATACTGCTCTCTCCTGGCTGTCCTCCTACCCATCTGACCATTCTTTCTGTCTCATCTCATGACTCTACTCTCCCCCCCCCCACTTCCATTACCTGTAGGTGTTCTTCAAAGCTCTTTTCTTGGACCGCTTATATTCTTCCTTTATACATCCCCTTAGGTGAGCTCATAAGTTCCTTGGCCTCCCTTCACTGGCTCCCTTCCTCTTCAGAACCCAATTCAAACTCCTCACACTCAAAGCCCTCACCCAAGCCTCTCCTATTGATATCTCGGATCTCATCACCCATCGCATTGCCACCACCACCACTTCGCTCCACAAATGAACATGGCTTCTCCTCCCAATTGATTACTTCCTCCCATCTCCAAGATTTTGCCTGTGCTGCTCCCTACCACTGGCACACTATCAGTCTCCAACTCTCTACAAAACTTAAAACGGGCCTCTCAAGACTCAGTTCTTTTCTAAGCTTTCCAGATCTCATCCTAACCTACCGCACCATGATCACTGTCTTTCCCCTCTGGGTCACCCCTCTGTCTGCTACTCCCTTTTAGAATGCAAGTGCTCACAAGCATGGCCCTCTTCACTCATGTGCTTTTCCTTCCCACTGCTATCAAGAGCACCAAATCTTTAGGTTTGACAGCTCATATGGGTATTATGACTGCTGATGCAGCAATAATTCTAAACCTTGTTCAGGTTCTGGTTTTGTACTACAAGCCACTTTTTTCTTGTTTTGTTCATACTGTTTGTTTACCTACTCGGTAAGGTGCTGCGGACCGTTTGTATGTTTATTATCCATTATATGGCGCCAAAACTTCATGCCTCATCTCTACTCAGACTTCTAACTCAAAACATTTTAAAATTTTAAAATCTTTTCATTTCTCCCACACTCTCCTATCAATGTCAAAGATCTTGCTTATTTCATGCAACAAAATAAGATACAACATGACACGGCTCAGTTCCTTCCATGAACCATTGGAACCTTATCTTCATTTTAACCAACCACTGAAGATGAAGTATCTTTTCTCATCTTCCTAATCTGCTACCTCTCCTCTTAATTCTATATCCTCCCAAATCGGTTGATCCCTGTCTCCTGTGCTCATCCCAACCTTAATTAAAATATGTAATCTCTCTCTATTGGTATATTTCAATCAATATTTAAACACTCAAATTACCATCATCTCTCAGGTTCAAAGCATCGTGAGAGGTTTGCCTATACAAAACTCACTTAACATATTGAACCCACTAAAGGACCCACTATAAATCAGTAACTGATTGTCGCAATTCACTGATGCCCGGACATCGTCAAAATCCAACATGTTAGATTTTCCGTTTAGCTGATCTCGACCAAAATATAAATCGAGTTCGGGGATTTTTAGCATGAAGTATTTTCCAGATTACCCCGATGTAGCTGTGATAATCGATGGCCGCCAATCGGCGTTTCCGACCGGTAGTTCCAATTGGATCGGGGAATCGATCGCCTGATTTAGTCTAAGCTTTTCTTCACAAAATTCCAAAGACTGCACTGACTAAGGTGGTCAATGACTTCATCACTGCTATATCTAAAGGCCATTATGCAATTATAATGCTATTGGATCTCTCTGCTGCATTTCACTCTGTGATGTTGGTATGATAAGGGAATTCTACAATGGACTTCAGGACATTGGGCCTGATTCAGAGACGCTCGTAAGCGGCCGCTCATTCGCTCCGAGCGATGTTCGCACATCTGCGCATGCGTATGGGTTGTAATGCGCATGCGCCAACCAGTCAGTGCGGTCGGAAATAGTGTGCTCGCAAAATAGCGAGTGCCTGCTAATTTGAGTGATAGGATGAGGCGTTTGTGGGTGGTAACAGGAAAAGGTGCTTGAAAACGGGGAGTGGAGATCCGAACGCAGGCATGCCAAAATGTCAAAACGGGCGTTTTAAGGGTGTGCATAATTAACAAAGCAGCGTCATCGACCACGTCACTTGGTTGTCTTTTAGCCTGAACTGCTCGCATGATTGCCGTAGGAAAATGCTACCACAAGAATAGTGAGCAGTTCAGACACCTTTCGATGTACTCGATTAATCTAATAAATAGCGAAGATGACGTATGATGCGAGCGGCCAAGGGGGAGTCTTTACAAAATAGCGTGCGCATGTTTCGGACGCTCGCTCAGACAGAGGCGTCAAACCACAAAGAGCGAGCGCTCAATCTAAATAGCCAGCCCCTTTTTCTGAACGAGCGAGCGCAAATAGCGTCCGGCTCTGAATCAGGCCCATTGTCCTATACTGGTTCTCATCTTATTTATCAAATCACTCTCAGTGTTCACTTCTCTCAATCCATTTCCATTCTTTATCAGTTGGGGTATCACAAACCCAACCCCACAATTTCACTACCTTAATTCAGAAGTGTCCCTTGCTCCCCGCATTTAATTTACATCCAAATACAATTACACACATTGTAAATATTTTGAGAACACACAAATATCTCACCTAATACATTGCAATAGCCATGATTCATACAACTGAAAAACATATATATCATAATTATGCACCATCTCCTACAAATAGGTTTGGGGAAATACCTTTCTTACAATATTAACCATTTCTCCTCTTAATTCACAAAAGTATTAGTTTGTGGAATGAATGGAGCATAATGTGACTGCTGGAATGTATTTATACAGGCTTACTGTTGTTGCTACACACTACATATGCTATTCCCTTTGCGCTTTCAATGCAGATCCTTAGAGGCAGATTCAATTAAGCGCGAAACTCTCTCAGTCCCATTCATGCATGTGTTAACTGCAAAACGAAATTCTGTTTGCAGCCATGTAGGTGTGAGCAGAAACTTCTACCGTAACTGGTAGATAAATGCCGACAGCAGCCACTCATGTTGAAATTAAACTGCAGCTAGAGTCTACCTCAAATCACTGTTAAATAGAGATGGTAAATGCAAACAGATAGGGGAGGGAGTGTAAGGTTATAATTTAGAATGTAAGCTCTCACGAGGAAGGCCCTCTTCCCTCATGTGGTTCTCCTTACTTATACTTTCATCTAGTCCCTCCCCAGAAGGGCACCTAACACTTGGTTGCTCACACCCTGCTATTTATTTGTTTTTATAGCACCAATAGTATTTATTGAAATTTAAAAAAAAAAAAAAAAAGGGGAGAAAGGGGGGGGGGGGGGGGGGTTTGGGGAGATACAGAACAAAAAAAATGGGATGGGGAAAAACAGAGTAGGGATGCACACCATAAAATAAACATCAGAGAGTAGATTAAACAAAACTGAACAAATAATAGGAATAATGCAAGGTGTAACACAATAGCGAGAGAATGAGTCAAAAGCACTAATCTAGAGAGCATATCAATCAGGAGAATTGGTTTAATTTAGCTAAACGGTAGAGGATCAGACAAAGATGGATTGTTGATAAACTGTGCTGCCTCTCCGTCAGTCACATACTCCTGCCACGCCATCCACTGCATTATTGGAGAAGATGGGGGAAGAGGAATAGGGTATATATTCCGTCTCTATTAGGAAATGGACTTTATGAAACACCTTAAAATAAATAAAATTGGAAAAATGGCCTACTTCTCCACAATTTCACCAACAAAACTTAGAACAGGATGGCCAAAAGGTATGCAATTTGTCAGTAAGTGAGGTACAAACTATTTAACAATTTAACATGCATTTCTGCAAGATTCATACATCTTGGCATTTTAAAAGACATGGTATAAATTATTGACCATTGGGTATCAGAAATGGGATGACCTAACTCCAATTGCCAACCAATTTGATCAGTAGAGTTAACGGCAGAACACAATCCTAAAGAAATTGATGCCAAAAGGAAATACTTCCCCTAGCTCCCCCTCTGTTAAGCTGAAACCATATATCGTTATGAGACGGACGTATTGGCCCTAGAGAGCATACCACAATACTAAACCAGTGTTGAATCTGGGACGTAATGAAACAATTCAGTGGAAGGGAGGAAGTAACGGCTTTGTAGAGCAGAAAATGGTATTAAAGTACTACTCTCCATAATATCCTTTAAGGTATTGATACCCCAGGAGCACCAAAAAGAAATGCAGAATTATGGTATAACATACCTTGGGATAATTCTTTCTCTTCGAGGTCCATACAGTACACAGGATCTACCTTGGGTAAGTAGTTGGATCACATCCAATGCACCAAACAGCAAAGCTTTGGAGATCCCAGCATGCACTGGTCCTCCTCCCTATATACCCTGCCCCCAGCCATTCAGTTTGTAACCAATCCTAACGGCAAGAGACAGAGTGGGGAAGTAAAAGAAAAAAATGTTTCTTGTGCACTCAACATACGAAGAGGAAATCTATGAAAAAGGTTGAAGAACAGATCCCAACTGAGGCCAGGTGAGTGCCCTGTGGACCTTATGGACCTCGAAGAAAAAGAATTATCCAAGGTATGTTATACCATAATTCTGTATTTCTTCGTCTGGTTCCATAGGGTACACAGGATCTAACTTGGGGACTTCCTAAAGCAGGTCCCTTACAGGTGGGGAAGCTCCTGTGCAGAGAGGAGTATTCGCCGCCCAAAGTAAGCATTCTGGGAGGCAAACGTATCAAAAGCATAGAATTTGATAAACGTATTAACGGAAGACCAAGTGGCTGCCTTGCAAAGAAGTTCAGCCGAGGCGCCATGTCTTACCGCCCTTGATGGTCCAATAGACCGAGTGGAATGTGCTGTCACCTTGTTAGGGACAGGGAGACCAGCCTGTTTATAGACGTGAGAAATAGTCATACAAAGCCAGCGAGCAAATGTCTGATTGCTGGCCAACCTCTTGTGAACTGGTCCGATCCACGTAAATACGAAGCGCTCGAACCACATCCAAGGAAGTTTCACCTGTAGACAGGTCTGAAGACATGAAGGCCGGGACTACAGTTTCGTCATTTATATGGAAACCACCTTTGGGAGGTAGCACGCCTTGGTACGGAAGGCCGCTCTATTTTAATGAAAGATCAAATATGGAGAACGACATGATAATGCTGCCAAGTCAGAATCTCTGCGAGTTGAAGAGAAAAAAAAAAAAGTGTCTTAGCAGACAATCATCTCAAGTCCACCTTATCCAAGGGTTCAAAGGGATGAGACTGCAGTGCCCTGAGAACCAAAGACAAATGCCACTGGTGGGAGAAATTGAGATTGCAGCCGCAAAACCCCCTGTAAGAATGTACTAACATTCGGCAGGGGAGCAATCTAGCACTGGAAGCAAACTGTCAAAGCCGAAACTTGGACTCAAGGTAGCCAGGCGAAGACAGACTTAAGTCTAATCCAGCCTGAAGAAAACCCAGTATTCTTGATAGCCTGAAAACCTTAGGGTCATATTTTCTGTGGGAACACCAAAGAAAAAACGATCGCCAAATTCTGTGATAGATGCTAGCAGAAGCAGGCTTCCTTGCTCTCAGCATAGTCTGACTCACAGAAGCAGAGAAACCCCTGGCCTTTAAGACGAACGACTCAAGAGCCATGCAGTCAAAGCCAGCCAAGGTAAATTCTGGTAAAGACAGGGAACCTGCATTAGCAAATCCTGTCTTAGAGGCAGTGGAAGTGGACTGTCTATAGATAGACGTGTCATATCGGAGAACAATTAACTCCTGGGCCAGGCAGGGGCTATTAGTTTCATCCTGCCTCCCTCCTGCTTGAATTTTCTGACGACTCTTGAGAGGAGGGAGATTGGAGGAAACAGGTATGCCAACCTGAAGTTCCATCTCACCGCCAGAGTATCCACGAAGGCGGCTGAGGGGTCCCTTGTTCTGGACCCGTACTTGGGGACCTTGTGGTTGGGACGTGTTGCCATGAGGTCTACGTCCGGTAACCCCCACCTGTCCACCAGGAGTTGAAACACCTCCGGATGAAGAGCCCATTCTCCAGCGTGTATGTCCTGGTGACTTAGGAAATCTGCCTCCCAGTTGAGAACACCTGGGATAAATAATATTGCAGAGATTGCTGGAAGATGGCCCTCTGCCCACAGCAGTATCTTTGCCACTTCCCTCATGGCGGCCGGACTTGGAGTGCCTCCTTGATGATTTATGTAGGCCACTGCTGCCGCATTGTCGGACTGAACCTGTACATGCCTGCCCTGAAGAAGGTCCTGCGCCAGATTGAGTGCTTTGTGCACTGTTAGAAGCTCCAATATATTTATTGGTAGATGACTTTCCTGGTCCGTCCACCTTCCCTAAAAGGTGTGATGACCAGTCACTGCTCCCCAACCTCGCAAACTTGCGACCATGATGGGTAGTACCCATTCCGGGATCCAGAACGGACGACCTTTGTCTAAATGAGTTGTCTTCAGCCACCAAGCAAGGGAGAGCCGAACCTCTGGTGAGATGTGAATCTGATGCTTTATCCGATGATGTGGACCATCCCACTGGGCCAGGATCCACAGCTGTAGAGACCTGGAGTGGAACTGGGCATAAGCCACCATGTCAAATGTGGCTACCATGGAGCCCAGTATCTGCATAGCCAAGTGAACTGACACTGCTTGCTTGCAAAGTAGATTGTGCACACGGGACTGTAGTGCTACAATCTTGTCCTCTGGAAGAATCCTCTGTCCCAGAGAGTCCAGCAGCGCCCCCAAGTGCACCATCTGCTGAGTTGGAGAAAGAAAATACTTTTTCCAATTGATTACTCAGCCATACTCCTGTAGGCAGACAATGGACATCCGTAGATGATACTGTAACATCTCCTGAGATTGTGCCAATATCAGACGGCCGTCTAGATATGACAGTATCCTGACTCCTTGTTTTCTGAGACAAGCCGTCATGACTGCCTTGGTAAATACCAGAGAGGCTGTGGCCAGACCAAAGAGTAGAGAGCCTGGAATTGGTAATGTTGCTGATCCACCGCGAACCTGGAGAAAGGCCTGGTGGGATCTTGCAATCGGGACATGCATCTTGTATGTCCAGTGAGACCATGAATTCTCCACGATCCATTGCCAGCATAATTGACCGTAGAGTTTCCATACGGAATTTCAGCACATGGATGGATCTGTTGAGACTTCAGATTCAGGATAGGGCAGTGATACCCATTGGGTGTTTGAAAAAAAATAAATTTGAGTAATAACCCCTTCCCTGTTGCATCACAGGAACGAGGACTATGACTCCTGACTTCAGGAGTGCCCCAATAAACTCCCGGTAGGCCGAAGCTCTGTAGCAACAAACCTCTAAGGGGGATGCCTTAGGAATGTGATGGCATAACCCTGAGAAACCAGCTCTTCCACCCAGGCATCTGAAGTGGCTGCTGCCAGGCCTTTTGTCTACACTGAGCTCAGTATGGAAGTGCAGTGAGGGGAGCCGCAACCGCCGGAAAATATGAGATTAGGTAATTTCATGCTCATGCTGTGGTATTAGGAGGAGGAAGGGAAGCCATGTGTAGGCTGTGGTATTAGGAGGAGGAAGGGAAGCCATGTGTAGACTGTGGATGGGGAGGAAGGGAAGCCATGTGTAGACTGTGGATGGGGAGGAAGGGAAGCCATGTGTAGACTGTGGATGGGGAGGAAGGGAAGCCATGTGTAGACTGTGGATGGGGAGGAAGGGAAGCCATGTGTAGACTGTGGATGGGGAGGAAGGGAAGCCATGTGTAGACTGTGGATGGGGAGGAAGGGAAGCCATGTGTAGACTGTGGATGGGGAGGAAGGGAAGCCATGTGTAGACTGTGGATGGGGAGGAAGGGAAGCCATGTGTAGACTGTGGATGGGGAGGAAGGGAAGCCATGTGTAGACTGTGGATGGGGAGGAAGGGAAGCCATGTGTAGACTGTGGATGGGGAGGAAGGGAAGCCATGTGTAGACTGTGGATGGGGAGGAAGGGAAGCCATGTGTAGACTGTGGATGGGGAGGAAGGGAAGCCATGTGTAGACTGTGGATGGGGAGGAAGGGAAGCCATGTGTAGACTGTGGATGGGGAGGAAGGGAAGCCATGTGTAGACTGTGGATGGGGAGGAAGGGAAGCCATGTGTAGACTGTGGATGGGGAGGAAGGGAAGCCATGTGTAGACTGTGGATGGGGGAAGAGGAGCGCAGTGTGCGAAATGTGGATGGGGGAAGAGGAGCGCAGTGTGCGAAATGTGGATAGGGGAAGAGGAGCGCAGTGTGCGAAATGTGGATAGGGGAAGAGGAGCGCAGTGTGCGAAATGTGGATAGGGGAAGAGGAGCGCAGTGTGCGAAATGTGGATAGGGGAAGAGGAGCGCAGTGTGCGAAATGTGGATAGGGGAAGAGGAGCGCAGTGTGCGAAATGTGGATAGGGGAAGAGGAGCGCAGTGTGCGAAATGTGGATAGGGGAAGAGGAGCGCAGTGTGCGAAATGTGGATAGGGGAAGAGGAGCGCAGTGTGCGAAATGTGGATAGGGGAAGAGGAGCGCAGTGTGCGAAATGTGGATAGGGGAAGAGGAGCGCAGTGTGCGAAATGTGGATAGGGGAAGAGGAGCGCAGTGTGCGAAATGTGGATAGGGGAAGAGGAGCGCAGTGTGTGAAATGTGGATAGGGGAAGAGGAGCACAGTGTGTGGAATGTGAATAGGGAAAGAGGAGCACAGTGTGAGATTTGGATAGGGGAAGAGGAGCGCAGTCATGGCATACGGAGGAGAAGCATTAGCAGCCTGACTCTCTGATTGAGCCCCGGAGTAGAGAAGACTCGGTTGCTGCTGTTTGATGGTCCCTGGGCTTCCTGTGGATCTTCTGTGCTGCGAGCGGGATCCTGCTGCCCGCTGCAATGCATAAAAGTAGCGGTGCGCCCAGCTCCTTCTCTGCCAGAGGTGCCGCTGCTAAAAATACATTACAGCGGGCAGCACTGCAACTGCCTGCCCTGTACACTCCGCCCACTCATCTTCTGCAGTCTCTGTACCATGGCATAATGTGTATAAAGGGGCTCTACTGTGGTGTAACCCGCACCCAGTACATATATAAGGGGACCGGAGTGTTTGGGAGGCCTGCTTATGTCTGCATCAGGGAGGGTTAGGTGCCGGGTGGCTGTCTATACTTGCAGCCCCAGCAGCATTTAATGTGGTGCAACAGGCAGCGTAGCAGAAGGATTGGCTGCTTGTCATTACAGTGCGGTTGCTGTGCGGAGCTCAGTGAGGTGAGCAAGGAACGTCCAGAGACAGCTACCAGGGCCAATGTGTGTGGTTTTCTTCACGCAGGGGCCAATTATGTACATTTTTTTCCTACTGGGGCCAATGTCATGTGCTACAGGTTTCAAGGTCTGTAGCAGCTAAATTGTTAGATTTATAGAAAACCTTCATTTAGATGGGACACAAAAAGTCAGGTAGGACCCCAATTTTCTAAAGTGAGGGATCCCTGAGACTCACATTTTGTTTGGCTCAGCGCGATCACTGCAACTACATACCCAAGGTAGATCCTGTGGACCCTATGAAACCATGAAGAAGAAATATTAAGATTCAGGATTAATTTAGCAATAGCCCTAATGGAAAGGGCAGAGGAGGGGAGGGACACTTCCTCAACAGAGGAAACCAATTTATTCCAATAGACGGAAAACTATATAGTAGTGGAGGGACGAAGGTGTCCACAATGAATCGGTCAGCGGAAACCATGGAAAACAAGATTGTTCAAGGGGCACCCAACAATTAGCAGTGGGTTGTCTGAACCAAACCTGCAACTGAGCTAGACGACAATCCTCCAAATATTTAGGCAAATAGGGAAGAGCCAATCCACCTAAAGACTTTGGGAGAGTCATACAAGACAGTGACAGTTTTGATGGGTGATTCTTCCAAACAGAGCAGGCCTGCTGCTTATGTTGAGTGTCATGATCACTAATGCAGCTATGTGTATAAACCATGTCCTTGATTGTATTGTACTGTAAGTCACTTGTTTCTTGTTCACTTGTTTGTTTATGTACTTTGTAAGACGCTGCAGGAACTCTTGTAGCACCATATAAAGAATAATAATAAATATTATATTATTATTTTTTTTAATTATTATTATTATTATTATAGCTGGGTATACACACGCTCTGATCCACATAGCGTTTATCCGATCAGTGTGACCCCCGTGCACACCAAGCTATTTCTAATATTAAACTACGCATAAGATGCAACCAGTTGCAGGAGCATTTTAAGCCATTTTTCAGTTAACACTCCTGCATACTCAGCTATACAACCATCGGGACAATCAGCCGATGATTGTATAGCTGATTGTATAGGGGGGGTTTAAGAAGCGCCGAAGCTGTATCAGCGAACGTTATGTGCGCTAATACTGCTTCTCCCCGATGTATGGTCGGGGGGTTTGGCGGTAAATGACAGGGGCGCTACCTGTCATTATCGGCACTGCTATCTACAAGATAGAAGCGCCGATAGCCTGGGCTATGTATGAACGGTCAGTTCGCCTGACCATTCCGCCCGCTGTAGCGATCTCTATCGACAGCTACAGCCTGGCGATCCCCTATCCCCACAGCAGGGACAGTGAAAAGTCCCAGACTTTACCGACATCGCTGGTTTTCCATGCAGAAAAGTATGTTCGTCCCTCCCTGCTTATCACCGTATTCAATTAGAAATCGGTGAAAACGGGACCCGGCGAATTTGGACCTGGCGAAAAGTCCTGTCAGATTTGGAGAAATCAGCCTGAGACCCCCCAAAAGATGCACTGACATTGGGGATTACTCTAGATACCCCCGAATAGGCCTACTGAAGATATATGGGGTACTTAAATGATCTCAATAGCTGCTAATTAGCATCTTTGCAAAAGTGGTGAAGTATAGCATTTAGAAGTTCTTTTTGCAGAAAATAAGTAGTCCTAGCAAATTTGGGGTACACAACAATGGATGCTAGCATATTTTAAAGTTGCTAAAGTGAATTTAAAAAAAAACCTTAAAAATCCACCTGCCGCAAGCAACTGCAAACTTAAAAACACCTGGTGCATCCTTGGGGACCCCCCTGGTGTCTATTTCGCTAGTTTTTAAGTTTGTCCCCCAACTTTGTACTTTTTTGTCCCCTTTTTCAAAGTACATTTTTGGGCTGTTAGGTATTTTTTAAACTGACAGAGTTTACCTTTGGGGGGCTCTCCCAAAGGTGCTGGGTGATTCCCGCAAGTTTGCACGCCAAAACCCAAATTCTGCACTTTTTATCGACAGCTTTCATAGGCAAATCTTTTTAGCCTATTCCAATGCATTGACTTTCCGCAAAAAGTCTTTGGATTTGAATACGGGGATAAATTTTCGCCTGGCGAAAATTACGTCACCAGCGATATTTTTCCGCAGAAACCGCATTTTCGCACCTAATTGAATATGCTCCTAATTGTATTACAGCAAATCATGGCAATTCAATTTGCAAGACTGAAGAAACCGCCAAACTGAGGCGAATGCCTTTTTAAAACCAATGTAAATATAGCATAACATGAAGTAAGCAGATGACACAAGAAATATCAATGACTGGAAGCAGATCTGGAAAATGAATGGATCACAACACCAAGATGATGGGCAGAATTCAGATAATTTTTGGATGATAAATCTACAGGTTCACCTCTTTATAATCATCAATGCCAATCAATATTATTTGTATGGAACACAGCAGTGCCAAACAGTAGATAAATGTTTGATCTATTGTTAGGTCAGTATAGGTGAAGGTTTTCTTTTTGTTCTAGCCAACAGGCTGTGTGAGGGCAATCATTTATTGCCATAGTGCAATCTCAAAACACAATCACCACTTCACGTTAAAAAGGGAAGGGGGCTGTAATTTGTATTTCACATATAACAGGTGGTCCTAAAAACAGCAGGCAGAGAATAGTGTTTGTGCTCATCTGAAACGAGACACTGCTAGCCCAGCCGTCTAGGAGAGATGCAGAAAGAACTAAAGTCATTTGGTTTCAACATGCAGCACAGTGTGCAAATTGAATACGAGGAGTTTGATTATGGAATCCAGTGACGTCACAAGGACTACATCAGAAGGCAGTCCCAAGGCACTGCAGGGGATATCGGTATCCAGTTCCTCCTGCTTGTAAGCTTAGTATATACACATGTAAATGGGATGAAATAGAAGGAAACCTATTACATTCAGTCCTTTATGTGGTCAAATGGGGAGACAAAAAACTATAGATAAATAGATAATAATGGATACATTTATCAGTATGCCCCTATAAAAAAAAAAAAAAAAAAAAGTCTTGCAAATCTTTTTCTTGCTAATCAATAAAAATTTAGCAGGGCAGCTGGGCAAAGCTCAGCTCCCTGGCAATACTGGCTAGCATCAGCCAGGAAGTCCAGTTTTCCTATGCACATGCGTGACCCAGCTTTGCACTAGAAGCCCAGGCCACGATTTCTTTAAAAACCTCAAAGAAGAGGATTTTGGGGTACTTACCGTTGAATCCTTTTCTCCGAGTCAGGCTGGAGGACACTGGACCATGGGGTTGTAGGTGGGAAGGTGTGGATTTGGCACTAACACTGAAATCTATAACTCCTCCCCTCTGCAACCCCTGACTTCAGTACAACTTCAAAAGTGCCTGGTAAGGAGAAGCAATACTCAGTGGCACTGTCACACCGAAAAATAAAAATGAAATTGATGGTCAAATACGACCCAAATCCTAACGCATACTCAATCCAGCTGAGCATGAGTGAGGGAACGCTGTGTCCCCCAGCCTGACTCAGAAAAGGATTCAACGGTAAGTACCCAAAAATCCTCTTTTCTCTTTCGTCTGGGCTGGGGAACACTGGACCATGGGGATGTTCAAAGGCCGCACCCAGGGGAGGGAACGCTCAGGCTGCCTGACCAGAGAACTGTATGACCCCCAGAGGGTGCCGCCAGAGGCAAGAAACCTGAACACTGAAAAATGAGTAAACATGCGGGCAGGAGACCAGAGAACTGTACAACGGACTGTGCTGCTGGTCTTGGGTCGCACTGCCCGTCAGAAAACAGACGCCCTGGCAAAAGGTTCTGACACCCAGTCTGGTGGCAGTCACTCCGCTCCAGAAGATGCATGAGTGATGCCCGAGTGGATCCAATACGCAGGGGTCTGCTGAGTAGCCGGTCAACCCCCTAATGCGCTACAATAGCAGCCGCAGAGTCCAGTGTGGCGTACAGCCCAGCTAGCAAAGCCATCTCACCTTAGTCCCAGGAAGTCGCCAAAGGACAAAAGATCAGAAAGACAACCTCCTGTTGAAAGAAAGGCCGAAACAAGAGTCGGCTTGTGTAAAAAAACTGTACAGAGCACCGCATTAACCTCCTGGAAGAGGAGAAAAAAGGTGACTTGGGAATGCCAACACTAAACCATGCCAACTGAATGCAATAGCCATAAGGAAGACCAGCTCAGAAGCAACTAACCGAAGATCAGCTGAACGCTCCAACACCTATGCAGCCTGTGAGAGCCGACAGGACCAAAGCCAGAGTCCACGGCCCCACCTGCGGATGAAACAGTGTCTGAATACGCAGCATACCTAGTAGCAAGGAATTGGACCTTCGGAAGAAAGGCCAAACGTCGCCCTAAATAAAGTGACTGGGCCAAAGCCAGTATAATCACAAAACGTAGTAGTCAACTGGCCTGGGTGAAAACTTGTAATCCACCCCTAGCAAAAACAGTTTCCCAATTCAGAGGAAACGAGAGATATAAGCTTTCCAACCCCTGGTCACCAAAAGGACAGATCGGGAAAACCAACAGAGGAAGGTCCCTGTGTAGAAACAATAAACCATGTAGCAGCAGTACTAGTGAAATGGAAGACCCAATCCAGGACATACCGACCGCCTGAGAATGGCCCCACATCATGACAGTGAAGCCAGCCTGGAGCCTCCAGGATTACCGGTATACGGGAAAGCTTTACGCGCCTGGAGAGCCGTAGGTAACAGTGGGGACGGCAGAACCGACTCACTGGCCGAAACCTGCACGGAACAGTCAAGGCATTCTCTGCAGAACCAGCAGATACCCTGTTCATAGACAACCCTGTGAAGTCGTGCCGAGAGGCCCTAAGATCCTCTTGCTGAAGACCTAACCAACAAACGCCAGAGAGACCACTGCATATCGAGACCGCTGCCCCCGAGAAGAAATCCGCTGTCCCATATCACATTACAGGCATTATTACCACTGAGAGTGTCAGCGCTCTAGGGCACCGCCGCCCCCCCGGATGACTTACATTTGCCACTATGCAGTTGTTTGACCAACTGCAAACTTGCCGACCCCCAAGAGAGGCAGAAAAAAATGGTTCAGTGCTCGAGCCGTTGTGGACGGCTACCCAACAGCCCTAGAGTCATAAAGGCAACGTCACGGCCCCATAGTCCAGGAGACTTATGTCCGTGGGTACCACAAACCCATACCCAGGAATGGACCTAGAGGAGAATACCGGAAAATAGTCACCGAATTAGAGTGAGAAGTGCGGCCGGCACCAGCAGCCTAGACTAGAGGGATGCCGAGCAACCTGTACAAGGCTGGAGACGTACCCAATGGAACTCCCGTGAGTGACCCTAGTCCAATGAATGGTCGCTAAGTGGAGAGTCTCATGCCCAAAATGCAAATGCTCTGCAAGAGCGACGGACAAGGCACCCACAGAACGGATGAGACCAAGGTCAGTAAGGGTCGTGCACTGGCCACCCCAAGCGACAAAACCCAGCTGGAGAGAAATGTTGAATACCACTTTCAGAGCTGAAGTCGCCAACAAGAAAACAGGGGAGGCCCTGCAATATCTAGAAACCAGCGACCTAGGAAGGTTCATAACTGACGCCCAAGTCCCCGTCACAAACTGAAACCCAAAGCCTAGTTGTGATAGCGTCAATGCAATATGTGTGGTATCACTGCCCGTAGTCTGATGCAAACCCCAAGAAGCCTGGGCTCCACTGAACGGTAGGGCCCAGCCCAGACTGGGCAGATTCGATCAATGACTGAGGAAGAAAGACGACCTGCCCAAATGGTGAGGGTATGCATTCCATACACAGAGCGGGTATGAGTTGGCCTCCATGCTGTGGGCTCTAAATGGAACAACCCACTGAGTGGAGCTCGAGGCACGATGATCCAAGGTTGGCCGGAAAAAAAAAAAAAAGTCCATCAATCGAACCAGAAAACTAGTTTCTGTGCCTGGAACGAAAACACCGGTCTAGGGGACAGGAATGATGGCTCGGTCAATGCCCCCATGCTGCACCTGGGGAAGAGCGACATTGAGAAATCAAAAGTACTGCCTTGGCAGCAGACCCCGAGGTTCATGGCGGCACCCTAGTCACGATGCCTAGCACCCAGATGCCTCAAGACGTCACTCAATGGTTGCTGAAATCTCCATTTGCACCTGTACTGGGTATAATAGATACCTCATGAGGCACAAGGCTACCCTGGAACCCTGACTCCAAAACGGTGATGGTACCGGAAAATCCTGTGGCAGACAAAAAAAAAAAAAGTGGCGTGCTCTTGGAAAAAAACAGACCCCTCTGGAGGGGACCGCTGCCGGAAGAAAAATATTTTTCTGAACCTGTGGGGAACATGGCAACCAGTACTGGCACAGAAAGAACGTTCCCACCAAACAGAAAATATTGTAAGGAACAGTCTGGTATAAGTGCCAAAATGGCCCTTCGAGCCCAGACAGCCGTAGCTGAAGTCCCTCAGATATCTGTCTTGCATGGCTTCCCACACAGAGGACCTCATTAAGGACCCGGTCGCAAGCACTGCGCACTCGCAACCGGGTCGATGTTTTGGTCCTGCAGCCGCACTGCACGTGCACAAGCCCCGGAGCTAGAAACTGTCTCGCTCCGGAGCTCACTACGAAAGGACCGGATGTCGATGTTGATCGACAGTTCGGCCCGTTTTGTAGGCGGGGCGGGGGTGGCTACACAAACGAAGGCGTTCCTTATGGAACGCTTGCCGTTTTGTGGGCGGCCGCACTGACATCAGCAGTGATGTCAGTGGGGAGCTTCCTGCTCGATCAAAGCAGGAAGCTCCCTGGGGCTTGCGGTTGCCGAGACCCAACCTTAGGGTCTCGTCGCAAGCCCTGGTTGGTCGCTAAGCTGTGGGTGGTAACCCACAGCTTAGCTAGCGACCAGGAGGCCGCACTAGAAAAAAAAAAAGAAGCGGTCGCCCTCATTCAGAGAGAGCGATCGCTTCTTGCGACCGCCTCTGAATGAGGGCCAGAGTCTCTAGACAAGTGATATTTGGAGTGTGTGAGAAAACCAAAATACCACAGGGAGAACATACAAACTCCACACAGCCAAGACCAAAGTGGGAGCCGAACCCATGGCCCCGGCGCTGTGAGGCAGGAATGACAACCACTAAACCATCTGTGCTGCCCCGCGGAAATTGCCCCCCCAACCGGTAGGGAAAGCGAACTATTTTAAGTTCTTTGAACAAGTTAGTCAGCCGAAGTGACCGTAGTAGACACCAATTATGTCAAGGCTCGCCAAGCCAGAGTCATGTCCCCCGAACGTATGAGAATAGACAGGAGACAACCCTCCAAGGGTTAGCTAGTAGATCCCTAAAAACTGTTGCATGCATTGAGCGAAAAGTCTGTCGCAGCGAGAACAGTAGGATGTGCTTCCACCTGGGTACCTAAGTCGTTGGAAGCAAATGTGCAAGGAATGATGACCTCGTAATCGGACGTCTCCTAGGACTACCTGATGAGACTGGAGAGAGATGCGCCGAAGGTACATGGCCCCTCCCCCCGCTATACTGAGCAAGCCCTAAGGCATCTCCCTCAAGTGCTACTCCCCTCGGTGGGGAAAGCACTTGGACTGACCCGCATTTAACTACAGCACCTGGTATTCCCAGGTGGTCTCCCATCCAAGTACTAACCAGGCCCAACACTGCATAGCTTCCAAGATCAGCATGTCCACTGTGGTGTTGCTGTAGGTCTCACCTGCAGTTGGCGCTCTCCCCACAGGAGCCGCCGACAAGAACCCCGGCAAGATCGCGCCCACCACCATCCAGGACCACGCTTACTGCCTGCACCTCTACCAGGTAACAGCAGCGCGCTATACCCTGGCCCAGACGGTCTCTTCAGTGACCGGAGTGTGTGGAATGCGGGAAGCGCTCAGCGCCACCCCCACCCCCCTTAGATGCGCCTATCCCTGCCGCTTTACACACTAGGAAAAAAGCACCCTGCCCTCCAGAAGGAGGGCAAAAAGCACCCTGCCCTCACAGCCTGCGGGTGCCGTCTTCACCCGCGGGTCGCAGTGTCCCGCGGGTGGAGAAGTGTGCGGTGACCCGGGTCACCGCCGGAGAATAGACGCCGGGCACATGCAGAGGTACCACCTACTATACCAGTTGCACATACTGTGCGGTCATTTTGAGGCACAGAGGAGTAATTACTGGAATGAATGGGAATGGAGTTGTCGCCGATAGGATTGCACGGACCCGTTTTGCCCCAAAACCGCTGCAGATCACACTAATCGGCAAGTGAAAATGCGTATGGGCGCACTCTAACCAGGAACAATAGGATATTAAAAGGAAAAAAAAAAAAAAAGTCTGCATTTTTAGTAAACATGCTTTTTTAAAAAAATATTTTTAGGAAATCTGTTCTAATTATTTTTGTATTTTTATATATCTTCAAGAGCGCTCTTTACTTCGCCGAAACTTGGGGTGAGTTTTCAGTTTTTCAACTCGCAAATTTACCGAGAAGTGAGTTTAGCTGAGAGTGAGTTGGCCGATGGTGAAGCAGATCGAGATTGCTCCCCCTAGTTGTGAGTTTAGATGAGATTACTCACCTGAGATTGCAGTGTTTTTTCTCTGCCTAACTCTCCCGAATAAGCAGCCTTGTTCGGGGGGGGACAGGGCTAGGCACCCCCCCGGGAGGGTTAGGGTTAGGCTAGGGGGAGGGAGGGTTAGGGTTAGGCACCCCCCGGGGGACTTAGGTTTAGGCAGCGGGGAAGGGTGTGGTTAGGGTTAGGCACTTGGGGGGGGGGGGGGGGGGAGTTAGGGTTAGGCACCCCTAAGGAGGGTTAGGGTTAGGGGGGTTATGTTAGTGTATACTTACCTATCCACGATCGGGATTTCCAGCGCTGTCGGGCTTCCGCTGCTTCGCACACTGCTCCTGTCGGGCTGCCGCTGACAGTATATCATACCCATTCCCTAAAAGGTCCCACATATTTCTAGGGATTGGTGGGATAGAGGAACTTAAAGTCCCTCCCCTATAATTTTTTTTTTTTTTACATTTTGTTGCACTTCCTGGTCTGCATCAGAGGCATACATCAGGGGGAAAGGCATCATTTCCTCAGCCCTTTTTTCCATTTCTGTGTACATTTTTGGTTGCACAAATACATCTAGGGTTGTTCGACCAGTGCGGTGTTCGGCCAAATCTACATATGCCCTACAAATCCCACCTGATCCCCTCAGCACTGGGAGCAGTAAGTGCAAAATGCAGCAAAGTCGCTGGGCACTGCATATAGAAACGCACAAACACTTAAATATAAAGGGAAAGTAGTACTGCGATGTGATCTTACATTAATGCATTTAAGATATTTTATGAAATTCCATAATAAACTTCGCCAAACAATAAAAGAGGGCAAGAAAAAAAATAAATCTAAAAAAATACAAATAAAAAGGGCTCTGTGCATGGAGTTTGCACTACCTCTACTGGAACAAAGCATAGCTTCACATGTAATGCCATTTTTTGTACAAGATAAACACACACACACACACACACACACACACACACGAAGAACTTGACAAAACAGGAAGATTTCACCTTCCACTAGCCAAATGCATTTTAAGAAGAAAAAAAAAAACAGGATACTGTCCTAAACTTACTGCCAGGTGCATTGAATAAAGAGAAATAGTGCAAGTTGCAACCAAAAAAAAACCTGAAGTTTCACATGTAAACGCAAATGGTTAAGAACCAATACAATACAAAGGGTGTTATGCTCACATCAACCTATAGGTTTTGAACTGGAGTTAACAGTATACTACATTTTAATAGAAGTGGTTATTAGATCTAAGACTATTCCATATAGGATTAAAATATATACATTTCCATGAACTACGCGGACCATGACAATACCTTTCTGTAGCCATCATTAAACAGTAAGCAAAATGTATTATTTTTGGAAAAATTGCTAGTTTTTCAGCTTCTCTATAGATGAAACCAATAAATACATCTGCTTCTCTGCAGCACTAAGAGTTAACAGTCTTAAGAGTGCACCAAATGTTTCAACAATTTATGTGTAACGATTGCTGGCTGGCAGCCAAGCTGTTTGGCAGGCCTACACAAGGGATAGTGCCTTGAGATCGGTCACCCACAACTGCACCATAGACCGCAGGCACTCTGCTGTAGTGTAGCCAGGCCATTAGATAGGCAGCAGCTAGAAATAAAGGAGACCAGTAGGTAGATCATGTGCCCGGTAGACGTGAACAGAGTCACTGTTAAAGTGGTAGAAATGGATGAGAAAAAGCACATTAAAAGGCTTGTATTTATAACAAGCCAAAAGATGCAGACATGATGTACTAAAGTGCACAACAACACAACAGATGTAATAAAATGTGTGCCCTTAAAAAAAAAAAAAAAAAGTACAAAAAAAGTGTCAGAAATACACATAATTATGAAGAAAATAATACAAAGCCACTGATGGTACAGCACAAGGAGAAAGTTACAATTGTTTTATGTACTGGTTCCTCCATGTGGGATATATAATGACTTATGTGGGTATACAAGTCTACAGAGCGCAGGGTTAGAATACTGACACTTGCCAGTCAGTATTTTAACCCTCCCCCAGTGCCTGAACCTAACCACCCTCCCTAGTGCCTAAACATAACCACCCCCTCCCCGCAACCTAAACCTGCCCCCTTAGAGCCTAACCCTAACCCTACTACTTACCTTTGGGATTATGGCGGTTGGGATGCCGGGATTCTGAGCGCCGGAATCCCTGCAGTTGGGATATTGACAGCATCCCTTCCCAAACTTATTTACACTACATGACCCACAAACATGTGGACACACAAACATCACCCCCGTATATGTGCCTATTAAACGTCTCATCCAAAACCATTGGCACTAATATGGAATGGACCCCTTTAATTGCCATGACAGATTCCACTGGATTTTGAAACATGACTGTGGCGATTACCATCCATTCAGCCACAAGAGCGTCAGCGAGGTCAGGCCTGGCTTATAGTCAGCACTTAAATTCTTCTCACAGGTGTTCGATGGGGTTGAGTTGGAAGTACAAGTCTCTGGAAAGTCACTAAATAATGTAGCAGGCCAACCATGAATATTATTACTTCTCCAACAACATTTATAGTTGGCAGTAAACATTCAGGCAGAAAGTGTTCTCCTGGGATAGGCCAAATGCAGATTTTTCTGTCAGGCTGCCAAATGATGAAGCAGAATTTGTCACTCCAGAGAACCTATTTCCACTGCTCCAGAGTTCAATGGCTATGGGCTTTACACCACTACAGACAATGTTTGGCATGGTGATCCGAGGATTACATATGGCTGCTTGGCCATGGAAATCCAATAGATGAAAGTACAGACTATTGTGCTAACAATGGTTTCCAGAGGCAGTTTGGAACCCAGTAGTGAGATCTGCAACTCCGAACAGGCTGTTTTATGCACGGGGCAGTTCAGCGCTTAGTGGTCGTGTTTTGTGGGTTCTCGGTTATCTCTAGCAGGGCATACATTTCATAAACTAACATTAAAAGTAACTGAGCTCTGCTGTATGGCACATACTACCACTAATGTTTGACTATGGAGATGCATGACTGCTTGCAATGGGTGAAATGGCAAACACTAAATTAGAAGTGGTGTTTACCATGTAGTACAGTTTTAACCAGGTAAAATAAAATCTTCATGGGGTTAAACTTTATTATGAGTATTCTTGTATATTTTTTATTGCAGATTTAGGACCTCATTCAGACCCGGTCGCATGCGATGCGCACTCGCAACCGGGTCGATGTTTTGGTCCTGCGCGCGCGCAGCAGCTGCACTACACGTGCACAAGCCCCAGAGCGAGAAACTCTTGCGCTCCGGAGCTCACTACAAAAGGGCCGGCTGTCGATGTTGATCGACAGCTCGGCCCGTTTTGTAGGCAGGGCGGGGTGGTAGCTATACAAATGGAGGCGTTCCTGACAGAACCCTTGCAGCTTAGTGGGCGGCCGCACTGACATCAGCAGTGAAGTCAGTGGGGAGCTTCCTGCTCGATCAGAGCAGGAAGCTCCCTGGGGCTTGTGGTTGCCGAGACCCAACCTTAGGGTCTCGTCGCAAGCCCTGATGGTCGCGATAGTCTTGACCATCGCGACCATCACCCTGGTCGGTCACTAAGCTGTGGGTGGTAAACCACAGCTTAGCTAGTGACCAGGAGGTCGCACAAAAAAAAAAAGAAAAGAAAAAAAAAAGCAGCCCTCATTCAGGGAGCGCGATCGCTTCTTGCGACCGCCTCTGAATGAGGGCCTTAGTTTTAAAATACTCTGTAAACCAGGGGTGGGGAACCTTTTTTCTGCCGAGGGCCATTTTGGTATATATATAACATTATTGCGGGCCTGGTTTAGGCCATGCCACCTCCACGTGACGTCACATGGTAGTGGGGCCACAATCGCCGGTGATTACAGCAATGCCCGGAGCATCCAGAGGATGTTCCAGAGAGCTGTAAGGGCAGCGGTGTGACCGTCTGAAGCACCCTAAGCTCCAGGTAGCACTGCTGCATAGATTCTGGCAGCAGTGTGCCATTCTAGGCACCTACTAGCCAAATAAGGTTAGCAGAAAAAAGCTCTGAGGGCCAGACCAAATGACGCAGAGGGGCCCCCAGGCAGGAGGTTCCCCATCCCTGCTGTAAACCCTTCAAAGTGAGGCAACATATCATGACTTTCCCTTAAGTTCACTTTGGAATTTGGTGCAACATCTGCTATACTTTTGCAGAACTTGGTCTGACACTGACCTACCTTAGACATTTACAATTAAGGATTCTGTTTTATCTTTGGTTTCCCACGTCTGGTGGCCATACTGGCTGATACACTAGTCTTTGTGCAACAGATTATTGCGAAGCTAAATTTGCTTTAGGGAAAGGGGGCTGCTCTATGTGAAGCCTATTATTATATTCTGCCATCCACATGTCTGGTGAGCATGCATAGAACACAGTTGACAAGCCAAATGCTAACAAACAGATCTGATCCCAGATGTAACAGGCTAACATTTCCCACGTAGTCCGCTCTATCCTTGGTTGCCTCAAAGGCTAGAGCATTACCAGAACCAACAGGCAAGCCCCATCAGTAGTGCTCAACTACAACTTACCCATAACAAGCCATGCTTTCATTAATCGTGCAATTGGTAAGCATATCTATTTTGCTTGCTTAGAAGTTATTAAAGGGTGGTCACACCAAATATTGATTTGACTAAGATTTCTCTTCTATACATTCACTTTATTTTTTTATCAATAAACAAAATGCAAAGTATTAACACTTCTATTTTTGAAAGCTCTTACTTTGCAGAATTTTTTCCACACCTGCCTAAATCTTTTGCACAAATAAATAAATATATATATATATATTCATTTATTTTTGAAGGGCAGAAAGCACCCTGCCCTCCAGTGCGGCACCCCGCTGAGATAGCCTGCAGGTTCTGTCTCCACCAGCGAGTCAGTGTGTCCCGAGGGTGGTCAAAACGGCCATCAGTTAGAAAAAAATAGCAAAAAGAAAATATGCAAGGTCCATTTCACAAACAAAAAGGAACAAATATTGTAAAGAATGGAATTATTTCGGTATTCATTTTCTGTGTACCACAAATTAGGTCATAGATGGAGCAAAATTAATCATAAATATAATGCTGGCATATACATTATTAAGTAGAGAGAATATTATGTAAAGTTAACAATTCTAAAAAAGAAAATGTTGATAAGGGATGCAATTTAATGTTTGAATTTCCCACATTGCAAATGGGAGTTCCTCAATTTATCACTAAAGCTGGGAATACACTATGCAATTATCTGTCAGATATCTGTCCAATCTGGCTGGTTGAAATGAAAACCTGGTAATGTATGGGAGCAAATGACAAATCGACCAGAAGGTCTTAACACTAGAAAACGAACAAAAACAATTCAAATTGGTTAAATTCATTTGTTTTAACCAGTTTGTCTGAACAACAATTTTTGTTTGTTTCCCAGTGCTTGTGAGCAAATAGTTGATTGTCATTTGCTCCCATACTGTACATTACCAGGTTTTCATTCCAACCAGCCAGACTGGACAGATATCTGACAGATTATTGTAGAGAAAGGGAACACGTCCGTTCAATTTGTGCACTCCCACATTTCTGGAGCTGTGGCTGGCTGTCCGGTGGAGCCGCTCACACCGGCGCCGCTACTCCGCATTGTCGGTTAGCTGACATTCCTGATGTGATCCACTCGCCCTGTGCGGTGTAGGACTTCCTCTCTACAACACAGCAGACTTTGGCTGTGAGGATGCAGCTCACACTGGTGCGGCACGGACATATCCACAGGAGGGGACGGGTCCTGGCACTGACCGCATGGCTATTATACAGCTGGTAGGAACAGCGATCCCACTGTGCTGCCGGAGGATATATCCATTGCGGCAGGGACAGATCTGTCTACCTGAGGAAACGCTGTGGGTATGTGCAATATATGTGGACATTTCGTCAGCTAACAACAGCCATCATTTGTCCTGCCTCATTCATCTAGCAAAGCCACCACTGCTTTATTTAGAGTGTGGCTCCTAAGTATATAAAAATATCTTCTTTCCACGGACAAACATTACGGTCCTACTAGTGACTTTATTTTTATGTAGGAGGGACTATTCAGTCATTTTTATCCATGACATATTTGATATCTTTTATTGTATCCATTGGTATTGTTACATTGTGTATTTATGCTAGCAGTGTACAATGTTATTCCAGACATTAACCTTTTAGTATTAGTAGACTGGAGGTATATTATTGTGTATTACTGTTTATTAAATAGTGATTTATTAAACTTCTTTTGATTCCTTGTGTGTTTGTGCAGTGCTTTCCACCTATATCTATTCTAGATTATTGTAGAGTGTATGCCCAGCAAAATATGAGATATGGTAAGAACTTACCCTTGTTATCTCTATTTCTACGAAGTCCATAGGGTTCCACAGGATACCTTGGGTATAGGTGTGACGTCAGTCGCTGGGCACCATAGAGTTAAGCTTTTCAGCCTCCCAGGATGCACTAGGGTCCCCCTCCTATACCCCGCCCCCGAGCCAAGGCACCTCAGTTAGTTATCAAGCCATAGGCCGGAGGAGGAGAAGGAAGAGAGAGAAAAAAGATCTGGACACATACAAGAATCACATTCTCACCAGAGGGAGACGGAAAACCGGTGACCAGAGCAAAGCCCATCTGCAGCACAGGTGCGACAGGGCGGGAGTCCTGTGGAACCCTATGGACTTCGTAGAAATAGAGATAACAAGGGTAAGTTCTTACCATATCTCATATTTTCTACTTCAGGGTCCATAGGGTATCCACAGGATACCTTGGGGATGTCCCAAAGCAGTATCCTTTAAGGGTGGGGACGCTCCTGTGCAGAAAGGAGAATCCGCCGCCCGAAGGAAGCATCCTGAGAGGCGAAGGTGTCAAACCTGTAATACCTCACGAAGGTATGGACAGAGGACCACGTAGCAGCCTTGCAGATCTGAACTGCCGAGGCACCACGTCGAGCTGCCCACGAAGGACCCACAGACCTAGTGGAATGAGCCTACAGAGAAGGAGGGACCGGTAGGCCTTCATGAAGATAAGCTTCAGAAATAGCCATACGGATCCAGGCTGCCAAAGTTTGCTTTGAAGCAGGCCAACCCTTTTTACGGAAGCCATAGAGGACAAACAAAGCGTCCGACTTCCTAAACGAAGAAGTGCGGTCAACATAAGTCCTTAAGGCCCGCACAACATCCAAAGAGGCCTCACCCACGGAAAGACCCGGTGAGTTAAAGGCCGGAACAACTATTTCCTCGTTAACATGAAACTGGGAAACAACTTTGGGAAGAAACTCGGGCCGAGTGCGGAGCACTGCCCTGTTCCCATGAAAAACCAAGAAAGGGGGTCTACAAGAAAGAGCCCCTAACTCAGAAACACGTCTGGCCGAAGCAATGGCCAGAAGGAAAACAGTCTTAGCTGTTAGCCATTTAAGATCCACTGAGCCCAGTGGTTCAAACGGCGGTCCTTGGAGAGCCCTCAGGACCACAGCCAAATCCCAAGGCGCCACAGGTGGAACAAAGGGCGGCTGAATGCGGAGAACACCCTGCATAAAGGTGTGCACATCCGGGATTGTAGCAATCCTACGGTGAAACCAGACAGACAGGGCCGAAACCTGTACCTTCAAAGAAGCAAGGCAAAGCCCATGATCTAGTCCCGCTTGCAGGTAGGCGAGAATCCGAGACACACGAAACTCCCGCGGTGCATAACCTCTTGGTCGACACCACTGGAAGAACGTATGCCACACGCGATGGTATATCCTCGCGGAAGACGGTTTCCGAGCTCGTAACATGGTACGCACCACAGAGCTGGAAAACCCCCGGGACCTCAGCATGGCCGTCTCAACAGCCACGCCGTCAAAGACAGCAGAGTCAGGTCCGGGTGAAGGCAAGGACCCTGAGACAGAAGGTCCGGTCGTAGCGGCAACCGCAGAGGACTGTCCACGGACAGACACTGAAGGTCTGAGAACCAGTGCCGTCTGGGCCACGCGGGAGCTATCAACAGGAGCGTCCCTCCTTCCTGTTTGAATTTCCGGATTACCCGTGGAAAAAGGGAGACCGGAGGGAACAGGTATGCGAACCGGAACGTCCACCGGACGGACAGAGCATCCACCAGAGACGCCCCTTCGTCTCTTGTGCGAGACCCGTACACCGGCAACTTGTTGTTGTGCCGGGACGCCATGAGGTCGATCACTGGAAGACCCCACCTGTCCACCAGCAGTTGAAAAACGTCCGGGTGCAGGGACCATTCCCCCGGATGAACGTCCTGGCGACTTAGAAAGTCCGCCTCCCAATTCAGCACTCCCGGGATGAAGACCGCTGATATGGCCGGAAGATTGCGCTCCGCCCAAACCAGGATCCGAGAGACCTCTACGAGAGCCGCCCGACTGCGAGTTCCTCCTTGCCTGTTTATGTAGGCCACGATGGTAGCGTTGTCCGACTGGACCTGCACCGGGTGACCCTGGAGAAACCGATGTGCCTGCTGGAGAGCATTGAAGACCGCACGGAGTTCCAAGATATTTATTGGAAGCTCCGCTTCCGTCGGCGACCACCTGCCCTGGAACAAGTGTGGACCCGAAACTGCTCCCCAGCCCCGAAGACTGGCGTCCGTTGTCAACAGGACCCAATTTGGAACCCAGAACGGACGTCCCTTGTTGAGGTGAGTCGTCTGTAACCACCACGCAAGGGACAGGCGAACCTCCGGGGTGATCACAATCGTCTGGGACTTCAGAGACTGAGGCAGCCCGTTCCACTTAGACAGGATCAGGTGCTGCAGAGGTCTGGAGTGAAACTGGGCGTATTCCACCATGTCGAACACCGACACCATGGAGCCCAGTAACCTCATCGCCGAGTGTAGGGACACCCGGCGGCTGTGCAGACAACTGCGCACCCTTGACTGTAAAGCAGAGATCTTGTCCTCCGTCACGAAGATCCTTTGCTGTCCCGAGTCCAATAAGGCTCCAAGACGCAGAATCCTCCGAGACGGGATTAGAGTGGACTTCTGCCAGTTGATTAGCCAGCCGTGCCGTTGCAGCAGTGCAATGGTCAGGTCCAAGTGGCGTAACAGGAGCTCTGGAGATCCTGCCACCAATAACAGGTCGTCCAAGTACGGCAACATGCGGACTCCCTGCAGCCGCAGAGAAGCCGCCATGACCGCCATCACCTTGGTGAAAGCACGTGGTGCTGTCGCCAGGCCAAAAGGTAACGCCCGAAACTGGAAGTGGTCGCTGCGGATTGCAAACCTGAGGAACTGTTGATGGCGCACAAGACTAGGGACATGCAGGCAAGCGTCCTGTATGTCCAATGACACCATGTAGTCCCCAGGTTCCAGCGCCAGAATGATGGACCGTAGGGTCTCCATCCGAAACTTCGGAACCCGCAAAGACTTGTTGAGTGCTTTGAGGTTGAGAATCGGACGATACGACCCATTGGGTTTCTGTACCAAAAATAGATTTGAATAGAAACCCTGGCCCCTCTGGGAGAATGGAACAGGCACTATAACTCCAGCTTGGAGCATAGTGTGCAATACCTTCCGCAGCTCCGTAGCCTTGTTCCGGTCTGATGGTAGACCCGTGGTGAAGAATCGAGCCGGGGGTCTGTGCCGGAAGGAGAGGGCGTATCCGTGGGAAACCACCTCCAGAACCCAAGTGTCTGTCGTAGTGGCCGACCAACACTGGGCGAACTGCAGCAGGCGGCCTCCCACCCTGGGATCCCCCAAAGGGAGGCCCGGACCGTCAGGCCGCAGGCTTGTCATCTGGCTTGGGAGCCGGACGTCTGGTACTCCATGCCTGCTTCCGGGGCTTGGCCGATTTCTTAGGGCCAGCCTGTCGAGGAAACGACTGTGGTTTGGGCCTGCCCTGGGCCCTAGATGACCGAAAGGACGATTGTCCAGAACCAGAAGGAGCAGCGGCCGACGGGAGACAAACAGATTTGGCTGCCGCCAGCGTGGCCACAATCTTATCCAGATCCGGACCGAAGAGAACTTCTCCGGTAAACGGCAACGCCTCCAGACCCTTTTTGGAATCTGCGTCCGCCTTCCAGGATCGCAGCCACAAGGTGCGACGAGCAGCCACCGCTGCTGAAGAAATTCTAGACACCAGAGTACTAATGTCTAGGGCCGCCTCGTTGATATAAGTGGCCGAATCACGGAGATTACCAATCAACTCCGCCATCGCTCTGGCAACCCAGCAAATGGCCATAGCCGGCCGTGCTGCCCCCCCCCCCCCCCCCCGCAAGGGAATAAGCGGACTTCAGGCAGATCTCCACCTTGCGGTCCGCAGCATCCTTAAGGGAGGACATAGATGGCATCGGCAATGTGGCACTACGGACAAGAAGGGTCACGTGAGAATCCACCTGTGGAGGGGATTCCCACTTTGCAAAATAATTATCCGCGAACGGATAAGCCACCGCCAGGCGTCTCTGCGGCCGGTATCTTTTGCCAGGCTGTTTCCACGCCTCCTCTAAATGGTCCACCAACTGACCCGAAAGAGGAAAGACTGTGGCATCGCCCTTCACATCTTTGAAAAAGGCATACTTAGATTTAGCCGCTGGGAGAACTTCGTCCTCAATCACCAAGGCTGTGCGGACCGCCCGAATAAGTCCAGGAATATATACTTTGGACTTAGCATCAGCGTCCTTAGTATGGAGAGGTTCCTGATCGTAAGGATCCAGAATCTCCCCATCATCAGACGTCCCCTCGACATCCTCATAAGGAGCTGACAGACGCCACCGGCCGTTTATGCGGCCGCATCACAGACTCCCCTTGCAACACATCTGACAAGTGCTGTACAGAACTCGTCAGAGAGTTAACCCACACTGGCTCCTGAGAAACCGGGAGAGGGCAAATAGGGAGACTGTGGGGTACCACCAATTGTCGTGGGAAACCCTGCATGGGTGACGACACCACTGACTGCTGGGATAAACCCATCGGTGTAAACGCGGGCTGCGGAGCTAACTGGCCCACTAAGGCTGTAAGCGCCTGAGCGAAACAAGCCCAGGGCGGCTCCTGTACCGGTGCTGTAACCGTAAGAGGCCGCGCCATGGACAAACACAGCCGGCAAAGGCCCTCCGTGCTACCCTCCCCCTCCGCTAACGGTACTTTACACGTAGTACACTGTAGCCGGAGGGGAAAATCACTTTCGGACATGATGGCACCACGTATGTGACCTCTCTCACCAATTATATCTTAAATAGGCGAGAGACCACCCTGCAGCACCGCACCGCAAGGGCTTAGCAGAAAGAACAGGGACAGTAATAAAGCTGACAGTTTAGAGAAAAGTTACAGGCAGCAGCGCTAGCACAGTCACATACAATGCAAAGAAAATCAATTCCTGCACTAACAGCGCTGATCACTCAACTACGCAGACACAGGGCCTGGTAGGACACAGCGCTGCATACACAGACCTGACCACAGCGGAGGAGAGGTATGCGGGGGGACCCAGACCACGATGCTTCCTTCCAGGCTTCCAGCAGCGTTCACCATGCGTTCTGGAGAAGATGGCCGCCGAGGAGCAGAGAGGAGGCTGGCCTGGGGGAGGAGCGCTGCCACAGGACCAGTCGGCAGCGTGCAGAGAGGGCTGTGTGCAGCGGGGGAGGCGCCGGCTGTGAGACAGGGAAGGCGCGCTCCCCTGGCATGCATTTAACCCCTGGGACGTCGCAGCGCTACCGCTCTGCTGCGGTCCGCTGTCCCAGGGGGTAGTGGAAAGCGCAGGTTGGTCGCCTGGCTCCACGCTGCAGCCAGTCCCCAGGGAGCCCTTTGCCTGGGGACTTAGGACCATGTGACCAGCGGGGACCCACCGCGGGACCCCGCTGCTTACCTTTGTCCCCCTTGGATCCGGCCATGGTCCGGAACATCTGGGGTCACCGCTAGCTGTGACCCCAGATGCTCACCAGCATCCCCGGATCGGTACCGGCGTTCTGGTACCGGCGGGGGTGTAGGGAAGACAGCATGGACGTCAGGACTGACTGTCCATGCTGTACATCCAGATGTGCAGCCACAGCTGCACTGAAGAAAGCTTCAGGGGCTCTTCTAGCCCCCACTCCGACAGGTGCACCCGACTCCGGCCGGGCACCAAAACTGAGGTGCCTTGGCTCGGGGGCGGGGTATAGGAGGGGGACCCTAGTGCATCCTGGGAGGCTGAAAAGCTTAACTCTATGGTGCCCAGCGACTGACGTCACACCTATACCCAAGGTATCCTGTGGATACCCTATGGACCCTGAAGTAGAAACATTATTTCTCTGATTTTCCAAGTAGAATTGAGTTCATTTGTATTATATTCTCTGTGTAATGTTTGTTACATGTGTGTAACATTAGTTACAAGAACATCTATTTTATAAATATTAAACACCGTTAAAACTCATGGCATTTCATTTAAATATACCAACATGAACAAATTTAGTGCTGTACTAAAGAAAACAAATGCCATTTACATCAACTATATAGAGAAGCAGAAATTTAATTTGCAACAAAGGCTATTACTTTTAATCCTTCATTACATGTAGCTACAGCACTTAAGTTACAGCAGGTTGGACCAGAATTTTTAATTATCAACCTAGGTTTTTCAGCAATGAAAGTAAATAACTCTTATAAAAACACATTTAATTCGGCTTAACTTTTAATACTACATTTTATATATCTTCCATCTATTTGGAAGTTATGCATTATTGTTCATGTAACGCACAGTAGATATGTAACGTTAGTTACTTTGAAAAGGACCACCAGCTAAACTAGGGCTGACCTGCTCCTTCAGCACTTAAATTAAAATCCAGAGTGGGGGGTAGAGGCAAAATCTTACATACCATAAAATGTTAACCTATTAAGTGCTAGCTCCTAACCCTTACTACACCCGAAGGTCAAGAGTGTCCCCCCAGATGGAGGAAGGAGAAAAAAAATGCAAATGAAATCTGTAAGTTCATCTGAATATTAAACTGCTTGATTCACCAATAAATCACAAATAAGCCAGCAGCTATATCCAGGGATTAGCAGGGCTTTAACAACATGGAAATTGTTGAAGTTCATGAGTTGAAGACAAAGTATGGCACACATGGAATGTAGAGAGAAGAAAGCTCTCAAATCAATACAGAAAAAAAAAAGGCACATATCTGCAAAGTTACATCTCAACGCTTCTAAAACTGTGAAACAATGGAGGGGGTATTTAATCCCAGAGACCGACACAATGTGCCGTGCCGTACTGGAATGGCACGTTGCATTCTGCAGACATCAAAGCTTCTATGGAGTACGAGGGAAAACTAGTAGTGCCCGGTGCGTAGGAGTGAATGCGGCAGACCATGCCAAACTTATTTCTCACCAATGTTCTCTGGACAGTTTGTGCAAAAAAATAATAATAAATCAATGCCATGTTTGTCGAAACCAAACAGCGTATTACCACGAAAACCTCATAGAAGCCATCAAGGATGGTGGTGGATGGGTGATGATTTGTGGCTGTTTTGCAGCCACAAGATTTATACACTTAATCACAGTCAACAATTGTATACTATACAAGAGGCTAAAGCACACCAGCAATCTACAACTAATTGGCTGAACAAGAAAAGAATCATGAATTTGGAATGGCCTAGTCCAGCCATCAATCCTAGAAAGGTATAAGTAGCAATACGAGGCCAGAGACCAAACTCATACAGAAAAGGTTTACTTTAAGTTATTGCTGATAAAGGGGATTTGTACAAAGATAAATAATGGAATGCACGGACTGGCTATGTTAACATATAGAAAAATATTGTCTCTAAAAAGGTCCTGTGGGTAGACAAAATATATATATGACATTGCCCTGCTTCTCTATTCATCCTTCACTGAGAGCACCACGGCCAGTTACCTGTGAACAGGAGTGCCTGCAACTACGGAACTGTATATATATATATATTTTATTGGATAAGCACCACAGCGATTCTGAAAAATTTTCAATAAAATGGGATGAAAGTAATATTCAAGCATATTCCATCTGGATATTTGCCAATATTTTAATAGCATTTGGAAGATCAACAAAAGGCCCCCATATATCAGCAATCTGAAAACCACAATTGAACAATTTGAAGATTTATTGCCCGATCTTAGGATTTCCCAATCGAGTAATCTGCACCCATACGCTACAGATCTTTTTCAGTGATTTGCAGATCGATTGCAGCAAACATAGATCTGGCAATCTTGAAAGGCCCATCATTTTGCTAGAAACGGTCTGCAAATCTGCTGATCATGTCCATACACTAGCAAACTACAGCCCCAATCGATCTGTGAAATCCAACATGTTGGACAATCTGATTAAACAATTCCAATCACTTTTTGGTTGCAATCTGCGATCTCTGAAGCCCATACATTGCAGATTTTTAGACACAATCGATTGCAAATTGCACGATTGCTGCAATCCATCTCTGATGTATGGGGGCCTTTAGATTATTAATATTAAAATAGAAGCTTAAGATAAACGTAAAACGTTTTATTATTATACTGAATACTCTGTTTACACTAGAAACTAATCAGAGGTTATGAAGACCCTAAACAAGCACTGGGCATGACTAATCGTCCATTGTACTTGAAATACTGGCCTCCAATAAAATTATAAGCATGATGCACAACTTACTGAAATCACACTAAGCAAACCAAACAGGTGAAGAGTAATTCAGCAGCTGTCATGAAAGCAGATACCAAACACTGTAGCCAGCATAGAGAACAAGAGACTAATACAGTGCAGAGGTTAGCACATACAGATTTACATACAGCAAATAGAAGTAGGGAATTTGTTCGGAATGGGATTGAAATCCCGACTGCACTAGCCCGACGGGAGGATATCCCGACTCGGGCTGGTAAGTATTCTAACCCTCCCCTCTCTTCTCCCCTCCCCCCCCTCCCCCAACCCTCCCTTGGTGGTGCCTAATCCCTAGTCCTCCCCCAGGGATGCCTCATCCTAACCCCCCCCCCCCCTTCCCACACCCTAAACCTCCCAGGGGGTGCCTAACCCCAAGTCCTCCCAGGGGTGCCTAAATGTAACCCTCTTCCTCCCCGCGGCTAACAGCTAAGACGCGCCGGACTTCCCTCGATCGGTCCGGCGTCGGGATTAAGATAGGAGTCAGTATTTCAACGCCTATCTTAAGTCCCGTGTCGGGCTTTAGGCGCCGGTATTTAGACCGGCGGCATTCAGGTCACCAGTCTAATAACTGCCTCCCAATTTGTTCATACATAAAGGCTATGGAGCAGAAACTTCTTAGAATTGCACACATAAGAAAATATGGACTGTATGGGTATGCAGTTACCCTTAAAAAAAATACATTAAAAACAAACAGAAGGGGTACACAAGTTTGTGTTGCCAGGGAAAATCGTTTGAGAGACAGATATAGGAGAAATTTAGTCATTTTCAGCGCGCATAGAGCAAGGAGGAAAGAGATTTACCACGCACACAAAAAAAAAAAAAAAATAATAATAATAATAATATATATATATATATTTTTATTTTTTTATTTTAAAGCTAAAACTCCTACATACAAAGCCCACTTAACACTGTTCTATCAGCCTTTACTTTCTAAAAACACATCTGTACTGGTCCTGCAGGAGACTTGACCAGGAACTGAAGTAAAATTCAAACTGACAACTCTATTAAAGAACAAAAATGCAACTCTATACCCAGGTAGCGAACATTCCCCCTCCTAGGGGTAAATTTACTAAAGGACTATTCTAAATAGATCTAGTGTTTCTGGGGATAAATGTCATTTACTAACAATTAAAAAAAAAAAAAACAATTAAAACAATGTCTGTTAGTAAATGTGTGATTTTGCCCCAAAAACACAACATCGATAAAAAGAAAGACCAGTTACACTTCTTCCTCACAGGCATAGAAGCGCTCATACCGTGTATCACACTGGATCACTTGCTTGTGTGTGCTCATTTCTGACGCACGCATGATACACTCCACAATCAAGCATACTTTTCTACTGTGCATCGGCCCCTATGATTATAGCTGGAGATGACTGTAAACAATTAATTCTGCTGAGCAGTGCGATGTGGTTGGGGTACGACATGAAACACCAAAGGCCAAAATCTACTAGCAAAATGTGCAAAATTATGGGGCCAAATGATTACTGTCTCACAGCACTGAGGTTGTGGGTTCGATTACCACTACAGCCCTGTGTGGAGTTTTTATATTCTCCCTGTGCTTGCATGGGTTTCCTCCCACATTCCAAAAATATACAGGTAGGTGAATTGGCTCCCAACACAAATGAACCCTAGTGTGTATATGCGCTAGGGAATATAGACTAAGCTCCACTGGGGCAGGGACTGATGCGAATGGCCAAATATTCTCTGTAAAACCTTGCAGAATATGAGTGTGCTATATATATATATATATATATATATATATATATATATATATATATATATATGATAATTAATAAATATTCCCAGCAAAGGCAGATTACTTTACATGACATGTCATCTACCACAAATTGTACCATCTATCCATTAATGAACAAACACCAGATGAGCAAAGTATGTATTCACAGCAATGTACTTACTGGGGGTCTGTTTTGTGGAAACATTTTCAGGGGAGGTAGTGTGCCTTGTCTCAAGTTGCATTAAGGATCTGTCATGAAACAAGATATAAAAAAATTTTAAAAAAAGTTTCAGTAGACACTCAGCTAGCCTGATATACAGTAGGTTGCCAACACTAGAGGATGGGGTGGAGTATACAGTACATGTGTAGGTACACACAGAGGTATGTAAAGAAACAGGGGGTGCATATGCCTTGGAGGCAGGGAGAAAACCATGACAGACTTTTGTGAGTTTGAAGATCTTCCAGATGGGATTTTCTAAATCTGTTGTATTGCAGGAGAGTGAAAGGATGGCACCTAAAGAGACCTAAAGAGCGTAGAATATAGCAAGTATTGCCAACCTGTGGTTCTCCAGCTGACTACAAATCCCAGCATAGCCTCACACCCACCAGCTGACAAAGCATTCTGGAATTTCTATTTTTCCAACAGCTGAAGAGCCACAGATTGGACAGGCCTGGACTAGAAGTTATGACTGGCCACAATAGAACAAACTCTATCATCTATTTTGATATCTCTTTAGGGCAGGGACTTTAACCTGTTGAATAGTTAGATTTCTGAACTTGATATATTACCCAATCTTGATTTTCATATTTGCTGTAAGGCTCTACATAGGAGGTGGCACTATATGAATAAACATGTACATACAATTTAACAACAATAACAGTGCCCCATAATTACACAAAGCTCTTTGTCATCAGGGTATACACAACAGTAACCATATACAATTGAGAAAAACATTTAGCGTATGGCTTGGTTGTAGAATACTTCAATATATAAAGAACTTTCCTAGAACATCTTTACATAACATCAATAATCGCAGTAGGTGTGAAAACAATATGCATTATAGGATAATGTACTCCCTACTGTAAATAAGGATAGAAGTCACAGAAATTCAGCGACCTTACAAATGCAAGTTGCCACAGACCAAATGTTTTTACACAAGTCACAGATCTTCAGTGACTTCTAATATCCATAATGATTTACAGAAGGAAGCTGAATCATTTTAATTCCTTATGATACACAAGTTTTCCTAATGAACAATGAACTGATGACATCAGAACCCACCAATTAAAGAGGGTGAAGTCAGAAATCACAATATATTCTGATTAATAGGAGTTTATAAACACATTAGCATTACTTATGTATTATAAGAAAATATAGATATGCATATGAGAAAGCTAGGCTGCCATTACCTTTCCCCTATGGTTTGCACCACATTAACCCCATTATTGCTTCCTGTGTCTCACAAGCAAACCTGGATCACTCTGCTGCTATGGTGCTACCTAAACTGCTCCCTCTCCTGTTTCCCACATTATATCCTCAGCATGCATCACCCCCCAACAACAACAACATTGGATCTGTCGTCCCTACCTCACCTATCCAGGTACTCCTAACTCTACTCGGCCTCTCCTGCACCCGGGCCTCCCACCCTCCCCGCCAACAGTTCACTCTAGCTCCGCCGTGCCCTCACCCCCCAGCCAGGCCTCGTACACCCCCGGCACATCTCTCCCGCATATGTCCCCCCACCCCTATCCCTTCCCCTCACTGCGTCCTCCCCTCCGCCAATCCCTCGCCCACCACAGGCCTCTCTCTACCCATGTATCCCTGCCAGGCGCTCTGCCCAAGCCCCCTCCCTTAGGGATGCCCCTTCTCACCGGGCCCCGAAGTAGGAGGAGCCGGTGTCCGCTCGGGCCCAGTCTCCCGGTGCTCGGTGCGGCCCCTCCCTCCGGCTCAATCAGCGGCCGCCAACTCCACGTGGGTCCAGGCTCCTGCAGGCTGCCCCAGCTCTTTCCAACCAATCATAGCTCGCCTCCCCCACGTGGGCTGCATTTGTTTCTCTCCCATTGGCTGAGGGTCGCTGTGCTGCCAATCAAAGAGACCAAAGAGTGTCTTCGCGGCTTATTAACCCCTGACGTCCCGGAGCTAGCTGTGCGGTTGCTGGATTTAACCCCTCGCCGTCTTCCCCACTCCAGCAGCAGCATTACACTTACACATACAAAATACCATGGGGGGAGGGAATTTACAGGAACAAGGAGCCAAAACGCCGGAGGAGCATTAGTGTCATCACTATGATTAACATAGATGTTGCTGGATGGACATTTCACATAGAACACAAAGCTATGCACTTTATGTGCCTGCAGAGAGATCCCACACAGACGGCAAGTGAGTCACGTACGTTTTGATCGGAATTGGATATTATTGTTATTGCTGAAAAGCATTAAAACTATTATGTATAACACAAGCAATAACAATAGGTGCTATTATCAATATTTCACATACTACTTTATCTACCAGCCAATATGTACAATATGTATGCGTCTTTCCTGGCTTGGCTAATCAGATTACTTTAATTTGGTAACTTCTTTACAAGTATGTTTTTAAATGGTCCTGGCTAGTGGCGGGAATAATGTGCAGGGATAGAGCTAGGTGTCCTCCAATATTCTAGGACAGGGTGTGGTGTCCAATCAGGAGGAGTGGGGGGAGGGGAGGCGGTGTGGTACCCGGCCCTGTGCTGGTGATGCTGCTGCATCTCCTGTATCCAGACCTCACAGCTCCCCCTCTCTCCTCCTGAGACTGCTAACTGGGGGGAGAGGGGGGAGGCTGTTCTCTTTATTGCTCTTCTCCTTAATCCTTTATGCGCCCCCCTCCCCTCCCTCATCCATCTTTTCCTGAATCTGCTCATCTCCCCTCCCCTTGCATACCTTCTTGTTTGCATGGAATGCTCATGGGGACGGGGGTTAACCCTGCAGGAGGATAAACAAGATTAATACAATGGAGACCCTCCCTCCCATCTTTCTCTTTATTCTAGCTCCCTTCTCCCACCTCCCCTCTCTCACCCCCTTCCTTCCTTTTTCTCTTCCCTTTTGTTTCCTTTTTCTTGGCCTCTGCCCCCTCTCCTCTTTATAACAAGGTCCCTCTAATTACATCCTAAGGGTGCCTGTACTGTTAACCCTTTCTCTGTGCACTCTCCCTGCTATTATATCACTCTACATTTGCTATCTGTATCAATGTAGCACTGAATGATATTAAATAATATCCAGGTCTGTTGTCAACCAGTGCTAACATATATAATTACAGGCTTTAATTTAAAGAACCCGCATATTTGTAAAGTTAATGTAAAGATTATTCAAAATACTTAACTGGTAGAAAAGCCAAAATACTTAACTGGTATAAAAACCTTATAATAGTGTCCGTGTTTGTCAATGGGAACAAGTTATTTGGATGAATTAAACATTTGTAGTTATTTAAATAAGTTCCTTATAAGTATTTATTTCTAGGAAATATACTATTTATGCCCAAATGTAATGTTGTACTGTTTATTTGTATTGCTACATTCTTAAATAAATGGAAATATATAAAATACAGTATTTTGACATAAATGTTTCAATAATTAATTCACAATCCTACTTTGGTGCTGCACTCTTGCAATGCTTGGCTAGTGTACATGTATGTGATCTAAATTAAGGAAACAAAATGACATACAGAAAGGGGGGTTCTAATTGCAAAGCAATTATCTGATTTAGCATATTTTTTGCAATCGAGGCTGCTTTGACAACTAAGTACTAATACCCCATGCTGAATGCACAAGCCACAGTTGTATACACACAGCCATTGTTTAAAGTGTACATAACATTAGCCCTGCATTAAACCAAAGTAATGCTATGAAAACATCAGATTTGATTTTTTAGTAATATTTTCAACTGTTCACTTTTTCTGGATTGCCTGTGTGAGGCTATTACTTGTAGGCCCAATTAAATGCATTTGTATGTGCATGTAAATCCTGGAAGGAATTGCCCAATTCTCTTACCTGCATTGTGGGGATTTCTCCCTTTATACCATCTCTCACTGTACTGTTAAGTGTCCCTGATGTAATCAGGAAGAGGGTCCAATATGCAAGTAGGCCACCGCAGAGTACTGTAGTAACCTCAGCTCTTTCCACATCTTCAAATTGCTTCAGGCCACTTGCACAACACCCTTTCAATGTGCTGGTCGTGTGAGGAAGCAACAAGAGATTAGATCAACAAAGCACTCTGCTGTGTTCTTTTTCCAAATTGGTCTATCTGGCAAATTTTTATTAAAAAGGAAAAGGTTCCCCCACAATTTAGTTGCCAAGGGAAGGGCATTTTTTTATATTGCTAAAGTGGATTTAAACAAATGATCAAAACAATTGAAAACAACACAATAACACACATCATTTACACAATAACTGTAGGGAGCATTTGACCCCAAATCCCTTGTCTAGATCAGGGACTGACTTCTAGTGTAACCACCAAGATGGTTGGTCTAACGTCTCCACTAGCCCTTTGGGATAGTAGTCTGTTTTATAGTAGCCAATATGATTAGAAATCATCTCTCTAGACTAGACACCAGAATTGTCTGCTTTCCATGCTAGCTATAAAGATTGTGTGCTGATTTACACAAAAGCCAACAGGATTGTGAATCTTCTTTCTATGCTAGCACCCAGAAGTTGGGGTTGGCTTTTCACACTAGCTGTCAGGATTGAGTATCTGCTTCAAAATAACCACCAGGATTGGAGGTCTGTTTCAAACATTAGCTGTCGGAATTGATGTCTATTTTACAATAATGACCAATGGGAATGGGGTCTGCTTTCTACAGTAACCAGAATTATAATTGGGTCTGTTTTTCACACTAGCCAAGAGGGTAGAAAGTTTGCTTACATTAGTCACCAGGATTGAAGGTCTGCTTTACATATTCCACCAGGATTGGTCACCAGTTTTTGGGGATCACCTTTCATACCTAGTCACAAAGAATGGAGGTTAGTAGTCACTAGGATTCAGGGCCTACTTTAAATCTGCCCCAGAATTGTGGGACTGCTTCCTACATTAGCCAAGAGTATTTGGTATGCTTTTCATATTAGCTACCATTATTGATGGTCTGGTAAACTTGCCACCAGAATTAGTGGTGTACTTCCCACACTAGATATCAGGATTGTAGTCTGCTTTTCACTGAGGAACCAAGTTTGGGGCTCTGCTTTACAGTGCTTCCTAGAATTCTGGGTCTGCTTTTAATTTGCCTCAGGATTGGGTGTCTGCATTCCACACTAACCATCAGGATTGGGTGTTTGTCTTTTCACACAAGGTTTGGGGCTCTGATTTACGGTAGTCACCAGGATTGAGGGTCTGCCTTACATTTGTCACCAGGTTTGGGAGTCTGCTTTCTACATTAGTGAACAGTGCTGGGGCCCTGCCTTACATTAGTCAAAATAATTAGGGTTTTGCTTTACACTAGTCACTTGGGTTGGGATGGTTACATTAGCCAAAAGAGCTGTTTTTTACACTAACCACATACATGAAGTTATTCTTTTTACATGAATGTCTGGTTTTTTTTAAAATTGGCCACCGTGTTGCAGCTTGTACACTAACCGTCAGATGATTAGAGAAATCTGAATAAACTAATTTCATGGAATGCCTTGTGCACTGTGTATTTCTTTAAATAAAATGTATATGCTTCAATCATCTGGGAGTGACCATAGAAAAATATCATGCTCCGTAAACAAATGATCTGCCATAGCTTCATATTCGGGTGGCCTACAGATTGATCTATGCTCTCTCCTGGGTGGCCTACTGCCTATATCTCAACTCCCCTGCATCTGTCTGCGCTTTCAGGGCAGAGGACAAGAAGGAAATCACCTGGGAGTAAGCATGAAGGCATATGGGGCCTAATGACACCGAGACAGGAATGTTTTTTTATACACTGTTTTTTAAGCTCTATGCTGGTTCAATGGGGGCATAAAAAATTGTTTGTTTGTTTTTTTTTGTTGAGTGAGCGGTTATTCTTATACCAATAGCACAAGACTGCCTCCTTAAGGAGAGCATCAATTTTTAAGTTTCCTTTTTCTTTTTAACATAATGCTTTGTGTAGAGCTGGCCATACATCAGACCAACTTTCAACTAGTTGGCTGGTTGGAATGAAAATCTGGTCATGTATGGAGCAAATAACAATCAACAATTTGCTCCAAAACACCAGAAAACAGACAGAAACTGTTGTTCAGACAAGTTGGTTAAATCAAAGATTTAACTAACTTGTCTAAAGGACCGTTTCCATCTATTTTCCTGCTTTTGGGAGCCAATGACTGATTGTTATTTGTTCTCATACATTACCAGATTTTTATTCCAACCAGCCAACTAGTTGGATAGTTGGAGGAAAGTTGGTCTGGTGTATGGCCAGCTTCGGACCAACACAACCCTCCCCCAAAACAGAGCTTTGCTGTGATGCTTTGCTTTATCATTGTTATATTTGGGTTCATTTAGATTACATTTTTCTCTTGTATATTACTTTTACATGGGAATACTACTTTGTTCTCAAATCTAATATAAGTAAAATAACATTTATTTATAAGATTGCATAATTTTAATTATCATTACTCATGTGCTCTAGAATTCACCTAAGGGGGCTGCTCGTTCATTCGCCAGGAGCCAACTCCCCCCGCCCCACCTTCTCTACGAGACCAGACCTGGTACTGAATAGCACTGACAGAAAGGGAGGGGCCGGCAGTTTAAGTTTACACCCTCCAAAGCAGGCGAGTTGGAGGGCAAAATCTCCATCAATTTACTTCTGTTCACTACCATATTAGTAAGCTATAACACTTCCCACATTCAGTGAGTAAGACTGTGAAGCCAGGGAGCTTGAGCATAACAGTACAGCCCAAGTATTTGTAATCTTTATAATATCCCTTTTTGAAACTAAAAGGACAAGGGACAAATAAATACTGTGGTGATAACCTGATGTTGGGGGATTAGGAAAGCTGTTATGGAGTATAGTGTAAAGGACAAGAGTGAGAGGCATATTTATTACTGGCCACTTATTAGCCTCGATAATTATCATTTCATATCGCCACAAATCTCAGCAGTAAGACATTATTTATCAGGGCTGTCTCAAAGTCCCATGCAGGGACACAGGCTTAAGCGATCACTTTATTACACGGCTCAGACCCGGCAGGACAACTGAGCATGCGTGGCCATCACATGGACAAGTAACAATTTCCCGGTGAGGAATCGGGAAGGAAATTAAAGCGTTCGGTATCAGAAGGCAAGAAAGCTAAGCTTTACCAAGCTTGATACATTCAGGAGTATTGCAGTCCCCATAGAAAATTATGAGGACTGCTATGGTAACCGAAAATAGAAGGAACGCAGCAGATATAAGAGATATCTCCTGTGGTACCCTGTTAACACATAAGGTGGATAGTCTTGCAACTTTTAAGTGTCGAAGCTGTTCAATAACACAATGCACCTACTTGAAATATATTGTGTTACCCATTCCAACTGTGAATTTTATTGATGCATTTCTTTTGTCAACCCAGTTTCTAAATTTGCATGTGTAGTATCAATTTCCACATGGTAATCCACAGAGCTCAGAGATGTGGAGAGGTCAATCTAGCCTGGTGATACACTGCTTAGGTGGTAGATGCACTGAACACAAGCACCCACATTACATATACCTGTGGAAAGGGGCTACATTAAAAGTGTTCCTTAGCTTCTAGTGGACTGAGCGCCACAGATATCAACCTGACCCATTTTATCCAAGAGAAAAAAAAATCCTGCTACAGAACATAGCAGTCAGCATAACGTAACCTGGCTTCAATTAGTTTATGCAAAAGGCTTGTTTTATAACAATTAATTAGCTGAGCCCATCATTTTCTGCCAGAAAGTCAATGCTAAGTTAAGAAGCTGACACATTTCTACTGGATGAAATGTGTCAGGTTGATGTCTTTGAAGCACAGGTTTTGTGGGTGCCCTTTGCAATTATTTTTATCTCTAGAGCTGTGGAAGCAGGGTTTCTTAACTAGTAACCTGCTCTGATTTATGAAGTTTGGTATCATAAAGCTACTTCTGAACCAGTGGCATCATTAGGGGGTTGTGCACTGAGTGTCACCATCCGAGGGGGCGACACCACAATGTTAGGTCCTCCTCAATGACCGGGAGATGGGCACTGGACTGTGATGGGTGGGTGAAGCCCAGCAACTTCTGGAACAAAATGGGTGCATGCCACAAAGTCCCTTCCTTGTAAGACCACGTCACATTTTTGGGACTCTATTTGTGCACTGGGTGACACCAACCTCAGTGATGCTACAGTTGTGTATAGTTCCCCTTCTGTAGATGTACCTGGAAGTGACGTGGAGTGAGGATGGAAGTGCCCTTAAAGGCCATCAAAAGAAGAAATTTGTACCCTTGCGTGCTTCACTCGCCACAGGTTACTATTACTACTCTATGTCCACGTGGATAGTAACCGATAATGTTGGATAGTAACTGATGATGTCAGGGTACATCTACTGAAGGGGAATTATTTGCAACCGTGATGCTACTGTTCTGAACTCCATGGACCTTTATCAAGAGATGTGTGTAAGCATAAAATCCGACAATAAAAAGTTTTGCCATCTATTCTGAGTTGGCCACAAACACAAGAAGCAATTGATAAATAAGTTGCAGTCACAATGAGTGTCCCCACAATATTCCTCAGAGACATCGTAAATAACTGAAGTGCCTCCAAAAGAACCTAAATTTCAAGAGCACATATGAACAGAAGCACACTAAAAGTGAGTGCTATTTGCTAAATTATTCTGCAGAAAATGCCAGGCGGTTCTATTTTGCTGCCACCTCTTGTTAATATGGCTGATGGGAACAGGGTGTAAGTAATACATAGATTTGTGTCATGAACAGCAAAAAGGGAGAAAATCTTTTTAACCCATTGGTGTGCTAATTCAGAAGTGAAATTTGACACTTATAATTTTACAGGCACAGCCTCAGAACTTGTTTATTTTGCTTCTGTACACGAGGAAGCTGTGTATCCATTTATTACAATATCAATGATAATATAAAATGGGTGGTGAAACACTAAAGTTGTAGCTCCCAGACTACTCATTGAGAGTATCTACTTCTGTGTAAATACTTCAGGTAGGTGTGGCTGGCTTGTGTCAGCCAGTGCCAGGATGTGTCTGATCACCTGTCTAGGGCATGTGCTGAGGGAGAGGAAAGCAGTCAAAACAGGAATGTGACCCCCTCTTCACCGGAAGTGATGCGCATCTTGTTTGCATCTATGTTGCTCCCTTATTAAGTCTGTAGAAAGCACTGATTTGCTGCCATCTGGTGGAAGATGCTGGTATAACAATACCATTACATGCATCTATATTGCTCCCTTATTAACATTCTGTACAAAGCTCTGATTTGCTGCCATCTGGTGGACGATGTTGGTATAATCATACCATTACTATAATATTCTTGCTCTTTTTTTTTCTGAGGCTATGTGGCCAGTTTATAAAACAACTAACTAGTGACCCGCCCCGGCTTCCCACGGGAGCAATTTCATCTCGCTGTCACAGCCCCCTGCATCTCATAACAACATACGTCATGTGACTAGAGTCCCCTGTATCTCACCGCTGCCACCTGAATCTCACCACAACCTACAGCTTCTCACTCCTGTCCCCCTGCATCTTACCAGTATCACCACAACCCCCTTCCCCCTCCTGCAGCTACCTGGGGCCTGGCCATTGGGATGGGCAGGAGAATTATGGATGATTCTTATTGCAGCTACCGTAAGCAATATCAGCAGCATGTTTCCGGGGGCTGGGCACCTGTGCATATTTTCACAGCCTCCATGTGCACCCTTCCCCTGCTGCCGAACATGAACAACGTCCTCTTTGCACAATGTACTCTGTATTTCCTGGGCTCCCTGTTGAGCTTCCTCGCCGTGGTGCCCCTGTCCGAGAACAGCGCTGACTTCTATGGGAGGTGCCTTCTGTTCACCAGGGGCGTGTGGCTGAGCAGGAACATCACGCTGGGGAGGGAGCACTTCACGATGGAGGAGTGGTGGCCGGAGTTCATCTGCAGGTTCAATGTGGGGATGGATATCGGAATCCGATAGTTACTAATCGTCAATGTTTTTGTTCCAATGGTAGTGTTTTTAGCACTTGATGGTCGTGGTCAGATATTTGCCACCATCGAATGGAAATCATTTGATTGTGTTCCAATGTGTTTGTTTTTTTTAATTCCTTATAGCTTGCCTCCCCTGGCTCCTTCCTGGCTACTGTGTCTGCATCAGGGCACCTGGGTTTGTTGGAGGCTGATCTCACTCTGTTTGCCTCAGATGTGACCCTGTTCAGTCCGATTCCCTGCTCTCTCTAGGCTGCTATTAAACAACAGGGCACATTCCTATCACTGATTGGATCTCACTGTCTCAGAGAGCCAATCAGAGCACAGCCCTCAATTCTGCCGCAGCAGTAGCAATTAATCACTCACATAGCACAATTTTTTTTTCTGTGACTTGCTTCATTCCAAACCTGAGATTCAGATGCTCTCTTGCTGTTTCAGCACCCTGGCCAGCTCCTCTACAGCAGCTTGGTGCAAGATTATTTTCTATCACTTGCTTCACTAAAATCATCACTACTCAGCTCCCTTTAGTGACTGTTACAAGTCGCGGTCACGACTTGTCTCCAGCTAGCATTTTACCTCCTACTGACACAGTTGTTCCAGTGCCATCGGTTGCTAGGTAATCCAGATGCAGCAGGATGTTATGTGTTCCCCACAACATGGAGTGATTGGTCCCTTCGCCTATTTGTGCATGCTAGCCTTTTGTCACCTCGCCGACTATAGCGTTCCTGTAGGTTCTCTTGTCTCAGCTGCATGGTCAGCATTCTGTATCTCCTCGTGGTATCGTATTTTTGTTCTCCAGCTGAATTGCCTTGCCACCGACTCCCAAGCCTCTCCGTTGGCTCCCTAGCTGCACCAGCAGCCTCCGTGCTGCTACCAGCTTTCGGGCCTTTCCATTGGCTTCCCAGCTGCACCAGCAACTTCCGTGTGGTCTCCGGCTCTCCAGCCTCTGCATTGGCTGTCAAACCCTCACCACCGTCACACTAATTACTGCCACCGGCTCTTGTCGCAACTTCAGCTCCTAAGCTGCATCATCGGCTCCCAAAGCCACACCATCACAACACCAACTTCTGTACCAGCTTCTGCAGCACCATCGTCTTTTAAGCCGCACCATTGCTACATCAACTTCTGCCACTGGCTTCTGCCACACCATCAGCACCCTAGCCACATCATCAGCTCTCAAAGCCATGCTGTTGTATCATACCAATTACTGCCACCAGCTTTTGCCGCACCTTCAGCTCCTAAGCTGCATCATCGGCTCCCAAAGCTGCACCATTACAACACCAACTTCTGTACCAGCTTCTACCGCACCATCGGCTCCCAAAGCCACACCCTCACAGCTCCAACTTCTGTACTGGCTACTGCTGCACCATCGGCTCCAAAGCTGTATCATCGGCTCTTAAGCCGCACCATTGCTGCACCAACCTCTGCTACCGGCTTCTGCTGCACCATTGGCTCCAAAGCCGCAACATAGGGTCTTAAGCCGCACCATTGCTGCATCGGGATGTAGTCAATAAGCCGGCGGTCAAAATGCCGACCGCTGGCTTCCCGACAGTGAAATCTTGGCATGGGACTAATGATGTGTGTCTAAATACCGACGCCTATCATTAGCCCCATGCCAAATTCCTAATGCCCAGCATACCGAATGTATGTAAGCTGGGCATTGGGAGGTGATAGCAGCAGGGGGGAGAGTTAGGTATAGGGACTCCTGGGGGGTCTTAGGGTTAGCTACCCCTGGGAGGGTTAGGGTCAGGTTAGGGGAAGGGGGGGTTAGCTTCAGGCACCCCCAGTGGGAGGTTAGGTTTAGGCATAGGCATCCCCTGGGAGGGTTAGGCTTTGGTTGCTGGGAGGAAGGGTTAGGTTTAGGCACCCCTGGGGGCAGGTTAGGCACTAAGGGGTTGGTTAGGGTTAGTCACCCCTAAGGGAGGGTTAGGGGGAGAGGGTAGGGTTACAGATCTTACTCACCTCTGTCAGAATCTTCAAGTGCTGGCCTTCCAGTGTCAGTATTTAATCCGCCAGGCTTAAGTCCGGTGGTAATTCATACCAAATCCGCTGCACCAACCTCTGCTACCTGCTTCTGCCGCACCATCAGTTCCAAAGCTACATCACCGGCTCTTAAGCCACACCATCGCTGCACCAACCTCTGCTACCAACTTCTGCTGCACCATCGGTTCCAAAGCCGCATTATCGGCTCATAAAGCTGCATCACTCATATACAATTCCTGCTTCCGACACTTGCCACATCATCGGCTTCTAAGCCACATAATCAGCTCTCAAAGCCGCACCACTTGTACACAAACTTCTCCCAGCTCTTAACCGCACCATCGACTCCCAAGTCGCTTCATCGGCTCACCAGCCACATCAGTGGCTCCCAAGCCGAAACACTGACTGTACCAATTCCTACTGCTCCTCTCACCATGGGATCCCACAGTACATTCGTGTGAACCGCTACTACCTCAAGTATTAAGACCAGGTGGCAACCTAAGTACCAGTGACTGTTTATAGGTCTATGGGAACAATGGGTGGTTGTTAGTGGCGGAAGACCTCGCCAGCCTGGGTTCTAGTGGGTTCACACAGAGTGAGCTTTGAGATTCATAACATTATAGTCGGCCCACATTAGATTGGAGCGCAGTCATGGAACAGGCACAGAATCCTGCCCAGGTGCTTGCTGCACAAATCCAAGTCCTCACTCAAAAGGTCCAAGAACTCTCCCTGCATGTTGAAGAAGGCCGGTCTCCTGCTATTCCGGTTCCTCCCAGGGAGCCAAAAATTTATTTGCAGGATCGATTTTCTGGGGATTGCCGATAGTTCCTTAACTTCTGCGAAAGTTGCAAGCTCCTCAGGGACAGAATCGCAATGAGTGGGACTGGTAATTTCCCTTCTTCAGAGGGATTCACAAACTTGGGACTTTGGGTTGCCCACGACCCATGCCACGCTGCAGTCCATTATGCCTTTTTAATGGCCATGGGCTTATTGTACGATGACCCTGATAGATCTGTCTTGGCCGAGTCCAAATTGCATTCCTTCAAGCAGAGTCAGAAGGCAGCGGAAGACTACTCCTCTGAATTCCACAGATGGGCTACTGACTGGTTGGAATGATCCGGCCTTACGCAGCCAACATCGGATTGGACTCTCTGAGGCCATCAAGGACATTGTCATTCAAGATCCCCGTGCTGAGTCTTTGGATACCCTCATGCAGAAGGCCATCAGGATTGATCGACGTCTCTGGGAACGTAGATGGGAACAAAATCTTCCTACAAGGTCGCTGTGCTCCCCCTTTTGGGCTCCATCTTCTGATCTGGAGGAGCAAATTGGTGCATCTAAGTTATCACCCAAAGAGAGATGCAGGAGAAGTACCCTAGGCCTCTGTATGTATTGTGGTGATAAGGGACATACAGTGAGTAATTGTCCACATAGCCAGTAAAATGCAAGGCCTAAATGTGCAGGGGGAATTGTATGTAGGCCTTGCCCCTATTTCCTCCAAGAATTTGGTTTTAGTCCCCATGGCCACCCAACTCGCTAACTGCACTCTGGCCACTTCAGCATTCCTGGATAGCAAGGCGGCTGGCAATTTTATGGATTTTCTTTTTATTCCACTCACTGGGTGTTCCCGCCATTCCTTTAGGTCAGGAAGTTCCTATCTGCAGATTAGATGGAGGATTGATTTCTGGTGGGCACATTAAAATCAAAATACCTTCTCTCCGTATGACAGTTGAAGTTCTACATTCGGAAGTTATTTCTTTCTATCTTCTTCAGTGTCCGTTCGGCCCAGTCATTTATAGGTCTTCCTTGGTGGTGCCTAACCCTAACCTCCCCCCTAGTGCCTAACACTAACCTACCTCTGGGGGTGCCTACCCTCCCCCTTACCGCTCCCTAAGCCTAACCCTCCCAAAGGATAACTAACCATAACCTCTCTCTGGGGGTGCCTAACCCTATCCCGCCCCCCTAGGGGTGCCTAACCCTAATCTCCCCCCAATCCTAACCCTAACCATGCTAGACTCACTAATCCTATCCCTCCCTCCCTGTGGCTAACGCTAAGGGTGCCCCGGACTTACCTTTATTCGGGATGTCATCCTCAGTGTTCCGGTGTCAGGATTATGATAGGCACCGGTATTTTGACACCTATCATAACTATCTAGCCGGCATTCCGCTGTTGGGATTGTGACCGACAGCTGCCTTCACATGACTACATCCTGTTCTGGAAACCCTTCTGTGCTTTCTTGGGCATTGACCTCAGCCTTTCTTCAGGATACCATCTGCCATCTAATGGGCAAACTGAGCATGTTAACCAGTGTCTGGAGCAATATTTACGCTGTTTCATCTCCAAGTGTCATAACGACTGGGTGTCCCATCTGCCGCTTGTTGAGTTTGCTTTTAACAACTCGTGCCATTTAGCATCTTCAGTGTCTCCATTCTTCTGTGTCACGGGCCAACATCCCAGAGCAAATTCTTTCAACTTCAGTTCACCAGTCTCGCCTTCTGTCTCTCAGCTCCATCGTATTTGGTGCAAGGTTCATCAAAGCCTTCGGAACGTCTCTCTCCACTCCAAAAAATCTGCTGACAGACATCGGAGATCGTGTTTGTTTAAGAAGGGTGATTTGGTTTGGCTCTACACAAAGAATATTAAGCTTTTCCAGCCTACTCAGAAGTTGGGTCTGAGGTTCATTGGCCCATTTCGCATGATTTCCCAGGTGAATCTGGTAGCTTTCAAGGTTCAATTACCCAAGTCTCTCCGTATCAACAACACCTTCCACTGTTCCTTGTTCAAACTAGTCTCCAGTTCAGTCAAGTTTAAGCCCAAGTTTCCATCCAGGCTTGCTTCGGTTGTGGTCCACGGTCAATGCAAATTTATGGTTGAAAAGATCTTGGACTCTAAGATTTCCAGGAGTCGGTTGCATTTCTTGGTCCACTGGAAGGGCTATGGTCTGGAGGAGCGCTCCTGGGTTTCTGAAGGTGCTCGACATGCTCCTTGACTGAGGAGACCTTTCTTCCGGTATTTTCCTGATAAACTGGGTTCTGGGGGTTCTTCAACCCCGCGTCAAGGGGGGGTACTGTTACAAGTTGCGGTCACAACTTGTCTCCCGCTAGCATTTAACTTCCTACTGATGCAGTTGTTCCAACGCCATTGGTTGCTAGGCAATCCAGACGCTGCAGGATGTTATGTGTTTTGCTACAACACGGTGTGATTGGTCTCTTTGTCTATTTGTGCACTCTAGCCTTTTGCTGCCTCACCAACTATAGCATTCCTGTAGGTTCTCTCGGCTCAGCTGCATGGTCAGCATTCTGTATCTCCTCATGGTATCGTATTCTGGTTCTCCAGCTGAATTGCCTTGCCACCGGCTCCCACGCCTCTCCATCGGCTCCCGAGCTGCACCAAGAGCCTCCATGCTGCCACCAGCTTTCAAGCCTTTCCATCGGCTTCCCAACCACCCCAGCAACTTCCGTCTGGTCTCCGGATCTTCAGCCTCTGCATCGGCTCTCAAAGCCACACTATCACAACACCAACTTCTGTGAACCGGCTTCTGCAGCACCATTGGCTCCAAAGCTGCATCATCGGCTCTTAAGCTGGACCATTGCTACATCAATTTCTGCCACTGGCTTCTGCTGCACCATCAGCCCCCTAGCTGCATCGTTGGCTCACAAAGCCGCACCATTGCATCATACCAATTACTGCCACTGGCTCTTGCCATACCTTCGGCTCCTAAGCCACATCACTGGCTCCCAATCCTCCACCATTACAACACCAACTTCTGCACCGGCATCTGCTGCATCAAAGGCTCCAAAGCCGCATCATCGGCTCCCAAAGCCAGACCATCACAATACCAACTTCTGTATTGGCTTCTGCCGCACCATTGGCTCCAAAGACGCATCATCAGCTCTTAAGTAGCACCATTGCTGCAACAACCTCTGCTACCAGCTTCTGTCGCACCATCGGCTTCAAAGCCACATCATTGGCTCTTTAGGCGCACCATTGTTGCATCAACCTCTGCTACTGACTTCTGCCAAACCATCGGTTCCAAAGCGATTAACTGACTCTTAAGCCACAGCATTGCTGCACTTATTTCTGCCAATGGCTTCTGCTGCACCATTGGTTCCAAAGTCGCATTATTGTCTCTCAAAGCTGCACCACTTGTACAGATTTCCAGCTTTCCAGCTCTTGCCACATCAGCGGCTTCTAAGCCACATCATAAAACCACACCACTTGTACAGAAACTTCTGCTCCCAGCTCTCATCCGCATCATCGGCTCCCAAGCCTAAACACTGACTATCAATTCCTACTGCTCCTCTCACCATCGGATCCCATAGTACATTCGTGTGAACCACTACTACCCCGAGTATTAAGACCAGGCGGCCACCTAAGTACCAGTGATCATTTACAGGTCTTAGGGAACAACGGGTGGCTATTAGTGGCGGAAGACCTCACTAGCCTAGGTTCTAGGGGGTTCACATGGAGTGGGCTTTGGGATTCATAACAATCACAGATGAATGATTCATACACCTAAACATACCTTGACTAATGCTGTATAGAATAGTGAAAACCCCATCAAAATCCATCCCGTGGTTCAAGAGATTAGCCTTAATGAGCAGACAGACCCCCTAAACTGGGGACTTTATTTGATGGATATATATATATATATATATATATATATATATAGCTATTTACATTATATTCCCCCAAAAACACCCAGTCCCTGCATTTCTGACAATAGGCACAGCCCCCAAATTTTTCTATGTGTGCTGCAAAGCTGACAGATTTACTAAACTCCGTAATGCAAAGCATTCTTAATTTTGACCCCTGCAGCTAACGCCATCTGAAGATGACATTAGCCAGCTGTATCCTAAGGGCTGCATGTAGCAAAAATTACATAATTAATAATACTGCCACATTATATAATTTATCCAGGACTTACCTATAATTTGCCCATTCTAATATGAAGACAGCAATGCAAGGCCCTTTACTAATTAAAATCACCTAAGGGCTGGTGGGAGGGGTGCTATTCCAGACAGAAGTAGTCGCTACCTTCAAGTGTACTTCATATACATAAATACAGAGGAAAAGGGGAGGGGACTTGGCTAATCAATATTAGGCATGTTAAGGACCTATCTGATGAGGTTCACCATAACTGGTAGGTGGGCATGCATTTTTTATCAAACGTGCTAAGAACCTTATTTATACTGCATGTTAAAAGTCTCAGCATGGTAGCACCTCTTATTATGTTTAAAATTAGGGTGTGCAGTGCAGCCCACTCCTCTTTTCCAGAAACATTTTGAGGTAAGGCTTTTTTTTTATGTGGAGCATTCTGACAATTCAACTGAAGAACCTGGAACAGTTTGCCTGTGATTGGCTGCTGGGAAAACTACATCTCCAGCAGCTTCAAGTTGCAGGGTATACTTGGCACTAGTGGCATAAAAACCACTGCAGGACCAGCAGTATGAGAAAATGCGATCATGCTGTGCTGGCAAGCCACAGAACCAGTTTACTTTGTAAAATGCAACACAAAACGATGCTCCAGGATAAATGTGTACTGATAGTGATTATGGCTGTTCTTCCAGCAGATGTATGTTGGCGGCGCAGCCACAAAGAGCCAGCTGACCACTGCAACTTGAATCAGGTCTCATGTAGGCAAGAGCTACGTTCATACTCACAACATTTTATCTTTAAAGAAACATTTTCTTTATTGAAGCATGAATATACAAGACAAGCAATTAATACAATGGCGAGATGGACATATGATATAAATATAAGACAATAGTAGGTATTGAATGCAACATAATATAACGGACATTAAGTAAGAAGTGAAATAAGAATAAAAAAAAAAAAAAAAAAACAAGATAGACCTGGATCCAAATCAATACAAACAAGAAGGGGGGAAACCACAGCCCAAATAGACCAATTCTGAATTGTAAGAGTAGAACAGTCAACACTCATGGAAAAATATCATGTGTTAGGGGGCTGAGAAGTTGTGAGGTGAATTGGCGGATCCTGAGCACGCATACCATAGTGTACCCCGAAAACACTACCATAATTGTTCTCGGAGTATGAAGGGAAGGGTGTCGATGAAGCTCATCCATGTCTCAAAGAAACACTGAATGGAAACACTCTTTTTGCATGGAGGCCTACAACCAATTCATCCTTAAGACATGAAAGAGGTTCTATAAAAAGATTGAAAAGGAAGGGGGAGTAGCCTGTATCTATCATTGTAAAATACACTACTTGCCTGCTGCAGATACCCTCACTAACAATTTTCTTGCCCTTCTAATCTCCTGCATTCCCTCTGGCAATATCCCCAAAATGGCCCATTCAGGTGAAAGAGTTAGATAAGTAACTAAATGACGATTAACATAACTCCACACCTGGGCCCAAAAGCTTTGTATCATAGGACATGCCCAGAAACAATGTGTCACAATCCGGTGAAAGTGATCCTCTGTGGAGGACGGTGATCCGGGGGGTTCAGGTGACTATCGGAGTGACTGAGGCTAGGTCTCCTATTTGCAGCCGAACCCAGGTTTGTCTAGACCTGCCCAGAGGCGCGGAGTCTAACTCACTTGGTGGTTTTCTCCAGTGATCCCTCCAATTGGGATATGGTTTTCCGCTGCACCAAGTGAGCAGGTCGCGGCCCTCTGGACAGGTACCTGGGAATGGCAGAAGACCGGAAACTATATTAAGTTATTGCTAGAACACTGGAGATACACTGGAACACAATTAGAAATCCTGGTCACCGGCTTGCATGAGATTACTGAGAAAGTACTGAGAATCACTAAGAAATCCAGGAGCTGACTAGCTCAGCAGCTCAGGGAGATGTGGACACAGGCAGGTACTGGAGTTTGCTAAATATGCAGGAAAGCACAAACATATACTGGGGATTGCACATACAAGAGTAGAGTGGACTCAAGGAATATATTGGGAATGCTAGAAATGTGGTACTGGACAAAGGCCAAATACTGGGAGAGCTAGAAATGCTGGTACTGGGCAAAATACTGGGAATAATTATATATGCAGGTGCAGATTGCACAAACAAGACATATAGAGAAGATAGGCATACACTGGGAGAGTGCTAACTGCAAGTGCAGATTTGCACTGACAAGGCACAGAGCAGATAGACACAGACATGTGCTGGGAGGACCAGCTGTGAGCTAATTAATACCAGCAGGTAATCTGACACTTCATTGATACAGGGTAATAGCCACAGGAAAGCTGCAATAGAATTAGCAGCACATATACAAAGACACAGGGAAGGGACATGAAACACTGAAGTACTAGTGAGAAAGCTAAAGTCTCAGATTAAGGTTTAGCATGGAAGCTAATACAGGAAACTGAGAAACTGTGAGCAGGCAGAAGCAACAGTGGGAGTAACACAGGCACTTGGAATAACGAAGTTGAACAGCGTCTTCCTGGAGTTCTGGAGGCAGATTTATACCCAGGGGTAGCAGATTACTGGAGCACAGCATCAGCTGACTGTAATCTTGCTACCATAGGTTAGGAGTACTGTCACATGAGAGGAACAGTCATGGCGGCGCCGATGATGGGAACTCCGATCCCCAGCACACACAGCCGACCATGGAAGCTCGCAAAAAGCACCTAAGGAAGAATACTCAGCCCACATCCATCACTGCACCAGACGTCTGACCGCAAGGAAGTCAGGGGAAGCCGGCAAGGAGGTGAGAGAGGCCGATCCTAGGCTGAACCCTGACACAATGTACCAGGTCTGCACTTGGAGTTCCACACTTGGAACAGGAGTTATCCACCACCTACCCAACCAGATATCTATGATGAGGAGATAAGTACGCCCTATGAAGTATGTAAAGAAAGAGCTCAACATATGATGCCACTGGGAGCAAATTGACAAAGTGTGCGCAATAATAAGTGCATAATCAGGGAAGGAAAGTGCTCCCTCCAGTTTTGAAAGTGTCATATTGCAACGGTGTGTTTAGAAAAGTATAGAGTAATAATAGGTTGTACAATGGATTGTTACGATCAATTGGGAAGAGTACCCTGGAGATAATGGTTGCATAGTGTTGGACCTACTGTACAAGTTTGCTAAGAGAAATGGTCGCACCACTGGGTAGTTCTGAGAAGCTTATAGAAAAGTTAAAGGCTTCAAAGTCTGGTTACTGATGAACTGTCTAATAGAATTGAGACCTGCAGTGGACCATGTAGTAAAAGGTGGTTGGGTACAGGATCCCGGCGGCGAGAATCCCGACAGGGTTAGAATATCGACACCTGCCGGAAAGTATCCTAATCCTACCCCTAACAATTTGCTGATACAAAGTTGAACACAAGTCAATTTCGCAAATGGATCTTGAGTGTTTTTGCGCTGTGTATACTCCAGAGTCAAGCATACCCAAGTATGGATGAAGCTGAGCCATAGAGAGCTGAGTTGTGTCTGCACTAGCGACTCAAGAGGCGTACATTGTGGTAACAGGTCTTCGCACATGGGCAAAGTTTAGCAATGGCAAGTTGAGAGCATGTTGACAGAATTGCGCATATGCAAAGCTGTGTATACATATAGACAATGTTTTTTAAATGGATCTCTTGCACCAAGGATAGAGCTTTTGCAAGTGTGCACCGATAGTGATGATGGCTATGAAACCAAGCACATGGATGGGGGTGGTGAGGTGCTGACTCTCTCACCACGTTGGATTATTTTGACTTGTGGAGTCTCTAAGGAGCATATTTCAAATGTCCTTGCGGGGTTCCCTGGTGTAGACCGGTGTCCCGTTAGACAGAGGTGACAGAACAAATCCAGATTCTAGTCATGACACCTGTAAGTTTTTCTCACTTAATATATCTCTCAACTGAAATTATACTTGCCACTTTCACTGAGAGGACAGCTAGGTGGGTAGTGCGTGGGGCATGGCACAGCCAGGTGGGTGGTGCAGGGGGCATGGTGTCATGATTGCATCATTGTGGCCACACATCTGCTATAGAAAGCCTTGATTCCTTGCAATAAATAAAATTACTGTAAATGGGTCTGAACTGAAAAGCATAGTGTCCAAAGTTGCAAGTAGGTGCATGTGTTCCGCTATTTTTGGGAACAGAAACTAATGTGAAGTATGAGTTTCTGGGTGGTGAGTATCAAGACGCATGGAGCCGCTGTTCCTGATGGGCGTGTATGTATTGCTTCGTGCATACAGGGAAGGGAAGCATGTTTCTGATGGATCTCTTGCACATAGCATGGGACTGGTGCAAGTGCTGATACTAATGATGATTGCATCTGCGGATGCTAGAACTGTGGAATAGGCTTGCACTTTTCAGATGCACAAATTGCGCCCTACTTTGGTAGATAGTCGCATTACCATGAGTACAATGCTGTGGCCTTAGTTAAAAGCAGCTGCAGTGTCCAGCTCAGAAAAAGCCCTGTATGAGCATAATACTTTACCACTGCTCTCTGACATCATTGGGTGAGGATATTCAATGTGTTAGTATTGGTGCAAGCAATGGAAGCAGGAGTGCAGCTGGGGAAGTGGGAGCCAGTGGATGAGTCGGAGCCAAGATTATGGCTCTTTGACAAAGCTTCCAGGTAAGAGGTGAAAATGGTCAGAGGTGATACCCTGTTTCTGCTCATACATTTCTCCCCTTGGATCATGTCATTCATATTTTAAGGCCAATTGGGATTGTGTTGAGCTCTTCAGCTATGCACAGTCAGGTTCCACAGTTTCACAGTAAGGTCCCAGCAGCTGCTATTGTTGTGACTCTGAAACCAGGATTTCCTGTTTTAGCACATAACTGCATAGAGTTGTACACAGCACTGAGACAGAACACGGTCAGCAGCTACATTAAATTTAGCATGGTCTACATGATGTACTATGGGACCCGGGGGGGTGCCTAACCCTAACCTCCCCTTGCCCAAGCCTAACCCTCCTGGGGGCTACCTATCCCTAAGTCCCCCCCGGGAGCCCCTAACCTAACCTTTCCCCCCAGCAGCTGTCCGCACCCGGCTTACCTTCGATCGGGATGCCAGGCGTCGGGATCCCGGCATAGGTAAAATGACAGGCATCAGGATTTCGACGCTTGTCATTAGACCCTTGCCGGGATTAGACAGTCGGAATGCCAACAGTCAGGATTTAGACCGTCGGCATCCCGACTGCATACCGTTGGGCTGATGTATCAAAAAATGCAGAAAAATCCAGTTTCTTTCCATCAGACACTGTGTATTTATCGCCATCTTTTCATTTTTTTTATCGCCTTATGGACCAACAGATTTTTTTTGGAAAAAAAAAGCGATAAAAAGGATTTTCGTCTAATTTTCGCTATAAATAAGTATCGTGGGAATGTAAGAAAGTCTATCGCTATAAATGTCACTATTTTTTTTCATTAAACTTTGATCTTTGGTTTTGTTTTTTGTTTTCTATTGAAAATGAATGACACCCTCATGTACTATGTCATTGTTTTATCGTGACTTTGTCTTTTTCAAAAATGTATAAAAACAGCTAAAATAACATAATTTGTTTTTTTTTGCTCCTACAGTATTATTAACCTCAATAACATTAATTTCCACTTGTTTCCAGTCAAGTTTGACCACCTCACAGCTCACAATATTGTTTTCATCTGGTTGAGGCCCAAAATTTGCACCAAGCTAGCTGGCTGACTAAGCTAAGTGGCAGCAGTAGGCAGCACAAACACGTGGCAGTTCAACTTCCAACATGGCAAATAAGGAAACATATGTTTTCATTAATCAAGAGGCCTGAGGGAGTTGGAGTATGTATGTAGTTGAAGGTAGGAACAGAAAGGGTTGATTAGTATTATATTTAAATTAATTGTTTGATTCCGAAGCAATTTATGAGGGAGGAGGGGAGAGCATGGGTGAACAATATGCCCCATGTTTTGCCCGCAAAATCAACTTGGTGGTTCAGAATATTTTTTTTAAAATTAAAGGAGCATGCAGGAGATGCTGTCTATGGCCATAAACATTTCTGGACATTTTTGGCATTCAGCAACCGCATGTCAAAGATTGCAGCAGCAGTGGCAGTTCAACTTCCAACATGGCACATCAGGAAACAAATGTTTTTATTATTCAAGAGGCCTGAAGGAGTTGGAGTATGTATGTAGTTGAAGGCAGGGAAAGGAAGATTTGATTAGTAGTAAATATAATAAAATTTTTAGATTCTGAAGCAAATTTATGAGGAAGGAGGGGAGGCATTTACAAAAAATATTTTACTTATTCACATCAGTCCTTGCACAAGAAGAATCCTTGAGCGCTATGCCTGCTGCTGCTGGGAGTGGATTTTCATCCCAAAAGGGGACCAGGAAGACTACTAGTAGTACTTTAAAAAACAATTGACTGTTAAACAATCCTTTGCAAGTGGGAGCAAGTATGATAGCAGTCACCCAGTTGATAGCAGATCTCTGATGCCATAACATCTATGCTGGTATTAGATGTGCATCCAATATCCGCCAATAATTAAGTGGGTTTTAGATAATTAATTGAGGTCCTCTGTGCCTGCTACCAAATCCCATCAAGATTCTACTTTGCTAGAAAAGCAGTTCCCAACCTGTACAGGGACATTAAAAAAAACTTAATTAGTGGCCTCCAAAGTGCTATTGCACCCATTGTCCACTTGTATTGTGCTATTGCACCCATTGTCCACAGATATGGGGACAAGCTGAACAAAGCAAATGCAAGATTTAATATCTAAGGTGTAAGTCATACGTTATGTTTTTCCCAACAGACACAGGGTCTCATTCAGATCCGCTCGCAAGCGCAGGACGCTCGCAAGCGGGTCGATGGTACCCAAATGCGCAAGCGCACAACGGAGGGAGCCCCGTTGTGTGCATGCGCGAGACCCGAATAACGACGGCCAAGCCTTCGTTATGGGTCTCGCACTAAAGGGGGCGTACTGTCGATGGTGGCTGACAGCACGCCCCCTTTAGTGGGCGTGCCGGGGGTGTGGTTGCCAGACGGAGGCGTTCCCATGGGAATGCCTACCGTCTGGGTCCGGCCCCACTGACATCACTCCTGGGCTTGCGGCAGTGAGACCCTACCGCAGGGTCTCGTCGCAAGTCCGATGCGACCATCATCATGGACACTCGCATAAGCTGTGGGTGGTCACCCACAGATATGCAAGCGTCCAAGAGGCCGCTCCATTTTCAGGTAGGAGGGCCCTGATTCAGAGCGAGCGCTCTGGTCAGAGCGTCCGGCTCTGAATCAGGCCCACAGATCTGAAGAGATGCAAAGAGCTGTTCGTAAGCAAATTGTCAGCTCAAGTGGTACGTAATACAGCTATGGCTTCTCCTTCAGTTTCTCCAGCAAGTGCATCTGCCGAGAAAAAAAATAAACTTTCCCAAAAGACCCACTGGTGATGCAGATAAGTCAAGATTTTTTCTCTCCGGCCGCTCACAAAAGCTGTGGGTGGTCTCCCACCGTGATAATCGCGACCATCGGCCTTGCGACGAGATCCTGCGGTAGAGTCTAGGCTGCTGCAAGGCCGAGTGGACTCCCTGCTCTAAGAGAGCAGGAAGTCCACTACTGACATCAGTAGTGATGTCAGTAAGGCCTCCCAACAAACACCAAGTGTTCCTAAGGGAACGCCTGCATTTGTCCAGCCACCCCCCCTACCCGCCCACAAAATGGGGCGAGCTGTCACTCACCATTGACAGCCGCCACATCTTGTTGTGAGCCCCGTAGCGAATGAACTTCAGTCGCTCAGCGGGGCTCGCGCACGCCGGACATGGCGCATGCGCAGTGCTGTAACATCGGGCCACTTGCAAGCGCTCATGAGCGGCTCTGAATGAGCTCCTATGCTTGCACCCATTTTCATGTACCCTAAATTTGATGGGAATACTTATTTTCCCCCAAAAAAGTTGCAAAAATCACTTGCTCAATGACTCAAAATAGCACCTATTGAGACCCTTTAAAAACCCCAAATACCTTTAGCAGGGCTATTCGGGGGTCCCCCATGTCAGAGCATCTTTAGGGGGATGTCAGGCTGATTTCCTCAAAAACGACAGGACTTTTTGCCTGTTTGAGATTCGCTGTGTCACGTTTTTGCCGATTTAGAATTGAATACGGGGATACGCGGGCATGCGCACAATACTTTTTTGCGAAGAAAAGTGGCGAAGACAGCGAAAGGTCCAGCAATGGACTTTTTGCTCCAAATTGAATACGGGCCTAAGTGTCACAAGATTATTTATGAATAAGAAAAGAATAACACACTGCGCTACCACTTAGAGGCATATTCACTTGCGAGGTTTTTCCTGCAGGTGAGGGTTTTTTGCAATTCAATTAGGTACGTGTTGTTGTTTTTTTTTGCACGCCGGGAGGTTTTTATTCTCGCACCTCCAGAGCAAGAGTGATTTTTCCTAAAATCGTTAATTTTAGGAAAAATCTGTGGGACTTGCTCTGGCACCCCAGCGGCACTCCCCCCTTAGGACTAATTAAGCAATTGGAAGTTTCCAATTAGCTTAATTAGTCCTTAATTACTTACCTCCCGAAGTGCTGTCGAAGCCGGGAGCCGGCTCTTCTGCAGCAGGGTGAATATGTAGTGTGTGTGGTGCTTGCAAGTGTGTATGAATGACTTTGTGAGTGTGTGTGACCCCCGGTGTATGTGTGCCCCCCCCCCGGAATGGGCACTGGGAGAACTACATCTCCCAGCAGCCCTTGACCATCCCACCAGCCCCTGGAGCCTCCCAGCAGTACCCTCTCCAGTAAGAAGAGACAGAGGAAGCCACTGGAAGCTGCGTAGACCACTGGAGACCCCCGGCCAGGTAGGTGAAGAATTTTTTTTTTTACATTGCGCAGACACGGTTTTTAGAGCTGAAAACCCTGCAACCACTGTTTTTTAGTTTAATACCACGGGTATCGGGAGCACGCATACCCACGGTATTCCTAAATTGGGCGTGAGGGGCGCAAGGTTTTTTCCTTGCTAAACCTTGCACCCAATTGTAAATGCCTCTGAGTGTCACAAGATGTTTTATGAATAAGAAAAGAATAACACACTGCGTTGCCACTTACTGTCACAAGATTATTTATGAATAAGAATAACACACTGCGATACCACTTAGTGTCACAAGAATTTTTCTGAATAAGAAAAGAATAACCAAGTGTTACAAGATTTTTTTATGAATAAGTCAAGATTTTTTATGAATAAGAAAAGAATAACACACTGTGTTTCCACTTACAGTGATGTCATTATGTTTTATATATATATATATATATGTAACGCATGTTATTTAGCACTTTGTCGTGGTCTTGTAGTCGGCGTGTAGACTAATCATTTATTCACGATTGCAGAAAGAAGTGAAAAGTTGAATATTAGACTCCGTTACCACTTACAGTGTCACAAGATTTTTTATGAATAAGAAAAGAATAACACACTGCACTGCCGCTTACAGTGATGTCATTATGTTTTATATATAATATAACGCATGTTATTAAAAACAAAAAACAACACTATAAAAGTAGAACAGTGCCACCACCTGGTGAGTTGATAGGATTATTACAGTTCATGTTAGTGGGTTGGCAGCATTAATTGAGGGATATTATGCCTAAATTCACATAAATTCACATATAAACAAATATTTACAAATTTGTACATTTTGTTTTTGATCTCTCTATTTTCAGCCCATTGCCTTTGTCTATCAGCCCTTCCCTTCACTCCACCCCTACCATGTTATAACAAAAACCCCAACAAACATACGATTTCACTCATTTCTTCCAAAATCACCATTTGCCTTGAGTTTGACTCTTTCATGGTCCATAATATATTTTCTTATCTAGCACATGTATATTTATTCTTATATAATACATTTTAAATTTACATTTCTATGCAAAATAACTTTATAGTCAGTGAATTCTTATGTAAGAACTCACCAATTATATACTTATTCTGATTATTAAAGCCTTTGATACACAAGTGCTGAAGAGATCCTTATATCTAGATGTATTTTTTATTTACTGGCATGTGTACATTTAATTAATCATGCTTATATAGAAGCAAGAACAAGGGCTTCCCGGGCAAGTAGAAGCTTTATTATCCTTTTGCCATGGTATTTGCATTTAAATATGGTTAAATCATGGCAAAATTTTTAGATCTAATGCTGCAATATATGGTCCCTCTGTTCTTAAACTGACAGGGTTGTTGCAGTGGAATCGGTATGTAATGCCGGCTGTAGGGATGCCTCCTGTCAGAATACCGACAGTGCCATCCTGATGGTTGGTATCCCAACAGGGGTCAGGTAAGTATACTTACCTTCTCCCCTTCCCCCCTAACCCTCCCTTTTTGTAGCCTAACCCTCCCCATTATTGCCTAAACCTGTCTCCCCCTTCATGCCTAAACCGAACCCTCCCCCCTGCCTAATCCTAATCACCCCCAGTGGTGCCTAACCCACCCAAAACCTAACCCTAACCCCGCTACGCTCCCTAAACCTAAACCCGCAGCTAATGCTAAGGGCGTCCCGGACTTACCGCATTCGGGCTGGTGTCCTTCGGCGTTCCAGCGTCAGGATTAACATAGGCGTCTGTATTTTGATGCCTATCTTAAGTCCCTTGTCAGGATTCCCCTGTCGGTATTGAGACTGGCGGCATCGCGGCCGCCGTCTCATAACTACATCCCATTACAGTAAATAGGGAATTGAGCTATTGAGAGCATCAGCAAAGTATAAATGATGTTTCTTGTTTTTGGCTAAACACCACTGAAAACAGAAGGTAAAATACATTTCTCACACATTTTCTTCCTCCAACTCACACCATATCCTCTTTTTTCATGCACATTCTATTTAAATAGCTTTAAATATACTATACTGTTTAGATCAGTGATTCCCAACCATGGTCCTCAAGGCACACTAACTGTCCTGGTTTTAGTGATAGCCATGCTTAAGCACAGATTGTTCAATCAAAATAACTGAGGTACTGATTAAGGCCCTCATTCAGAGCCGCTCGCTAGCGGCCGTACGCTCGTTCCGAGCGATGTTCGCACATCTGCGCATGCGTACGGTTTTTAGTACGCATGCGCGAACCAGTCAGTGCGGCCGAAAATCGTTTGTACGCTATATAGCGAGTGCCTGCTATTTTGAGTGACAGAATGAGGCGTATGTGGGTGGTAACAGGGGAAGGTGCTTGTAAACGGGGGAGTGGAATTCGAACGCAGGCGTGCTTAAAGGTCAAAACGGGCGTTTTAAGGGAGTGCATAATTAATACAGCAGCGTCATTGACCACGTCACTTGGTTTTTTTAAACTCAGAACTGCTCGCAAAATAGCGGTTGAAAAAACCAACCACAAGAATAGCGAGCAGTTCATACGCTGGTCGATGTACTCGATTAATCTAATAAATAGCGGACATGACGTATGGTGCGAGTGGCCAGGGGGCGTTTTTAACAAATAAACGAGCGTATGTTTTGCACGCTCGTTCAGACTTAGAGGTGTGAACAGACTGCAAGTTGCGAACGGATCATTTGAATAGCCACCCCTTGTTTTTGAACGAACGACCGCAAATAGCGAACGGCTCTGAATCAGGCCCTAAGTCACCTGTGCTAAAGTATGGCTATCCTTAAAACCAGGACTGTTAGTGTGCCTTGAGGACTGTGGTTGGGAATGCCTGGTTTAGATTATAAGATTTCACGAATAGCACAGCAGACTCTTGCCAGGATGACACCAGGTGATCTAGCTAGACACAATTCAGCAGTCTAGTCACAAGCCAACTAGCTGGCAATGGTCACCCTGCCCAGTAAATGCTAAGCCGATACAAGGGAGTACAAATGTTGTGAGTGCTGAACCTCGTAGCGAGTTGCAAACAGATCTAAAATATGTTTATGTTCCTAAAAAATTTTTTTTTTACTAAAACCACCCGTGACAAGTGATTAATGTTATGAAACTGAGAAATGTATGATCCTTGGATATTCTACACTCTCTATTCACTCTCCTACAGTTGACTGCCAAAGAGCAGGAATAAGACTGATTAATTTATCAGATGTTTAGGACATCAATCCTATATGTAGAAATATATATTATGGGTCTCGGGTAAAGTTGGCAATTTTGCTCTGCCAACTGCATTTTTTCTACAGCGCATGCACACAAATATTCTTACTCCTTATGGCAACTGGGACATACTTTGAGCTTGTGGCTCCTTGCACTTAGAGAGGCAGAACAGAGGCTTATGTAAGTGTGTGCAATGTACAGTAAAGGTAAAGGTATGTTTACAGAAAATGCTGACCACAAGAAAGCAACATAAATTACTGACAGGAGGCGGATCACTTGCAGGTACTTGACCCCTGGTAAAGAATACAAACTGATGATGATGATCGAAGGCTTCTTCTGATTGGATCATACTTGCCGACATTCAGCTCCATGCCTGCATTCTGAGGGGGGTGTGGCCAGGTTATGATGCCGTTTTGGGGGTGGGGGTGGGGGCGTGACCGCACGCTCGTGTCATTGTGGCCCTGCCCCCTCTTTACAATGCCGGGAAAAAGGCATTGTGAAGCAGGGGGCGGAGCCACGATGACACGATTCAGCGCGAATCGCGTCATCGGGCCCCCCCACTGCAGGGTTTTTTAGTAGTAGTTCGGGGGGTAGGCGGCACCCGGGAGGCTTGCCTGCCTTTCCGGGGGGTCGGAAGCGGCACCCGATATTCGGGAGGCTCCCGACCAAATCGGGAGGGTAGGCAAGCCTGGATTGGATGAGTGTGTCGGTATCCCTCCTACTTAGGGCCGGATTAAGATCTGTGGGGGGCCCCGGGCAACAAACTTGTGGGGGCCTATATATATATATATATATATATATATATGTAAATATGTCACCAGGTAAGTGATAACAAGCACGGCACTCCAGGACTGTGCTCTGATGAAAAAATACTTTATGTATGGTATATCAAATATAATACATCTTGATCCTCAAAATGATGTCAACGTTTCTGGACCGCTACGGGTCCCGTCATCAGGAAAGAGGAGAAGTATAGGTCAAGCCCAATGTAAGAAATGTGTAAAGCCTTTACATAAAGTATTTTTTCATCGGAACACAGTCCTGGAGTGCAGTGCTTGTTATCACTGTCCTGGTAACATAATTCTATTTTGCATATAGCAAGGCAGGCAGTTGCAGCCGGATTTGGGAGTGCCGGATTTTTTCCAATGTATATATATATATATATATATATATATATATATATATATATATGATGTCAGAGGGTGAAATCCAGGTTTCAGTAATGGCAAGGAGATGCCGGTTTTTAGAGATGAAAAGGTCATGGGTGGGAACAAGTTTATAACAGACATATATATGTCTGTTATAAACTTGTTCCCACCCATGACCTTTTCATCTCCAAAAACCTGCATCTCCTTGCCATTACTGAAACCTGGATTTCACCCTCTGACACTTCCCCTGCAGCTCTCTCCTCTGGGGGCCTCACCTTCTCTCACACCCCTCGACCCTGGGGCTGCCATGGTAGTGGTGTGGGGGTCCTTCTATCCCCAGGTTACTCCTACCAACTCCTACCCTCTGAACCATCCCTTACTTTCTCTACATTTAAGGTTCATGCCATACGCTTCTTCCAACCACTAGACCTGAGAGTAGCTGTCATTTACCGTCCTTCTGGCCCTCCTTCCAAATTCCTTGACAACTTTGCTTCCTGGCTCCCTAACTTTCTCTCCTCTGACCTTCCTTCCATTATCCTAGGTGACTTCAATATTCCATTTGATATCTCCACAGAATCCTCTGCCTTTAAACTCCTTACCGTCACATCTTCATTTGGTCTCTCCCAATGGACCTACTCACCCTCCCATGTGAGTGGGCATTTGCTTGACCTGGTCTTCACTCACCATTGTGATATTTATGATTACTCCAATTCCCCATCTCTGACAATCACCTCTCTTTTAACCTATCCCTCTCTCCTTCCCCTCCTCTGCCTCCTAAGGCCACCATCACTTAGCGTAACATTGAGGCTATTAACACAGTTTATTTTTCTTTCCTGCTTGACTCACTTCTCACACCTATCCTCTCTCTCTCCTGCCCTGAACAAGCCGCTTCCCTATACAATGCCTCCCTTAATTCTGCCCTGGACTCTGTTGCTCTAGTTATCACTACTCACTCTTGCAGATCTACACCTCAACCCTGGCTTTCCAAATGCACCAGATACCTGCAAAAGTGTTCACGGACCGCCGAGCGACAGTGAAGAAGATAACGCTCTAAAGCAGTTTTTCTCCATTTAAAATTTATGCTCTCATCCTACAGTGCTGCCCTTTCTAACAAGTCATATTTGAAGAACTTCATCTCCTCCCAGTCCTCAAATCCCCAGCGTCTCTTCACCACCTTCAACTCCCTCCTCCACCCTCCCCCTTCTCGCTGTCTGCCCTTGACTTTGCTACCTACTTTACATCTAAAATTGATTCCATACATCAGGACATCATTGTCACAGGCGAAGGGATTTGAGTTCAGTGTTCCCAGGCTGGATCTTGGATCGGTTTTGTTAGACTCAGGTGCACTCTGGAAAGCACTGGGTTTGATGAAGTTCCTGCACATGAAATATATTGGTAGTAGAGGCCTTTGAGTGGATACTGAAGGACGGCTGAATTCTGGCTAGGAATGGAGGGTAACTGGACTCCAGGTAATAATGGAGGATGGCTGGAAGTCCAGTTAGGACTGGAGGGTACTGGACTCCAGGTAATAATGGAGGACGGCTGGAACTCCAGTTAGGACTGGAGGGTACTGGACTCCAGGTAATAATGGAGGATGGCTGGAACTCCAGTTAGGACTGGAGGGTACTGGACTCCAGGTAATAATGGAGGATGGTTGGAACTCATGGAAGTATAAGTACTGAAAGGTCAGCAGATACACTGGTGGAGCACAGTATGGAAGCTCACTAGTAGACTAAGGGCCTGATTCAGAGCCGCTCGCTTGCGCTGTGCGTTCGCAAGCGGCCTGATGTTCTGTGTACACTTCGTTCTGCACATGCGCGAACTACACACTGCAATCGCAACCCTTTCGCTCGTCCAGCAAAGGCAGCCCAGGGTAATGAGTGACAGGAGTCCTGTTGCACTGGCAATTTGTTAGTGGAACAGGAGGTCCCTTTATATGGGCTGCTGGAAGCTGACTGGCTGGCCACTGAAGGAAAGCTGCTCCATTAGCGGAGATAGTTACATGACTTCGTCCAAGATGGCTGTGTTCATTTTATCCGGAGAGTGGCTGCTGGTCGACATGGTTATGTTGGATCTGCCGCAGCAGAGCGGGGAAGCCAGAGCAAGCCGCGAGTGTCAGTGTTCCAGGGAGAGGATGCCGACGGAGTCAGCCGAAGAGGACGGAGCTGCTGCAGCACTACGTGAGCGCCGTGAGCAAGCGCTCGCAAAGATAAGTAGCTGGTTCTGATTCTGGGGTCTCTGTGGCAGTGAGTGACAGTACCCCCTTTTCCATGAGTGACCCCTGGACACTTTTTTGGCTTTTGGGGAAACTTGTATGAAATGCCTTGATTAGGCGAGGAGCATGAACATCAGAAGAATTAAGCCAAATCCTCTCCTCCGGACCATATCCTTTCCAATTGATGAGGTATTGAAGACATTTGAAACGATAACGGGAATCTAGGATTCTTTCAACTTCTAATCTTTCACCTCACTGAGTTTGAACACCAGGAGTTTTGGGATGAACTGTCTGGAATCTTTTTAAAATCATAAGTTTTAGGAGGGAGATGTGAAAGGAATTCAGAACACGAAGAAATGGTGGCAGTCTCAATTTGTAGGCATCTGGATTTAGAACTCTAATAATCGGAAATGGACCAATGTAACGGGGAGCCAGTTTCATAGAGGGAACTCGGAGTCTGAGATTACGAGTGGAGAGCCAAACCATATCTCCTGATTGAAAACTTGGAACAGCCGGTTTCTTGCGATCAGCGAATCTCTTATATATCGGGCCGAGCCTTGGTCATGGCAAAATGCACCTTCTTCCATATGTCAGAGAATTGTTGAAGAGATACCTTGGCAGCAGGCACGTCCAGGCCTGGGAGTAGAGAGAATTCTGGAACTTGGGGATGATGACCGAACACCATGAGAAAAGGTGTAGATTTAGCAGAAGCATGATAATGATTGTTATAGGTGAACTCAGCCCATGGGAGAAGCTCAATCCAGTAATTTTGAGAGGAAGAGATGAAGGTGTGAAAGAATTGTTCCAGGTCCTGGTTGACTCTTTCAGTCTGCACGTTGGTTTGAGGATGATATGCGGTGGAGTATTTTAATTTTACCCATAGGGCCCAGCAGAGAGACCTCCAAAACTTTGCCACGAATTGCACCCCTCTGTCGGAAATGATCTCTTGGGGTAAACCATGTAATCTGAAAATCTCCTTTATGACGTATTGAACAAGTAATGGTGCAGATAATCCAGTATGAGGTACAAAATGGGCCATTTTAGAGAATCTGTCCACGATGACCCAGATTGTGTTATGACCTCGAGATGGAGGAAGGTCAGTAATGAAGTCCATAGATAAGTGTGTCCATGGCTGTAATGGAATGGCTAGCAGCTGGAATTGCCCTGGTGGAGCTTGTCGGGGCACCTTGTGTTGAGCACACTTGACACATGAAGAGACATACTGTAGGACCTTACATCCACTTTCATTGTAGGCCACCAATAAGACCACTGGTTGAACTCAAAAAGTTTTGTCCATACCTAAATGTCCAGAGAAATGGGAAGCATGTGCCCATTGAAGTAACTTTTTATGGAGATTAGGAGCAACAAAAGTTTTCCCAACAGGAGGCATCATGGATCATGGATAAATTAGAAGAAGCGAAAATAGTAGGGTCCAGAATTGGATGAGACTGTTCTGTGGGTAAATCAGAATCACTCTCCATGGAACGAGAGAGTGCGTTGGCTTTGCAATTTTGTGGTCTAGGTTGATAGGAGAGTTTTAAAGCTGAACCTAGAAAAGAACTTCACCCATCTGGCTTGTAGAGGATTTAAACAATTAGAAGATTTAAGATACAACAGATTCTTGTGGTCTGTAAAGATAGTGATTGGATACTGGGCTCCCTCTAACAGATATCGCCATTCTTCGAGTGCCAGTCTGATGGCAAGCAGTTCTTGGTCACCAATCGAATAATTCCTCTCTGCTGGCAGGAATTCCTAGAAAAAACCCCGCAGGGGTGAAGCTTCTCATCTTCAAATTGTTAGGAGAGAACAGCTCCAACGGCTACAGAGGAGGCATCCACTTCCAGGAAGAATGGTCGAGTTAAGTCCGGCTGCTTTAGGACGGGGGCAGAGATGAACACTTGTCTGAAATACAGAAGTAGCTACTACGGACCATTTGCTTGGATCTGCTCCTTTGCAGGTGAGGGCTGTGATAGGTGCTACCAACGTGGAAAAACCCTTCACGAACTTGTGCGCAGTGCCCGGCCATCGACCTACTTGCGACCGCTATGCGCTTGCAAGCGGGTCTGAATCAGGCCCTAAGAGTCCTGTTGTACTGGCAATTTGTTAGTGGAATAGGAGGTCCCTTTACACTGCTGGAATCTGACTTGCTGCTACATGCTCCTTCCTCCCTGTCTACCCCATCTGTGTCACACCTGTTTGTCTGCCCTTCCCTTAGAATGTGAGCAGGGCCCTCTACCCTCTTGTGCTTCTCCTAACTTTACTTTCATCTACTTCTTACTCCCCACTAGGGCATCTAACACTTGGTTGCTTTGCTCTGTTGCTTATCTGGGTGTTACGGTCGCTAATATAGCTATGTATATCATCGTCCTCATCCTCTATTGTATTTTACTATAAGTCACTGGTCAACCTATTTGTTTATGTACTTTGTAAGGTGCTACAGAACACTTGTGGTGCCATATAAATAAATGATAATACAAATTTTATATATATATATATATATATATATTTACATTGTATATGAGATGCCTCATATGTCTATAATAATGAATGGTACAGCGGGCTACCTTACTACATAGCTCAGCTCACATCAGGACGAGCCACCCGCCAGGGGACAGAGAGAACAAAGCCTTGAGCATCTCACCTCCGCTCTCTCTCCTACACACACACAGCACACTGTGAACTGTCAGTCTCGTGAGATGACGTCTACTCTAGCAAGACTGTACTCCTGATGTGAAGCTCCTCAACGGCCGCTGTTTCACTGGGAACAGCTGGCACACTGCAACGCCCAGCATACCCAACCGCTCTAGACTGCATCTAATGCCCAGTTATATTGTACCTGATTTATGTCTCCAGCCACCTGTATGACCTGTATATAATAGGCTGACTAACTGCCACCAGCACTTTTGCTGCGCATCTCATTCATCCAGCACACACCATCAGTACTCCCAGGACTCAGAGTACTGTTCAGAGCCCCAACTTTGCTAATACTCTGTTGATTGGTCACGGATCCAGTGTACTAACCCTGATCACTCTGCTAATAATTACTACTTTCATTTTATTTATAAATAACACGGTCATGGAGGATGCTATGGGCATATTCTGCCCTTATAAATATAACAATGGATGAACAGTACTAAGTAACAATTCTATGTAAAAAATGCATTAGTACAGACCAAATATCCAAATAAAATAGAAGCTTCACAACAAAAGTAGCTATTTCAGTTGACCATAAAGTGCCGGGTCCAAGCCACACTGATATCATAAATGAAGAGGCAAGCAGATGAAGATGTTATGATATAACTTTCTGAATTTTTTTTTTTTATGAAAATAGGTGTTATGACCTAGTGATCATTGGGCCTGATTCAGCAAGGAACGCGCGCACAGAATTAGCATACTATAGCAGTTGAACTGCGTGCGTAATCGCTATTGCATTCGAAGTTGCAATCGGTAGTGAATCGGGCCCATAGAGGGATAGATGGATGGCTAGAGATAGATAGATAGATAGATAGATAGATAGATAGATAGATAGATACAGTATATATACTTACCATCCTTTTTGTGATGCTATGACAAATAAATGAGCATGTGGAGTGGTCTGGCGGCACATAAGGGGCACATGGAGTGGTATGATTTTAAATGTGGTAATAAAATTAAGAAATAAAGTCACAGTAGTTCTGCAGCCAAAATGGAGAAAATCCCTTTTACTGGAAATTACAAGTATAATACACAAAAGGACATTGCAACTGGGACTATAGTGAACAAATGAATAAAGTGAAAAATCAGCTAAAAATAGAAACACCTATGATGTATATTATTTTACACATTTCAAAAAATGTAATTATATATGTATAGTACTGTGCAAAAGTTTTAGGCAGGTGTGGGAAAAAATAACGTTTCAGAGGTGTTACCTCTTTTATCAACACATCATCAGTAAATATTATATTATATTATCTTTTTTCTTTATTGCTTGTTTTTTGGTTGCATAAATATATTTTTTTTAATTTTTATTTTTTTAAAGGCTGCATAGACACAGGCTACTATTTATCCAAAAAGTGTTTCTTTTGCTGGGTATTCATTACATTGTTTAAAAACATATTTCAGTACACGCCACAGTCCCCACCCCCTGTCCCATTTTTTGCTTGGCATTCCCTGTATTAGTCTGTCTTTCATCTAGTACTTTCATCATTAGCTTGATTTCTTTGGGATGTCTCAGAGTAACTTAGGTGCTACCACCACACCATCCGATGGGAGTGGTTTTCTTAACATACAGCTACCACTGTGTGAAATTTTAAGTTTCAGTGAATCAGAGGCCGAAAATCTTTACTTTAAAGACACTCTCCTAGACACTGCAGGAGCATCCTCAATGGAGGAATTGTTTATACTGTTACTTAAATTAAAGAAAAAAGAAATAGATTATCACCTGCATGGGGTTACGTTGTCAGATTATCACAAGGAGAGAAAGATCCCTAGAGGGTTTAAGATCAAGAACGTTCCCACTATTGGTCGCAACAATGTCTACTTCTGCAGGAGGTGGGTTGCAGTTTTAAATAAATGCTCTCTAGACCTTATTTTGTTGGTCATAGAAGAGTCTAGTAGAGAACTTATCATCCGCGACAAAATAAAAGCTCTAATAATTGGCTAGATAAACTCAACGTCCAAATTGAGGAGTATAAGAGGGATTTAATCAAATACAAGAAAGAGACAAACTAGCTAAGGTCAATACGGACTATCAGGAACAGCGTGTCTATTCCTGGGCCACAGGGAGAACCCTGAATCCAAGATTTCAAAAGAATCGCTTTAGGACCCCTCGATGACCATTGGACACAGAGGGATCCAGTGGCACAAACTCCTCACAGAGTTACCAAGATTTTCCCTCCACCTCACTCCCAATTACACAATGTCCCCCTTTAGGGGTAGCTACACGGGCCCAAAAAGGATACGGTCCCGTACTAGACGTGGTAAACTAGAATCACGGCAGAAGGGTGTACAAAAAGAAAGCTTAATTGTCAATCTATCTTCCAGAACACTTACCATGGCAGAATCCAAATTATTACAGAGGGGCCTTACATTCATTCCCATATGTTCATTCAATAGCTTTCTTTGGAAAAAGGATCTATGAAGATTTCATATGAACCTAAAACTCAAAGAATTCTTTAGTGATTCAGAAATCACGTCATCAGCAACACCTGCCACATGGTTCAAAAAAGCTTCTTCTTTCGATCCATCTTCAAATAATGCATCTATTAAAAGCTTTGTTAGAATTTAAGATCAGGAAGTTTGCTCACAATTCAAGGGGATCACTCCAATATGACACAATCTTTCCAAAGAGGAATTCAATGCTTTGATCACCCTAGGCAAAGATAATTCCTCAGTTATCCGCTCAGCGGACAAATGGGGTGCCATTGTTATTGAAAATAGAGATCAGTATATAAATGAAATCTATCGCCAGTTAAATTACATCAATACGTATTCCTACCTAAACCACAACTTGATGACAGTTTAACACACGCCTGTGAGAATGGCTATATAACCAAAGATATTAAAGATTATCTCACAGTGGACAAACCGGTGGTTCCATTATTGTACACATTACCCAAGATACACAAGTTGTTATCCATACCTCCTGGTCATCTCATCATTTCAGCCAGGGATGGTCTCTACAGTATGACATCCAAATACCTTGATTTCCACCTACAACCTCTCATTTCACAAGAACCCACATTTTTGAAAGATTCCAATTCATTATTGGAGAAACTACATGGTTTGAGGAACCTTCCACACAATTTACTTCTGTGTACCATAGATGTAAATTCATTTTACACCAGCATACCGCACCAGGACGGTTGCAAGTGCATGGAAGCCTTTTTGAATTCTCATTCTGATTACCATGGTCCCAATATAGATTTTTTGTCCTGTGTCTATTGAAACAGACTCTGAACAACAATTATTTCCTTTTTGACAACAAATTTTTTCTCCAGAAGAAAGTCTGTGCTATGGGGTCTCATGTAGCCCCTTCCTTCGCCAACATATACATGTTTTTCATTGAAAAAGAACTGTTTCTTAACAACCCGGAATTCAACAAATTCCTTATCTTTTTTAATTCGGTATATTGATGATATATTGGTACTGTGGTCTGGCACTGAAGTGAAGTTCATCAATGCCATGACTAACATCAACTCCATGCATCAATACATTACCTTTACGTATAAACAAAGTTTCAGCAGTGTGCATTTTTTGGACATCAACATTCATTGGTCCAGAACAGATTTCAGTACTTCCATTTACCACATACCCATGGACAGCAATACGGTACTGCATGCACAGAGGGCCTGATTCAGAGCCGCTCGTAAGTGGCCACTCATAAGCGGCCGCTTGTTCGTAGTCAGTTGATGTTGTCCAACCACGCATGCGTTGGTGTAACAGTGCGCATGTGCGTACGTCTGATTGCGGTCATTTTTCAGTTGATCGTAGACACAGCGAACAGGAAGTGACATGTCAAATGTGATTGACAGAATTGTCCGTTTTGGGGTGGTGACGGGGGTGGAGATGGAAAAACGCAGGCGTGTCGAGGCGTTTTTTGGGTGTACATAAATTATCTTATGCGAGTGCCAAATGTGAACAGAACAAGTGATACGTCACTGTCTCATCCAATTTCCATTAAGACTGCTCGCTCAGCTTGTGTGGTCTCAGCTCAGTGGTCTGGTAAAGTCTACCACAATGACGATGGTCTCTTCGTACTTCCCTGGGCTCATCGATGGTGTAGCGATTTATCAATTGAGGCCACAAAAACAATCATCTTTTAATTGCAAAACTGCTTGTAAGGTGTTTAGCAAATAGACCTTTTTTAGTAGCTAAAAACCAAACGCAGGTGACCTACTCAGCTGCTAATTTCTGGGTCATACAATCAATTAGCTAACAAATATTTTTTTGGGGGGGGCTTTTAAAATATTTGTAAGTGTTTCTTTTTTAGGGAAACAATATTGTACGCATGTTTTTTTTTTTTCTTAATTTTTTGGGGGACAAGAAACCAATTGTCCTTTTGTTTTTTGCTAAGTGTTAATTAAAACTCATAAATTGTTTGTATCCCTTGTTTTTTTTCAAAAAATTAAATGTTTCTATTTCCGTTGTATTGTTTCTAAGTTTGTTTGAGGGATTACCTTTTTATCCTGTTTTTGAATAAATCAACAATAGAATTTTGCAGATTTTTATCATAATTTTATTAAATGATTGTGTCCATTTTTTTTTTTTCCATAAACATATTTTTTATAAAGGTAAAAAATGTTCAAAATGATTTGGGCCACACACACAAAATAAGTGGCATTTGAACTTAAAAAAAAAACAATTCACAAGAAAGGAGAGGGAGGTTGTTGTCATGAAGGAATATGGGGCAAACACAGAGATGGATTGTGGGGTAATTAGCCAGTGCTGTCATCGCCTTTTAGGCCATTTGGCCGGGGGTTGGAGGGAGCCGGAATGGGCCCGGGAGCTCCTTCGGCTGGCCTGGCCAGAGGCAGATGTTGTGGCCTCTGGACTAGGCATAGGGCTAGGTACATTTGGAGGGATGGCTGTTGTTGTGCCAGAGGTGGTGGGTCCTGATGTTCCAGCAGGAAGGGAGGCCGGCTCCAACATGTGCTGGCGAACAAGCTGCTCCAGGACATTTGCAATTCTCACGTTTGCCCCAGCATTTTCCGCCAGGGCATTTGCAATTCTCACGTTGGCCGCAGTATTTTCCCCCAGGGCGTCCACCTCAGCAGAATCTCGGTGTGCTGATCCATTTTAACATTGAGATCAGTGAGGAGGGCCACTGCCTGCGAGGGGGAATGCCCTGGACTGTCTGCCACAGGGTCCCCAGCCGGATCTACTGCTTCCTCCCCTGCAGAGCCAGAAGAAATTCTGCAGCCAAAGCTCACCTCTGGAGCAGACTCATCCGCCTGTGTCTCTGTGAGAAAAAAGAGAAAAGAGTAAAATTAAAATCGAGATATTTTACAAAACACATTTCTGAGTTGTTAACATTACAACATTTACCTGGGGCAACATGAGGAGCCGCAAAGTCTGGCATGTCGGTATCCATGTTCGACATGCCAAACACCTCCTCATCCTGCACACACCCCTGGGCCAGCTCCTCCAAATCCAGAGCTCAAGTGACACAGGGGTGGGACCCCCACCTGTTTCCCCTGCAGCCAGTTTTTGTTTAAGCCGATATTTGAAGTCGCTCCATCTGTTGGTTAAAAAGTTGGCATTATTACTGCAGTATTTGGACCTGTAAACACTTTTTAGTCAAATGTAGTTTTTATGTACCGGTGTTTGACCTCCCGGGTTGAACGTTCAAACTCACCCACTCCATTGACAGCACTGGCTATGTCGTCCCACAGTTTCCATCTCTGGGTTGCACCCATATTCCTTGGTGCCTGTGCCAGGTTATCGTTGCACATTTGTACCAAAACCTCCATCTCCTTCCTTGTGAATTGTGGCTGCCTTTTTTTTTTGGCCCTAGTTTGCCTACTAGGCTCAGCAGCCTCTTCCATGGCATCCTCCATACCTTTTTTTTAAATGGTTTAAAAAATTTTAACGTTAAATGTTTCAAAATGTAATGTTAAACATAAGCATTTTCACATAATTAAAAAAATACTTACATGGCGCCTCTTGGCTAGTACTTTGCTGCTCTGTACTCATTGTCTTTTCTCAATGTAGCAGACCGATTTTGGCCTTCAGTGACGTTTTTATACATGCGTCAGCATTATTCGGCCGCATCATTCCTTGTGCGCTCCTATTGTCCGTCCTTAATTTGAGCAGGAAAATAAAGACTATGGCTTGGTGTGACTCCATTCGAGGTGGTATTTTTGGATTGTTGGAAGTTTTTCGGTGTTTGGTTGGTTCTTTGTTGGTTCGTGAAGGAGTAGTTGGTATTTTTTTGAAGGAGCGTTTTTTTATTACTTTGTTTACGTTAGCATTTTTGCGTTTCATTTTGCTATTTTTATTTATATTTTTGAGTAAGTATTTCAATAATTCCCATAAATATTTATTATTAAATTGTTTTAAATTTTTTTTTTTTAAAGTTATTTTGGCTGTGACCAAGTGACCTTTTCTAACTTTGGGATATTTGTCTGTTTTTGGTAAGTGTTTTTGGTTTTATTAATTAACAAATTAGATGTGTTGGTCTTAGCATATGTTTTGCTAAGTAGTGTGTGCTTCTTCTGTGTAAAATCATGTCTTAACTCTAAATATAGCGTACTATTTTGCGAACTAATATGTGCTTCTTCTGAGTAAAATCATGTCTTAACTCTAAATGTAGCGTACTATTTTGCGAACTAATGTGTGCTTCTTCTGTGTAAAATCATGTCTTAACTCTAAATGTAGCGTACTATTTTGCAAACTAATGTGTGCTCCCTTCTCTAAATTTTCGACAACTATATTTGGCTTAATTCCTAGTTTATTAAATTAATCATAAAAATATTTTCTACTTTTGAAATGCAGGTGGATTTTCACATGACACGACCCAGGCCTGTAAGAATCTTTGGTTTTCTTTGAGAAGATAAGTATATTTTTCTTAACACATTTGTCTAAAACAATAACTACCTGGCTTAACATTTCAGGTTGATGTTGGTCGTATTATATTGGCCATGGTTCCAGAACCCGACCAATCTCAACTTCATCCCAGGCGTAAGCCTCATAGGCTTGCAAGGCCCCAGATATATAGAACATGTGTCACCCTTTTTGGAATGCCAGATGATGAGGTATTAAGGCGCTACCGTCTTCCGCCACAAATCATCATAGACACTCTCTGATTAATAGAGAGTGATCTTGAACGGCAGATTGACAGTCCTACAGCAATACCACCACTTACGCAATTAATGTCGGTGTTACATTTTTGTGCCTCAGGATCCTTTCAAACCACTGTGGGAATAGTGGCAGGAATCTCCCAATCCTCCTTTTCAAGGATCCTGAGGGCAGTGATGGATGCACTTTTTAAACACCTCCATCATTTTATTAAAATGCCATTGGATATGGGTTCCCTTAATGTGGTGAAGGCTAATTTTTACCAAATTGCTGGCTTCCCACACATCATAGGGATTGTGGATGGCACTCACATACCACTTCAGCCTCCAGCAAGTCTGGAGGCAATATTTAGGAACCGCAAGCACTTTCATTTGATGAATGTAATGGTGGTATGTGATGCCTCCCTCCAGATCCTGTCCCTGAATGCCAAATTCCCAGGCAGTGCACATGATTCCTTCGTCATCCGGCAATCAGGGATTTGGCACAAATTAAACAACCTACAAGCTGGTGATGCGTGGCTTCTGGGTAAGTTGACACCTTCTGTTGAAACCAATGCAAAGCTTGGTACACAATGGTCCTGATGTTGTTTTTTATATTTTCACAGGAGACAGTGGTTACCCTTGCACGCCCTGGCTGCTCACTCCTTATTTGGTTCCCACACCAGGGCCACAAAGTCAGTATAATTCCGCACTTACAGCCACCAGGCAGGTGGTGGAGTGCTGTATCGGCCTTTTAAAAGGCCGATTCAGATGCCTCCACCGCTCTGGTGGCGACCTCATGTATTTGCCGGCTATGGTTTTGAAAATTGTGGTCCTGTGTGGGATATTTCACAACATCGCCATAAGGAGTGGTGTCCCAGTGCAGCCAGAGGATGCCTTGCCTGAGGACGGCCCCCCCGAGGTTGGTCGGAGGTCAGTATGTGGGGGGGCCATACGCGATGAAGTTGTTGCAAGATTTTTAGGTAATTATTTCCACAAATTAATTTAATTGACACAATGTAGACATGTAATATTTTAATGTACACTTTTAATCTTTTTTTTGTTGTTTTTGTTTTATTCCCTAAAATGACCATAAAAATCCATGCATACTACCTGATCTACACAAATGACTATGTGGACACATTGGATATAACTTTGGGAACAATGATTTCTTCTCCTCATTTGTGGATTCATGTTGGCATGCTACTTCTTCAAACAGTTCCTGATTTGGTTTTTTTTGGGGTGGATTTTGGTGTTGTTTGGACTTTTGTGTGTGTTTTCAATGTGTGAATTTATTGTGTCAATTCACTTGGTGTTTATTATTTGCGTGCATTAAATTTATTTTTTACGTTAACCAACCATTTTCTTTGTAAATTACAACCAACTGTAACCTGTTCAAAAAAATGCAAACTTGCTTAATGCCTAATACTGTAATTTCTTAATTTGTAAACGTTTGTACCAAACACCAAAGGTATTATGGTGAGTCAGTATGTTTTCAATTCTAGGCCTAAGCAGGTAACTTTAATTTTTACATTACCCCCCCAAAAAAATAATCGATTTTTGAGGTTAATTCTACAAACCTATTGGTATTGTTATGTGTTTATTGTGCAAGCTTACATACTTACTTGAGCTTTCTACAAACAAATTTACATTACTTAAAAACTCAGGGACAAATAGTAGACTTATGTAAGGTTCAACAATCTAAGATTTACAGACAAGGAATGAGACTTAAATAATTAAAAATAAACTTTATTTTTGGGGTAATTATTTTTGTGCAAGTAAAAAACTTAGTGGCGCAGGATCGCCAAAAGGTGGTCCAATGCCACCAGCATGGCAATGACATGTCCCCGGAGATCCAGCAATCCGCCAGCAATTGCCTCGTTACGCCTCTGGTCCTCTGTGGGTTAAAAAAATGTGCGGATTACTAAAATGACACCTTCATTTAGATTTTTTAAAAACCAACAAAAAATTCAGACTATACTAAAAAAAACATCAGTTACCAAAACATGTCCAAAACAAAAGGAATGCAAAAAGAAAAGATTTAAAACAAATAAAGGCCCAAAATGAAGAAATAAAAACGAAAAAAAAAGATTTAAAACTAAGCAAAACTACGACATTTGTTGGTACCGTAAACAAGAAAGACACAAGTGTCATATGTGTAAGGGGAAAACATCCTTGACATTGTTTCCCAAAGATATATATAAAAAACATTTGAACTACTTTACTATTTTGAACTGCACAGGCAAAAGGACCAACATCAACCAAAATAAAAAATTATAAAAAAAAAACATAGTTTAAAATGTAAACATTTCGGGCACACTGCTGACTGGGCCTGGAGCCCCGAATTCCTCCTCATCTGAGGTGGGCCAGTGGCTCATGGAAGGAGGAGGGGTAATGTGGGATGAAGTGGAGGGTGAGGAAAAGAGAGGGGGGGTTTGAGGGGAGGGGGAAGTTGGAGGGATGGTAATGTGAGGAGAGGGAGGGGACTGATGGTCGGCAAGATCTGGGGTGGAGGGGGAATTTTTGGGAAGAGCGGGCAGAGGATGTTTGGGTGGGAGTGGGGGATAGGGGACGAGCCACACGTCGGCGACGTCTGAGTCTCCGCTCTGCCCCTAAATGATGGTGAAAATCATTTTTAATGACAAATTTCCTTTTTTTTTATACAAAAAAAACAACAGGGCTGACTGTAAACATGCACACGCAGGTATTTCCAAAATAAACAAACAGGGCTATACTGTAAACATGCACACGCAGGTATGTCCAAAATAAACCAACAGGGATATACTGTAAACATGCACACGCAGGTATGTCCAAAATAAACCAACAGGGATATACTGTAAACATGCACACGCAGGTATGTCCAAAATAAACCAACAGGGCTATACTGTAAACATGCACACGCAGGTATGTCCAAAATAAAGCAACAGGGATATACTGTAAACATGCACACGCAGGTATGAGAAAAAAAAAAACCCAGAAACTTAAAAACATACACAGAAAGACTATAAAGATATAAAAATTAAAGTAGTAAAATCTGCCTATAAAAAAAAATGCAAAACAATAGTAGCATTCAAACAAACTTTTCATTTAGAAAAACCATCCCCTTGGTCAAACCGTATGTATTCTGCGGAACAAATGACACACACTAACAAGAATAAAGTTTATTGACAATGAAAAAAAAAACAGGCAAACATGTGAATAACAATTAAGGTAATTAATATAGTGATTGCCAGTAATCGATTCAAGTATGTTTGCTGAATGAAATAGCAGGCAATCGAAAACTGACAGGGCCACTTCCAGAATTGACTTGTGCGAGCGTTCCATGCAACCAAAGAGGAGACGGACGCTATTTTGAACGTTCGCTAGCTAGAGGAGGGGTTGGGAGAATATGGTGCGGAAGGTTAGCTACGAGCGAACATGCGAGCGAGCGCTTGAATTTAAATTTTTCCGCTCGTACAGCAGACGAGCGAACGGCCACTTGCGTCCGGGTCTGAATCAGGCCCAGAGTCACCATCCTACCTCACTCAAAAGATGTTTGCCTTATTCTCAGTTTTTACATGCACTTAGGATCACCAGCGGTCCTCTTCTGGCAGAGCAAGAAATTGACTGCATGATTACCAAATTCTCACAACATTGCTATAGACATAAGGACCTCCTTATAGCAAAACATAAGGCAATATCATTTAATAAACGGACAAATGGATCCGATAAGTCGGCATCTACAAAAACCGACACTATGCTATTTGTCTATCAACATAATATTGCTAGCAAGTTTATCAACTCTGCAGCTAAAAATCTTTGGCCCATCATCAACACAGATAACTCCATCAAGTCGTTAAAAAATTCAAAGATAATGCTGGGATATAAGCGTGGTAAAAACCTGAAGGACTGGCTTGTATGATGTTAACTATGGTCCTAGTAATACTGAACAACATTTCCTATCAAAGAAACCGTGATGTTACTGTTGCACGGGTTGCACCACATGTGGCTTTATGGAAACTGGCCCTGATATTGTACACCCGCATTCGGGTAAACGTTTACCAATTAAACATGTATTGACATGTACATCCAAATATGTTGTGTACATGATTACATGATTCGCTGTCCCTGTGGACTTGTCTACATTGGAAAAACCACCTCTACTGCCAGGATTAGAATTTCTCAACATCAGACTGCGATTCGACAAGCATTAGAGGGGAAGGAAATAGACCAACCAGTAGCTCGTCACTTTAAGAACTTTCGACATTCATTATCCACATTGGTATATAAACTCATCGACCATGTCCCTCTGAACAAACGTGGATGTAACAGGGAAAAGAAATTGCTGCAACTCGAGACTTTTTGGATCCACAAAATGAACACCATATCACCACTTGGTCTCAATGAACAATTATCTTTTTCCTGTTTCTTTTAATAATATTTAGTGACTTCTCTCTGCTGATAAACAGCGGATCTATACACACGTACAGGGTATTTGTTACCCATTTTAGTCCATGACCGTTCATTGATTCACCACATTGATGTATCTTTATATCTGGTTTTTGTATTCATTACTTATCGTGATTTCCGTCACTACATGTCCATCATAGATCCATTCACTATGTTCAGATATATTGTGGTCTCGGTTGGTGGAAGGTTTGGGGCACTCATATCCAGATCATATATATTCTTGCTACAGCCACACTACACTGGATATGCCTTATACTGTCCGATCTTTGAAGCTAAGCAGTGTAGGCCAGGCCAGTACTTGGGTGGGAGACCCCCTAGGAATACCTGATGCTGTAACTTCCAGATATCCTTGATGACGCCTGTCCAGACGTATCCACCTCTTTATCTTTGTCTACATTCGTCATTTATCTACATAGTGTTTGGATCTTATCTGGTTTACTGTCCCTTGTACTATGGAGCCATGTAGCTAGAGACAGTGACCACCTTATCTCATGATAGAGATTGAGCATCGCACATTAAACAGGACATGATTCATGGCATTTTTGACCTTTGTGTCAGCCATATTCTCATTTGCTTGTGTTTAAGTGGTCTTGGTCATCATTTGACATGACATGACTCACTGTATATTAACATTTGCAACTGTGTATTTATATAACCTTTTTTTACCTTGCCAGCTCAGTCTTTCATGGTTTATCATCATGTATTTATTCATTTTCATCTCCAGACACCAATGGATTTAAACATATATCTTAAGTGGAGTGCCTATCCTAATGCACTTGCCATTGATGCATTTGGCATTTATAACTTTTGGAAACCAGTACCTATGTCAGACTCACAGCCTTTTTCTCTATTCTGATCACATTTTGTTAATGTTATTTATGTATTTATTTTTTTCATTTGTTGGGGGTTTATGCTTTAGATGTTCATGTGTCCAAATTTTCCACCACTGTATTCACTTGTCTGCACGTACGTCGCCACATGATTGCTGCAATTTATACATTTATTGTGTCTGTTTATGATCACTATTTCAGCATGGTTGTTGTCATTTAGCACAGCATGAGCTGCATCCTCTCCCCCGCGATTGTTAACCACGGCATGTGGTCAGGCGTGCAGCTGCTCTGTTTATATTTACATGTGTTGGAGACCTGGGTTGCCTTGGCATTTCACCATGACAATGACGCTCCTTACAGCTGCATCATGGAGGGCGTGCTCTGCCCCGCTCTGGTGACGTCACTCACTTGACGGACGGCACAGGGCACACTGCACATTGTTACTATGGGATGTCACTTGGTATAAAATGTATGCACTGTATCACTTCTTCTTTGTTCTTGATAAAAGTCGTCATACTGAAATGTTGAACATTGACCTAATCGAGTCGTGAATCTTCCTTACTACAGTCCTGTGAGTGCCGCTGTTTCTATTACACACACACATATATATATATATATATATATATAGTGATATCTTGGGGGTAATTCGCTTGGCAGAGGGTGGATTGGTGCAGTGTTTAGGTGCTTAATGAAGGTCCACACACAGCTTTCAAGTAAACTAAATGAAATGGTGCTTTACTTCCAGCAGGGAAAAACAGGTACAACACAAAGGAACAGAAAATAATAAACAGCCTAGCCCCTGTTAAGGGCATCTAACTCACTTATTAAGCCCTCTCTATCATGGTGCAGCTAGTCTGCCAACAAAGTATCTGCCTGCTTCTTGCAGGTCTATCGCTGGCTCCAGCCTGGCTTTGCTTGGCTGCCACAGCTACACAAATACAGTCTGGGTGACCTTCCCTATATCCTACAGATTTAGGCCCAGGCTTCCTCAGCCTGCAGCTTCACTGCTTTCTTGTCACACATTCTGAGAGTTTGTGGTCCCCCCTTGCCTCCTGCAAGGTCCAGACACAGGCCTCCTGGCCCCCAATGGCTCGCTTAGCTTCAGTGGGCTCTCTGGCTGCCATAGTCCCACATAGACTGTTTCCCACAGCAGCCTGACTGGTCTGCCTTCTCATCAGCCCACACCTGAGCTCTATCCACCAGGCAGCAAATAGGCATCTTCCCACAATGCATTTCCTGTCTGTGTGGGCGGATCTCCCCTGCTCCACACAGAATCTGCTGCTCACAAATGCCACCTCTGGTGATACTGCCACAATATATATACTAGCTGGGATACCTGGCATTGCCCAGGTTGAAGACTGTTCCCAGAAGTACACCTGCAGCCTTTATTTGTTTACATTGTCCTCTCCTATAACCTCATTCCATTGATCCTGAAAACATGCATGCAAAAAGTGGCATAACTACTGTGGGTGCAAGTGGTGTGGCTGCTATGGTGCCCAAGCTGCCTCTGTGGGCCGCCACTCCCCTGCACCCAATCACGCACACAAGGTGGGCCGGTCCAGACAGGGCCGCAGAGGGGGCCGTGGGTGGCAGTGGTGTTGATTTGGTGCTGGCCCGCCAGCTGATTACAGCTGGCGCACCGGCAGGCAGACATGAAGAGACAGCGTTGCTGGTCACAAGGCAATCAGATCTCATGGACTGGAAGCCAATCAGCAGTGACGGCTCCTGATTGGCTGCCAGTCCGTAACCTCCTAATGGCTCACGACCGGCGCCACATTCAAATTGCGCTGGCGCTGTCTGTCCTTGTCTGTGGCTGCTTGCCAGTGCACCAGCTGTAAGTAGCTGGTGGCCCACGGCTAGCAGTGCGCATGTGCGTACGAGCTCTACAGATCAAAAATACTGTCGGTCGTAGGACTTCCGACACGGAAGTGGATTGCTAAAGTTGATTGACAGGAAAGACCATTTGTGGGAGTATATGGGGGTGGTGGTCTGCAAACGGAGGCGTTCTTCAGTGTTTCCAGGCGTTTTAGGGGAGTGCATAAATTACCTGCTTCGTACAACCAAGAATTGCGGATGCATGAAAACGTCACTCTACGAAAAGGCTGATCGTCCAGGCTAAGGTAGGCAAGAAGCGTCCGTAAGCCACAACAGTACAATCGTTAATCTGATGTTACCTGCGATGTTTCGATTTGGAACCACACAAACCAAGCAGCTAAGATTGCTGCATTGTAACTATTAACACTGCTAATTACCTTGTAACTCATTTCACTTGCATGTACATTAGGGAATTCGTAACACAAATGTTTATTTGTGCTTTTTAAACATTTTTTTGCTAAAATAGTTTTTAAAACATCTAGCATTGTGTTTTGCGTAGCAGCCTTTTCAGATTCCACAATTTTTAAACCTTGTATACATTGATATAGTTAAAGATAGACATTTTTGGTATTAAATTTTTTTATTATTTTGAAATTTGCCTTTCATCACAATGTAAATAATATTTGTTTCGGCAACATTTGCATATAATTAAAATAATTTTTTTTAATAAAAAAAAAAAAAAAAGCTTGAGACATTGGTGACAAGAAATATGGGGACTGGACAACAGGTGAGGGAGGAGATATCCAGGGCTACTTGCGTCGTTTTGGCCAGCTCGGAGGAAGAGGTAAGCTACGGACAGCCGACTGGCGTGTAACACGCCGACTGGCCTGGCCAGAGGTAGATGGCATTTCCTCTGGCCTAGGCATAGTGCTCTCCATACTTGCGGGGGTGGCTGTTGGGCTGCCAGAGGTGGTGGTCCTGGGAGGAAGGGAGTCTCGCTCCATCATGGCAGGTGGGATGGCCTGCTCCTGGGTATTGGCCAAACGATCTAGGGCCCCAGCAATGGTCTCCAGGGCCACCGCCACCCTCACCAGAGTGGTCTCCATCCTCAGAAGAACACATCTGTTCTCCTGAGTTTGGGAGACCAACCTAGTGAGGAGAGGCACTGCTCGGTCTGATGGTTGCCCTGGAGTAGACTCCACAGGGTCCCCAGATGGAGTACTTGGATCCTCCCCTGCAGAGTCTCCATCTGTGCTGGACCCAGACCTGACCTCAGGAGCAGGCACTACCTCCTCTGAGTCTGGAATATAAAAAAAAAATTGTTATTTGTTTTGCCAAAAAAAAAAAAAAAACAGACGTTTGAGCTTTATACTTTTTGTCTAACAAAATAAAATTACCTTCTTGCACATGTGGAGCATTGAAGTCGGCCATGTCAGTGTCCATAGTGGACACGCCGATTAGCTCCTCTTCCGTCACACATCCCTGAGCCAACGTCTCCAACCTTGTCAAGGCCAGCTCCTCAGGGATGGGACCACCACCTGTCCCCGCAGCATGGTCCACCCTACTCCGTAGCTTCCTCTTCAGTTGGTACTTGAAATCCGTCCAGCTGGCAATGTTATTCTGGAAATTTTAAGTGTTACTTTATTTAAATAAGATCAAGCTTTGGACTTCAGTACACTCACAATATCATTTTCTTACCGTTTTTTTTAACACTTTCTGTGTTCTGTAGGTTGTCCCCACAGCATTAACAGCCCTGGATATCTCCTCCTAAATCCTGTCTTTGGCTCCAGCCCCCATATTTCTTTGTGCATTGACTAGGTTCTCCATTGTCATGGTCACCAATGTCTCAATCTCGATCCGTGAAAACGGAGGGTTTCTTGGCCTTGGCCTGCTTGGGCCCGCCTCCTCCTCCTCTACTGGTGGACTTTGATTCCCAGCACCTACAACAATTTTTAAAATAGTAAACATTTTAAAAATTTTTTAAGGGAAATATGACCAGTTCTTGTGTTGTGTAAAAAATGTGATTTGCACTTACCTGGCTCAGTTGGCCTTTGCTCACCATGCTCCTCGCTTGACATTCTGCTAACCTATGAGAGCATAAAGAATACTGCTTATGCAGACTTTTTTATAGATGTGATCGCATCCCTGGATTGGTTACCCGTGCATCCTTATTTCCCTAACTACAAATGCACACCTTTCCTGCATGTTTCAATAATTGGGGTTTGGTTTCTTTATTTAAGGCAAAGCCAAATGTTCCCTTACTTGTGGGTTGTAGTTGGAGTGTTTGGTGGTGCAGGAGGTGTTTGATAGTAGTTAAATTGTTTGAAGATGTTTGAGAGGTGCTTGTGTGTGTTGTTTGAGAGGTGCTTGTGTGTGTTGATTGAGAGGTGCTTGTGTGTGTTGTTTGAGAGGTGCTTGTGTGTGTTGATTGAGAGGTGCTTGTGTGTGTTGTTTGAGAGGTGCTTGTGTGAGATGTTTGTGTTTTTTTTTTTTCTGGTGTTGGGATTTTTTATTTTTTTTTTGAGTTCTTTTTTTTTTTGGGGTGGTTTTTTTTGTGTTCCTTTCTTTTTGGTGGTTGTTTTTTGTGTTCCTTTCTTTTTGGTTGGGTTTTTTTGTGTTCCTTTCTTTTTGGTGGTTGTTTTTTGTGTTCCTTTATTTTGGGTGGGTTTTTTTTTGTTTACTTTCTTTTGGGTGGTGGTTTTTTGTTTTTTTACTTTTTTTGGTGGTGGTGGTTTTTGTGTTCCTTTACTTTGGGTTTTTGTTTATTTTTAGTGTTTTGTTTTTGGTGGTGGTTTTTGTTTGTCAAATTTGATTGGTTCTGACATTTAACAAACCCCGTTAATTGTTGTGCTTGAGCCGGTTACTTGTTCGGTTTGGGTGGCCGGGCTTTTGTCTCCTTAAAAAATCCAACATTATTCGAAGAATCAAGTAAGTGTGCCAGCCTACTGCATTTCATTTTTATTTTTTTTTGGATCAACAATCCTAAAAAACTTACATTTTTTGGTACTAATTTATTTATTTTTTAAAAATTTATTAAAGGTGTTTAACAGTCCATTTTGGACTTGAATCAGTGAGTCCATTGGTAAGTGTCTATTTATTCAAACCTACACTTATTTATATTTTTATTTTTTAAATAATTAAAAATATTACTTTTAATATTGTTTATTGATCTATTTGGTAAATGTAAATTTGTACATTTAACAACAATTCATATTGGCGATTTTAAAAATTAAGCATGGTTTTAACAATAATAGTAGTAATATTGGTTTGTACTCAAAAAATCTAATTCATTTTTTTATTCCCTCTAATTTTAAAAACGTACAACAAATACACATGTAGTGATTTCCGAAGATGGCACTGCCTGACCCTGTAAGAATATTCACCATTATTATAAAGCTAAGTATTTTTGCACAAATATTCAAAAAACACTCTGTAGAACCAATTTAAAAAATAAATATAATTTTACAGAGCGATGTTGGACAGCTAATAATAGTGGCCCCCCCACCAACCTTCCTCAGCCTCCTCCTGGGCGTAGGCATAGGAGGCGTGCAAGGGCCAAGATATATAGAACACGTGTCACCCTTTTTGGAATGCCTGATGATGTGGTTGTAACCACTTATCGCCTGCCTCCAAATATCCTAGACACTTTCAATAATAAAGAATCTAGAAAGTCAGATTAACATTCCTACAGCAATCTTACCACTTACACAGTTGTTGGCGGTGTTACATTTCTGCGCCTCAGGGTCCCTCCAAACCACTGTGGGGCTCATTTTCACGGATCCTGAGGTGTGTGCTAGATGCATTTTTCAATCATCTAGCACATTTTATTAGTATGCCATTGAATATGGAAGCCCTTGATGTGGTAAAGCAGTTTTTTGAAACTGCAGGCTTTCCACACGTCATAGGGGTAGTGGATGGCACTCACATAGCACTTCAGCCCCCTGGTGATGCCTGGATTCTTGGTAAGTAAAAATCCAGTATGTATTTCTAGTAATAGTGTAAACAGGTTCTCATGGTAAATGTATGTATCTTTTGGTGTCCCATTTCCATCAGGTGACAGTGGATATCCTTGCATGCCCTGGCTGCTGACTCCTTATTTGACTCCCACACCAGGGCCCCAAACTCACTATAATGCCGCGTTTACTGCCACCAGGCAGGTGGTGGAGCGCTGTATCGGCCTTTTAAAGGGACAGTTCTGGTGTCTCCATCACTCTGGTGGTGCACTCATGTACTCGCCGGATATGGTTTCTCGCATTGTGGTCCTGTGTGGGATTTTACACAACATTGCAATAAGGAGTCGAGTACCCATGCATCCAGAGGAGGCCTTACCAGAGGATGGCCCTCCGGAGGAAGGTGTTGTGATGCTGTCAGGGGGGGGCCAGATGCGATGATGTTGTTTCATGTTTTTTTAGGTAGACATATTTACATTTTTATTTAAAAAAAAAACACTTTTTGCAAATGTATTTTAATGTGTACCTTTTTCTTTTGTTTTCTTTTCCTACCAACCAAATCACAACACTTTCCAAAACCTGCAAAAAAATGGAACCCATTGGCAATACCCTGTATGTTTTTGGACAACTAACACATTTTGCACGGATATCCCCCAACATGTTTAGTTAATTTGCCTTTTGTTTTAGTAATTTGTATGTTTCCCATTCAAAAATCTGTTTGTTTTTTACTATAGTTGTTTATGTTTGACTAAGCAAGATGTTTTATTTGCCCAAACCATGAGGACATTTGTTATGTGTGAATCTGTTATGAAATTATTTTTACCAGTAAAAGCCTGTTGGCAACATGTTTGTTATTTAATAAATGTTTTCAATTAAATACAAATGTTGTTTTTTGTTTTAAAAAAAAGAAAGCAATTTTGAGGTGGATAATGTATGCCAACCCATAATTAAAAAATATACAACATTACTACAAATGTTCTTAAGGTTTACTAATACATTTTTTAAGTTCTTACACTATGGAAAGGCACCCACCTTTGTTCACAAATTTTTTTACATGCAGAATTACACCCTTTAATGTGTGGCAAAAAAGAGGACAAATGTTTGAAATACAAAAACTTTATTTATTTATTTTTGCGTCAGAAAAATGAAAAAATATGAAAACAAAAAAACTAAACATCCTCCAAACACCCCACTATTCTTTGGAGGCAGCAGTAGGCCTGCATTAAATATCCTGAGGTCTCTCTGAGCGCCTCCCGAATTTCCCTCAGGATGTGGAAAATATAAAAATTTTGAGGATTAAATACTTCATTAAAATTACAAACATTTGAACATTACACATTATTCAATGTACCAAAAAGTGTTTAAACACAATGATGTTATGGTGTGTTTGAAAGTATCAGCCACACAACATTATTAATAGGTTTCTACTTTTATGTTGTTAAACTAATTGGAAACCCTAACTATGTGGCATAAGCCAAAAACCACTATGATGATGTTACAAATAATGGGAGGTGTATTCTTAAGTCATGATGGCCATATCCTTAAAACACAATGCACGTATTCACTTCTAGAATGTTGTGGATAAACCTAAAATACAATGTGTTTGTTTGCTATGGAAAACATCACTTTGCCTAAGTACATTAGTACTTTTTAAACATATTCTACACAACATCAACAAGGGTAGTCTGGTTCCTAGCACCTTGCCAAGTTTGGTAACATGTTTTTTTACATTGTAAAATACTAATCTGAATGTAATCATTATTTCCTAAAAATACAAAACATTTTTAATAAACCACTAAACTTATATTTTTGTGGTCCACAATAAAAAAAAGGCCCAGCCACAAAACCTAAGATCGTAATTCTGAAAAACAGCATTACTGCGCAATGATTTGGAACCCCATACAGAAAATTTTTAAACCAAAAAAAAGGTCATAAATTTGTACAAATACATGGATAACAACAACACCCAAAAATAAAAAAATATAAAAAAAAACATACCCTCAGAGTGGTCGGCCACAGCAACAGATGTGGGCGGAGATCCTTGCGGTGAAAGAGAATATTCGGGAGTGGGGGGAATGGTTGAAGGGGAAATGGAGCAGGAAAGATCCAAGGGAGGGGAGATTTGAGACATTTGGGATGAGTGGGCAGGGGAGGGAGGAGTACTTGGGGAGGATTGGAAGAGGGAGGGAGGGTTACTGGGGGAGTATGGTGGTGGGGAGGGAGGGCTGGGTTGAGGAGATGCAGGTGAGGGCTGCAGGTTTCCAACAGCATGTCTTTGCATTCTGCGTGCCCTTCTCTGTCTCCACTGTGCTTCTAAAATGTAAACATAGAATCCAAAGAATTTCGGCTACACAATACAAGTACACTTTACACATTCTGGACAATAGGGACAACATACAGGAGGGTTTTTTAACATTGACTAAAATAATTGGCAAATGAACATACATTTTTAACAGTCCACTAATTATTACTTCTGAACAAACACATACTTACATCTGCGTATTTGTGCCCGCAAATTCATGAGGAGCGCAGGCGACCGGCGGCGCAGGTCCGACCAGCACCTCTCTAATTGGGCAATATTGCGCCTGTACCCCACTGATCGGAGGGCTCGCCTCACCTCTGCATAGGCCGCCCGCTTTATGCGGTTGGAAATGGGTGGCACAGCGTGGGTAATCCACCTGTCCAGGATGTTTACCAGGACAAGCAGCTCTCTCCTAGTAAAGGCTGCGGCTCTCATGATGGCAATGGCAGGCTCTAATGCATTAATGTCAGAAGTGATGCGTCGTGCTCTGAGAAACTGTGAATAAGGTAGACCTTTGCGTAAAGCTATAGGATGAAAACTTTCTTGACGCAATAGTGTATTTCTATCCGTTGCCTTTGTGTACAATGAAGTGCTAAACATTGAATTCTGTATGGTGATCATAACATCCAAAAAGTGAATAGACTCCTTACTCATCATTAACATACACGATGAGTAAGGAGTCTATTCACTTTTTGGATCACCATGCATTAGAGGAAATGATAGATACATTTGTGATACGAGGGTATGACAGAAGTGAGTTAATTAACTTAAAGAACAAAGTTATTAATATGTCCAGAGATGAGGCTTTGGCTAGTAGAACAAAAGATGCTGCTCGACAACCGACGAATGTAATCCCTTGGGTGAACAAATACAGCCCCTTCAGTAAATCGACTACAAGTCAGGTTAAGCAATGGTGGCCTCTGGTGCAAAGTGACCCGGAACTACCCTCTTTACACAATGCCAGACTCTTACCCAGTTTCACCAGGGGAAAGAGCATCAAAGATCAGGTAGTCAAGCTAGACATCACAGGTTTTAATAAAAGCCCAGTGACACATTTTTTAAGCAAGAAAAATGGTTGTTACCGCTGCTTAGGCTGCGTAACATGTCGATCACTCTCTGTGGGTTCAACTTTTTGTCATCCACATACGGGCAAAAAAATTAGTATTAGACATGCTGTCACTTGTACCACTACGCATGTCATATATTTATTGACCTGTCCATGCGGATTGGCTTACGTGGGAAAGACACAGCGTCAATTCCGTGAGCGCATGGCTCTCCATCGCAGTGCAATTCGCCAGGCGATTGAGTCAGGCGCTAGCGAACAACCTGTTGCCAGACATTGCGCCCGGTTCAAACACAGTGTGGCTAGCATAAGGGTCATTATCATCGATCACGTTCCAGAAAGTAAACGAGGTGGCAATAGAGCAAAAATTTTATTGCATAGAGAAAGCCGGTGGATATTCGAGTTAGGTACACTGGCTCCCAGAGGTCTGAATGAGACCCTGGGTCTTCAGTGTTTTCTATAATTAAGCTGATAGTGATTTTTCTGACATTTTTTCTGCTATATTACCAGCAGTGATAAATTCTGCCGTAGTTAGATTATATTATAACAGTGTTGCTCCTTCATGATGTTAGGAACATCAGTTACACAGTGCCGTTGTTTTTAATGTGTTTGTGATTTTTTGTCTCAGTAGTACTCATGTTGCTTGGCAACAGAGAGGATGCATCATTTCCCTGGGCCGCGCTGCCGATGACGTCACCGGGTACGCGACGGACACACGAGCCGGAGCAGGAAGCTGGTCCTCAGGCGGCAGCGTGACACAGGTGAGTATGATAACCATGTTTTAATTACATATGTGTTGTGTATATATTTGTCTATGTTAAGTGTCAGTCTGCATTGCTTGTCCCTGAAGACGGGGGGTAACCCCGAAAAGCCGTAGGAATGCAATAAAGGACATTGTTTTATTCTGATGAAAGTCTGCAGAGTGCCTCCTTCTGATCACCATATATATATATATATATATATATATAAATATATATATATAGAAAGAAGGTTAAGAAGACATGCACCTGATAGTGTAGTATTTTAAGTAATTTAGTAACCAGTGCTCAAAAAAGAAAATCTTTTAAGCTTATCTGAAATCCAGAAGTGAGTGGTCCACACTGTATGGAATAAATGGGATGTCATCGGCTGGATCACCCTATAAAGAGCTTGTGCAAGCCCATGAAGAAGATATATATAGTGTAGTATTTCCTTAAATCAATAATACTATTATATATAGAGGCTGCATACCAGATAATGCTAATTTAATAGCCTGCACTATGGAACTCTTGAATAGAATTTGGTTTATATCCAAAATGGAGTACACTATAAGTCTTTTAAATAATTCAGTGGAGAGGTTTCATTCAATTTGGTCTCCCTGGTACTCCTCTCAGGTAGTTACCATGCCTGGCCTCAAGTAAACTATGATCCACAATCTTATTATTTCCTCTTTAATTATTATCTCTTATTTTGATCTTTTTTTTTTTTTGCTATTATGTCCCCCCGCCTCGCTTATACTTAAACTTTTTCTTTCTCTTCATCTTTTTTCTTCTCTTATTCATTTTATTTTTCTATTTTACCTCTTTATATTTTTATATTTTATCACAGTTATTCTACTGTAGTTCTATCGAAATTTAAGAGGTTGTCGATCTCAATTTTTATAACACATAGGTATTCTTCTTTAGATGTTTATTATATATTTTTTTCATATGTATAATTACTATTTCTATGTAATTGTCCATCCTTAGATTTTATATATGTTGAGATGCTAGACTGTTTTGGATGTCAAGTCACACAAAGTAACAAAACACAGTGCGTCACTCCAGGGCTTAGTTCAAAAAGTTATTTACTTGAAATACAATTCAACATTTCGAGGCTTGTATGGCCCCGTCGTCAGGAATAAACACATGCAAACAGATAGAAAATAGCTTGCCTTTATATCCCACCAAGCTATCTGTTTGAATGTGTATATTCCTGACGACGGGGCCATACGAGCCTCGAAGCATTGAATTGTATTGCAGAACCACAACTCACAAATAAAGGCCATGGCCTGAGCCTTTCCTTGTCACTGCGTGTGGTGTATGGCATGTAGGCAATTTTATAGCTTTCAGCAGGAAACTTTCCCTTTATCAGAGGTGATGTTTTTTTCTTTAACAATTTAAAATATTGTTTTGATTGCAGATGCCTTGACTTAAACCCTCTATGCCCTTGACCACTGGGTTTAGTAAATGTTGAGGAACTAGTATTGTCATGACTTGTGGCAGCAGCTGCAGCGCTAGTATTTGCTTGCTGCTCAGGATTGTGATCCATATCGACTCATAGCGCCGATATTAATTAATGGTAGACTGCACCCACTACACTTAGAAAAAAAGAAAGATTTTTTTTATGGTTTCTTTAAAAGTTTTGCAAGAAATGACAACTACACACAGCACTGATTAATTAATGATGGACTTCACCCACTATACATTATTTTATAAAACTTTAAAAAAAAAATTTCAACAAAGATACATGAAGCAATTTCCACTGGAATATGGTATAGTGAAACAATAACAAATATAAAATTTGACAAAGTCACTATAATACAGAGATAACAGGTAAAAAGGAAAACCATGATAATAATGTAAACTGTAAAACCATACAAATATTTGCGCTTTTGTATTAAAGAATTTTAAGGAAAAAGAAATTGTCATCTAGAGCCATTATTTACTGAAATAATATATTACCAATGGTTTTTCGCCGGTAAGCATACTAAGCGAAACATATGCACCATAACAGTTACATTTTGAAACATAGGAGGATGGATAAAGAGGCAATAAGAGCAATCAGGGACGTAAGTTCATCCCAGTTGCCCCAGCGGAAAGTTAGAGTTTGGGGCCCTTCCCTTTCCCCCCCCCCAAAAAAAGGAAAAATGAATATGGTGTGTGGATAGATAGAGAGATAGATACCCACCCACACAATCCACTTAAATAGAATATGTAAATACGATTCTATGGGGCCTAAAGGTGTATGATAATTTACATATCAATTATAATTGTATATGAGCATCTGTGCTTGATTCAGTGCTACCAAGCCCTGGTGTCCTGCATATCATCACGGAGGGATCGTTCTCCTAACGCTTCACTTTTTCCACATTTTGTTATGTTACAGTCTTATTCCAAAATGGAATCAATTAATTTTTGTCCTCAAAATTCTACACACAATACCCCATAATGATAATGTGTAAAAAGGTTTTTTTGCGATTTTTGCTAATTTAATAAAAAAAAAAAAAAAAAAAAAATCATACGTACATAAGTATTCACAACTGTTGCTCAATACTTTGTTGAGCACCTTTGGCAGCAATTACAGCCTCAAGTCTCTTTGAATATGATGCCACAAGCTTGGAACACCTATCTTTGGGCAGTTTCGCCCATTCCTCTTTGCAGCACCTCTCAAGCTCCATCAGGTTGGATGGGAAGCGTTGGTGCTCAGGCATTTTCAGATCTCTCCAGAGATGTTCAATTGGATTCAAGTCTGGGCTCTGGCTGGATCACTCAAGGACATTCACAGAGTTGTCCTGAAGCCACTCCTTTGATATCTTGGCTGTGTGCATAGCGTCGTTGTCCTGCTGAAAGATAAACTGTCGTCCCAGTCTGTGGTCAAGAGTGCTCTGGAGCAGGTTTTCATCCAGGATGTCTCTGTATATTGCTGCATTCATCTTTCCCTGTATCCTGACTAGTCTTCCAGTTCCTGCTGCTGAAAAACATCCCCACAGCATGATGCTGCCACCACCATGCTTCACTGTAGGGATGGTATTGACCTGGTGATGAGCGGTGCCTGGTTTGCTCCAAACATTATGCCTGGCATTCATGCCAAAGAGTTCAATCTTTGTCTCATCAGACCAGAGAGTCCTTCAGGTGCATTTTGGCAAACTCCAGGTGGGCTGCCATGTGCTTTTTACTAAGGAGTGGCTTCTGTCTGGCCACTCTAATATACAGACCTGATTGTTGGATTGCTGCAGAGATGGTTGTCCTTCTGGAAGGTTCTCCTCTCTCCACAGAGGAATGCTGTAGCTCTGACAGCATTCCTTGGTCCTTGGTCACCTCCCTGACTAGGGCCATTCTCCCCCGATCGCTCAGTTTTGATGGCCGGCCAACTCTAGGAAGAGTCCTGGTGGTTCCGAACTTCTTCCATTTACGGATGATGGAGGACACTGTGCTCATTGGGACCTTCAAAGCAGAAGATATTTTTCTGTACCCTTCCCCGGATTTGTGCCTCAAGAAAATCCTGTCTCGAAGGTCTACAGACAATTCCCTGGACTTCATGCTTGGTTTGTGCTCTGACATGTACTGTCAAGTGTGGGAACTTATATAGACTGGACATGATTTTGAAAGACATACACCTATCAACTGAGTTTACCACAGGTAGACTCCAATTAAGCTGTAGGAACATCTCAAGGATGGTCAGTGGAAACTCTGAGCAGGAAGCAGGAAGCTACCTGGGGCTTGCGGGAGACGAGACCCTCTCCCCCAAGGGTCTCGTTGCAAGCCCCGATGGTCTCGACCATCGCAACCATCACCTGGTCACTCGCTAAAGCTGTGGGTGGTCACCCACAGCTTAGCGAGCGGCCAGGAGGCCGGCTTTTAAAGAAGAAGCGGCCGCCCTTATTCAAAGCGAGCGCTCACATTTTGCGAGCGGCTCTGAATGAGGTCCTTAGATCCCAGTTTTTTTCTCTGCTGTGCTGAGCAGCATACGTCATGATATAATCACATTGCCTAGCCGATGAGAAGAGTAGCCGCTCAGCCATGAAGAGGAGCAGGAAGACACTGGGCAGCCAGAAGGCAAGAGGGGGCTGCAGAAAAGTTTGGCTCTGGAATGACATAGGGTCCATGAGGCTGGAAAGAACAGAGGGGGCATGAGGCCGGAAGTCACACAGGGGGCCATGAGGCCAAAAGGGACACAGGCGGCCATGAGGCCGCAAGGGACACAGGCGGCCATGAGGCCGCAAGGGACACAGGCGGCCATGAGGCCGCAAGGGACACAGGGGGCCATGAGGCAGGAAGGGACACAGGCGGCCATGAGGCCGGAATGGACACAGGGGGCAGTGACATATAATATATATATATAATGGGTGCAGTGTGTGTGGGGCACCGCACCGCACACCCTGCACCCATATTATTTTAAACTTACCTGTCCGTGGTCCCGTGGCGGGTTTCAGCGTTGCTCTGAACACCAGAAAATGGCCGCTGTGGCCATTTTTCCAGTGTTCTGCGAATGCGCAGTAGACTCCTGGCACATTCAAGTGCCCGGAGTCTACTAATGATCTGGTGGCTGGCCAGCCGCATCAGTCGGCTGCCGGCCACCGGGAAAAGAGGTGAGGACCCCGCACGGGGAGTGCACACGGGCCCCCTTCTCTTTTAAGATGCCCCTGACAGTGGCCCATGAGGCAGGAAGGGACACAGGGGGCCATGAGGCCGGAAGGAACACAGGGGCACAAGATGCTGCATTGGGGCAGAGCGGGGGGCATGACAGTGCTTTCGCGCCATCATGGCCCAGCTACACAATGCATTGTAAAGCAGGGGATGGGTCCACAATGAGGCCCATTCCAGGTGAGTAGGCAAGTATGGCATGAGGATGTAAGTGATAGGAGGCATGAGGCTGAAAGTGACACACAGGACCAATGGGGCACTATAGTGGGGGGCTAAATAAGCCTTTGTGTTTCTTTGTTTCTTCTGTAAAAAATCACTTTACAAATTTAAAAACAAGTAAATATTTATTTCTTGTAATAATAATAAAAGTATTATTGATAACTGTAGTTTGATGTGGGAGAGGGGGCACTCCAAAAATGTTTGCACAGGTTGCTAGTAGACTGGGGCCAGCCCTGATTATATAAAAACTACAGTGACATATTTAGTAAGTGCATGTTTTACAGATCTCCTCTGTATCACAATTTAAATAATTATGCTCACCTGAATATATATATTTTTTTCATAATCAATAATGTTTATTGACATATATCAAGGGTGGGGTACAAAAAAAAAAAAAAGAAGGGAAGGGAAGTGGTGGGGGTTACAAAAATGGGGATACATATAATATATTCCAGAATGCACACAACCAGTACACAGTATAGGAAAATAACAAAAACACAGAAACATTTCAAAAATACACAAATCAGAGATAAATAGACAGGAATCCCAACTAGGTTCATTTAAACTAAATTGTAGGGGGTCTGATAATGTATTTATGTGACGACATCCATTTCATTAATGGGGAGAACTCAGAGGTGGAATAAGACATGGGGATACATTTACTATAATTAAAGTTTTTAGAAGTGGAGATGTTGCCCATAGCAACCAATCAGATTCTACTTAACATTTAACTAGCACCTTCTAGAAGATAATAGCTAGAATCTGATTGGTTGCTGTGGGCAACATCTCCACTTGTAAAAACTCTGACTTTAGTAAATTTACCCCTTGGAGTCAGTTTTTATTAAGAAATCAGATGGACTTTGTGAAACACCTTCAATAAAGGAGGAGGGAGGGGTTGTTTCCAGCACTGGACCAAAGCAGCTCAAGCAACAATGCAAATATGCCAGCGCACATAACTTTGATGAGGTTGTACTACAACTGAATAGATATGTAACAAGGCCACTGGAGGAGATGGTGACAAAGACAACCTAACAGCTTGTTAATCAGGGAGAACGCTTCTAACCAAAAATTACGGAGAAGAGTACAGGACCAAAACACATGATATACATGGCCCACCTCACCACACTGACGCCAGCAAAATTTGGAGCATGAGGGCCAAAAACTATGAAGTATATCAGGAGTAAGGTACAGTCTATTTAATAACTTTACATGCATTTCTGTATGATTCAAACTTAGAGACAAACAAAAAGACATGGAGTAAATAATTCTCCATTGGGAATCTGGAATAGGGTGACCCAGATCTAGTTCCAACCAAAGTTGAGTAGGAGCCAGTAATTGATACACCTATGCATCAACAAGGCGATCAGTAAAACATGCACTATTAGGGGTCCCTGAGGGAAACACTGTAGTAAGTATTGACTTGATGACATGTGGGTAGGGGTGTTTCTAGAGAGGAGGGGGCCCATGTACAGTCTCCGACATGGGCCCCCTCCTCTCCGCCCGGCGACCGGCAGTGCACTGAGCTGTGCGCTGCCAGAGCCGGAGTTATAGACTCTGGGCACTAGAGTGTGCCCAGAGTCTATAATGTATGCACAGATCACCGGGAAAATGGCAGCGGCGGCCATTTTCCCTGTACTGCATATGTGCAAACGACAGGAAAATGGCCATTTTCCAGTCGTTTTACAACGCCGGACACCCGTGCCGACGTGGGACTCCGGAGAGGTAAGTAATATTATGGGTTCAGGGTGTGTGGTGCGGGGCCCCCCTGGACCAAGGGGCCCGTGTTCCCCGCACCCATTATAGATATGCCACTGCATGTGGCCATTTTATTATTGAGTTAACAAAAAAGAGAATTTTGTCAATATAGGATATGCCTTATATATTTGGAAAAGCTAAATGCCACTTCTGTAAAAATTAGGGGAACCTTCTAGGAATGTCCTGTGCTGGTTAGCAGACTGGATGCCTTTTACATATAGTTTAAAGTCATATAGTTTTACTTTCACTGACCTAACTTCTTATAAACTTTCTATTCTAGATATAGCGTTACTGTGTGCCAGACAGTCTATTTATTGCTGTTTACTGCTTTCCATAGCTATTTATTGCTTAGTACACAATGGATACTCCCTTTTCAGGATGATGCATTGCTGGAAATTATTGCTTAATAATACCAACCAAGCATTTTCATTATGACCACTAGGTGGCATTGTCCTTTCCATGTCTGTTAAATATATATCAAGAATTCTGGTTTTCAGAACTTAGGGACTTATTTATCAATGAGACATAACACCTTTAGCAATCGCTAAAGAGGTTATTTCCTCCTTTCAATATTTAACAAAGAGCGGTAACATTACCGCTGTTTGGCACTGTATCGCTTATGTCATCTATAGTTGGTGAGAGTGATACTTCCAGACTTTGCAGTGTTCCCACCAGGTGAAAGGGTCATGCACATGTTCAGACTGGCCTTCATGCATGCACATGACAAATCCTTTCACAGCGGTGGGCTGCCAGCATCACAGTGTAGGATGCCACCGAGGAGGGGGATGTCACTGGACCTCGCCCGAGAGGTGAGTAATGTCAAATATCAGTGGCATGTTCGTTAGTATCAATGCCATACTAAACAAAACATGCAGCTGGTATTAAGGTACATAGGTAAATGGGGCCCTTACAGTCAGGAGGGAGTTACCTGAAAAAAACTTTATTATTAGTGTTAATTAAATAAATATGACATACAAATGAAAAACTCCATATTTTATGTTTATCTGACTTTTATCTCAATACATCTTTTTACAATGAAGTAAAAGAGACTAACATAAAATCTCAGCACCATAGCACAACAGATACCAGTCCTAAGGGTCAGAAACCTGACTTCTAACAGGCACTTGAAAATTGCAGATTGTTAATGCTGAAAGATGCAGGAAGGATGTATTTTATGCATACTTACCTACTTTTGAAAAAGCATTTCAGGGAGATTGTGAAAGCAACACCTATGAACACGGCGATAAAGTGGGCGTGTACTGCTACATCTGAGAGGAGTGCCATAAAATTGATTTACATCCAAATGTAAACGAGCCCCAAAGCTGTTAGTAAGATCTACATGTTGATGAAAGCACACTATAAACACAATACTTTTCAGGGTTCGCTCATTGACATACCTCTCCTACTATTCAAAGACTGTCCCGCCGTCCCAAACACGGGCCGCAGTGTCCTGCGGTGGGGGGAAGTTAGGGGAAATAACTCATGCGAGCGGCATCTCTTCAATGGGGCAGCCCAGCTTCTCCGGGAGTGCTGAGCTCGCCCCCGAGTGATGAAAACGGGGGGGGGGGGGGGGGGGTTGGGGGGTGCAGTGAGGCCATGCCCTTTGCAGAGAGGTCACGCTCCTTTTTCAGACAGGCGTCTACAGCATGCAGAGATCCCGGTTACAAACTACAGAATGTTGGGAGGTATGCATTGTGTATTATGTTTTACAATGGGTTCCATATAATTGGCCAAGAGAAACCTTATATGAAAATGCATGTAGCCATTGCCAATGCAGGGAAATTGCACTGATTATACCATTTGAATGTTTATATCTCTGATTTCTATTTTTCCAAAGTATATAACAGCTACGTAATGGGGTAAGGTGCAATCAGGTAGATTGCTAGACTCTTCAGGGAATCAGTGTAAGTTGGAAAGTATGATTTTGTGCAAGTAGAGGGAGTAAAGTAAGGGACGGCTTTTCTTTGCTTTAATGTCAAGATGGAAAGGCGGATGGCCAGAGGAGTTAGATTTTAAGATTAAATGCACTGTCTATTATAGTTCACATTTTAACTGTGGTACTTAATATACTATATTACAGTATATCTCTGCTATACAAGGTTAATATATTCCTGAGCAACCAGTTTCAATAGATACCTGATCCCATCTGGAATTTGACTTAACTAAGGACAGTGGGCCTGATTCAGAGCCGCTTGTAAGCGGCCGCTCGTTCGCTCTGAGTAATGTTCGCACAACTGCGCATGCGTATGGGTCGTAATGCACATGCGCCAACCAGTCATTGCGGTCGGAAATCGTGCGCTCGCAAAACAGCGAGGGGCTGCTAATTTGATTGACATAATGTACCGTTTGTGGGTGGTAACAGGGGAAGGTGCTTGAAAACGGGGGAGTGGAGACCCGAACACAAGCGTGCCTAACGGTCAAAAGGGCGTTTAATGGGAGTGCATAATTAGTGAAGGAGCGTCATCGACCACGTCACTTGGTTGTCTTTTAGCCTGAACTGCTCGCAGTGATAGCGGTAAGAAAAAGCTACCACAAGCACAGTTCAGATGCCTTTCGATATATCCGATTAATCTAATAAATACCGGAGATGACGTATGATGCGAACGGCAAAGGGGCGTCTTTACAAAATAGCGAGCGCATTTTTCGTTCGCTCGCTCAGACATAGAGGCGTCAACAAACCGCAAAGAACGAGCGCTCAATTTAAATGGACGGCCCCTTTTTTGGAACGACCGTCCGCAAATAGCGTCCGGCTCTGAATCAGGCCCTGTGTGAGGATTGGGTTACCAAGTTTCAGGATAACGGTGGAAAGGACTAACCACCACGCACCCACTGAATGGTGGCTTTTGAACACTTTTTATTATTCTGCAATTTTAATGATATAGGTCTAGCACACTGCTAGTTATTGTTTATTTGTGACAACATAGTAAAGAACTTTAGCTATAACAGTTTCTCCATGCTATCTCTGATATATATCAGCATTGCGTAGAAGATTAATGTCAGATACCACTACATAGCAACCTATTTGTACATTTATAATAGAGGTAGATTGAGGGGTGAGCGCGGTAGTTCTCTTCTTTCTATTTCTATATACAAGGTTAAGTACTACAGCCATTTATCAAGATTTCACCTGCTAGAGAGGTGGTTCTAAAAATGTTGAATTACCTGTTGAAGTCAACAGAATGCAAGGTGGCAAACTCCTTTGGCCATTTATTCTCTGTTAATGAATATTTTGTGCATGTGTAGGGGTGAATTAGGGTTAGACACTCGAGGGAAGGTTAGATTTAGACTGTACGGGGAAAGGTTGGGGGTAGGGCTAGGATATTTACCGATAGGTGTCGGTATTCTAACTGTCAGGATCCCGGGATCCTGAGCGCCGGCATCCCGTACCCAACCCCAACCTGGGATCTCAAAGGTAGCAAAATAGTCAAGAATTTTGCATGGAATTAAAGGCAATGTGCCTAATTCAGACTTTGCTAGAAACTCCTTGGATCCATCCAACATCTAACCTCAGTCATAGTTTTTCACTCCCTCTGTATTTGATCTGATGGAGATACTTTAGCATTTGATGCCGGTATTGTGATGGTTGCCACCACCATATGCTTCTTTTCAATGTGCATTTTCCTGGTGTCTGGTGATGTACTACACCACAGGCAACTGCCCAATTGTCAGTGCTACTTTGCGCATGTGCAAGCCAGCTATGCCTTCTGCACACGCACATAATTGCACCACCAATGGTTTGAGTCATCAAATGGTTTAGGAATGATGGTCACATACCATCGCAAGGCATGTTGCGATGTCTACAATGCCACTACAATGAATGGTGCCCTTCCGGTGGCTGTCCCTGTTTCCCTCTAGAATACTAGGCACATTGGGGCAAAAGTAGGTGCATGGTAAATATTTGTGTCGTCATTTTATACTTTTGCTATTTATACATTAGAAATAAGGTGCTCCAAATGCCAATAAAAACCCTTAAGGGAATGTACACTTTGTGTTCCTGCTAAATAAAACATGCCCCCTAGTGAGGAACCAGGTAACACTGCAATATTTTTATTTAGGCAAGGAGAACAAAAGTACTGCATTCCACTTATAGCTATTTAACAGTTTTATAAATTATTCTGGTTATACCAGCCCTATGAGACCAGGTACAATCCGGCTCTCAGTTTCCAGTTGCAGGGAATTGCCCATTTGTAATATGGGGGAAAGCATGTTTTACTGAGCAGGGATCGGTAAGGGCAAGCCCCTTCCAATTCCTTACATTGTTGGATGCAAAGAGGATGGGTTTTCTCAATTTACAACAAAAATACTCCAATAAATCCAGTAAAGCCTGTGATTATAAAAAAATACAGTATACACATCATATTACTTACTATTTATTAAAAAATAATGAATCTATAAAAAAAATACACTTTACAGTGTACTGCGTGTCATATGGTGGAGCTTTTTTTTTAATAGAGCATCTTTCTAAAGGTGATTGGATAAAAATAGCAAATGATTGGTAAATTTGTACCTTTATAGTAACCTCTCTGCCCATTTAACATTTCTTCAAAGTGGTAATGTACAATGATTAAAGTCTTGTAAGCAGGAGTGAGGGGTGCTTATCAGAGACCTGGTGTGAGCGATAGTTCCCAGATAGAAGAGTAGTAATAGTTTACTTTGCATGGTAGAAAAATAATTTAAGAGGCACAGCATCTAGTGCTCCCAGGAAGCAACACAGGGGAGAATTAAAGTAGAAAGTAAATATTTCAGAGCCTTGTCCTAAAATTAGGCAACAGACCTGACCACACCATATCATAAAATACATCAATTGTAGTAGAGATTATGGTTGTGATGTACTGTTATTCGCTTTTGTTTTGCGATACTATTGCATTACTAAACGTGAAGTTAGTGTGTATCACCGGCTTCCATTGCAGTCACTCACAGTGACTGTGATGTTCAGCGGGTCCCCTCTGCTCCGATCTGTTCATTTAAGTTCCCTGGATTCACTGAGAACACTGGCCCAAACTGTCTCCTGGCACCATTAGGACAAACTGCCATTAACCCTGCATCTTCTCAGCACACACTGCATATCACTAAATTACCACAAATAACACAGACATTCACATTCTGCATTGCATTACATAATAATACACTTTTGCCGCTAACCCAGCACATTCCCCTCTCCCATAAATTTTATATATATATATATATATATATATATATATATATATATTTTCCAATGTGGCCCGGCACTCGCTAATCCTCCATGTGTCAATTGGACCTGGGTGCTCGCATGAGGCAATGGTATACACAGGTACAGTGGCGTCACTAGGGAGGTGCGGGGGGTGCGGCCCGCACTGGGTGTCACCTTTCAAGGAGGTGACACCAAAAAAAGCTGCACTCACACCCGCGGGCCGCACCCGATCCACAGACACGTCAGCAGTGCACCCACCTTCTGCGGCACCAAGCGCAGCGGCTGCAATCACTACCGCACCCCTGCCGACTCCATAAGCTGGATAGCCCTGCCCGCTGCCTCCAGGGATCCATCTCTATGTGGTTCTAGACGCCGGCCGTGGTGACGTCATCATGCACGCGGCACGCCAGCTCCGCTGGTGTTTCTGGGAGGGTGAAGTAGGAGGAGATCGTGACCTTCTGTGAGCGCTGCCAAGAGAGAGTAGGACGGGACTATTTATTTAAGTGCGCACCCGGACACCACCAGTGCAGGCAAGGTTAGGACAGGTTCCACGCTGGCTCAGCTGCCAGTGTGCATTGAAAGTTAGTAGTAATAGAGTATGTATTTAGTTACAGACTTGTCTATTTACCAATTACTCTATATACAGTATATATGGTAATTAGTAAATACACAAGTCTGTAACTACATACTATATTACTAGATATATAATATTCCTCACTGTCTGTCTTTTAACGGAATATTATTATTTTTTTCTGAAGTAGCAATGGATTGTATTGAAATTACCATTTTTTGTAACAAACAAATAGTTAATTTCAATATTAATCCAGTATTATTTCAGAAAAAAAAAAAATATTTGACCAAGGCTGTGTACATCAGTGGCGTCACTAGCAGGGGGGTGAGGGCCGCACCAGGCAGCCTAAAACAAACAACCCCCCCCCCCCCGTGCAGTGCTACGGGGGTGGGGGTGGGGTGACACCATGAGTTACAGCTCTGGGTGACACCATCCCTAGTGACGCCTCTGCACAGGTACACAGTGTTAAGTCACAAAATGTGTCAAAACACACAGCGTCACTCCAGGATTTCTTAAATGGCAGATTTAATGTGGTTTCAACGTTTCAAGGCCCCCTGGCCCCGTCGTCAGGAATACAGTACACAAACAAACAAAGACATACACTTACCTATATACCCCACCAAGTGCACAGAAAGAATGAAACAGCCGCTGATCCGCGATCACGTGACCGGAGGGCGCGAGTCGCCTTCCATATGACGTCACTCGTCTCACCTCCGGAGGTTGCCAAGACAACCTAACACGCTACTGCAGTTGTTGGCTGAAAGGAAGAGAAAAAGTGAGAAAAACACATAGTGAGAAAGACTGTGCTTAAAGATAACGTCCACGTTGACAAAACAAGAAATAAAGTACAATTATTTGTCATAATGTATGTAAAAGCACTTGTTACCAAGAAGCTACCAATGCAGGACAAAAGATCATAAGAATTAAAGAAAAGAGTTCCAGGCAATACGGCTGTACTGTGTTCAATCTTAGGATCCACTTCGCTTCAAGCACACTGAGCGCTGCCACTGTCACCACCCCTGGGAAGCTCCGGTATATGATCAATGATTCTGTAGCATAAGGTAGACAGCTGATGTCCCAATCGTTTAAAATGTTTAGCAACCGGCTGTTCTATGTCCCTTCCTGTTAGAGCTAGTCTAGTTGAAGACCTATGTAAGGCCATGCGCTCCTTAAAGGAGCGTGAGGTCATGCCCACATAGCACAAAGAACATGGGCATGTCATCAAGTACACCACAAATTTGGTGTTACATGACAGCACATGCCTAATTTTGTATTTTTTGCCTGTGTGTGGATGATGAAATGTATTGCCAGTTTGCAAAAAGCCGCATGTTACACAAGACGGACATTTGTTACAACCTGGCTTTTTGTACGATGTCAAAAGGTCCGTAGATTTATAATCCGTGATGTCGGCATGCAAAAGAAGATCTTTTAGATTTTTCCCACGTCTATAGCAAACCATAGGCTGGGTCTTATTAAAGACCGGAAGATCTTTATCACTAGAGACAATTGGCCATAATGCTTTAGAGGCACGGGGTAACACTGCGCTAGAGGAAGAAAAAGTAGTGACCCAAGGGAAACGATCTTGTTTATTGTTTTTGGGTTTAGATGTTAAGAGATCATAACGATTAAGAGTCAACACTCGTTGTTTGATGGCTGTTAGTTGTTTCATTGGGTACCCCCTTTAGCGAAATTTATATATAACTTAATCTAAGCGATCCGGTAATTCATTCCTATTGCTGGTGATTCGTGCTGTTCTAATCATCTGTGAAAAGGGAAGGCCTTTTTTGAGTGATGGAGGATGATGACTTCCTTTGACCAATAGGGTATTTCTATCTGTATCCTTGTGGAATACCGATGTGGTGATAACTCCATCATGGATGCTGATCTCAACATCCAAAAAGTCTATTTTCGCCTTATCCCATCTATAGGTGAACTTAATTGGACCATTAGATTGGTTAATGTTCGTCATCAAAGATTCAAACAGATCGCTGCCACCTGACCATAGCATGAAAAGGTCATCTATATATCGCGTGAACAGTTTGATGTAAGGAATATTGTTAGAAGACTCAAAAAATAATTGTTGTTCCTGCTGCAACATGTAAACATTGGCGCACGATGGGGCCACATTGGACCCCATCGCACAGCCGGATTGTTGAAGATAATACTCCCCGTCAAACAAAAAGTAATTACGCGTAATGGTCAATTCCAAAAGAGTCAAAAAAAGTTCTTTATCAATCCCTAATGGGGATGATAAATTATCCAAAAATGCTCTCATGGCTGCCAATCCTGCTGCATGAGGTATTGAGGTGTACAGGCTCTGTACATCCATAACACACATAATTACATCATTGCCAATTGTCGGAAAGTTCTTTAATAAGTTCAAAAAGGACGTGGTGTCCTTCAGGCAGGTTGGTTGTTGAGTGACGTGGGGTTGTATCAATGAATCTAATAAAAGAGAGACTGGTTGGTACATGGAACCTCTGACAGAAATGATGGGACTTCCCGGCGGAGGAAATTTTTTTTTGTGGATCTTGGGGACAGTATAGATGACAGGAGTGATCGGATCCTTTTGTTGTATTGCTTCATAAGTTTTTTGATTAATCATTTTATCATCCAAGGCTTTTTTAAAAATGGAATTGAGTTCTCGGTAGAATTCTATAGTAGGATTAGCTGGTAACTTGACATATGTATGCTGATCCGCTAGTTGCCTAATAATCTCATCCTTATAGGGTTGTAGGTCTTGTATTACAATGCCCCCACCTTTGTCGGCAGGGCGTATAACAATTGAACGATCTTGACTCAAACTGCGTAAAGAGTCCTGTTCAGCCCTAGTGAGATTATTGTGTTTCTTTATAGGGACTTGGGTGTATCTTTGTACAGCATCATTCATCAAGCGTGAGTAGGTTGTAATAGAAGGATTGGTGGAAGGTGGATCAAACTTAGACCGGGATCGGGCTGATAGAAATGAGAGGATTTACAATGTCCAGAAGAGGTTGATGCTGAAAATATTCCTTACGGCGAAGATTTCGCGTCATTTTGTGTAAGTCAACCTGCCAGCAGAATTCATCATGAGAATTAGTAGGGATAAACGATAATCCCTTATTAAGTACTTGTTCCTCCATTCTGGTGAGTGGACGTGATGAGAGATTAAAAACTAATCCTCCATGTGTCAATTGGACCTGGGTGCTCGCATGAGGCAAAGGTATACACAGGTACACAGTGTTAAGTCACAAAATGTGTCAAAACACACAGCGTCACTCCAGGATTTCTTAAATGGCAGATTTAATGTGGTTTCAACGTTGATTTAAATATGGAACCTACTTTGATACCAGACACGGCTGCCACAGATTTTGTGGGTTTAAACTTGCCAGTGGGAGAAACTTTATGTTTTTCAGATGCTGAGGCCAGCAATATTTTATTCCCATCTGATTTAACCAAGGATACCATCGATATACAGGTGGAAGATATTTATCATCAGCTTCTAAAAATAAGAAAACGGGAGATTGATTATTTACTCCATGGTATAACCTTGTCGGATTATTTTCGCCAAAAACTGATTCCAAGGGGATTTAGGGTCAGGAACATCCCTACAATTGGTAGGATGAGCCCTGATTTTTGCAGAAGATGGGTAGCCGTGCTCAATAAATGTAGCCTGGACCTCATGCTTCTTGTTATAGAGGAGGCTGGGAAGGAACTTGCCAGTGTCAAAAACAAAATATCATCGATTAAGGTCACCCATGCTTCTATATTAACCGATCAAACTCACAACTCTTGGTGGCAGAAACTAAATGCACAGTGTGATCTGTACAAAAAGGAGCTGTTGAAGTTTAAAAAGACTAAGCTCATGACGGTACAACAAGATTATGAGGATAAGCGGGTGTACCGTTGGTTAACAGGCACTAACCAGGCACAAAGAGCCAGGTGTTTCCCAGGACGACAATCATGGCGATCACGACATGATAAACCATTGGGTGAATCACAATCTTCACGGAGTGACAGTGACTTCGCAGTCATGGATTCTGATGAATCATCTCAATCTCAAAAAGCCCCTTTAGGCATACACACACGGGCCAAAGGGTCAAAAAACTTGGTTGTACCAGAAGAAGTGGCCAAAACGAGAGGATTTTCAAGAGGAACAACGAAAAAGAAAAATTAGTTTTTAATCTCTCATCACGTCCACTCACCAGAACGGAGGAACAAGTACTTAATAAGGGATTATCGTTTATCCCTACTAATTCTCATGATGAATTCTGCTGGCAGGTTGATTTACACAAAATGACGCGAAATCTTCGCCGTAAGGAATATTTTCAGCATCAACCTCTTCTGGACATTGTAAATCCTCTCTCTCCATTTCTATCAGTCCGATCCCGGTCTAAGTTTGATCCACCTTCCACCAATCCTTCTATTAAAACCTACTCATGCTTGATGAATGATGCTGTACAAAGATACTCCCAAGTCCCTATAAAGAAACACAATAATCTCACTAGGGCTGAACAGGACTCTTTACGCAGTTTGAGTCAAGATCATTCAATTGTTATACGCCCTGCCGACAAAGGCGGGGGCATTGTAATACAAGACCTACAACCCTATAAGGATGAGATTATTAGGCAACTAGCGGATCAGCATACATATGTCAAGTTACCAGCTAATCCCACTATAGAATTCTACCGAGAACTCAATTCCATTTTAAAAAAAGCCTTGGATGATAAAATGATTAATCAAAAAACTTATGAAGCAATACAACAAAAGGATCCGATCACTCCTGTCATCTATACTGTCCCCAAGATCCACAAAAAAAATTTCCTCCGCCGGGACGTCCCATCATTTCTGTTAAAGGTTCCATGTACCAACCAGTCTCTCTTTTATTAGATTCATTGATACAACCCCACGTCACTCAACAACCAACCTGCCTGAAGGACACCACGTCCTTTTTGAACTTATTAAAGAACTTTCCGACAATTGGCAATGATGTAATTATGTGTGTTATGGATGTACAGAGCCTGTACACCTCAATACCTCATGCAGCAGGATTGGCAGCCATGAGAGCATTTTTGGATAATTTATCATCCCCATTAGGGATTGATAAATAACTTTTTTTGACTCTTTTGGAATTGACCATTACACGTAATTACTTTTTGTTTGACGGGGAGTATTATCTTCAACAATCTGGCTGTGCGATGGGGTCTAATGTGGCCCCATCGTACGCCAATGTTTACATGTTGCAGCAGGAACAACAATTATTTTTTGAGTCTTCTAACAATATTCCTTACATCAAACTGTTCACGCGATATTTAGATGACCTTTTCATGCTATGGTCAGGTGGCAGCGATCTGTTTGAATCTTTGATGACGAACATTAACCAATCTAATGGTCCAATTAACTTCACCTATAGATGGGATAAGGCGAAAATAGACTTTTTGGATGTTGAGATCAGCATCCATGATGGAGTTATCACCACATCGGTATTCCACAAGGATACAGATAGAAATACCCTATTGGTCAAAGGAAGTCATCATCCTCCATCACTCAAAAAAAGCCTTCCCTTTTCACAGATGATTAGAACAGCACGAATCACCAGCAATAGGAATGAATTACCGGATCGCTTAGATGAAGTTATATATAAATTTCGCTCAAGGGGGTACCCGATGAAACAACTAACAGCCATCAAACGAGTGTTGACTCTTAATCGTGATGATCTCTTAATGTCTAAACCCAAAAACAATAAACAGGATCGTTTCCCTTGGGTCACTACTCTTTCTTCCTCTAGCGCAGTGTTACCCTGTGCCTCTAAAGCATTATGGCCAATTGTCTCTAGTGATAAAGTTCTTCCGGTCTTAATAAGACCCAGCCTATGGTTTGCTATAGACGTGGGAAAAATCTAAGAGATCTTCTTGTGCATGCCGACATCACGGATTATAAATCTACGGACCTTTTGACATCGTACAAAAAGCCAGGTTGTTACAAATGTCCGTCTTGTGTAAAATGCGGCTTTTTGCAAACTGGCAATACATTTCATCATCCACACACAGGCAAAAAATACAAAATTAGGCATGTGCTGTCATGTAACACCAAATTTGTGGTGTACTTGATGACATGCCCATGTTCTTTGTGCTATGTGGGCATGACCTCACGCTCCTTTAAGGAGCGCATGGCCTTACATAGGTCTTCAACTAGACTAGCTCTAACAGGAAGGGACATAGAACAGCCGGTTGCTAAACATTTTAAACGATTGGGACATCAGCTGTCTACCTTATGCTACAGAATCATTGATCATATACCGGAGCTTCCCAGGGGTGGTGACAGAGTGGCAGCGCTCAGTGTGCTTGAAGCGAAGTGGATCCTAAGATTGAACACAGTACAGCCGTATTGCCTGGAACTCTTTTCTTTAATTCTTATGATCTTTTGTCCTGCATTGGTAGCTTCTTGGTAACAAGTGCTTTTACATACATTATGACAAATAATTGTACTTTATTTCTTGTTTTGTCAACGTGGACGTTATCTTTAAGCACAGTCTTTCTCACTATGTGTTTTTCTCACTTTTTCTCTTCCTTTCAGCCAACAACTGCAGTAGCGTGTTAGGTTGTCTTGGCAACCTCCGGAGGTGAGACGAGTGACGTCATATGGAAGGCGACTCGCGCCCTCCGGTCACGTGATCGCGGATCAGCGGCTGTTTCATTCTTTCTGTGCACTTGGTGGGGTATATAGGTAAGTGTATGTCTTTGTTTGTTTGTGTACTGGATTCCTGACGACGGGGCCAGGGGGCCTTGAAACGTTGAAACCACATTAAATCTGCCATTTAAGAAATCCTGGAGTGACGCTGTGTGTTTTGACACATTTTGTGACTTAACACTGTGTACCTGTATATGTATGTATGTGTATATATATATATATATATATATATATATATAATTATTACAAGGGCCCTTATATTAAGGCTGAATTGAAAAAAACTGAATAATCCATAGATAATTCTGGAGGGGGTGCATGGTGTTAAGGGGCTACACCTCAAAAGCTATTGGAGGTAACAAGCTGAAATTTGGCATGGATGGGTAGAACTGTCTCTCGGTGCTGCATGGCAAATTTCAGGGCAAAATTATTAAAAATAAATAAATAAAAAAAATTGGGAGTAATCTAAACTTCCAACTGTCATTTTTTTTTCTGACACTCAGTTAGAACCACTTTTCTGCTGTTCTCTTTGGGGGACTTTTGGGAAAATATAACTCAGGGTAGGGGGCGAATTTAGACTTGGAGTTTATCTTATTAGGTAGCTCTTGTTCCAGGGTAGGTGCTTTTGGGGTTTAGGTAATTGGGAAAGTTACAGTTTATAAACTATTACCTCACACTTGCACCATTATTGAAATAGGAAGCTTCAATTTGTTGCGCAGCCTCAGTAGGAGCCTTCCAGCAGGGTGTGTACTCACTGTGGCTTCACCTAGGTGCACCAAGATGGTTGCCTTTTGTGGGCGTTAGTGGTGGGGAGACCCAGCAATGGCAGTGGGCGGAACCGGTGGTGGGGACCCATAGGTGGTGGAGCGGGCATCAGCAGCATCGGTGTGGGTGTCAGCGGCATCGGTGGTGGTGAGGGCTGCGGGACCCAGCATCTGCGGCAGGCCTGGATCCGAGAATGAGCCGGCAGCATGGCAGTCCGGTGGCGGAGATGGAGCTGTCAAGATCTCCTGAAGAAAGAAGACACCCGAAGTCCTAGCGGGCGGCAGCCATGCAAAAGAGCTTACACAGGCTGCCGCCCACTAGGTGAAAAGGACACCAGAAGCCCTAGGGAGGTGGCAGCCGTGCAAAAGAGCTAATCGACTGCCACCCCCTAGGTAAAGACGCCGAAGCCCTGTCAGGTTAGTGCCCACCAGGCAAAGACGACAAAGTCCTGGGGTGGCGGCAGCCACGAAAAAAAGCTTAAAGGCCACCGCCCCGCAGGCGGAGATGCCGAAGCCCTGGCCAGTTGGCACCCGCCAGGCGAAGACGACGAAGTCCTGGGGTGGTGGCGGCCACGAAAAAGTTCTTAAAGGCCAATGCTCCCCAGGCGAAGACGCGGAAGCCCTGGTGGCTTAGTGCCCACCAGGTGAAGAAACGGAAGCCCTGGCGGGATGGTGCCCACCAGACAGACACGCTGAAGCCCTGGTGGGTTGGTGCCCACCAGATGAAGATGCCAAAGCCCAGGCGGGTTGGCGCCTGCAGGTGAAGACGACGAAAACCTGGGTTGGTGGTACCCACGAAAAAGAGCTTAAAGGCTGCTGACCCCCAGGTGAAGGTGCAGACTAAATACATTTTTTTATATTTCTTTTACAGATTCACTACGGGTACCAGTGGGCCCTAAATGCCCCACTTGCTGGTACTTGTGGTGCTTCAAGTACCAGCATGGGGGGAAGGCTTGCTGGGAGCTATAGTTTACCCAAAAAAGACAATATTCTTTCAAATGTGCCACATTACACAATCAACACGCCACCCACCCCCCAGGGGTGTCGGGGATAGAACCAGGACCGGCTCAGAGCTCAGTGCTGGTTGCGCTGAATATGGGAGACTCCTATGTCATTTGTCCCCTGTATTTTGGCAACCAGGACTGGTTCAGATTAGCCCGGTGCTGGTTGTGTTAAGTACAAGGGACCCCTATGTCATTTGTCCCCTGAATTTTCACAAACAGGACAGGCACTGAAGAGCCTGGGGCTGGTTGTGCTTTAGAGTGAGGGGGCCATTTTACACAATGAACCTGGCACCCGCCAACCAGGGGTGCCAGGAATAGCCTGAGGTGTCCTGGAGGGGGACCCCTTTATTGGGGGGTCCCCAGCTCCCCAGGGATCACCTGCCTGGGCTGACTAGCGGTCAGGGTTAATGCTTTGGCTGGGGAACCCGGTGGAAGGGTTCCCTGGCTGTGGCATTGTCCACCCGCTAGAAAGCTTGGTGCGGGTTATGGAAAATACAGGGGACCCCAATGCTTTTTGTCCCCTGTATTTCCAAAACCAGGACCGGCTCTGCTGAGCCCAGTGCTGGTTGTGCTAAACACAGGGGACCCCTGTGTCTTTTATCCCCTGTATTTTGACAACCAGGACTGGCTCTAAAAAGCCAGGTGCTGGTTATGCTAAATGCAGGGGAACCTTATGCTTTTTGTCCCCCATATTTTCACAACCAGGACTTGCAGTGAAAAGCCCGGGGTTGGTTGTGCTTTGGGTGGGGGGGGATGTCCTTCTTTTTATTTTATACATATTACATTTTTACCATAGATGCATATAAAGATCTCACTGATACATCCATGCATCTGTCTTATTGACTTTATTTTATCAGATGCATGCCCAGCACCAGTGAGCTTTGTTGCCTGCTAATGCCGCTGTGCACTGCCCCCACTGCTCCGTACCCCCCCCACAGCTATCTCTCCCTGTGCATCCCCAAAACAGCACCTGTTTGCCAGCATTCCTCCACCTGCGCTAATGTACCATTTTGTTGGCCTTCTCCCCTGCAGGTGGCCCGGTTTGCTCCTCCAAACCCTGATAGTTAATACATTTTAAAAAAAAAGCAATTAAAGTCCATAGACAAAAAAACCTTATGGTTTCACGTATCCCATTAAGGCTTACTAGACATGATCTGAAATTTCACAAAACCTATTGAATTTCTGACACTCAAACTTAAAAAGCAATGAAATTCCAATCATTATGGCTGACGCCTTAATGGACGTGTTCTTTGCGCAATATAGATATGGTATGCCATCACACCCTGCGGTTAACTGCAGATTCAGCACTCTCACAGAGTGAGATTGCTGTTACACACAAAATGGTGGAGCTACTAATTCACAGAAGTGTGTGCTTATTGGAATACACACATGCGGTCTATGCAACTGAGATCAAGAAGAAGATAAAGCTGCGCAGATGGAATAAGAGTGGTGTGTATGGGGGGAGGAGACAGAACGGCATGGATGGGTGAGACAGAAAGGTGTGTAGAGGGGGGAATATTAAGCAGTACAGGGGGGGAGTCAGAGTGATGCAGATGGGTGGAAAACAGTGGTGCGGATAGGGGAGAGGAACAAAATTATGCAGATGGGTGGAAAACAGTGGTGCAGATGGGGGAAAAGTGACATGGTTTGGGGGAGACAGAGTGATGCAGATGGGCGTACAGAGTGGCATGAACATGGGAAGACAGCAGTGCAGATGGGTAAAGACAGATTGGTGCGGATGAAGGAATACAGTCTAGAACAAATGGGAGAACACAACAGTAGGGATTGGGGAAGACAGATTGGTGCGGATAGGGAGGAAGGCAGAGTGGTACGGGGGTGGGAGTCAGAGTTGCACAGTTGGGGGGCATAGAGTGGTGCAGATGGAGAAAGAAAGAGTGCCACAGCTGGGAGGAAGACAGAGTGGCGTGGCTGGGGGGAAGGCTGTGGTGCAAATGGAAGGAAACACAGTGGAACGGATGCAGGAAGATAGGGCAGTGCAGATGGGGAAAGACAGATTGGTGCAGATGAGGAAATAATGAACTAGCACAGTTAGGAGACCATACAGCTGCAGGAATAGGGGAAGACAGAGCACAATGGAGGTGCAGATAGTGTACATGCATAGACAGAGTATGATAGTTTTAGAAATTAGGGATCTGAATGTGTATTCTGAATGAGATGGCTGTATGGAGTGAGAAGGATGTTGGAACCCAGTGGGATTGTTATGATGAATAGCACATAACTGCTCAGACCTCAGTTGCATAGACTGCATGTGTGTATTCCAATGAGCACACAATTCTGTGAATTAGCAGCTCCACCATTTTGTGAGTGCTGAATCTGCAGTTAACCACACAGTGTGATGGCATACCATATCAGTATTGCGCAAGGAACACAACAGCCTTAATGATCAGAATTTCATTGTTTTTTTAAGTTTGAGTTGCAGAAATTCAATAGGTTTTGTGAAACTTCAGATCATGTCTAAAAGGCCTTAATGGGACATGTGAAACCGTAAGGTTTTTTTGTCTATGGAATATATACATATATAGTCATGAGAGGGGTTGTCTCTCACTTGAATTGGGGGATCAGCTTCCTCCAAAAGAGGCTGAAGTGAAGCCTGTGCATTCTGCATTAGTAGTGGAGGTGTGGAACTCCAGGATTTTATGCTTGCACAGGCCCAGCTACAACTCATCACTGAGCAGCAGAGGAAGAGTTTGAAACTCACAAACCCACTGCTATGAGCCCTGATGCTGACTAGCGGCCAGGTCGTAGGACATAATGTTGTAGTGCCAGGTAAAGGGCTATGCTGGGAGAGCATGGGCGATTGTGGCTGCAAGCCACTGCTGACTACTAAGCATAAAGAGTGATGGTGGAACATTTGCTTTATTTGGTTATTTAGGTTATGTTCATATATACTAAAGTGCAGTGTTTGTAGCCATTAAAGATGCTGCTTTACCGAGTACCTACCTGTCTTAGGTCCTCATTTCTATACCCCATGTTATATTTGGTGGCCCTGTACGGGGACCTGCACTGCTGTCTCGCAGTGCAATCGGTAGACGCCTATGGGGTAGCAAAGGATCTGACAAGGCAGAACATTTGGTGTACATGAGTATGGTAGGCAAACCATAAAAAACGCAGTTATATTAAGGACACTGTAACCTGCTGTGCTGTGTAAGAGAAGTGGTTTGTGTGTGCGTACTTTAAAAAAAAAAGTGAATTTGCTTTTTTTTTTTTTTAACTAAGGTGTTTAAGACATATCAAAATGATGATTAGTGTTTCCACCAGCTAGTGTTCATGCTCTGTAATTAAGTTCACCTGTTTAGCAAGGCTCACATACTGAGGTTTAATTAAGCACTGCAGTGTTGAAAAAGAAAAAAACTGTTTTTTTTCCCTCTGTTCTGTTTAAACTTAATAACAGTTGGTTTGCTGAAAGATATAGATATATTTGTGTAAACAGGCTTGTAATCTAAAAGCTCCCAGACTTGTGTATACATCTCCCACTGTAAACCTGAAGGAAGTTTTTCATAATATAGCAACTTTGTTGGCCTCTCATCAAAAGACAGAGGAACAAATGCTGCAGCTACTGACCCAGTCAGTGGGCACAACAATGCAAGACATTTAAAGAAAATGTCTGCCTCAGATGACCCAGAGGCGTATTTGCTGATATTTGAAAGGGTGGCACAGAGCTTAAAGTGGCCAGCAGACTCTTGGGCTGATAGACTTGCCCCTATCTCACTGGTGAGGCTCAGAAAGCCCATGCTGATTTGTCCTCTGCTGATGCGAAGAAATATGACCTAGTCAAAAGTGCCATTCTGGTCAGGTCAGGTCTCACTCCTTCTGGGAAGGCGTAGCAATACCACGAATGGGCCCTACTACCAGGGGTCCCTATTAGGAATAAGGTTGCAGAACTAACCAGACAGGGGCAAAGTTGGCTCCAGGCAGAAGACCGCACTGCAGCTCAGATTGTAGAGATGGTGGTTGTTGACCTGTGTATAAGAACCTTAGGGCAGAATATGCAGTCATACACGATGATCCTCAGAATTTACAGGAATTAATTACAGTGTTGGAGTGGTATAAGACAGCAGGAAATATGCCAGATGCCAGAAAAGAAACCAGGGAATGGGCGACCTGTTAAGATGGTACCCCATTGGCCTGTGATCCAGACTGTCACCCCTCGTCAAGAAAACACCACTGGAGACACCAAGGTTGTTTGCTATGAGTGCGGAGAGCCAGGTCATGTAAGGCGGAACTGTCCCAGAAAAACAGAGCCTATAAAGTGTGGGGTTGCTGGTATGGGCGCTATGTACCCCGCTTTTTTCACGATGGTACCCCTGGATTCTAGACCCCCATTAAATGTGGGAAACTGTGTTACTTAATGGCTAAGAACGAGCTATTATAGACTCAGGGAGTGAGCTAACCCTGATCTCAGAGGCTGTCCTGCCCAGGCCAGTGGAAAAGGTGTCATGATTATTTTAAGTACTCTAAGTTCATGGATCCACAGAAAACTTCTCCCAGGTGCGAGTGAGCCTGACCATAAAGGGGCACACTTATGAGCTGGTCACGGCTCCCCTATCCTATAATGGAATGCAATTTACCAGGATTTGTTGAGCTCGTAAAAGGAAGCACACAAACAACGCCAATGTAAAAGTATCCAAGGCCCTACCTCAGAAAAGGGAGAAGGGTGGAAAAGCACGGCCAGTTCTCTTTGGAGAGGGAACCTCTGTGCAATTAATGTCTGAGGAAAGAAATCCGCAACACTTTGGCCGGTTACGGCCAGACAAAAACACTGGCAGAGATGTTATACCCAATACAATTGTTGCCATGGATGTGCTGGAAACTGCCACCCCTCTAGTTCTCCTGGCCCTACAGAAGTTTCACTGGCGGACACCTTGTCAGCAAAACAGTGAAAAGAAGTGGAAGCCTTAGTTGCAATAATCAGGATATTTTTTCTTCCTTGCCAGGGCACACTGCCTTAGTAGAGCACAAGATAAATACCCCTGAAGGAGTGGTTGTAAAGCAGCAACCATATCACATCCCTGAAATGCGGCAGCAAGCAGTCCAGCAAGAGGTGAAAGAGATGCTCCAATTTGGGGTCATTGAGGAGTCCAGAAGCAACTGGTCAAGTCCTATTGTGTTGATCCCCAAGCTATCAGAAGCCATATGTTTTTGTAACAACTTTAGGTGGCTGAATCAGGTTTCCAGGTTTGATGCATATCTACTACTACAGGTGGATGAATGAGGAGAAAATTTGGCAAGTAGTCGGTATCTTATGACCCTGGACCTCACAAAGGGCTATTGGCAAATTCCCCTAAGTGAGACCAACAAGGAGAAGACTGCATTCTTGACCCCTGCTGGCCTGTTTCAATATAAAATGCTCCCTTTTGTCCTTCATGGGGCACGCTATAGCCTATCTAGACAGCACTGTCATATATACAGAAAGTTGGGAAGAACACTTGCCCAAAGTCCAAGAAGTTCTAAACAGCTTACAACAGCACGGATTTATGATTAATCCAGCCAAGTGTAAACATTGGACTTTCAGAGGCCAATTATTTAGGGTATGTGATTGGCAATGGAAAAGTGAAGCCCCAACTGAGGAAAGTGGAGGCAATTCAATCCTGGCCAAGACCCTCCACCAAGAAATAAGAACTTTCCTTGGGCTGCTAGACTATTACTGCCATTTCATTCCAAATTTTGCATCCAGAGCTTTGACTGAGACCCTTAAGGCTCAACTGGAAAGAATTATCTGGGCTAAAACAACTGAAGCAGCCTGGGAAGAAATGAGGATGGCCCTGTGTTCCAAGCCGATTCTGAAGGCACCGGATTTCTGAAAACGCTTTGTCTTGCAAACCAACTCCTTCGCGACAGGCTTAGGAGCTGTTTTGTCACAGACCACTGCGGGCGAAGAAAACCCGATCCTCTACTTAAGTAGAAAACTGTTACCACGACAGACAAGATACACCATTGTTGAGCTAGAATGCTTGGTGATAAAGTGGGCAGTAGAAGTCCGGAATCTAGGAAGATAATTTGTCTTGGTCACGGATCACGCACCTCTGAGGTTGATGCACCTCAACAAAGAAGTTAACCCCAGAGTGGCATGCTTGTTCTTGACCACCCAGCAGTACAAGTTTGTCATACAGCAACAGCCCAGAAGCTGAACATGAAAATGCGGACGCGTTGTCCCAAAAATTTGAGAAAGCAGAGTGGTGTCGGCTGTCACAAAAGATGTGCACTTCCCCAAGCTTGGAAAAATGAAAGGGGGGGATGTGTGGTGAGAGGGGGTCGTCTCTCACCTGAATTGCCCACATTCTGGTGGGATCAGCTCCCTCCAAGGGAGGCTGGAGTGAAGCCTGTGCATTCTGCATTAGCAGTGGAGGTGTGGAACTCCAGGTTTTCGTGGTTGCACATGCCCAGCTGCAACTCATCACTGAGCAGCAGAGGAAGAGTTTAAAACTCTCACAAACCCATTGCTCTGAGCCCTGATCCTGACTAGCGGCCAAGTCAGAGGACATAGTGTTGTAGTGCCAGGAAAAAGGCTATGCTGGGGTAGCATGGGCGATTGTGGCTGCAAGCCACTGCTGACTACTAAGCATGAGGAGTGCTGGGAAATTTGCTTTATTTGTTTATGTTATGCTCAGGTATGCTATTTGCAGTGCCTGCTGCCATTAAAGATATATACACATACATACATACATACATACGAGGTATGATTGAAAAATAATGAGTGATTTTTATTCAGAATCAGATGACTCCACATGATCTGAACATTTTTAATTTTCAAAGTAGCGTCATTCACATTCAATAAATTTTTTGCAGCATTTCATCGATTCAAAAACGTGCAGTAGACTGTTTTGTGACATCACTTTTAGTGTTGCAGTTGTGGCATTTTTCACTTCGTCTGCTGAGAACTTCTTTCCACACAGTTGTTTTTTCAGGGTTAGGATTGCCCAGAAATACAGGACGCTAAGACTATATGGAGGGTGCTGCAGTGCTGTCCCATTCATTTCAGTCAGTGTTGCCAAAAGAGGAAGGGTAGGTCGCATCTGAGGAGGGGTGGGAACAAGAGGTTGCCCAAGAGGGAAAAGTGGGGCGCCAAGAACCTAATTTTTTATTTTTCTAGCCATAATTTAACAGAGACACAAGAATGCCTTTTATCGAAGGCTTTGATTTTCATCCTGACTTGTCGATTTGACGACTGAGTGGCTCATTAATCAACATAAAATAGGGAGGAAACTCCAGTTAAGGGAATTCTTTGGTAATCATAAGGACCTTCAAAGTAATATAAAAGAAAGGTTTAATAAACCAAGTCAAATAATTAAAAAGTGTGAAAACCTTTTTGAGGAGGTACATCTAGATGCCCAAAACAACAGAAAGTATTTTGATAACCTTACAGTTGATGAAAGAGAGGCTCTGAATAATTTATGTAAAGATGACTTGATTGTCATACGAATGGCAGATAAGGGCGGAGCCACTGTTTTACAGGATGTGGCACATTATGACCACGAGATCCATAGACAATTGGCGGATGTAACTATACTCCAGGGTCTCATACAATCCCATGCAAGGAATCAAACGCGAGATTGACCAGATTGTTGCTTTAGCGTTGGATTGATGAGACACTGAGTAAATTCTTATAGGTAAAGCACCCTGTCTTCCAAGTGATTTATACGCTACCGAAGATACACAAGTCCCTTGCGGACCCCCCGGGAAGTCCTTTCATCTCAGCCTGGGGGACGTTTTTACAACCCTTGACACAGGCTTTGGATTTTTATCTACAGCCATTTGTGTGCAAAATCAATGTTTATACTAGGGACATGGGTGATTTTTTTTGACCGTTATTAATAATCTGTTTGACCTTCCAGAAAATAAGTTATGGTAGACTTAGCTTTGTTAACTCTTTTTCTTCAAGGTCCATAGAGTCCACAGGGATACTATGGGGAAATGTGTAATGGGTATATGCGGAGGAGGAACAGAGGCATCCTGGGAGCTGAAAGCTTAACTGTTTGGTGCCTGGATCATGCCAACCACATTTCCCCATGGTATCCCTGTGGATCCTGAAGAAAAATGCTTTTTAGCAAGTATGGCTGTGTCATCTCTTTATACGATCATTCCCCATAATGATGGCATCAAGGCGTTCCATGAGGCCCTTCTTAAAGGACCATACCCAGGTCCAAAAATTAAGTTCATCCTCCTGATGCTAAGGAAAGTACTTGAGTTAACTTATTTTTTAGATCAGGATGATTATTATATACAAGTATCAGGGAAGGCCATGGGTTGTAATCTGGTGCCGGCCTACGCTAATATTTTTATGGAAAATATTTGCATTTTTTTCAATGTATTTTTTTCCAAAATTTGCCCATGACATTATCTACTACAAACATTACATTGATGACATTTTTATTATTTGGAATACTGAAGCTGCTGCATTTCATGTTATGGTACATTGTCTGAACACTCTAGCCAGCCCAGTTCGATTCATGGCTGATATCAGTAATACAAGCATTATTTTCCTTGATGTAACGGTCTTGTGTGTAAAGAAAATATTGGCTCATACATTGTACAGGAAGCCTACGGACTGCAAAACTTTGCTTTATTCCACTAGCGACCATCTGGATTTTTAAAAAAAGCAATCTTCCGGTCTCACAATTCCTGCAAGTACTTTGAAATAACTCACCTTGCTGATCAATGAGGCCAAAGGATGCTTTCCAAAAAGAGGTTATGATGGTGCTACAATCAAAAGATGCCTCACCAGGACAAGGAACCTGCATGCGAATCAGCATAGGAGAAATAAGATACAGGAGGATAGAATGATTTTAGGTATTAAGTGTGACACCAACCTAAGGGTCACCTAAAGATCTACTAAGAAACACTGGTCTCTCCTCCAAGCTAATCCACTCTTGAAGAACCTGGGCCACCACCCACCATTGCAGAGTGTGAGGAGGGGACTGAATGTAAAAGCATGTATAAGACTGGCAAGAGATTGAAGAATGAACTAGCCACAAATTGGCTCTCTCTATAGAAAGGTTGTCAAATGTTTAGGATGTACGACCTGTAGAGCAATTATTCCTGGTAAATTCTTTACATCCCGCTCTAACTTTCTAATGAACAAAAAACATTCCTTTCTGGGTCAGAGTCAGGTGCGGAACAATGCATCACCAGACTCCAAAGGAAACTTTAGAAAAGGTGTAGCGATTCTGCTCTAGCCTCCCTTGTGTGTTTGCATGCTACGGTGCATGTGCTGGCTCAGAAGAGGCAGTGGTGAATTTCCCACTATGCACGTGTCACGTACCTGGGGTGATTACACTTTTTATTTATCATTATTACTTTTTTCTTTATTTTGCAACTGGGGGGGGGGGGCAATGGGCAGCAATTTGTGATGCCCCACCATGAAGGGGCAGTGACGTGATGGAGGGCAAACAATGTTGTGCCTAGAGGTGGCCTGACTCCCCAGTCGCAGTACCCATATTATTCAGTGAAGTCTTACTTTACACAATCACAGAGTTTCAAACAAATTTAATTAAATAGAAGAGCACCAATGATGTATCACTACAGGAAAAGATGAGGATAGATAACTGATCTTTGAATGTTAGCAACTGCAAAAATGTAAAAACAACATGTGGGTGGCACGGAAGGAGTTAAATAATGATTACGTAGCAGAAACAAGTGCCAGAGTCTACAAGTCCTGACAGCAGGACAGAACACTGTGTGGAATGTATTGTTACTGCATGAATGTTCTGTTCTTTCTGCTGCTACACATAGGGAATTCTAGCGTTCATTTTAAAAAGATCTTTGTACTCACAAAGAAATCCATTATGATTTGCACAGTATTGTTTATTATTGCATAGATTAAAGAGTTTAAAAATAAAATAATTTTGGACCTATTCTAGTGGAACTTAAACAAGAACGCTGACATCACTGGAATGAACAGAGTAGTAGTTTAGATGATCCGAGATTTTAACTCAGTTATGTTGGGTTCATGATGTGCCAGAGGGTAGAGAAGGTGGTTTGCAATAGCAAATATATCAGGCTCCAGATAATTAAAACCACTAACAGACAGTAACAATTAAACCACAGAGCCAAGGAAAAACTGAGCATGGAAGCTCTTCATAAAGTTTAATATATATATATATATATATATATATATATATATCACCGAAGCTCTGCACTCACCGTAACAAAGCATGGAGAGTTAGTTCATATTTTGATCAAAACATTTAAGCTTGCAGCCTGCGCTCAAGGGACCCCAATTTTCTGCAAGTCCCACTCTATCAGAATCTCAGAATTATAAACATTGCAATTGCTATTACACTTAAGATATGCTCCCGGTTTGAAGCTCACCAGCACACACTTTTAAAGGTACGGCACCCACCAAGTTGGTTTAAATGAGCTAACACTAGGGTGCTTGGTTAAATGTTTTGACCAAAATATTGACTAAATCCCCATGCTTTATTATGGTAAGTGCAGAGCTTCTGTGATATTAATTTAAACGTGGTCACATACCACATGCACCCCTGATCTAGGAGTGGTCAGTACCTTTTGTTTGATTCATTTTTCAGTTAATCATTTTCTGATCACCTCTCTCATACGAGCTCAGGGATGACAGAAACCTCCCGTGGAGCAGAAGGGCAAAAGCTCCCAACTGCCATCTCACAGGCTGTGTTTGAAAAATGACAGTTGGGAGCTTATTGGCTGGCACCTTATCTCAGACTTATCACTTTTCACTCTGTCTCCTAACACTGCTTAGTAAATAGACCCCTTAATCCAACTCAGTACTCAGGTACTTTCCCAGGTGTTTAATGGCTTACCTTTAATAACCTGTGTGTTGGTGAGCTTCAAACCAGGTCATTACTTTAATTCTAATATGATAGCAATTGCCATGTTTATAATTCTGAGTGAGAGTAGAGCAGCGGTATGACATACCAGCACTTCAATTTGGATTGCATTTGAAAGCCATTCTCTGGAGCACTGCTGTGCCGCCACCTGTTGACAAATATTTAACTGCTGAAAGGTCTGCCCTAGCTTCAGGGCAGGTGCTCCGGGTGGCTGGATGGCCCCTCATACTGGACAGTCCCCTCCCTCCCTTGACTACTCTAGCTGCTGCTCCTGGCTCTTGTGGGGTTGCTGCTGGACAGAACACCTCTACCTGCTGCCCGACTCATCTACACTGCTTCTGTGCCTTCCCTACACCGCCTCCGGATCTCTTTCCACCTCTACCACCCACAGACTGGTTACAGAAGCAACACCTTCCAATTCCACAGTTATTCTTCCTGTGTAGTAGTCATCTAGTATTTATGATCTTCTCCTGAGAGGTGGTGGGGTAATCTACATTTCCCTAAGTATGTGAGTGCATGCACCTTTCTCTATGCACACTGTTGGATACACCATTTATTTCCTGTGGGTGCCTATATGTATATTTTTTTTTTATTCATGTGAAGCCTATGGGCACCATTTAACAATGGGACCTAACCCCTTTAGCACTCGCTAAAGGGGTTATGTCCTCCTTTCAGCATTTAACAAACAGCAGCAGGTATGCTTACCACTGTTGCTCAATTAAACCACTTACGTTATTTATAGATGGCAAGATACGGTCCCAGTGCAAATTTTACATAACCCCACTTCAAAATGCCCACTGAGTTATAATATGCTATATATATATATATATATATATATTTTTTTTTTTTTGCATATATATATATTTTTAAAAGGTGTCATACAAGTTGTTTGGTCTAGGACGCTTATGTATTCTAATGCCCCATACAAGACAATGATATCCCAGCTGTCGGGTCACAAATAACATTTTAAGCATTGAAAAGCAGCATTTTTTTTCTGCTGAGCATTTGTTTCTTGTCACTCCACCAGAAACAATGGTCAATGCCCAATGCTGGATTTACCACTAGACATAGTAGGCATGCCTTGGGGTGTGTCAGAGAAATCTACTCTCGGATTTCAGGAAGGACTTAATGTCTCCTTCCCATGTATAGTCTTTCTGGGGCTCAAAAAGTGTATGTGGCTGAGTTTAAGCATCATGATATGGATCTATCAACAGCAGGCACTCCCACCTTCCAAAACAGGAAGAGTACGGTCGCTGAAAGACTGAGCAGAGCTATATTTTAATAAGTATGATTTTGCCAAGAGCTGGATGAGAGAAAACGTTACACCATAATGGACTAGACATTATCTCTTGATAAAAGCAGTGGGCATCCCATCTCTAACACCAGGTATATCGTATATGAATGAGCCCATCCTGCCCCTGAAATGTAAGTATGCCAAGCAAAGCAAAGTGTATAGGAACCTACACTCACTGTATATATAATTAGCCACTTAACCAGCCAATAGAATTGGTAGCTCACTTTCTTCATAGCATCAAAGAATGCAAATACACAGTCACTTTCATGAGAAACCAAACGTGGTTGTTTTAAATCAAATAATTTAAAAATAAAAAAAAGTTTGCAGTTTTGGCAGTGTATAGTTCTAGCACAAAGTGGGCAAGATGTATTAAGCATAGCATTTCAGTGTTAGTACATCCCATCCAATATGTTTAATTAACACGTTATGTCTGTAAGCATGGATATCTGCAGAGTATTACTTTTTTAATTTGATGTAGAAAAGGTGGTAGTAATGGAAACCAACTCATCCAATTCTATGAGTTTTGTAATACAGTTTAGAATTGTCTGATTGGCTACAATAGCAAACAACATCTTCTAAACAGTTTACTACATGCAGAAATGCTTTCATAAATATCCCACTGTATGTGGGAGAGCATTCTCCATGTTCGCTCTTTCTGCATGTATGGAGTAGCACACAGTACCACTCGGACTGAATATATAAACTTTATGTTATTACTAATGTTTGTAGTATCACAAATTTGAACAGAGTATGGTGGCACAATGATTAGTCTTTCAGCACTTGGTTCATGGGTTCAACTCCAACGTCCTAGCTGTGTGGAGTTTGTATGTTCTTGCTGTTTGCATAAGTTTCAACACACAATCCAAAACATACTTTTAGGTTAATTGGTTTCTGACAAATAAATGAAACCATTTGGCAGGGGACAGGGACTGATGTGAATTACTAAAAATTCTCTGTAAAGTGCTGTGTAATATGCAAGTGCTACATAAATAACTTAAGCTGGTTACACACTAAGATAGATCGTGTGGATCTTATAGTGTGTACGCCCGATTTGTGCCGGCATGCCGGTCAGTCATCGCATTGTCCCATCTGCTGTGCTGTACGACAGATGGGAGGAAGCAATGAACGAAGCCATGCTGTTATAGTACATGCACCATGGTACGATACTTTGCATGGTCGTACACCGGATCATGCAGTGTGTGCGGTCGGTGCGATGTATCGTTACATTGTGGTGTTCCGTCGCTAGTTTAATAATAGTATATAGCACTCCTGGAGAGATAAGCATGTGCCTTGATTCTAAAAACAGAAATGTTGATATAGTTTTTTTTTTCCTTAGGAACAGTAATATCAGCTTATATTATGTTGCCCAAATATATTGTTTATACTGCAAATGGTAATGTCTGATCTCCCATCAAAGTATTTTATGCAAGTAATTATTGCCTAAAATTTACATCCGTTGCTCATGATTTTTTCGTTGCTGGGACAAAGCTGAGCAAATCATATTTTGACTTACACTGCAGCTAATTCAGACATGAACCTGCAAATAAATAAAATTTCAACTTAACACAGACAGTAACTTAACTGTTATATGTCATCTTCACATTAGAATTTTGTAATGAATTATAATTAAGTGATCGTTTACATTTCAGCAAAATAAATTATACATTTTTTTTTTATTTATTATTCTTGTAAATCATCTTCAAAAAGACTCTTCACTGTTGGTTCATTTTTCAGAAGTCTGTTTTTTTCATGCGATTCCAGACACAGCACCGAATACACATTCTGTTAATACACTTAAACATGAGTATTATATACACTGAAGTTCATGGGATAGGTGTGTAGGATCCCCTCTAGCCCAGCAAAGTGCAGCAACGCGACGTGGCACAGATTCCACAAGTGGACAGAAGACCTCTGGAGACATGCTAACCCATGCCGTCTGGATAGCTTCCCACAGCTCCCTGATATTTGTAGGTGCAGTATCTTGGGTGTGAATGGAACTCTCCACCACCTCCCATAAATGCTAGTGTGGGTTAATGTCGGGCGAACATGGCGGCCACACCATTCGTCTGAACTCTCCAGAATGCTCATCGAACCAATTCTGGACAACTTGGGACCAATGACAGTGCATTATCCTGCTGGAATATTCCATCTTTGTGGGGGTACATGAAGTCCATGAAGGGCGGAAAATGGTCATCAAGCAATGCAACGTAATGGTTACAAGTTAATGACATGTTGCTGGTGGACCAGCAGAACAAACCCATGCCACCTGAACACATACCACACCATTATGGAACCAGCACGAGCCTGCAGTGTGCCTTTTTGACAACTGGGGTCTATGGCCTTACAGGATTTGCACGACACCTGAACCCTCAGCCTGAAACAACTGGAACCATGACTCATCAGACCAGGCCACATGTTGCCAGTCCTCCAGGGTCCAATTAGCAATGTCATAAGCCTAAGTGAGGTGCTGTGTCAGGTGTCGGAGTGATGTTACCAGGGGTACTTTGTTGGGGCATCTGCTCCCATATCCCCTGAAAGCTAAAGAACGCTTTCTGACCTGCTAGATTGGTGTCTGGTACCTCCTGCATTGAACATGGATGCAACTGGTGCCAGTGTCGCTTGTCTGTTACTATGGACAATTCTGGCCAGATGCCGTTGGTCACAATCGCTATGCACCCATGGTCGCCCACTGCGCTGTCCACGGTGAGTGGTACTGCCTTCCATGAGGTATTCCCGGTACACACATGACACACCATAGATCGAGGAATGTTGAACGTCCACATAACTTCCGAAATGGAATGTCCCATCCGTCAGGGATCACCAGTATAACCCAAACTGCATCCACTTCAGATAAAAGAGAAGTTGCAGAAATGTAATGTAAAAGACATTAGCACCACTCTGCTTTATGCATGGTTCCACTAAAGGCCTAGTGAAAAGCCTTTCCCAATGTGGTTGTCTGTATTGTGGCATCAGGAAAGTGTTTTTCAGTTTAATTAAGTTCCATTTATTACGCTACAGCTCTTCCCATATGGGACCAGGGGCTGGCTGGCAACTTTTGGCCTGGGGGGCAGACACAAGTAAGTGGCCCGATTTCTCCACCAGCGCATTGCAATAGAGAAAAGACACATGAAAATAGCCTCTGTAAGTAAGGTGTGCCTAATGTGGGTGTGCTTTAAATAATGTAGAGAGGTTTGCAGTGACAGCCAGATTAGGGAGCATCGTAGTGACTGCCATATAATGCAGAGAGGTTCGCAAGGACCATCAGATCAGGGAGTGTCGCAGTGACTGCCATATAATGCAGGGACGTTCTCAGTGACCACCTGATCAGGGAGCGTTGTAATGGCTGCCAGATAACGCAGTAATCACCAGATTATGCAGAAATCATCAGTGACCCACATGTAACAGGTATTATGAATATACAGTAGCCCTCACACAATAATAATACCCCCCCCTACATTATTACATCACCCCCAGCACCGACAGTATTAAAACACCCCATCCCCCCAAAGATAAAAATAACTTCAGCCCCCCATTGCATAAGTATTCCAACACCTCCCCCCCCTTCCCTCTCAAATGTAATTTAAACATATACATCTCCACTGGCACTTACCTGCCTGGAAGGCTGTTCTGTCTCTGCGGAGCTCCAGGGTACAGGAAGAGATGACACAGACAGGATAGACTAAAGAAAGGGCAGAGACTCAGGGTGAGGGGGCGGGGTCTTCAGCAGGGACAAGAGGTGATGGATTAATATAGTCAGTCAGGCTAGGAGAGGGGCGGGACCTCCTGGTGAGGGTGCGGGGCCTTAGTCGGGGAGAGGGAGGAGCCCGAGGGAAGGGACAGAGGACACAGAGGTAGGTGGACAGCACCTGCAGCGGAGCGGCCTCGGAAGGAGTGCTGCTCAGTGTGCAGCCACAAGCTACATAGGGTGACAGACAGCCCAGTAACAGGCAGAGAATGCTGCCCAGCCACTCTGATGCTGCTATAGTCGGAGCTACTGAGAGCACTTTCTGCCTGTCACCCGGCCGTCAGTCATTCATGTACACTAGTGATACCGGCCCTCACTGAGGCAAAAGTCTACCGGCCCGGGGGGGCATATGACACCCTGCCCCCCGGCCCAGCCCGCCACTGTATGGGACAGTAACCATTTTGATATCACCTTTGTTTTCAGTCAGGCCTGTAGTATAAATGGGAGCTTGTGATTATTTTTGCACAGGAAAGAGAATGGCTTCTGATGGTTCCTTTCTAATTTCAGGATTGGAACAGGAATGTGCCATGTACTCGTACTGCACAAATAAATTTTAGGGCAAAAATGGAAAAGCTGTAAGGGGATGGTTCAAAAAAATATAATTTGAAGGAATTTTAACAAGCTTTAAAAACTTTCCCAGCATGCCCATTTCCACCTGGACAAGCAGAGGCACATAGAATCTGTGCAGAAATGGAAGTACTCACTATTATGTGCTCGGGTGACAAATGGATGCATTGATTCAGAGAAAAAAGGCACTGTGTGCCCACGTTTGAAGCTTGACCCTTAGTAAAAATTATCTGGTGGGTGACTTTGTATGATAGCTTTGTTAGTGTGCTGAAATTGTACAGGCCACTGCATCTCCATTCCCTTATGGTCAGTCATTCTACAAACCTATGACAGTGTCCAAGACAATGTTTATCAAGCACTAGGAAGTCAAATCTCTTATGCAACTTTGGGTACAATTTATTAAAATATTTGAGGAAAATAAATCCAACACATCATAAATAATTATAGTATACATATAATCTGGTTAAGTATATATTATCTACATTGTGCCCGTAAAGTTATGTGGATCTTCTATATTGTTGTGCCATTTTATTTTTAACCTCCTCATTCCTAGACAACACAGAGGTTCAAATGGGAGAGGAACTTACCGAAATCTCCAAAACCCTTGCAGTTGTTGCTCAGACCAGAAAAGGGGTACATATTGACATCACGTTTAGAATGTGACATTGTTAAGCCCCCCCACTCCCTTCAGTCTAAACACTGCATACAGCCAGAAAATGGGTGAGAAAACATTAAAAGTTCCTTAGACTTGGTCATCAGAAAATAACATTATGCCCATCAGAGAACACTTTGCACTGCAGAAATCATTATGAAGTCCAGGGATGGAGGAATATTGCTACCATTCTGGTGAAATGAAACTCAGGGGCACTCTCTCTCATTTGAAAGAGGAGAATCCGCTCTTTCACGTGATGGGGCCCCATAGTGGTTATTGTCTGGCGATCACCATACATTAATGGTGGGTACACACTGAGCGATTAAAGTGGACGACTGAACGATAACGATATCTTTATCGTTCAGTCGTCCACTTTATCTTCCATTTTTAACACAAAAATGATGAACGATAACAACGACGCGCGTTCCCGCGGGTCGTTCGTCATCATCGTTCATCGGGTTAACATGCAGGCCAACCTGACGATGTCATCAGGTTGCTGCATGTTATGGAATGGGGGAGAGCGCCCGGCGCTGAACGATATCGTTAATGATATCGTTCAGCGGGTGTGCTCAATGTCATAAACGACACTGAGCACACCCTGCCGGGGACACACTAGACGATACCGCTCAGGGAGCATATCGTCTAGTGTGTACGCACCATATCTTGCACGATAGAAATACTAGTAGAGCTGGCAGAGGAGGGAGCGCGCTTGATGTGCCCAATCCTGGCACTTACACACATGGGGACACATTCAATGAAAGAGGGGCATTCCCCCTTAGTAGTTATTGTCTGGGTATCACCAAACACCACATACTGCAGAATTCATTATGAAAGAGAGAGGAGAGAGTTCTAATTGAAAGATCTGCCCTCCCCTCCTGGCATTAAAACACAGAACAAAAATCATAGCGGTCCCCCCTCATATGATGCAGAAGGCGGTCTATTTTTTTCAAAAGAGGGTAGATACCAAAAGTGTGTCTTATACAAAATCAACTTCACTAGTTGAAAGTATATGCTTTGTTTCATGGAGAGGTGGTTAACATTTCCCTTTGCACGCAGAGCTGAGAATTGGAGACACTGTCATCTCCGACCCCAAAATTAGAATAGTAAAATAATGTGTTCTGGCTGTAATAGGAGAAAACCACATTTTAGGCTGCACTGAATAACCACCTGGTTCCCCACATGTCCTGGCACCTGGCGATACGAATACACTACTTTCTCCCATAGACTTACAGCTCATTTTCTTTGTTCCTTCTATCCCTTTTCTGACGTGATGCATATTTCCTTTCAGCTTCTGTAGCAAAATCAGCAATCTGTCCAGCACATGCTCTTTCTGCATGCCTTAACCACCACTGTGCCCCTTCAGACACTGCAGTTCAATTAGTTACATTTATAATCATCTGGTTTTAAATCTCATACCCACTTCTCTGTTGCGCTTATAGCTCTTACTTGCACAGCTTGTCGCTCCTCTTGCAGGTATTTGTGGGTAATGTCATTTGACAGCTATTTTGTTTTGTTTTTTCATTTTATTTCCATATCGGAGCATCTCAGCCTGTCCCAATCCCCCTAATTCCAGCTTTGCCTGCTACTTGAAAAAATGGTAATCCTAGGCATAATTATGATCAATGGCCTTTACCTATCTCCTAGCTTCACAAAAACACTCACTCTCCCTTTTGTTCCTTTCCTTCCCACTAGTTTTCACTCCCTCCTTTCCCTGTTCCCCAGGCTCTCTGCCAGCAAGCGGATGCTTTCAGCCTGAGTAACATCCTCTCCGGCAGAGACTTCTTCCCGTCTCTAATATTTGTAGTGGAGGCACGGGAGAGGGGAGGGAAACAGGTTTCTCTATTCCCTGCACAAAATGCCAGTCTGTCTCACTAGTGCTGGGAAAGTATTTTCATCCTATATTTCTATACACTTCATTTACGGACACAAAATGATAAACCTTATATTCTCATGCAGTTCCATCCAAGAACGGTTCACTCATGTTTCCTCCTGCACATGCAAAACTTAAGTAGTTTTGTTGTCAAATATAGTATATGACACATGAAACATTTTTAGGGATTAAAGTTTTTTTTCTTTTCTAATACATCAATGTGTTTAATCCAGGGTTTCCCAAGCTCGGGACCTCAAATCACCCTTAAGCTGGGCATCCGCTATACAATTTTCTGTCAGATATCTGTCCAATCTGCCTGGTTGGAATGAAATCCTGGAAATGTATGGGAGCAAATGACAATCGTCCATTTGCTCACAAACACTGGAAAATAGACAAAATGGTTGTTCAGACAATTTGGTTAAAACACACAAATTTAACCAATTTGAAGAACTTTTTTTGTCCTTTTTTCAGTGTTTAAAACCATATGATCGACTGTCATTTGCTCCCATACATTACCAGGTTTTCATTCCAACCAGCCAGATTGGACAGATAATTGTATAGTGTATGCCCAGCATAACAGTCCAGGTTTTAAGATATCAGTGCTTGTGCACAAATAGCAATGAAGTCACCTGTGCTTAAGCATGGATATCCTTAAAATCTGGACTGTTAAGGTGCCATGAGGACGGAGATTGGGAACCACTGGTTTAATACACCAAATCTTGTGATATGACTGCCCTTTTATAGCAAACAGTAATTTACTCCTAGTAATAGCATTCCCATCAGACACAAATTGGACATTTAGTAATGCAGGAAAATGTATACATGTAAAAGGTAAAAAGTGTAGATGTTTCATCAGGGATACACCAGGTTGTGAACACTTATAGAATGTAACAAAACGTGATTCTTTCCATAGATTTGCAATGCAAGGTCGTGCTACATTTTCGTACATATTTTGATGAAGTGGTTATGCATAACAGAGAACCAGCTTTAAAGTAATGGTATGTCATTGAAAAGGGACTCCACCCCTGGAAAAATGCTGTCAGATATTTTGAGGCTCTGAATATGCACACTGTTTTTACATGGGGCAGTCATGTTATACTGATCACCTAAGTCTTAGGTGATAGAGTAATAACCCTTTAATAAACCCTCAAAAAAGGTTCACATTTAAAGCCAGACAGAAAAAAAACCCCTATCTGCTCATACAGATCAAGACTTTTAACAGTGGCCACTACATTATATATTATATATATATATATACACACACGCATACATAGAATCTGAATGAGAGGATAATCCCGCTTTTTAAGAGTAAGATGGACCTGATTGGGACAGCCTTCTCTTTTTGCCTCTGAAGGACAAACATATAGGCACCAATTACAGGTGGGCAGCATTCCTGACCATTTGCAACTATAAGAGTATTACACAGCTCAAACACTACTTATTGTCGTTAGTGACATAACAGATGCCAACACTGTGGCCAGTCCTGCTTATCTGCACCCCCAGAGTAGCTGTCAGATGAAACAGACTTGGAGAATAGAAGACGACATATGGAAAGTGGGCGGGTGTCCACCACTGTTTATTTTGCAAAATACAAAATAATATAAGTACATAATAGACATTCTGACTGTCCAGTGGTTATGTATGTGCTGCATCACCGGAGACCAGATTCCTTGCCATATCAAAGGTTACCTTCTAACTCACAGTGAAGCTACCACCATACAGTAAAAAACAGGAATGATGAAGAAACACTGTCTTATTCCACCTCAACATTCAGACTTTAGAGAGTGAAGGAAAGGAGAAGGGAGGCTAAACTGTACAAAGTGGTAAGAAGTCAGGGGTGAAGACTAGAAAAGAATACAGTATCAAAACTGTAAGAACGAAACACAGAAAATATAGAAATGTTTAACCTATTTACTGACATAGGAGTATGGGTGATTGCTTTATTTACAGCCAGTCTCAGAGATTAAGACATACATAAAACCCAATAAAGTAATATATACAAAATTTAGGCTGTTCTTATCGTTTACCCCTCCCCACAGGTTCTGGTTATTAATCTGAAAGCTGAGAGATGTAAAGCAGTGGTTTCAACACAGATCACAGATACACCAGGCAACAACAGGGGCAACTGCTCTGCAGCATCCTCTCCACCAGGGGGCTAGATTGTACACTGCAGAGGAAAATAGTTGGGTTCCGAAGTAGGCCTTTCATCCTACTGATGCTAACCACAGGCTAGCAATTAGCTGGTCCATGGATATGGAAGACTCAATGTCTATCTGGCACACATAATCCAAAAACACACCAAGCACCAATCTTACACAAAATAAGAAGCGCACTCGCACTCAGACCACACACACTCATTCTTAATCTGCCATACATTTCATATATAGGGTCATTTACTTTTCTAGATATCTCTCCATATATCTATATATATTTATATAAAAAGTTACTTTGGCTTTTGTGCTGAAAAAACAAATAAAAAAAAAAAGATGGTCATAGGATCTTCGAAAATAAAATCCAAGCACGTTTCAACCAGTAGAAACCCGCCTGTTCAGTCCATTAGCCTCCTGCAGCGGCCAGATGACAATAGTGGAGTCTTCCAGTCTTACAAACCTCAACAATGTGGTTGGTGCAGCTCAGAGGGGCAGAGAGAAACCTCACGATCCTCCCAGGTACCCAAAGTGATTCTGGTCAGACTCACATAGTTGCAGACTTGGCTTGATCTCAAGAGGGTCTTTACTACACTGGAGAGGTGGTCTGACTTTGAAGAAGTCTGAAACATAGCGCACCTGGAGAGGAAAAAATAAGGAGCAGATAAAAGTACCATCAACGAGGTAAGAGATCAATAGTTATCATAATGTGACGGAGGATTGCTGAATGAAACAAAAAAAAAAAGGAGTATGAATACAACAAGCTAGAGGAGCAAATCATTTAAATGAAATTGAAGATCAGTTAGAGCAGGGTGACCAATAAGTAGCCTTCCAGCTGCGGTTGAACTACACATGCCTTACCACAGTTTTAGCATGCCCTGATACCATATGAACTGTGGCAGGACATCCCAGTGTAGTCCCATAGCAGCTGGATGGCGCTTATTGCCCACTTCAGGTGAAGAGCAAACTTACCGTGAGTGCAGCTACGACGGCTCCTTGAAGCAGTCCCACAAGAACATCACTCCAGTGGTGCTTATAATCAGAGACACGTGTATATCCAACATACAGAGCAAAGGACAAGAGAAAGAATTGCACTGTGGGACGCAGGAGGCGAGCCCACTTTCCACACAGCCGAGCCTGGATATATAACTAGATAGACAGGAATAAATGATTCTGTATTAAGACTTGGTTGCAAAAGATACATTCTACACATTATACAAAATAAGGTGCAAATATGGGTAGGAATTACTATGAAATGTGTACCAGATATATTACAAAAAGTTGAAGATTAAAATTCCTTTTCACAAGTCATTTTGGAGTGTTTCAACAAAATGTTATTACAATGTACTGGGCATAAAAATGTTCATTTTGTCCAAAAAATTAATAAAAAGCATTTTTGAGTTTTAAAAACACAATGTTATAAATAGAAATCATAGACACTGTACAGTACCATCTGTGTTAGCACATTGCAAAGTAATAAACCATCATATTACATTGTCAATTAAAAAGTATCTCAATTAAAAATAGTGATCCAAAGCAATGTGCTATAAAAAATATTCAATATGCAACTTTATTAATGAAAAACAGTACTATATGGGTCCAACTGCCATGTCCCTAATGTTGAATATATAAAAGAACTCTTTAGAACACACACACACATTTTATTATCTCTATAATAATGGTAGGGTCTATTGCCCTCACCATCAACAAAACACGTGCACAGTACCTTACAGGGATTATCACCAAGTGTCTCTGAACCAGCTAATCTGCCTGCTCTCCCAGGTGCGAGACTCTCAGCCAAAAACCCATCTTATATTAGCCATTTCCAGCTTCAAGCCCTAATGAGCCTGTTACCAGGCTGAAAGGCCCAAAACCCGGAGTGGCCTGTGGATGGAGCCCTCCCTCTCCTCACATCCACACCCCTAGGACCCAAACCGGCTTTTGCAAAAGCCGATACTCTGGTCTGCTTACAAAACACAGACTTCTCCTGGTGTTTTTTTTTTTTTTCTTTTTAGAACATATAGGCCAAAAACCTAGGACAAATTTACCTGCCACTAACCACTTCACCTGTGCTTCTATCACTATATATATATATATATATATATATATATATATATATATCTATGATCACATACACACACCCTATATTATATTTGAATTAAAAATAGCCATATTTATTCATTCCAAATGTGTTTTTTTTGTGTTTTAATACATTAATTTAGTGACAAGTATATTAAATATTTTATAAACCAATGGCATAACTTTATATTATCCATGAGTTGTGCTTATATCCATATTAATATTTGTTTAGAAGAGCAAGAAACACGGAATATTTTTAGGCAGCACCAAGGCACTGTATAATCGAAACGCGCAGGCTGCCACACCCACATCTAAAATTAGAACAACGTGTTCTACTGTACATTTATAAGGTGTGCACAGTGTCTGGTTCCGAGATAAGGCATAGTACATGGCATTCTAGTTCTCATGTGCACTACAAACACTGCAGAAAGTATCCATAAAAAATTAGATCTTGTGAGACAGGAATCAGCACTTAAAATGCCTCTTTGTGACCTGCAAGCAAATGGAGTGCCAAGGTACCAGGTTCCTAAGCATAAAACTATGCAATCGCACAAAGCATTTATGTGTCACTAATCATACTGTAGGGAAACAAAAAAAAAAAAAAAAAGGGGGGTGAGAAATTCAGAAGAGAGAAAGGCATTATTTATCGCAATCCAAAATTTTATATATTCGCAGCAATGTATTAAAAATTGCATCGCAGCATAGAGCTTGCGAGAAAACACTGTCCTGGTGAATCTCCTATAAGCACATCGCAGTGTATTGTTTGCAAAAACTACCCTAAGAATGTTTCTGCGCATGCGCCAGCCTCAGTGCCCCTGTATCCGGCATGTCTGAATAGACCCACAGGCTGATCAGAAAAAAATAGATAGTTTAAAAAAGAAAATAATAATAAAATAAAAAAACTTATCTGCACTCTGGGATCAGTGGGCTCCTTCTGTGACCTCAGGGTCAGCTGATCTTTGAGGTCAGTTGAGGTGCCAGGCAGGTCTTTAGCCAACCTGGTCACATAGAAGGAGTCCACAGATCACCAATCGTGGTGCAGTTAAGCTTCATTTTATTTATAGAATTATTTTCTCTATTGACACACGCACAGGCTGATCACAGAAGTCGGCTCCAGACCTTACTCTGCCTGTCAGCAAGCAGGCAGGGCAGAGGAGGAGAATCGGAGGGAAGCCTGCATAATTCCATCTGATGGCGTTATTGCAAAGCTTCTGAAAATATGTTACATTTTAACAGTAGTAAATTTGGACAGATCGCATTTCACAATATTAGTAGAAAAATGCGGACTGCTCACTAAAAGAATGCGAATTGAAGGGCTTGGAGGAGTTTTTACGAAAACTCATTAAAAAACTCTGATACATTTAGGTGAAACTAAAATAATGTGAAAGGGTGTGAAAACACCTGTATTCCCATTATTTAGTGAAAAAAAAAATATATCGACAATTATGCCCCATAAAGTGTAGCTGTAATACACACACACACACACACACACACACACACACACACACACACACACACAAAACACTGTGTCCCCTGAACCTGGCTGCTAATCAGCATCAGGGCCAGGAGCAACAGGTGTGAGAGAGTTTTAAACCTTCCTATGCTCCAGTGATTATTCCAGCTGGGTCTGTGTAAGTGTGAAAGCCTGGAAATCCACACCTCCACTGCTAATGCAGAACGCACAGGTTTCACTCCAGCCTCCCTTGGAGGGAGCGGATTCCACCAGAATGTGGGCAGTTTAGGTGAGAGACAACCCCCCTCATCACAATATCTATATATAAAACTTACTGAAAGGAAGAGCATGCAGTACATTCCAAATGATGAGTGTCCAGAATAAAAAGAGAGTCTGAAATATAAAATACAAGAATGTCAAAAGGTATAAAATCAGAAACAGAATAAAGAATGCTGTACCCCTCACACCACCATTCCAGGAGGGTTCATAGACAGCACCAACACATGATAGATCACAATCTTTACCTCGCACTGATGGTCCCCCACACCTTCTGCTCATGCTTCTTACCTGGACTCTGTAACATTTGCATGGTTGCCACGGCATTCAAACTTTGTCACATATCCGGAGCAGTTGACTGTTGGCCAGTCGGGGTCACACACAGCCAGGAAGTTGGGCCTTGGACGGCCTATCATGTACTTTGCCAGGTCAGTGAGTGACTGGCTGACAGATGCTCCAAAGAGAAATGTTCCTATCACCTTGTACAGTGCAGCCACGTAGTTATTACACTCAGAGCGGGAGTATAATCGTTTAGAAAATACCATGTACATCTCTCCAGAGGTGATCTGTGGACCATATGAAGAATAAGTTATGCAATAAAAAGTAGTTGCACTGGATGGGTCACAAAAGGAGCTAGGACTTATTTTTTTTTCAAAACGCTGTACTACCACGTGCTTGGAAAAGATTACTGACATAACCCTCCCTCTATTTAGAGCACAAGGTCTTTATATGCTGTGATAATTCACTGGGCTCCTTCTCTCCACCATCTTCCTTCTGGGAAACTATCTTTAAAAATGGTTATATATAATATCTTTATGCACTAAAGTTGCACTTATGCAAGCGCACACAAAAACTCAAACAATTATTTTAATATGCAACAAAAACAATCCACACCATGTTATAAAAATGCATTAACACTTAATGTTTTTTCTTTATGATATTAAGACTTTTAATTAGAACCTTATTAATACATACAATGATAACGGTGCAGGAAATGGTGACTCCAGCCATCAGTCCATGAGTGATGGTGTCTTCTCGATATGGATATTTAATCGACTCATCATCGCAATAGAATCCGCGCTTGTAAGGCCTGTTCACCAGTGTCATAATAATAAACGGCAAGGACGCTGCAAGAGAGATCATGGTCACATACAAAACACTAACAGTCATTATCAAGCAAGATGTTTTGTGGGTGGGTCTGCTGCCTGCAGAGACAAAATATAGCTTTGTGTACTTCCTTTATGTAAATGCATTCACACAACCTACACCATAAGCAAATACTGTTATTAGCAAGTGCTGCCACTAATGATAGATACTCGATAGCAGGAGGAAAAAGTTGGATTGTTGAAATAAATAACTTGACCATATAAATGTGTGCATATGTTCTGCATAATTCCCACCACTGCCAAAGGGTTGGGTACAGGATGCCGGCAGTCGGGACGCTGGTGGTCAGGACAGAATTTCATAAGTATCCTAACCCACCTTTCCCGCAGCCTAACCCTAACCTAACCGTTGGGATGTCAGCAGTCGGGATTCCGGCGCCTGCATTCTGAGCAACCGCATCCCGGTGGTTAGGATGCCGACTACATCCCCTGCAAAGACTTTCTATTTCACTGTGCCTCATTATCGGACACAAAGAGGAGGTGGTAGGCTGGCATAGAGAAGTGCTACACAAACGCCAGTCCTCACTAATGCTGAACATTCTGAGTCCTATAATGACACTCAAGGGAGTTGAATCAAAGAGTAGGGTGCAGCATATGGATTAACAAGGGCAGGTCTGAGCTCTCCTCTTCTCAGCTGGTCTAGCTGGTTTCGGCACATGGAAAAGAAAAACATGTATCTGTATTCATTCTCTCACCTCTCACTCCTACATGTGAGTGTAACCTGAGAGAGGTCTAATAAATCTTTAACAAATGTTACGATTGTTCTTTTAACATTGATCCAACCCATCACACTAAAATGAATAGTCGCAACTTGTTCTTTTTTCTTTAAATCAACATTTTAATTTTTAGTGCAAAAATTTCACAATACTCAAACATTTGGGAAAAGTCTAGGTAATGCGCCGATATGCTTGCAGCCTCCAACCTAACCTCATTACTGCTGGAGAGTCGGAAATAGAAAGAGGTCCCACCACCACTATAATCCATGATTTGCTCAGTATACAGTATATCTGAGACCAAACATACAGGAGCTATATAGGAGGAGAACGGATAATTAGAAATCACTTTACAATATGATACAATCCAATTTGATTGCCATTGAACCGTAAAGGGCACAAAGAAGCGAAATCCAAGAGACACTCCTCATATCTCAATGCGTGCATGAGCTTATGTGACCATGCAGACAGGATCAGGCAAGCACAAGGCTATCACCTTGCTATCCACAGTGCAGTAATCCTCAACAACCACAGTGTAATTTGCCTCCACATGACTGCGAGTGGAACTATAAACAACCAGATTTCATGTAACTAGTACACAGGTTATATGCATGTTCTGACACATGTAGATATTCTACAAAAACAAATGCAGCTTATAAATCAGCTTGTATTTTAGGTGTAGTAGCTCTATGGCCTCAGCATAAATATTTGTAATAGGATACTGGCTACAGATAGTGCAGAGATTGTTTTTGTGACAGGTGAATAGACTGAGGCAAACAACTGCCTGAAAAAATGCAGATTAAGTCTTATGGACAGTACTGAAGGATATGCTTATTATGCAAGGGTAAAAGAGAAATAAAACCTTAACTTCGTTTACCTAGGGACCACTGTTATAAGTCAGAGCAAGACTGGACAAGGTGTCAAGAGCAGAACTAATGGAAAAGCCGCCCTGGAATTATATCAAACGCTCTCAAAGCTTGGTGAATAAAATCCCTGTAATTGTTCTAGTTTGGGTGGGGTTAGGTCCCACAGGACTGGATTTAAGAAACACATTGGGGGGAATTCAATTCAACGCGATGTTGAATAGCTGTGGGAGGGAGCTCCTGCAGCTATTCAATTCACTGCGCTGTTTGGGCGCGCTAAAGATTTCTTCACGCACCCCCCTGGGGATGCGAGGAGAAATCCGACCAAAGTGCCGGGCGCGCAGCTGTTTTTCTGCTTAGAGCGGCGCTAACAGACGCGCGCCTGGCACTTTGGTCAGAGAATGCCGGTTAACGCGCCTTAACACCCTTGTTAAGGCGCGATAACCGGCATTCTCCGACCACACAGCGCACTGAATTGAATAGCACAAGGAGCTCGCTCCCGGCGCTATTCAATTCGCGTTTAATTGAATTGCTCCCATTGATGTAGAGAGTTTCAAAGTACATAGGACAGTGTATTAACCATTTAACAAAATAGCAAGATTTACTTGGGGACAGTGCCAGTATCACTGCTTTATAATAGAATGCAAAAGGCTCAGAAATTATGTACAAAATGGAACGATCACAATGTACTAAAGAGAATTAATACAAACAAGAAAGAGAACGCCAACGGTTCTTGTTAATTATGTGGGTGTCACTTGACTTCATTCACTTTTAAGTTTGGTTATCTCTGAGCTTCCACCATCTCTATGTTCTCTGCTCTGTTCCCCAACCATGCGGTCAGCCCTCTCTACCACCCATGCTGATCCCGCAGACACTACCAGTACAAACCCCCCACCCGTCCATCAGTCCTGCGTGTCCCTATTTCATAAGTCTGTCTGTTCATTATGTCCAGTTTTTGTGGCAAGCTGATGCAAAGCTCCAGGGAGGGGATTCTGTTCAGCAATGCTATCTCCCTGTGCATAACAGAATTGTCCCCAGAATGCAAAGTATGTGGAGTCAAATGGCGTCCATATAATTAGCAAGTTACAAAACAAGAAATCACTTCCTAGACAGTGGGGTGTATTTGATGAGGAATCCTACAGCAACAGTAGCAGTACTAAGGCAATGACTGAATTAATAATGCTGGGTACACACTAGGCGATATATTGTTCTTACAGTCCATATCTTTCACAGATATATTGCATCAGCTGTGCTGCAAGTCAGATGCAATATATCTGAAAGATACAGTATATCGTTTAAATCTGCTTGTGTGTACACACGACCGACCAACCGACTGCGCATGCGGCTGTCCGCACCCAGCATCCCTTCGATCGGGATGCCGTGCACCGGTCTCTCGGCGTAGGTAGGATTTCAACGCCTGTCATTTAACCCTTGCCGGGATTTAGCAGTCAGGAAGCTGGTGGTCGGCATTGCGTCCGCCGGCTTCCCAACTGTTTACTGGTGAGAGATGGGAAGGAAAATATTTATTTTAAAAGTTAAAAGTCAGGACACTGTGCTAAATCCCTTGGACACCCCCCAATGACTAAATAGGCAATTGGAAGTTTCCAATTAGCTTAATTAGTCCAATAATCACATGACATTTTTTGGGGTGAAAAAAAAAAAATTGTCCACAAATTACCCCAAACTCAACTTTTCGTTAGTTTAGGCACCCCAAATTTAGTTACAATAATTTAATTGAAAAATAATTATTTTTTTTTTCAAGGTGCCCTCATAATTGCCCTTTTTCCTGCATTTTTCGTTGAGATTGAATGAAAAAAGTTTGTTTTTGATCATTTTCCTGCATTTAAAAAAACAAACAAAAAAACCCCCACAAATCAGCCAATTGACAGCATTTAAAAACCTATAGTACCTTCCTAATGCTCACAAACAGCCTTCTATACGGTCCTGCTAAATAAATTATCCAATCTATTTAGATGTCTAGGATGGTCTCCCCACATTTTTCATGCATTTCTCTCATATCTCATTTGTTCGAATAGGCAATTTTAATTGGATTGGAGAATTCTCGGGAGCACGCTTCGAAGTCTGCGAGTTTCAAGAAACAAACTCGCTACTCGCAATTTGATTGACCCCTGTGAGGAGACCTGGAAAATATGCACTGTTTGGGGTCCTGAGGACCAAGTTTGAGAACCTGTAAATTAATAAAAGACACAACTCATCCCACTTTCAAAACACACTACCCCACTGGATAAAGAAAACATCAATCACAAAAACTAAATAACTAATCTTTTCATTTCCTGTGCAGAGTGTGGTATACACAAGCCTGGAGGTTTATGACACTCCCGTCATATTAAATGCCCTAGGTGTTCTTTAGATTGATCGGTGGGTCGGCCAATCTAACGATTTGTCATTCAAGTGTGTACCCTACATTAGTCGCAGAGAGGAAAATATACCCAATTCAATGCAGCATAACCAAAATTCATGTATCAAAATAATGAACAAAATAACAGAAATATGTATCCATTCATCTACAGGAAGAAATTAAAGAAAATAAATTATTCTAACTGATATGAATATGCTGTAAAGGATTTGTACTCCTGGCTGGTTAACGGAAAGGGACTTTAGGAATACCCTACACCACTGTATACGTGTGCCAGATGTGCAATTGCTCAACCATGATAGAAAGCGAAAATATACAGGAGGGATTTCTCCACTAACTGCTTCAGTGCTGGAAGTTACCATCTCCATGCATATCACATTGACAGAGTAAAGGTACTTACACACGGGATGATGCTCCCTGAACGAACATCGTCCCATGTGTCCCTGGCAACTTGTGCTCAGTGTCGTTAACGACACTGGGCACAAAACACTGAACAAAATCAAGAACGATTTTGTTCAGTGCCGGGCTCCCTCTCTCATCCCCGAACATGTCCAATCTGACAAGATTGTCTGAACTTCCTGTCCAACCTGACGATGAACGAAAACTACAAATGAGAGCGCGCATTTGCAGTTTTCGTTCATCGTTATACCTCAGAAACTGAGCGATTTTTGAACGATTTGTCATTAACGTCAAATCGTTAAAAAAATCGTCCCGTGTGTACGCACCATAACAGCTATTGTATGCAGGATTACCAATTAATGTGGACATTGCATTGCAGAGACCAAAGTCTATGTAGTAGTGGTGTCTTTTTGATCTCATATGCCCAGGACCCTTTCTATACAGTTTTAATAGTGCATTTGTATGTAATATTTATGTTCAACTTTAACAGGGGTATTCAATATGGGAGTGAAAAGTCCTTGCTGGACTTTTCGCTCCACATCGGAGATTTTCTAGGGATAAAGAATTGGGCGCGCGCCCACTTTATCCCCGTATTCAATATACAAGCTACGAAAATGGGAACCTGCAAAGTGGAATCTGCGTAAAAAAAACAAAATTTTCCTGGAATAAATTGTAGGACCCCCCTAAAGCTGTAAAAATATGGGGGATCACTATGGGTACCCCCGTTTTAGCCTGCAAATGAAAGTCGGGGATTTAAATAGCCGCAGCAGGTGTTTTTTTCCCGACATTGAAGAAGTGACGCAGAAGAGCACTTGTTATTTTTTTCGTTTTTTTAAGTGGTCCCATCAAATTTGGGGTACATGAAAATGGGTACTAGCATATTTTTATGTCCCTAAAGTAATTTTTTTTAAATTCTGCAACTATGCACCTGCGGCTATAATTCTATTCTAGAAAACACCTGCCGCATACTTGCAGAATAGCCCTGAACCTATTTCCCTATTGTTAAACACTTTTTTCCTTTTTTTTTCACCCCAATTTTTTAATTAATTTTTTGGGGTGTCCCTATTTTTTTTTAAAACTTTTTTTGACAGTTATTTTTAAAATGTCATTCCCAGGGGTGCAGGCTATTTGTTTTTAGCCTGCACCCCTAAACCCCAATTCTGCACTTTTTTTCGCCACCTATTCAATGGTGAAAAGTTATCCCCGTTTTTTTTTTCAAAGACATTTCGAACCTGCGAAAGGTCTTTGAAATTGAATACGGTGTAAAAACAAAACCTGCGAAAATTACGTCATCGGTGCGAAAACATCGCAAAAACAGTTTTCGCTCCATATTGAATACCCCTGTTAGAGTGCTACACAATATAGAAGGTTGCCTCTTTAGCCATTAGCCCGACTAAAGGATTTCTTCTTGCATCCTGAGAGTGCAAGCAGAAATCGAACTAAAGGTCGGCCGCAATGCAGTTTTTCAGCTTGATGCTACCAACATTGCAGCCAGTACCCAAGTCGGGAAAAGCCGGAGAGCCGGCTTAAGGCACACTAACCGGCATCTCCCGACTAAGTGCCAGGCGCGTGGGAAACAATTGAATAGCTCTGGGAGATCTTTCCCGGCGCTATTCACATCGGTTAATTGAATTGCCCCCTTAAGAGTGTAAACTCGACTGGGGCAGAAACTGATGTGAATGGCCAAATATTCTCTATAAAGCACTGCGGAATATGTGTGCTTTATAAATAACTGCTAATAAATATAGTGCACGTATATTACATAGCACTTTAGAGAATATTTCAGTCATTCATACAAGTCCCAGAGGAATCGGTATGAAATACCGCCGTCCCTCTGGCCGGCAGTTCGAATCCCGTCCGCGGCAGGCCGAGAGAAGCAGAGATCCCCCCCAAGTGCCTAACCCTAACCACCCCCTTCCCCGCTGCCTAAACCTAAGTCCCCCCCAGGAGCCCTAAACCTAACCCTCCCCCCCGCGGCTGTCCGGTCGCGGCGCCCGGCATCCCTTCGATTGGGATTCCGGGCGCCTGTTTCCCAGCGTCGGGAAAATGACAGGCGTCTAGATATAGACGCCTGTCATTTAATCCTCGCCGGTATAAAGCAGTCGGGAAGCCGATTGCATCCCGTCCCAGGGGAGCTTACCATTTACATGAACCATCACATGGACACACATACACACTAGGACAGACCTGGCCAAAAGGTAGATTGCCTTTTCACACTCGCACTGTAAGGAGGCAGCTGCTGTAAGCCTGCCTGGCCCCACAGAGCATGCCGAGCGTCATGGGGAGCTGCTGTCCCACCAGCACATAGGCTCCTCACAGCACCAAGCACATACCCAGACGGATAGCAGCAAACTTTCTGCAAGTGCCGTAGCCTCTCCCGGTAGTGTGTGGGGAGTGATTGTGTTATGTGCGGTAATGGGGCTGCAGGGTGACGCTGTCACAGCACAGCCTACTCCTGCTTTGGTACCATGCCACCCCAAGCATTGGCTCCCTGTTGCACACACCGACACTGACTGATGTATTTATTTTTAAAATAAGACAACTCTATATATTAAGCAGTGGAGATAATTACAGTTTATTACAAGTGTATGGTATGGGGCGAGGGATGTAAGAGGATTGTGGCAACTTTGTACACCTCTAAATGACTGGATGTATTTTTTGTGCTTGCCATTTTTGTTTAATACTCATATTTTATGTATGTGAGCTGTTGTATAATACTACTACTGAATTTTATGTATGTGAGAGCTGTTGTATAATACAACTGTATTATACGTATGTGAGAGCTGTTGTATAATACTACTGTATTTTACGTATGTGAGCTGTTGTATAATGCTACTGTATTTTATGTATGTGAGCTGTTGTATAATACAACTGTATTATACGTATGTGAGAGCTGTTGTATAATACTACTGTATTTTACATATGTGAGCTGTTGTATTTTATGTATGTGAGCTGTTGTATAATACTACTACTGTATTTTGTGTGCGCGAGAGCTGTTGGGAAAACAAAATCAGTGCGCCTGTGTGCAGCATAGTGCCTGTGAGCCCGACAGTTTGCAGTCAGGAAGCCGGCAGTCGAAATGCCGACGGCCAGCTTTCCGACTGTGAAATCCCTTCATGGGACTAATGATAGGCGTCGAAATCCCGACTCCTATCATTATCCACCCGCCGAAATCCCGGCAACAGGAACGAACGTAAGCTGGGCGTCGGCAGACAGCGGCAGGGTGTGGGGGGGTATAGCTTAGATTTAGGCACTATGCGGGAGGTTCGGGGAGGGATCTTCAGTCTTCTGCCCTCCAGCGTCTGTATTACATCCGCCGGGCTTATGTCCGGCGGTATTTCATACCGATTCCAGCCTGACTCAGAGGTGGACTCTATGTATGTGCGGTTGCGATTTCTTATGGATTTACATTTGCAAAAATATGCAGTCACCGCCTTTAATGCCAGCCATTCGATAAGCAACTGCGATTGCCATTGTACAGTTAAGAGAATTCGCAGTTACAAAAATAAATAGCTCAACAGAGCAAACATCAGCATAGCGGGAATCTGTATTTAATGCCGGTGGCTGAATAGCTGCCGGATCAAATACCGACAGCGGAACCCCGACTGACATAATTTACGTCTGGGACTGGTAAGTAACCTAACCCTCCCCTCTCGCCCCACTAACCCTGCCTTAGTGGTGCCTAACCCTAACCTCCCCCTTGTTAGTGCCTAAACCTTACTCTCCCTCACTGCACCCTAAACCTAACCCTCCCGGGGGGGTGCCTAACCCCCTTTCCCTAGCAGTGCCTAACCCTAACCCCCCCCTTTGCCTACCCCAACCCGGTCCCCCCTGGGGTCCCTAAACCTCCCTCCCCCGCGGCTAGTCGCTAAGACACCTGGCTTACCTTCGCTCGGTATGCCGGGTGTCGGTATTTGTAGTGGGGGTAATGATAGGCATAGGGATTTCGACGCCTATCTTTAGTCCGCCATCGGCAACACAATAGCTGGGCATATCTGTAAGTGAACAAAAAGCAGATCTCAGGTCACAAAAGTCCGACCACCCCTGCACTAGGGTTATTATTAATTACTGTCAGAAGCCAATTATGCCCCTTTCAGACATACAGCAAAAAGCCAGGTTTTTGGCCGTGAATGTGCATCAACCCAGGTTTTTGCTATGTGTGAACAGAAACGACCTAAGTCAAAGTCCTGGGCCATGACCCTGCTCTTTACCAGTTTTTCCCGGGTGCAACCCAGGTAGGTTCTAATGTGAATGCATCAAACCCAGGTTTTAAGAAAACTTTCTCATTGGCTGTTCCGTGCATCTGCAGTCATCCAGGACCACATGACTGGGGAGCAAACAAATGTAAGTGTGTATTTTATGTTTAACTTTTTATGTAAAAATATTGACTTTGTATAGACCAAGGGTGGGAAGCCAGTTTTCTGCAGAGGGCCATTTTGATATAACCTTATTTGCGGGCTCGGTGCAGGCCACGCTCCCTCTCCATGTGATGTCAAACGGGGCGTGGTCGCAATCGCCGGTGATTACAGGAATGCCCGGAGCATCCAGAGGATGCTGCATAGATTCTGGCTGCAGGCTGCCATTCTAGGCTCCCTATTAGCCAGGTGAGGCTAGCAGAAAAAAGCTCTGATAGCCAGACCAAATTATTCGGCGGGCCTTATACAGTCCCCGGGCCTGAGGTTCCGCATCCCTGGTATAGACCGAAGCTTTAAAAAGGCTATATTCATAATCGTATTATTGAAATGTAAAAATTTATTGCTTTTGAATTATAATATAAAAAAAAAAAAAAAACATTGGAAACAACAAACTGTCATTTACTCAAAAAACGCAAATTTTTACATTACTGTGAACAAAATGTCCCCTTTAACTCCACACCAATTTCCAGGGCAGACCAGGGTTCAGTGTGAACACATTTAACACTGGAATTTCCTGGGTTTTTGGTGTAGTGTGAATGGGGGTCTCAGACAGGATGCAGTCAGGAAGCAGACAGTCGAAATGCCGACCAGCGGCTTCCTGACTGTCAAATCCCGGCAAGGTACTAATGACAGGTGTCGAAATCCCGACGCCTGTCATTAGACCTACGCTGGGAGCCCGACGCCCAGCATACCGATTGAAGGTAAGTTGGGCACCCCTAAGGGAGGGTTAGGGTAGGGGGTAGGGTTAGGGTTACTTACCTAAATCAGCTGTCGGATCTTCACCCCTGCCTGGCGGCCGGCGGCGTTTCATACTGATTCCTATCAGACTGAGACCTTCCCTGGTCTTATGTCTGAAAGGGGTATGAATCTACCAGGAAACCAGAGCACGAGAAAGGAAACACAATGCAGACATGAAGATACAAACTCCACACAGATAGTCTCTTGGTCAGGAATTGAACTCATGACCTCAGGATTGTGAGGCAGCAATGCTAACCAAGCTAGTGTTAATTCTAGGGTAGGCAGGGTGGCTCTCAGTGAAGGGCAAGATGCGGGAGCATCTGAAAAAGAGGCGTGGTCACTAGAAAATGTCTTTTCATCACTGTAGGGGGCGTGCCCAGTACTCAGAGATGCTGGGCTGCACCAAGCTCTCCATGTAGTCATCTATTCACTTGCAGGTGTTTGTTTCACAAGCTGGTACTTTGGCCCGCCCACCCCCCCTGCTGGACACTGCAGCCCGCAGGTTGGGGGTTTACAGCTGTGTCAGCAGGGCGCTGCCATAAGGACAGGATGCATTTCAGGTATTTCAAATCGGGCCGGGCGCAGAAACAGCTTAGCGGGAACATTACAGACGGTGTAATGGTTAGCGTTACTGCCTCACAGCACTGAGGTCATGGGTTCGATTCCCACCACGGCCCTAACTGTGTGGAGTTTGTATATTTTCCCTGTGCTTGCGTGGGTTTCCTCCGGGTGCTCCGGTTTCCTCCCACACTCCAAAAATATACTGGTAGGTTATTTGGCCCACACAAAATTATCCCTAGTGTGTATGTGTATGAGCATGTGATAGGGAATATAGAGTGTAAGCTCCACTGGTGCAGGGACAGATGTGAATGGTAAGATATTCTCTGTAAAGCGCTGCGGAATATGTGTGCACTATATAAATAACTGGTAATAATAATAACATTAGAAACTGCCTTGTGATCAATTGAGCTACCTTCTTTTCAATAATCATCAGTTTGCAATTTTCACCTTATTGCATAGGCAAGGCATTCTTCGCCTCTAAATATAGACTGGCCATTCCAAAGGACATTGACTGCAGGCACACTGTAGCACAGACATCTCCGTTTTGTTCTATTGTACATAAAATGAGTTTGCTTACGTTAATATTGTAATTATTAATATTGTAATTTAGTATCTGTAGTTAGCCCTTACAGCTAGTTTTCTGGTGAGTCCGCCACACTTGTACAACACATTTAAAAGAGGGGAAAGAAAATACAGGTTGAGTCTCCCATATCCAAAATGCTTGGGACCAGGGGTATTTTGGAATATTTGCATACCATAATGAGATATCTTGAGAATGGGACCCAAATCTAAACACAGAATGCATGTATGTGTTATATACACCTTATACACACAGCCTGCAAGTCATTTTATACAATATTTTTTATAATTTTGTGCATAAAAAAAGTTTGTGTGTATACACATGAAATTCATTTGTTTCATATACACCTTATACACAGAGCCTGAATGTTATTTTATACTGTATTTTAATAATTTTGAGCGTCAAACAAAGTTTATGTACACTGAACCATCAGAAAGCAAAGGTTTCACTTAGTCATGCTAAAAATATTCTGTATTTCGGAATATTCCGTATTTTGGAATATTTGGATATGGGAGACTCAACCTCTATAAACACAGTACCTTAAATGTTCTATTATAAGTCAGTTCAAATCCTTTTGGTAATATTGTGAAATATATTTAATTATAGAAGAGCAACTAATTATATTTTTCATCAAGTTAATCAACCACAATTTTGACAGCTGCTTAGCCCAGTGGTGGAACAACCACCATTGACTAGGTGCAGCGACTTCAGATCCCATCTCCAACCAACACAGAATTTGCAGTGAAGGACAAACAGGGCTACACTGCATATGTGCCCTCCCCTGCGGATGCTCAGAAGAACCAAGGGAAGGTGGTGAGAGCCATGTTTTGTCACAGAATTTTGCTCTGGGGCTCAGCAATGTAGTGTTTTGCTCCTACCATGCACACTTATGGGTATTACAGCACAGAAAAATCACTTTTTTGCTTTGTGTACTATGCAAGACAACAATTTCTTTACTGTTGCCTCACAAGCATGAAAGATTACGTCTTTGCATTGCAAAATGGTTTCTCCAAGTGCAAATTTGATCCCCTTTAGCTAAATTTGTGCCACATTAAGGCATATATGCAATTGCTATATGCTTAATGCCTGGTTGGACTCATGGTCATTTCAGAGTGGCTTCACCCAACATCTGAGCGCCAATGTTTGATGAGCTGCAAAAGGTAGTAGTGATCTGTATTTACATAAAGCACACAGATATATTTCAGATTGTCTCATAAGCGGACAGCACTGTGGGAATTTGATGTTTTCTAATTTAAATATAGTGCACAAGACACTATGGGGGAATTCAATTATCTGCGGTAATTTACCAAAGGCTAATTGATCCCCGGGAGCTATTCAATTAGCCCCGAAGGCAGCCAGTAGGAAGCACTTCACAGAGATTTTTTTCGGGAGTAATCAGACCCGAAAAACCACCCCTGATAAATAGCCTGTTAACCTGTGCCAAGTCCCTTGTAAAGCATAGCTCCGTGAACTTATCACGGATTAAAAGTGTTAATGCCCGTTAACATGTCAATTAAATTAATGTTAATTATCGTCTCAAGTGAAAAAGGGTCTGGAATTGAATAGCCCCAGGCGTTAAAGCCCTTGGATACCACCCTTTTTCACAGCCATTAAATTAACGGGGATAATTGAATTACCCTGTGTGTATAACAGAATTTAAAAATTGAAAAGGTTCCCTCTACTGTACCCTTTTTTCTCAGAATTGTGTTTATCCCTGTTTTGAACCAGCAACAATTAACAGCAGGTTTATATTAGAGATGAGTGGTTCGCTTTTGTTCTCTACCAAAGTTAAATGTAAGGACATTGTGTGTGTGAAATACAATAATTAACGAATTACAGGTTGAGTCTCCCATATCCAAAATGCTTGGGACCAGAGTATTTTGGATAACGGAATATTCCCTATTTTGGAATAATTGCATACCATAATGAAATAGATTGGGAATAGGACCCCAATATACACACAGAATGCATTTATGTGTTATATACACCTTATACACACAGCCTGCAGGTCATTTTATATAATATTTTCAATAATTTTGTAGCTCAAGCAAAGTTTGTGTACAGAAATTAAATTCATTTATGTTTCATATACACACAGCCTGAAGGTAATTTTATACAAATATTTTGAATAATTTGGTACTTAGATAAAGTTTGTGTACATTGAATCATCAAAAATCAATGGTTTCACTATCTCAGTCATGCCAATATTCTACCGTATTTCGGAATATTTGGATATGGGAGACTCAACCTGTACAGACTTCCCAACTATTATGCATTTTGTTTCTTTAATCTGCTGAATCATTGCTGTTTACAAGCAGTGTTTGAGCTGTCTGAGTCATATCAGTCTGGTGCTGCCTATTTTGAGTTATGACTGACAACCCCATACTATATTGAATTATAATTGACAGCCCTATCTGACTTTCCATATTACACCATTACTGCAGGAGTGCACTAAGGGGCAGATGTATTTTTTCAGGTGTACATTGCAGTAGGGATACATTTTTTACATGGTTATCCCCAGTAGGTGCTAAATGCAAGTTGTAGGGACAGCAGTAAAAATCGCTGTAAGTTACATGCCGGGGGTGTCGGAAGGGGTATTCACATTTTTAAAAGACTCTTCCTGGGAAACGGACACTGCGCATGTCAGTTTCCGGAGGCTGTGGAAGAGGAATCGTAAGATCCCACTCCTTCGAATATGCCTTTATAGGTATAAAGTGGGTTAAACCATTTGAGGATGGCAAAAACCAATGGGATCAAACTTCACAAAGGTTTGGTATATAGGGGTCAGACAGTAGTCTCCATTGAAAAGTATTGGGACTGCAGTAGTTAACCTTTTGCATGAAATTTTTGTAAAATCTCCTGCACAAGGCTGTTGTTACATGCATACAGGATGCATAAAACTATGGCGAAACTATATGCCTCTACTATTGTATTACCATTTTTATTATCATGGTTTTTCGTAAGGTTCCAGATGTAACATACAAGGTAAAAATTGCTCTCTGCACATGTAATTGCATGTTTCCTGATTTGCAATTCCAGGCACTCCTTTGGTTGTCTTTAAAACTAGCATTGTACCTGTTTAGCATGTACATCTCATTTTCTAAGCGGTCACCCTATAAAATTATATTTACATTTGAAAATCTTTTGTAAGGGTTATATATTTGTACAAAAAAGGGGTATTCATCATGTGTCCCCCAGCTGCTGTGGAACTACACATCCCAGCTTGCAATGGCAGTTTTAGCATGCCCTAATAGCAAAACTGTGGCAGGGCTTGCTGGGATGTGTAGTTTCACAGCTGGGGGTGAGGGCGCATGTTGAACACCTCTGCTGTACAGTCTCTCAACTAGAATGACTTTGCATTTAGGCACTCCATTTATTCCAGGAGAGAGTCACCTGGTCTCGGATGGCAGAGGGTTCCATCGCCTCAAAGCACTGTGTGGAATATGACTGTGGTGCTAAGACAGTTACATGACACTTTGCAAACTGCAAATCAACAACAAGGTAGAGAAATAATCATAACCATGTAGCGTAAGTATACTACTCTGATTTGTGCAATAGTAACAAAATAAAAAAATAAAAAGTTATCGGATTGCAGTCTTCAATGTTTTCAGATTTTCTTTTATTGCTAATTGTACATAAATTATTTTTTTATAAAACATTTTCAATTTCAACAGTAGGTCCAATCGAGGCCACAGCAGAAGCAATTTAGCTGAAGCAGGACATTCCAGTTATTTCTGATTGCAGAGAAGCTGGTCCAACTAGTCTGGCCCTTTCCTGTTGGCTGTTAAACTAATTCATCCAAAGAGGAAAGTATCATGAAAACAATAGTGCTAGATTAGGTAAACAATGTACAGTATTTTGATTACTTTGATGTGTTTTGCAGAAACATGTCTGTTTAAGCAATCAAGTTAAAAGGGGGGGGGGGGGGGGGGAAGCGACAATGAGATTGTTACAAATCATCTACTTGAAGCAAGAGATGCACAAAAACAGCATAACTTAACAAACCTCTGAGGCTGGGTGAACCTGGGCGACTTGTCGGCCGACCCATGGCTCAGACCGAGCAGTCGATTAGTAAGCCAATACACACCCATCTGCCGCGTACGGTTGGTGGTCGGCAGGTTGCCCGTACACACAGCCAGATGTGCAAATATATCGGCATCTAATGTGCTGCAGGGCTGATGCGATATGTCTGAATGACATTGTTCACCGACATATCTTCTGTACACACATGCCGAAGCAATGTGTTGTTTGGCGGCTGATTAAGTGACATATCGCATAGTGTGTACCCAGCAGAACTTTGCCATAACTCAATGATGTTCAAGAAATAAAAAATATGTAGAGCAGTTCTACATATCTCTGGTATATTACTAAACCGATCCTAAACTGAATCAGATAAGTAAACTCCACAAACACAGTGGTCCAATTAGATAACTTTTCACACAATGTTGTCAGAGAATTTCCTGCCTCAATGTGACAAAAAGCAAGAAACAGCAGACACTGGTATCATTGCACACAAGTTACAGATTTGATCAAAACACGCAACATTTCCAGTGACGCCAACGTGAACTACAGGCATATATACGGGCACAGACATCTATGCCTGCAGTATTTCTGCTAAGCTCACATTCCGCACAGGGATAAGGAATGTTGGAATACCTATAGAGTGAGACTAACAGACACACATTAGTATATTTACTCAAACATAAGAGTGTTAAATCAAGGAATATAGATGACAAATCAGTTTTTGTAACATCAGCCCTTGCTGCCATGCTGTCTGTTTGCATATACCCCATACTGTATGAATTAATATACTAAAAGCATAAAAAATACAGACATTGCTGCAGCTCATGTAATCTAATTCATATAAAGAGAAAAAAATAATGTGCAAGTTGTTACAAAGAATAGAGGGCATAAGGCAGAGGTTTCCAAACTTTTTTGAATCACGGCACCCTAGAGTATCAGCAATGTTTTCACGGCTCCCCTAAGTCAAAAACTTTGTTATTGAGAAATTCAGAAAAAAAAAAAATGTAGTGAAGTAGTAAAGTGAAGTAAATTGTACTTACATGTCATCCTTAGGTTTGGTTATATAGCGGTGGGCAGGTGTGCGCTTCTGTTTATGGTCAATGTAATGTAAAAATGTGCACAAAGAATTTGATTCGGTGCTGGACCACCAACTTGAGGCACCCCTGCAAGTGTCCCAAGGCACCCCAAGGTGCTGCGGCGCACAGTTTGGGAACCACTGGCATAAGACATACTTCTTGTACTATGTACAAACTGTAAGTAACTAATAGTTTCAGAATACGGGGTTTCTAGTTTTGGCTGGTGGTATTCCACAAAGAAATTAGGACGACATAGCACTAAAGTACAGGCGGTCCAGCAAAATAACTTGGAGACAGTAATTTTTTTTTATAATATTAATTATAATATTATATATTTATATTATTCTGGCTTAAGTGATATTAAATATACAGTGAAGGAGTTTAGACATTTCTTAAAAATTTTGTTTTTTTAATTGAAATAATCTTCCACCATATTCTGTAAAACTTTGTATTTACAGCGCTTACTGAGGAAAAACAGACAAATTAGTCATTGACAGGGCAGTATAGACAGGATAGTTTCCTACATTCAATAAACATTTTTTAAGTGACACTTTATTGAAGTATTAATTAAACCACTCCATATTTGTACACATTAAAGGCCCCATTTTTGAACGAACGTAAATACCGGCGGATTTTTTAGTTTAGTATAACTGCCAGCGACGGGCTCAAATGTAATACAGCCAGCGACGGGCTCAAATGTAATACAATGGTCCGTCTATGCATGTGCGTGACACGGGGACCCGGCAGTGCAATGGGGGACGCATCGCTCTCGCCATCTTTCCATGTGACAAACAGCGGTAAGCTTAGTTTACTGCTGTTTGTTAAATACAGAAAGGGTGACATAACTCCTTCAGTGAATGCTAAAGGGGAAATTCATCGTAAATAAATGGGGCCATAATAACGCAGAGGAGTCAGATATAGTGGAAATCATATCAACATCATAAAATAAGCAAAGAAATAAAAAATAAAAAAAAGGAAAAGACAATACTAAAGACAAATTAAGACAAAAAGGGGTTTACATACTAAGATGGCGCATTTAAACCAGAAATTAATACTGCAGTAATTTCACAGCAAAACTTTTTAATTTGGATCTTCAATGCACCAAAAAGCGCTGTTAAACCCAAAAAACTAAATTTCTCCTTTTTTTTTTTTTTTTTTTCAATAGAATATAGCCAAATTTCTTCTTTACTCCACTTATACTTCTGAGTTGCAACCCAACAACACCATATTGAAGTATGGATTTGCATAGTCCTGATTTAATGTCCCCACCTAGTAAACATGGCCAAACCTAGGGCAGAATCAATTCAGTGCGATGTTGAATAGCCGCAGGAGGGAGCTCCCGCAGCTATTCAATTCAACTCACTGTTTGCCTGGTCGGGAAGCAGTTAAGTCTGAGAATGCCAGTTGTGGCGACTTAACCTGGGTGTTAAGGCGCGGTAACCGGCATTCTCCAACTAAAGTGCTGGGCGCACGGCTGTTACCGCTGTGCTAAGCCGGCAAGAAGCTGTTTGCCCGGCACTTTTGTTAAATTTCTCCTCGCATCTCCAGGGGGGGTGCGAGAAGAAATCCTTTAGCCCCCCCAAACAGCGCGGTGTATTGTATTGAATAGATTCGGGAGCTCCCTCCCGCGGCTATTCTACATCACACTGAATTGAATTCGGCCCATTGATCCATATGCTGTTCATGCCAAAAGGATAAACTATTCAAATCAGCAACACATGTGGGTGGCCTAAGCAGAAGACATCCAGCTGTTTTACAATCGGGCAGAGACACAAGTAACTTCTTCACTGCAGCCAGTTAGTGCTACTGGAAGATGACAGCACAGACAAGCTGGCAGCCTTTATCTTGGAACCATTTTTTATGTTCATTTAGGAGGCACACATTGCAATAAACAGCAGTGGGTTTAGAATGCATTTTTGTAAAAGGATTCTTGCATTATTTGTTTTTCATCGGTATGTGTAAAATGCATAGGGGTATAGATGCCATTTTTGTATGGCAAGTAAGGATTAGTAAAACTTGCATCCTACAGCTGAAAGGTTATGTATTCCACGCCTTTCAAACAGAAATACCATCCACCAGGTTCACATTATGACCTCTGGGTCATGCTTACTAGGCTATAAATGCAACGCCTGTCCAAAGGTCGACCAGGAAAATGAAACATGAATTAGAAATAAAGCTTGTTATGCAAAATGAGAAAAACACAGGATCAAGGCTACTGTTGTAGAGCTTAAATGCAAGTACAAATGATAAATGAAACACAAATACCTAGGCATAATTAAATGTGTTCAGCTAAAGATGGGCATAGATCAGTGGTCAGGGAACAGCGGTAAATTACCCCACATGAGGTAAAAATTAAATTCCTGGGGGTAATGGATGGACAGCCGGGCATACATATGAATCATTCTATAATATAGAATGATTCATATGCATGCCCGGCTGTGCCGCAAGTAGGCTCTAAGCTGGACGTCCGCTGAGATGTTATTACCAGCGGGCGCCCAGCTCCTTCCCTGCAGCTGGAGATCTCTTCTGAACTCGAGCTTCCGGCTCTCTCCATGCGCACTATGTTCCATAGTTCCGAGGAGCAGCCAGGCGGACAGGACGGCGGCGGATGCAGGAGCGGGGATTAAGGTAAGTGTTTGAGGGGTTTTTTTTGTATAAGCAGCACTACAGGGGCATTATATGGGGGCACTACTACAGGGGTACTATATGGGGACATAACTATGGGGGCGCTACTACAGGGGCATTATACGGGGCACTACTATATGATTTCCTTCCTTTTAAATCAAGGGGGTAATGTCGGAGTATCTAAATATATATTGGGGTAAAAGGTAAAATAAAGTTCCCTGACCCCTGGTATAGATGAAACACTCATGTATGCAGACTGTCTTGGATTCCCTTTAAGGGTCCAATTCAATTAGCCGCAAATCCCCTCGCAGCGCGGATAAGTGTGGCTATATGTCTGGACTTGCAGATTTTTGTTTGCAGCCCTGTAGAGCTGTGTAGAAAAATCCACAAATCTGAGGCTAGGGTAGGTATCATTGGCGGTATTTCCACACAGTTACAATGGCAACTCGCCCCCTTGTGATTAATTGAATTTAACCTTTACAGGGGTATTCAATATGAAACGTAAACTTCGTCGTCTATGCGGGTCGAAGTTTTTGCCGCACATAGGAGCTTTTGCCGGCGAAAAAGTATCGGGCGCGTCCCCGATTATACCCATATTCAATATGAAATCGTCGAAAACGGCGAATGTGAAATCAGCGAAAACTTCGCAGATTTTTGGGGAAATGACCCTAACACCCCCAAAAAAATGCTCTGACATGGGGGATCACTGTGGATACCCCCGATTAGCCCTGCTGAAGGTTTTTGGGGTCTTTAAATGGGCTCAATAGCTTCTATATTGGGGATTTGGGAAGGTGGTGAAGAATAGTATTTAGGTTTTTTTTGCAGAAAATAAGTAGTCCCAGCAAATTTTGGGTACTTGAAAATGGGGGTGAGCATATTTAAAAGTTGCTAAAGTGAATTTTTAAAAAACGTAAAAAAAAAAACTGCCGCAAACACCTGCAATGAAAAAAACACCTGGGGCATACTTGGCGACCCCCCTAGATTGTATTTCGCTAGTTTTTAACTTTGTACCCCCAAATTTTTTTTTCACCCCCAAAATGAAAGTGCTGTTTTTGGGGTCCTCTGAGGTATTTTTCAAAATTTTTTGGACACAGTTTACCTTTGGGGGAACTGTCTGAAGGTTGCAGGGTAGTTTCTCAAATGTTGCACCCCAAAACCCCAATTCTGCACTTTTTTTCGCCACCCATTCCTTGGTGATATTTTTCCGCAGGGTCGAATGCAATATACTTTTCGCACCGGCGAAGTTTTCAAATTGAATACGGTGTAAAAGTAAAAGCAGCGAAAATGACGTCATCCGAGCGAAAACCTTGCAGAAACTGCGTTTTTGCTCCATATAGAATAACCCTATAAGAGCTCGTTCACACATATATGCTAGGCAAATTATAAATAGGCAGGAAAGCAGAAGCGTGCCTTGCAATGCATTTTACTGTAGGCTATTTTACAGCACTTTTAAAAACACTGCAATCCACTGTACTGGCAGCAAATGTCAAATTATTTAGAAATTTAAATGTGGTGTTGACATTTTAGTATGCAATTATGGGTATGAGACCAATCACTTTAACACAGTTTTCTGGTTATAATGGCAAAACAATTAATTATAAGAAGGCTTGCCATGGCCAAAACTTTTGAGAATGACACAAGTATTGGTTTTCACAAAGTTTGCTGCTTCAGTGTTTTTAGACCTTTTTGTCAGATGTTAGTTACTATGGTATGCTGAAGTAAAATTACAAACATTTCATCAGTCAGTATGAGGCACAGAAGTTGATTGCCAGCATGCCAGGGCAAATTGCAGGGGTCTTGAAAAAGAAGCGTCAACACTGCAAATATTGACTCTGCATAAACTTAATGTAATTGTCAATAAAAGCTTTTGACACTTATGAAATGCCTGTAATTTTACTTCAGTATACCACAGTAACAATATAACAAAAAGGTCTAAAAACACTGAAGCAGCAAACTTTGTGAAAACCAATAATTGTGTCATTCTCAAAGCTTTTGGCCATGGCTGTACAAGAGACACACATAATAAGGTATGGAAATTATTATTCAATGCTTGGGATGTAAGGCTTCCCAGATAAGCGAGTTTTCCGTAATATGGATAATATTAAATTACATTTAAATAAAATAATGTGTTTTAACCACAGTGTCCCTGACATTTACCACATTAAACTGTTTGTGTTCCTTCTTATTTTTTTTTTTTTTCTTCCCTAAAAAAGTGAGTTTTCCAGATAACAGATTACATCCAACCACAATACACAACGCAACGCGACTTGCCTGCCGTGAGCGAGCCGCCAGGTCTCTTGCAATGCTGCTAGCATAGGACGTGTTTTTGCCGCAAATGCGTCTAAGAGATGTATTCAATTAGCGTAGAAAACGGCAGTTTTTTGGCAAAAAAAAAAGGCCAAATTTTTGACAAAAAAAAAAAAAAACAGGTGAAAAAAAACCATAGAAAAAAAAGTTTTCTCCATCCCAGACCAGGAGAAAATGCAAAATCCTTATTTTGGCTAAAAATGTGGGGATTTCTATCAAAACCTTTTGGACAACCCCCCTAATGATAAGTTGCGTACTTTGCTGAAAAACGGGTGCGCAAATTTTGGCCGAAATTTTTTTTAAATAATTGAAAATGGTTTTAACGTATTCGGTCCGTTTTTTCAGGGGGCGGTATGGATGCGTCAAGTGTTTTAAACATCGCACGTGGTTGCAGCAGGCAGTATTATAATTGCGTTTTTACGGCACGAAAATATACTTGCACCCATTTAAAACGTACCCCCAATTTACGTGGAACAGTAATTTCCTGGAAAAAAAAAATAGGTTTCTATCTTTTTAAATTATTATTATTTTTTTTTTTTACCCAAAATTTACGCAGCTGTTTTTTTGCCAAAGTACGCAACTTACGCAAGGGTTCTGAAAGAAATCCCCACATTTTTAGCCATAAATATGGATTTTGCATTTTTTTTCTCCTGGTCTGGGATGGAGAAAACTTTTCTATAGTTTTTTTTCGCCTGTTGCCGTTTTCGACTGACTTCTGGCAAAAAATTTGCAGTTTGTTGAAAAAAATTTCAGTTTTCGCCGCTAATTGAATACAGTCCTAAGACGCAATGCAACTAGAATCCATCAGCACACTGTGCTAATTAAGTTGATATGTGACACTTGTATATATGTTTGCATAGTCTGTATATGAAACACAATGGAACTTGGCATCAAAAAAGCTGCGGCTGCTACATTGTAGCACTTAGTATACAGATTCAGAGACTAATGCCAGGTACACATTAGACCAGTGGTCTTCAACCTGTAGCTCGCGAGCTAGCGGTAGCATGCGGTCTTAATTTTGGTAGCTCATCTAGCTGAAGTACTGCAGTGTCAACTAGGAGGAAGTGACCTCTGACGTGTGCTCCCCCGTGGCATCGATGTGATTGCCAGAGCCTCTACAGCAAACACCTGACGCGCTTCTCCATGGTTCCACCCACAGCATCTATGCTACGGCAGAGCAAGTGACTCCCGCCCAGCCGGAAAATCACACAGCAGCCCTGCTTATATCTTTTGCTCCTCTACTGCACGTACCTCCTTTGAGCCAGTATTTAAACAGTGAAATGTGCCTGTACTTACATTTTATTTGCAAACTACAACAATATCACTGTAATAATTAAATGCATTTTTATATGAAATTATTTTTTTTTTCATTAAATTACCTTCAATTGTTTGGTTATTAGCCAGATTTATTTTTTCTACTATTTTAGTAGCTATTCAGCAGGTTTCATTTTTCTAAAATAGCTCACACCCCAATTAAGGTTGGAGACCACTGCAATAGACGATATGTCGTCCGATCCGGCGTATCAGATGACATATCTGGCACTTCTGTCAGTATGTACCCTCTATGTCACTGACGATGTCTGCTCCCGAATGTCGTCAGCAGCATCGCCCGTTGGACCTGCATGCAGGTACGATGGGCAATATAATTGCCGACAAGTGTGTATGCAATTACCGATGCCGGCAACCCGCGGGGTCCTCACAAGGACACGCCCCCTCTTCGGGCGGCTAAGCCCCCTTTTCGGGCGCTTGTGCCAGAGACTCCCAGCCCGCACCCTCAGCGCCCTGCCCTGCCAGTCTAGTGGGAACCATGGACAAGAATAATTATATTTTTTAATGGTGGCCATCAGTATCCGGAGCCCGATGGAGCTATTCAATTGTCGCTTAGTTCGTGCGTGAACAACCCCCGACACTTCAGCTCGCCCGTCCTAACCTGGACTTTAGACTGGTTCAACCATTGTAAGTGGCTAACCCCAGTCTAATTGGGCACAACAAGCGTGATAATTAATTGGCACCCACAAAAAATTGAATTGCAACATTAGGTGCTTATTAAGTACAGCGACTTAAAAAGACAATTGAATCTATAGAGACTGTAACCATTCATATCAGTACCTACACCATTGGAGCTTATAAACATATATAAAAAAGTTATACTTATCAGTTATCAAATATCCAAGGACAACATGTGCTCAGGAAAGAAAACCATAACAAAATCCACCACTTCAGTGAGCCAGTTGCAGTTCAAGACTGCTCTGGCTACACTGACTGACAGTGGCTTCAGATTGGACACACACACACACACACACACACACCCCCCCCCCCCCCTGCTTTTCAGGGAGCCCTACATGACTTCTAGAGACTGTAGCCGATGCAGTCCCTAGAGGCTGGTGTTATGCGCATGTGTGGCACCACCACCGCTTGTGCGCAGGCGTCAGGACCAGCAGCGGCAGAACCCCTCATGCAAGAGGGTAGGAGCTGCTGCCATATAGAACTATACATTCATATAGGCACACCTGTACACACACACACCTCTCTGTACACAGGGGCAAGCTGACACACCTGGGTGAGTTCTACAGGATCTTGTAGATCAGGTTCCTCAACATGATTTCCTCAGGTCTTTTAAACCATTCCCCAACACTTTCCAAAAAAAAAAAGGGAGAAGAAAGTGTGCATGGGGCCTTAACTAAAGTTAATTTTGATTTTTTGATTTTAATTTTTAAAGGACAAGGCATTTGGGGCATTCTACAGTAAAGTTTAAGATTGGCACCACCTGGGAGAGGTGAGGTTTAGGGTGCGGTGAGGGTAGGGTTAGGCACCCCTCAGGGAGAGTTAGGGTTAGGGGGTGAAAGGGGGAGAGGGTTAGAGTTACTATACTTACCTGTCCCTGTCAGAATATAATCATTGGGCTTCCAGCGTCAGTATTTCACCCGATTTCACCCGCCGGGTTATCACACCCAACCCGTGACTGTATACAGGACCACTGAGAACTTCTGCAGGCCCGGGTACTAGGGTGTGTGTCCAAATATGGGAGGCGTGGCCATGCCCCTTCCGAGGGGAACAATGTTTCCCTCAGCAGCTGACCCGGGCCCCTCTAACAGGCCCGAGCAAGCAGTACCTGCTCTCCCGACTGTATGTGTGTACATGTGTATGACATCATGTATGTGTGCGCCAGTACCCATGTTTATGTATGCATGCATACTCGCCAACCTTCACAATTTTGACAATACATTCCTGATTTTTGGTTACTGTCCTACATGTGGGCTGGAAGAAAGATAGGGAGGAACTCTCTCATATGCTGCACATGTGTTGGGGGACAGCCAAGCAAGTGATGTACCCACCGCCAGCATGAAATGAACTTGGGTCATGATCTGTGACCACGCCCATTTTCAGTGCCCATGACGTCACGTAGCGACGCACTGCTGCAACAGGGCAAGGGAAGCAGTGGCGGGCTGCCAGAAGGTGGCAAGTGTGGGGGCTGAAGAAACACCTCCATATGACAATAACATTTCTACGCAAACAGGCATCTTCCAGACAATGTAATCTCTAACATGAATACCCAGGAAGGAAAAGTTCCTTCAGAGGTTCCCCATTGCAGAGAAACCACAAATAGGTAAGGAAGACTTTCAAACGACTGGCCTGTACAGATGTGTCCACATCCTCCGTGGGCTACACAGCGCATGAGGGCAGTGTGACTTGGAACGCTTAGCGTCTTTTTGTGCAACTTCGTACCACAGCTGTAAAGCCGCGTATCCACTAATAGATATTAATGAGCGATTGTACAATTAGGACATCGTAATCGTGCAATTGCTCATTAATTGTGCTTGAATCGGGCATAAAAATGTCGAAAACGACCAGCGATGCGCGCTCCCACTGGCCGTTTTCGACATTAATCATCGCCTGAACATGCTGGTCAATCTGCCGATAACGAGAGATTGGCCATGTTCAGGGATGAAGGAGGGTGCCTACACTGAACGACTAATCGCAGTGTAGGCACTGCAGGGGATGGGAACGATGGTACGTTTACGATGCCATAATCGTACTGTCGTTACCTCATCTGCTAGTGGATGTGTGCCTTAACACTGTAATGTAGCATTTCGCATGCATATACCCGCAGATGCACACAGAAGGCATGCTGCATATCATTTTAAGCAGCAAAAGCTATTTGCATCAAAGTGCGAATAAGACGCATTTGAAGGTTAAAAAAAATAAACAGCAAAAACACCACGCACTAAAAGATGCTCAGCGTTACCGAGTCACGCCACGGCATAGTGCGACTAGAAGAGCTGTTTAACATGCAAGGAGGCTAGATGTATGAGGACACATCTGTACCTGCCAGGGACCTGGGTATGGAGGTCCCTAACAAAAAAAAAAAAAAAAAAAGTGTAGCTGGCCCCATGATTTATGTTGCCTGCCCTGCAAGTACATCTGCAATATTTTTTATGAGCACCTTAAACTACAGGGGCATTTCGGAAGCAGTATTCCTATATCCACATTCCAGATACTGAGACATCAAGAGTTACAGGTCATTAGTAGAAAATAGTAATAATATAAAAATATAACTCCTTGGGCGCTATTCAATTGTTTTAGCCCCCTTCAAGCCCGCCAGAGCTATTCAATTGTTGGTCTTGTCGGGCTCGGTCATCTGCCGGCGCTTCAGCTCGCCCCCCCCGGGCGCCCACACGGCACTATTTGCGATCGTGTCCAGCACTTTGGTCGGGTGTAGTAGTTTTTCGCAAACCCGACCTCTTTGGGCACAATCGAGGCGAAGATCGGCATCAATTGAATAGCACCCCACAATCTCCTATCAATTTAGATGGGAGATCGGGCGTGCTAAAACAATTGAATACCGACCCTTGTCATTTAGGATAAAAAATAGTTTAAATTTTTTAGTACAGTTGATGAGAACCTATTAAGGCTTTATTTGAAAAAATAAGTATAAGACCCTTTAATAAAGTTGTTAATCAACGCAGAGGGATAATACAACCCAAAAATGTGTCTGTAACAACTTCTAGTGAGTGATTTTTTTTCAAGGTTTGACAGTCTAGCATTTGAATCAGAATAAACATACAGAATATATCATTCATAGGGAAGGGAAAACAATTGAGAAATTCAGGTACCAATCAATCAATGAAGTCTAAAAGCTTGCAGAATGATTTCAGCAGGCCATGGCATCTGTTAAACAACATATATCACTTAGAAAAGTAAAGCTGGGTACACACGTAAAGATTTTCTGTCCAACCATCCAAATAGTTGATTGGTTGGAATGAAAATCTGGTAAAGTATGAAAGCAAATGACAATCAGCAATTTACTCCCAAACACCGGAAAATGGACAAAAACTATTGTTAGAACAAATTGTTTAGATCAAACATTTAACAAACTTGTGTGACGACCATTTTCATCTGTTTTCTGGCATTTAGGAGCAAATTGCTGATCATCAGTTACTCCCATACGTTACCAGATTTTCATTCCAGCCAGTCAAGTAGTTGGCTGGTTGGACAGAAAATCTTTACGTGTGTACCCAGCTTTAGACTCAAACAGTAATTTTTGGAATCTCGGAGGTTACACTTTATAAATTGAATATTTGATTGTACATCAGTGAGCTAGAGTGTGTGTGTACAATCCTGAATGTAAGAAGCAGTCAAACAACCCTCATTGTACATACACAAGCATTACCATTTGCTGTCCACATAGATAGTGCAAAACTGCCAGTGATCTTAAGCCTATACCACACAGGGATAGTAAAGCGGTTTGCACCTTGCTGATATTCCCCATCCCCCAATGTAATGAGAAGCTGGATAGTAAATATCACACCCAACAGCAGAGATCTGATCTATGGTGTGAAGTGTACACTTTTATGAATTTATAAAAGAAATTAAACTGCTTCCCTGACGCCACTTTATGCTAAACGTAACAAAACAAAAAGAATGTCACTAAAAATTTCATGATCATGACAAAGTGCTAAGTGACTGAGAATATCTGCTTTATTTATATACCAGCTATGGTACACTTACTTTTTCTTTTAGATACATAACAGTGAAATATCTGGGTATACCAGTGAAACTTTTATTAAAGTAGAGTAATAATAAACTCTCCTAAGAGCAAACATTTTCACTTAGACAAATGCAATGTTTAATACAAGCTCTACGTACAATACAAAGTTACTGAGATTTCTAATTATATAACACAATGCAGGACACCAATAATAAAAGTGTACTGGACTAAAAAGACAGACATGGTTATCTAGTTATGCAAAGAGGCAGGTACACAAGCGTGTAAGTCCTGGGGCAGCGGGGAGTGCTAGTGTTGGGGAAGGGAGGAGGGGGGGGGGGGGGACGAGTAATGGTTGGTAGGGAAAGGGGCAGAAGCTGCACCATGGACACAGAAAATACAACAAAGGCACCGGAGGGAGAAGAACAAAGAGCACTCCACCGGGGATAACACGGAGCTGGCGGCAGCAGCGGGCACAGGCAGGGAGGAGCGTGATATAACCGGGGCGCAATACAAAGGGGGGATTTAGGTGAAATAGAGGGGAGACTTTTGGGGCGCAGACAGCACCAACAACAAAGAGTACGAGGCAGGACGTGAGCGACAGAGGGATGGGCACTGCTGCACACCCAGCTATGGGAGAGGGCAAAGGTGGGAGCTGTGGGCACAGGAGTTGGCCAGGTGGGGGGGAGGGTAACCTGGCAGCAGTTTTAGGCTACTCGGAAAAAGTGAAATTGCACCGGGCACGTACTACTCACCGACACACACGCACAGCACGTCCAGCAGCACATACGCGTTCCTCCGGCCGGGCAACATCCTCCCCCAGCCCGCTCCGGTCCGAGCTCCGGGACCAGACTGAGGAAGACGCTCCGCCCACCATGGCTCTATGGGAGCCGCCCATTACCTGACGTAGGGCGACACCACGCCCGCTTCCCAGCATTATCCCTCCTAGTCCTCCAGTCCAGTTCCCACACAGGCACATATACAGTACACCTACAGTGAGTGCCTGCTGCACCTTCCTTCCTCATATGCTGTTGCCGCCATGCAGGTTAGCACTATAGGTTATATTATGCCGGCTATAATAAATAAAATATAATTATAACAATGGAACTATCAGGTGAAATAAAGAATAAAAAAGGCGTTGGTGGATTTATTACCTTCAAAATTAAGGGAGTCCTCCCTACATACACAGTGCAGCTTTTACATTGACTATTAAAGTACAGTGCTCTGTGAGCCGGTTTAGCATAGTTCTGTAGGACAGTGGTTCCTAAACAGGTTGCACATTGCAGGCTGCCATTGGATGGAGGTCTAGTACCAAGTAGAGAGTGATATTTATCAAACCTTTGCAGAGAGATAAAGTACCAACCAATCAGTTTCTGTCATTTTCAAACACAAGGCCTGATTCAGAGCTGTACATAACCTCTCCGATTGATGGAAGTGTGCGTACGCGCAAGACCAGTTCTCCGCATGTGCAGAACCCTCTAACATGACCCATTCCATTAGGTACAAAAGCTCTGCTCCTGGACTTCCCATCTAATTTATGATTGCTGACTCTATGGTGAAACACCTGTCTTATCAATTACCTAGTTCAACTCAGGTGACCGCAATCATATATTAGGTGGGAAGTCCAGCCAGGAGCAGAGCATTTTATTCCTAATGGAATGGGTCATGTTGGAGGGTAGGCTCACAGTCCCCTCTTAGCCTCAGCATGATTGACATGCTGCAGCGTTTGGAGGGCGGACACAAGAACCGTTATCCAAACGGGGGCTGGATGCCCCCGTTTTGGGGGCGTGCCGAGCTCAGGGTCTGCGTCATCTGATGCAGATTTCCTGTACTCAGCTGTCCAGTTCAGCTTACACAGCCCGGCCAAAGCAGCAAACCGATGGCCACAATAGTGATCTGAGGTAGTGTCTATGGACGCTGCACTCAGATTTCAAATGCATGCAGGAGGTTTCTATTTCCTACAGACATCTCTTGCTGCATTTAACTGCATCCCTACGGCTGTACAATAATGTCCATCTCTGAATCAGGCCCACAGCCTGTAAAATGTGGTACTTTATCTCTCTCTAAAGATTTCAAAAACCTCCCCCCAAATTATTTATGGTCAGTGTGATAGGCAAAACCAGTGCTGGTGGGTTTGCCTATCACACTGACCATAAATTATCATGCTTACCATGCTATTCCTTTAAACCAGGACACATATGAACTACACAGGTTTTGTAGCTAATTAAAACCAGGTAAAAAGGCTTGAAGTCAGCCAGCCGCAGAACCTGTGTAATTCGTGAGTGTCCCGATTTAAAGGGATAGTATGGTAAGCCGAGTTATAGTGATCTATATTCCACTCTCCCGTCTCCTTTATGCCATGTTCTGCAGTACAGTATAAGACAGAATAAGAGGATGACACACCGAGAGAGGAGGAGAAGAAAGGACAGAGGGCCTGAGCTGGACACAAAGGGGGTATCAATTTGGAGCGAAAAATCCGGACTTTTCGCTCCACATTGGAGGTTTGGCAGGGGATAAAGTATCACGCGCGTGCCCGCTTATCCCCGTATTCAATTCCAGAAGCTGCGGAATCGGGACCCGGCAGAAAGGTAAGTATGGAAAACTTAGAGATAATAGAAATGTTTTTTTATTTACACAAAATCTCCGTATATATATATTACACAAAATAATCATATGCATAAAATTTATAACAATCAGTAGTACAGACAGCAATTCAATTACAAATGCCATGCTGATATGAGTTGATAAATACCCTTAATTTACAGCTATAAAAAATAGCACCAGCTGTGCCCTGTTTGCAAACAGTAATAATTGTATTCAATGGTTAAAAATCAGAAACAAAGTTGCATATGCTTTATCGATACTTATTTAAAACCTCTATGCAATCCTGTCTATACCTTCTAAAATCCTGCCTATACCTTCTAAAATTGTTGCTATTTAGCGTAATGAGTCACACAGAAAATAAATGCTTTCAGACTTTGAGTGTGGTTCCAAAGCACAAAAAGTTATTATTCAATATAAAAACAGATAGTTAAACGCTGTGATCTAAAGACAATTAGCGCAAATAAATCATACAGACCCAAGGTACCGTTGTTATATACGCACGCGCTCTGGGACCAGATACCAGCATCAGCAATAAAAACCTCCGTCATCAGCACAGCAAGAAGACTCTCGACTGGGGTCAGAGAGCGCACATATATACACCTACAGGGATAGGCAATACAATAGAACGGATTGGCATGATTCCATTGGTTCTTCTTAAAGGTGCTTTATTTACAGGATAGTTCATAGGTCAATTCAAATGGACACAAGTCAGCCTCCAACAGCCCTTTGTATCCTTTTTCCGCTGCATGCTAATCTAAGCTGGTAACATTACAAAGTACATTTTAATGTTCTAACTCTCTATAGTCCATAGTTTGCAGGCACATGTTGCGATCTTCTCACCGATGATACTGGAAATCTGTTGAGACACAGTGGATCAGTACAACACCAAACACGGGCTGCTTACCATGTACTAAACCTTAAATATCAAATAACCTTTATTTCACAACATTAATAATTACTGAATAAACCTTGAGTATTACACTTTAATACTAGGGAACCTTTTATGCAAGTGTGCAGTGTGTAAGTATTGGCAAAAGACGCTAGTTAGCACTGTGCGACTATGTGTTTTATGGAGTACACCATGGTACGTGTTTTGCAGGCTTAATCAGTTTATATGTTTTAGTGACTGTATTTATGTGGAGAGGACTTTTAACTTCTTCCTATTGCGTGGGTATCGCACAACGCTATATAATAGCATCACCGTATGTACTTATAATGGGCGAGATTCACTAAAATGGCGCTAGGAAGACAGTAGCAAAATGGCGTCTCATTGCCATTTACAAAATGGCGTCGAGCAGATTTAATTTCAAACCGATCTTGTCTCAGCCAATTATCTGGATTCGACAGTCCACCCTTTGATAGCAAACAACATGCTATCATACTCGGACTTTAAAATTAATTTAGGCTTACATTATGACATATTATTTAATGTTAATTTATGGGATGGCCCAAGGTGGTTCTTAATCCATCGATAATGTGTCTCTAGGAGGGGACATAAAACTACCCCTATACACACACTGTGGATCTTGGGAGATCATGGGAAAGATGTGGGGATGCACCGATCCTATAAAGGAAGTTTTGAGGGGGAATAGGAACCTACATTATTTAAAATAACATTTTAATAACACATTTTATGCATGTCTAAATATTATACATTATATGATGGTATTTCCTAGTTCAGGGTTGTAATGCAGTCCTACATTTACCTCAGTATTCATATTGTTACCACTGACCACCATCATAATTTAATTCCTTTGATTCACCTTATCTTTACATGTTCCACATTTCAACACAGTAGGAACACACCTGACACATAAGCCAATTACTATGATGACAACCAGTATGAAGATCAGGAGTTTACCTCTACTCGCAATCATTTCCTGGACCCACTCTCCTAGACCTGAGAACCATTTCACTGGGTTCAACCATGAAACCCATTCCTTTACCTTCTCCTCTACTTCAGCCACTGAAGCATTATGGTTCTTCCGAAATTCCCATTTCAACTGCAGAATTTCATCCATCTTCTGGTCTATTACCTTCTTGGGATCGCTGGTATCGTTTGTAATGTAAGTGCAACACTTTACTCCAAATTGGGTGGCCAAAGTTACGCAATACCCTCCAATGACAGCTGTTAAATAATTTAAGACTAGACGGTGTTGCACCAATTCCTTCTTGTATGTTTGCAATTCCCTACCTGTATACCTGAATGTGTCATCATACATCTCGGTGATATTATCTATTAATTTAGCGAGATCTTGGATATATCTAAAATTTAGTGTACCCCGAGCGATCCTGGTGGGATCCAATGCTACCAAAACTTGAAAGCCAGTTGTCTCACTAATTAACTGAGTGGCTTTATGCACATCACCAGGTATCATATTTCTTTTGTCTCTGTGTTCCTACTGTGTGTGAAGATATGGTGATGGTGCGTCTTTATGAATACCAAGCATTTCACCATGTGTAAGGGTCATAACTTCTGGAATTACTCTTCCCAAATAACACAAACCTTCGGAACTCGGAGAGAGCCACTTATACGCTTTCCTTCCACATATAAAATATACATCATCGGGGAGAACATAAGGAATAGTAAACATCATTATCGTCGTACACATCTCCCTGGCAAGTGATCCTACTTCAGGCTCTCCCATTTGACTCATGCAAGTTTCTCATTGTAATATCTTGACACAATACCCTTCTGGTACCCTACCAATCATTTCTTTGGTGGAACTCAGTGTATGTTTATGCCGAAAGTGTCTTCCACTCAACCTAATTGTGCATAACAGTTCATAATTCATAGGCTCACGATCAGCTCTTAGTGAGAAGGTCATCGTCTGATTATTCCCAGTCACCTCCCAACTTCCTGGTTCATTGGAGTTGGTAATGTTTAAACATAAAAGTGATTTATCTACTTGGTACTGGTGGAGTTTAAAATGGGGTGGTTTGGTATTAAGAAATTTTCCATCTAGTGCATGCCCTCTCTGTGATTCTAAAATTTCAGAGACATTTAATGGGAATGGCACTAATCCTACATTATGCTGTCCTTGGGGAACGTGAGAGCACACCCAACAGTCGGTTTGTTTCAAAATTTTGCCCACCATGGTGTGATAATCCTCTAAAGGATACCCACCCCAATACTGGTTATACTTAGGTTGACACTGTTGGATGCATTTCTAGTTGACTACGGACCCACAGAACTCACATACAATAATCCTCAGACGATAGGCCTTCACACTGTCTCCGAGTATCCAAAGTAGCAGATCTCTTAACAATTACAGTACTAAGATTGGTCAGACACTCCCCTAATTGGCATAGCACTCCTCCTCTCGACTCCACTCCATCAATACTGCCATTAGCTCCCATCTCCTCTATCGTATCGGTCCCCCGTCACAGAAACCAGAAATCCCCGAACAAACCAGGATGATGGAAACTCTGGAAGAGAATACAAAAATGAAAACAGCAGACCAGTCCATTGCCATAGCAAGGACCTGCACATTTCTTTAGTTCAGATATCTCACTGCAACCTTTTAACTCTCCCGGAACAAGCTCGCGATCGACAGGTCCACGTTATCTGCCTCGTCTCCGCCTTGTTTCTCCACCGGTTGGTTGACCTTCTTGCAGTGAGTGGAATGGACCCAGGTATCTCTCTCAGCCACCTTCAAAAATGTGGTACTCGTCAGCAACACCTGATACGGACCTTCCCAACGATCAGTCAAACAACCTGAACGCAAGAAAATTCTGATCATAACATATTCTCCAGGTTCAACATCATGACAGTTTGTTTCAGGCATATCATGGGACAACAATTTCAGTTTCTACTGTTGCTGTTTTAACTGTTTACTCATTGTTATAAGATACTTTACAGTTACCTCGTTGTTACCTTTCAAGTCTTTCTGTGGACTTACAATCATATGAGGTTGTCTACCAAACAGTATTTCAAAGGGGGACAGATTTAGAGGGGGTCTAGGAGTGGTCCTTATGCTATGTAGGACCAACGGTAATGCTTCTGGCCATCCTAGTCCAGTCTCTGCCATGATCTTACTTAATTTATTTTTAATAGTCCCGTTCATCCTCTCCACCTTGGCACTGGCTTGCGGTTAGTAGGGGGTATGAAGTCGACTATTAATACCCATCAGTTTACACATATTTTGAAAAACATCACCTGTGAAATGAGTACCCCTATCACTCTCGATAATTTTAGGGATATCGTGTCTGCACACAAATTTCGGAACAATTTTCTTGGCAGTAAATGCAGCAGTATTAGTGGCAGCTGGGTATGCCGCAAACCCAATTGGAAAACACGTCAGTGCACACCAATACATACTTGAGGTTCCTGCAGGGTGGTAATTGGATGAAATCAATTTGTATTACCTGGAAAGGACCATCAGTCGGAGGAATGTGGGATGGTTCGGTAGGGATCGTTTTCCCAATGTTTTTCCTCAAGCAGGTCAGACAGGACATTGCTCTCTTCTCCGCTTGAGAAGAAAAACACGGTGCGCACCAGTATGCTCTCACCAATTTACACATACCTTGCTTTCCCAAATGAGTCAGACCGTGCGCTACCTCAGCCAGGCTTGGGTAATATGCCTTGGGAGCCACTGGCTTACCTTGTCCGTCTCTCCCAGAGTCCAGAGGACTCTTGCCCACATCCCTTGGACTTCCAGACTGACTTTTCCTGGATAGAACCCAAATTTTGCATCTCAATTAATTTCAGCATATCAGTTGTTTGAAAAGTCATGATTTGTTCAGTTGGTACATTCATTTTTAACCCTGCTGCCCATTTTGCAGCTTCGTCTGCCCTGTTGTTACCCAGTGACACCGGATCATCCTCACATGTATGGGCTTTACACATACTTACTGCCACTGCCTTTGGCAATTGAATTGCTGTTAGTAGTCCTTTTATATGTTTGGAATGTGCAATTGGTGTGCCTGCTGCTGTCATAAACTTTCTCAGATGCCATAGGGCACCAAAATCGTGTACTACCCCGAAGGCGTACATAGAGTCAGTGTAGATATTAGCAGATTTACTTTCCGCTAATTCACACGCTCTCTTTAGTGCCACCAGTTCCCCCACTTGGGCCGAGTGTGGTGGGCCTAAAGGTTCGGCTTCTATAACGTCCTCGTCACTTACCACAGCATAACCTGTACATAACTCTCCAGTGTCAGTTTGTCTATGACAACTCCATCAGTGTAAAATGTCACATCTACATTTTTTAAAGGTGTATCCCGTATGACGGGTCTTGCAGTAAAGGTTTGATTCAGATATTCCATACAATCATGTGCATCAATATACCTGCAGAACTCACCTTTCGCCAGCGACTTACCTCTCTCCACCCTTTGTGCATCATGTTGCACATATGGTAAATACGTAGCTGGGTTTAACGTACTGCACCTTTTGATGGTGATATTTGCAGGTGCTATTAAGGCCAGATCCCATTTTGTGAACCTAGCTGAGGAGACATGTCTGGTTTGGGCAGAGTTTAGCAAAGCAGATACAGCATGGGGAGTATAGACAATCATATCATGGCCTAATACCACATCCTCACTCTTACTGACCAATAGAGCAGATCAAGTGATCTTACCATAGTGTCCAATTGTGCACTGTAGTATGCTTCGGGGCTACTGGCATCACCATGTTTTTGTGTGAGGACACCTGCTGCACAACCATCAGCTTCTGTACAATACAAATCAAAAGGTTTTTCATAATCAGGTATTCCCAATACAGGTGCTTTTGTCAGACTATCCTTAAGATTAAATCCTGCTCTGATTCCTCTGTGTGTATGACATGATCGGGCTTTGAGGAAGAGACTAAGGCCCTCATTCAGAGGCGGTCGGAGGATGCAAGCGGTCGCTCAGAAACTGGGCGGCCGCTTGCATCCTGGCCGGCCACCTCTGTTTCGGTCGTTAGGCTGTGGGTTTACACCCAGAGCTCTAATGACCGCTAGAGTGATGGTCGCGATGGTCATAGACCATCACGACCATCGGGGCTTACGACGAGACCCTAGGGTAGGGTCTCACTTGTCGTAAGCCCTGGAGAGCTTCTGGCTCTGTCAGAGCTGGAAGCTCCCCACTGACATCACTAGTGATGTCAGTGGGGCCTCTCCCAAACGGCAGGCATTCCCATGGAAACGCCTCCGTTTGGGCTGCCACCCCCCCGGCCCGCCTTCCAAACGGGGCGAGCTGTCAATCAACATCGACAGCTCACCCCCTTTGGAAAGAGACCCGCTACGACCGGCGCTGTCGGTCGTAGCGGGTCTCACGCATGCGCACGAAGGAACTGGCTCCCTCATGCGCATGCGCACTGGACAAACATCGAGGCGGCCGTGCGGTCGTAGACCATACGGCCGCCTCTGAATGAAGCCCTAAGTCATGTAATGGCAAGGCCAAAATAGAAAAACCTGGGATCCACATTCTGCAGTATCCACACATTCCCAAGAATGTACAAATTTTCTTTTGGTGCGGCAGTGTCATGTTCTGTATGGCCTGGATTCTGTCATTTGTGAGATGTTGTAACCCCTGGGTTAGGAAGTGTCCCAAATATTTAACCTTGGACTGGCATGGCTGTAGTTTGTCCTTAGCAACCTTGTGTCCTGTTTGTGAGAGATGAAGTAATAACAGTCTAGTACCATTTAAACATGACATAAATGAATCAGAACATAACAATAAATCATCCACATATTGTATTAGAACAGATATATTGACAGGTTGGAAAGATTGTAAACAGTAGTGTAAGGCCTGGGAGAAGATACTGGGGCTGTCTATGAAACCCTTGGGCAATCGTGTCCATGTGTATTGTAAAGGCAAATAGGTACTGACAGTCAGGATGAAGAGGTATAGAGAAGAAAGCAGAACAGAGGTCAATGACAGTGAAATGGGTTGCATTTGGTGGGATCTGCATAAGAATGACAGCTGTTTTTGGCACTACGGGAAATTAGCTCTCTACTACCTTATTAACACCTCTAAGGTCTTATACCAGCCTATAACCCCTCCCACCACTCTTCTTTACAGGAAAGATGGGACTGTTGGCTACACTTGCTGTACGAACTAATATTCCCTGCTGTAACAATCGCTCAATTATGGGATAAACCCCTAACTCTACCTCCTGTTTTAATGGGTACTGGGGAATTTTTGGAGCTTGCCTACTACTTTTAAGGCTTACCATTATTGGAGCTATGTTTGTCATTAATCCAGTGTCCTGTCCATTCTTTGTTCCAAAGTGAATCTGGGATTTGGAATAACATTTGATCTACCTGAGATGGATTTTTACCTGAACCGGTAGAGTGATACATTATCCTTTGGGGAGTGTCCAACATATCCCTCACCTCGTGCGCAACTCTCTCTGGGATATCTAGAAATATACCATCAGGGGTACAATATATGACACATCTCATTTTACATAGCAAATCCCTTCCCAGTAGGTTAGTAGGAGCCGCTGCTGCCAGGATTAAAGAATGCCTGGTATGCAATGGCCCGATAGTGACCTCTGTGGATTTTGTTAAAGGATAATGTTGCACTTTACCCGTTACACCCATTTCTGGTACCGTCTCGCTGGTAACCTGTAAGTTAGCAGGAGATTTTTTCACTGATCTGGTCGCCCCTGGGTCTACAAGAAAAGGATATTTAGTACCAGCTACATCAACCATCATTACCGGTTCTTCCCTAGTACTTCCCATTAACCTGACTATCTGTAGACTACAGGTATGACCTGACCCCTAGCATTGACTCTCACTCTCCAATACAGCATTTACGGCCACAATTGGAGCTGGTGACTGTTGTGGGTTTCCTGTACTCTGTGTATATCCCTTATGGGGATATACAGGTACTCCCTGATTAGGGGGTCCCACCTTCTTCACCTTACAGTTCTTACTTACATGTCCCACTTGGTTGCAGTTAAAGCACCTTCATGAGTGGGGTGGGTGAAAAGATTGCTGTGTGGGTTGAGCAGAAGGGAAAGATGGTGGGTTTGATAAGGATCTTGAGGGAAATACGGTGGTTGTGGATAGTATGGGTTTTGTGGCTGTGTGTGATAAGTGGGGTAGGGCTGTGTTTATGGTGGTACAGGATTGGTGAGAATGTGTAGTTGTACAGGTGCAGGTGTGTCTATTGGCTGTGATGTCACAGTCATTCCTTCTAGAGCTTGAATACTAACAGCCATTAGCTTCTCGCTCTGGGTCTCTCTCTTTTTAACAATGTTCTTATCATGTTCAATAGCGGATTCTATGAGGTTGTATAAAGTGACTCCCCTCCAGCCAGGTAGTGAGGTCTGAACTCGGGTCTTTAGGTTCTCTTTTAGACCATCCATAAGTACAGTGATGATCATTCCCCTGTGATGAGTGCTATCTTTAATATCCTCTAACCCAGTGTACTGAGTGATAGCCTGCAGAGCTCGGTTACAATAATCCTCTGCAGGTTCACTCTTTTTGTTTTATGGTAAAAATTTTGCTCCAGTTAACTACTACTGGAAAATATACACCCAATTGAGTTATAATGCGGGTAAAGTTACCTTGGTTAATTTTGTCTGTTAAGTGAACATCTCCATCCAATATGCAATCCGTGATAAACTTTTTCACGTCGGTATTGCGTGGAAGACAAGCCCTTAACACCACTCGACAATCTTTATTGGTTGGCTCGTGAGCACTACCCAAATTCTTTAAAAATCTTTGGCATTTGGCTAATTCCTTTTTTGGGTCAGGGAAATCATTCATTATGGAATTTAGCTCCGCTCTTGTCCAAGGACAATGCATTGCTACTTCCCTTGTGGGCAACACACCATTCGCATCTGCATTCCCATTCGGAACAGTTATTGTCCTAATGGGATGCAGACCGGCCGCACTGCTACTTTTGACCTTGTTACCTGGCTGGGGATTCAGGACCTGATTCAGACCCACTCGCGAGCGCTGGAAAGCGGGTCGATGTTGGGGCAGTGCGCATGCGCACGACGGACCCGGCTCCGTCGTGCGCATTCGCGAGACCCGGATGGCGATGGGCAAGCCGTCGCTATGGGTCTCGCTACAAAGGGGGCGTGCTGTCGATGGTGAGTGACGGCACGCCCACCTTGGGAATGCCTAACATCTGGGGCCGGCCCCACTGACATCACAAGGGACTCATCGTAAGCCCGATGGTCTTGACCATCGCGACCATCTTTTTGGCCGCTCGCTATAACTGTGGGTGGTCACCCACAGCTATGCGAGCAGCCAGGAGGCCACTCTAATAAAGAGAAGGAGGGCACTGATTCAGAGCGAGCGCTCTGAAAGAGCGTCCGGCTCTGAATCAGGCCCTCAGTCTATTACTGATACGTATATGGTTACCAACTTCATGTATGGGTGCAGGGGATGTTAACACTTCCTGTGCTGTCACTGATGAAGATGGGGCCACCATTTGTGCTTGTTGTGATGGAGCATCTAACATGTGTACAGCATGGGAAATGGCAGACATAACAATAGGCTCATCATCCGCATCATAAACATTTTCTTTGTGATTGTTTAAGAGAAGGTACAAGTTACTTTTTTTCAACAACTGTACCTGCACCCCCATCCACATAGGGCAGTGGTGGTGCGCGTGAACCACTGATAATACCTTCTGCAACGCTACCTTGCTGCACGTACGTCCCATTTCGTGGCACGCACGCACCGCAGTTTAGCGCTGCGGGTGCGCTCTCCTGTAACGTGCTCGTGACACTAATTTGATTCGCGTGCACACCTTTAAGCCACGCATCCCCCTCATGCTGCTATAACTTTAAACACTCCTTATATTTTACCTTTTTCATTCGAGAACGCACCATACAGATACTATCTCGGACATTGTTCAATACCTCCTTACCAAAGCTACCAATTCTGGGAAAAGGTCTAACACTCTTCATCGTCATTTTAACCCATACATCACAGTACCTAGTTGCATAAGCACCGTACTTAGTATGCATAATATGCCGTGCCGATCCAAGCGGCTCTTCCAACAGCAGCACATCATCTAACATCTCTACCGTTTGCTTGGCCCCTATTCTGGGAGAACACTAAGCTTTCCAATAAAGATTTATACTGGTGAAAGACAGTCAAGATACTTTCACTTACCTGAGGACGATATTAACAGGATGCGCCCACACACCTATGGAAGAATAGTCTAGATGCCTCCACTCACCTATGGAAGTGTGTAGATGCCTCCACTCACCTGTTCCCTTTTTGACTACCTTTCAACTGCTAGCATGTAGGCATTCCAATAACACCTACCCTTTTCAGTGATTTTGTCCACCCTCTACAGAGTTCACAATCACAATTTAGCCAAAACTGTGTGGTTCAATTACAATGCTCAAATAACCCTAACTGATCACTGAATACTGTAATCACACTGAGAGCCGAACCTACAACAAAGACAACAAATACACCTGCTTTATGTGTTAGAACGGTATCTTCTACCGAGCTACTAGGTCGACCCTTGCACCTAGTCCTTAAGGGTCCTATGATACCCTTAACTAGGGAACAGTTGTCCCTATCAACAAACACTCACTGATACACACCCTTTTCCTGCGCAGAAAAATACATGTTTTCCCAGACTATGGCAACACTGATCAAGATGCTTACAACAATGCTATCTATCAATGCGCTCTCAATGGCTTTGCTCAAAACACGTGGCAGCACTACCGGAAGTATGCATACGCTATTGTGCGACTAGTCGCATACACAATAATGCGACCACTACACAAAATGTATTATGACTTTTACGCTATAGTGCGACTGGTCGCATACACAATAATGCGACTTCCTCTTCTTAACACACAAAAAACTATAGATGAAGAAAAACAAACATTTTCCTCCCTCGTCTCTGGATTCTTAATCAGCACTCCTAAAGCCACAATAACAGCTAGCGAACTCTCAGCAACAAAGTGGTAGCAGATTTTGAAGGCACAATGCGTTCTCCTGCTATTTCCTCCACCCTTTTACTGAGAGATCGCTACCGAGTGTTACCTAGTAACCGGTAGCGTGACCTCACACTGCGAGCCCCCAACTATTGATACTTATTTAAAACCTCTATGCAATCCTGTCTATACCTTCTAAAATCCTGCCTATACCTTCTAAAATTGTTGCTATTTAGCGTAATGAGTTGCACAGTAAATAAATGCTTTCAGACTTTGAGTGTGGTTCCAAAGCATAAAAAATTATTATTCAATATAAAAACAGATAGTTAAACGCTGTGATCTAAAGAAAGTTATCGCAAATAAATCATACAGACCCAAGGTACAGTTGTTACATACGCATGCGTTCTGGGCCCAGATTCCTGCATCAGCAATATTATTATTATTATTAACAGTTTCTTATATAGTGCAGCATATTCCGTTGCGCTTTACAATTGGAACATTAACAGAACAAAACTGGGTAGTAACAAACAGATATATAGGTAGGAAGGCCCTGCTCGCAAGCTTACAATCTATAGGGAAATAGGCATTGATACACAAGGATAGGTGCTATATATTGCATTTTGGTCCAGCCAGAATGCAGTTTCTTGGTTGGCTGCATGATCCAGTCACACAGGAATATTGACCAAATGTCATGAGGATGTGAGAGAAAGACGATGTGTGAGATTGTGTGTGGAATGTAAAAGGGGATGTAATTAGATATGGAAGCTATGAAGGTTATGTGGGAGGTTCTGGAATCTGATAAGCTTGCCTGAAGAGGTGAGTTTTCAGGGAACGCTTGAAGGATTGGAGACTAGAGGAAAGTCTTATTGTGCGAGGTAGGTTATTCCATAGAGTGGGTGCAGCGTGAAGAAAGTCCTGTAACCGTGAATGGGAGCAAGTAATGCATGGGGATGAGAGACGCAGATCTTGTGCTGAGCGGAGAGGTCGGGTTGGGAGATATTTTGAGATGAGTGAAGAGATGTATGTTGGTGTGGTTTGGTTAATAGCCTTATGTGTAAGTGAAAGTATTTTGTATTGAATACGGTAGAAAACCGGCAACCAATGGAGAGACTGACAGAGCAGGGCAGCAGAAGAAGAACGTTTCGCAAGGAAGATAAGCCATGCAGCTGCATTCATAATGGATTGTAATGGTGATAGCCTGTTTTTGGGAAGACCAGTAAGGAGTCTATTGCAATAGTCAATGCGGGAAATAATAAGTGCATGGATTAGAGTTTTTGCAGTGTCTTGTGTGAGATATGGTCGAATTTTGGATATGTTTTTTAAATGTATGTAACATGATTTTGAGACAGATTGAATATGGGGAACAAAGGACAGTTCAGAGTCAAGGATGACACCAAGGCAGCGAGCTTGTGGGGCGGGGTGGATGGTCGAGGTATCAACAGTGATAGACAGATCAGGTTGGTAACTGTTATTGGCCGGTGGAAATATAATTAATTCTGTTTTAGAAATATTAAGCTTCAGGTGGCGAGATGACATCCAAGATGAAATGGCAGACATTCAGTGACACGGACCAATACAGATGGAGATTAATCTGGAGAGGATAGGTAGATTTGAGTATCATCCGCATACAGATGGTACTGAAATCCAAATGAGTGGATTAGTTTGCCAAGAGAGGTGGTATAGATTAAGAATAGTAAAGGACCTAAGACAGAGCCTTGCAATACTCCAACTGATAGAGGTAGTAAAGAGGCAGAATCAGAAAAACGAACAGTAAAAGAGTGATCAGATAGGTAGGAAGAAAACCAAAAAAGAGCTGTGTCCTTAAGACCTAGGGATTGCAGTGTTTGTTTGAGAAGAGAGTGGTCAACAGTGTCAAAAGCAGCAGAGAGATCTAGAAGAATTAGGATTGAGTAATGGCCTTTAGCCTTGGCAGTGACAAGATCATTTACTACCTTAGTCAGTGCTGTCTCTGTGGAGTGTTGGGAACGAAAGCCGGACTGAAGTGGGTCCAATAAGTTGTGTGAGTTAAGAAAGTGTGTGAGGCGGGTGTAGACAATTCTCTCAAGTAGCTTGGAGGGGCATGGGAGCTGGGAGATAGGACGGTAATTTGAGAGAGTATTAGGGTCAGAATTTTGTTTTTTCAGAATGGGAGTAATCACTGCGTGCTTGAACAGTGATGGAAAGTTGCAAGTAGAGAGAGAGAGAGATTACAGATTTTAGTTAGGGTTGGGATAAGCACAGGAGACAGAGCTTTACTGATTTGTGAGGGTATAGGATCTAGAGGAGAAGTAATAGAGTAGGAGGATGAGAAGAGTGTAGATACTTCATCTTCGTTTGTGAGATCAAATGAAAAGAATGTGCCAGAGGGTTCAAGTAGGGAATTGAGCAGGTCACTAGCTGAGGAAGAGTCTACCATTTAATTTTGGATCTTATCAATCTTGTCCCTAAAATAGGAAGCAAGATTTTGTGCACAGATAGTAGCAGGTGGTTTGGGTGATGGAGGGGTAAGAAGCAGTTTAAATGTATTAAAAAAGTTGCTTGGGGTTAGAAGCTTGAGCAGAGATTAGAGATTGGAAATATGTTTGTTTGGCAGTGTCCAGAGCAGTACGACAAGAGTTGTAGATAGTCTTATATGTGAGGAAGTCACTTGGAGTATGGGACTTTCGCCACTGATGTTCAACTTTATGCGAGAGTTTTTGTAGATGCCTTGTTAAGCTAGAGTGCCACAGTTGATGTCTAACTCTACATGGTGTGTGATGGGTAGCTGGAGCTACTTCATCGAGGGCTTTTTCTAGAATCTGGTTTAGGTGTGATGCAGCAGTCTCAGGAGAAGTGAATATAGAAATTGGTGAAAGTTGTTGTTGTAGAGAGGTAGATAGTTGTTGAAGGTTAATGGCATTAATATTTCTACGGGTTTTAGGTTTAGGTTTGGTTGATTTCAATGATGTTGATGTAATGGAGGAGAGTGTGCAGGTGATAAGGTTGTGATCTGAGAGAGGGAAAGGAGCATTAGTGAAATCAGAAACTGAGCATAGACTGGTGAATACAAGATCAAGACAGTGGCCCTCCTGAAGAGTAGAGGAGTCAGTCCATTGGAAGAGGCCAAGAGAGGATGTTAAAGAGAGAAACCTCCGTCATGAGCACAGCAAGAAGACTCTCGGCTGGGGTCAGAGAGCGCACATATATACACTTACAGGGATAGGCAATACAATAGAACAGATTGGCATGATTCCATTGGTTCTTCTTAAAGGTGCTTTATTTACAGCATAATTCATAGGTCAATTCAAATGGACACAAGTCAGCCTCCAACAGCCCTTTGTATCCTTTTTCCCGCTGCATGCTAATCTAAGCTAGTAACATTACAAAGTACATTTTAATGTTCTAACTCTCTATAGTCCATAGTTTGCAGACACATGTTGCGATCTTCTCACCAATGATACCGGAAATCTGTTGAGACACAGTGGATCAGTACAACACCAAACACGGTCTGCTTACCATGTACTAAACCTTAAATATCAAATAACCTTTATTTTACAACATTAATAATTACTGAATAAACCTTGAGTATTACACTTTAATACTAGGGAACCTTTTATGTAAGTGTGCAGTGTGTAAGTAATGGGGAATTGGGAAGACGCTAGTTAGCGTTGTGCGACTATGTGTTTTGTGGAGTACACCATGGTACGTGTTTTGCAGGTTTAATCAGTTTATATGTTTTAGTGACTGTATTTATGTGGAGAGGACTTTTAACTTCTTCCTATTGCGTGGGAATTGCACAACGCTATATAATAGCATCGCCGTATGTACTTATAATGGGCGAGATTCACTAAAATGGCGCTGGCGGCCAGTCGCAAAATGGTGTCTCATTGCCATTCGCAAAATGGCGTCGCGCAGATTTAATTTTAAACCGATCTTGTCTCAGCCAATTATCCGGCTTTGACAGCTTATAATAAGTATCCTTTCCATGATTGTGCAATATGATGCTGAAATGCGACCAATCCCTAAAGCAGTCCAGATACCTGAGTGTTTAAATGTTAATTCAGCTATTGATCCACATGAGATCTAAGTATATGAATAAGATTAGTCAGCGTGGCGTCTCCCTATGTTGGCTGTATATTGTGGATGGTGAGGACAGAATGTCATGTCCTTTAATATCCCACTTATTGGCTCAGTGTGTGGAGTAGGATGAAAAATCAGCTCACCTGGTAACCATACTCAGATTTTCCGTCTTAGTGATGAGTTCGTGATTCACTGTAAAGATGTGAAGCGGTTGGCCCATCTGTGCTGTATGCTGTCTGGCGGCTGGCTCATCAGAGCCGCTGGCTTGCGTGCCGCATGTAGACCATGCAGTGAACGGAGGATTCTTCTGAAGAAATTCTCTATTGAGAAAGAAACGCGTTAGAGTGTCCCTGGATTCAAGTCTGCAAATCCTACCTGTGTCCAAGCCTGTGGAGATCTGTGTGGAATGCGCAGAGTGTTCATGCAGCCCTGGTGATCATATAACCTGAGTGCTGTAGCGCTGGAGCTCCAGAGTTTGAACTGCTCAGGTGAACGCCTCCGTCACGCACCGTTCACTGCATGGTCTACATCCAGCATGCAAGCCAGCCACTCTGACGAGCCAGCCACCAGGCAGCATAGAGCACAGACGGGCCAGCCACTTCACATCTTTACAGTGAATCTCGAGCTCATCACTAAGACGGAGAATCTGAGTATGGTCACCAGGCGAGCTGATTGTTCATCCTACTCCCCACACTGAGCCAATAAGTGGGATATTAAAGGACATGACATTCTGTCCTCACCATCCACAATATACAGCCAACATGGGGAGACGCCACGCTGACTGATCTTATTCATATACTTAGATCTCACGTGGATCAATAGCTGTATTAACATTTAAACACTCAGGTATCTGGATTGCACCCTTTTCCTGCGCAGAAAAATACACGTTTTTCCAGACTATGGCAACACTGATCAAGATGCTTACAACAATGCTATCTATCAATGCGCTCTCAATGGCTTTGTTCAAAACACGTGGCAGCACTACCGGAAGTACGTATACGCTATTGTGCGACTAGTTGCATACACAATAATGCGACCACTACACAAAATTTATTATGACTTTTACGCTATAGTGTGACTGGTCGCATACACAATAATGCGACTTCCTCTTCTTAACACACAAAAAACTATAGATGAAGGAACACAAACTTTTTCCTCCCTCGTCCCTGGATTCTTAATCAGTGCTCCTAAAGCCACAATAACAGGTAGCGAACTCTCAGCAACAAAGTGGTAGCAGATTTCAAAGGCACAAAGCATTCTCCTGCTATGGCGCCTCCACCCTTTTGCTGAGAGATCGCTACCGAGTGTTACCTAGTGACCGGTAGCGTGATCTCACACTGCGAGCCCCCAACTATTGATACTTATTTAAAACCTCTATGCAATTCTGTCTATACCTTCTAAAATCCTGCCTATACCTTCTAAAATTGTTGCTATTTAGCGTAATGAGTTGCACAGTAAATAAATCCTTTCAGACTTTGAGTGTGGTTCCAAAGCACAAAAAATTATTATTCAATATAAAAACAGATAGTTAAACGCTGTGATCTAAAGACAGTTATCGCAAATAAATCATACAGACCCAAGGTACCGTTGTTATATACACATGCGCTCTGGGCCCAGATTCTGGCATCAGCAATAGAAACCTCCATCATCAGCACAGCAAGAAGACTCTCAGCTGGGGTCAGAGAGTGCACATATATACACTTACAGGGATAGGCAATACAATAGAACAGATTGGCATGATTCCATTGGTTCTTCTTAAAGGTGCTTTATTTACAGGATAGTTCATAGGTCAATTCAAATGGACACAAGTCAGCCTCCAACAGCCCTTTGTATCCTTTTTCGCGCTGCATGCTAATCTAAGCTAGTAACATTACAAAGTACATTTTAATGTTCTAACTCTCTATAGTCTATAGTTTGCAGACACATGTTGCGATCTTCTCACCGATGATACCGGAAATCTGTTGAGACACAGTGGATCAGTACAACACCAAACACGGTCTGCTTACCATGTACTAAACCTTAAATATCAAATAACCTTTATTTCACAACATTAATAATTACTGAATAAACCTTGAGTATTACACTTTAATACTAGGGAACCTTTTATGTAAGTGTGCAGTGTGTAAGTATTGGGGAATTGGGAAGACGCTAGTTAGCGTTGTGCGACTATGTGTTTTGTGGAGTACACCATGGTACGTGTTTTGCAGGTTTAATCAGTTTATATGTTTTATTGACTGTCTGTATTTATGTGGAGAGGACTTTTAACTTCTTCCTATTGCGTGGGAATCGCACAATGCTATATAATAGCATCACCGTATGTACTTATAATGGGCGAGATTCACTAAAATGGCGTCTCATTGCCATTCGCAAAATGGCATCGTGTAGATTTAATTTAAACCGATCTTGTCTCAGCCAATTATCCGGCTTCGACAGCTTATAATAAGTATCCTTTCCGTGATTGTGCAATATGATGCTGAAATGCGACCAATCCCTAAAGCAGTCCAGATACCTGAGAGTTTAAATGTTAATTCAGCTATTGATCCACATGAGATCTAAGTATATGAATAAGATTAGTCAGCGTGGCGTCTCCCTATGTTGGCTGTATATTGTGGATGGTGAGGACAGAATGTCATGTCCTTTAATATCCCACTTATTGGCTCAGTGTGTGGAGTAGGACGAACAATCAGCTCACCTGGTAACCATACTCAGATTCTCCATCTTAGTGATGAGTTTGAGATTCACTGTAAAGATGTGAAGCGGTTGGCCCGTCTGTGCTGTATGCTGTCTGGCGGCTGGGTCGTCAGAGCGGCTGGCTTGCGTTCCGGATGTAAACCATGCAGTGAACGGAGGGTCCTTCTGAAGAAATTCTCTTGTGGCCAGCAGTGATCGGGCAGCCGGCCCCAGCAGCCACTAAGTGATCACTGTGTGGAGGAGCAGCAGCAGCGGCTCTGGTAGCCGCCGCTGCTGCTATGTATCTGGGCCACCAGCGGGACACGCTCCCGCTGTGGCTCCGGAACTACAATGTACAGGAAGCAGCAGCCGCGACTCTGGCTGCTGCTTCTATGTACCCAGACAGCCCAGCAGCGCCCCGTACACTCCCACCCCGGCCTCAACTCCTCCTCCTCCTTCCCCATGATTCCCGTTTTGATAAGGGCATATATGTGTGTATATATATATATATATATATATACATACATATATATATATACATACAGTCAGGTCCATAAATATTGGGACATTGACAGAATTTTCATATTTTGGCCTCTATTCACCACCACAATGGCTTTGAAATGAAACAAACAAGATGTGCTTTAACTGCAGACTTTCAGATTTAATTTGAGGGTAATTACATCCAAATCAGGTGAACGTTGTACAGCTTAAGGAGGTAGGAGGTGCACGCACCTAACAGGTTACAGAAACCTGCAACATTGTGTATATTACAGCTACTACCTCAACTTTGACAAAGACATTAATTAAAATTTACAATCATCAACCATGAATAGTTTTTTGGACTACCTCTTATTATGCCTGTATTTTAATTGTTTTTATTTATTAATCTCTGTGGACTATCACTATATACTATAGATGTTTTGACTAGTTAAAGAGTTAGCCCATATTTTAATGGTCATTCTAATACTACCTGTGCATGCCATTGCTATTATTCCTGTTTTTTATACTTTTTTATTTAATTATAGTTTCATTTTACTTTATTTTATTTATTTTATACCTTATTGTTGCACTTCATAGTCTAGTCTTATGAGATATATATTAAATAAACATCAGTGAACAATACCATAAATTATCCAATTATTCACTATATGTTGCGCTGTTAAATAGACACACAATATCAATTATCACAGATCATGTTTTGTGGCTTTTATTAATCATGTACAGGTGAGTTAATCTATTATGCTGGGTCATTAATTATTTCTAGGAAAAGAGAGCGCATTTCTTCGGATAATAAACACATACCCTTACTCAATTTAGGTATGACTAACTTTAGTCTTAAAACTGAGCTCTCCACTATTATTATCCTTTATCCACTAGGAGAAAACTTAAGGGAGATTTGAATGATATCTTCCCAAGTGAAGTGTCACGTGAGGAACCCAACTCTAACTGGGACAACGTTTTCCAGAAATTACGGAGCACTCTTCAAAGACAATTAAGAGTGGGATAGAGCCTAACCATGCTAGAAAATTACCAGAAACACAATCTGTCCTAGAGGTCTAAGGCCCTCATTCAGAGCCATACGCTCTGAGCAGAGCGCACACTCTGAATGAGGGCCGCCCTCCATAATTATGGCGCGTCCTCCTGGACGCTTGTATAGCTGTGGGTCACCACCCACAGCCTATACGAGCGTGCAGTTTGATGGCCGCGATGGTCTTGACCATCGCGACCATCGCCACTGCGAGCCGGAGCCTGCGGTTGAGGTTTTCAACCGCAAGGCCCGGAGAGATTTTGGCTCTATCAGAGCCAAAATCACTCCCACTGACATCACTAGTGATGTCAGTGGGCCGGCTTCTGACGGTAGGCGTTCCCTTGGGAACACCCCCTGTCAGGGAGGCACGCCCCCGGCACGCCCACCAAAGGGGGCGTGCTGTCAATCAACATCGACAGCACGCCCCCTTTGATCAGACACAACGAGTGAAGGAAAGTCCTTCGCTCGACGCGTCTGGCGCATGCGCACGACGGAGCTCCCGCCGTCGTGCGCATGCGCAGTGCACAACATCGACCCACTTCCGAGCGGACAGTCACTCGCGAGTGGGTCTGAATCAGGCCCTAAGACCGAATATCTTCCCTGCATTTCCACTGATTTCTGAGTCTCTCAAAAATAAATGGGACTCTATGTTACTGTACTCAAAAGAACTTATTAACATACTCCTGAAGCATGATAATTTAGTGTTAGAGGAGTGTGAAAAAGAAATCGGACCCTGAAAACTATGAAAAAATTATAGCAGAGAGGAAAAAGAGTAAATTTTCCCGTGACAAAAGAGACTTTCTAATGGGACATATCTTTCACTGGAGAATACTTAACAGAAGAGACCGTAGCCAAGAACAGGAAGAGAACTACACCTCCTCAGAATTTGAATCCTCGGGGGATGAAAGTAACACATCAAGTACCCCCATTCCCTCTAACTTACTAGCATCCCTTTCTTTAGGGAAACCGTGGGAACTTCAGGGGCATAAGAGGAGGACCAAGAGGTCAATCAAGAAGAGGAAGGTCAAAATGGGACAACCTGTCACCCAATAGATACAGCGCCCGAAACCAACATATGAAGTAACTGACAAACTTAAGATGATCAATTTATCAGACTGTCCACTTACAGTCATGGAAATGGATGTCCTTAGTAGGTGCCTATCCTCCTCGCCAACTTCCAGTTTCAAACGCTTCCAATGGGAGAACGACCTTAAACTATTTGGACGAAAATTATTATTAAAAAAACGATTTGCCTCTAAGCAAGACTGTACCCTATCTAAATCACAAAGAACTATGGCTGAATTGGAAACATCGGCCCTTACCGTACTTGAAGAACTCCAGGGAGAAGCTGATTCAACTCCATCTGCATAACGTCGAAGACCACAATGTAAGATCAAATCTTCATTCTTCCCACCTGAGACGATCTGTCCAGAGATTCAAGTCTTTACAACCCTCATATCACAAGCTGTAGACAAATTACACCGTAATAGACGTTTTCATAGAAAGTCTGACAACCTAAACAGAGATGAGAGGGAAGTCTTGATAAACATCACAGGATGGCAGGATATTGTAATAAAGCCCTCGGACAAGGGGGGCAACATATATGGCCCAAAGAAGACTACGTCAAGGAGGCCTACAAGACAACTCATGGACGAGAATTGCTGTCAACAAATACTATTGAACCCCTGAAAAACCTATATTAAAACATTATTGATCGGGCTTTCGATAATGGAATTATCACCAAATCAGAACATACTTACTTCTGGATAGAACATCCAAAACTGGCTACTTTCTATATGTTACCCAAGGTTCATACAGTCTAACACCCCCAGGAAGACCAATAGTATCCGGCATTGGGAGCCTTTCGGAAAAGGCCAGTACTTTCCTAGACTTACACCTGAGACATTTTGTCCTTCAACTTCCCTCATATACAAAAGATACATCGGACATACTTAAAAAAATTACATGACGTAAAGCTGGAAGAGGGACAATGTTTGGTCAGCCTAGATGTGGAGGCCCTTTATACCAGCATCGACCATCTGAGAGGAATTGAAGCATGGAGGACCACAGTGAATTTCAGGACTTTCTGTTGGAACTACTACACTTTGTACTTCATTATAATTTTTTAACGTTTTGATAATAAATTTTTCCTCTAGACCAAGGGCACCACAATAGGAGTGGCCTGCGCATCAACATATGCAAATCTCTATCTAGGATGGTAGGAGCAGGAACACATGTTTCATGAGAACAATGACCAATACACCCAGCATATTATAGCTTGGATTTGTTACTTCGACAACATCTTGGTCATATGGAATGGTGAAGAGAAACTACTCTTGGAATTCATCCAGATCCTCAATAACAATACCTACAACCTGAAACTGACATACAAGATCAGTAACACCAAGATCTCAGGGGAGACTTGAAGAACTTTAGAGCCTTTGGACTGGAAGAGATCAAATTGGGGATAAGGGGAGGTGATCTTACCAAAGAACTGTTACCCTTACACCCGGTGGCCTGAACGAATATATCAACTATAGTCCATTCCTCTGATCCCCCACTCCACCCTCCCTCTAATCCTCTCTAGTGTGCCCTATATATTACCTAAGAGCCACAGTTCTCCCTCTTGAAAGATAACCTATACTGTATAATATTTCTCTTTTTTTGTTTTGAATCAATATCCCGTTCTGAATATTATATCACATTATATTACCCTTTCTGCCTATGATTATCAATCTTTAATCAATGGATAAACTTTTTATCATAATAATCTCTATCTTCTGTTTGTCTAATTTCCCTGTATACCAAGGGTACTTCTGTGATGACAACCTACATTAAGTTAATTATGATTGTTGCAATAGGTAGTAAACATCAATGTTAAGGAGCACCTAATTATTTTCCCTAAAGATTACTGATGGATATATCCCTTATCTAGGGCAGTATGAGTCATGAACTCCATTAAGTATCAACATCACTAAAAATGTCCCCCTTATCTCTTCTATTTAATTTAACTCTGGATACTAATGCCTTACAATATAAATTCCCGGGTTGTACATACACGGAACAATCATATTCAACTTTATTTATAATTTTTCCTAGTTGTCTAATAAGATCCCCTCCTAGGCAATATACGCCTATTCTTTACCAATCAACCAATTATACTTGGTCTGTTGTAATGACTGAAATTATACCATATAGTATAGGGGATTCCTCGTTTACTTACACATTACAGACGTCTAGGGTCTGTTATGCGAACTTTTAGAAAGGAATATAAACCTCATTATAGTAATTGACCTAATTAATCCAGTTAAGGCAAAGTACATAAACTCAGTCCTCTAATACCCCTTTTACACCGGAGCTAAAACCCCGGTTATTGCAGGGTTAACCCTGGTGTAAAAGGGGAGAGGGTTGGATCACCAGGTCGAGTGACCTGGCAATCCAACCCAGGTAAATAGCAGGGTTTAACACAGGCGTAGCCCGTGAAACCCTGCTGTGAGAACAGCGCACTCCAGGTCACGATGACCTGGAGTGCGCTGCTAGCCAGCCGATTGGTCCGGCTTCAGTGGCACTTGGAGATGACGTCCACTTTCACGCCGGGAAAGCCGAGTCTATGCAGATCCGACTCCGGTGTGAGCGGCGCTGACTCAGGAATATCCCGAGTCGGCACCGGCTAAATTCCGGGTCTGATCCGTATAGGAACTCTGACTCTGACACTTCACCGATGTGAAAAAGCCTCCCCCTAATGGTGAAACATACATCATCATCACAGGTCATGTGACACAGTTGGCCAGGCACTATCCCGTCTGTCTGCATGGAAAGACACTCCCTGCAAGATTCAAGCCGCTGTGTAACTTACCAGCACTACAGCCGCCGGAGCTCTGACAGCCCTCACAGCCAATCTACGAGACGGTCACCTGTTGGGAGTTACTCATTCTGCTAAGACAGCAAGCTACCTACACTGCTCCCCTATCAGGGAATTCTACATGGATAGGCTCTGCTAGCCAACGTGTCTGCCCATCTTGTAACCTAAGGTAACCTCAACACTCTCTCATCAACCAGCCAACCGTGTATGCCCTGCAATTTCATCTGATAACAGGGTGAGCATGGTTAGTGCAGACTGAAAGCAGAAGTTTTTCTTTTCCTGCCATCATACCAGCTGATAAACCCGCTTTCTCATCCCATGTTCTCTGTTTCATACGAGACGTGGAGACAGCAGAAGCGGGGGGAACATTATTTGGGCCTCTAAATTTTTCATTTTACTATGAACTTCTTTCTTTCATATTGATTTATTCATGTTTATTTCTCTCCCAAATGTCACTCATTCTGAGTATGATGGTGTGGAACTGATCAGATATACCACACACATCTTTATGATCAAAGTGTTCTTAAGCATTGTCTGCTAATGGATTGTTATATATGCTTAGCAGTAGAGAATGTCATTTATATTACCTGCATTGACCTGAATTTAAAACTGCTCTGAACTACTGATTACCTGGAGGTTCTGTGGCTATATATTTGATTGTTACTTTTATTCCTACAGGCTGGTTTTCTTATATTATAGTACTATGGGCTTAGAGCCCCATTCAGACCCGCTCGCTAGGCTGCTGATGTTTGCAATGTGCGCATGCTTACGCATGGCAGTGCACGAACCAGTACATTCATAGACGCCTCGCTAGATTGAGTGACAGGATGAGGCGTTTGTGGGTGGTGACAGGGGTTGGTCGATATAAATGGGGGAGTGGTGGTGCGAACGCAGGCGTGTCTGCGTGTCTTAACGCCATTTCAGAGGTGTGCATAATTAAGACGTAGCATCATAATACACGTCACATGATTGAATTACACACTGAAGCACTCGCAGTGCTTGCGGTAGGGTATGGTCAGCCACAAGTGCTGCGTACGCTTCCGATGGTACTCGATGTTACTGATTAAAAAAAAAACTGAGCAGTTAATAACTGCAATTCCTGGTGCTGAAATGTGGTTACACTATACACCTGCTGCAAGTAATAATGGTCTAGTTAGGACCCCAGGATATACGTCTAAACAGATTTAATACAAATATATTACTGCACTAGATATACAGTTGTTCTCAATATATATTAAATATTCAATATTACTCTCTATTATGTAGATGAAGAAGGCTTGTTTGAATGTCACAAATAAATATTTAATTATAAAACATTAGCACAAAACATATAACATATATACATACAATATTTGCTATACTAAAAAAGTAACTAGTCACGCCTAGTGCGACCTCTCGGTATATATGGAATCGGTATGAAATACCGCCAGCCGCATGGCCGGCAGTTTGATTCCCGGCAGCGCCTGGCTTACAGATGCAGAGTTCCCGGCAGCGGAAGCCCAACAGCGCTGGAAATCCTGATCGTCCTAAGGTAAGTATCTACTAACCTAATCTAACCCCCTAACCCTCCTTAGGGGTGCCTAACCCTAACCTCCCCCCCAAGTGCCTAACCCTAATCCCCCCTCTAAGTGCCTAACCCACTCCTTCCCCGCTGCCTTAACCGGGGGGGTGCCTAGCCCTAAGTCCCCCCGGGGGGTGCATAACCCTAACCCTCCCTCCCCCTAGCCTAACCCTAACCCTCCAGGGGGGTGCCTAACCCTAAGTCCCCCCCGAGTGCCCTAAACCTAACCCTCTCTCCCCATGGCTGTCCATCGCGGTGCCCGGCATCCGCTCGATCGGGATGCCGGGCGCCTGTCTCCCGGCATCGGGGAAATGTCAGGCATCTACATCTAGACGCCCGGCATTTCCCCCTCGCCGGGATATGACAGTCGGGATATGACAGTATATATACAGTATGTGCATGTAAACAAAACATTGCTTAAAAAATAAAAAGTTAAAAAAAATTTAATAAAAAGTTTTCATAAATTCCTTAGAATACCTAAAGTCCAAACAGCATGTTTCTTTGCAACACTTTGGTTCATAAAGAAGTATCCATTTGAAAATATGTGGCAATTTGTTTCCACTTTAGCAGCCTCACAGATAAGCCTGCAAGCCTGTCACTGATAGCTGAATAATGTGTGGATGCAATCCATGAACACTAGCGTCCCAACAGTTCACTCGTCAGCTTGCATGCTCTGCCGTTAAGATGTATATTACCATAGTACATCATTACAGCAGCCGCTGATCACCTTTGAGAAGCCAGTTTTCACCTCCCGCTGCTATCCCACGGCAGGGAAGCTGCATCTGGATTACACACTTCCGAGTGGCCACAATACCTTCAGGTGCTGATTATTCCTTATTAAAGACTGAGATAATATACATCTTAACGGCAGAGCATGCAAGCTGACGAGTGAACTGTTGGGACGCTAGTGTTCACGGATTGCATCCACACATTATTCAGCTATCAGTGACAGGCTTGCAGGCTTATCTGTGAGGCTGCTAAAGTGGAAACAAATTGCCACATATTTTCAAATGGATACTTATTTATTAACCAAAGTGTTACAAAGAAACATGCTGTTTGGACTTTAGTATTCTAAGGAATTTATGAAAACTTTTAAAATTTTTTAAGCAATCTGTGTTTTTTTTAAATACACATATACTGTATATACGGAGAGGTCGCACTAGGTGTGACTAGTTACCTTTTTAGTATCGCAAATGTTGTATGTATATATGTTGTATGTTTTGTGCTAATGTTTTATAATTAAATATTATTTGTGACATTCAAACAGTCTTCTTCGTCTACATAATAGAGAGCAATATTGAATATTTAATATATATTGAGAACAACTGTACATCTAGCGCAGTAATATATTTGTATTAAATATGTTTCGATGTTACCAATTGTTGCATACACTTCCTGGAGATGACGTGTATCACTAAGGGAAAGTGGGCATCTTAAGACAGGCTGGTGGGCGTCTAAATACACACCGCGATCGCACGCCAAGACATAGTGGACGTGCTAATGCCTTGTCGTGCGATCGCAGGATTTACATACTTTGGCAGCTGATGGCTGTGTGCGAACGAATCTAGCGAGAGGGTCTGAATCGGGCCCTTAGTGCATTAGTAAATGTAAAATTGAGAGTACTTACCCAATTGGATGTAACATCTCAAATATATAATGTGTTTCATACATCCTTTGAGACGGTAACCTATTTTGCACTAATTATTATTGTTTGGCTGGCTTTTATTTGCTCATCAAGCAATTGGCTGATTAACTATTTGGTGTGTTATTGTGTGAACCACATGTTATTAAGTGACTATATGGAAGAGATGTACTGTAAGAAAGGAAACACTATCTGGATAATTTTCCAATATATCTCTATACGGGCTGGTGTAGATCATAATATATTTGCCGTGATCATTCTGTATTGAGATAAGAATCATAATTGTATCAATTTCTGATAATAGAATTTCTACACTTCTAATAAGAAGTAGCAACTAATGTACTCATTAGAACATTTATGTGTTGTATGTAATGCATCTGATATCATCCACTTTTTTATACTAATATTAATAAAACTTACACTTAAAAAAAAGTTTATTTGAAGTGTATCAATAATAATATAAAAAATTACTATTAAAACAATTAATATAAAGTCTATATGTAACTAACTCCATAACATATATGAGTCTGCTTTCATGCAGTGATCACTGCAATTTTAGCATCCAAGCTGCTATTCCCTGCTATCATCCCCTGAACATTATTCTGCTTCATTTACTTAAACACATCTCCTCCCGATGACTCATACTCTCTCTCCTAACTAATGGCCAATGGATAGAGAGCTTACTTTTGACCTATTGGTAAGGCTAATAGATTCAATCAACAGGGCACCCACCCTCCGATTGGCTGTTACACAAGACATAGAGCACCTGTCTATTTTCACTAGCCGGCATCTGACTGATGAAGCACACATGAAACGCGCATCTCAGACCCGCTAGTCCCGCTGTGTACAGGCGGGACTCAGAACAGCAGCACACTACCTAGCTCCTTCAGTGGTGGATCCTCTCCCTCTATATGCTGGCTCCACGATGAACACCCAGGTACCTCTGCTCTCTACTCTGGCATGTGTAGTGACTATTTGCTGCAGGGGTGAATGAGTGACCCTGCAATGCCTTGTGGTAACAGAGCTTCATTTACCCTGCATTAGCCACAGTATTGCTTTACTTACTTTTTTCCATCACTGCACACGCAATTTGTGCTTCCCACCATTCACCAAAACCTGTGGTATGTTGGTGGCAGCAACGCAGATCCAGATTTTGTGTTGTGTTACTAGTAAATACTCTCCCACTATTATCTTTTTATAGGCACTCTCATTAGAGTCTGGTCATCAGTGGTTCCTGCACTATATATATATATATATATATATACATCAGGACCTGCTTATCAACCTGACCTAAAAGCAGATGCCTAAATTCTCTTATTCTCAACCCTGGGCAAACACGGCAGTATGCTCACGTGCCATACAATGATATATTATAATGACATGCAGCAGCTGCTGCTGTGATATCCCATAAGGGAGTAGTCTATTTTACATTTACTCTCCCTTCTCTTATCTATTTTACTGTGCCTGGGTTTATTTCTATAGACATTGGAGAGGTAATCTACCTCTGATTGTTGCTATATGATGTTGTATATCAAATACCCATATATATATAAAATAATTTTTGATGTATACAACATAACTAAATTCATTTAAGAGCTTATTTATGTATATATGTGTCTTTGTGTGTCTGCTGTGATTTTTGATTGGCCATTGTGCCATTATTTCATTATTTGGTCATTGTACTATATTACCTGATTGATGTTTCAAAAATCTTAGCATAATCAATTATTTGCTGATTATTTATTTATGCCGTGTTTAATCACGGGATCATTTAATCAGGTTTTCTCACCATTGTAATCTATATCCAGATATATTAGCAGAAGCTCATACTACCATCTATATTTGTGCTTATATCTGTGATCATTTTGTAATATTTCACTTTGCTTTATATCTGTGATATTACTTTTAAGATATATGTTTTGTCTGATTCATGTTTTTGATTGCATATCACCCTTGGTAGTTTTTGAACTATTATTAGGGGGTATGATCATAAGCTTTAGATCCAATAATGTTATTTATATATATACCTAATAAAAGTTAATTTTTACTATTTGATATATAATATCCACAATAGAGTGCCTCCAAAAAAGAGAGTTTTCTTCTTTTTTCTCTTGACATGTATAATTACACTCTCTAGGAGAGCACCTCCACATGAGACATGTACTTTTTTGTGTACCCAGTTTTGGGTTTTATTATGATAATCGTGGACTTTTTGATATTATTTACCTATCCATACTTATATTAAAATCCTGTGCTCAAATTACATTTTCCCATTTCCCCTTTCCCCTGGTTTACTGAGTAAATCTATTTCTGGGTCATCCCAGCTTCTACTTTTTGACGCACGGACATCCTTCCAACAGACCAACACAATTAGTGCCTACGAGAAGAAATATTTGCAAAAAGAAGAGCACCTTTATGCCATCTGAAACCATATGTCCAGAGATTAAGATCTTTTTAGACATAATCTCTCATGACATGGATAAAGTACAAAATGATAAATCCTTCAAATACTTAGGTGATAATCTCAATCAAGAGGAGAGATTGGCATTCAATGGTATGAAAAAGTGGGATGATATAATTATCAAACCATCAGATAAAGGGGGAAACATAATCCTATGGCCCAAGGACATGTATTTGAAAGAAGCCTACAGACAGCTGTATGATAAAACTTGTTATACACAGATGATTTTTAATCCAACAGAGCTTTATAATTTATTATATCAAAAACTTGTCAATGGGGCTTTCAAGAAAGGAACCATCACCAAACAGGAACATGCATTCCTACTTGTGGATAAACTGAAAACACCCACATTTTATATGTTACCCAAAATCCACAAGGACATTAACAATCCCCCCGGACAACCGATAGTCCCCCAATTCCAGAGACAATCAGAACAAGCTAGTATCTTCCTAAATCAACAACTACGACACCATGTAGATACATTACCATCTTATGTCCAAGACACTAGGGATGTCCTTAGGAAGATACATGACATACAAATTGAAGAAGACCAGTTGTTGGTCACGCTAGACGTGGAGTCTCTATATACCAGTATCCAACATGACATTGGTCTATCTGCAATCAGATACTTCCTACAAATGGAGGGAATGGATGATTTTAAAGAATTCATACTGGATCTACTTGCGTTTATTCTTCATAAAAACTTCTTTACATTTGATGACAAGTTCTTCCTGCAGATTCGAGGAACAGCGATGGGTGCAACATGTGCACCCAGTGTGCCAACCTGTTCCTCGGATGGTGGGAAAGGGAAATTGTCTTCAATGAGGATAATGAACAATTTACTAGCCATGTAACCACCTGGCTTAGATATATAGATGATATCTTCATGATATGGCACGGGAACATGAATGATCTATTGGATTTCATTGAAAGATTGAATACAAATTCAATCAGTCTCAAATTAACATACTCTGTCAGTAAGGAAGATGCCACCTTTTTAGATCTTCACCTATTTTTGGATAAGGATGGACACCTACTAACAGAGTTATTCAGAAAAGAGACTGCTACTAATAGTCTTCTTCATAGTAGTAGTGCCCACTTTCCATCCACCATCAAAAATCTACCTAAGGGTGAGTTTCTTAGGCTTAGAAGGAACTGTACAACTGATGAGGCCTACTTACTCAAAAGTCAAGATTTAACTACACGCGTCCTTAATAGAGGCTACAGTAAGAAATTAATCAAAAATGTCAAACATCAGGCATTGAAAAACAATAGACAATCCTTTATCTTTTCAAATAATAAACCCAAGGAAACTACAAACCAAGTACGATTCATCACTAATTACGGTAATGAGTGGCAAGAACTCCAGAAAATAATGACACGACACTGGCACATTCTACTTATGGATGGCGATTTGAAAAAATCTTTGGAAGAAAAACCTATTTTCAGTTGGCGCAGATCCTACAATCTCAGGGACAAATTGGTTAAGAGTCACTTTGTAGGAAATCCTAGAAGACAGACAAAACTCAGAGGGACCTTTCCTTGTGGCAGTTGCAAAGCCTGCAAATATATCATCAAAAAAGACAAGGTTATTGACAGATATGGCTGGAATATCAACTTAACTCAGTTTATCAACTGCGATGCCATGGGGGTTATATATTGCCTGGAGTGCAGCTGTAACCTTAAATATATAGGCATGACTAGCCGTATTTTTAAACAGAGGATTTTTGAACATGCAGGGAACATTAAAAATGCAAGACAAGATACCATAAAAATGAAGAAATTGACTTCCGTCGCCAGACATTTTTTAAAACACCATAATGGGACAACCCAGGACCTCAAAGTGTTCGGTCTGGAACACGTCAGATTAGGTGTTCGAGGCGGCAATTTAACCAAGGTATTATTGCAGCGGGAAAGTGAGTGGACTTTCAGACTCAATACTGTAAGTCCAAATGGGCTTAATGAAATGATCAACTATAGTGCATTTCTGTAAACATATTATCCTTTACGAACACGTCTCTTCTTTTTTACTTATATTTCCATCCTAATAATATCATATACGTGTTTGTTAATTAATTGTTAATTATTAGTTCTTTATTCCATCTACTTCAAATTCAATAAGGCAGACATGTGTGTGAAGAGTCGCACACAATGATATAAATAGATTAGATCCTATCAGGTATTTATGACTCTAATAACCATCTTCAGGATTTTTTGTAACATCATAATATGGGATAACAACCTTTATACCTAGGGCATTATGCATAGTTCTCTTTTATAATGGTTGGTCTTAATCTACGTTAATATATATCTTATTTCACCCATTTTTCTTTTTCTTTTTTCTTATAACGTCATACATATTATCACTATTACATATTTCTTAATATCTTATTTTACTATAAAGGGATGTAATTATCTCTGATTCATATTTATAATTACACACATCAGCACACACTCATTCACCCTATTCTTACTATTTCACTACTTTCACACGTCACTTCATCATATTCACTCTTTATATTACCAGCCATTATTTATTATCCTATTTTATTTTATTTTATTAATAATATTATTATTATTATTATAATAATTTTTATTAATATTATTATTTTTATTTTTTTCCTATTTTAAATGTTTATTTGATATCTTCAAAATATTTATTCATCAATTATTGATATGTAGAATATCCAGTAATATATTAGAGTCTATCCTTATGCAGCAATCTCTGTTATTTCAGCAATGAGGCTAATTTGCTGCATTTTTCAGTTTATTTGAAGTGTATCAATAATAATATAAAAAATTACTATTAAAACAATTAATATAAAGTCTATATGTAACTAACTCCATAACATATATGAGTCTGCTTTCATGCAGTGATCACTGCAATTTTAGTATCCAAGCTGCTATTCCCTGCTATCATCCCCTGAACGTTATTCTGCTTCATTTACTTAAACACACCACACACTCATACTCTCTCTCCTAACTAATGGCCAATGGATAGAGAGCTTACTTTTGACCTATTGGTAAGGCTAATAGATTCAATCAACAGGGCACCCGCCCTCCGATTGGCTGTTACACAGGACATAGAGCACCTGTCTATTTTCACTAGCCGGCATCTGACTGATGAAGCGCCCGTGAAATGCGCATCTCAGACCCACTAGTCCTGCTGTGTACAGGTGGGACTCAGAACAGCAGCACACTACCTAGCTCCTTCAGCGGTGGATCCTCTCCCTCTACATGCTGGCTCCACTTCGAGCATCCAGGTACCTCTGCTCTCTACTCTGGCATGTGTAGTGACTATTTGCTGCAGGGGTGAATGAGTGACCCTGCAATGCCTTGTGGTAACAGAGCTTCATTTACCCTGCATTAGCCACAGTATTGCTTTACTTACTTTTTTCCATCACTGCACACGCGATTTGCGCTTCCCACCATTCACCAAAACCTGTGGTATGTTGGTGGCAGCAACGCAGATCCCGATTTTGTGTTGTGTTACTAGTAAATACTCTCCCACTATTATCTTTTTATAGGCACTCTTATTAGAGTCTGGTCATCAGTGGTTCCTGCACTATATACAGTCAGGTGCATAAATATTGGGACATTGACAGAATTTTCATATTTTGGCCTCTATTCACTACCACTATGGCTTTGAAATGAAACAAACAAGATGTGCTTTAACTGCAGACTTTCAGATTTAATTTGAGGGTAATTACATCCAAATCAGGTGAACGGTGTAGGAATTACAATGGTTTCTATATGTGCCTCCCACTTTTTAAGGGGCCAAAAATAATGGGACTACCAACTCAAAAGCTATTTCATGGACAGGTGTGGAGTTGATTCTAGGTGTGACATTTGCATTTGGAATCAGTTGCTGTCAACTCTCAATATGAGATCCAAAGAGCTGTCACTATCAGTGAAGCAAGCCATCATTAGGCTGAAAAATCAGAACAAACCCATCAGAGAGATAGCAGAAACATTAGGTGTGGTCAAATCAACTGTTTGGAACATTCTTAAAAAGAAAGAACGCACTGGAGAGCTCAGCAACACCAAAAGACCCGGAAGACCACAGTAAACAACTGTGGTGGATGACAGAAGAATTATTTCCCTGGTGAAGAAAAACCCCTTCACAACAGTTGGCCAAATCAAGAACACTCTCCAGGAGGTAGGTGTATATGTGTCAAAGTCAACAATCAAGAGAAGACTTCACAAGAGTGAATATAGAGGGTTCACCACAAGATGTAAACCATTGTTGAGCCACAAAAACAGGAAGACCAGATTAGAGTTTGCCAAACAACATCTAAAAAAGCCATTACAGTTCTGGAACAACATCCTATGGACAGATGAGACAAAGATCAAATTGTACCAGAGTGATGGGAAGAGAATAGTATGGAGAAGGAAAGGGACTGCTCATGATCCAAAACATACCACCTCATCAGTGAAGCATGGTGGTGGTAGTGTCATGGCGTGGGCATGTATGGCTACCAATGGAACTGGTTCCTTGTATTTATTGATGATGTGACTGCTGACATAAGCAGCAGAACTAATTCTGAAGTGTTTCGGGCAATATTATATGCTCATATTCAGTCAAATGCTTCAGAACTCATTGGACGACGCGTCACAGTGCAGATGGACAATGACCCGTAGCATACTGCAAAAGCAACCAAAGAGTTTTTTAAGGCTAAAAAGTGGAATGTTATGCAATGGCCAAGTCAATCCCCTGACCTGAATCCGATTGAGCATGCATTTCACTTGATGAAGACAAAACTGAAGGGAAAATGCCCCAAGAACAAGCAGGAACTGAAGACATTTGTAGTAGAGGCCTGGCAGAGCATCACCAGGGATGAAACCCAGCGTCTGGTGATCTCTATGCGTTCCAGACTTCAGGCTGTAATTGCCTGCAAAGGATTTGCAACAAAGTATTAAAAAGTGAAAGTTAGATTTAGAATTGTTTAGTTTGTCCCATTACTTTTGGCCCCTTAAAAAGTGGGAGGCACGTATAGAAACCGTTGTAATTCCTACACCGTTCACCTGATTTGGATGTAATTACCCTCAAATTAAATCTGAAAATCTGCAGTTAAAGCACATCTTGTTTGTTTCATTTCAAAGCCATTGTGGTGGTGAATAGAGGACAAAATATGAAAATTCTGTCAATGTCCCAATATTTATGCACCTGACTGTATATATATATCTATACATAAGGACCCGCTTATCAACCTGACCTAAAAGCAGATGCCTAAATTCTCTTATTCTCAACCCTGGGCAAACACGGCAGTATGCTCACGTGCCATTCAATGATATATTATAATGACATGCAGCAGCTGCTGCTGTGATATCCCATAAGGGAGTAGTCTATTTTACATTTACTCTCCCTTCTCTTATCTATTTTACTGTGCCTGGGTTTATTTCTATAGACATTGGAGAGGTAATCTACCTCTGATTGTTGCTATATGATGTTGTATATCAAATACCCATATATATATAAAATTATTTTTGATGTATACAACATAACTAAATTCATTTAAGAGCTTATTTATGTATATATGTGTCTTTGTGTGTCTGCTGTGATTTTTGATTGGCCATTGTGACATTATTTCATTATTTGGTCATTGTACTATATTACCTGATTGATGTTTCAAAAATCTTAGCATAATCAATTATTTGCTAATTATTTATTTATGCCGTGTTTAATCACGGGATCATTTAATCAGGTTTTCTCACCATTGTAATCTATATCCAGATATATTAGCAGAAGCTCATACTACCATCTATATTTGTGCTTATATCTGTGATCATTTTGTAATATTTCACTTTGCTTTACATCTGTGATATTACTTTTAAGTTATATGTTTTGTCTGATTCATGTTTTTGATTGCATATCACCCTTGGTAGTTGTTGAACTATTATTAGGGGGTATGATCATAAGCTTTAGATCCAATAATGTTATTTATATATATACCTAATAAAAGTTAATTATTACTATTTGATATATAATATCCACAATAGAGTGCCTCCAAAAAAAGAGAGTTTTCTTCTTCTTTTTTCTCTTGACATCTGTATATTCACGCCAGGTCTGGCGCTTGCATATAATATAATTCCAATAAATGCCCAGGTGCCCTCCTACAAGCAAAGCATACAGGATTAGAACAAAGCCGGCTCTCAATGGGACTTCATACCAAAACTAGAATGCTACCACAGCATATTGTCTGATGTCTTAGTTTATTTCCCATTGAGTGCTGCCTTTGTTCTGTTCACAAGTGAATATATAGTGTTAATTCTAGCACCCTGCACCTGTCACAATCCATGCAGTTCCTCTTTCCTGCCTGGGGTGTTGCTCTTTGCTCTGGTTCTTTGGGCACACTCTGGTCTGTATCTCAGCAGTTTATTGCATAAGATGAGTATGCTAGAAGCACCAGATCAGAGAGACACCCCAGTCAGGAAAGAGAAACTGCATGGGTTGTGATAGGTGCAGGGTGCTAGAATGAACGTGGGGGTGGTGATGTGTAGGTCATAGGGGAGGGAGCGGGGGGATATATAGTTTGCTTTTTTTTAACTGTAACACTACTACTTGCAGGACTGCTGAGTCTGCACTGAAGTTAGCTTTAAGATTAGTGGCTGCTGGAAGATGCATTGATGTACGTGCCTTTATCATGAGGCCTTACATTTGTCAAAATATACATGTGCCTTTATTATGAGGCATATAATTGATATATATTACATTTGGGGTAAGCGTTTGGGCATAGGGCCCCCGAGGCTGCTCGAGCTGGGCCTCCTCATGGCATCACCACTTAATACACATAGTTACTTTTCACATCACCTTCAATGCTTGACTTTTATTCATGTACTTTTCACATATATTTTAACCCCTTTTTCAACACTTATTAATTAGTCTTATACATCTATACTTTACACTTCACTGTCATCCTTCTTCCTTTTTTCGTGTGATGCCCTGGGGGGTTACTGGGCTGGACATATTTTTGGGGTGCCCTGCTCCCCGGACGTGAACCACTTAGTGTTAGGGACTGCCAGTGATAGAGAAGCCATGACGTGACCTAGCAGCTTCCCAATATTTGCAAATGCATGCAACTAATATCTCTGAATTCCTATTACCATATAGTTTTCATATATTGCTGCAAGTATAATGCAGTGTGCTGAGGAACAATAGGGTGTTAAACCCCCCTCTTTTTTCTACATGGGAGCAAGTGATTAGTGAAGGTATGAGGCACAGATCTTGAGCAGATATGTTAACCTGGAAGATATTTGGGGGAATTCAATTAGTATTGCAGGGGTGTAGCTACTGGTTTAAGTAACCGGAGCTGTTCAGGACTACATCATGTCTGCCACTTAATTTTGGAGATGCACCTTACCGCGACTGATGCCCGGGACTTGGTTGTGGTAAACTGCTTCTCCCGGGGTTAAATGCCAGGCACAATGTTGTTATCGCAAGTATAACACCGAAACTAGCCCCAATGCACTAGTTAACACATGTTTATGCTTGCACCTTCAGGACAGTTGTGAACCAAGAATAACACCTGTGCAGTGAGCTGAAGTTGTACTGTAGTTTATTGTTGTGATATAAACAAAAATAGTCAAATAAGTATCTTTTTGGCTGATATATGGGTATGCAGTCGGAATGCCGACGGTCTAAATGCCGACAGTCGGCATCCCGACGGTCTAATCCCGGCAAATATCTAATGACAGACGTCGAAATCCCTACGCCTGTCATTAGACCTATGCTGGGAGCAAGACACCCGGCTTACTGATCGAAGGTAAGCCGGGCGCGGACAGCTGCAGGGGCGAGGGTTAGGTTAGGGGCTCCTGGGGGGGACGACTTAGGGTTAGTCACCCCGCCCTCGGCCAACACCGATTTTAAGAGGAGAGATGCACTATTATCCAAATAGACAGGTCTCATTGCAAAGGTAAGATCCCTATGTTGCCCTTCTAGCAGGGGCGGTGCTAGGGTGTTCGGTGCCCTCTGCAAACTATAAATGTGGGCCCTCCTACAAATATGTCCTCTTGACATGTGTCTTTACACAATGATAGTATTTTATAGTATTTCTATATTTTATTTATTAATATAGTATTTTCTATATTTTAATCAGGGATAGTGCGCATTGAAGGTGTGCATCAAAAATAAAGGGGCGTGGCCTTTCTGGGAAGGAGAGTGGTCACACAAAAGCATCAATTCACATTACACCACACAGTAGTAATTAAAATTAACATTAGGAGCCTTTATATATGTTACGCTACACAGTGGTACCCCTTATACACATTATGTTAAAGTTGACATTTCGATCCTTCAGGATCTTCGTCAAGACAAAAATCACTATACCTCAGCAGGATCCAGTGGCGTAACTATAAATTTTGCTCCCCCATGCCAAAAAAGTTTCAGGCGCCCCCTCCCCCCCCCTTCCCCGCCCAAAGATCAAACACACCCAAAGATGACATTTAAGGTGTGTGGTTACATGATACAGTAATGTGCCTTACACATTATGACACACTAAGTAATGCCAATTATAACACAGTATGCCACACCCGAATGCCCCTTACAACACATTATGCCACACAGCAATGTCCCTTACACATGCCACACAATAATGCAACATATAACACATAATGACATACAGTAATGCCCTTATAACAAATTTATGCCACGCTGTAATGCCCCTATTTCACATTATGCCACACTGTAATGCCACATACAACACATTATGACACACAGTAATGCCCCTAATAGCACATTGTGCACACAGTAATGCCAAATACACATTATGCCAAACAGTAATGCCCATTACATCCCACCCTGACAGATCTACTTCACCAACCCTCCTCTCTGCTCCTGCCAGTCTGTCACCTCAGCTCAAGACAGGTTGCACAGATTTTATGTCCGTGTAGAACCAGATTATTGGAAACATAGTTTATAACCTGTAAACTGCGCGTATCAAGTTAGTGCCCCTTATACAGTGCCCCCTATACTAGTGCCCCTTATGCAATGCCCCCCTGTAATAGTGCCCCTTATGCAATGCCCCCTGTATTAGTGCCCATTATGCAGGGCCCCCTGTAGTTGTGCCCATTAAAGTAGTGCCCCTTGTAGTTGTGCCCCATATGCAATGCCCCCTATACTAGTGCCCTTATGCAATGTCCCCTGTAATAGTGCCCCTTATGCAATGCCCCCTGTAGTAGTGCCCATTATGCAGGGTCCCCTGTAGTTGTGCCCATTATGCAGGGCCCCCTGTAGTTGTGCCCAGTAAAGTAGTGCCCCCTGTAGTTGTGCCCCATATGCAATGCCCCCTGTACCAAGTGCCCCTTATGCAATGCCCCCTGTAATAGTGCCCATTATGCAATGCCCCCTGTAGTAGTGCCAATTATGCAGGGCCCCCTGTAGTTGTGCCCATTAAAGTAGTGCCCCCTGTAGTTGTGCCCCTTTTAGTAATGCCCCCTGTAGTTGTGCCCCTTCTAGTAGTGCCTCTTTTAGTAGTGCCCCCTGTAGTTGTGCCCCTTCTAGTAGTGCCCTCGGTAGTTGTGCCCCTTCTAGAAGTGCCCTCTGTAGTTGTGCCCCTTTTAGTAGTGCCCACTGTAGTTGTGGCCTCTCCTGTAGTTGTGGCCTCCCCAAACCTCTCTCCCTCCCCTCCCCCCCTCCCTCACTTACCTGACTTTGCGCGCTGTCATCCGCGTTGTCTCTCCCGCTGCCGCGCTGACTGGATCTAAATAGATCCAGCAGACGCGGCCGCGCAGGTTCCCCAGGCACTGCATTACTGGGAACGCTGGCCTCTGAAGTGATCGGAGGCTTCCTTAGCCTCCGATCATTTCAGAGGCCAGCACTCACAGTTGCAGTGGCGTAACCACTGCCCCCGTCACCCCCAAGCTACCCGGCGCCTCCAAGCCACCGCGGGGGCTGCGGGGGCAGTAGTTACGCCACTGGCAGGATCTCAATTCCAATCCAGGACAGGACATAAAGTGCACTTGCCTAGGGCCACCCTATATATACACCTCTGTGTCAATTAATAAATTGGTGCCAAAAGACATTTCATGTATTACAACTTACCAAGCATCATCTACAAGAGATGATGTCATAATCAGGATGCAGTATTGGATAGGGTTTTGTGCTTAGCGCCGCACCTATATGTTAGATGTATTGTTAACAAAGGGTTTGTACCTAGTGCTATACCTATATAAAATGTGTACCGGGTACCATGTTAAGGAAAATAAAGTAGTTAAGAGGTGTTAAAATGTGTTTTATTTTATAATAGGAGACACACTGCTCCAAATAGGGATGTATTTCGGTCACCAGTCTCAATAACGACAGGGGAAACCCGACAAGGGACTTAAGATAGGCGTCAAAATACCAACACCTATTTTAATCCCGACGCCTGAATGCCAGCCCGAACGAGATAAGACCGGGGCGACCTTAGCATTAGCCACGAGGGGGGGAGGGTTAGGTTTAGGGAGCGTAGCGGGGTTAGGTTTTGGGGGGGAGGTTAGGGTTAGGCACCCCTAGGGGGGAAGGTTAGGTTTAGGCACGAAGGAGGGAGACTTAGGTTTAGGCACTAACTGGGAGGGTTAGGGGAGCTTTTGTGGTTAGGGTTAAGCTACAAAAAGGAAGGGTTAGGGGGGGATGAGTAAGTATACTCCCCCGACCCCTGTCAGGATACCAACCATTGGGATGCCACTGTCGGTATTCAGCATTAAAAGATGTGCACACTTAGGGCCTGATTCAGACCTGCTCGCGAGCGCATAGAGCTCACAAGCGGGTTGATGGTCAGCCAGTGCGCACGCATTAGCCCAGAGCGAATGAGAACTTTACTCGTTCTGGGGCTCACTACAAAACGGGGCGGCTGTCGATGTTGATCGACAGCTCGTCCTGTTTTGTAGGCGGGGAGGGGGGGGGTGGCTGGACAAATGGAGGCGTTCCCGAAGGAACGCTTGTCGTTTGTGGGCAGCCCTACTGATATAATTTGTGATGTCAGTAGTGAACTTCCTGCTCTATTAGAGCAGGAAGTTCACTTGGGCTTGCGGGAACCAAGACCCTACCACAAGGGTCTCGTCGCAAGCCCGATGGTCGCGATAATCGGGATCATCTCCAGGTCACTCACAAAAGCAGTGGGTGGTCACCCACAGCTATGCGAGCAGCCTGGAGGCGGATTATAAAAAGAAAAAAAAGAACGCCCTGATTCAGAGTGAGTACTCGCAAATAGCGAGCGACTCTGAATCAGGTCCTTAGTCCAGTAGGGTCTATTAAATGTGGTGGCTGGTGGTAGGGAAGTTAGTTGGCTCCTTTAGGGTGCCACTCTCCATAGTGTCTGTGAGACTACATCTCCCTTGTTCACCTGTGGTGTAACCAACCTTCCTCTCCCTCATCTGTTGGTAATGAGTCAGTATCTGTAACCATGGTGGTGAGTGAGCCCTTTGAGGGGGCTACTGTCCGTATAGTACCTTGTACCTACTGTACATCACCTGACAGAATCATCTCACTGCCACTGTGGGCTATCTGTGCTATGAAGGGGGTAGTCAGGAAACCTGTGTAAAGAGGTCCTTTACCATATGGGGAGAAATTGTACGTCACCCCTGCACAGTATATATGTATACAAAACATCAATGTCTGTTATGAGCAGTCTCCAGCCGTGGTGTCCCGTGCAGTAAAGGAGTCCCTGTAACCAACGCGGTGACAGGTCGAAACGCTTTGGGTACAGGGACTCCTTTACTGCTGAACAATTTTGATTGTTGTTTCTTTGATGAGACGGAGTATCGTACTTTTCAACTATCAGGTCAACATTCACTATTCTTATTTTATGTTATTTTATGTTTGAGTATGTATTGTATTTCATTAAAAAGCTTTTAGCCATACATACTACTCCTCTTTCCTTTTTATGAAGATATACCATACAGGGATTAATTCTAAGAATATCCCGGGGACACCTGAAAAAAAACCCTTATATGCAGACCACAGCATCTATACCACGTGAGTAGGGTATGCACCATCTTACCCCTCATACCATTAGTGTGGATTGATATAAGAGACCAGTTTGGAATAATAATTGGGCGGGAAGAACAAAGAAACCTCTTTTGGGAATTTAACCATATATTTGCATGTGAGTTGGGTATACATTTAACACATTTGATCATCTGAGAAGAATTACGCCATTCTCTTTCATATAGACATTAACAGGAATACTATATCAGATCACTAAGACAGTTTTTTCCTGTATTTACATTTATTTCATGTACCATACGGATAAGTCTTGGAGACTCTGAGAACTTCACATACAAAACGATGAACGCCAGGAGTCTCCTCAGGTTATTACTGTTCTGGTGAGGGTCTGAGTTCCTGCCATGGACTATACTGCTTGCAGACTGCCGGTGACTCCTCCCCAGTGCTCTCTCCGGGCTCTGCAGTACTATGCCTGCCCAGCCACTAGCTTTTTCACTCTCTTCTCACAATTTTAAATCGGCTGCACTCTGTCCTCAGTGTCACTGTCTTGAATCTGATTACCATCAGACTCCGCCTACAATAGGCTGTTCAAAGGAAGAAACCCGTCCAGTAATAATGCAGCTGTTACTGACAGCCAGGCAACAGCCTCTCTGATAGGAGCTACTGCAGAGCACTTTCCTCCGGCTCCTGTCTGTCCCACAGCTTGTTGTCCCTGGTAGTGGTGCTCCTGGCAGACAAGGAGCCGGGTGCTCCACTGATATTATGCATTGCAACGGCCGCCTGCCTGTTATAAAATTTGACAGGTGCAGTGGCAGAAACAGAGGACACAACACTAGCAGCAGTCGGGGAGAGCGTCTCTCTAGCCTGGCGCCTCCCTGCAATGCATCCCTTTGCTGAGTGGGTTGCGCCTCCCCTGCCTTCTAGCCTTCTCGGCCTGCTGTTTTGCTCTCAAAAGACATTGGCATTGCCAGGCCCCCATAAGTTCCTGGCCCGTAGTGGAGGCATCCACTGGTGTGGTGGTAGTTCTGTCACTGCACATAGAGATGAGAATGAAGCTGGAAAAAAAATACTTCTCAAGATAGTGGTAGACAGAAAAGAACAGAGTACACTGGATTGGGGCTTCTGATACTCCAACTAATATAGGCAGGGGTGTGCAGGTGGTTCCAGAGAAAAAACATGCTGAAGGAGTGGTTTGTATGACAACCAACATAGGACAGTGTCCTAAAAACCTTGGGAATGCAATATTTATATGAGAAGATGATGGTGGCAAATGCAGTAGAGAGGTCAAAGAGAAAAGAAGCGAGGAGTGATCAACCATAGTAAGTAGTAAGTGTGTGAACTGTTGGAAACAAAAACAGGACCCAAGAGGAATAGGTTATAAGAGAAAATTAAGTGTGTAAAGTGAGTGTAGCAAGCCTCTGAAGGAACTCGGAGCAGCATTGACTTTGGGAAAAGAGACACTAATCTCGTACACATAATTAGGTTCAAAACTTGTTTTTCAGAATATGTGTAATTACTGCATACTTAAAAGATAAAAATGAAGAGGGAAATATTACAAATGGTACTTTTGCAGTGATCTTCCTTTGGCTTGATATGTAACCCTTTCACTGTGGATGAAAATTGGGACTTGTCTGTATATACCTTTTAAAACTGTGGATGATGAGTCCCACAGTAAAGTGCCTAATCTGAAAAGCAAAGAATTTCTTTCTCCAATTGCCTCAGAGTAATGGCATTGGGTGCAGCATATGAACAAATTAAGAAAAAAAAAAGAAATTCCAGGGCAGGGACTTTAACTTGCTATATATCATAGACTCTGACACCTAGCAATATTTACTAAGAATCGTGTCAGACCAAGAATAAACACGCTGGACATTGCTGGGACATGTGAGTTTTTCTCGAATAAACACACAAATTTACTAAGAATCGTGTTTGACTAAGTCGTGTATTCCGATGGGGCATGGAATCATATTTGATCATGTGCGAGTTCAGTTGTATTTGGACAAAAATGAATAGAAGTGCATGTGAGCTGCATGTTCTGCAGAAGCACTGCACAGATCATTGTGATATGTGCAGTGCTTCTGTGTGTGTTGTGTAAAAAAAGAGTTAAATAAAAAAATTAAAAAGGCAAAGTGTCCCTACCCTAAAAAGCATATTCACCACTGGACTTTTGAGCCTGTTCTGGTCCTGGAAAAATGGGGGAAAAATGGAGTAAGCTTCCCCCATATTTCCAGTAACCAACACTGGACTCAACAAGCTGATGGGTAATACCATAGCAAGGGGGAACACAGCGTGGGTCCCTCTTGCCAAAGTATTAACCAGATCCAAACTTGTCACCCCAGCCCTGGGATTCCTCAGAAAGTGGGGATCCCTCTCCTGAAGTTCTGGAACTCTAGGCTGCAGCCTAATGGCTCATCAGTTACTGATAACCCTCTTTTCTCACACCTTGGCAACATCCTCTCCTCCAGCATCATCATTCCCTCACATCCTGGCCACATCTCTTCACCAGCCTCCTTCCCTCACAGCCTGATCAAATCCTCTGCTCCATCATCCTCCTTCCCTTACACCATGGCTTCATCCTGTCCTTCATCATCCTCCTTCCCTCACACCCCAACCACATTCTGTCCAGCATTCTCCTTCCTGCAAACCCTGAAGGCAACCTCTCCTACATTATCCTCCTTCCCACACACCCTGGCCACATCCTCTCCTCTATCATTCTACTTCCCTTACACCCCAAGCACATTCTCTCCTATCATTCTCCTCTAACACCCCAAGCACAGTCTCTCCTCCATCATACTCCTTCTTTACCACCCTGGCCACATTCTCTCCTTCAGCATCCTTAACTCACACCCTGGCCAGATGCTCTCTTTCGTCACCCTCCTTCCCTCACATCCCAAGCACATCCTCTCCTCCATCATTCTCCTTTCCTCGTATCCTGGTCACATAAGAATAATAATTTTATTTATATAGCGCTTTTCTCCTAAAGGACTCAAAGTGCTTTACATTTACAGTACAAAATACAAAATAAGCTTAAACAAGGGACATTAGTGAAATGCTTGGGTGAATAGGTGTCTTGAGTCTATTTTTGAAGGATTCTAGAGTGGAGGCCTCTCAAACTGTGCGGGGAAGTGAGTTCCAAAAGGTTTGAGCCACAAAACTGAAAGCTCGACCCCCAGACGAATTCCGAGAGATCCTAGGTACTGTTAATAGTCTTTCGTCAATGGATCGCAGTAATCGAGAGGGACAGTAAGGAATCAGAAGCTGCTTCAGGTACCCTGGGCCATGGTCATGTAGGGCTTTGTAAGTTAGTATGCCAGTCTTGAAAACAATTCGCCATCTGACAGGCAGCCAGTGAAGGGAGTAGAGAATGGGTGTTATGTGGCTGGAACATGGCTGGTTGGTTAATAGCCTGGCAGCTGTGTTTTGTACCATCTGCAAGTGGTGCAATTCTTTTGCTGGGAGACCGAGGTAGAGGGCATTGCAGTAGTCTAGGCGTGATGATATAAATGCATGTATGACTTTAGGCAGATCTTCTGAGGGAATTAAGTGCTTGATTCTAGCTATGTTCCTCAGATGAAAGAATGAGGATTTGATTGTGGCTGATACCTGATATTTAAGTGTCAAGCCACTATCCAGGACAACACCAAGATTCCGCACATGCTTAGTGTTTTGTAATTCTGAACCCCCAAGCATAAGTCCTGATGGTTGGCTATGCTGTAGCCCTGTCCTGTGACCTATCATAAGGACCTTTGTTTTATCAGGGTTCAGTCGCAGCCAACTGGCACTCATCCACTCCTGAAGCTCAGCTAGGCAGCCATTTAGGGTTGTTATTGGGTCCTTTGTACCTGGAGCAAAGGACAGGTACAGTTGTGTATCATCAGTGGTAGACCAGGCCATGACGTCTGATTATTTCACCCAATGGTAGCATATATACTGCAAAAAGCATGGGAGATAGTATAGAACCCTGTGGGACACCGCATGGAAGTGGCACTGGTGATGAAGAGTTTACTCCAGAAGAAACTCTCTGTGACCTGCCAGTGAGAAATTATTTGAACCAGCTAAGGACTGCCATCCAGTCCACAGAAAATTTTCAGGCGCTCAATTAAAATCCCATGGTCCACAGTATCAAATGCTGCTGAGAGATCCAGAAGGATTATGATTGAACAATCACCTCTGTCTCTTGCCATCAGAAGATCATTAAACACACATACCAGGGCTGTTTCAGTGCTATGTCTTCTCCTGAATCCTGACTGGAATGGATCATAAATATCACAGGTAGACAGGTGGGTTTCCAGTTGCATTGCCACCACTTTCTCAATGACCTTTCCTAGAAAAGGAAGGTTTGATACTGGTCTAAAGTTGGTCATGCAGTCGGGGTCTAAATTAGGTTTTTAAGAAGTGGTCTAACAATTGCCTCCTTTAGTGGTTCTGGAAAAATGGCTGTTTGCAAACAGCATTGAACTATTTTTGCAATTACAGGGCCAATAATGTCTATACACCCTATGAGAAGCTTGGTTGAGGCAGGGTCCAGATCACAGGTGGTGGGTCACAACATTCTGATAATTTTAGCAATGTCTTTTATATCCATTATGTCAAAGCTGTTCCAGGGAGACAGGTGGCTTACCTTGGCAGGCTTGGTAGTTTGGCACTCCTTTGATGGCACTGTGGGGATTCCAGCCCTCTCCTCCATCATTTTCCTTCCCTTGCATCCTGGTCACATCCTCCCCTCCAGCATTCTCCTTCCCTCATGCCCTGGCCACATCCTCTCCTCCATCATCTTCCTTTTCTCACACCCTGGACACAGCTTCTCCTACATCATCCTACTTTCCAAACACACTGGCCACATATTCTCCTCCATCATCCTCCTTTACTCACATCCTGGCCACATACTCTTCTCCAGCATCATCCTTCCCTCACAAACTGACCTCATGCTCTCCATCATCCTCAAACCCCAACCACAACCTCTCCATCACCCTCCTACCGGAAATTGGACTCTCTTGAAATTAAGAAATCTTTTTAACATAAATGAAATCGGAACGGTAATAAAATGGAAAAACTAAAATTCTGTTCAGGTTGAGTCTCCCATATCCGAATATTCTGAAATATGGAAAATTCAAAAATACTGAATATTTTAGCATGACTGAGACGGTGAAACCTTTGCTTTTTAAAATATTGTATAAAATTACCTTCAGGCTCTGTGTATATGAAATAAAAGAATTTCATGTATATACACTTTGTTTGAGCCACAAAATTTTTGAAAATATTGTATAAAATTATCTGCAGACTGTTGTATAGGGTGTATACATACATGCATTCTGTGTTTAGATTTAGTTCCCATTCTCAAAATATTTCATTATGGTATGCAAATATACAACATACGGATTATTCCAGTATCCAAAATACCCCTGTTCCCAAGCATTTTGGATATGGGAGACTCTATCAGTAAACAGGGCCTACATTATATTTCTGGAGAAACCACATAATACATATCAGTCTCTACATCAATGTTTCCCAACCTCGGTCCTCAAGGTACACCTGGCACACATGAAAGGAGGCAGCATTAGGAGGAGGTGCTGATCCTTATAGTGCATGTAGGTTTTTTGGGGTACCTCCAAGGTAAGTTAGCTCTCAGCTCATACATGTACTGTTATCATGCAGTACATCAATTTGTAATTATATGACCCAGAGTGGGTGCTACTATTATGTAGCAATAATTATTTTGGGGTGAGCGTTTGGGAGTGGGGCCCCCGGGGCTGTTCTGGCTGGACCTTGCTCATGGCATCACCACTTAATTCACATAGAACATTTTTTCACTTCTCTTTTAGTTGGTGTATTATTTATGTCATTTTAATTCTTTTACATTTCATTTACACTTATTGATTTATCTTTACACATCTATCCTTTTTACACTTCACTATCACTTTTTTTCCGCTTTTCATGTGATGCCCTGGGGATGGTCCTTGGCTGGAATTTTTTGGGGTGCCTTGCTTCTCGGACGTGAACCCCTTAATGTTAGGGATGCTGGTATAGAGGAGCCTTGACGTCGGCCCAGCGCTTATTCATATATTTGCAAATGTATGTAAACCAATACCTCTATTATCATGTAGGATTCAAGTATTTTTGATTTATCTGCAGTGTGCTGGGGGCAATTTTCTTTTTCTGTGTTCAGTGTAAACCCCGCCCTTTACAAGCACCTGTAGTATATTATTAAGCTGATTGAGCAACTACCATATTTTTTGCTTGCAGTTTGGAGGCATGAAAGGAGGCAGCATTAGGATGAGGTGCTGATCCTTATAGTGCCATGTGGAGGTTTTTTGGGGTACCTCCAAGGTAAGTTAGCTCTCAGCGCATACATGTACTGTTATCATGCAGTTCATCAATTTGTAATTATGACCCAGAGTGGGTGCTACTATTATGTAGCAATAATTATTTTGGGGTGAGCATTTGGGAGCGGGGCCCCCGGGGCTGATCTGGCTGGACCTTGCTCATGGCATCACCACTTAATTCACATAGAATATTTTTTTCACTTCTCTATTCGTTTGTGTATTATTTATGTCATTTTAATTCTTTTACATTTCATTTACACTTATTGATTTATCTTTACACATCTATCCTTTTTACACTTCAATATCACCTTTTTTCCCCTTTTCGTGTGATGCCCTGGGGATGGTCCTTGGCTGGAATTTTTTGGGGTGCCTTGCTTCTCGGACGTGAACCCCTTAATGTTAGGGACACTGGTATAGAGGAGCCTTGACGTCGGCCCAGCGCTTATTCATATATTTGCAAATGTATGTAAACCAATACCTCTGAATTTCTATTATCATATAGGATTCAAGTATTTTTGATTTATCTGCAGTGTGCTGGGGGCAATTTTCTTTTTCTGTGTTCAGTGTAAACCCCGCCCTTTACAAGCACCTGTAGTATATTATTAAGCTGATTGAGCAACTACCATATTTTTTGCTTGCTGTTCTGCACATGCACAGAACGGATCTGGTGCCTGCGCAGATTCTCAAACTCAGGAATCTGCATTCAGCAGTGCACTTTTACAGAAATAACACAATCTCTGCACTCAAATCAATGTATAAAAAGGGTAAATATTTATTATACAATATTCCAACAAATAGCAATTAATATCCAATCTTAATAAAAGATAACCATCTATATAAACATGGTCAATACAATACTCAATAAAAGATTAAAATAGCACTATTGGATTCATCCCTGAATGTAAATCCCTGAATAACTGAATAGGAACAATGTCCATATAAACTAGTGAAAACAGTCTCCAACAGAGTCAGTAGGTACTAAGTAAATATGTACCCTTGTGCAGGACAACATTTCCAAATAGATTTTACCTGCAGAATTTCATGGAGTCCTGTGATGCAAATGAACTGGGGTGTGTGGGAAAACTTACTCTCCTCCCTGGTGATGGTAGACACAATCCGGGACGGGAGCGTATCAAGGGGAATAGAGAAGCCGCTGAGTGGGATCGCAGAGCCACCACTAGAGCGGTGCAGAAGCTCCAAGGTAAAATCCGGCTTGGTGATGACACAATGTATCCACTCCGGCTTGATGGTGACACAATGTAGCCAATGGGAATGAGTGGGAGCGCGTGCAGGATGCAGTGAAATTTCCGCTGGGGGTGAGTGAAACTCCGGCTGGTAGGGTGGTAAGCCAGGCTGTACCCACAGGTGACAGGCAGAGGAGCTCAACCCTTGGGAGGGGAGCAGATTTATAGCCGCTCTGAAATCCATGCAGCAAGAAGCATGCCATGAGGATCACGTAGTTCCAACAGTGAGTTCTGTAGTTCAGATAAATAATTGTTACAGGGATAAACAGATCAGGTGAGGCACCTACGCGTTTCAACATCCTTCTGGCATCTTTTTCAAGGTGAGTATAGTGCTCATATTGTCAGGCATTTAAATAGCAACCAAAATTAGATGCATGCAGAACAGATGGTAATCAATCAAAGCCCAATGATTTGAGTGAAACATTTTATCAACACTATTTAAAAGGCATCAAAGGGAGACATACTGTAGGTACTAATAAACATAGGGCCTGATTCAGACCCACTCGCGAGCGGCTGTCCGCTCGCAAGTGGGTCGATGTTCTGCACTGAGCATGCGCACGACGGGGAACGCCTACCGTCAGAAGCCGGCCCACTGACATCACTAGTGATGTCAGTGGGAGTGATTTTGGCTCTGATAGAGCCAAAATCACTCCGGGCCATGCGGTTGAAAACCTCAACCGCAGGCTCCGGCTCGCAGTTTCGATGGTCAAGACCATCGCGGCCATCAAACTGCACGCTCGTATAGGCTGTGGGTGGTGACCCACAGCTATACGAGCGTCCTGGAGGACGCTCCATAGTTATGGAGGACGGCCCTCATTCAGAGCGTGCGCTCTGCTCAGAGCGTACGGCTCTGAATGAGGGCCATAGTATAGATCTAAGCATAAAACATATTATGCATACAATGTTATAGACCTACTTTATTCTATTTTAAATTAGTGTACAAATAATTATTGTCAAGAAAATGTATTAAGAATCTTCTCACAAACAATTTATTCACAGGTCTGTAATTCTCAATCTTGTTTCCCATATTCTGTTTCTTATATTAGAGCAGATTATATATATGGAAAACACTTTATGTTAGTTATTGAGGAAATATGTACTGTTTGATTTATAGAAAATCATCGTCAGTAGTGATCTAATTTTGTAGAGATAATAATAATTTTTCATTTTCCATTTCATTTCAATATAGAGTCAGTGTACCTATGTACATAAATAATCTGTATCAATCTTCCTTATATTTAACTAATCATAGAATACAAATGGTATTATTACATTTCTACATGTATTGGAGAGCGATAAATTCATAAGAAACCATTAAACCATATAAATCAATTAAACTGGATCAGAGCGCCAAAAAGTGCCACAAAGTGTAAAAGACAGTGTATATGTTTAAAGTGCAAGTGCTAAAGTGCATAAAAAATGACCTAAGTAAAGGAATAGTATAGTACCGACCAGTGAGTAAGCATAAAAACAATATGGTTTATTTATAAAAGTATATATAAAAATAGGGACATATATAGTATACAGACTATGTAATGACAAATAACAAATAACAAACTCAGACAATAAAATAATAAAAGAAGCATGGATAAGAACATAAAAAATATGAGTTTTAAAACTATTAAATGTCTTATCTTATTTCAAGGAGAAGTATGGCAATGTAGTAAGGCTCCCAATGCGTTTCATCTACTGTTAGACTTCTTCAAGGGGATAATGTGCCTTGGATATGGTCAGCTATTTATACCCTGCTGGGGGGATGAATGTCCCGCACTTTTTCAAAGCGCGATGTCACTTCCTGTGACTTACTTCCGGTTTGTCCAGAATGATAATAATAATAATGGGATAATACGTATTAATAATAATAAAATAATATCTAAAAGACTGGAGTCTAGATGATATAGACTTAAAACATTATCCATATATTCATTATTAGTGGTTGGAGCATTGTGTGAAAGTTCAGCAGCGCTGCCCCATTTCCGTTGTGTGCGGGTCTTCCGTGTCTCACTACCGGTGACGTCAGGTGCTTATTTCCACCCGACGCCAGCACCCACGTGTCCGTACGACACTTCAGATCCAGCTAATGGCGTGTAGTTGGATGTAAGTCTCGCGATTACTCCACTCCTGGCAAGCCCGGTTTTCTCCAGTGCGCACACGTAGTATCTTGGTGGCCATTTTGTTGGTGGATAGTCGGATAATAAGCAATGAGATGCATAAGGTCATGTCCTGTATAGCTCCCTGGATCGTGGACTTCCCCAATTGGCATTAGGGGATGCATCTTTACATCAAATTCACAAGCTACGGAAGAGATATCATTAATAAAAAGGAATACTTTATAAGACATCAGTGGTCTATTTTTATTGTGTGAGTGATGTCATATGAAAAAAACTGCTCCTCAGGAATTCTATAGTGAGGATCATATGAAGTGGCTAATCATTTATATGTATAGACATGGAATTACAAAGTGGACAATAATTATCAGATTACTAGTGACAATTTGATTGTCAATTATTTGGAGCGTCAGATCTAGGAAATTCACACAAATCTTGCCATAAGTGTGTCAAAATGTTAAATTAAATTAATTAGAATTGAAAGAAGAAACAAATATTGTGCACTAATAGAATCCCCATCCCAAATGATAAAAAGGTCATCTATGTAATGGCCATAGAAGACCAGGCTCCCCCTAAAGCCACCCCCCCCACACATGGCATGACTCACAGTCCCCCATGTATAGGTTCGCAAAGCTCGGGGCAAACCTGTTCCCCATAGCCGTCCCAAGCACCTGTAAGTAAATTGTGTCAGTAAAATTAAAATAAATGTGAGTGAGAATAAACCGAATAGCTTGAAGAATGAAATCCTGATGTTAGGACCTGTAAGGTCCCATTCTCAGAAAGACATTTAGAAACCGAATTAATCCCCAACTCATGGGGGATGTGAGTATAAAGAGCTTTCACATCAAGTGTGAGATAGGCATATCTTTCATTCCAAATAATTACTTTATTTAAATTTAGGAAATGTGTAGTGTCTTTGAGATGAAACCTTAAACATGTAACATACGGTTGAAGAAAAAAGTCTACATAATAAGACAAATTAGAAGTGAGAGAGTGAATCCCAGAAATAATAGGGCGCCCAGGGGGTATAGTGAGGGATTTGTGTATTTTGGGCAAATAATAAAAAATAGGAGTGACAGGAAATGGGACTAGCAAGAACTTGTGTGTTTCCCTAGAAATAACCCTGCATCAAGGGCCACAGTCAGCAAAGTTCTAAAATCATCTAGATACTGGATAGAAGGATCTGTGGGAGTACCTGATAAAAGATTTTATCATTTAATTGGCGATGGGCCTCAAGGGTATAGTCCTCCTGGTTGAGGATGACTATACCCCCTCCCTTATCAGCCTCTTTGATAACTATTGAATCATCTGTACTCAATTCATGTAGAGCAATTCTTTCCCATTTGTTAAGGTTTGAGTTTTTTAGTTTATAATTAGAGCACAGTTCTTTAAAATCATTCAAAGTGGTTTTATAGAAACATTCTATACTTGAACTTTTATTTTTTAAGGGAAAGAATTCTGATTTTACCTTAAATTGTTGTTTGCTTTCTTCTATGTCAAAAACTTTAATCATATAATCCTCATCATTATTCTCCTCTAGTAATCCTTCTAAGGCATTAAGGGCATGTATGGGTACACATTAAGAATCTACTTTCAATATTTTTTTATTGGCAAAATAACGCTGTCTACACAAATTTCGAATGTATCAACTCAGATACACATATAACTCAAAAATATTGGGACCTATGGAAGGGGAGAATTTCAAACCTCTGACAAGCACTGATTTCTGATTTTCACTTAAATTTTTGAGACAAATTGAATATGGAATGAACAGAAGGGTTGTTTGAGAACTTATTTTTTATCCTCTTTGATTTTTCTTTCTTCCCTCCTCTATTCCTTCTTGTGGGTCTGAGAACCTTCTCCTTTTCGGAGTCGTCAAGATGCTGAATTTGTTGTGTGTTAGTATGTTTGACTGTGGGGGATGGGTGTTCCTCTCTAAAAAAAAACCCTGACTATCAGTCAGAGTTTCTCCTGTGGAGTACTTTTGGGATCGCCCCTGAGTTTGATCCATTAGTGAACCTGTTGGTCTCATTTTCTCTGTGCCCAGGTGTAAGGGCATTTCTCCTAGTCTGATATCTCGTATCCCTCTCTCCCCAGGTTCTGTTTGGTACATGGGTTTCGTTCCCCCAACACCTTTTTGAAGGATCCCTAAAAAAAAGGCATCTTTACCAGCAGCAGAAAGGGCTACTAACAGAAGAAAGATGTACAAAATGCCCTTCACTTACGCTAATTGATTTTCAAAATATTGGTCTTTAAATAAAAGGTAAGGAATACCTTCTAAAATATATCTTACCCTCCAGCTGCACCTCTCTATATGCCGCCTGTTAGAAGAGCCTTAAAGGATAGAATTAGAATATGAGAGGGTGCTGAACTTATTATAAAGAGAGATCACTTATCTCATAGATCTCTAACACACATGCATTTAGATAACCAATCAAATTAATATAAATATAAAACCAACTATCTAAAAATAGTTCAGTCTTGAATGGAATATAAGATAAATCAAAATCCTTTTAACTGAGGTAGAATCAAATAGTAGTTTTTATGGATCTTCACAAAAACTTGAGGACTTGGGAGATGATTTCACCCAGAGTGTAGAGTGGATTTTCTCCAAATTCCGGATTTTTCTTTTTTTTGTCAGCTGTTGCTGAAATTAAACCCTTGCACCAAAATCACCCAGACAAATTAGGCCATAAGGCCATCATTAATATTTTATAAAACTTTAATTGAAATAAAATTGTTCACTCACAAAACAACTATTAGATATATCTTACATATATTTGTAGTCAAGCAGGTTGCCACATCAATGATAAAACCGTACATACAAAGGTTCACAATGGTGAATATCAACCACTTAACTGATGTAATGTTGTAATAGCCGACACGTTTCGTCCTGAAAAGGACTTCCTCAGGGGTATCTTAATAATGAAAAATGGGTGCATAAACAGATGGTGCAGGATAAGCATTTACGGCATATCACAAAAAGGATCTTTTCTTTTAAAACATAGGCTACAAACCTTAAAATACATACCACAATTGTGATGTACAAATGAACCTAAATAGGTCACAATTTAAAAATCAGATGTGCATTTGCTTCTTAACCGGAAACTACAATAGTCCCATAAAAAATGTGACCTACAACAAATGATTTACATAATATCAATAATTAGTAATAACTGATGAAAATAGCTATATTCCTTTTCTCATATCTATGATATATATTCACAGTATTCACAAAAAGGTCATTACTGACCATTCATTACATTTTCAAGAATATGCAGTAATTGTATTAACCAGGCTTGCTTAGCAAAAAAGCAAATTAGAAAAGATTTAAATCTTTTCATAAAAAAGTATTATATATCACTTCTTAAATGTTAAAACCAAATAACATAGTTCTAACTAATAGGTCTTATGTTAATTGACAATATAGGACTAAACTGGATATTAGTCTCTCTGGCAAATTATTTCCTTCATTCGATATCACAGTATAACATAAGTCATTCACTTTCCTTTTAAATCAGACCATTAAAAACAGAATGCGTATACAGATTAGTTATTAATCAACGTCCATATGAAGAATCAAGTATCATCTTACTGTGAATCACAAGTAGTGGAGCCTGCAACCAATACAACCGTGACTGCATGTATAGAGTCAGCTCCATTCTGACCCACCTCATATCCCCCCTGGGAGTGACATCATTTCCTCCAATTAGCTTAAAGTGAAAACCTAGTAAACAACATAGTTTGCCTAACTCCCACTATTGTGCGATCGATAAGCAGGATCTTACTAGTAGTTTAGCGGGACACAGACCTTAAAAGACAGAAGGTCCGAATTCAGCCTTCTTTTATATGTACACTACATGTCCATGTTATTTGTTTACATTCCAGAGCCTAGCAACCAGTTGTCCGGTGGTGGCCATATCTCTAGATACGGAGCTCAATACTCCTCCCATCTTACGTACCTCAACCACGTGGTCTCCATATCTGTACACCGTGGTTTGTCTACGTTCCATATCCCAGCAACCAACGTCACTAGCTGCTGCTAATGGACACAAGAATCTTCCCATCTTACGTACCTCAACTGCGTGGTCTCCATGTCTGTACCACGTGGTTGTTTGCGTTCCTGTTACAAGTCCAGTCCAGGACTTGTCTCCTGCCAGTATTGCTCCTGCTCCTGACCATGCTTCTAGGTTGCCGGTTGCTAGGAGACCCAGACGTCAGAGGATTTCACATGTTTCCTCCTAGTGTTGTCTGATTGGCAGCTGATCCTATTTGAACTTCATGGACTGTCGCCTCCCTGTCGGCTATAGAGTTTTCATGTGGAACTTTTGGTTATGCAACCTGCTTTCTGTGCATCCAGACTTCCAGCTATAATTTGTACATGCTGCGTGTATTCTGCTCACCGGCTTCTAAGTGACCCAAGTACCCTGGGTTCAAGCTTCGCTGTCTGCAGAGCACTCCAGGCCATACAGCTACCCTGCTTCTACACCACGTTTCAAGCATCACTGTCTACTAGGCCCTCCAGGCCATACAGCAATCCTGCTTCAACACCACGTTTCAAGCATCGCTGTCTACTAGGCCCTCCAGGCCGTACAGCAATCCTGCTTCTACACCACGTTTCAAGCATCGCTGTCTACTAGGCCCTCCAGGCCATACAGCAATCCTGCTTCATCACCACGTTTCAAGCATCACTGTCTACTAGACCCTCCAGCAACCCTGCTTCTACACCACATTTCAAGCATCGTTGTCAACTAGGCCTCCTGGTAATTTAACAACTTTAGTTTGGACTGTAAGTCTACAGTATATTCTATTGACTGTTTCAGCTCCTTATTACATCATGGACATGTTGTGTTTGTACTGGCCCTCCTGGTCCACCATATCATTTATTAAGTAAACTGCCATTATTCTAATATTCTGCTTATGACTGTTCTTCTATGTGCCGTGTATCTCCAATACCTCCATCTCGGTCCTAGCAAATTGCTAGAGGATCGTAACAGTTCCATAACCTAGCAACCAATGTCGATAGCTGCTGTTATTTTGGAAGAATTCTTGTGTGTCAACGCTAGCTTACCATAGTAGAGCGGACAAGTGACTAGAACTCTATTACGGTTTACTATTATAGCAATAACAGAAGTTGTTATTACATCATAAAATTGCATGTCACCACTGATGGCAAATTATAGGAATAAGATGACTAAATCTATCTATCCATTATACACATAAATCAATAATGGACAGTACCCTAATTATCATGATTTGTTTATCACAGGATTACATGGCACCGCTAATATTATATTATAGCGGGTATAGTGACTAAATCGATCAATTATACAATTATGTCCATAATGGACAATCCCCTAATTCATCTTAATCCAAATATTTCCTAAACTATATAAATTAACACTCCCTCTAAATTACTTATTAATATATTTAATATGGGCTAAACCTATTTTTATTATGAATCCTATATATATTAATTAAGACCAAAATGGGTCTTTTATAATTATCTAATATTGATTTAAAAAATAATTACTAATATAAATAATAAGTGAATAAGATTTGATAAGTTTAAAAAAACTTTTATATCAATTAATCCTTATCGTGTATACACAATTAATTTTAGCAACTTATTAACCCTATATAAACTTCTGTGAAAAGTGATAAAAGATCCTCAACTACAAAGAAAGAAAAAAATGATATTAATCCTATATAATGAAAAATGGATAACTAAAAAGACTATATTCCCCAACATTCGGATCATTAGTATCTAACCATAACCTAAGCCCTAATTCCCCATATGGACCATTGACTTTACAATTCTATACTTAATACAATCATGATTTATAGAGATAATTACATTAACACATATATAGTACATACAATCAATATTGGTTCTAGACTCAAAACACAATAAGATCCAAACCCTAACATGGACTGGAAATATAAACCAATAACAGTATAGTAAACAATGCAAAAAAAAAGGGGTACGAAAAAAAGGAATAGACAGGTTTTAGATACTATAAAAAAGATACTCTGTCAATGTTCTCATTTAAGCCTGCTGGACAAAGGGTGTTTAGAGTATAAATCCAATAAGACTCTTTTTTAGATAAATCCAGCTCTCTATTACCCCCTCTTTGATTCACCCAAATATGTTCCAATGCTGTAAACATTAAACACTTCACGTCTGACTGATGTTCTTTCAAAAAATGACGCGGTAAGCTATGGATGGTAATTTTATTTCGGTGTTCGGTGTTCCTGAATCCTAATTTCTAGACACCTTTTTGTTTTGCCAACATAGGCCTTTCCACATCTACACGTTGTCAAAGCTGGATAATTGGCTGAGACAAGTTCAGTTTAAAATTTAACCGCGGCGACGCCATCTTGCGAATGGCAGCTAGACTCCATTTGAGAAACAAGAATCTGCAAGACACCATTTTGCGACCAGCATCACTTTAAGTTACAACTCACAAGCTAAGAACAGATGGCAATGTTTTTGATAATCTAAATAGAAAAGACAATGCACCAGAAACTGTGAGTGTTCTACATACAAATTGGGAATCCCTGTTGGCAATTGTAATATAATACAGGCATTGATCTACACAATTGGATTTGTCTGAATCCAAACAGGTTTTAGTTTTAGTCTCACAGCTGGAAGTCACATTTGCATTGCAGTCTGAAACTGTGAGTGAGGAATGATGTGTGTGTGTATGTACAGTATGTGTATATATATATATATATATATATATATATATATAGATATGTTAAGTCCATCATAGATGGAATCCCATGCATAACACCGCACATTACACACAATTGCGCTGTTAACTAGTCGCATATTAGCGAATGCGTAGGACTTTGTATGAAACCGCTGTTTTATTAGCTTTATGCGCACGCATCTGCCCCAAGTTAACTAGCATCCTTATATCAAACCTTCAATACCCACACATTACATATTCACACATAAGGTTCAATAAGCTTTAAAGTGTATGATTTAAGTTGGTTCAGTTAGTTTAAATGCTGAGAAATAAAGATATTTGATAACTAAGGTATTATACATGCTAAACGTGTCGTGTTTGGTCTTGTACTGATGTGTATTCTTTTTACAGTATTCCGGTGTTATCGGTGGGGAGGTCGCATCATGCAAACTCGAGTTATGGATCACAGAACCTACAAGAAACAAAATGTATATTTCAGGAACAACTGTTAGGATGTTGCAGGGGGCATGAAGAGAAAGATCCCCAGCTGTTAGATTCAGGGAGAGTCTATTTGAACCAGCCTGTTAAATGTGCTGTAACAGATGCTTCTCCCCTGGGAACCAATGACATCAGCAACAAACTTCCCTATTGTCCTGTTTATTCTGGGGGGGTATAAATATGTGTGCTCGAACGCTGCTTCTCAGTCTTCGTGCTGAATGCTGTATGACTAGGGGTCTCTTGCTGATGCCTATCTCCGGGTCCGGAAGTGCTGCGTATGTATACTGTACTTGGGTCTGTATAATTTCCTTTTGCGCCTAAATTGTGTCTAGATCAATTGCGTGTAACTGTCTGAACTTTTACCTGAATAACACTTGTGCTTTGGAACCACAGATTCCACGTCTAAGTCTTTATTTACAGTATGACTGCGTACGCAAATTAGTGTCATCCTTAGAAGTTATAGGCAGGACATTAGAAGGTATAGGCAGGGGTATATAGAGGTTCATTTTAATATTAACAGATGGGGGCTCATTGAGTGAAGTCACTTACCTACTCACATGGCACATACGGCTATCGATGTCTCAGCAAAGGGTGGAGTGGCCACATGCAGGGTTTTCCTGCAACCGCTTTGTGCTGAAAAATCGCTATCTGTTTTCGTGTGAGCAAAGGAAGCTGACTAGAATCCAGGGACAAGAAAGGAAAAAGTTTGTTTTCCTTTGTTGATAGAACCTAGCGTTTAAAGGGGTGCTGTAGTATTGAGTATGCGTCTGAGTCGCAGTTTTGCGCACAGAAAAGACGCACTTTTGCGTACATAGTTAAAAAGTCATTATACGGTTGTATGGTAGTCGCATTATTTTTTTTTAATGTGGCTGGTCGCACAGTAGCGTATACGTACTTCTGGTTGTGCTGCCATGGTGTTTAAACAAAGCCATTGAGGTTTACATTTTTTTCTATTACCAATATCTGGGTTAACGTGTATTTTTCTCTGTAGGAAAAAAAGTGTGTAACAGTGAGTATTTGTTGAACAAAGTTAAGGGTATCGTATGATCCTTAAGGGCTAGGTGCAAGGGTTAGTCTAGCCGCTCGGTAAGCAGCTTTACCGTTCTATACACAGTAGCAGGTGTATATGTTGTCTTTGCTGTAGAGAGGTGCGTGAGAGTAGCCAACATATAAACTCTCATAGGTGTGGAAGTTGCCTTACTAAATCTTATCCGGGTGTGGAAGTTGCCTTTTTCAAATCTTATCCAGGTGTGGAAGTTGCCTTACTAAATCATATCCAGGTGTGTGGGCGCTGCTGACTTAAATCGTCCACAGGTAAGTGAAAGTGTCTTGATTGTCTTTCACCGGTTTAAATCTTTATTGAAAAGCGTAGGAGTTGTCTCAGAATGGGAGCCATGCAAACAGTAGAGATGTTAGGCAATGATGTGCTACTAATGGAGGCGCCGATTGGATCGGCCCATCGTATCATGCATACCAAGTACGGTACTTATGCAATAAGATATTGTGATTTATGGTTTAATATGACGAGGAAGAGTGTTAGACCATTTCCTAGAATTGGTAGTTTTGATAAAAATGTGTTAGACAATGGTCGGGATCACATCAGTTTGATGTGCTCCCGAGAGAAAAAGGTTAAACATTTTGAATGTTTACAACTGTGGCAGCATGAAGGGGATGCGTGGCTTAAAAATGTGCAAGCGACGCAAACTAGCGTCGCGAGCGCATTGCCAGAAAATACATCCGCGACGCTAAATTGCAATACGGGCGAGCCACAAATTGGCTCGCACATGCGACAAGGTAGCGTTGTGGGGAGTATTGCCAGCAGTTCACGCTCACCTCCCCCACCTTATGTGGATGGAGGTGCAAGTACAGTTACCAAAAATACCCATAAAAATGTAACAAGCAATTTGTACCCTCTCTTAAGCAACCATAAAGAAAATGTTTATGATATGGATGATGAGCCTATTGTAATGTCTGCCATTTCCCATGCTGTGCAAATGATAGATGCTGCATCACCACAATCACGGGTGGTGCCGCCATCTCCATCGGTAACAGCAAGGGAAGTGTTAACACACTCTGCACCCGTAGAGGAAGTTGTTAATACCATACGTAGCAGCAGTAGATTAAACCCCCAGCCAGGTAATCAGGACATCTCCATCAGTAACAGCAAGGGAAGTGTTAACACACTCTGCACCCGTCGATGAAGTTGTTAATACCATACATAGCAGCAGCAGATTAAACCAACCGCCAGGTCATCAGGACAAAGGTAGCAGCGCTACCGGTCTGCATCCCATTCGGACAATAACTGTTCCAAATGGAAATGCAGACGCAAACGGTATAGTGCCCACGAGGGAAGTAGTAATGCATTGTCCTTGGACAAGAGCAGAACTAAATTCCATCATAAATGATTTCCCCGATCCCAAAAAGGAACTAGCCAAATGTTAGAGATTTTTGAGAAATTTGGGTAGTTCTCATGAGCCAACTAATAAAGATTGTGGTGTTAAAGGCCTGCCTGCCACGCAATACCGATGTGACAAAATTTATCACGGATTGTGTATGGTGACGTTCCCTTAACAGACCAAGTAAACCAAGGTAACATTTCCCACATTGTAACTCAATTGGGTATATATTTTCCAGTAGTAGTTAACTGGAACAAAATTTTCACAATTAAGCAAAAGGAGAGTGAATCTGCAGAGGATTATTGCGATCGGGCTCTGCAGGCTATCACCCAGTACACTGGGATAGAAGATATTAAAGATAGCACTCACCACAGGGGAATGATAGTCACGGTACTCATGGATGGTCTGAGAGACGACTTAAAGACTCTGGCTCAGACCTCACAGCCTGGCTGGAGGGGACTTACAATAGATAACCTCATAGAGTCTGCCATAGAACATGATAAAATTATCACAAAGAAGAGAGAGACCCAGAGCGAAAAACTAATGGCTGTCAGTATCCAAGCTCTGGAAGGAATGACAATAACATCACAGCCAACCGACACACCTGCACCCACACACACACCTGCACCTGAACAATTACACGTCCTCACCAATCCCACACCACAGCAAACACATCCTTACCCCACATATCATACACAACCACAGGTCCCATACTCATATCCCCCACAATATCCTTACCCTCCCTATCCTTACCCATACCCACCACCTTTCCCTCTTGCTCAAATCCCACAACAATCTTTTCATCCACCCCGTTCAAAATTATGTTTTAACTGTCACCAAGTGGGACACGTAAGTAAGAACTGCAAAGTGAAGAACACCGCACAGGAACACGAGTTTCCCATGGGTTCATAGGTAACCCCAGTATCTTCTCCCAGGCCTTATATGACTGTTTACAATCTTTTCAACCTGCCAATGTATCTGTTCTAATGTAAAATGTGGACGATTTATTGTTGTATTTTAGGTCATGTTTAAAAGATATTAAACTGTTGTGCTTTATCTCCCACTCATAGGACACAAGGTTGCTAAGGATAAACGACAGCCATGCCAGGCTAAGGTCAACTACTCGGAATACTATCCAACCCAGTGGCACAGGCATTATTTAGAGCAGTAGCTATTAATAACAAAATTTAATTGCAGAAACCTGTATGCAGATACTATATCCCTAGAATTATTAAAAATGATAGGGGGACTTATTTTACAGGTGACGTTTCCAAGAACATGTGTAAGGTGATGGGTAACAACACTAAGATTATCCCAGACTGTCTTTTCCTTTATTTGCCCCCCCCCCTTTGAGATACTGTTCAAACAGGCAGCCTCATGTGAAAATATGATAATGAGGTTACTGTAAAGGGTCTCACGAAGATGAAATTGAAAGTGTTATTAACTAACATATTTAATGCAAACTGTCATGTTGTCAAATCTGGAGAATTTGTTATGCTCCAAATTTTTTTTAGCTCAGGTTGTTTGACTGATCGGTGGAAAGGTCCGTATCTGACGATACTACATCCACAAAGGGTGGCTGAGGAAGATACGTGGGTCCATTCCACTCACTATAGGGAGGTTAACCAACCGGTGGAGATACAAGGTGGAGACAAGGCCGATAACGTGGACCTGTCGATTGCGAGCTTGTGCCGGAAGGATTAAAAAGGTGACGGTGAGATATCTGAGCTAAAAAAATGTGTAGATCAGTGCTTCCAGCAATGGAGTGGTCTGCTGTGGTCATCCTAGTAATTTTTTTTCCAGAGTTTTTGTCATGATGATCTGTTTGGGGATACTCAGTGTCTGTGATGGGGGACCAATAATGGAGATGTGAGCTGATGGCAGCGCTGATGGAGTGGAGTCAGGAGGAGTGCAATGCCAATCAGGGGAGTGGCTGACCAATTTTAGTATTGTAATTGTTATGTTATTTGGGAAGAATACTTCCAGAAGTTATGACCCTCACACATGTTGAAATGCTTGGTATACGTAAAAAAACATACCATCACCATATCTTCACACACAATATGCACACAGAGGCAAAAGAAATATGGTACCTGATGACATACATAAAGCCACTCAGTTAATCAGTGAGACAACTGGCTTTCAAGTTCTAGTCGCATTTGGACCCCACCAGAATCGCTCGGGGTACATTAAATTGTAGATATATTCAGAGACTTGCTAAATTGATAGATAATATCACCGAGATGTATGATGACACATTCAGGTATACAGGGAGAGAATTGCAAGCGTACAAGAAAGAACTGGTGCAACACAGGCTAGTGTTGAATTATTTAACTGCTGTTACTGGAGGGTATTGCATAACATTGGCCACCCAATTTGGAGTAAAATGTTGCACCTATGTCACCAATGATACCAGCGACCCTAAGGAGGTGATAGACCGGAAGATGGATGAAATTCTGCAGCTAAAGTGGGAATTTCGCAAGAACCATAACGCTTCAGTGGCTGAAGTAGGGGAGAAGATAGAAGGATGGGTGTCATGGCTGAACCCAGTGAAATGGTTCTCATGTCTAGGGGAATGGGTCCAGGAAGTGATCACCAGCATAGACAAATTCTTGATCCTTATACTGATTGTCATCATAATAATTGGCATATGTGTCTGGTGTGTTCCTGTTGTGTTGAAGTGTGGAAAATGTAAAAATAGAGTAAAACTAAAGAATGAAATCATGATGGTGGCCAGTATGAATACTGAGGTAGATACAGAACTGCATTACAACCCTGAGCTAGGAAATACCATCATTTAATGTATTATATCTAGCCATGCATAGAATGTATTATTGAAATGTTATTCATAGAACACCTCAGATAATGTAAAGTCTCAATTCCCCTTCAAGACTGCTATTATAAGACTGGTGCATTCCCACACCTTTCACATGATCTTCCAAGATCCGCGGTGTGCGTATAATAGTAGTTTTATGTCCCCACCCAGAGACACATTATTGATGGATTAAGAACCACCTTGTGCCATCCCATAATAACACTAAATAATATGTAAATGTAAGCCTAAATTAAATTCTAATAGCAGATTGTGATAGCATGTTGTTCGCTATCAGAGGGTGGACTGTCAGAGCTGGATAATTGGCTGAGACAAGTTCAGTTTAACATTTTATCGCGGCGACGCCATCTTGCGAATGGCAGCTAGACTCCATTTTAGAAACAAGAATCTGCAAGATGCCATTTTGCGACCAGCGTCACTTTAAGTTACAACTCATGAGCTAAGAACAGATGGCAATGTTTTTGATAATCTAAATAGAAAAGACAATGCACCAGAAACTGTGAGTGTTCTACATACAAATTGGGAATCCCTGTTGGCAATTGTAATATAATACAGGCATTGATCTACACAATTGGATTTGTCTGAATCCAAACAGGTTTTAGTTTTAGTCTCACAGCTGGAAGTCACATTTGCATTGCAGTCTGAAACTGTGAGTGAGGAATGATGTGTGTGTATGTATGTATATATATATATATATATATGTGTATATATATATATATGGATATGTTAAGTCCATCATAGATGGAATCCCATGCATAAACACCGCACATTACACACAATTGCGCTGTTAACTAGTCGCATATTAGCGAATGCATAGGACTTTGTATGAAACCGCTGTTTTATTAGCTTTATGCGCATGCATCTGCCCCAAGTTAACTAGCATCCTTATATCAAACCCTCAATACCCACACATTACATATTCACACATAAGGTTCAATAAGCTTTAAAGTGTATGATTTAAGTTGGTTCAGTTAGTTTAAATGCTGAGAAATAAAGATATTTGATAACTAAGGTATTATACATGCTAAACAAGTCTTGTTTGGTCTTGTACTGATGTGTATTCTTTTTACAGTATTCCGGTGTTATCGGTGGGGAGGTCGCATCATGCAAACTCGAGTTATGGATCACAGAACCTACAAGAAACAAAATGTATATTTCAGGAACAACTGTTAGGATGTTGCAGGGGGCGTGAAGAGAAAGATCCCCAGCTGTTAGAGGCAGGGAGAGTCTATTTGAACCAGCCTGTTAAATGTTCTGTAACAGATGCTTCTCCCCTGGGAACCAATGACAGGAGCAACAAACTTCCCTATTGTCCTGTTTATTCTGGAAGGTTATAAATATGTGTGCTCGAACGCTGCTTCTCAGTCTTCGTGCTGAATGCTGTATGACTAGGTGTCTCTTGCTGATGTCTATCTCCGGGTCCGGAAGCGCTGCGTATGTATACTGTACTTGGGTCTGTATAATTTCCTTTTGCGCCTAAATTGTGCCTAGATCAATTGCGTGTAACTGTCTGAACTTTTACCTGAATAACACTTGTGCTTTGGAACCACAGATTCCATGTTTAAGTCTTTATTTACGGTATGACTGCATACGCAAATTAGCGTCATCCTTAGAAGTTATAGGCAGGACATTAGAAGGTATAGGCAGGGGTATATAGAGGTTCATTTTAATATTAACAGAGTGATTCTATAGATAACAAATTCTGTATCACAAGTAATTCTATCTTTGATGTTATACTCATTTCCATTATCTTTAGCCCACTTAAATTGTTTCTTCTTCATAAATTTGCAACAAATACATTTACTGCAAATGAAACAGCCTTCACATTTACCCAAAAAACTTTTTCTAGTAAAATTACCAAGATTATCTCCTTTTAGCGATTGAAGCTTACTTGTGGCTAAAATATTCTTCATATTATTTGCCCTTCGATATACAAGTTGTGGTTTAGACAGGAGATTGAGACCCAACAGAGGGTCTTTTAAATGAACATTCCAATGTCGTTCAAGAACCTTCCTTATTTTCCTGTTTTCTCTATTGTATTGTGTAATAAAAGGTCTATTGTTAGTAAATATTTTATTTGTGTTCCCCAATTTTTCTTTCAACAGATAATTTCTATATAACTTAGATGCTCTCATAACTACTTCCCTTATTTTATCCTCATTATAGCCCCTTTCAGAAAATATGCCCATGAGCATTTCAGATTGTTGCCAATTGTACATCACTACTAAATTTTTTTGTCAATCTTAAAAATTGAGCATATGGTACATTATTAATCCAGGCTGGAAAATGACAGCTAGATGAAGGAATAAAGCTGTTTGCATCAACCTCCTTAAAATGGGTTTTACTATTGATCATTTGCTCTGATTCACCTTCCAGGACAACATCTAGACACTCTATGGAAGTGGCATGTTGTTTATATGTAAATCTTAGATTATATTAATTTACATTAATAAATGCTAGAAATTGTTCAATACTAGCCAAATCACCTGACCAAATAAAAATTAAATGGTCTATGTATCGACGATATAATACAATATTATTCATATAGATGGAATCATATGTGTATTGTTTTTCCCATTGGCCCATTAGGAGATTGGCATAAGACAGGGCAAATTTAGTGCCCATAGCGGTCCCCTGTTGTTGTTGGAAGAACTATTCTTCAAATTCCAAAAAATTATGTTCTAAAATAAATGTAATACTATCCAGGATAAACTTCTTCTCAGCTATTATTATATCCGGAGAATCATAAAGAGTTCTTTCTACTGCTACGATACCCCTTTGATGGGGGATGGAGGAATACAGCGCCTGAACGTCTACTGTTAACCATAGATATGAGGAAGACCATTTAATGTCCTTAATTTCCCTCAAACTTGTTGACTCTTTCAAAAAAGATTTAAGGTTTCTAACAAAGGGTTGTAATTTTAAATCCAAATAGTGAGACAGATTAAAGGTTATTGAATCTATTCCCGATATAATCGGGCATCATATTATATATATATATATATATATATATATATAAACTTTAGCAGCCTCCTTGTCCGGTTCTTCTATATCCTTTCCATCTTTCTGGTTTTTCTTTCTTATTCCTTCTTTTTTATTGTTCCTTCCTTTTTTAAAAAATTATGTGGATCAATCTACAAGTCTATCCAGGATTTGTGTAGCAGATGCATTAATACAGTAAAGAAATTGCATTTTTTAAGTTATATGGTTTAATGGTTTTCTTATGAATTCATCACTCTCCAATACATGTAGAAATGTAATACTACCATTTGTATTCTATGATTAGTTAAATATAAGGAAGATTGATACAGATTATTTATGTACATAGGTACACTGACTCTATATTGAAATAAAATGGAAAATTATAAATTATTATTATCTCTACAAAATTAGATCACTACTGACGATGATTTTCTATAAATCAAACAGTACATATTTCCTCAATAACTAACATAAAGTGTTTTCCATATATATAATCTGCTCTAATATAAGAAACAGAATATGGGAAACAAGATTGAGAATTACAGACCTGTGAATAAATTGTTTGTGAGAAGATTCTTAATACATTTTCTTGACAATAATTATTTGTAAACTAATTTAAAATAGAATAAAGTAGGTCTATAACATTGTATGCATAATACGTTTTTTGCTTAGATCTATTCTGTTTATTAGTAACTACAGTATGTCTCCTTTTGATGCCTTTTAAATAGTGATAAAATGTTTCACTCAAATCATTGGGCTTTGATTGATTACCATCTGTTCTGCATGCATCTAATTTTGGTTGCTATTTAAATGCCTGACAATATGAGTACTATACTCACCTTGAAAAAGACACCAGAAGGACGTTGAAATGCGTAGGTGCCTCACCTGATCTGTTTATCCCTGCGACAATTATTTATCTGAACTACAGAACTCACTGTTGGAACTACATGATCCTCCTGGCACTCTTCTTGCTGCATGGATTTCAGAGCGGCTATACATCTGCTCCTCTCCCAAGGGTTGAGCTCCTCTGCCTGTCACCCGTGGATACAGCCCAGCTTACCGCCCTGCCAGCCGGAGTTTCACTCACCCCCAGCGGAAATTTCACCGCATCCTGCATGCACTCCCACTCATTCCCAGTGTCTACATTGTGTCACCATCAAGCTGGAGTGGATTCATTGTGTCATCACTAAGCCGGATTTTACCTTGGAGCTTCTGCACTGCTCTACATGCGGCTTCACGATCCCACTCAGCAGCTTCTCTATTCCCCCTGATGCGCTCCTGTCCTGGATTGTGTTTACAATCACCAGGGAGGAGAGTACGTTTTCCCACACACCCCAGTTCATTTGCATCCCAGGACTCCATGAAGCCTGCAGGTAAAATCTATTTGGAAATGTTGTCATGCACAAAGGTACATATTTACTTAGACCTACTGACTCTGTTGGAGACTGTTTTCACTAGTTTATATGGACATTGTTCCTATTCAGTTATTCAGGGATTTACATTCAGGGATGAATCCAATAGTGCTATTTTAATCTTTTATTGAGTATTGTATTGAACATGTTTATATAGATGGTTATCTTTTATTAAATATTGTATAATAAATATTTACCCTTTTTATACATTGTTTGAGTGCGACTATTTGTACTCCCAACCCCACGGTTGCCTTTTTCATAAATATTGTGACATTTTGTGAGGGTGACTACCTCATTTCAACCGTTTGGGATTGGGAGTTGTTTCAAAACTCTACAGCGCCTGGGTTATATTTTGGAGTCTTGGAGTACACTTGTCTTTCCTTAAATTGAATGTCCACATGATTACAAATAGTGATTAAATCATACAAGTTAGTAGGCAGTTCTCTGGAAGCTAGTTCGTCTTTAACCTGGTTGGATAGGCCTTGCCAGAAACTGATACAAGAGCTTCATTGTTCCATGAGAGCTCTGAGGAAAGTATCCTGATTGGTGACCCTGTTTCCGTATCACTGATCACTGATTGGTGACCCTGTTTTTGTCGTAAGATGTCAGATGCAGTGGATCTACCCGGCTCATCAAATATTTTGTGGAAAGTGGATAGGAATCCATTAATGTCTGACAGAATGGGATCAGTCCTCTCCCAGAGCAGCGAAGACCAGGATAGTGCTTCTTCAGTCAGAAACTGAGTGTTAGGATAAGTAATACAGCTTACTGAACACCTCGGTGTTCAGACCGTATACTGCACACTGAACCCCCGCCCTAGAACCAGTACCTTTTCTTTGAACCAGCCCAAGACAATAGCACACAACACAGTGAAACCAATACAAGGTCAGCACAATAGTATAACTCAATAACCATCAAGCACAGAGTACTACAGAATAGGTAACTTGCATGCACTGTCCTAGCGGTATGATGGAATGGAGACCATGGCTGTACTCGAAGCTTCTGCATGGAAGAGAAACAAGTTGGTATGCAGCATGGAAGCTGCCACGCTGACAGGTGATGATCCACAGTGGCAGATGGAAAGCAGGTAATGGCTACAGAGAATAGCACTGGAGGCTGAGGTGGTCAATATCACGGAATCCAAGAAGTAACAATGAGAGTCACAGAGAAGACTATATCAGCATACAAGGAGAAAACCTGGAGCCTAGAACTATCCTGGGAAGGAACACATCCAGGCAATGTGCTGACTTCAGGTACAGATTTAAATAGCAGACAGTCCATCCCCATTGGAGCAGAGGATCAGGTGAGCATAGCTGAGCTGCTTAGGTGCATCAGGTAATTTCAATGTAATGTTTCTGCATAGACCTGGAGACGGCAATGAAGTAGTGTCTGAGCTTGACAGAAAAGCTAAGACCCAGATTCATGACAGAATGATTATAAAACAGAACATTGACAGGTGCAACTAAACAGCTCCCCCTGTACTTTGGTGCCCTTTGCCAAGGCACATGTCGCACCACCCTAGTTACGGCCCTGGTTCTGCCACACCGAAGATTTGTCTCAAGAGTTGACACTTTTAGGTCAGAGAGTAACTGAAGACTACCTATTTCAAAATACAATCACAATTTAATTGAATCCATTATATTGCACATAAAACAATTTGCTGCATATTGAAGAGTTACTGTAGTAATAAATCCTAGCTGACACATGAATCACTTAAGAACATAATGACAGAACATCTACTAGATAAAAATAGTTACATTATCATTAATTTCTTTTCTATGAAATACTCCATGGCAGCCATAACACCTTTAGTTAGCGGAGTAGAAAAAGAACACATCCCTGGAAGGTATTTAGTGGGACTCCTTTACTTTGGTGACTTTGAGATACCTCCCAAGATATCTTGCACATAAACACACAACAAAGATGGCAAATATATGGCTACCATGGAGTATACCAAGGAAAAGAGATTAATGGTTATATTTTGACTGTTTTAAATTTCATGGGAACCATCCATGAATGGAATGTGCACAAGCAATATATAAAACAGAGGATGCATTAAATATAATCAACAGTATCGAGTGCACATCATTTATTTTGTATTGAATAACTGAAGTATATATCTTCTTGCAGAACATCTTATATGCAAAAGATGATGAGTCAAATGTAATAACCTGTGAATTTTAGACATCAATGAGAACCCAGCGAATCTGGCCAATGCTTTAAAGTGGCAATCATTTTAAAGGCAAAACCAATCTGGTTTTGCCTAGTAAATAATTGCTTCTTTGAAACATTGGGCAGACTCATTGTGATCTTGCATCGAACACTCTATTGCATTTAACTCAATGTCTGGTAAATGTATGAAAAGATGACCACCCTGCTGCCTTGAATAAATTGGCTCCAGATACCTGAGCCCTGTCTGCCCAGTAGATTACTTTTGGCACTCTACGTTCTTTTTCCCTTGCAAGCCCAGGGCCGGATTAAGGTCTGTGGGGGCCCCTGGGCAACAAACATGTGGGGGGCCCTATCAATAAAAGTTGAAAATCATAATATACATATATATATATATATATATATATAAAACAAGTTCCATTAGGTCGGCACTCCCTTAGATAGAGTTAAAAGTACCCTGGTGCCAGCAACTCAAATTCCAATGAACACATATCCATTTGCATATATATATATATATATATATATATATATATATATTGAACGCAGGGCGGCACTTCGTAATAAACATGTCCAAAAACAGAAGGTAGTTTTGCAATGTTTCAGCGCTTTATTCCGCGCTTTCGTCAAGCATACAAGACACGTTTGTCTTGTATGCTTGATGAAAGCGCGGAATAAAGCGCTGAAACGTTGCAAAACTACCTTCTGTTTTTGGACATGTTTATTACAGAGTGCCGCCCTGTGTTCAATATGTTCAGTTTGCCCTGCTGTTAGAGGCCGACTGTGGAGGGCACCCGGCTCAGTTACCTGTAGAACCCGTGAGTGCCAGAGTGATGGCTATATATATATAATATATATATAAATATACGTATATATATATATATATATATATATATATAAATAATGCACACACACGCATATATCTATTTTAACACACATAAAAACACTCCTACACTAAAAACACGCAGACAGCCCCCTACTATACTACCAACACCCAGACACACCTCTCCTACACTAAAAAAACAGACATCCCCCTACTACACTAACAGCACCAAGACACCCACTACTACACTACCAGCACCCAGACACCCCCTCCTACACTAAAAACACACAGACACCCCCCACTACACTACCAGCACCCAGACACCCCCTACTACACTACCAGCACTCAGATACCCCTTCCTACACTAAAAACACACAGACATTCCCCCACTACACTACCAGCACCCAGACACCCCCTACTACGCTACCAGCACTCAGACACCCACCTCCTACAATAAATACACACAGACATCCCCCTACTACACTACCAGCACCCAGACACCCCCTACTACACTACCAGCACTCAGACACCCCCTCCTATACTAAAAACACACAGACACCCCCCTACTACACTACCAGCACCCAGACAACCCCTACTACACTACCAGCACTCAGACACCCCCTCCTACACTAAAAACACACAGACACCCCCCCACTACACTACCAGCACCCAGACACCCCCTACTACACTACCAGCACTCAGACACCCACCTCCTACACTAAATACACACAGACATCCCCCTACTACACTACCAGCACCTAGACACCCCCGCCTACACTAAAAACACACAGACACCCCCCCTACTACACAACCAGAACCCAGTCACCCCCTAGTACACTACCAGCACTCAGACACCCCCTCCTACACTAAATACACACAGACACCGCCCCCCTACTACACTTCCAGCACCTAGTCACCCCCTAGTACACTACCAGCACTCAGACACCCCCTCCTACACTAAATACACACAGACACCCCCCCTACTACACTACCAGCACCCAGTCACCCCCTAGTACACTACCAGCACTCAGACACCACCTCCTACACTAAAAACACAGACACCCCCCCACTACACTAAAAACACAGACACCCCCCCAACTACACTAAAAACACACAGACACCCCCCTACTGCACTAGTAAAAACCGATAAAGGAGGTAGCCTGGTCAGTTTGGAAAGGGGGCGGAGCCAAATCATGGGAGGGGCGGGGCCTAATTGTGGGCCTCGGCACCATTAAAAGATTTTTAAAAATTGTTTGTTATGGGGATGGGGGCAGTGTGTGGGGGGCCCCTATGTGTGGGGGCCCCAGGACGACCGCCCCTGTCGCCCTGCCCTTAATCCGGCCCTGTGCAAGCCTACATAACAGACCTTCAGATCACCTTAAAGGCTCACATGACCAAGTCAAGCCCAAAGCCCATCTCCTCATCAGTGAACAGGCTATTTAAATCTGTTCAGTACTTCCTATGTTGCCATAAACTCAGTAGATACCAGCCCTGTTACTTGGAACTTGTTTTGGTTACCTGGTGTTCCTTGTGCCTGGAATCCTCTATCTAGTTCCTTGTGCATAGTATACAGTTCTTATGCTCCTGATATTCTGAGTACATCCTTGCCAGTGGAATCCCAGTGCCTTGTGCTTTATCCACTTCATTGCTGCTAGAGGTATTCTCAGTCCCTCTTCAGTTAATCTCTGGTACCTTATACGTCTCTTCCATCTGTCTCTTCCTGTCAGTTGCATATGTCACTTAAATGGGGCGCCACACTCTGCATAGTGTTAGCAACGTAGCCCTTACCTCTTTACAAGGATTCTTGGTGAATAACTGCAGCACATTAGGCTCTGCCTTCATAGTGTGTAGCACCAAACTGGACTGACTGTATTGGACCTATTATATCACAGGTTCTCAAACTCTATCCTCAGGACCCCAAACAGTGCATGTTTTGCAGGTCTCCTCACATAATTACTAGTGAAATAGTTAGCTGCACCTGTGGATTTTTTTTTAAATGTGTCAGTGAGTAATAAATACACCTGTGCACCTGCTGGGTGACATGGAAAAAGTGAACTGTGTGGGGTCCTGAGGACCGAGTTAAACAACAACTGTATTATATATTTGCGAGATCCTGATAATAAAATCTGCCCAAAATGAATCCTGCAGGAATTTCGAAGTCCAGGAGTGATTCACTGCAACACCTGACTGATAGAATGGAGCAACAAAAGACTACTCAAACACAGTTGACACAATTTCTGCAAGGGCTCTAAAAACATTTTAAACACATTGGTCAATCTAGGCCATCTTGCAGAGGTCCCTGCATTACATACCACAGCAACCACTACATGTAATCTTTGGCTATTAATATTAAGGCCAATATTCAATTAGCCGCGAAACGTCGGAATCTGCAAAAATATTGCCGATTGCGACTTTTCGCCATTTTGACCTTCTTAGCATGCCATAGCAGTCTAGCAATGCATTTTGGGCTAAAGGAGCTGTAAGCAGCCATTTTCCTTTTCACATGGTCCCAGACAGTCATCATTACATATGCTCAACCTGGTACAGCATCCGATGGTGAGTTCTAAGCTTCAACTGTGCCATAGATCTGCTAGCCAGTTATGTTATGCATGTTAGCTGTACTATGTAACGCTACAGCCTATAATTTGCATACTGTATGTTTCATGTTGTTTGCCTATCCCATGTTATGTATATGTTTGCCTTGCATTCCCATGTACATATAGTAATTGCTTTTCATTGTTTGTTTGTTTACAGTTTTACCACATCACTTGCAATATCATCTCATCATATTACTTGTGATCACTTATCATCATCACACATTACTTATCATTTCTACGCAAGTTCCTCTATCGAATAATAAACTCAGTTCTTCAGATCACACCTGACTGGATTATTGGAAGGTAGAGTATTGGTTATGCTGGCTGCTCCAAATTTGTCAGACACTTAGGGCCTGATTCAGACCCGGATGCAAGTGGCCGATCCCACGTCCGCCGTACGTCCGAAAAAAATGTAAATTCAAGCGCACGCTCGTAAGTTCTTTCGTAGGGACTTTTCCGCCCTCTAGTCTCCCAACCCCTCCTCTAGCTTGCGAACGTTCAAAATAGCGACCGTTCGTCTCCTCTTTGGTTGCTTTGGACGCTCGCACAAGTCAATTCCGGAAGTGGACCTGTCAGATTTCGATTACCTGCTCGTTCATTCTGCATACATACTTTAATCGTTTCATGCCAATCAATATATTAATTAGCTTAATTGCTCTTTACATGTTTGCAATCCATTTTTCTTTTTCAATTTTCAATAAACTTTATTCTTGTCCGTGTGTGTCATTTCTCCCGCAGAATACGTATGGTTTCACCAATGGTTTACTTTATCAAAAATACATGTTTTAACCAATGATCCTATTGTTTTCCTGTGTTTGTGATAGGCATATTTTAGTTTTTTCATTTCTTTATTTTAATTAGCTTACGCAGGTCACTGGTTCAAGCCTATGATAACTCACATTATATTTTTGAGGCTGGAGGACACATGACTCATACAATAACCAATAGAATGGTTCCTGTTAATTTACCAAGTACTTTAGCCAATCACATTTTTTCTCTGGCCTTTATTAAAACTGTTTGGTGTAAAATAAATCATTGCCATCATGAGAGCCTCTGCGTTTACCAGGCGGGAGCTTTTGGTCCTAACGGAGGTGATGGACCGGCGGATCACCAGCCAGCCTCCCCCATCAGCAACCGCCAGAAGTGAAAGGCCGAAAAATTGGGCAGCTGGAGCGCGGATGGTCGGATCTGCGCCGCCGCCGCACGCCACGCTTGCTGGCCTGTTTGCGGCTGCAGATCACTGCAAGTAAGTTTTTTTGGGGGGATTTTCTGGGGTTTTTTTGCGGCCCTATCTGCGTGTGCTTGTTTTCAGTCTAGCCCTGTTTGTTTATTGTGGCCCTATCTGTGTGTGCATGTTTTCAGTATAGCCCTGTTTGTTTATTGTGGCCCTATCTGCGTGTGCATGTTTTCAGACTAGCCCTGTTTGTTTATTGTGGCCCTATCTGCGTGTGCATGTTTTCAGTATAGCCCTGTTTGTTTATTGTGGCCCTATCTGCGTGTGCATGTTTTCAGTCTAGCCCTGTTGGTTGTTTTTGGACAGGCCTGCGTGTGCATGTTTTCCATTTTTTTAATGTTTAACATTTGGAGTTGTAAATTTGTGGCCAAAGCTCCCCCCCAAAAAAAAGACTAAACATTTTTCAAACATCATTTAGGGGCTGAACGCAGAAGCCGGGCTCGCCGCCGAATAAGACGCCGGGCTCGTCCCCTGACGCCGACTCCAAGCCCAAACACATCTCCCCAACCTTCCCCCAATTCCCCCTCCAACCCTGACCAACCACTACCTGAGGCCCCTCCCTCTCCCAATTTGCCCCACCCCCAAAATTCACCCTCCACTCCACCCCCCCTCTCTTTTCTTCACCCTCCCCTCCCCCCCGGCGCTTTTCATCACCGTCCACCATATCTGAAATATCCCCTCCATCTAACCACCAGCACTGGCCCACCTCCGAGGAGTAGGAGGATGGAGGGCCTCAAAGACCCGCAATCCCAATGACCGGTATGTTTCCCTTTAAAAGTTGTTGGTTTTTTTTTTGGAGACATTTTTTATTTGATAGACAATGTCTTGGATATTTTCCACTGATACATATCACACATGTCCAAACACTCATACTTGGTTATTTATTGTTTACCCTAACAAGGGTACTTCGTCCTTTTTGTGGTCGCCTTTTTGTATGTTCATTTTTAATTTAGTATTTATACCATCTTTGCATTTGCCAGTACTTTGTTTTTTTCATCACAACTGGATCTTTGTTTAAACTAGATTTATTTGTTTAGTTTGTTTTGTAAACTTCTAATGTAAGGTGTCATTTTATTAAGGATCCCTTTTTTTTCCAACAGAGGACCAGAGGCAGCTGCATTCTATGCAGGAGGGATTGGCCGCCTTGCGTGGCCACGTCATAGGGATGCTAGTGGTCCTTGACCACATGGCGGCGGTCCTTCGGAGCTGAGTTTTTTTTATTTCTGTATTATGCCCAAACTGTTTGAGTAAATGAAATTGCGTTGTATTTTATCGAGTCTCATTCCTTGTCTGAAAAAATTACATTGTTTAACCTTCCATAAGTTGACTATTTGATCATGTTCTTTAAAGTAAGGTAAATTAGATTGTACAAAGCGCTAGTAAGTATGTAAGCTGCCACATTAAACACCTCACCATACCAATAGGTTTGTAGAAATTCAAACATTTTGTTGTTTTTCTTTGGGTGGGTAATGTAAATAGAAAATGAAACCTGCTTAGGCCTAGTTTAGAAAACCTACTGATTCAACATAATACCCTAGTTGTTTTTTGAAAGACGCAAAGCAGGTTCAAAGACTTAACCATTTCACACATTACAGGATTAGGCATTACGAAAGGTGGCATTTTTTGTGCCAGGTTACACGTGCTTGTAATTTTTTAAAAAACAGTCTTTTTAATGGCAAACAAAAATTGAATACACACCAAACACATACAGAAAGTGAATTGTGACAAGCAATTCACACAGTGAAAAGACACTACAAAAAACAACCAACACCAAAAGCAAACAAAAGAAACAATCAAGAACTGTTGAAATAAGTAGCAGGCCAACATAAATCCACAAATGAGGTGATGAAATAATTTTTCCTAAAGTTAGATCCAATGTGGCCACATGTACACAATTTAGTGGAGCAGGTAGTAGGAATCAGTTTTTGGTGGATTTTAAAGGAAGACAAGAAAAAAATTATCAAAATATTAAAAAGGCACATTACAATCGTACATGTCGACATTGTGTCAATTAAGTAAATGCTTGACAATAATTACCTGAAATATCTGGCCACCACATCATCGCGTATGGCCACCCCACATACTGACATCCGACCAACCTCGGGGGGGCCATCCTCAGGCAAGGCATCCTCTGGCTGCATTGGGACACCACTCCTTATGGCGATGTTGTGAAATATCCCACACAGGACCACTATTTTCGAAACCATAGCCGGCAAATACCTGAGTTCGCCACCAGAGCGGTGGATGCATCTGAATCGGCCTTTTAAAAGGCTGATACAGTGCTCCACCACCTGCCTGGTGGCTGTAAGTGCAGAATTATACTCACTTTGTGGCCCTGGTGTGGGAGCCAAATAAGGAGTGAGCAGCCAGGGCGTGCAAAGGTAACCACTGTCTCCTGTGAAAAAACAAATACAACAATCAGGATCATTGTGTATCAAGCTTTGCATTGGTTTCAACTAAAGGTGTCCACTTACCCAGAAGCCACGCATCACCAGCTTGTAGGTTGTCTAATTTAGGCCAAATCCCTGATTGCCGGATGACGAAGGAATCATGTGCACTCCCGGGGAATTTGGCATTCAGGGACAGGATCTGGAGGGAGGCATCACATACCACTATTACATTCAGTGAATGATAGTGCTTGCGGTTCCTAAATATAGCCTCCAGCCTTGCTGGAGGCTGAAGTGGTATGTGAGTGCCATCCATAACCCCTATGATGTGTGGGAAGCCAGCTATTTGGGAAAAATTGGCCTTCGCCACACTAAGGGAACCCATATCCAATGGCATTTTAATAAAATGATGGAGGTGTTTGAAAAGGGCCTCCATCACTGCCCTCAGGATCCTTGAAAAGGAGGATTGGGATATTCCGGCAACTATTCCCACCGTGGTTTGAAAGGATCCTGAGGCACAGAAATGTAACACCGACATTAATTGCGTAAGTGGTGGTATTGCTGTAGGACTGTCAATTTGCCGTTCAAGATCACTCTCTATTAATGAGAGAGTGTCTATGATGATTTGTGGAGGAAGACGGTAACATCTTGAAACCTCATCATCGGGCAGTCCAAAAAGGGTGACACGTGTTCTATATATCTGGGGCCTTGCACACCTACGAGGCCTATGCCTGGGACGAGGTTGAGGTTGGTCGGGTTCCAGAAGCATGGCCAAGATAATACGACCAACATCAACCTGAAATGGTAAGCCAGGTAATTAATGTTTGAGTCAAATGTGAAACAAAAAATCTACTTATCTTTTGCCAAAAATCCAAAGATGCTTACAGGCCGGGGTATTGTCATGAGTCCAACAACCTACATTTCCAAAATAGAAAATTGTTTTAGAATTCTTGTTTGTCAGATTTGAATCCAATCACTTTTTTAAATGCATTAAAAGATAGAAGGGAGCACACATTAGTCAGGAAATGCACGCTACATTTAGTGGACAAACAAGACTGTCCAATTTTTAAGCCAAAAACACATTAGTGCGCTAAATAGTTAGCATTTTTACATGGGGAATAAGGAGACATTAGTGCGCTAAATAGTTTGCATTTTTACATGGGGAATAAGGAGACATTAGTGCGCTAAATAGTTAGCATTTTTACATGGGGAATAAGGAGACATTAGTGCGCTAAATAGTTCTCATTTTTACATGGGGAATAAGGAGACATTAGTGCGCTAAATAGTTTGCATTTTTACATGGGGAATAAGGAGACATTAGTGCGCTAAATAGTTCGTATTTTTACATGGGGAATAAGGAGACATTAGTGCGCTAAATAGTTAGCATTTTTACATGTTGAATAAGGAGACATTAGTGCGCTAAATAGTTCTCATTTTTACATGGGGAATAAGGAGACATTAGTGCGCTAAATAGTTTGCATTTTTACATGGGGAATAAGGAGACATTAGTGCGCTAAATAGTTCGCATTTTTACATGGGGAATAAGGAGACATTAGTGCGTTAATTTTTTAAGGAGGTCAAAATTACATCCAACTAAAACAATATTACGGCAAAGAGTACGCTATATTTCGTGTTAAGACAGGATTGGTTAAAGAAACAATTACAAATTACTTAGCCAAACATATGCCAACACCAACTGTAACTTCAGGCATTAAAAATTACTTACCAAAAACTGACAAATAACCCAAAGTCCAAAAACTTCATTGGGGCAATGCCAAAATAACTGGTAAAAGAAAAAAAAAACAGTACTAACATTTCAAAAACAAATACGATTAGTTTTAAAGGAGGTTTTAGAAAATACTTACTCAAATAAGAAACAAAAATGAAAATCCAAAAAGCAAAGAGGGTACGGAAAGAAAAATAAACTGTCCCAAAAAAAAAAAACCAACTCCTAAACTTCTCCAACAAACTCCAAATAACGCCAAATACTCTGAAATCCACAACCACAATCCACCATTCGCCACCCGCCACCACGACTCGAGTCACCCAAGGCCATAAATAGTGTTTATTTTCCCGCTCAAATTAAGGACGGACAATAGGAGCACACAATCAATGATGCGGACGAGTAATGCGGACGCAGGTATAAATACGTCACGGAAATCCCAAAACGGTCTGCTGTAGTGAGACTTGAAACACAAAAATGTCTAATGAGCAGCAAAGCACGGGCCAAGAGGCGCACGGTAAGTATTTGTATTTTTGGGGTAAAAGGATTCTTTTAAACCTTACTTTTGTGAACGTTTGACATCACAAATTAAAATATGTTTTATACACAAGGAGTGGAGGATGCCATGTCAGAGGCTGCTGGGCCTAGTAGGCCAACAAAAGCTTCCAAAAAAAAAAGGCAGCCACAATTCACAAGAAAGGAGATGGAGGTTTTAGTCCAAATGTGCACTGACATCCTGCCACAGGCCGCAAGGAATATGGGTGCAAGCCAAAAGTGGAAAATGTGGGATGATATAGCCAGTGCTGTCAATAGGGTGGGTGAGTTGGTCCGTACAACCCCGGAGGTCAAACGCCGGTACGTAAAAACTACATTAAAAAAAAAAGTGGTTACAGGGCCAAATACTGCAGGAATAACGCCAACTTTGTCACCCACAGATGGAGCGACTTCAAATATCGGCTGAAGCAAAAACTGTCTGATAGGGCTAGGCATGCAAGGGGGACAGGTGGGGGTCCCACCCCTATGTCATTGGAGCTTAATGATTTGGAGGAGCTGGCACAGGGGTGTGTACAGGCTGAGGAGGTGTTTGGCGTGTCCAACATGGATACGGACATGCCAGACTTTGCGGCTCCTCATGTTGTCCCAGGTAAATGTTGTAATGTTAACAACTCAGAAATGTGTTTGTGACACTATGTAGATTGTAATGTTACTCTTTTCTAATTTTTCCAACAGAGACACAGGCGGATGAGTCTGCTCCAGAGGGGAGCATTGGCCGCAGAATTTCTGCTGGCTCTGCAGGGGAGGAAGCAGTAGATCCGGCTGGGGACCCTGCAGCTGCCAGTCCAGGGCAATCCCCCTCGCAGGCAGTGGCCCTCCTCACGGATCTCAATTTTAAATCGGATCACCACAGGGAGATTCTGCAGAGGATGGACGCCAGTCTGCTACGGGTGGCGGAGGCCATGGAGCAAAATGCTGCGGCCAACGTGACCATTGCTCAGGCCCTGGCCGACAATGCTGGGGCTAACATCAGGATTGCAAATGCCCTGGAGCAGCTCGTTCGCCAGCACATGTTGGAGCCGGCCTCCCTTCCTGCCGTAACATCAGGACCCTCCCCCTCGGGCACAACAACAGCCATCCCTCCAAATGTGCCTAGCCCTATGCCTAGTCCAGAGGCCACAACATCTGCCTCTGGACAGGCCAGCCGAAGGACCTCCCGGACACGGTCAGGCTCCCTCCCTACCCCGGCCAAACGTGGCAAAAGGTGCTGACAGCACCGGCTAATTTTCCCACAATCCTTCTGTGCTTGCCCCATATTCCTTAAGAGCCAAAACTTCCCTCTCCTTTCTTGTGAATTGTTTTTAATTTGTGTTATTTTGTGTTGGCCAACTGCCATTATTTGTGTTTGTGTGTTTTGTTATTATTTTTTATCTTTATTTACGTTATTCAGATGTGAAATATGCAAATTACACATTAAAAACAAACTGTGTATCAAAAATAAAACATCTGTAAAATCTGCTCAATTGTATTGTGAAATTTTTCAAAAACTGGTTAATAGGTAATCCTGCATAAAAATTCAAAAACAATAGAAGGGAAATCTAAACATTATTTTGGATTTCGAAACCAAAGGGTTAAAATCCATTTAGGAGTTTTAAAGAACACTTTGCAAACCAAAAAAAAAAAACATTTTTCTTGGCCCCTTAAAAATGAAGACAATATTGTTGCATTAAAAAAAAAAAAAGAAAAAACCAAAAACACTTATTTAACACAAAAATTTGTAAGCTAATTGATTGTCTAATCCAGAAGTTAGCAGCTGAGTAGTTCACCTGAGTACGGTTTTGTGCTAGAAAAAAAAAAGGATTTGCTAAACACATTACAAGCTTGTTTGCAATTCTAAGTTGATTGTTTTTGTGGTCTCAATTGATAAATCGGAAAACCATCGTTGAGACTCAGGAGGGACGAAGAGACCATCGCCATTGTGGTAGAGAATACCAGACCACAAGCTGAGCGAGCAGTTTGAATGGAAAGTGGATCAGACCGTGACGTATGACTTTTTCCGTTCACATTGGCCGTTCGCATGAGATAATTTATGTACGCCCAAAAAACGCCTCGACACGCCTGCGTTTTCCCATCTCCACCCCCGTCCCCGCCCCAAAACGGACTGTTCTGTCAATCACATTTGATATGTCACTTCCTGTTCGCTATTCGACGAACGACTGAAAAAATTATCACAATCAGCCGTACGCACATGCACACTATTACACCGACGCATGTGTGGCTTGACAACATCGGACCGCTACGAGCGTACGGCCGCTTACGAGCAGCTCTGAATGAGGGCCTTAGTGCGGGGCTGTACAGTAAAACATCGGGCTCCCAGCGTGTGATGCATATATCTGACTTCGTCAGCAACTTTTCTGTCAGCAAGTGGGACACATACCGACTTACAGATCTGTTACACTGCCAGCCAGAGCTATCTGCATATGACAGCACAAGAGTTTCTATACAGTCTAACCGTGGCAGCTCAGCAATAGGAGTACCGCCACTGACTACACAGGATTTTCACACTGTCAGTACAGCCACCTGCATATGGCAAGACAACAGTCCCTGCGCAGTCAAACAGCCTAACAACAGTCCCAAGACCCTGACTACTCAGAGACCTGCTACAGTGTCAGCTCAGTTATCTGCACATTACAATACAGCAGCCTCTACACAGTCAAGCATTTCCATTCCATCATCATGTCACAGAAAACGACATCTTCATACAAAACAAGGTCCCAAGTCCCTAGTTCCTCCAAATCTTTATCTGTCAGCAATGCAGCCATAATGGCACGCGCAAAAGCGGAAACTGCAAAACTGCGGGCCACCTTTGCTGAACAAGAGATGCAGTTGAAAATAGAAAAATCACGTTTATAAGCAGAGAAAGGAATAGAGAGATCACGTCTAGAAGTAGAAAGAGATATGGAGAGGTCACGCCTGGATGCAGAAAGAGTTATGGAGAAACAACGCCTAGAAGAAATTAGTGAGAAGCTCACTGCATAGAAGGAAGCGGCAGCCGTCATGGCTGAAGCAGATTTCTTAGAGTCTGTAGAACTTATTAATATAAGGAAGATCAATGTGCTTGAGACAGTGCTTGGATCGCAGAATTCATTGCAACACACATCAGAATATGTAAATCAAGCATCCAAAATGGACAGCAAACCTCAATCAGTACAAAGCATGCATTCAGATTTTGTCAGTGAAACAAGCCAAATACACTATGCAGTGCCCCCACTAGTCAACAGTGAACTGCAAACTTGCAAACAATAGAATTCTAGACACAGGGAACCCATGAGGGACAACCTTCCCCCACACAAGGTGTTTGAATCTGCAAACTACAACAAAGGCACAACTACCCGCACACAAAAGTGGTATGATATACAAGCCAACAGGAACCATACAATCCTAACAAGTATGACCACGCACCATTTACTCACCATGTTAATGCACAAACAACATCTCCTAGAGCCAATCAAGACACATTAGACTTTGCCAAGTTTCTTGCTCACCGTGAGCTGGTCACAAAAGGACTCTCAAACTTCAATGATCACCCTAAGAGCTTCAGAGCCTGGCAATCCTCTTTCCAAAATGTAATTAGAGGGTTAGGCCTTTCACATAGCGAAGAGATAGACCTTTTAATTAAATGGCTTGGGAATGAATCCGCTGAACATGCTAGAAGGTTAAGAGTGATCAATATTAACCACCCTGAGAATGGCCTTAATATGATCTGGGATAGATTAAATGAGTGCTACGGCTCACCAGAGATAATAGAAAGTGCACTATTCAAAAGAATTGATGATTTCCCTAGGTTACCTAACAAAAGCTATCAGAGATTGAGAGAATTAAGTGACTTACTAATGGAACTTCAAGTAGCCAAGTGTGAGGGAGACTTACCAGGGCTTGCCTTCCTCAACACAGCCAGCGGCATTAACCCTATAGTGCAAAGCTACCTTAAAATCTGCAGGAGCAATGGGTCATCCATGGTTCCAAATATACGCAGCGGCATAACGTGCCATTTCCACCATTCTCTGTTTTTGTGGACTTCGTGCACCAACAAGCTAAGACCAGGAATGATCCTATTTTTGCCTTTACCCTGACTAGCTCAACCCCTATTTTACCTAACCCCCGCAAAATGTCAGTCGCAGTTCACAAGACTAATTTGCATTATACAGATTCTTCCCACAGGTCTACTATTCTACTCATCAAGAGAACAAAGATAAAGATCCTGCCAAGGAGTGTCCCCTGCATAGCAAACTGCATCCTCTCCTGAAATGCAGAGCCTTCAGAGAAAAGTCCCTGGAGAACTGCAAAGCATTCCTAAGAGAAAACGGCATCTGCTACAAGTGCTGCTCTTCTACAACCCACCTTGCCAAGGATTGTAAGGTTAGTGCTAACTGCATAGAATGTCACAGCATAGAACACAACACAGCTCTACACCATGGACCTTCCCCATTGACTTTACAACACAGTTATGGTGACACAGAGCATGGCGGGGAGCTCAGTGTGGAGCAAAGAGACACTACTGCAGTCATACCAGAGATAACTTCACAATGTACTGAAGTCTGCAAAGACACTATTAGTGGCCGATCCTGCTCCAAAATCTGTTTAGTCAGAGTCTACCCTAACGGCCAACCAGAGAAAGCCATCAAACTTTATGCAATCCTAGACGACCAAAGTAACAAGTCCCTAGCCAGATCAACATTCTTTGAGACCTTTAATATCAAAGGACCCAGCACTCCATACTTCTTAAGGACTTGTGCAGGGAGTTTTGAGACAATGGGGAGAAGAGCAATCGGCTATCAAGTCGAGTCCTTAGATGGAAAGACATGCCTTCCCTTACCCACTATCACTGAATTCAATGAGATCCCCGATAATAGGTCTGAAATCCCTACACCAGACACAGCAATCCATCATGCACATTTGAAATGTATAGCACATCTGATACCAGAACTGGACCCACTAGCCCAGATAATTCTACTCATTGGGAGAGATATCTTATGAGTTCACAAAGTCAGAAGTCCGATTAACAGTCCACACAATGCTCCTTATGCTCAAAGATTAGACCTAGGATGGGTCATAATAGGAGAAGTATGTCTTGGAAATGTGCATAAACCAGCTACCATCAACAGCATGCTTACCTGTACTTTAGAAAACGGATGCCCTTCTCTATTTCAACCATGTCACAATCACTTCCTCATAAAAGAACTACCACACTGCACTGTCATAGACTCTCCTAGTGACAACCACATCTGTGACAGCTACCAAGAACATTTGGGGTGCACAGTCTTCCAAAGAACAAAGAGGGATGACCAAGTCGCAATGTCCATAGAGGACAATCTATTCCTGGAAATAATAAAAAAGGGACTAGTCAAAGATGATGCCAACAGTTGGGTTGCACCTCTACCCTTTAAAACACACAGATGGCACTTACCTAACAACAGAGAACAAGTATTTAAATGCTTCTCTTCACTAAAACGCAACTTCCACAGGAAGCCAGAAATGAAAGATCACTTCTTCTCTTTCATGGACAAAATATTTGAGAACGGTCATGCTGAGATAGCTCCCATTGTTAAAGACACAGATGAATGCTGGTACTTTTATGTTTGGAGTATACCACCCAAAGAAACCAGGTCAGATCAGAGTCATGTTTGATTCCAGTGCCAAGTTTAAAGGCATCTTCTTAAATGATGTTCTCTTGACAGGACCAGATCTTAACAACAAACTCCTTGGAGTACTCATACGTTTCCTTAAGGACTCTATTGCCTTCACAGCTGACATTCAACAAATATTTCATTACTTCCTCGTGAGGGAAAGTGACAGGAATTTCCTAAGATTCCTTTGGTTCAGAGACAACGACCTCTCTAAAGATATTGCAGAGTAAAGCATGAGGGTACACATCTTTGGTAACAGCCCTTCCCCTGCAGTTGCCATCTACGGACTCAGACATTCAGCTCAAGAGGGCGAGCTAGAGTATGGTTCTTATGTTAGACAACTTGTGGAAAACGATTTCTATGTAGATGACTGTTTAAAATCTATGCCAATGGATGAGACAGCAATCAGCCTCCTCAAGAGAGCTCAGGAAATGCTTGCCTGCTCTAATCTCAGGCTTCACAAAATAGCTTCCAACAGCAAAAGAGTGATAGAAGCCTTCCCTTCTCAAGATCATACCAGTGACTTAAGGGATTTAGATTTAGGAACTGATTCTCCACCAGCTCAACGTATCCTTGGACTCTTATGGGACTTAAAATCCAATTCCTTTACCTTCCAAGTGAACAGTGAGGAAAGACCCTACACCCGCAGAGGTGTCTTGTCTGTTATAAACAGCTTGTATGACCCCTTAGGATTTGCTGCTCCTGTCACTATCCAAGGTAAAGCCTAGCTCAGAGACCTAACCTGCGAGTCATCCGACTGGGACGCACCACTGTCTCCTCAGAGAAGAGATTTGTGGGAGGAGTGGAAAAGTTCTCTGTCCACCTTAACCAACCTTTATATTACACGTTCATATGCTCCTGTGCCTTCTACCGAAGTACAAAACCAGACACTATATGTATTTTCTGATGCTTCAATCCAAGCAATTGCCGCTGTTGCATATCTTAAAACTGTGGATATAAGAGGCCAGTGTCATATTGGGTTTGTCATGGGCAAAGCGAAGTTAGCACCACTTCCAGAGCATACCATACCCAGGCTAGGACTGCAGTGCTAGCTGTGACAACGATCCATACCATGATCTCACATTGTCAACTTGAGCCACACATATTCCAAAGATTCTCAACTTGGAAATCACTTCTTAGAGCAGTTACCTGCCTAATTCATACAGCCCGTTCATTTAAATGTGCCATATCTCTAAGAGTGACTGAATGTATAGGTTGGCATCACTGTCAAAATATTTACGCAACCAAAGAATTACAAATTCACTCAAACATCAACACTAAAGGTGCAGAGAGATACCTCAGTGAGCAAAGTTGTACATGGACTTTCAACGCGCCTCATTCTTCTCATATGGGAGGTGCATGGGCAAGGATGATTGGCATAATACGCAGAATCCTTGATTCCATATTCCTACAAGTAGGTACTGCAAGACTTACTCACGAGAGTTTAACAACTTTTATGGCTGAAGTCTCAGCTATTGTCAATGCTAGACCTTTGACTTCAGTTTCTAATGACCCAGAAGATCCGCTTCTACTTACTCCTGCTACTCTTCTTACTCAGAAGACCGGGACTATCTATGCTCCTTCTGGAGAGTTCACCAACAAAGACTTATTCAAACGACAATGGAGGCAAGTTCAAAGCTTAGCAAACACCTTTTGGGACAGGTGGAAAAGACAATATATCTCTACCCTGCAGCCAAGGACCAAGTGGCAAGTTGCCAAACCCAACCTGAGACCTGGTGACATTGTGCTTGTCAGAGATTGTCAGTCACAATGTAACGAGTGGCCTTTGAGTATTGTCACCAAGACGTTCCCGAGCAAGGACGGAAAAGTTTGTAAGGTCGAGGTCAAGATCTGTAAGCAAGGAGAGACTAAGTTGTTTCTCAGACCAGTGTCTGAACTGTTCTTATTGTTACCTACTTAGAGTTTAAATTTGTGGTATCAGTGATACCAGACAGGGAGTGTCATGCCTTCAGCATAGGGATTGTTATGTCACACTATTTCATATTAGCAGCCCCACCTAGTGGACAGGACAGCAGCAGTTTAAATCTGATCCATTTTGACCTTCTTAGCATGCCATAGCAGTCTAGCAATGCATTCTGGGCTAAAGGAGCTGTAAGCAGCCATTTTCCTTTTCACATGGTCCCAGACAGTCATCATTACATATGCTCAACATGGTACAGCATCCGATAGTGAGTTCTAAGCTTCAACTGTGCCATAGATCTGTTAGCCAGTTATGTTATGCATGTTAGCTGTACTATGTAACACTACAGCCTATAATTTGCATACTGTATGTTTCATGTTGTTTGCCTATCCCATGTTATGTATATGTTTGCCTTGCATTCCCATGTACATATAGTAATTGCTTTTCATTGTTTGTTTGTTTACAGTTTTACCACATCACTTGCAATATCATCTCATCACATTACTTGTCATCACTTATCATCATCACACATTACTTATCATTTCTACGCAAGTTCCTCTATCGAATAATAAACTCAGGCCCTGATTCAGAGCTGGATGCTCTGACAGAGCGCTCGCTCTGAATCAAGGCCAGCCTTCTTGTTTTTTAGAGCGGCCTCCCGGCCGCTCGCATAGCTGTGGGTGACCACCCACAGCTATAGCGAGCGGCCAGGAATATGGTCGCGATGGTCAAGACCATCGCGACCATGGGGCTTGTGACGAGACCCTTGTGGTAGGGTCTCGTTGCCGCAAGCCACAGAGATTTCAGCTCTCACAGAGCCGAAATCTCTCCCCCAAACGGAGGCATTCACATGGGAACGCCTCAGTTTGGGTAACCACTCCCCCGGCCTGCCCACCAAAGGGGGCGTGCTGTCACTCAACATTGACAGTATGCCCCCTTTGGTACGAGACCCGCAGCGACGATTTACCCGCCGCTATCCGGGTCTCGCATATGCACACCATGGAGCCGGCTCCATCATGCGCATGTGCACTGGGCCACCATCGGCCCACTTGTGAGCGCATAGCGCTCGCGAGCAGGTCTGAATCAGGCCCTCAGTACTTCAGATCACACCTGACTGGATTATTGGACGATAGAGTATTGGTTATGCTGGCTGCTCCAAATTTGTCAAACCCTTAGTGCAGGGCAGTACACCCAATGTTAGTGCATCTTTTAGGGGTGGCAGACTGATTTCCCCAATTCTGACAGCACTTTTCGACTGTTTTGCATTCGCCGGGTTGCGTTTTCAACTGTTTTGGAATTGAATACAGTGAAATGAGGGGATGCGTGCGATAAGTCTCTGCGGCTAAAATACGTGATGTAGGCAACAAGTCTGGCATGCGAAAAAGTATTGCGGGTGCGAAACTAATTGAATACGGCCCTAAGTATGATGGTAGTCCCAAGATTTGTCCCTGGTTCCTTAATCAGTGTGCAATGCAATTTGCTTCTTGGCAACTTCTTCATTGGAAGAGCCAAAGTGATTTACATAATCATGTTGTTCTTGGGTCAAACTTTGGCCTGAGCCTCATCTCTGAGAGAGTAATGACCCATTGCTTCATAACTGTGATATTTCTGGAAACTTTTCTCAAGATAATCGATGAACCAGGTTGTGCCTTGTCTGCAGTCACAAGCATTCTCCGGCTCCATCAGGGAACTTGACACGAAGTCAGTATATATGTTACAATTCTGCATGCTTGCATCTGAGCTGCGATGGAACAATGAGGCCCTTATCACAATATACGGGCAAGGTCTTTAGCTCCGTAAACATGGAGTGATCAGCCAGCGATATGATATCGCTGGCTGATTGTCCTGCACCCTCCCTTGTGTGCTGGATGATCGATGTTGTGCATCCAGCACACCATCAATTTACCGACGTTTATAGCGATCCGCGATCAACGATCGTGGGTCCCTATAGTAACCTGCTCGATATCGAGCAGGTTGGCCTGCATGCATGGCCGATGGACGTTATCGCTATCGTCCATACGTGCCCACGCATCGCAGGTCATTGGGCACTGAAAAATGCATGATATGAACAATAATGGTATGATCAATATCGTTATCGTTCATATCGTCCATTTAAATTGTACCGTGTGTATGCACCTTTTCAGGTGACTTGCCTTCCTACTTATATCCTTGTGCAATAGATTGGTTATCCACTTTTGAGAACACTCCCAGGAAAACATGGCTGGAATGTCATTGCACAACTGAATTCTGTTTTCAGTGTCCACAACAGTCAGCAAGTCAGCAGAGGAGTCTATGCAACTGTGGAGCTCGCACCTCTCAGGGAGACCTTATGACTGCAAAGATGCAGTCATAAGGTCGACATTCAGTGTCGGCAAATATAATATCGACAGTTTAGATGTCGACATGTTCACAATGTTCACCATTCTCAGAATGTCAACATTAGGGTTAGACTGTAGGACAAGAGGGTTAGGGTTAGGCTGCAGTGGGGTTAGGCACTAGAGAGAGGGATACAGATTAGGATTTTGGCATAGGGAGAGAATAACTGCAAATGATGGGGTAGAACTGCGCTCTGCTGTATGGGCAGATGGGATGTGAGATGTATTGTTTGTGTCGGGGTGCTGCACCTTCCTAAAAGCAGGAGTACCGGGTCCTGTGTAACGATATAATGGGGTAGAGGGTGCGGAGGGTGCGCTCGCCCTATGGGTGTAATGCTGGAGTAATAGTGTTGTGGTCTTATGTGTTCAATGTTGTGTGTGGAGTGATGGGGTGTAGGGAGGGAAGGGGGTCTAATGGACTGGAGCTGGTGGGTGAGGAAATGAAGACAGAGGCAGAAATGGGGGCCAAAGGGTTTATTGGAAAAAAACAGTACTAATCCTGTTCGGTCCCAGGCACCCAGGTGGGGTGAGCTATCCACTTGGGGGTGTGTGTGGGTGGAGACTGGGGAGGTGAGTGGACCCTTTTAGGGGGCTCCTTTCCGTGCAGTTCAATAGACCGGCACGTTACCCCTGCTGGACCTTTGGTCAACAGTCTTAGGATGTCTCGGGGGGAGGGGAGTGGTGGGTTGGCAGCGGGTCTGGCGGATGTGGATGTACACCCTGGCGGCGTCCCGCGCAGGGTTATAAGTCTCGGAGTCACTTACCTACCGGAGGATTTGTTGGTGAAAAAGGCTTGGGCTGCTGGTAGCTGGTGTTAGTTTCCTTTTGCAGATGCGGTGTTGGATGGCTGCTGCGGTGTCAGCGGTTGGAGGAAGCTCTGTGTGTGGTAGTGGCTTGCTGGTGCACTGTGGGGCTTGGTGCACCGCGTTGCTGGCATTCTGTTCCTGCTGCCTGGTGGGTGCCTGCTGGTGTGGATCGCTTAGGGATTGCTGCTGGACGAACAGCTGTGAGTGGAGCTGGTGTTGGTTGCTCCCAGGGGGCGGTGCGTGGTCGCCTGGGTCTAGCAGGTGGAGTGGTGGTCAAGAGGGGTGTGAAGGGCTTTGCTAGGTGTGATACCCACCGCGGCCCTGCGGGTGGTGGGTAGAGAGGGTTCTGGAAGCAGCAAGGCTCGACCGAGTTCTCCGCAGCAATGAAGAGCTCTGGTGTAAGCTGGCTGTGGTGTCAGAATGTAGGGGGTCTCCAACGCGTTTTGGCAGGGGCTGCCTTCTTCAAGGAGGTAAGAAGTGTGGCTATGCATGTGTGAGGTTTAAATGTGGAACTTCCGGGTTCTATGTTTGTCAGGTGGTGGAGATGACCAATCAGGGCTAAGAGTGGGTGTGGCCGATGTATCTGATAGGTCGTGGGTGATTGTGCGAGGCTAAGCCTGTGGTTGGGTGATAACGTCATGTGGTTTGGGCAGCCAATGGTTTACTGTGCTGCTGTGGGTGTGTTAGCTGGGGCTCGTGTCTGGGTGCATATGTGGCTGCTATGGGGATTGTGACCGGCTGTGAATGGTCAGCGGTGGTCATGTGGTGTCGGCAGCCAATCGTGTGCTCTGCTGATGTGGGTGTGTATGCTGGGGCTGGTGTGCTTTAATGCATTATGCAGCTGCTATGGGGATCAAGACCGGGTGCGGTTGGTTGGAGGTGGTCACGTGGTGCTGGCAGCCAATCTTGTGCTGTGTAGGGTTTCCGTATGTTTACATGGGTTAAGGTGACAGCTGGCTCTGGCGTGCGTTGGGCGGAGGAGGTGTGCGGAGTGTTTTGTGCTGTGTGTAGGATTTAATGAGCGGGCAGGGGCATGTGGCGAGTAGAGTGGGGGTCAGGGGCACCGGGGGGGTGTAAGGCAATTATTGTGGAGGTGGGGATGTGAAACCGCATTGTCGTGGTAGTTTAGTCCCGTGGTGCAGGCGGCCAAATGTGTGTGTGTGGGGGTGATTATGAGGGTGATGGTTGGTGGCTCGGGTGACCGCAGGGGTCCGGGGAGGTGTGGATGGGCATCTCTCCGGGGATGGTGGCTAGGTGATCGGGCAGGGGGAGATGGAATAAGACTGGTGCATGTGGCATGTGTCAAGCTGGCAGTGCTGTTGTGGACAATCCTGTTATGTGTATAATGGTGTCTAGATGATAGCCGCGTGTGGTGGGAGGGTGGGAGTAGTGGTTAGTATCGCTAACCTGTATGATGTGTGGAATGCCAGGGTTGTGTAAGTATATATGTGGTGTGGCCAAGTGGTTAAATCGACTGACATGGGGAAGTGTGTGTTAACGTGTGGCGAGGAGGAGTAAGGTTGGTGTGTTGACTAATAGGTTCTTAGTGTGTGGAATGTGTTTGGTGCAGTAGTGTGTAAATGGTCTTGTTGTGGAGAGGGGGGGGGAAGGGGTGCCGTCTTGGGGTGGTGTGGTCACTATAGAGGCAGGAATGTGTGTGGGGGCTGGGATAAAATGTAGCGTGAGGGGGGGTAGGGGGCAGGTGGGTGTTCATGTTACGGATCGGTGATGTGTGTCAGACAGGAGCCATAGCAACATAGAGAAGCGGGGGGCGTGGTGTGTCTTAAATGTGTGTGGCAGTGGGGTGTAATGGGTGCTTAATGTGCTGGGCGATGAGGTGAGGGAGACGGGGGTGGCTCGGATGAGGTCGTGACTAGGTGTATAAGTGTGTGGGCCGCTGTCTGTTGTGTCGGGGGGAGTCCGTTTGGGATGTGGGTGGGGGTGTTGGAATGGGTGGTGCGGTCGATATCAGGGGTATGGGGGTGATAGTGATCAAGGTGTCAGGGTGTGTATGTGTTAGGGCAGGGTTGGTTGGGGAAGGGGATGTCAAGGTAACGGTGATGCGGGGGGTGAATGGGGATCACTGATTCTGGGTGTCAGCATTTGAAGGTGAGTATGGCTTGATGGGGGCGGTAGGGGGAGGTGGTAGATGATTTAGTGGAGGGGGGTTTGGATGGTCAGAGGGTGGAAGGTCGGATTGTCCTGACATTTTAAGAGGTTGAGTACGCGGGGTTGCGTGGGGATCGGTGTTGTTAATGTGTCAAGTATATGGTGGCCGTGTTCATTTGGAGATGACTGATTTAATCTCGTTATCGATGTTTAGTCCTTTGGGTGCTAGTGTTTTGAGGGTGAAGATCCATTGGAGTTCCTCCTTGTTTAGGGTCTTGGTGTGGTCCCCCCCCCTCCAGTTTTTCTTGATGTGTTTAATGCCTGCAGAAGATTATTGCGATCGGGCTCTGCAGGCTATCACCCAGTACACTGGGATAGAGGATATTAAAGATAGCACTCACCACAGGGGAATGATAGTCACGATACTCGTGGACGGTCTGAAGGAGAGTTTAAAAACCCGGGTTCAGACCTCACAGCCTGGCTGGTGGGGACTCACAATAGATACCCTCATAGAAACCGCCATCGAACATGATAAAAACATCTCCAAGAAGAGAGAAGCCCAGAGCGAAAAACTAATGGCTGTCAATATCCAAGCTCTGGAGGGAATGACGGTAACATCACAGCCAACAGACACACTTGCACTTGCACACACACTCACACCTGAACAAATATGTGCCCTCACTAACCCCACACATCAACAAGCACAACTCTATCCCACTAACCCGACACAACCACAGGTCCCATACTACTCACAAACTTCTTATCCCCTACAATACCCTTACCCTCCCATATCCACCACCTTTACCCCCTGCTCAAACTTCACAACAACACATGTCTTCACCTGATACATGAACATGTTTTAACTGTAAACCACCAGGACACTTAAGTAGAAACTGTACAGTAAAAAGAGTAGGAACCCCACATCAGGGAAGACCTGGATATGGGATATGCACAGAGGCCAGCAAATGTTCAGCAGGCACCAGCTCCAATTGTAGCCGTAAATGCTTTATTGGAGAATGGTAGCCAACGCTAGGGGTCAGGTCATACCTGTAGTCTACAGATAGTCAGGTTAACGGGAAGTACTAGGGAAGAACCGGTCATGATGGTTGATGTAGCTGGTACTGAATATCCTTTTCTTGTAGACACAGGGGCGACCAGGTCAGTGATAAAATCTCCCGTTAATTTACAGGTGACCAATGAGACAGTACCAACAATGGGTGTAACGGGTAAAGTGGAACATTATGCTTTAACAAAGTCCACAGAGGTTACTATTGGGCCGTTGCATACCAGGCATTCTTTCCTTCTGGCTGCTGCGGCTCCTACTAACCTGCTGGGTAGAGACTTGTTATGTAAGATGGGATGTGTTATATGTATCACTCTACAAGTTTAAATGAAAATCCATCCCAGGTAGATGAAATGTTGTCCCAAATTCCCTTTGGACTAAGGATGGACAGGACACTGGATTAATGGCAAACGTATGCCCTGTAATGGTAAATTTAAAAGGCGGTAGGCAAGCTCCAAAAATTCCCCAGTACCCACTAAAACAGGAGTAGAATTAGAGGTTTTTCCAATAATTGAGCGATTATTGCAACAGGGAATTTTAGTTCGTACAGCTAGTATAGCCAACAGTCCAATTTTTCCGGTGAAAAAGAGTGGTGGGAGGGGTTATAGGCTGGTACAAGACCTTAGAGGTGTTAATAAGGTGGTAGAGAGCCAATTCCCTTTAGTGCCAAATCCAGCTGTCATTCTGATGCAAATCCCACCAAATGCAACCCATTTCACTGTCATTGACCTCTGTTCTGCTTTCTTCTCTGTGCCTCTCCACCCTGACTGTCAGTACCTATTCGCATTTACATACAGAGGTTTACAATACACATGGACATGGTTACCCCAAGGTTTCATAGACAGCCCCAGTATCTTCTCCCAGGCATTGCACGACTGTTTACAATCTTTTCAACCTGCCAATGGATCTGTTCTAATTCAATATGTGGACGATTTATTGCTGTTCTGACTCGTTTATGTCATGTTTAAATGATACTAAACTTTTGTTACTTCATCTCTCGCATACAGGACACAAAGTGGCTAAGCACAAACTACAGCCGTGCCAATCCAGAGTAAAATATTTGGGACACTGCCTAACCCAGGGTTTACAACATCTTACAACGGATAGAATCCAGGCCATACAAAACATGACACTGCCGCAGAATCAACAGCAAATTCGTACCTTCTTGGGAATGTGTGGATACTGTAGAATGTGGATCCCAGGTTTTTCTATTTTGGCCTTACCTTTACAGGAATTAGTCTCTTCCTCAAAGCCCGATCATGTCGTACACACAGAGGCATCAGAGCAGGCTTTCCTTAATCTTAAGGATAGTCTGACAAAAGCTCCTGCATTGGGAATACCTGATTATGAAAAACCTTTTGATTTGTATTGTACGGAAGCCGATGGTTGTGCTGCAGGTGTCCATACACAAAAACATGGTGATGCCAGTAGACCCGTAGCATACTACAGTGCCCAACTGGACACTGTGGCAAGATCACTCCCCACCTGTTTGAGAAGTGTAGCAGCTACCGCTCTATTGGTGAGTAAAAGTGAGGACGTAGTATTGGGTCATGATATGATTGTCTACACTCCCCATGCTGTATCTGCTCTGTTGAACTCAGCTCAAACCAGACACATCTCTTCAGCTAGGTTTACCAAATGGGAACTAGCACTAATCGCACCCGCAAACATTACTGTTAAACGTTGCAGCACGCTGAATCCAGCAATGTATTTACCATATGTACAACATGATGTACAAAGGGTGGAAGGAGAGGAGTTGCTGGCGGGAGGTGAGTTCAGCAGACATAATGATATGCACGATTGTATGACATATCTGAATCAGACCTTTACTGCTAGACCTGACATACATGACACACCTTTAGAGAATGTGGATGTGACTTTTTATACGGATGGGAGTTGTCATAGACAAACAGACACAGGTGAATTATGTACAGGTTATGCTGTTGTAAATGACACAGACATCATAGAAGCTAAGCCTCTTGGTCCTCCTCACTCAGCCCAGGTGGCAGAGTTAGTAGCACTAAGTAAAGCGTGTGAACTCGCAGCAGGCAAATCTGCTAACATTTACACTGACTCGAGGTATGCGTTCGGGGTGGTGCACGATTTTGGGGCTCTATGGCTTCTGAGAAATTTTATGACAGCAGCAGGCACACCAGTTGTACATTCCCGACACATAAAACATCTTTTAGAAGCAATCCAACTGCCCAAAGCGGTGGCAGTAATTAAATGTAAAGCCCATACATGTGAGGATGATCCGGTGTCACTGGGCAACAACAGAGCCAATGAAGCTGCAAAATGGGCAGCAGGGTTAAAAATGTTTTCTCCAACTGAAAAAATTATGTCTTTCCAAACAATTGATATGCTGAAATTAATTGAGATGCAAAATTTGTGTTCAATTCAGGAAAGATCCATGTGGAAGTCCAAGGGATGTGGGCAAGAGTCCTCCGGGCTCTGGAGGGATGGTCAAGGTAAGCCAGTAGCCCCCAAGGCATATTACCCCAGCCTGGCCAAGGCAGCACACGGTCTGACTCATCTGGGCAAACAAGGTATGTGCAAGTTGGTGAGAGCATGCTGGTGCACACCAGGTTTTTTTTCACAAGCAGAAAAGATAGCAATGTCCTGTCTGACCTGCTTGAGGAAGAACATAGGGAAAGCGATCCCTACCGAACCATCCCACATTCCACCGACTGATGGACCTTTCCAGGTGATACAAATTGATTTCATCCAATTACCACCCTGCAGGAACCATAAGTATGTATTAGTGTGTACGGATGTATTTTCTAACTGGGTTGAGGCCTACCCAGCGGCCACTAATACTGCTGCGTTTACTGCCAAGAAAATAGTTCAGGAATTTGTATGCAGGTACGGTATCCCTAAAATCATTGAGAGTGACAGGGGTACTCATTTCACAGGTGATGTTTTTCAAAATATGTGTAAGCTGATGGGTATTAATAGCCGACTTCATACCCCCTACCGACCGCAAGCCAGTGCCAATGTAGAGAGGATGAACGGGACTATTAAAAATAAGTTAAGTAAAATCATGGCAGAGACTGGACTAGGATGGCCAGAAGCGTTGCCTTTGGTCCTAGATAGCATAAGGACCACTCCTAGACCCCCTCTAAATCTGTCCCCATTTGAAATACTGTTCGGTAGACAACCTCATTTGATTATAAGTCCACAGGAAGACCTGAAGGGTAACAATGAGGTAACTGTAAAGTATCTTATATCAATGAGTAAGCAGTTAAAGCAACAGCAGCAGAAACTGAAATTGTTGTCTAATGATATTCCTGAAACTAACTGTCATGATGTTGAACCAGGAGAATATGTTATGATCAGAAATTTCTTGTGTTCAGGTTGTTTGACTGATCGGTGGGAAGGTCCGTACCAGGTGCTGCTGACAAGTACTACATCTTTGAAAGTGACTGAGAGAGATACCTGTGTCCATTCCACTCACTGCAAAAAGGTCAATCAACCGGTGGAGAAACAAGTCGGAGACCAGGCTGATAGTGTGGACCTGTCGCTCACGAGCTTGTTCTGGGAGGATTGAAAAGGTTGTAGTGAGATACCTGAACTAAAAGAAACTTGCAGGTTTTGTTGTGACAATGGACGGGCCTGCTGTGTTCATTTTCATATTCTCTTTTAGAGTGTTCACCATCTTGGTCGGTTCGGGAATATCCAGTTTCTGTGATGGGAGACCAATCGAGGAAATGGGAGCTGATGGCAGTGCTGATGGAGTGGAGTCAGGAGGAGTGCAATGCCAATCAGGGGAGTGTCTGACCAATCTTAGTACTGTTATTGTTAAGAGAGCTGTCATTCCGGATACTCGGGGATGGTGTGGAGGTTTATCATCTGAAGATTCCTGTATTTGTGAGCTATGTGGGTCCCTAGTTGATGAGAACTGTATCCAACAGTGCCAACCTAAATATAACCCGTATTGGGGTGGGTATCCTTTAGAGGATTATCATAGCATGGTAGGCAAAGTGTTAAATCAAAATGATTGCTGGGTGTGTTCACATGTGCCACAGGGACAGCATAATGTAGGGTTGGTGCCATTTCCGCTGAATATCACGGAAATTTTAGAATTACAAAAAAGGAAAACATTGGATGGAAAGTTCCTCTCGTCCAAACCACCTCATTTCAAACTCTATCAATTCCAAGTAGATAGATCACTTTTGTGTTTAAACATAACCAACCCCAATAAACCCGGGAGTTGGGAAGTGACGGGGAATAATCAGACGATGACCTTCTCACAGAGAGCTGATAATGAGTCCATAAACCATGATCTGTTACGCTCAATTAAATCTGATGGGAAACATTTTAGGTATCGGTATACATTGAGTTCCACCAAAGAAATTATTGGTAAGGTGCCATATGGTTATTGTGCTAAAATAATACAGCCAGAGACTTGCATGAACCAGATGGAAGACCCAGAAATAGGATTGTTTGCAAGGGAAATGTGCTTAATGATAATGATGCATACCATTCCTTATGTTCTCCCTGATAATGTATATTTCATATGTGGAAGAAAAGCGAATAAATGGCTCTCCCCGAGTTCCGAAGGTTTGTGTAACCTGGGAAGAGTAGTCCCAGAAGTTATGACCCTCACACATGTTGAAATGCTTGGTATACATAACAACACACCATCACCATATCTTTACATGCAATATGAACACAGAGGCAAAAGAAATATTATACCTGGTGACGTGCATAAAGCCACTCAGTTAATCAGTGAGACAACTGGCTTTCAAGTTTTAGTCGCATTGGATCCCACCAGGATTGCTCGGGGTACATTAAATTTTAGATATATTCAGGAACTTGCTAAATTGATAGATAATATCACCGAGATGTATGATGACACATTCAGGTATACAGGAAGAGAATTGCAAGCGTACAAGAAAGAACTGGTGCAACACAGGCTAGTGTTGAATTATTTAACTGCTGTTACTGGAGGGTATTGCGTAATGTTAGCCACCCAGTTTGGAGTAAAATGTTGCACCTATGTCACCAATGATACCAGCGACCCTAAGGAAGTGATAGACCGGAAGATGGATGAAATTCTGCAGCTAAAATGGGAGTTTTGTAAGAACCATAACGCTTCAGTGGCTGAAGTAGGGGAAAAGATAGAAGGATGGGTTTCATGACGGAACCCAGTAATATGCTTCTCAGGTCTAGGGGAATGGGTCCAGGAAGTGATCGCTAGCATAGGCAAATTCTTGATCCATATACTAATTGTCATCATAATAATTGGCATATGCATCCGGTGTTGCTATTGTGTTGAAGTGTGGAAAATGTAAAAATAGAGTAAAACGAAAGAATGAAACTATGATGGTGGTCAGAAATTACAATATGAATACCGAGATAAATATAGAACTGCATTACAACCCTGAACTAGGAAATACCATCATTTAATGTATTATATTTAGACATGCATAGAATGTATTATTGAAATGTTATTTTTTTTTTAAAAAACACCTCAGATAATGTAAAGTCTCAATTCCCCTTCAAGACTGCCTTTATAGGACTGGTGTATCCCCACACCTTTCACATGATCTTCCAAGATCCACGGTGTGCGTATAATAGTAGTTTTATGTCCCCACTCAGAGACACATTATTGATGGATTAAGAACCACCTTGTGCCATCCCACTAAATAATATGTAAATGTAAGCCTAAATTAAAATCAAAGAGTAGATTGTGATAGCATGTTGTTTGCTATCAAAGGGTGGACTGTCGAAGCTGGATAATTGGCTGAGACAAGATTAATTTAAAATTGAATCACGGCGACACCATCTTGCGACTGGCCGCAAGACGCCATCTTGGAAATGAGATCGAAGACGCCATTTTTCGAATGGCCACCCAAGCGCCATTTTAGATAAACTCACATTTAAGTACATATGGCGATATTACTAATAGCATCATGTGATTGCATCTTTCACCGTTTCTCATATACACATTAGTACGCACAATTGCGCTGTTAGTCGCATATTAGCAAATGCATAAGATCCTATATGAAAACGCTGTTTAGTAGCTAAATGTGCATGCATCTGTCCCCAGTTAACTAGCATCTTTATATCAAACCCCGTATACTCACACATTACATATTCACATATAAGGTTCCATAAGCTTTAAGGTATAAGATTTAAGTTTGTTCACTTAGTATAAATGCTGTGAAATAAAGCTTATTTGGTAACTAAGGTTTTATACATGCTAAGTAAGCCGTGTTTGGTTTTGTACTGATGCGTACTCTTTCAACAGAATTCCAGTATTATCGGTGTGGAGATTGCATCATGCATTCTCGACTTATGGACCGCAGAGACTTCAAGCAACAAAATGTATATAATATGAACAACTGTTAGGATGTTGCATGTGGCGGGAATCTAGGGACCCTCAGTTGTTGGAGGCTGGGTTGTGTCTATTTGAATCAGCCTGTTAAACGCTGGGTAGTTAGTCTTCGTGCTGAATGCTGATAGACGAGGGGTTTCTTGCTGATGCCTAACATCTGGTCCGGAAGCGCTGCGTATGTATACTTTACTTGGGTCTGTATAATTCCTTTGCGCCGAATTGTGTCTGGATCAATAGCGTGTAACTGACTGTACTTTTACCTGAATAATACTTGTGCTTTGGAACCACAGATTCCAGGTCTTAAGTCTTTATTTACTATATGACTGCGTATGCAAATTAACGTCATCCTTAGAGGTTTATAGGTAGGATATTAGAAGGTATAGGCAGGTGTATATAGAGGTTCTGATCCAGTATCGTTAGTGCTAAATCAGGAAACAATCAAAGTCATCGCACCACAAGTTCAGTCATTCTAGACCTACTTGTTGCATATACCCCATCTAGACTGGATGTCTGCTCAGATTCTTGCTTGTGAACTCTTGTCATGATTGCTGCATCCACAAAGTAGTGCCTCCTTGAGGATGGCAATAGCCATTAACAATGTGAATTCTGAAATTCCACTACAGTATTCAAGTCTCCAAGATGTATTTAGCAATAAACAATCTGAATTCTCTCTCTGCATCTGGTGTGTTACTGTCCCATTGATCTCATTCCGGGGAAGATTCCTCCACTTGGGCAGGTTGACCCACTTTCGCATCCTGAAACCAAAGTAATGTTCGAATACATGGAAATTATTTAGCAGGCCTTCAGTCATCCTGCTATAACCTGGATGTGGTGTTTATAATCTCTTGTTATTTGAACCTGCAAGCTTTAGTGCTGAGACACCTTTCAGAGTGATATCTTTTCAGTATTTTACTGATGGCTTCTGCAAAGACCCACTGTTGAGATACAAAGGATCCTCATAGATTTGAATAAAGGAGAAGAGGTTTATACCAAATAATACTAATTTTAATGAGAGCGGTTGTCTTTTAATGACTCCAATTGAACGTACACAAAAAATAAAACAATGTTGTTTTGATCCTTTGCTTACATACTTTAATAAAGATGATACATTTATACATATAAATAAACTGGTAATCACTTACACTTAGGGCCTGATTCAGACCTGCTCGCAAAGACGCGATCGCTCGCACCCGCATTGAGCGATAATATGCAAAAGCAGCGTACGCTCGCAAAGACAAAACAAAGAATAGCACGCCCAGCCAAAATATAAAAACCCACCGTAATCTGCGAGTGAACGTCACCTCTCTGCTTGCGATACATTCACTGCTGATGTCTGTGGACTCTTCATTCCACATCCTATGTATTGAAAGCAAACCCAGACATTTGCTTCCATACGATGTACTTGCCTGAGCAAATGATATGCGTCTGCTAAAAGCTTGTTATGTGTATGTAATTATAGTTTAATTGCAACTTTGTTTTTGTCTTTTTGTCTTTTTGGTTTTGAATGTTAAACTCGCTTTGACTATTTTTTATTTTTTTATTCCCTTAAAGAAACACACGTCTATATTTTTTTTTATTTGTTACCTTTTACTTTATTATTACTCTGCAATATATGTATATCTGTTACATATATACATATAAATTATTATTAGTCTGTCTCTCTCTGTGTATATATATATATATATATATATATATATATGTATAAAACGTGTCCTAAACCTGCTCTTAACTGTTACTATATAAGCTTATTTTTAAAAAAGTTAATTTGCTATTTCATTGTTTGCAAGTTTGCGTCTTTTTTGTTTTTTCTTTGGATAAGTTTTATTTAATAAACCAGTGTATGTAGTGTAGCAATGTGTATTACATTTTGAAATTTTTGGTTGGTCTATGCATTGACTGCCTGCCAGTAAACTCCCAGGTATGTGAATTACCTGCTTCATTCCCTATGTCTTTTTTAATTTTATTATTTAATATTACAGACATACATCCACAAACTTGTGTTTGTGGTACTTTTTTGAAATGTGCAGCTTAATCAGTACGAATAGCTATTAAGGTATAATAAATGCAACTTTTTTTAATCAAATTTTTTTTTTTTTTTTGGGAAACAATCAGAAATAAATGAACTTAAATGTGAAAATAAATTATAAAGCCCTCCTCATGCGGGCTATGGAGTCCCCCAATGTAGTCACACAATGGGCCATAATGTCCACCGCCCTCCGGACTACATCAGCTAAGCTTTCCTGTGGCAGGTCTAAAATTAAAGCCATAAAATTGTTTTTTTGGGGGGTTATTTTTTAAGAAAATACAAACAACAGTATAGACCATCACCCACCCATGCTTCCTATGATAAACCCAGCACTGCAAAGTATGTGACAGTGCTGGCTTTGGAAATGGCTTTGTTTTATTTTAAACACCATCTGCACTATTTATCTGATAGCAATACTGAAATTTGAAAAGTGGTCTGTAGGCTTTATTATGTTTAAAATATGAAGAGAGAGCAGGGGAGGGAGGGGAGGACTGGTGGGAAGAGTGAGCAGGGGAGGGGGGTTGTTGGCCACGCCCTCTATGTGCTCTTCTGCATTGCACTAAAAGATAATGGGTTTGAAATAAGAAAAAGTGTTATGATTTGCAAATCCCCCAAAATTTGAGCCATAAAAAACACTTTAAATGTGTGCGTGTGTGTGTGTATCTATGTTTTTTTAGACAATACTAATCCAAATCTTTTTTCAATAGTTATTATATATATATATATATATATATCGATATATATATATATATAATCATATATCTCTCTCTCTCTCTCTCTCTCTCTCTCTCTATATATATATCCAGAGGAATCAAAAACTGGCACTCGGAGTCAGAAACAGGACAAAAACGATGTATATTCTCAAATGTTTTCGAGGTTACCACCCCGTCATCAGGACAAAATACATACAGCCTGGGCCGTATGACGGGGTGGTAACCTCGAAAACGTTTGAGAATATACATCGTTTTGTCCTGTTTCTGACTCCGAGTGCCAGTTTTTGATTCCTCTGGATGTCTTTTACGTTACTGTATGCACCGGAGCAAGTTGCCTGTTGATGTTTACGAGTGCCGGCAGATTGAGTTTTCCATATATACATATATATATATATATATATATATATATATATATATATATACATACATTCACATTCTAAGTGTGAGAGTGAGAAAGTGAGTGGATGAGATAATGAGATCTGTTGCTAGTGCAGTTTAAAAGAAAAAATTTTTACAAATAAAAACCACCTGAGGAATGTAAGAACACACACACACAGTTAATTTACATAAACAATAAAATATTCAAAATGGCTTCCACCCGAAATTAATGTAAAAAAATTCAAAGACATACATATTACAATTACACACAACAGCCTACAGTAACAACTATATTTACATTTCCCCCCAAAATTGTTTGCTAACGCACGCATTCACATTGAGGAAGTACTTACGCAGGGAGTTACGGGCCCGCAGACGTGCCAGAATGTCCGGGATTCGGCGGCGGAGGTCCGACCACCGCCTCTCTAATTGAACGATGGTGCGGTTGCACCCAATGCAGTGCAACCTCTGCCGTACCTCCGCATCTTGTTCCGGTTGTTGATGTATGGTACCAGCGCCAGGCGCCGGTCCATCACGCATGTAAGTATGCGCAGCTCCCTACACGTGAAGTTTGCGGCTCTCATGATGGTAATGACAAATATTACAGTGTGCATATTTTATATAAACTATGTTGCGTTCTGATTGGTTGGCCCCTCAAAAATGGTGGATGTACACAGGACAGTTATGTATCTACTACATTATATACATATTACACCTTCCATACAGCATGTGACTTACCTAATTGAGCGACATTTCATACACTACCAACACTCCGCAGCTTCTAGTGCAAGTGAGTGTGGCTTTCAGGGGTGGTTTTATAGGCGTGTGGTGGTCGCTTCTGCATTGCGTAGAGCACTGCGTGGGAGTGGCGCACAGTTACAGTGGCGTACGCATATGCTTATAAGTCGCAGCGACTGGCTTTTAAATTTATATTTTTTTATCACTGATAATGAGGAGGCCTGTTTGTCTGATTGGCATGAATTTTCTCTGGAATGGCATGCTGGGATGTGCAGTTCCACTCCAATTTTAAGTGAGCATTCATGGACAACTGAAAATAATAAAGAGTTTACCCTATTACCCTTTAAAGACCTTAAAAACATTTTAAAATGGATTTGAATTTGAAAAACTATAGTGGCAATTGTTATGGAAGTTTAATGTATTTGGTGTTGGTACCTGTAAAGACATATAAATAATAATCAAAAAGAGTAACTTGAAAAATAAATTAACTAGGCTAAAGCTGCATACAAATGTAAAGATTTTCTGTCCAACCATCCAGCTAGTTGATTGGTTGGAATGAAAATCTGGTAAGGTATGAAAGCAAATGACAATCGGCAATTTGCTCACAAACGCGGGAAAATGGACAAAAAATGTTGTTAGAACAAATTGTTTAGATCAAACATTTAACAAACTTGTCTGAACAACCATTTTCATCTGTTTCTGGCATTTAGGAGCAAATTGCTGATCATCATTTACTCCCATACGTTACCAGATTTTCATTCCAACCAATCAACTAGTTGGATGTTTGGACAGAAAATCTTTACGTGTGTATGCACCTTAAATAATGCACCTACAAGCAGTATGATGTATTTGTCAGGTTAATAGATGTGCATTTGCTGAGTGTTTGTTATGTGTTTGCAATTGTTTTTTAAATTGCAGGTTTTTTTTGTCAAGCCCAAAATAGAATTTGCATAATTAATCAAACAAATATATATAGAGAGAGAGAGAGAGAGAGAGAGAGAGTGAGAGTTAATGTGTATTTTTTGCTCTAGCTATTTATCTATCTGTATTTTATAAAACAGAGATATGTTTTTTTTGTAACCATTTCTAAACTCAGACTATACAGGGTGTGTTCTTAATTTTTATTATATTTTTCTTTTTACATTTTTGGTTACAGTCTATGTGGCCCATTTATCATTTAATATTTCCCTTCATCATTTAAGTACACAACCTTTCTTTATGTTGCTCTTGAAAAATTAAGTACCCCCCCAAATGTAAGAAGGATGTACCGCCGCAGGTATTTCACATACCTGCTGCAATCCCTCCAAATCTGCTGGCCCCTACACCCCTCCTAGCTTTCAAAGGTGGATGCTATGCCGAAAATGTAAACAATAATGTGAATAATGCTAATATGCTTTAACAAAACACAAAACATTTCAAACTCCTAAAAAATAAATTTATTGTACACAAAAACATAATAAAAAATAAAGCCAGTTCCTGATGTACTTGATGACATTCCCCATCAGGCGCACATATGTGTTCAGGAGATCCAGCTCCCTACTGAGCACATTTTCAAAACGATCCTGTGGCACATCTGAAATTTAAAGCAAAATAGTGTATTCAAAACTCAAATTATTAACACATTTTTTAAATTGAACACACATCAAACACACATGGTCGCTCAGAGAAACCCATCACTGCAAGCTATGTGACAGTGCGGCCTTGGTAAATGCAGCAGGGTTTTGCAGACACCTTCTGCACAATTAACCAAAAAGCAAAAAAGACATTACCAAAGTGGCCTGTAGGCTGCTCTGGTTTATTAAAATTGATAACTGAAACAGGCTTGTGGTGTGAAATGTCTAACTTCCACATACATGTGTAAATGTGAGTGGTGCAAATATAAACTGGATTGTAATATGTGTGGGAATGTTGTTTTTGACTTTCATGTACCTTCAGCCACAGGTTCTCCCTGGGACGAGGCAGACCAGTTGGATCCCCCTGAAGAATCTGCCGACTCCAAATGAGCTGAGGTTGCAGCGGAGATCGGTGTGGAATGGGGGGAAGAGGGTTTCGGTGCGGGATTGGAGGAAGACGGTGCAGGGGAGGAATGGGGGAATACATGCATACACACTGCAAAACTACTCACTTCACGTATTAATGGGCCGCAAGCAAGCCAGGAGATCTGGGGCATGCCTCTGGATATCAGACCATCGTCGTTACAGCTGTACCACTGTCCGTATACAGCCTATGTGGTGAATTCTCACCTGGGACATCAACTGGGAGAACTTGTAACAGCAACACAGGGTTGGAGCATTCAGCCAAAGTGGGGAAATCCATATTTCAAAAACATGTTGGAAGAGTTTGGATAAACAAACCAAACAACAATTAGAAGCATTGTATAGGTCCAATGCAATATAATGGTGGCATTTGCCAGACATTTGACAAACAAGTAATAATAGTTAAAGAAACAAGACAATAAGCACTGCAAATTAAAATATTTTAAACAAAAACTATAAAAGTAAGAGTTTTAAAAAATCGTATTACCTGAAATATTTGGCCACAACTTGGTTGCGAAAGATCCCCTTCCGCACTTCAACACCACCTACTTCACGGGCATAATCCTCCGGCATGGCTTCCTCGGGCAGGAAAGGCACACTACTCCTTATGGCGATATTGTGAAATATCCCACACAGGACCACTATCTCAGACACCCTAGCCGGCGAATACATAAGGTCACCACCAGACCGGTGTAGGCAATGAAATCGGCCCTTTAACAGTCCGATACAGCACTCTACAACCTGCCTGGTGGCTGTAAGTGCGGCATTATATTGCATTTGTGGTCCCGGTGTTGGTGCAACATAAGGAGTCAGAAGCCATGGCAGTCAAGGATATCCACTGTCTCCTGCATTTTTTGATAAAAAAAAAAGGATTAAATGTGAATCACAAATAAGATTAAAAATTCTAAAAACATTAAAGGTAACAAAATTAATACAAAATCTTACCCAGAAGCCATGCATCATCACCTTGCATCATGGATAACTTATGCCAGATCCCTGATTGTCGGATGACAAAGGAGTCATGTGCACTGCCTGCAAATTTTTAATTCAGGGAAAGGATCTGGAAGGAGGCATCACATACCACCATTACATTCAGAGAATGGAAGTCTTACGGGTCCTAAACATTTGCTCCTGGGCAGCTGGAGGCACCATTGGTATGTGAGTGCCATCCACTAGCCCTATCATGTATGGGAAGCCAGCAATAGCCATAAACTGCTGCTTCACCACACCAAGGGTTTCCATATCCAAAGGCATACTTAAAAATTGGCTGATGCGACCAAGAAAAGCCTGAAATATGCACCTCAGTATCCTAGAAAATGACAGCCACAGTGGTTTGAAAGGACCCTGAGGCACAGAAATTTAACACCGACAACTGGGTGAGTGGTTGTATTCCTGTAGGAATGTTTGTTTGACTTTCTAGATCACTCTCTATTATCAAGAGAGTATCTAGGATAACCTGAGGTGGTAAACGATATTGACGCAAAACAAAATCATCAGGCATTCCAAACAGGGTGACATGTGTTTGAAATATCTGTGGCCTTGCATGCCTACGCTGCCTATGCCTTGGAGGATGAGCAGATGGGTATGGGTCTGACAGTACGGAGTATATCATTTGTCCAACAGTGATCTGAAAAAAAGTTTTAACAAAATCCCTGGTGAACTTCCAAATGTAAAGTAAAAAAACAAAAACTTTGCTTTAGTGGTTTTTGCATAAATCTTACTGGGTTTGCATTGGCCATTCTCGCAGTGTTACTAAAAATAAGCACAAATATACAATTCAAATTAATTACATTCCAAACAAAAAAAGTAAACATTACATGGCAAGATAGTGACCCTGGAAAACATAAGCCAATTTAAAACAAGCAACAAACCAGTCAATATGTTACCCTGGCATGCAAACACAACTTGACTTAAGGGAGTTGCAAGAGAAAGGTCACATAATGACTTATCTGCCCCAAATATACAAAAGAATAAATGGACCAAAAAACAAATCTGGCAAACCTAGAGCAGTGCAAACAAAAAACCATTCAATATGTTACCCTGGCATGCAAGCACAACTTGACTTAAGGGAGTTGCAAGAGAAAGGTCACATAATGACTTACTTGCTCCAAAATACGCAACACTAATCCTTATAAAGCAAGCAAAAATAAAAATATTCGCCAGACATCACAGAACGCACACCAGATACAATTAAAAACGTACCCTTAAATAGCGTGTCACAAATCGCCAAGTGTACGAAGCTGTTGCTGACGCTTAGGCAGTGATGCGGTTGCATCTATAAATACTGCTGCGTACACTACTGCAAACAATGTTGCTGTGCCATTTCGTTTATAATGGAGCCCACAGAACAGTCCTCAGAGACTCCTGGAGAATTGGGCAAGTGAGACTTTACTAATTTATTATTATTTTTTTTTATATAATTGTGAGCAATGTAATTATAGTCATGTTAGCAATTCATGAAAATTTTATTTATGTCATGTAGGCTAAACCTGAAATTGAAATTTTACAATGTTTGGTTATATACACTCAGGATGTGGTAGGGACGAGCCAACGCCAGAGGAGGCTTAGGCAGCCGGCATTCTCTAGTAAGGAGATTGAGGTTTTAATTGGTATGGCCATGGACTGCATAGTCCATGCGACAAGAAATATGGGGGCAGCAGAAAAAGAATGCTTCTGGGCGGAGATTGCCAATGCTGTTAACTTGGAGGGGTCCATCGTCCGCAGTACTAGAGAAGTCAAGAGATTGTAAGTTTGATAAACTCAGTAAATTGTTGCTAAAGTAAATTACAAAATTATGAAGTTATTTTTTTTTTAAATACTTTCCAAACATTCACAGATGGACTGACTTCAAGTACAGGCTGAAGGGAAAGATGACGGATAAGGAGGCCCATGCCAGGGTAACAGGTGGTTGGCCCACCGCAGAGTCCCTCGAATCACTGCATTAGAGGAAATGGGTCTGGGGAGTATTGAAGAGGAGGAGGTGTTAGGCGTGTCCAACATGGACACTGACATGCCTAACTTTACAGCCCTGCAAGGTGTTTTGGGTATAGCTTGCATTTTTTGTTTGTTTATTATTTTACACATTGTAACGTTGATTTTGGCCCACATTAATATAGTCAATATTGTTTAATTTGTGATTTTCATTTATTTTTTTTAAAGAACAACGTGATGCTGAGCCTGCTCCAGAGTCTATTTCTGGGCCCAGCCTGTCAGGAGTGTTTGCATGGGATGACACAACACTTACACCTGCTGACCCTGCAAACTCCGCTCCTGACACCCCTCTCCTGAGCCCCAAAGTCCTTCTCACCGAGCTTTTGGAGAAAACACACAGGAACACCGCCATCTTTTGAAATCTAGAGGCAGGCTTGGTGAGAATGGGCGAGGCCCAGGAGCGGGCAGCTGGGGCCCTCAAACGGATGGCTGGGGCCCTGGAACATCTGGTCATGGCCCTGGAGCAGGCCAACATAATCAACTGCAATGCCATGCGGGGGCAAACCTCCCCTTCAAGCAACAACATTGATGCCCACCACCTCTGGCCAGGGTCGACCCTATCCCATCCACCTCATGCCAGGGCAGTCGGTGTAGTACACGCTAGTTGACTGGTGCAAAAAATTCACTTCACAATCAAAGCCTACCTTTCCTTCCTAGAGAATTTATAATTTATTTTGTTCTATAATTTATCATGTGCATTTGAACATTATGTGTTTTTGAATGTTTCCAATACAATTTGAAAAAATAAATCAAAAAGCAAAAAAAAACCAAACTTCTGACTCATGTTTTAAAAATAATTATTTAGACTAACACATCTATAGAGGCTAACATAGCAATGGTCAGGTGAAGAAATAATTATACATACATTTGTTTAAAATAATAGGTTTTAACCTTAGACATTTACAGCTGTATTGTTTTAGTTTATTGGACACCAAAAATAGTGGAATAACATTCACACACACACACACATTATCAAAAACAATACAAAATAAAAAAAAAAAGGCACGTTTTCCAATAGTACAAAGTAAAGAATCAGGTACACCAGGTGGATCAGTGAAGTGGTGAAGTGATGTGAATGCAGTTGTACAAATTTGCAGACTATCAGCAGTGATTGCATTCTCAACACTTAGCAAACATCGGTACCATGATGGCAGGACGTAAGCTGCTCACAGAGTTGTGGTTGACCTCACCCTACCTTAGGAAATGCATACCTGTCGCTCGCTCTGTGCTTCGCCTGCTATTAATGTAGTCTCAAGCGTGTAATGTATGCACGCCTCTTAAATGGGGTTTGGACAACTAGGCACCTCCACTCCTCCGTTCACAAGCACCTTCCCCTGTCACCACCCACAAATTGCAGTGTCACTCAAAGGAGCATCCAGTCTGTGTACAGCGAGAGCTCGCTTCCCGATCGTTGTGAGTGTTTTGTGCAGGCGCACTGTGATGCATACACAGATTAGCTACTATCGGCTGCAGCGAGCGGATGCTTGCTAGCGAGCGGGTTTGAATCAGGTCCTTAGTGCTTATCAAATTATAATAAAGGCTTCACTTATGTCTTACATCTATTTACTGCAGTATCTGTAATAAGTGGATGTTTACAATTACCAAGGCTTTCAAATCCTCCTCCTATATTAAAATTCTCCATTTCTTGTATTGGTAATAACAGTATTATATCAACACTAGCTGTTTAATAATATCTAAATATACATTTTGTGTTGGTAACTAATAATAATCACTTATTAACAATACAGAACGTTAACGTTCCCATGATACGCTATATCTTGTGGTTAATCATTTAAATATTACAAAGATATTTAGACAGTTATGATAATTTACTAAACAACTAGTAAACAACTATGGGCCTGATTTATTAGGGATCGCAACTGCCTTTACGCACGGAGATGACCGATTGTTGCGTCCTGCGCATACGTATGCATTGCAGTGCGTGAAGGTCTCACTGCAATCGCAGAGTGATTGTTCTGCGATGGCATACGCAGCTTGAGCACTCACTGCATGCGCCGAGGCTAGCAATTTCTGGCCTTGTGTAATTGTGCGTGAGGCTACGTTGGTACTCGATGTTACTAATGGTTTTGCTGTTTTGTTAAGTATTACAGACGTGAATAAGGGGAAGAGGGCATACTTATGTTCGGCTGCAACGGCATTGTGATTGCAAACATTTTTGCAATGGAGCTACGTGCGTAATCGCAGCTGCGATCCATAATGAATCAGGCCCTATAATTCTATTTAAAAGATGCACTTCTTACACACTTTCACACCTAAACTATTACTAGATTGTACACATATAGGAGTATAAAGTTGGTAATCTGTGCCATGGCCACCATCAGGGTGGGACTTCCGGGACTCCAGTCCCGGGCCCGAAGAGAGAGGGGGCCCATGTGGTAGCAGCAAGAAATGCACTGGGTGGCTGGCAGCGAGAAAGAGCATCAGCACTGCGGCATTTGAACTATGGAGTGGGCTGCAAGCTCCTCAATCAAGCTCAAAAGCTCCTGATTGGCTGCCGTTCCGTGAGCTGTGAGTGGCTCACGACCGGCTTCATTGTCCCTACCAGTCCAGCCAGCCTGTCTTCCCTGCCCCAGTTCAGCCAGCCTTCCCTGCACCCCCCTGTGTCCAGCCAGCCAGCCTGTCTGCCTTCTCTGCCCTGCCCCTCCCCTAGTCCAGATGGCCTTCCCTGTCCTTTGTCCCTAGTCCAACCAGCCTTCTCTGCCCTTTGCCACCCCAGTCCACCCTTCCCAGTCCAGTGCCCCCCGTCCAGTCTTCCCTTCCCTATGCCCCCCATTAATGTCCAGCCTTCCCTGCCTTGTGTCACCCCCCCCTCCACCATGTCTAGCTATCCCTGATTTTCTCTCCAACTAATGCGCCACCCCTTGAAGTACCTCCGCTCACATCCACAGCTCCACCCAACTCTGCCCTATACCCTTGGGGGGGGCTGACTATTTGTCAATACCGGGCCCCACAATTTCTGATGGCAGCCCTGATCTGTGCTACAATTTACATTACTCCATCAGACTGTACTGTGGGCATTTATACTTAGCATGATCTTAATATTTAGTTCAGGGAAACTCTGTATTGTATACTGACTGACTTATTACATTATTACATTATTACACCTGGATCGGGGAGTTACAGTTCAGATTAGTCTATATATATATATATATATATATAAAATACACATTGGACAACAGGGAGGCACTCCAGGATAAGTGGAAAAAAAAGTAGACAGCATGTTACAAGTCCAGTCCAGGACTTCTGGTTGCCGGTTGCTAGGAGACCTAGACGTCAGAGGATTTCACATGTTTCCTCCTAGTGTTGCCTGATTGGCACCTGATCCTATTTGAACTTCCTGGACAGTTGCCGCCCTGTCGGCTATAGAGTTTTCATGTGGAACTTTTGGTTATGCAAGCTGCTCTCTGTGCATCCAGACTTCCAACTATATTTTCTACATGCTGCGTGTATTCTGCTCACCAGCTTTTAAGTGACCCAAGTACCCTGGGTCCAAGCAACGCTGTCTACAGAGCCCTCCAGGCCATACAGCTATCCTGCTTCTATACCACGGTTCAAGCATTGCTGTCTATAGAGCCCTCCAGGCCATACAGCTATCCTGCTTCTACACCACGGTTCAAGCATCGCTGTCTACAGAGCCTCCAGGTCATACAGCTATCCTGCTTCTATACCACGGTTCAAGCATCGCTGTCTACTAAGCCCTCCAGGCCATACAGCTATGTTGCTTCTATACCACGTTTCAAGCATCGCTGTCTACAGAGTGCTGCAGGCTACACAGCAATCCTGCTTCTATACCATGGTTCAAGCATCGCTGTCTACAGAGCCTCCAGACCATACAGCGATCCTGCTTCTATACCACGGTTCAAGCATCGCTGTCTACTGAGCCCTCTAGGCCATACAGCTATCCTGCTTCTAAACCACGTTTCAAGCTACGCTGTCTACTAGGCCCTTCAGGCCATACAGCAATCCTGCTTCAACACCACATTTCAAGCACCGCTGTCTACTAGGCCCTCCAGGCCATACAGCAATCCTGCTTCAACACCACATTTCAAGCACCTCTGTCTACTAGGCCCTCCAGGCCATACAGCAATCCTGCTTCAACACCATGTTTCAAGCACCACTGTCTAGTAGGCCCTCCTGGCCATACAGCAATCCTGCTTCTACACCAGGTTTCAAGCTTCTCTGTCTGCTAGGCACTCCAGGCCATACTGCAATCCTGCTTTTATACCAGGTTTCAAGCATCGCTGTCTGCTAGGCCATCCAGCAATCCTGCTTCTTCACCACGTTTCAAGCATTGCTGTCTACTAGGCCTCCTGGCCATTTAACAACTTTAGTTTGGACTGTAAACCTACAGTATATTTTATTGACTGTCCTATGGTTTCAGCTCCTTATTGCACCATTGACATGTGGTGTTTTCAATGGTCCATCATATCATTTATTTAGTAAACTGCCATGATTTAACTATACTTCTTGTGTTTGTTTTTCGATGTGCCACGTATGTCCAACACCTCCATCTCGGTCCTAGCAATTGCTAGAGGATCGTAACATTATAGCCGACCAAATCTTTGGACTACGATGGAGCATACGCAGAACCCAGCACAAATTCTGGCAGCTCAAATTCAGACTCTTACTCAAAAAGTTAATGAACTCTCACTTAAAGTTGAAGATGTCCGTACCTCCTCGTTACAAGCTGCTCTTAAGGAGCCCAAAATGAACTTGCCTGATCGTTTCGCTGGGGACAGAAACTTGTTTGTAAATTTCCGTGAGAGTAGTAAACTTTATTTCCGCATGCGTCCAGTTTCTTCTGGTTCTGAGACACAAAGAGTTGGACTTATTATTTCCCTGCTTCAGGGTGATCTGCAAACATGGGCATTTGGACTGCCTTCCTCGCATATTGCCCTTCAGACTGTGGATGCCTTTTTCCTCCAGCTGGGCCTGTTGTTTGAAGACCCAGATAAGGTATCACTTGCAGAATCCAAGCTTCCCTCTCTTAAACAGGGACAAAAAGCTGCTGAGGATTATTGTTCTGAATTTCGTAGATGGGCAGTGGAATCAGGCTGGAATGATTCGGCTTTGCGTAACCAATTTCGGATTTGTCTTTCTGAGGTAATAAAGGACATTCTTGTGCAACATTCCCCGGCAAAGACTCTGGATGACTTCATGCAGACAGTTATACATATTTACCGTCGTTTACGTGAAAGACGGAGAGAGCAGCAGTTGCCTACTAGGTCTCCCCGATCTTCTTTGTTGCCTCCACTGGATCGCGAGGAGCCTATGCAAATTGGAGCTTCTCGTCTGTCTCCGGGAGAAAGGCGTAGAAGACGTTCACAAGGTCTCTGTTTGTACTATGGAGACAAGGCTCATTCCATAAAAGACTGTCCTTTGATATTCTTTAAAAGACAGGGTCTAAGTGTACAGAAGGGATTACACTTAGGTTTAGCCTCAATTTCCTCCAAGAATTCAGTACTTGTTCCTGTATCCATTCATTCAGCTAATAAAGAGTTCAAGACACAGGATTTTTGGATAGTGGAGCAGCATCTAATTTTATGGACTATGCATTCTTTCAGAAGTTAAAGATTCCAGCAGTTCCATTGGAGCAAGAAGTTTCCATTTGTGGCCTGGATGGAGGCTTAGAGGGGAATTCAATTAGAGGCGAAAAGCCATATTCGCCTGTTTTTTTGTGAAAAATTCGCCTAAAATAAATTCGCCAAATTCAATTCCAGGACAATTTCGCCTAAGTGGAAACAATTCTCCAAAAATGATTCTCCAATCAATAGCTGGTGAAAACAAATGCAAAATCTTTATTTTGGGGTGCAAGCATGGGGAAACAACTCAGACCCCTTGGGACAGCCCCCAAAGGACAAATACGCAAAAAAAAAAAGAAACTAAAACCTAAGAACACCCCAAAAAAGACATGTCATTTTTGGGGTGTAAATTTAAAAAGTGGGGGGATAAACATTAAAAGTAGCGAAAAATACTTCTTGGGGGTCCACAAGTATGGGTAAGGTGTTTTTGGGATTGCAGGTGCATGCAGCATTGGATTTTTCACGGTTTTTAAAACTTCACTTTAGAGACATAAGAATATGCTAGCACCCATTTTCAAGCTCCCCAAATTTGTCTGGACTACTTATTTTCACCAAAAAATACAGCTTTATGCCATTCTTCACCACTTTTACAAAGACGCTAATAGCAGCCAATTTACACAACTTAAGTACGCAAAATAGTTTTATTAGGGCTATTAGTACACATCTATATTGATTCCCTATGTTAGTGCATCTTTTTCTGGGGTACAGACTGATTTCCCCAATTCTTTCAGTACTTTTCACCTGTTCCGCATTCGCCTATTTCCGTGTTCGCCTGTTTTGCAATTGAATTAGGCGAAAAGCGGGGACGAGCACGGAATAAATTCGCCTCTGAAACAGGCGAATGAAGCGAACAGTCGGACAGGCGAAAACTTCGCCTCTAATTGAATATGGCTCTTAATCCCTAAAGGAACTCTTAAGGTTAAGACACCTTTTATTCTGCTTTCCGTGGGTGTTTCACATATAGAACTCATTTCATTTTTTCTTATGCATAGTCCTTTGGTTCCAATTGTTTTGGGCCTTCCGTGGTTAAGATTACGCAATCCTTCCATTGACTGGTCCTCTGGGGAGATTATTAAGTGGAGTCCTGAATGTCAGTCCTCATGCCTTTCACTCCCTGTGCGGATGCTACAATGTCCTGAAGTTTCGTCCGCTTGTAGCATTCCTTCTCAATATTTGGATTTTGCTGATGTGTTTTCTAAACAAAAGCTAATGCATTGCCTCCACATCGACCATATGATTGCGCCATCAATCTTGTTCCTGGTTCTAAAGATGTTAAAGCTGAAGCTCTCTCCAGGAGTTTCTTCTCTGACCAACAAGTCTCTGTTTCTGAAGAACCCATCATTCCTAAAGATTTCATTCATTTTGCCTTAACACGGACTCTAGCTGAGACACTCCAGAGATGCCAATCTGAAGCTCCATCGAATGTTCCTGCTCATCTTCTTTTTGTTCCTGAGAGACTTAGGAAAACAGTCCTTTTGGATTTTTGTTCTAAAAAAGCCTTTGGTCATCCAGGCATTACTAAGACTATGGACATTCTCTCCCGTTCTGTCTGGTGGCCATCCTTAGCCAAAGATGTCCGTGAGTTTGTGTTATCATGTGAAGTCTGTGCCCGTAATAACACTCCTCGGACAGCTCCTCCTGGTCTTCTTCTTCCGTTGTCTACACCTAAGTGTATTGCTGACAGGCATCGAAGACCATGTTTATTGAAAAAGGGAGATTTGGTCTGGCTTTCTACTAAGAATATCAAGCTGCGCCAACCTACTCATAAATTGGGACCTAGATTCATCGGGCCTTTTCGTATCATTGCTCAAGTGAATCCCATTGCTTTCAAGTTGCAACTACCCAATTCTTTAAATATTAACAACACTTTTCATTGCTCTCTCCTCAAACCGTTTTTTCTTCCACGAGATTTGGAAGTAAGCCTAGTGCCAAACCTGGTCCAGTGACTGTCCATGGTCAACAGGAATTTGTTGTTAAAAGAATTCTGGACTCCAAGTTCTCCAGAGGTAATTACAGTTTTTGGTTCATTGGAGGGGTTACGGCCCAGAGGAACGTTCCTGGGTTTAGGAAGATGCACTCTATGCTCCCAGACTGAAAAGACTTGTCTTTCAGAAGTTTCCTGATAAACCTGGATCTGGAGTTCTTCAACCCCACGTCAAGGAGGGGGTACTGTTACAAGTCCAGTCCAGGACTTGTCTCCTGCCAGTATTCCTCCTGCTCCTGACCATGCTTCTAGGTTGCCGGTTGCTAGGAGACCCAGACGTCAGAGGATTTCACATGTTTCCTCCTAGTGTTGCCTGATTGGCACCTGATCCTATTTGAACTTCCTGAACTGTCGCCGCCCTGTCGGCTATAGAGTTAACATGTGGAACTATTTGTTATGGAAGCTGCTCTCTGTGCGTCCAGACTTCCAACTATATTTTCTACATGCTGCGTGTATTCTGCTCACCAGCTTTTAAGAGACCCAAGTACCCTGGGTCCAAGCAACGCTGTCTACAGAGCCCTCCAGGCCATTACAGCTATCCTGCTTCTATACCACGGTTCAAGCATCACTGTCTACAGAGCCCTCCAGGCCATACAGCTATCCTGCTTCTATACCACGGTTCAAGCATCGCTGTCTACAGAGCCTCCAGGTCATACAGCTTTCCTGCTTCTATACCACGGTTTAAGCATCGCTGTCTACAGAGTCCTGCAGGCCATACAGTGATCCTGCTTCTATACCACGGTTCAAGCATCGCTGTCTACTGAGCCCTCTAGGCCATACAGCTAGCCTGCTTCTAAACCACGTTTCAAGCTACACTGTCTACTAGGCCCTTCAGGCCATACAGCAATCCTGCTTCAACACCACGTTTCAAGCACCGCTGTCTACTAGGCCCTCCTGGCCATAGAGCAACCCTGCTTCAACACCACGTTTCAAGCACCTCTGTCTACTAGGCCCTTCAGGCCATACAGCAATCCTGCTTCAACACCACGTTTCAAATACCACTGTCTACTAGGCCCTCCTGGCCATACAGCAATCCTGCTTCTACACCAGGTTTCAAGATTTGCTGTCTGCTAGGCCCTCCAGGCCATACTGCAATCCTACTTTTATACCAGGTTTCAAGCTTCGCTGTCTGCTAGGCCCTCCAGCAATCCTGCTTCTTCACCACGTTTCAAGCATTGCTGTCTACAGAGTCCTGCAGGCCATACAGTGATCCTGCTTCTATACCACAGTTCAAGCATCGCTGTCTACTGAGCCCTTTAGGCCATACAGCTAGCCTGCTTCTAAACCATGTTTCAAGCTACACTGTCTACTAGGCCCTTCAGGCCATACAGCAATCCTGCTTCAACACCACGTTTCAAGCACCGCTGTCTACTAGGCCCTCCTGGCCATAGAGCAACCCTGCTTCAACACCACGTTTCAAGCACCTCTGTCTACTAGGCCCTTCAGGCCATACAGCAATCCTGCTTCAACACCACGTTTCAAACACCACTGTCTACTAGGCCCTCCTGGCCATACAGTAATCCTGCTTCTACACCAGGTTTCAAGATTCGCTGTCTGCTAGGCCCTCCAGGCCATACTGCAATCCTGCTTTTATACCAGGTTTCAAGCTTCGCTGTCTGCTAGGCCCTCCAGGCCATCCAGCAATCCTGCTTCTTCACCACGTTTCAAGCATTGCTGTCTACTATGCCTTCTGGCCATTTAACAACTTTAGTTTGGACTGTAAACCTACAGTATATTATATTGACTGTCCTATGGTTTCAGCTCCTTATTGCACCATTGACATGTTGTGTTTTCACTGGTCCATCATATCATTTATTTAGTAAACTGTCATGATGTAACTATAATTCTTGTGTTTGTTCTTCGATGTGCCACGTATTTCCAACACCTCCATCTCGGTACTAGTATTTGTTAGAGGATCGTAACACAGCAACTATGCTTCTTGCAACGTTTCGGTTTAATTATAAAATGTCATCATGCCTGATGACTGTTTATAATTAAACCGAAACGTTGCAAGAAGCATAGTTGCTGTCTACTTATTTTTCTACTTATCCTGGAGTGCCTCCCTGTTGTCCAACGTGTGTATTTAGTTTTTGGCAGAGCACTCGGTGCATCTCTACAGGAAGAGAGGAGAGGAGAGGAGAGAGAGAAGAAAATAAAATAAATAAATAGTGTATAGATCAGGGGTTCCCAAACTTTTTTGAATCACAGCACCCTAGAGTATCAGCATTGGTTTCACGGCACCCCCTAAGCCAAAAGTGTAATTGAGAAATTCAGAAAAATAGTAAAGTAATAAAGAGTAGTAAATTGCGCTTACCTGTCATCCTTAGGTTCAGTTATGTGGTGGGGGACAGGTTTGCACTTCTGTTTGTCCACATATTTACATTACATTGACCATAAATAATTTCATATGGTGCTAGACCACCAACCTGAGGCACCCCTGCAAGTGTCCCGAGGCACCCCATGGTGCCACGGCACACAGCTTGGGAACCACTGGTATAGATGTTCAATCAGATCAAGTCTGGGCTCTGCCTGGGCCACTCAAGGACATTCACAGAATTGTCCTGAAGCAACTCCTTTGATATCTTGGCTGTGTGCTTAGGTTCGTTGTCCTGCTGAAAGATGAACCGTCACCCCAGTCTTAGGTCAAGAGCGCTCTGGAGCAGGTTTTCATCCAGGATGTCTCTGTACATCGCTGCATTCATCTTTCCATCTATCCTGACTAGTCTTCCAGTTCCCGCTGCTGAAAAACATCCCCACAGCATGATGCTGCCACCACAATGCTTCACTGTAGGGATGGTATTGGCCTGGTGATGAGTGATACCTGGTTTCCTCCAAACATAATGCCTGGCATTGACGCCAAAGAGTTCAATCATCAGAACAGAAAATTTTGTTTCTCATGGTCTGAGAGTCCTTCAGATGCATTTTGGCAAACTACAGGAGGGCTGCCTTGTGCTTTTTACTAAGGAGTGGCTTCCGTCTGGCCACTCTACCATACAGGCCTTTTTGGTGGATTGCTGCAGAGATGGTTGTCCTTCTGGAATGTTCTCCTCTCTCCACAGAGGAATGCTGTAGCTCTGACAGAGTGACCATCGGGTTCTTGGTTACCTCCCTGACTAGGGCCCTTCTGCCACGATCGCTCAGTTTAGACGGCCGGTCAACTCTAGGAAGAGTCCTGGTGGTTCCAAACTTCTTCCATTTACGGATGATGGAGGCCACTGTGCTCAATGGGACCTTCAAAGCAGCAGATATTTTTCTGTACCCTTCCCCAGATTTGTGCCTCGAGACAATCCTGTCTCGACGGTCTACAGACAATTCCATGGACTTCATGCTTAGTTTGTGCTCTGACATGCACTGTCAAGTGTGGGACCTTATATAGACAGGTGTATGCCTTTCAAAATCATGTCCAAACAACTGAATTTACCACAGATAGACTCCAATTAAGCTGTAGGAACATCTCAAGGATGATCAGTGGAAACAGGATGCACCTGAGCTCAATTTTGAGCTTCATAGCAAAGGCTGTGAATACTATGTACATGTGATTTCTTAGTTTTTGTTTTTTAATGAAATTTGCAAAAATCTCAAAAAAACTTTTTACACTTTGTCATGGGGTATTGCGTGTAGAATTTCGAGGACAAAAATGAATTTATTCCATTTTGGAATAAAGCTGTAACATACAATGTGAATACATAGGGAAAAATTTACTAAGCGGCGGGTTCTAAACCCCGGCGGTTTGACGGCGGGTTCTAAATCCTGGGGGTTTGGTGGCGGTTTTGCAGCGGTTTCTAAATGACAGCTCTGCTCTATTCTATTCTAATATGTGTTTTGGTGGCAGTTTTGGCCTTAGTAAATCTGCGGATAGCAAAACCGCCACCAAACCGGGGTTTAGAACCTGCCGCTTAGTAAATTTTGCCCTATGTGTGAAAATTGTGATTGCCATAAAGGCAGAAGTGACTTTTGTCACTAAAATCTAAGATAGCTACTCCCTCACTCAGGCAAGTCAGTGCCTCTTTTGAAACTTTGGGTCTGATTCAGAGCCGAACGCTCTGACCAGAGCGTTCACTCTGAATCAGGGCCCTCCTCCATGAAAATGGAGCGGCCTCCTGGCCGCTCGTATAGCTGTGGGTGACCACCCACAGCATATGCGAGCGGCCAAAAAGATGGTCGCGATGGTCAAGACCATCGCGACCATCTTTTTGGCCGCTTGCATATGCGGTAGGGTCTCCCTGCCACAAGCCCTGGAGTGATTTTGGCTCTATCAGAGCCAAAATCACTCCCACTGACATCACTAGTGATGTCAGTGGGGCCGGCTTCAGACGCCCCCCTGGCCCCCTCCGTCTGGCAGGCACGCCCCCGGCACGCCCACCAAAGGGGGCGTGCTGTCAATCAACATCGACAGCACGCCCCCTTTGGTGCGAGACCCGGAGCGATGGAAAGCCCGTCGCTCCCCGGGTCTCGTGCATACGCACGACGGAGCTCCCTCCGTCGTGCGCATGCGCAGTGGGGAACATCAACCCACTTGCGAGCGTACTGCCGCTCGCGAGTGGGTCTGAATGACCCCCTTTGTCAGCAGCAGCTTTGTCATCACCCTAAATTCTTTGAGAAAAAGCTTCTGAAGTGTTCAACTGTTTATGGTGATAAATATTTAAAACATCTAATTTTCAACACTCTGGGCAAAATTTACTAAGAGGCGGGTTCTAAACCCCAGCGGTTTGGTGGCTGTTCTGTTATCCGCAGATTTACTAAGGCCAAAACCGCTGCAAAACCATCATCAAAACACATTTTAGACTAGAACAGGGCTGTCATTTAGAAACTGCTGCAAAACCGCCAGCAAACCCCTGGGGTTTAGAACCCGCCGTTTAGTAAATTTTGCCCATAGTATTCACCTTATAGGGACTAGTTAACCGAAAAGGAAGAAAAATAGGCATCTGTTTGGCTCCAAATTTATTCTGCAGCAGGACAACGACCCCAAACATACAGCCAATGTCATTTAGAACTATCTTCGCGTAAAGAAGAACAAGGAGTCCTTGAGGTGATGATATAGCCCCCAGAGCCCTGATCTCAACATCATCGAGTCTGTCTGGGATTACATGAAGAGACAGAAGGCTTTGAGCAAGCCTACATCCACAGAAGATCTGTGTTAGTTCTCCAAGATGTTTGGAACAACTTCCCTGTCGAGTTCCTTCAAAATCTGTGTGCAAGTGCACATTGAAACATTTATGCTGTTTTGAAGGCAAAGGGTGGTCACACCAAGGCACGTATTCAATTTGGAGCGAAAAGCCATTTTCGCGTGTTTTTGGCTATACTTTTTCACCGATGACGTCTATTTTCTCCTTTTTTGGTTTCACCCCGTATTCAATTTGACGGCCTAGGCGGAAAGTCAATGCAATGTACCAGGCGAAAAAGTTTCGCCTATGAATAGCAGGCGGAAAAAAGTGCCGAATTGGGGTTTTGGGGTGCAAAATTGCGGGAACCCCCTGCAGCCTTCAGACAGTCCCCCAAAGGTAAACTGTGTCAAATTTTTAAAAAACACTTAAGGACCCCCCAAAAAATGACTTTGAATAAGGGGGCGAAAAAAAAATGATTGGGGTACAAAGTTAAAAACTAGCGAACTTGTCTCTGCGGGGGTCCCCAAGTATGCCCCAAGTGTTTTTTCGATTGCAGGTGCTTGCGGGAGGTGGATTTTTCACGATTTTTACAAGTACACTTTAGCAACTTTTAAATATGCAGACCCCCATTTTTAAGTACCCCAAATTTGATGGGAATAGTTATTTTCATAAATAAATGCTCCTGAATACTATTCTGCACCACGTATTGAAAAACGATATTTAGCAGCTGTTGAGCACGTTTAAAAACCCAAAATACCTTCAGCAAGCCAAATCGGGGGGTATCATAGTGAACCCCCATGTCAGAGCATCTTTTTGGGGGTGTCAGACTGATTTCCCCAAATCTGACAGCACTTTCCGCCTGTATCAGTTTCGCCGGGTGCCGTTTTCGCGTACTTTCATTTTGAATACGGGGTAAAGCGTGCACGCACGTGATACTTTTCCGCCTGCCAAACAGGCGAAGTAGGCGGAAAGTCCGGGCCGCGAAAAAGTATTGCGGCTCGGCTCATATTGAATTACGGCTCCAAGTATTGATTTGATTTAGGCTTCTCTTCTGCTCATTCACTTTGCATTTTGTTAATTGATAAAAATAAACTATTAACACTTCTATTTTTTAAAGCATTCTTACTTTGCAGAATCTTTTCCACATATCAAATTAATACTGCCATGGAGCACCTAAAGGAGGAGTCCGCAGGGGTATCATAAAAGGAAGAACCCTTTGCGGGGTCACAGCTTCAAAAACTATCTAATATACAGGGGTGCCGAAAGGGGGGGGGGGAGCGAGTACAAATTACCCGGTCCTGGGCTTGCTGGAGGGGCCCGGCGGGGGCCGGGGCCGGCACTGCCCCCCCCTCCCTTCTACATCACAGCAGCCCAGCACACGCTGCTGTGTGCTGGGCTGCAGTGGGAGACTGCTCACAGCTGCAGCAGTCTCCTATGCCTTTGGGGGAGCGATCACGCTGATCGCTCACAGTGCCCCCTCCCAGCGCTGCTACAAAAAAGTGTGTTTTTATCCCTAAGGGGGTGTGGCCACGCCTCCCACAATTAGGCCACGCCTCCTGTCACCTGGGCCTGGCGCGGCTCTTGGCGGTCCTGCTAATATATATAGATTAAATTGAATAAACATAATTTTTAATGCATTCAAGATAACACTACAAGTCACTTAAAGCCTAGTGAATATAGGCCCTGATTCATTACAGATCCCAACTGCGATTGCAATAGCGAATTCCCACACAGTCTCACTGCGATAGTGTGTTAATCCATTGCGTTCGCTATGCTGCTGCAGCACAACATGAGGACGCCCACTTTACCACACGCAACCGCAATCCTTAGCAAGACTGTGAAACCATTTGTAACCGAGTACCATCACAGCCTTACGCACACTTGCACAAGCTCTGAACTTCATTGCACGCTATGAGTACTCAGGCTGCGTATGGCATCGCAGTGGATAATTTATGCACACCCCTGTAACTGCGTTCAAATGCCTGGCACGCTTGTAATTCGCTGACCACCCCCCCAACCCCACCCACAAACGGCACTTGCTGTCAATTACTCTGCGATGCATGTGCAGAACACAACAATTGGCCGATTGCATGCATAATCGCAGTTGCGATTGGTATAGAATCAGGACCAAAAAACCTCAACAGAAGAAAACACCTTTTTGCCTCACCATGTGGTGGAAAAATAGTGATGTTCTTAATACAAATGGCAAAACATCAACACTTTTTATAAAATATTGGTTGATGTTACAGTAGTTACGGGCTGTTGAAATACAAATTCCCAATATAGGTGAACAATTTAAAGCAAGGATTCAAGAGTAATTATATCCCATTAAGTTTATAGTTATTACACTGTGATGACGACTTGTAATATATTATTATTACACTATCAATTAAGTAGATGTAGCAAAAGGAATATAAATTGTTAAATTTTATATACATACTGTATATTTTAAATGATAGATTGCTCTCTCAAAAATGCAGCACTCAGCATATGGTGTTCCAAAATAACAAATTATTTAACTGCACCACGTATTCTCTGGTATCAGACTTGTTTTCACCTTCAGTATATCTATTAAGGTGATAGATCTATTTCTTCACAATGGACACAAATAAATTACAGGCCACTCAATACCTTAAACAATGAAGTAACGATTCAGGGGTGTGTTTTAATTTTTTTTGCAAATTGTTTTTATTGAATGCCAACACAAAATAGTTAGTACAGCGTATCATTTCAGTAAAACAAATAACACACTGGACCATAAACAAGTAAGCACAATTAGTATTATTATGAGTACACAAAACAAAAACAGGGAAAAAACAAAAGAAAAAGAAAAGGGAAAAAGGCCTCCATACCATGGAAAATAAAAATATAAATAATAGTACCATAATAATGAGAGAGATATAAGACTCTGACGCTGACAACTATTCTGGTATATTTTTTTGCCTCATCCATATCCCTACACATTGACTTATAATGGTCATATTCTTAATAAGTCAGCCATGGGTACCATATAGTTGTAAATCTTGGCAAGTGTTTGATAAGGACGATATAAGGTCATAGACATACAGTGATCTAAACGAGCACACCATTCAGTCATAGTGGGTATAGAAACCGATCTTCAGTGCACTGGAATAACTGCCTTTGCGGCACTTAGTATGTGCCTAAGTAGTGTCTTTTTATATAGTGCCCGAGGTCAGTGACGTCCCTCCCCGCGGTGTCACCTGGTGAGGAGGGATGCTGTGCCCTCGGCATAGCCGTGCGCTGGCGAAGAGGAGGCCTGGCCTCGCGGACAAGGGTAATGGCCACGCGGGAAGGGGCATGGTCTCAGCCCAAACCTCGTGGTCCTGATTACCATGCTTTGTACTGGAGGGATCCCGGGGGGGGGGGGGGCGGAGGCTGCCCTATGTGCAGTGCCAGCTCCCTCACTTAGCCAGGAGCTGAGTGCTGCACTTAATACTACAGTGCAGCACCCGGCTCCTGTCCCTGAGGGGGAGCCTGCACCTTGGTGTCAGTCCTCAGCGGGTGACACCCGGGTGCAGCCCGCACCCCCCTTGTGATGCCATTGCCTGAGGTCTCCATAGAAGATTTAGTAATAAAAAACTAGGACATGAGGCCAGTCTCACTCTGGAGAATGAGACTGTCTGTTTCTATCACCTTACTTCAAAAGGGCCAGAGGAGAGAACACTCCCACCAAATACGTAAAGGTGTTTCTACCCCTTTATTGCACATCCAGCAAATGCTCCTGGGTACATTTTAGTTTGATAGGCTCCAAAACACCTAAATTCTGTCAGAAGATTGGGGACTGATGTCAGAAGATTAGTCACTATAGCGAGAAGGTCTACTGCAAACAGCTAATTTGTGCTCCTTCACTCCAATAGTCAACCTAGTTATCTGATCATTCTGCCAAGCCAAGGCCTCCATACCAGTGGCGTAAGTTCATCCCAGACGCCCGGGGGCAAGTTATAATTTGGTGCCCCCCCGTCACAGCTGCTGACACTGTAATGTAGCAATTCTCATGGAGACAAACTATAGATAGACGAAGTCAGCAGCTAATGGTCTGACATGGAGCTCTCCACTAGTGTATGGTGGCTTCTCAGGTGCTGTAAGGGGCTATGACGGTACACTCCGGGTACACAGTTACAGCCCTAAGTGGGGTGAATATGCTGTGGGCAATGGAGGAGGTGCCCCCTTCATAGCTGGAGCCCGGCGGCAGGCGCCTCCATTGTCTCCCATAGTTCTGCATCCAGGGTTTCTCGGCATAGTGGTCAACGGGTAATACCTGTGAGGTCACTGTGGTGGGGGGCATCTGGTATTTGGCGAGGGGCATTGGCTGTGCGTGGTTCCTTGTGGGCATGTTGTCACTGGGCTGGTGGCCTGGTGGTGTTTCCGTTCAGCATGGGCGCCACCATCTTGCCTCTGGCCATGTGATTCAGCCGTCCTATCCTGGTGTGTCACATGCTCTCTCTGGCCAGTCACGGTATGGCATTTGGTATTTAGGGAGGCCCAGAGCTTCTCTTAATTGCCAGTGCAATGTGTTTCTCAGCATAGCTGAGAGAGAGTTCCCTGTGCTCACCATCTGTTCCTGTGTAACACTACCTGCCTGCCTGCTTGTCTTCTCCAACCCCGCTGGACTACCCTGCATCCTCCATTACCTTACCCTTGCCTGAGAACCTGAGTCTGCTGTTCACCCTGCACCTTGCCTCCACTGACACTCTGCTAGATGATTTTCCCTCAGCCTGCATTCTTCATTTCAACCACTACACCAGATTTCCCCTGCCTGTCATTAACTGGACATTTCCCTATTTACCAGAACCTCACACTGCTGGACAAGTATTTTTTTCATCACCCTCACAAGACCCGGATACTGGACTGCTCCTATCTGCCACTACCTGGACTTTTACTCATTGCATTCACCTCAGTTCCCACTTGCACTTTAGTACCAGCCCTGGAATTATTTTCTCCCATTGTTCGTGTCTGCCAAACCACTTATTAAAAGTTCCACGTTTTGTTTTAAATCTGCTTCTGTGTCTGCTCCTATCACCACCCCGGGCCCACAACAAAACCAGAACATCACAGTTTGCACTTGCCCCATGGACCCGGCCACGGAACAGGAGTCTGGAGTAAATTTATTTCGGTGCATTGCTGGCCATTTGAAAAACCTGGAAACCATGCAGCATCAAATGGCTCAGTTTTTACAGGAGATGTCTAAAAGACAGGATAATCTGCAAACCTCCTTATCCTCCCCAGGGGTAACAGTCCCTAGACTCTCTCTCCTGCATCTGGAAATACTGGTAACAGGACATCGCCTTGCTTACACCTTCCTATGCCCAGCAAATTTGACGGCAACCTTAAACTCTGCCGGGGGTTTCTGTATCAGTGCGATATACATTTCACCTTACAGCCTGATAACTTTCCCACTGCATTAACTAAAGTGGCTTACATAATGTCTCTGTTGTCCGCCTCAGCCTTGGATTGGGCTTCCCCACTCTGGGAGTGTTCAGATTCTCTGCTGGATAACTATACAACCTTTGTGTCATCATTCAGGAGGAACTTTGATGAGCCCGGACGTACTGTATCAGCGTCATCTAGTATTATGACTCTGAAACAAGGAACCTGTCCTGTCAGCCAGTATGCCGTACATATTTCAGATTTTAGCATCAGAACTCAAGTGGAATGAGGAAGTCCTCACCTCAGCTTTCTGGCATGGGCTTTCTGATCGACTAAACGATGATCTGGTCACCTGTGACCTTCCTGCTAACCTAAACAATATGATTTCCCTCTGTAATAAGATTGACCTACACTTCAGAGAATGTCAGGCTGAAAAACACAGAACTGACCGGCAAAGGTCATCTACTCCTCCCTCTACTACCCGTCCAACCCCTCCTTCCACAGATAAGGAGCCAATGCAGGTGAATCATAACCATCTCTCCAAAGAGGAACGTCAGAGAAGAATATTTAAAACCTCTGCCTATACAGTGGAGAATCGGGTCACCTGGTGGCCTCCTGTTCCTGAAAATCAGGAAACGCCCACTCCTAACTGACCCTCGGGACATCAAGTTAGAAGTTATGAGCCCATCCCCAAATTCTAAAGATTTTGTATTGATCTTAGCCATAGATCTCAAGTCAAAACCTATCTTTGTTACTGCTCTACTAGATTCTGGAGCAGCCGGAAATTTTATGACCTCCAGCTTAGTTAACAAGCTACAGATTCCTTGTTCATCCCTTGATCACGCGATTTCCCTGACCGCTGTAGATGGACATCCTCTGGCTAACGGAGTTGCACCAAGGAAACTCAGCCAGTACTGGTCCGTATTGGGGCACTCCATTCTGAGTCTCTAAAATTCTTAGTGATACCTGAAGCCTCCCAAAAAATCATTTTAGGGCTACCCTGGTTATGCCAGCACAATCCCAGGATCGACTGGTGCTCGATGCAAATCCTTTCATGGGGAGTTGACTGTCAGAAATCCTGTCTTCCCAAGATACGACTTGTGAGGAAAACAGTCCCATTAGTATCTCCAGCAATTCCCAAGGAGTATCAAATGTTTACTGCCGTCTTTTCTGAACAACAAGCAAATATCTTACCTCCTCACAGGGAATGGAATTGTAGAATCAATTTATTGCCTGACAAGATGCCTCCTCGTGGCCACACCTATCCTCTATCCTTGCCAGAGTCCAAAGCGATGTCTGAATACATCAAAGAGAATTTGGAGAAAGGATTCATTCGTCCTTCTACCTCTCCTGCAGGAGCTGTGTTCTTTTTCATTGGCAAGAAGGATGGTAGATTAAGACCTTGTATAGACTACCGAGGCCTGAACGATATAACGGTCAAAAATCGATATCCGCTTCCACTAGTCATGGAGTTATTTGACAGGGTCAAGGGGTCCATCATATTCTCCAAGTTAGACCTGAGAGGGGCCTACAATCTCATTCGTATTCGCTCAGGTGACGAGTTTAAGACCGCTGTTAATACTAGGGATGGACATTTTGAATACCTTGTGATGCCTTTCGGCTTGTGCAATGCCCCTGCTGTCTTTCAGGGCTTCGTTAATGAAATTTTCCAGGATAAGTCGTTGTTTATCTGGATGACATATTGATTTTCTCGTCCTCTCTAGAGGAACATCATCACCATGTGAAGGAAGTGCTGCCTCGTCTGAGGAAGAACCACCTCTACTGTAAACTGGAAAAGTGTGTCTTTAGTGTACCCAGTGTGCCATTTCTTGGTTACGTCATCTCTGGCTCCAGTCTAGAAATGGTTCCCAAAAAAGTGCAGGCAATCCTCGATTGGTCCCGACCTCAAACCTTGAAAGCCATCCAGAGACTACTCGGATTCACCAACTATTATAGATGCTTTATCAAGGGATTTTTGTCACTGATGTCTCCCATTATGGCCCTGACCAATAAAGGCGCTAATCCTGTCCTAAGGTCACCCGAGGCAGAGACAGCTTTCCAGCTTTTGAAACAAGCCTTTATCTCAGCTCCAGTCTTAAGACAACCAGACCTGAATAGACCTTTTTTGTTAGAGGTTGATGCCTCATCTGAAGCAGTAGGAGTGATCCTATCCCAGCGATATGAAGACAACTGAGTTCATACCTGTGGGTTTTTCTCCAAGAAGTTCTCTCCTGCCGAAAGGAACTATGCTATAGGTGAACAAGAACTCTTGGCAGTGAAGTTGGCGCTGAAGGAGTGGAGATACCTACTGGAAGGGGCTAAATTTCCCTTCACTGTCTTCACTGATCATCAGGACCTCCTCTTCCTCAAAAACATCCAGTGTGTTAGCCCTCGTCTGACCCAATGGGCAATTTTCTTTGCTCGCTTTCAGTTCACCCTGACCTTCCGATCTGGAGCTCTAAATCAGAAAGCAGATGCTCTGTCTAGATCTCTCCTTGTAACGACAATTTGGAGACCCTGCGTAGTGCCCCTGTCCTGGAATCAAGAGTGTTTGCCACCGTACAGATACAGCCCCTACTGGGAAAACTTTTGTGGCCCCAGAGTTAAGGAAGCAGCTCCTCACCTGGGCTCACTCCTCTCATTTTGCAGGTCACACAAGTACTCTGAAGACTCTGGAACTTTTAAAGAGAAGTTATTTGTGGCCATCCATGAAGACTGATGTATTGGAGTTTATTTCCTCTTGTACCTCATGTGCTCAGCATAAGTCTTCGCGTCAAGCCCCAGCTGGTGAATTATTACCCCTGCCTATTCCATCATGTCCATGGACATATCTCTCCATGGACTTCGTAATGGATTTAACTAGCTCTCAGGGTTACACCACCATCTGGGTTGTGATAGACCGATTTTCAAAGATGGTTCATTGTATACCTCTAAAGAAACTGCCTACTGCTCCTGACTTGGCTCATCTGTTCATCCAGCACATATTTCGCCTCCATGGACTTCCTACCATAATAGTTTCTGATCGTGGCACTCAATTTGTGGCAAAGTTCTGGAGAGCCTTATGCTCTGTTCTACAAGTAAAGTTAAACTTCTCCACGGCCTATCACCCTCAAAGCAATGGATACACAGAGAGGGTCAATCAAGATCTTGAGACCTTCCTAAGGATCTTCATGACGTCATCCCAAGACAATTGGTCTGAATTGCTACCATGGGCAGAATTTGCACATAATGCCTCATATCATTCCTCGACAAATCAAACCCCATTTCAAATTGTCTATGGTCTTCACCCTGGTATTCCTGAGTTTCGAAGCCTGCCTGCCTTTGATGTGCCAGCCGTGGAGGATACTGTACAGAGTTTTGCATCTAATTGGGCTCAAGTACATTCTGATTTGGAGAAGGCATCCTCCCGTTATAAACTTCAGGCAGATAGGAGACGTAGGAAGGTACCTTGCATGCAAGTTGGAGACCAAGTCTGGTTGTCCACCCAGAACATCCGTCTCAGAGTACCTTCGATGAAGTTTGCTCCCCGGTTCATTGGACCCTTTTCCATCACAGAAATAATCTACCCTGTGGCTTATCGCCTTCAGCTGCCTGCTTATCTAAAAATTCCAAACTCATTCCATTTCTCCCTCCTAAAACCCTTAATATTGAACAAATTCTGCAAGGTCCTTCCAGTTCCCCCTCGCATCCAGACTGAGAGAGGCATGGAGTTTGAGGTCTCTCAGGTCCTGGATTCTCACATCCGCAGAGGACAATTGCAGTATCTCCTGGACTGGAGAGGTTACGGTCCGGAGGAGCGCTGTTGGACCGATGCTCGAGACATCCATGCTCCCGCTCTCGTCAAGAAATTCCACTCCACTCATCCCGAAAGACCTGGTGAGTGTCCTGAGGCCACCCATTTCAGTAAAACAAATAACACACTGGACCATAAACAAGTAAGCACAATTAGTATTATTATGAGTACACAAAACAAAAACAGGGAAAAAACAAAAGAAAAAGAAAAGGGAAAAAGGCCTCCATACCATGGAAAATAAAAATATAAATAATAGTACCATAATAATGAGAGAGATATAAGACTCTGACGCTGACAACTATTCTGGTATATTTTTTAGCCTCATCCATATCCCTACACATTGACTTATAATGGTCATATTCTTAATAAGTCAGCCATGGGTACCATATAGTTGTAAATCTTGGCAAGTGTTTGATAAGGACGATATAAGGTCATAGACATACAGTGATCTAAACGAGCACACCATTCAGTCATAGTGGGTATAGAAACCGATCTTCAGTGCACTGGAATAACTGCCTTTGCGGCACTTAGTATGTGCCTAAGTAGTGTCTTTTTATATAGTGCCCGAGGTCAGTGACGTCCCTCCCCGCGGTGTCACCTGGTGAGGAGGGATGCTGTGCCCTCGGCATAGCCGTGCGCTGGTGAAGAGGAGGCCTGGCCTCGCGGACAAGGGTAATGGCCACGCGGGAAGGGGCATGGTCTCAGCCCAAACCTCGTGGTCCTGATTACCATGCTTTGTACTGGAGGGATCCCGGGGGGGGGGGGGGCGGAGGCTGCCCTATGTGCAGTGCCAGCTCCCTCACTTAGCCAGGAGCTGAGTGCTGCACTTAATACTACAGTGCAGCACCCGGCTCCTGTCCCTGAGGGGGAGCCTGCACCTTGGTGTCAGTCCTCAGCGGGTGACACCCGGGTGCAGCCCGCACCCCCCTTGTGATGCCATTGCCTGAGGTCTCCATAGAAGATTTAGTAATAAAAAACTAGGACATGAGGCCAGTCTCACTCTGGAGAATGAGACTGTCTGTTTCTATCACCTTACTTCAAAAGGGCCAGAGGAGAGAACACTCCCACCAAATACGTAAAGGTGTTTCTACCCCTTTATTGCACATCCAGCAAATGCTCCTGGGTACATTTTAGTTTGATAGGCTCCAAAACACCTAAATTCTGTCAGAAGATTGGGGACTGATGTCAGAAGATTAGTCACTATAGCGAGAAGGTCTACTGCAAACAGCTAATTTGTGCTCCTTCACTCCAATAGTCAACCTAGTTATCTGATCATTCTGCCAAGCCAAGGCCTCCATACCAGTGGCGTAAGTTCATCCCAGACGCCCGGGGGCAAGTTATAATTTGGTGCCCCCCCGTCACAGCTGCTGACACTGTAATGTAGCAATTCTCATGGAGACAAACTATAGATAGACGAAGTCAGCAGCTAATGGTCTGACATGGAGCTCTCCACTAGTGTATGGTGGCTTCTCAGGTGCTGTAAGGGGCTATGACGGTACACTCCGGGTACACAGTTACAGCCCTAAGTGGGGTGAATATGCTGTGGGCAATGGAGGAGGTGCCCCCTTCATAGCTGGAGCCCGGCGGCAGGCGCCTCCATTGTCTCCCATAGTTCTGCATCCAGGGTTTCTCGGCATAGTGGTCAACGGGTAATACCTGTGAGGTCACTGTGGTGGGGGGCATCTGGTATTTGGCGAGGGGCATTGGCTGTGCGTGGTTCCTTGTGGGCATGTTGTCACTGGGCTGGTGGCCTGGTGGTGTTTCCGTTCAGCATGGGCGCCACCATCTTGCCTCTGGCCATGTGATTCAGCCGTCCTATCCTGGTGTGTCACATGCTCTCTCTGGCCAGTCACGGTATGGCATTTGGTATTTAGGGAGGCCCAGAGCTTCTCTTAATTGCCAGTGCAATGTGTTTCTCAGCATAGCTGAGAGAGAGTTCCCTGTGCTCACCATCTGTTCCTGTGTAACACTACCTGCCTGCCTGCTTGTCTTCTCCAACCCCGCTGGACTACCCTGCATCCTCCATTACCTTACCCTTGCCTGAGAACCTGAGTCTGCTGTTCACCCTGCACCTTGCCTCCACTGACACTCTGCTAGATGATTTTCCCTCAGCCTGCATTCTTCATTTCAACCACTACACCAGATTTCCCCTGCCTGTCATTAACTGGACATTTCCCTATTTACCAGAACCTCACACTGCTGGACAAGTATTTTTTTCATCACCCTCACAAGACCCGGATACTGGACTGCTCCTATCTGCCACTACCTGGACTTTTACTCATTGCATTCACCTCAGTTCCCACTTGCACTTTAGTACCAGCCCTGGAATTATTTTCTCCCATTGTTCGTGTCTGCCAAACCACTTATTAAAAGTTCCACGTTTTGTTTTAAATCTGCTTCTGTGTCTGCTCCTATCACCACCCCGGGCCCACAACAAAACCAGAACATCACAGTTTGCACTTGCCCCATGGACCCGGCCACGGAACAGGAGTCTGGAGTAAATTTATTTCGGTGCATTGCTGGCCATTTGAAAAACCTGGAAACCATGCAGCATCAAATGGCTCAGTTTTTACAGGAGATGTCTAAAAGACAGGATAATCTGCAAACCTCCTTATCCTCCCCAGGGGTAACAGTCCCTAGACTCTCTCTCCTGCATCTGGAAATACTGGTAACAGGACATCGCCTTGCTTACACCTTCCTATGCCCAGCAAATTTGACGGCAACCTTAAACTCTGCCGGGGGTTTCTGTATCAGTGCGATATACATTTCACCTTACAGCCTGATAACTTTCCCACTGCATTAACTAAAGTGGCTTACATAATGTCTCTGTTGTCCGCCTCAGCCTTGGATTGGGCTTCCCCACTCTGGGAGTGTTCAGATTCTCTGCTGGATAACTATACAACCTTTGTGTCATCATTCAGGAGGAACTTTGATGAGCCCGGACGTACTGTATCAGCGTCATCTAGTATTATGACTCTGAAACAAGGAACCTGTCCTGTCAGCCAGTATGCCGTACATATTTCAGATTTTAGCATCAGAACTCAAGTGGAATGAGGAAGTCCTCACCTCAGCTTTCTGGCATGGGCTTTCTGATCGACTAAACGATGATCTGGTCACCTGTGACCTTCCTGCTAACCTAAACAATATGATTTCCCTCTGTAATAAGATTGACCTACACTTCAGAGAATGTCAGGCTGAAAAACACAGAACTGACCGGCAAAGGTCATCTACTCCTCCCTCTACTACCCGTCCAACCCCTCCTTCCACAGATAAGGAGCCAATGCAGGTGAATCATAACCATCTCTCCAAAGAGGAACGTCAGAGAAGAATATTTAAAACCTCTGCCTATACAGTGGAGAATCGGGTCACCTGGTGGCCTCCTGTTCCTGAAAATCGGGAAACGCCCACTCCTAACTGACCCTCGGGACATCAAGTTAGAAGTTATGAGCCCATCCCCAAATTCTAAAGATTTTGTATTGATCTTAGCCATAGATCTCAAGTCAAAACCTATCTTTGTTACTGCTCTACTAGATTCTGGAGCAGCCGGAAATTTTATGACCTCCAGCTTAGTTAACAAGCTACAGATTCCTTGTTCATCCCTTGATCACGCGATTTCCCTGACCGCTGTAGATGGACATCCTCTGGCTAACGGAGTTGCACCAAGGAAACTCAGCCAGTACTGGTCCGTATTGGGGCACTCCATTCTGAGTCTCTAAAATTCTTAGTGATACCTGAAGCCTCCCAAAAAATCATTTTAGGGCTACCCTGGTTATGCCAGCACAATCCCAGGATCGACTGGTGCTCGATGCAAATCCTTTCATGGGGAGTTGACTGTCAGAAATCCTGTCTTCCCAAGATACGACTTGTGAGGAAAACAGTCCCATTAGTATCTCCAGCAATTCCCAAGGAGTATCAAATGTTTACTGCCGTCTTTTCTGAACAACAAGCAAATATCTTACCTCCTCACAGGGAATGGAATTGTAGAATCAATTTATTGCCTGACAAGATGCCTCCTCGTGGCCACACCTATCCTCTATCCTTGCCAGAGTCCAAAGCGATGTCTGAATACATCAAAGAGAATTTGGAGAAAGGATTCATTCGTCCTTCTACCTCTCCTGCAGGAGCTGTGTTCTTTTTCATTGGCAAGAAGGATGGTAGATTAAGACCTTGTATAGACTACCGAGGCCTGAACGATATAACGGTCAAAAATCGATATCCGCTTCCACTAGTCATGGAGTTATTTGACAGGGTCAAGGGGTCCATCATATTCTCCAAGTTAGACCTGAGAGGGGCCTACAATCTCATTCGTATTCGCTCAGGTGACGAGTTTAAGACCGCTGTTAATACTAGGGATGGACATTTTGAATACCTTGTGATGCCTTTCGGCTTGTGCAATGCCCCTGCTGTCTTTCAGGGCTTCGTTAATGAAATTTTCCAGGATAAGTCGTTGTTTATCTGGATGACATATTGATTTTCTCGTCCTCTCTAGAGGAGCATCATCACCATGTGAAGGAAGTGCTGCCTCGTCTGAGGAAGAACCACCTCTACTGTAAACTGGAAAAGTGTGTCTTTAGTGTACCCAGTGTGCCATTTCTTGGTTACGTCATCTCTGGCTCCAGTCTAGAAATGGTTCCCAAAAAAGTGCAGGCAATCCTCGATTGGTCCCGACCTCAAACCTTGAAAGCCATCCAGAGACTACTCGGATTCACCAACTATTATAGATGCTTTATCAAGGGATTTTTGTCACTGATGTCTCCCATTATGGCCCTGACCAATAAAGGCGCTAATCCTGTCCTAAGGTCACCCGAGGCAGAGACAGCTTTCCAGCTTTTGAAACAAGCCTTTATCTCAGCTCCAGTCTTAAGACAACCAGACCTGAATAGACCTTTTTTGTTAGAGGTTGATGCCTCATCTGAAGCAGTAGGAGTGATCCTATCCCAGCGATATGAAGACAACTGAGTTCATACCTGTGGGTTTTTCTCCAAGAAGTTCTCTCCTGCCGAAAGGAACTATGCTATAGGTGAACAAGAACTCTTGGCAGTGAAGTTGGCGCTGAAGGAGTGGAGATACCTACTGGAAGGGGCTAAATTTCCCTTCACTGTCTTCACTGATCATCAGGACCTCCTCTTCCTCAAAAACATCCAGTGTGTTAGCCCTCGTCTGACCCAATGGGCAATTTTCTTTGCTCGCTTTCAGTTCACCCTGACCTTCCGATCTGGAGCTCTAAATCAGAAAGCAGATGCTCTGTCTAGATCTCTCCTTGTAACGACAATTTGGAGACCCTGCGTAGTGCCCCTGTCCTGGAATCAAGAGTGTTTGCCACCGTACAGATACAGCCCCTACTGGGAAAACTTTTGTGGCCCCAGAGTTAAGGAAGCAGCTCCTCACCTGGGCTCACTCCTCTCATTTTGCAGGTCACACAAGTACTCTGAAGACTCTGGAACTTTTAAAGAGAAGTTATTTGTGGCCATCCATGAAGACTGATGTATTGGAGTTTATTTCCTCTTGTACCTCATGTGCTCAGCATAAGTCTTCGCGTCAAGCCCCAGCTGGTGAATTATTACCCCTGCCTATTCCATCATGTCCATGGACATATCTCTCCATGGACTTCGTAATGGATTTAACTAGCTCTCAGGGTTACACCACCATCTGGGTTGTGATAGACCGATTTTCAAAGATGGTTCATTGTATACCTCTAAAGAAACTGCCTACTGCTCCTGACTTGGCTCATCTGTTCATCCAGCACATATTTCGCCTCCATGGACTTCCTACCATAATAGTTTCTGATCGTGGCACTCAATTTGTGGCAAAGTTCTGGAGAGCCTTATGCTCTGTTCTACAAGTAAAGTTAAACTTCTCCACGGCCTATCACCCTCAAAGCAATGGATACACAGAGAGGGTCAATCAAGATCTTGAGACCTTCCTAAGGATCTTCATGACGTCATCCCAAGACAATTGGTCTGAATTGCTACCATGGGCAGAATTTGCACATAATGCCTCATATCATTCCTCGACAAATCAAACCCCATTTCAAATTGTCTATGGTCTTCACCCTGGTATTCCTGAGTTTCGAAGCCTGCCTGCCTTTGATGTGCCAGCCGTGGAGGATACTGTACAGAGTTTTGCATCTAATTGGGCTCAAGTACATTCTGATTTGGAGAAGGCATCCTCCCGTTATAAACTTCAGGCAGATAGGAGACGTAGGAAGGTACCTTGCATGCAAGTTGGAGACCAAGTCTGGTTGTCCACCCAGAACATCCGTCTCAGAGTACCTTCGATGAAGTTTGCTCCCCGGTTCATTGGACCCTTTTCCATCACAGAAATAATCTACCCTGTGGCTTATCGCCTTCAGCTGCCTGCTTATCTAAAAATTCCAAACTCATTCCATTTCTCCCTCCTAAAACCCTTAATATTGAACAAATTCTGCAAGGTCCTTCCAGTTCCCCCTCGCATCCAGACTGAGAGAGGCATGGAGTTTGAGGTCTCTCAGGTCCTGGATTCTCACATCCGCAGAGGACAATTGCAGTATCTCCTGGACTGGAGAGGTTACGGTCCGGAGGAGCGCTGTTGGACCGATGCTCGAGACATCCATGCTCCCGCTCTCGTCAAGAAATTCCACTCCACTCATCCCGAAAGACCTGGTGAGTGTCCTGAGGCCACCCATAAGGGGGGGGGGGTACTGTCACATCCAGGGTTTCTCTGCATAGTGGTCCATGGGTAATACCTGTGAGGTCACTGTGGTGGGGGGGGGTCTGACGGTGGCACTGGTGTTTGGCGAGGTTCTGTGCGGGCATGTTGTCACTCTGGGCTGGTGGCCTGGTGGTGCTTCCGTTTCATTCGGCATGGGCGCCGCCTTCTTGCCTCCGGCAATGTGATTCAGCCATCCTATTCTGGTGTGTCACATGCTCTCTCTGGCCAGTCACGGTATGGCACTTGGTATTTAGGGAGGTCCAGATCCTCTCTTCATTGCCAGTGCAACGTGTTTCTCAGCATAGCTGAGAGAGTTCCCTGTGCTCACCATCTGTTTCTGTGTAACGCTACCTGCCTGCCTGCTTGTCTTCTCCAACCCCGCTGGACTACCCTGCATCCTCCATTACCTTTCCCTTGCCTGAGAACCTGAGTCTGCTGTTCACCTTGCCTCCACTGACACTCTGCTAGATGATTTCGCCTCAGCCTGCATTCTTCATTTCAACCACTACACCTGATTTCCCCTGCCTGTCATTAACTGGACATTTCCCTATTAACCAGAACCTCACACTGCTGGACAAGTCTTTTTTTCACCACCCTCACAAGACCTATACTGCTCCTATCTGCCACTACCTGGACTTTTACTCATTGCATTCACCTCAGTTCCCACTTGCACTTTAGTGTCATCCCTGGACTTATTTTCTCCCATTGTTCATGTCTGCCAAACCACTTATTAAAAGTTCCACGTTTTGTTTTAAATCTGCTTCTGTGTCTGCTCCTATTACCACCCCTGGCCCACAACAAAACCAGAACATAAGAGCGGGTCTTTCCCTTCTTTAGCAATAACTTAGATGTGGGCAAGTAGAGATTGGAAAGAGAAGGGCGAAATATCTGAAACGTCATTACAATCCCTAAGCATTAGGGCTGATAGAACTTCACGAAATGTCTTATAGTACTCAATGGAGAAACCATCTATCTCCACCTCCGAGAGAGTAGGGAATCCCACCTCTGTTAAGTATGCTTTAATAGAGGTCCTCCGGGACTGAACATCTATCCCTGCTATCTTATCTTTAAAAATTATATAATTGGAAAGCCACGGCTATGTCCTTCATGGAGTTACAAACGGACCCAGCATGCAACTTTATTCGGGCAATAAATGTAGCTGCACGTTGGGTACGTACAGATTTAGCCAACATCCTGCCCGGTTTATTGCCCCAAAGAAAGTAGTGGCTGCGGCATTTACGGGCATTCAATTTGATGTTATCTGACATAAGAACATTCAATTCCTTTCGGGCATCTGTGAGAGATTGGAGAGTGTCAGTGGAAAGTGAGGACTTGTGTAGGAGTTCCAAGGCCTGTATCCTCTGCAGTAAGGCATCCCTAGAGGCTTGATATTTTTTTAAGTATGCACCTAGTTGTATAAGCTTCCCCATTATGACGCACTTAAGCGCCTCCCAGACTGTGACTTTAGGTGTGTTAGGGAGATAATTTGTAAATATAATAATCAATAGCTTCCTTAATCTTTTGTCTACAATACGAGTCCTGAAATATCAGCTCGTTCAACCTCCAAATATAAGATTTTGAATTAGCAGTCAGTAAAACAATTTTTAACGAAATAGGGGCATGATCCGACCAAGAGATATGGCCTATTGTGGAAGAAATAGCCAACTGAAGGAATCTATGGGAAATAAAGATATAGACCTTGTGGGTGTGTGAGTAAAAGGAATAGTCCCATGTGGAGGAGTGTTGAATGCGCCAAACATCAACCAATTGATGTTCATGAAAAGATTTCTTAACCTTACGATGGAATTTATCTCAATATCTGGGCGCTGGGTTAGAGGAGTCAACAAAGGGTTCTAGTGACCAATTTAAATCGCCCCCAAAGATCAATATACCTTCGGCGTGTACAAAATACACACAAAAAGGGCAAGTGTTCACTATTTGCACCAACGGGCTACTAAGGTCCAATATCTTAAGAGGAAAGTATCTATCTTCCCTAATAATTACATAGACATAAAAAAAGGAGTAAGGTATCACACCCTAGCACCCGTTATATGCAAAATCAATTGATATATTAGATTTATCAGTATTATCTTTTCCTTGATTTAGTTCATCCTCAAGGAGTGGTGAAGTGTAATTAATATAAGGATCGCAACATGCAAAAGAGAAAAAATCGAGTGCAGATCGTCTTATCAACAAAGGATAATAAAGATAGCCTTTACATAAAGGGAAGTCACATGGATCATACCCCTAGGAAACAATCGGCCACTATACAACACAATGAACATATGGCACATTTATTATGGTACATAAAATATCAAAATAAAAGTTTTTCAATGACGAAGAATGATGCTTAAGGTGTACGCTGAAATTTCCTTAACCACTTGCCTGGCACGGTAGTATCAGATACGACCACACCAGGCTGGGCTTTCCCTGACATGGTCGTATCTGATACGACCAGTCAGAAATGCCCACTAGGCGGCTGTGGGAAGCTAATCATCCCACAGCCGCCTACATCAGAGGGACCTTCTGGTCCCTCTTCAAGCGTGGCTGCCTCTCCAGCGTGTTCCGATCACTGCTGGCCACAGTGATCGGGCACCGACGGCAACCCCCCTCCCATAGAAGCAGCAGCCGCGGCTCATGTAGCAGCGGCTGCTGCTGTTACCTGATCACTGTGGCCAGCAATGATCGGGCAGCCGGCTCCACCTCCTTCAGTAAAAAGCAGCGGCTCTGGTAGCCGCCGCTGCTGCCATGTATCCGGGCCGCTAGCGGGACACCCTCCCGCTGCGACTCCGGAACTACAGTGATCACACTAGTGATCACTGTTATGTACAGGACGCAGCAGCCGCGGCTTTGGCTGGTGCTTCCATGCACTCTGGCAGCCCAGCACACTCCATCCGGCTTCAGCTCCTCCTCCTCCTCCCCAATGATGCCCGTTTTCATGAGGGCCATTATATATATATACATATATATTAGGGGTGAGCGGCTTTGGTTTTACTCGGATATACTCGGATCTTTAAACGGCATTTTATTCGCTATCGCCTATCATGTGTTTTGGATAGCCAATATAATAAATCCGAATTTGCGGTAAAGTGGCGATAAGAACCGAGTAAATCCGAGTAAAACCGAGCCTGCACATCCCTAATATATATATATATAAAAATATATATATGTGTTTATGTATATATATGTGTATATAACTATATATATATATATATATAGTGTATATATATGTATATATAGATGAAAGTATATAGATGTATGTATATATATATATATATATGTGTGTGTGTGTGATTATATATATATATATATATATATATATATAATGTGTATGTATATATATCTATATACTCTCCCAACATATCTTGCTGCTTGGTGTTTGTATTACACAGCCTTTAAAATTGCTAGGTAATCTAACCATAAGGTATTTCATATAGTTTTAAAATCCGTACCAAGGCAGGAATTTACTCTGTATCTGTGTTTGTGGGTTGTCCTCTGACCATTTGTTTATTTACTTGTTAACCATTTACTGTTTGGGGAGGGGTAGAATCAGTGTGGACACCTGGTTTCAACCATACTTATTACTTACATCTTGGGCTGCTAAGTCAGGGCTGCGTTTGCAAGAGTGCTTATATTTGAAGTGTAACTAGAATTTTTAAATTGAAGCTGGAGTTATTCAGGAGTTAAACAGGAGGAGAAACTAACAAATCAACTATTCCTGCTATTAACCACTTAACTGACGAATTCTTTTTCCAAAAACCGCTCCAAAATTGTCGGTTTATTTTATAATTGAATTAGGTCAAGAACATAATTTTAAACTTATCCATCACTATTTTATTTGAAACATTTTTTTTTTAAACACAGTATACCATAAAAATAGCGATTTTTTATGTTACACTGTAGTGATGGCCATTGACATCTGTACCATCGATGGTTCAACCATCGTTAGAAGCCATGAGTTGTTTAGCGATTGGTCGAGGAGATCTGTGTAGATCACAACTGCCGATGTTTCCTAAACATCGATTGAGGGTTGCCATCGATGGTGCAACATTGATGCCCACCAGTAATGGCAAACTACTTGTTTTCAGTCAGACCATCGATGGGTTGCAAACCATTGATGGTCAGTTGCCATCCCTAATCAGAGGCTCTGCGATATATATATATATATATATATCAAACATATATAAACATACAGTATATATGTAGATATATATATATCTGCTGTTGCCTACACACGTGTGCGTGTGTATATATATATATATATATATATGTATATATATTTACACACACATTATATATATATATATATAATATATATATATATATATATATATATGGCCCCTTAAAAAGTGGGAGGCACATATTGAAACTGTTGTAATTCCTACACTGTTCACCCGATTTGGATGTAATTACCCTCAAATTAAATCTGAAAGTCTGCAGTTAAATCACATCTTGTTTGTTTCATTTCAAAACCATTGTGGTGGTGAATAGAGGACAAAATATGAAAATTCTGTCAATGTCCCAATATTTATGAACCTGACTGTATATATATATATGTATATATGTATATATATATATATATATACACACACAGACACATATATACATACATACATATATATATATGCTTATATAGTTACACATTATAATAAAATATATATATATATATATATATAATTTTATTATGGCCTGGTCCCTTATAAAAGTGGGCGTTATGGGGGAGGAGGAGGAGCGGCTGAGGCCGGAGGGAGTGGCCCAGATATCTAGAACAGCGGCGGCTACCAGAGCCGCCACTGCTGTCTCTACACTGCCGAAGCCGCAGCGGGAGGGAGTCCCGCTGGCGGCCCGGACACATAACACAGCAGCGGCTACCAGAGCCGCCGCTGCTGCTTCTACTCAGCCAGTGATCACTGTGTGATATATATATATATATATATCGCAGAGCCTCTGATTAGGGATGGCAACTGGCCATCGATGGTCTGTCTGTCTGCCCCCTCCCCCTTAGAATGTAAGCTCTCACGAGCAGGGCCCTCTTCCCTTATGTGCTTCTCCTTCACTTGATTATACAACAGTACCCCACCCTTGGTTGCCGACACCATGCTGCTTATCTAAGTGTTATGCAGCAATGTATTAGTCATGTATCTGTCCTGCATTGTTTGTACTGTTAATAACTGTTGTCTTGTGTGCTCATTTGTTTATGTACATTGTAAGGCGCTGCGGAACCCTTGTGGCGCCATAAAAATAAAGGATAATAATAATAATATATATATCTATATAATATGTGAGGTTCTGAATTTGTTGTGGACTCGGGGTGGTGACAGAAGCACACACAGGAGCAGACTTAAATGAAAAAGTGGGGTTTTTAATAAGGGACTGAGAAGACATGGGAGTGGCAAACAAAAGTCCAGGTATAGCACTAAAGTGCACTTGATAACTGTTGTGAGGGTTAATGAACAAATGTCCAGGTAGTGACAGGCAGAACAGTCCAGTATAGGTATGGTGAGCTAAAACAGAATGCAGGCTTGATGAGCTGTAAGTGAATGCAGGTTTGGTGAGCTGTAACTGATGCAGACAGAGGTAGTGAAGTCCAGCTGGGAATGAAATGAAACAAGGTGCAGGGAAACAGCAGGTTCAGGTACTCAGGCAGGTAGAAAGGTATATGGAGTAGGTAGGGGAATCCAGCAGGGTTTGGAGCAGGTTAGGAAAAGCAGGCTTAGGCAATGAATCCAACAGACAGGTTTAAGCAAGGAACACTCTCTCTCAGCTCTCGCAGAGAAACAAGTTGCACTGGCAATGCAAGGGAGCTCTGAACTCCCTTAAATCCCCAGGGCTCAGGCATGACTGGTCAGAGAGGAGCATGTGACACAACAGGATAGGGCAACTAGGTCACCTGACCGGAGACAAGATGGCGGCGCCCATGCCAGAACGGAACGGAAGTACCCCCAGGCCTAACCAGAACAGTGACAGTATGCCCCCACAAAACCACGCACAGCCAATGCTCTTCGCCAGACACCACCGCCACCGCCAGACGCCCCTCGCCATAGCGTCCTCACAGGTATTAACCGTTGACTACCATGCTGAGAGACCCTGGTCGTGACAATATGTCTGTGTGTGTGTGTACACAGGAGCAGTTTTTTTTATATATATATATATATATATATATATGTAGCGTTCCTGCAAGCCTGTTTTAGCGGGAACGACAGGGCAAAAAGCGCCCTGCCCTCACAGCCTGCGGGTGCCGTCTTCGCCTAAGGGTGCCGTCTTCACCCGCGGGTGGGGAAATGTGCGGTGATCCGGTCACCGCCGGAGAATAGACGCTGGGCACATGCGCTTGGCATCTATTCTCCCTGTCGGCAGCGCTTGGGGGATGCCCGGCGTGTCCGTAAGTGCCAGGCATGCCCCCAAGAGTGATGAACAGGATGACGCATCTTATAAACATGCCCCCTTTTCAATGACCATGCCCCCTTTTCGGGCGTGCGCACCTAAGGCGCGCGCATCGAAGTGCCCTCTCTAGCTCCGGCGCCCTGCCTGCCGGCGGAGATAAAGTGAACACTCTATGTGTATATATATGTTCGATTATATATATATATATAGAGAGAGAGAGAGAGAGAGAGAGAGAGAGAGAGAGCAAAATGTCCCAATCCAGACAAAAATCTAGCACACCTTCCATTTGAAAAAATATATTTAGTGTATCACCAACAGGGTAAAAACAAGCCATAAAAGTATTTGGATAGTTAGCACATATCACAATGAGTTGCAAAGGACCCGGGGAGCCATGCTCTGAACCCGGCTGGTTCCGACGGCCGTTTCGTATTGCCTTCCTCAGGGACCCACAAAAGCAGTATGACCTTACAGCATGCTATATACCCCCCACATGAATACCTGAAATGAACTCACCTGCGCCATGTCCACCAGAGCGCCAAATCCCACGCCAGGACCATGCCGACTCCGTGCACCGCAGCGCACACCTGCTCCATCCGTCACCCGGAACTAGCGTGTCCCAGCTATGCGACGGGGAAGGCATCTAGGTTCCCAGGTGCCGGAAGAGACACCAGCAGACACAGCGCTAATTACCTTATATAAACAAGACAACTATGTTAATCATGTTTAACCCATATATCACCAAAACATCAGAATGTATATAACGATCACTATGAAGATTGTATAAACACAGGTGAAAAATAAAAAAATTAAGTTTAAGCCCCAAGTGTAAAAAGAATATAGAAAACATCCAAGGATCCTGACATGTTGTAAAGCCCAATAAATGGATACTAGGAATATCTACTTGTATAACATAAGCAGAGCAACGATATTTCAAAGACATACAAAAAATACACAGAAAAAATTAATAAAATTTAACAAAAATTAGATAAATAAGTAAGTAAGTAAATAAATGAAACAACAATGGGGTGAACCGCGCCAGCAAATAACTAATATATATAGAGATTGACTACTCCTTAGATTTGTCAATGGAAGTCTCCATATATTTCTTAATTACTCACATAAGGTGCAAATGTAAATTCCTCATTCAGCCCGTGGGGAACCATGGTAGCTAATTTGTAAATCCACATGCACTCTTGTTTCAAGAGTAATTTATGCCTGTCACCTCCCCTACGCAGTGGGGGTACGTGGTCAATGGGCATTACAAGGAAGTCTTTCAGAGAATGTCCCTCCATGGCAAAATGTTTAGCTACTGGAGGTGTCGCAGGCTCCAACTTAACGTAGGATTTCTTTATGGAGGACCCGTGCATTGCAATTCTTTCCTTTAACATTCGGATGGTTTTGCCCACATAGATCTTATTACATGGACAAATAATCACAAGCTTCGTGTCACAGCACATACGATGTTTCAAATGGTAAACAGTTCCTCTCATTGGGTGCGTAAAGGTATTGCCTAACTTCATGAAACGGCAATTGATACAAACGGTACACTTAAAGGAGCCTTTCAGAGGGTTTAACCAATTAGTAGCAGAATGACACACCGAACCAATATCGTAGCATGAAACCCTTTCTCTTAGATTCTTGCTCCTTTTGTAACAAAATAGTGGTACATTCTTACATGTGTCCTTCAGTATCGGATTCGTTTGTATAATGTGCTAGTGGCGAAGAATGGCTTTTTTAACTAACCCTGAGGTGATAGAAAAAGTGCTAGAAAAAACCACTCACATATCTTTATCTGCATCCTTTGTGGATGTTTTCAACAGGTCCTCCCTTTTTAATAAAATAAATCTCCGTATTGCTTCCTTAACTTCTCTCCGAGGATAGCCCCTCTCTATAAACTTGCTGCCCATAGTATCCAGTGCTGTTGGAAGATTGCGCTCATCCGATGTAACGCGCACCACGCGAACAAGTTGAGAATAGGGTAAACCCTTTTTGAGGGGTGATGGATGGAAGCTAGTTGCCTCCAAAATCATATATAAAAGCATAACAGCTATGATGGAGTCTAGTGCAATACTAATATGGAAGATGGTATTTGTTCGGACTTGTAACATTACTGGCAAGTGAAGATAATTTGGACATTACTTTTGGACATTAATTCTACTAGTCCCAGACTCCTCTGGGCGGGATAACGCACACTTCCAGTTCTCGTAATGGAGATGGCGTGGCATCACTTCCGGTATAAAGAAGTATTATCCGGAGGTGAATATTACAAAACCTAACATCCGGTGATTGCGATTCCGGTTTGGAAAGCCCTCTAAGGATCAGCTTTGCTATGACACGTGGATTTGTTTATATGCGCGACTGGAAGTTGGACGTGCAGGGACTTCCAGTTCATGAAAATTTTATGTAGTATGTTAAATTTTCTTGTTTATATTTATATGAGGTCAGTAGAATGTTTTTATAGAATAGGAGTGTGGACACCTATAAAAATAGATTGATTTATATGTATTTACATGTTTGGAAGTGTAATGAAGATGGTTCCTCCCAGTAATCAGATTTTGATTGAGAGGGGTATTTAGGGAGCATTCTGTTAGCATACCCTCATTGCCTTGACAAAGACCTTAAAGGTCGAAATGCGTTGGCAGCAGAGGGATACTACAGGATCCATCCAGAGCCAGTGGGGGACTGATGAGGACTGATAGCTGAGGGGTAACCCGGGCTGGAAACATCTTCCAAGTTATTATATGCATCTGTTTCTCCTGATTCTGGTAAGAGGCCAACTTTACCTGTGATTATGTACTTGGTCTATGTTTAAGGAAAGTTCAGCGTACACCTTAAGCATCATTCTTCATTGAAAAACTTTTATTTTGATATTTTATGTACCATAATAAATGTGCTATATGTTCATTGTGTTGTATAGTGGCCGATTGTTTCCTAGGGGTATGATCCATGTGACTTCCCTTTGGGTAAAGGCTATCTTTATTATACTTTGTTGATAGGATGATCTGCACTCGATTTTTTTGATTTCTCTTTTGCATGTTGCGATCCTTATATTAATTACACTTCACCACTCCTTGAGGACGAACTAAATCAAGGAAAAGATAATACTGATAAATCTAAGATAAGTATCAATTAATTTTGCATATAACAGGCGCTAGGGTGTGATACCTTCTTTTTTTTATACCTTCGGCGTGTGTCTGGACTAAATGAAGTACCCTGTCAAAAAAAGCTGTTTGAGCTGTATTTGGGGCATAGTTATTAACAAAAGTAAATGCCTGGTTAGATATTTTACAATTTAGTAAGAGGGCCCGACCGGGAATCAGTTGGTGACAAACAGCGTCAGTAACAGAGATATGTCTAGCTAACAAAATTGCTACCCCCCAGGGTTTTTCCAACATAGTTGTAAGAGAAATACCCACAAGGGAAGTCTCTATTCCAGAGAGACGGAGCAGCGCCATCCTTAAAATGCATTTCTTGTAAAACAACAGTGTCCGCCTTTTCCACCTTTAATACCCGCAACACACGTGACCGTCTCACAGGAATATTGAGGGCCTTCACATTAACAGAGACAATATTTAGAGTAGCCATTAGGTATATATATATATAAATTGGTCAAAAGGCAGAGTACATTAAAGCAGTAATTCATAACAGCCCCAAATCTGGCGTAGAGGAGTAATAAAGTAGTATTGTAAATTGAACCAAAATTGGCCATCAAAAACCTGGCATGAGTGGCACATAAAGAAAAAGGGAAAAGGAGGGAAAAAAAAGAAAGAAAAAAACCAAACAGAGAAACATAAACAAAATTATAAGAAACAGAAATATAGTCAAGAAAACACCGCTCCTGAGCAGCATTGTGGTAAGGAGTAAGGAAACGTAGGGTGAACCTTTCCCCCCCCCCCCCATTAATAGCTGTGAGGCTAAATGGGTAACCCTGTCTGTATTTAATTCTGTAAGAGCTTAAAGCGTCAGACAATAGTTTCAGGTGATGCCTTGTTTGCAGAGTAAGCCAAGAAAGATCTGGAAAAACTTGAATGGTCTGGTCATCCAACTTCCATTCATCTGTGCCCCAAAGTTGCATAGTCTCTTTTCTTTTTGTGTGAAGTAATGCAAATGACAGATTACATCTTGTGGGCGATAAGAGTGTAGGCTCCTGGGACGCAGCGCCTTAAAGCCTATCAAAAATTATGGATTCATTGGAAAAGAACAATTTAGTGAGAACATCTTGTAGACCTTGATAAGGGACATCTTTAGTGATGCCTCAAATTCTCAGATTGTTCCTGCATCCCGTTGTTGAGATCCTCCAAGTGGATCTCTGCGGCTTGTAACTCCAGAGTGTTCGCTAAAGCATGTTGGAAATTGTCCGTTACCTCCCTGTGCTCGTCCAGGGAGACAATGTGAGACCCCATATGCATCAATTGTTTTAAGTGTGGCGACCTCTGAATGTACTATGTCAAGTATTCTGTCTTCTAAGGATGCAAAATTAAGTATATCTGCTTTAGTGGGTAGGAACTTAAGAAGGTGAAGAACCTTTTGGATATCTTGTCGCTCACCTTGAGCCAAGACTTCAGAGAGTCCGTCCATCTCAGCATGAGCCTCAGAGCTCGCAGATTGAGCAGGTGAGTTAGGACCCAGAGATGCACACATGTCCGAGTCTCTTTGAGAGTGAAGAAAACATCGAAGGTCTGTTCAAGACGAGTCCTCCAAAGTTTTAAAGACACCCTTTTGATCCTTTTGCTTCCTTCGACTCATGAAAGAAAAAATAAATTTGTACTGTTGCTAGTCGATTTTGTATGACCTAGAGGCAAATTCCTTTGGAGAGCACACTCTGGAGGATAGCCTTGAGTCCAGGAGATGCTAGGCGGTAGGACACCTGTAGACAGTGGCAAGGGTTGATAGAGGGCAATTATATCAATCAAAGAACAGATATTTCTACAGAAGTTCGCAGGATCCATGATAACATCACTTGGGTTTACAAGTAGTTGCAGTGGAATTTGTATGTAATGCCAGCTGTCGGGATGCCTACTGTCACAATACCGACAGTGGCATCCCAATGGTTGGAATCAAAACAGGAGTCGGTTAAGTATACTTACCCTCCCCCCTTCTAACCCTCCCTTCTGGTAGCCTAACCCTCCCTGTTAGTTCCTAAACCTAACCCCCCCCACAGTGGTGCCTGACCCTAACCCTTCCCCCTAGGGGAGCCTAACCCCCCCCCAAAAAAAACTAACCCCGCTAACTGCCCTAAACCTAACCCTCTCCCCCATGGCTAAAAGGACGGGCATCCTGGGTTACCTTCATTCAGGCAGCCATCCATCTGTGTTCCAGCATTGGGATTAAGATAGGGGTGGGTATTTCAATGCCTATCTTAAATCCATTGCTGGGATTTCAGTGCCGGTATTGAGACCTGGTGGCCTCCGGTCTCATAACTACATACCGCTGCAGCAACATAGGTAAATTAATCAGTTGTGTTTAGCAGTCAATCCCCATAGAGGCTCTAGGAGGCCATCAGGAGAGCCGAAACCCCAACAGCATATTTAGATTGTAAAGGGAATCCCAAAAGCTGAAGGCACAAAAATTCTCATAAGCGGGCTGTGCAGTTCTCCAGACATCAAAGAAAGCAGGGAGCTGTCAGTGAACTGTAAGGTGCATATCGTGTCTAAATAATGCTAGATAATAATAATGATAGTTCTAATAATGATAGTTCGTAAGAACTCATTAGGATGTAATTAGTGAATCAGACCACAGGAGGGAGCTCTTGTGTTTAAGATATCTTAGCAATTGGAGCTTATAGTGATGATAGCAATATATAAAAGTGGTTGAGAAAGATATATTTAGGGTGTAGACACCCCTTTTTCACCCTAGAGGGGTCCCAACCACACCCAAACCTGGTGGGCTGAGTACTTACTAGATACTCCGCTCACAGCAGATGGATCTTCACAGCCAGCTTTCCCACTGTCCTCTGTGACTCCCCCTCTGACCTGATGGCTGACGCTTGGAAATTACATCTTGGTGCTCCGGGAGTCAGCTGCCAACAATTCCAGCCCAATCTGTCCAGATCAGCAGCCCACAGTAAGGTGCTTGAGGAGGGAGACGCGACACTGCAGCAATCAGGAGGGCAACGGCAACAGAGGAAGAACATGAGGCACCGCAGTCACAAGCGACCAGGAATCTCATTTTGAATTCATCGTTGTTACACTGTGATGAAAGCTTGTAATATATTATTATTACATTACCAATTAAATAGATATAGTGCACTGAATATAATTTGAAAAATTTTGTATGTATCCTTTGGAAATGATAGGTTGCTCTCAAATAAAATGTAGCACTCAGTATATGGTGTCCCCAAATAACAGAAAAGTTTTTAACTTCAACATGTATTCTGTAATACTGGACTCAATTTCACCTTTCAGTATATTTATTAAGGCGATAGATCTTTTAATTCACAGTGGTATGGACACAAATACTAGTATTGCAGGTCAGTGCCGATGGGAACTGCTGTGCTGTGGATACGTGTTTCATCCTGTGTCAACGGGCTTGTTCACCAATATCAGCCTGACCTGCTAGCATGCTGATCATGGCTTAAATGTAAAAAATAACCAATCATAGTATAATCCTCAATGATGGGCATGTGTAAATGGCCAATAGACAGTCTCATACAATTGTAACTCAAATGGTTATTAGAATTGGAATATAGTGGTTTCAATTTGCGCTTAGGTTTCCGCAGCTCAATAATAATAAAAATTTAATTAAATGGGTATATGAGCGCTGGTGTTAAAAATTTATGTAAATACTACCTGATATATGTGAATCTAAATATATAGGTAAATGAATAAAAATATATAAATAATAAATGATAAACAATGAGCGTTAGGATGGTGAAGTAAGAGAAGGGAACAAAAGAGAGAGTTTGAGAAAAAGAGAAAATAAATTGGCATAAAGAATAATGGAGATAATGTTAATAGACTTAATAGACTAATTGGAGGTGTGCCAGTTTCTGTAAGTAGCCCAATTGAGTCCGCTGTAATTGCAATACTCGTGCCACCTAACTCATCCTAACTGCTTTCGTGTTGCTGTAGGCTTCTGTTGCGGACTCCAGTCCGAGCCGCGACCACGTGACATGCCGGGTTTGGCACCACTTGATGACGTAGGATGCCGGGGGAAGTTCGGTGGGCTGTTAGCGGTGGTTGTAGTGTTGTTCTCTGGGCACTCCCTCAGACTCTCCAACGCGTTTCGGACCTCCACAGGTCCTTTATCAAGGATGGGGGATGTTGTCTCTATTGACTATTTATAGGGAATTCTTTATTGAAAAATGGGTAAAAACCAGATATCCTGTCCCGGAAGTTGCAGGAAAAAGGAGGCAAACACATGTTTGGACTCCATGTTTGTTTTTATGCCAGTAAGAAAGATAAAGATATAAGAATAGTGAATAGGGGGTTAAAATAGAATGGAGTTTAGATGGAGGGACAGTAGAAAGGAATAAATATAGATTAAAAATAATAAATAATATATAAGAAAAAATTATTAAATATAAAATTAATAAAAATATACAAAAATACAATTAGAGGTTGATAATAGTGAATGTTTTTAGTCTACATGAGTACTAGTGACAATTCAGAAAATAAAAATTATTAAAACTGGTGGGACTGTATACAATACTATGATTTAAACTGGATTTTTTAAAAATTAAAAATTCCATATAACACCAATGATAAGATATTCATAGAAATGCTTTTAATTCTCTATCGATTTTTAGTCCGTATGGTTCCAATGTCTTAAGATTGTAGATCCACTCAGTTTCTTTCTCTTCAATGTTTTGATTAGATCTTCCCCTCGCCAATTTTGTACTATTTTCTCAATGCCCATGAATCTCAGACCTTTTGGGTCCTTGTTGTGACTATGTAGAAAATGGGCTGATATGCTATGATTGGTAAGGCCTTTCCTGATGTTATATATGTGTTCTTATATTCTTACTTTGATTTTGCGCTTAGTTTGGCCAATGTACTGGATACCACATGGGCACTCTAATAGATATATTGATCCTTCCGGCTCGCATGAAATTACATTTTTTATTTGGTACTCATGTCCTGTTTGATTTGAGGTGAATTCTGTTATTTTATTCATGTTCTTGATTTGGTTTCTGCATCCAATGCAGTTTTTGCAAAAATGGAAACCTTTTGACGCTTTGTTTGTTCTTTCTTTTGTGTTCTCGTTTCCGAAAAAGTTATTGGTTAATTGTTGTTTTTCTTTACTCTTTTCCTCACACTCTCTCTTTTGTTCCCTTCTCTTCCTTCACCATCCTAACTCTCATTGTTTAGCATTTATTATTTAGATATTTTTATTCATTTACCTATATATTTAGATTCACATATATCAGGTATATTTACATAAATTTTTAACACCAGCACTCATATACCCATTTAATTCAAATGGTCATTAGTTCAATCTGTGAGCACATTTAGGGATAATTAGTAATTATTATCACTCTGGTAGCATTAGGAACCACAGGTCATCTATCATACTAGTGTTGTAATAAATACAGCAAATAGAAATTATAGGTAAGAGAGTAGTTGTTCTGTGGTTACTTAGGGAAAAATAAGAAATAGGCAAAGGAATAGCTTAAAGAACAAAAGAGGGATAAAAATTATATAAATCGCAATGGAAATAGTTAAAAAGAACTAGAAACAAGATTAGTAAATTAATCAAAACAATAATGAAAATAGATACGTCGTGAATGAGAACATTAAGATAAAAAATGAAACGAATAAGAAATAAATAAGAGTACTGAAACAAGAAAAAAATAAGAATAAAAATAAGAATATGCCAAAATCAAAATTAATAAAAATCTCCTATATAAAAGTGAAAATTTGTCCTTCTGTCTTTCTATACAAATCCACAGTTTACAAGCCACAATCGTGAAATTTTATTACGAGCGTATTAAAACACGGCGGAGGCAACTAAAAAAATGTGAAATAGAAATTAATCACTGTTAATTTTTAATGAATGAAAAACCACAATTTTTGCATAGCATTCGTCCTCTACAGGTCAGGTATGGAATTACAAAAGGATTTAGCTTATCTACTATTTTTTCCTTTCTATCTTCTCTACTATATCAAAGCGAAAATTTGTCCTTCTGTACTTGTGTCCTTCTGTACAAATCCAGTTTACAAGCGAAGATCGTGACACTTTACAAACGAGCGTATAAAAACACGGCGGAAGCAACTAGAAAATTTTTCAATCTAAATTAATTACTGTTAATTTTTAATTAATTTAAAACCACAATTTTTTGGGCCTCACGGCATATGGGGAGGGCCTCGGAGCAAGCGTTTCGTATTTTCATGATCGTAATGTTTATTATCGAAGAGAGCTTTATCAGGCTTTCCCAGCATTCCCAGCTCTCTGACTATACCAAATTACGCAACAACATTGACTTATTTCTTCGAATTGTGTCAAAATTATGACTGTGAAAGGACCCTGCTGTACTTTGAGCTGCCAAAATATTACACATTGAATGCTTCTGTGAAAAGTTTTTATGCGCAGAACACAGGGAGTGGCAGTATATAGTCATCCTGGTATTAGAGCAACAGAAGCTCTTGGCCGTGTTTACACTGTACATCCGACACATTTTGAATGCTTCTATCTCAGAAGTTTGCTTTACACCGTTACAGGTCCTACTTCCTTCGATGACCTTAGGACTGTTGATGGGGAAGTTTGTCACACTTTTCGTGAGGCCTGCCTAAGGACAGGTTTGTTGGAGGATGATGTGTAAACATTCTTAAAATCCTGGGCAACGCCAGGTACTCCAGCTAGTATTAATAATATAATTAGGTCTAAATACTGAAAAAAATGAAAAAGAATGAAAAAAATTGAAAACAAAAATACAAATAAAAATGATAAGGCTCCAATCTAAATAGAATATTAAATGAGTCGTAGTGTTAACCGTTATGTTTAAGAGATGAAAGATCGTACTATGTCGCGATAGCACATTTCATAAAACATATGACTAATAAAGTATGAGTGTGTCAAATAAAGTGAAAAAAGCATAATATCACAATATTTTATATGAGTGTCTAAGATAGTGTCACTATCCTGTTGTAGGGGCTGATGAAATGTAATGGACTCGATATGTAGGAAGAGTGGATTAGTGAGGGGGGAAAAATAAAGTTTTCTCCATACCTGTCTAAAACTTTTGCACAGTACTGTATATTATATATGACACAAACACACACGCTTACTTTTGCTGCAGCACAAGTTGCTGATGTGGGTGTGACTGGGCACTTTGCATCATTAGGCCCTAGCCCTTGCTGTAAAATGTTTGTGGATCGATGGGATGGGACTAAAATTATGCAATTCTCATTGAAACATATCAGCCCATCCCCACAGACCCGCTAGTCATGGCTTTATGCTGCTAATGGAGGGGCTTTGACTGCAGACTGTGCGCCAAAGGCCAGTGTATAAAAGAAAATCAGCCCTTTGCGGGGCTCTGTACGAAGAAACCCCCCCTGTGTGTGCCAGTGAGAGTGGACCTATGGTGCCCGAACTAAGTGTATGCTACAGTGTCCCCCCTTCCATTTTAGGACGGATGATAGTAGTGACCCTTAGTGGTACCAGCTTTGCTCAAACATTTTTCAGCATGCCCACCCTGCACACCAACATGTCACCTTCACATATTCTACTCTGCATAACATTAAAAACCACTGCACAACATAAGTCTGACCAGCCCCTGCAAAGCAACATGACCCCATGACAAACACTTTCCCCCCCCTGCATACCACACATGCCCCCCTCCCCTTCACTGCACATCAGATTAGTCCCCACAATACATTTTTAATTACCTTATTTTATTTGGAGCCCTGTCAGAAGTTGAATCTGGCTGGAACACCAGCAGCCTTGTGTGCAGTGTGACTGCAGCAGTCACATGACATAATCATGTCAGCAGGATCAATCGGTTTTAAACACGATAATTGTAATTTTCTATTGACCCTCTTTTTGTCAATAAGAAATGAATTACTGCCTGAATGTATCAATATACAGAAAAGATTCCATACCTGTAATTTATTCAGAGTGAAGTGACTGCATAAGCAGTCTCTTCACTTCTTTATAGAGACTCTTGCGCATGTGTCGTCAACTGACCACGCATGTGCGCCAGCCATTGCTGGAGAGGGTTCCAGAGGAACTCTCTCCTGGTAATTTTTGCGAAATGTAAACCACAAGCTACTGTGTTTTAGCTAAAAAAAACAAGAAACATAACATTATTAGTTAAGGACTACACTTCCATCTAGTGAGAAGTAAGCAGATTGCACCATCCATGGTTTCTCTATGAGTCCCATTCACTCTCTATCTCCACCAACATTACCTACTTCACAGGTTCTCAAACTCGGACCTCAGGACACCACACAGTGCATGTTTTCCAGTTCTCTTCACAGAATCAAAAGTGAAATAATTATAACCACCTGTGGATCTTTTCTTTTTTATGCAATCTAGTTTTATTGAAAACACAATCAGTAACAGAGACTGAGAAAGGCATATACAATATACCGACACAGTAGACATAATCAACAAAATAAAATGTTTACAAAAAGAATAATAAACATGAAATAAATGAAGCAGTAACCATTATTCAGTCTGAGTCAAATCCACATAATACAACAATACAAAATAAATAAAAGAAAGGATAAGAAAACGAAAAGGAGGGAGATGGGGGCGAGGGGAAAATGGAATTATTAAAATATCTGAAATGATGAAAATTAACTAGGAGGGGGAGAGATGAGGTGGTTATTACATTCTGAGGACCCCTTAAACTCCAACCAATCAAACCAGGTGACCGTAAAGGCAGAGGAAGTCAGCTGCAAGAAAGACGTAAGGTCTTCCATAGTCATGTAATGGTCAATTCTCTGGAACCACCTGGAAATAGGAGGGCGCACAGGAGATTTATGTAACGAAGTGCACCACTCCTGACCGCACCTCCAGCAGAGACCAGAGAGATCTGGAAACATTTGGCGAATAGTGCGACATCTATACCATCGAGACAGAATCTTGTATTGCATCTCAAGTACCTGTATTGAGGGAGAGCTGGCAAAGGTATAACTAAATATCTGGGACCACTGGTCGTCTGTCAATTCCCTGTTCTGGTCCCAATGCCATGCAGCAACATAAGCAGGCAGAGTATCGGTGAGGCCCTCTAAACAGAATTGATACAAAATAGATATTAAATGTCTAGGTGGTGTTTAGGAGAGACGCAATGACTCAAAAAGAGTTGGATCCCTCCCACCCATCCTTACGAGCCGGAATCGAGGAGACAAAATGCCTAAATTGGAGATAGACCCAAAATGAGCTAGATGGAAGGCCAAATGCATACTGAAGGTCTGTAAAAGATCGCAGCCCACCAGCATCCACCAAGTGCCCCAAATATGAAATACCTGTAGAAGACCAAGCAGAAAGTGAAGGAGGTAACAGCCCAGGTGGACAATCAGGATTATAAAACAAAGGAGTTAGTAGCGGAACACCAGGGTTAAAAGAGGGGAGGCGCCTAAGTTTTGTCCAGCAGTTAATAGTAGGGTCCATTGTGGGGTGACGGAAACAAGGATTTTTTTTGAGCCACAGAATGACTGGGGTGGGGATATTAGCAGAATGACATTCAATAAGTGGCCATTGCTTAGTGGCTGGACTTCTAGACATCTCCACAATTCTAGCCAAGTGTGTTGAGTGATAGTTACTAAGAAAATGAGGGAGTTGAAGACCCCCCTTAGTTCGGCTTTGAACGAGTATCTTTTGTGATAACCTGGGCTTACTGTTATGCCAAACAAATTTCCCTACTATCGTTAGTTATAGGTCGGGGGCGCTCTTCTTATGGGTAGTGAGTTTGCTGAGAGTTGAGGTGTGATGAAATAAGGGTAGTATTGTGTTAGATGTGAGTGACGAAGAGTGTGGTGCGTAGTGCCGTAAATGATAACAGACAACCAAGAGGTGGGGCCAAATTGTTTATCGAGAGACATAATGCTACTCCGATGTGCTCCTGGGGATGGTGGAATAGGGTGGAGGGGTGTGGTGAGATGAACTCTGGTGGGAAGGTAGGTGGACCCTTTCAGTTCTTGACAAGCACATTATCCCTGCTGGACCTATGGTCTACAGTCTTGGGGAGCCAGCTGAAAGTGTACAATCTGGGATGTGTGGGTGTGGGGTGGCAGTTCGTGCCGGCGGCGTCCCGCACGGTGGATTAGGAAATAATCTCAAATTCTTTGAAATACCTACCGGTAGGTTGTTTATATGTTGAACGTTTCGGCCGGGATTGTTGTGGGTACGTACCCTTCTGCTTTGTCCTGGCTCGGTCTGCTGGTTCGATGACGGGAACACAAGAGCAGATCATGTGTCAGTGAGGCTGGAAGTGAAGGTGGGTGCGGTGTCTGCACTGCACCTGGACCCGATAGTGAGGTAGCTCGCTGGTGGTGAGCGTCTGGAGTCAGGTGTGGGGCGACCCTCCTCTGGGGGTGTGTGCTGTCTTTGTAGCGTGTGGCGGACATCGAATCGCTGGTGTAGAGGATGGTTGTCTGTGGTGTGCTCTGGTGCCTGCCTAGGGTGGTTGCATCGGTGGCTGAAGGTGCTGCCGGTAACCCTGACAGGTCCCTTGGTTGGCAACCTTCCTTGATGGTGAGTATCGGTGTGGTGCTGGGTAGGGGAGCGGGTCACGGCACAGTCTGCTCTGACTTCAGGGGTCAAGAGCGCTGGTGTTTGGGTGAGGAAGGTAAGCTGGTAGTGGGTGGTGGGTGTTTCTCCAACGCGTCTCAGCCTAAGCCTTTATCCAGGAGGTAATGTAAATTTCCCTACTATACCTTGAAGTTCCTTAAAATAAGAAAGTGGGACTTTAATGGGGAGTGTTTGAAACAAGTACCGTATATACTCGAGTATAAGTCGACCCGAATATAAGCCGAGGTACCTACTTTTACCCCAAAAAACTGGGAAAACTTACTGACTCGAGTATAAGCCTAGTGTGGGAAATGGCAGCAGCTGGTAGTGCCCCCAGTAGTAATTCCCCCTGGTTGTGCCCCCAGTAATAATCCCTCCTGGTAGTGCCCCCAGTGGAATTCCCCCCTTTCAGTGCCTCCAGTAGTAATCCCCCCCTGGTAGTACCCCCAGTAGTAATCCCCCCTTTTAGTGCCCCCTGTACTAATCCCCCACTGGTAGTGCCCCCTGTAGTAATCCTCCCCTGGTAGTTCCCCCAGTGGTAATCCCCCCTTTTAGTGCCCCCTGTAGTAATCCCCCCCTGGTAGTGCCCCCTGTAGTAATTCCCCCCTTGTAGTTCCCCAGTGGTAATCCCCCCTTTTAGTGCCCCCTGTAGTAATCGCCCCCTGATAATGCCCCTTGGTAGTGCCCCCTGGTAGTGCCCCCTGTAGTCATCGCCCCCTGTAGTCCCCCACCCTAGTAGAGAGAGACGTGAAAAGCATAAAAAAAAAATAAACACTTACCTTAAACTCCCGCTCCTGGTCCCGCCGCCGTCCGCTCCTCCGGCCGCTTTGCATGGGAGAGACGTCGTTATGACGACGTGTCTCCCATCACCCACTGCGGGAGCCGGAAGATGGCTCCCGCAGTGGGAGCAGCAGCAGCCGCTGAGAGTCTGACAGACTCTCAGCGGCTGAAGATTGCACCAAACACGCAGCTGCCGGCTCCGGCGGCTGTGTGTTTGGCAGTGTGTAGCGCTGACCGAACTCCGTCCGGTCAGCGCTACACTTGACTCGAGTATAAGCCGAGGGGGTACTTTTTCAGCACATTTTTTGTGCTGAAAAACTCGGCTTATACTCGAGTATATACGGTAAATAATTTTTGGCAAGACATTCATTTTTACAGTATTGATCTTACCTAACAAAGAAAGCCGTAATGACGACCATTTAAAAAATGTCAGTTTTAAATTTGGTTAGCAAAGGGGAAAAATTAAGTTGAAAGCGGTTTGAATTGTCCTTAGTAAGGATGACACCCAAATATTTAAATTGATATGGGTTCCAATTAAACGAAAACGCCTCCCTCAGACCAATCACTACCGAATCAGGTGTCAAAATATTAACAGCCATCGATTTTGATTAGTTGATTTTAAAATTAGATAAGAGTGAAAACTTCTGAAACTCGTGCATAATAGCAGGGAAAGAGGTCACTGGGCTAGAGATGGAAGCAAGATCATTGGCAAACAATGACAATTTATGTTCAGTGGCCCCTACCTCGACCCCTCTAATGTCATCATTCACCCGGATCGCCCTTGCCAAGGCCTCCATACAGAGCACAAAGATCAAGGGGGATAAGGGACAGCCCTGTTCGGGTGCCATTTCGAATTGGGAAACAGTGTGAAAGAGCCCCATTAATTCGCACCCTAGCTGAGGGGGAACAATATAAAGCAAGTATACGATGGAGATAATGCGGACCCAATCCCAAGTGTCCAAGAAGGCCCTCCATAAAACGCCAGTCTAGTCGGTCAATTGCTTTCTCCGCATCGGTGGACAAAAGGACCACGTGGGACCCACCCCGTCTGGCGAAATGAATTAAGTCAATAATTTTGGTTGTGTTATCCTTAGCTTCTCTACCAGCAATAAATCCCACCTGGTCCCCATGGACCAGACCCAGCAGGAGAGGTCCCAATCTGTTGGCGAGAAGCTTGGCAAACAATTTTAAGTCTGTGTTCAGGAGGGATATCGGCCTGTAACTCAAGCACTGGGCAGGGTCCTTCCCATCGTTAGGAATTATGGAAATATGAGCCTCAAGACTGACGGGAAAAAACTGTGTCGCCCAAAACAGCGTTACGCGCCTTTAAAAAAAGGCATGAGAGTGACATTGTACGTTTTATAGTAACTAATTGGGAAGCCACCTGGGCCTGGACTTTTCCCATTTGGAGTTGTCGAGAATGCTGCCCTCAATTATTCAATTGTAAATGGTGGCTCCAAGGAAGCTATATCTTCTTCAGCAATACGTGGGATGTTAACAAAACAAAGATACAAACTAATTGCTTCCTTTAATGAAGGTCGTTCAGAAGGGGAGTGATCACCTCAAGTTATAAAGCCTTGTATAATAAGCCTGAAAGGCTTCAGCAATCTCAGGGAAAGTATGAACCTTTCACCCCCAGAGTCTCGAACAGGGTGAACATAGGACTGTAACCTCTGTGCCCCAATGCTCTAGCCAGTATCAAACTGGGTTTGTTACCCCATAAATAATATTTATGCCTACATTTTCGTATATCTAGCTTAGTCTTATCTTTGAGATCATTAAGTGCCAACCTAGCTTCTGTGAGTTCTCGCAGAACATCAGCCGAAAGTGTGGACTTGTGGGATGTTTCAAGAGCTTTAATACGAACTAGGAGCTGTAATCTCTGGGCCGTCTTTTTTTTTTTTTTTTAAACTGTGAGCCCAGCTGTATGCTCTTACCTTTAATAACACACTTGTGTGCCTCCCAGGCCGCAACCGGAGACGTCCCTTGATCATCATTAAGAGATATATATAGGGGTATTCAATATGGGAGCGAAAACTCAATTTTTGCGTTAATATCGCACCTATGACGTCATTATCACAGGTTTTAGTTTTACACCGTATTCAATTTCAAAGACTTTTCGCAGGTTCGAAAAGTCTTTGCTAAAAAACGGGGATAACTTTTCACCATTGAATAGGTGTCGAAAAAAAGTGCAGAATTGGGGTTTAGGGGTGCAGGCTTAAAAAAAAAATAGCCTGCACCCCTGGGAATGACATTTAAAAAAGAACTGTGTCAAAAAAAGTTTAAAAAAAAAATAGGGACACCCCAAAAAATAAATTTAAAAATTGGGGTGAAAAAAAAATGGGAAAAAATTGTTTAACAATAGGGAAATAGGTTCAGGGCTATTCTGCAAGTATGCGGCAGGTGTTTTCTAGAATAGATTTATAGCGGCAGGTGCACAATTGCAGAATTTTTAAAAACTTATTTTAGGGACATCAAAATATGCTAGTACCCATTTTCATGTACCCCAAATTTGACGGGACCACTTAAAAAAACGAAAAAAATAACCTAAGTGCTCTTCTGCAACACTTCTTCAATGTCGGAAAAAAACACCTGCTGCGGCTATTTAAATCCCCGACTTTCAATTACAGGCTAAAACGGGGGTACCCATAGTGATCCCCCATGTTTTTACAACTTTAGGGGGGTCCTACAATTTTTTTAAGGAAAATTTAGTAACTTTACGAAAAACCCACTTCGCAGGCTCCCGTTTTCGTTAGTTTCATATTGAATACGGGGATAAGCGGGCGGGCGCGCGCCCGATACTTTATCCCAGGTAAAAGCTCCGATATGAAACGTAAACTTCGACAGCGAAGTTTACGTTTCATATTGAATTCCCCTCATAATCAGATATGACAGAGCCAAGTTCTTCCTTAAGACGGGGATCAAATAGAAAAACCTTGTTGAGACACCAGGTCCACGGTCGGGAAGGAGCCAAGTGGAATCTCACAGAAGCATACACTGGGGCGTGGTCTGACCATGTGATTTGTCCAATCTCAGTGCTTGGATAGAATTGTAAGTATCTGTGGTCAACAAGAAAATAATCAATTTGGGAATATACCAAATGGGGAGCAGAATAATAAGTATAATCCTTAACAGAAAGGTGTCGTATCCTCCACAAATCTATTGACGGTCATGAAGAAGTTGACGCATTCTGCTGCAGTCTCGCATCCGAAAACAAGAAGATGCAGCTGAACAGTCAAGGGTAGGATCTAGAGACCAATTGAGATCGCCACCCAGAACAAGGTTACCCTCCCTTAAAGGCTCCAGAAGAAGAACTTTAGCAAAAAACTGGTACGGGTTACGATTGGGGGAGCATATATTTACACATCAGAGAGTGGTAATCTACAGGAGAGAAGGATAGCTACACTTACAGATTTTCCCAGAGCATTATAGCCACGAAAAGTTTGGGGATAGTAGTATTTACCTAATTTGGGGGAAGCGTGTAATTGAAAATGCGTTTCCTGTAAAAACGCTACATCTACCCTTTCTGATCTAAGCTCTTTAAGTAGAGTAGAGAGTTTTTCATGGATATTAAGCCCCTTTACATTTAAAGTGAATAATTTTATATCATTTCGATCTACGTGTGCCATAGAAACCATGGTGGGGAGGATACAGAAAACTGTGGTAGGATATGGTCGTCAGAGGCATAAATCGCCTGTTGATCTCTAAGCAAAGTAGGCATGGTGACAAAAGCAAGGATTGGGGTTTGGAAAGGAGAAAACAAAAAAGAAAGAAAACAAAAATACAATAATAAGCAGAAAATAACAAAAACAGATATCAATAAACATTGACGTGACACAAAAAACGCTAGTGGACCTATTGGGCTGACATGATCCAAAAAATGTGATGCGGTAAAACATAACTGGGGTAGGGCAGCCATAGACACCATCCGGGAACTAAGGAGCAATTATACAAGTAACAGCTACTGTCGACATGGTGTATAACCAAGAAATGTGATAAACTGTGAGAAAAAAAAAAAGGGTTACACGTAACCTGTCTGGAAGTTAAACAACAGTAGCATCACAAATAAATTTGTAAAAGGCATATAAGTTTGCTGTAAAATATGTGAAATATGTGAGGGGAAAAACTTATGAATAGGAAAATAGAATAATTATACACTTGGAAGCACAATATATATATATGTATACGGGGGTATGAAGCGGGGCCTGTGTGGTCGGCAGAGAACCATGAAGACTATGATCATAGTAAATAGATGCCGAACATTTAACATGGCAGTCCCATGGAAGTCTCGTATACAGACATAAAAGGTGACAGTCTCCGAGCGATCAGGGCGAGGAGAAGGTATCCCACGTTTGTAGCCACGTACCATTGCCAAGGTGCATGTTGTGCAGGTAGACAAGGAGAATCAAGGCGAGAAGACATTTGAGTCCAATCAGTAAGGGACGGCTTGACAATATCAAGGACAGTACAAAATTTAACCTGACGTCCATCATGAGAGACCTGGACGCTGAGCGGAAAGCCCCAAGGAAACCTAATGCCTTTCTGTTTCAAAATATCAGCAAGTGGTTTAAGATGGCGTCTCTGTTGAAGGGTATTCCATGCAAGATCAGGGAAGATTTGAATCTTGACACCATTAAATTCAATGTCCTCGAATTTACGGGCTTTGCTGAGGACCTCTTCTTTTACAGTATGATAGTGTAAATGGCAAATAATGTCTCTGGGGGGTAAATTTACTAAGAATCGGGATTGACCCAATTTTCAAAGTGATTCATCTCGGCATAACTCGCCTGAACTCTGGTGATTTTTTCACTTTTTTTTTACCAGATTTACCAACAGGCGATTTGTTGAAAAACGAGTTTGCCGATAGTGATGTAGATCGAGATTCCTCGGTTGATTTTAAAGCAAGCTCGAGTGAGTTATATCCCTAGCAAGCAGCCTGCACATATCAGTGAGATATGTGTAAGCTGCTTGTGTTGTGCCTGTAATAAACGGGTTAATTGTACCAAAAAAATTATGTGAGGTCCCCTCCCAAACACTAACCAGCCCCAGACTTGCCAGCCAGTCCTTGTTCTTAAAATTACAGGGAAAAAAATGTGTAGGGTTCCACTGTAATTTAAGAACCAGCACCAGGGACAGAGCTGGTTTTAAATATACGGAGCAAAAAATTGACGTGAGGTACCCCGTATATTTAAAACCAGCCCTGGACCCTTTCTAATGGGGGACTGATGCCAAAGCCAGGGGTGCCTTTTCACCGGGCCCCCCAGCCGCAGCATCAGCCCTGACTGCTAGTCAGATCAGGCCAGGGATCCCTGGGGAGTTGGGGACCCCTCCAATAAAGGGGTCCCCCTCTCTAGGGCACCCCTGGCCTGGGCTGATAGCCCGGGCTATCCCCACCACCCCTGGGCGGTGGGTGGCGGGTTGATAGTGTTAGGTGTAGTATAATAATTCAATATTTTATCATTGTCTTTACAGTGGAACTACAGGTCCCAGCAAGCCTCCCCCGCATGCTACTTGGAGAACTACAAGTACCAGCATGCGGGGCATTAAGAGCCCACTGGTACCTGTAAAGAAATGGTTAATAAAACACACAACACACCGTGATAATAAAGCTTTATTGCATCCATAAACACACTTACACATACTCACCTATTTCCAGATGTTCATGTCCCCTTGTCAACGTAAAGTATCCCAATGAAGTACCTGTTAAAAAAGATCCAATGCTCACCTTTCTGTCCCACGATGTTCTCCGCTGAAATCCAATACGTGCCCCGGATACAGTGTAACAACATGCTTCTGCATGCTGTTACAGTGCGCTAATGTCAGCTCGTGGGAATCAGCGGCGGCTAACATTGGCTCATTGGCTGGCACCCACGTCGAGGAGCCGCTCATTGGCTAAGCCCACGTGGGTCCCGGCCAATGAGCATCCGCTACTGTTAGCCGCCGCTGATTGGCTGGCCTTCCGGGACTAAAGACAACTCTTTCCCACGAGCTGTCAATAGCGCACTGTAACAGCATGCAGAAACATGTTGTTACACTTTATCCGGAGCCCGTATTGGATTTCTGCGCAGAACATCGAGGGAAATAAAAGGTGAGTATTGGATCTTTTTTAACAGGCAATTCGTTGGGATACTTTACGTTGACAAGGAGACGGGAACATCTGGAAACAGGTGAGTATGTGTAAGTGTGTTTATGGATGCAATAAAGATATATTTTCACGGTGTGTTGTGTTTTATTAACCATTTCTTTACAGGTGAACTACAGGTACCAATGGGCCCTTAATGCCCCTCATGCTGGTACTTGTGGTTCTCCAAGTACCAGCATGCTGGGGAGGCTTGCTGGGACCTGTAGTTCCACTGTAAAGACAATGGCGGGGGTGGCGGGGATAGCCCCGTATATTTAAAACCAGCTCTGTCCCTGGTGCTGGTTCTTAAATTACAGTGGAACCCTACACATTTCTTTCCCTGTAATGTTAAGGACCAGGACTAGCTGCCAGGTTCGGGGCTGGTTAGTGTTTTGGGGGGTGACCTCATATTTTTTTTTAAAAATGAACCCTATTTTAACCATTTACACAAAGAAACATACACAAATCACAATGATTTGTGTATGTTTCTGACCATTTCGCAGCTCAGGGGGGTTGAGAGTTTGAAAAGTGATTTTGACAAAGAGTTTGCTCCTATCTCTCCCAAGCTTGTCATCCCGTTTCTTGGTAAATTTGAGAGATGTATGTTTTAGGTGAAAAGTACTTCCGATTTGGCCCGATGGTGATGTGATTCGAGATTGCTATCTCACCCGAGTTTTAGGAGTGAGAGAAATCTCTCTCTAACTCACCCGACTTTACCTTTAGTAAATTTGCAAGCAGGAAAAAAAATTAATAAATCACCGGAGATGGTCATCTCGACCTATCTCGATTCCTAGTAAATTTAACCCTAGGGGCCTCAGATTGAAGACCATGAGGACGGAGGGCTCGAAGTGTGCTGTCAAAAAGGATAATATTGTCAGGCTCAGCACCAGTAATATCGTTGAAGACTTTGGTAAGCGCGTCTACAATACCATGGCCTTGTATATCTTCCGTGATCCCCTGGATGTGGAGATTATTGCGACGGCCTCTATTATCTAGATCGTCCAGGCGTCGCTGCATGAGCTTCATCTCATTAGCATGCATAGAGATGGTAGTATGCAACTGAGAATGGAAAGTGTCAATATTCCCAACATGATCCTCCAAGTCGGATACTCACTGAGTCACTTGAGAGATGTCCACTTGAAGTGCAGAGATTTCTGTTTTAACCGTTTCACGAAGATTCTTCTCAAGATCCAAAAAGTCCTGTTTGGAAGGAAGGTTTTTTTTTTTGGGAAAGGTACGAAGATGGGCCAGGACGTCTGCCATGGTGATTTCAGCACTAGAATCAGAGCTGAGATGGGCTGGAGAATCCATGCGTCTTGTGTTATTAGGCGAATGGGATGAGCCAGATGGAGAGGGGGCGTCCTCAGAAGAAGCATCCCCGTCTGGAGTGAGATAACGAAGCAGACTAGGTTGAGAAGGATTGTCACTCGTTTTCTTAGCACTAGGCGTCTGAGACCCTTTTGTAATTTTTCCCATTGATAAAGTGTTACAAAAGAAAACAGCAAATAAAAAGAGCATATTCACAGCATCAAAAGGGCCTTTTGTTTAGGGTTCCTGGATCACAGCCACTAGCCACCGTTCCCCATAGTGTGCGGGTGGTCATGACTTTACTGGGCAACAATATTCAAACCATATGTACAGATAAGGCAAGTCTCAGGTACATGTGTGAAAAAATAAGCAGGCATTGACATGTAATTCAGAAATTCTCCACTAGATAGTATTGAAGGCTTTGAAATGAGAAACACAATAAAGTGAGCCAGTCACAGGCAGGGATTCCACTTAGTGCTGCTGGGCAAACTGTTGTGAATCTAAAAAATTAAAATAAGTATTTCAAATATTTCCAATATGTCAAAGGAGGCTCCAAGATGGCAGGTGTAGGAACATCCCTCAACACCGCAGGGAGAGTGAATATAATAACGCTAGATACACAGTTCCTTTAATGTATGGGGTTTTTCAGGGAGGCCACACATCCACTACAAGAAGGAGCAAAGGCTGCATGCAGGTGCTGGTAGCTGGGAAAGCTCAGCATAGTGACCAGGAGGTCTTAAGGAACACAGTTGTAATCAAGGGGTTAAAGAACTCACCCAGTGCACAGGCAAGCAGTATGAGGGAGGGATCCATCAGCCGGGCAGACTCAGCTAATCCAACGGGCACACAGCCAGCTCACAGCAGGGGTATGAGAGAGCTTACCCGGCAGGCCGAGGCACCGGGTGTGGTGATAGCCGCCGGTCTCAGCACTCCGCCGCCTGACTCAGCAAGTCGGAGACTCACAGCTGGGAATCGGGACACAGCAGGGCTGGAGGTCTCAAGATGGCGGCTGCACAGCCGATACAGCACCGCCAAGGGAGACAGGAGCCACAGCAGACAGCTGGAGTTAGAGAAAGCGGCAGCAGGGGAACAGAAGAGCACCGTTCCCCCTGCAGCGCACTTCACCGATGCAGTGCCAGGTTTAGGAGGGGGGCAGCAGGAGCTCTCAGAGCATATTTGGAGGCCCGGATGGGTAATATAAGGAGTGGAAATGCCCCACAATAGCAGGAGCTCGAGGAGTGCACATCCACACCAGTCCACACTCAGGCCACGCCACCCATATGTGGATCTTTTAAAATGTGTCAGTGAGTAATGAATACACCTGTGCACTTGCTTGGTGACCTGAAAAATGTGACCCGTGTGGGGTCCTGAGGACCGAGTTTGAGAACCACTGACCTACTTTATTGCAGAGTCTCTAATGCTGGCCATACACGGGATGATTTTTAACACGATTTTGGAATTTTCTACAGGTTGGTCAGACCAATCATTTGCAAATAGTTGCATTTTGAGTCTTCTGCGACCCCAATGTGCGTCCCCGCCGTCTAGTTGGATCGCAGATCAGATGGTTTTGCAGAGATCTCAACTGATCGTGTACGATGTGATACACTTCTATGCATCTTATCCTATGACCTTAATGATCAATCGTACACCATTCGACCACATCTTATGAAGAATTTCAAGGGAAATCGTACTACTGATCTTACCAACTTTGAATCTCACCGTGTATGGGGGCCTTAACAGCTCATATGAATCCACTATGATCTGCTAACACGCCTCCTGGAGAAGTCGGTGACTGCCGCTGAAAGGACTAGTTGCAACATAGTTTTTTCATATTCTTTTAAGGAGTAGCAATTTTTCAATGGGGATGGATCAGAAGGGAATTGCCAAGGAAGATTCTGAAAACTCAGGAATTCCACCCATTGAAGCAGTGTTCAAATGCTCAGCCAAATAGGCAGGTCATGTACTTTGGCTGATGGTGTTTAGTACAGGGGGCCAGACGGGGGATTGCAGAATTGTCTCCTCCTCTCAATTCTCCCAGGGCCAGGTGTGGTGGGCTTGGTGTCCGTCCTCCCTTGAAGGTGTTCTCATTGCACCCATAATACTGCTTTCTGTGCTCCATGCCAAGGCACTCCTGCAGGTCATCCCCCCCAATGCTGTCAGTGCTGGCCCCCCTCAGGCAACTCCCATCTCCAAATGATGGCTGTCTGGCTCCCCCTGCCATTCATGTTGCTCATATGCCCTCTGCTGTGGGTGAGGACTGACCATGCTATCCATATATCCCCTATAATGTGGGTGGGGACAAGGAAGCTAGTAATAATAGCGGGGGATATGGTGTGGGAGGGCCCTGCATATTTTTACTTGTACAGGGCCTCACATCTGCCCTAACAGTGATTCACCCCAGCATGTCGCTGCCCTTGGTTCCCTTGTTTTATATGGTAACGCTGTTTGTCTTTCAGATGCAGTTCAGAGTCCTCCTCTCGGTTCAAACAAGAAAAATTAATCTAGTACAATATATGACTTTATTATACGTTTTATATTAACTATTACTGTATGTAAAATGTAATGTAAAAAAAGTATTATCAGCACTGATCCAGTATCTTTTCTTTGTCTCATTTAGTTACAAAGACAGAAACCGATCTACCTGTCGACCAGTATGATTATGGGGAGTATGACCCTGCATTGCTTTTACTTTTTAGCACTAAGAGCAACTAGTCGGAGCTCCTGTATCACTCTCACAAGCCGATGCGCCTCCTTGCGCATGTGGAGGATAAATACGGGGTCTCCTGGGACAGGGGAAATGGTTTCTGGAATTGACATAGGGCACTGTGTGAATACAGCAGTTACATGGAGGCTCGGAAATGTAAACAGATTAGAAAAGGGAATTTAGCTGACATGTTCATATCACTGAGGATGATAAAAAGGCTATAGAGGCGGCCAGATCATCAGTAAAGGATCTGCGCTGTTATAACTGGCTTGGTGACATGCTGGTGTGTACAGATTGCTACTTAGGGGAACAGTGCACTAAGCATTGGAATCTACTTACAAACATGGATTTGGCACATGACTTGTACATATGTCAAGTTTGCACGGTATTACTTAACGCTTTCATGCTCAGCCAAAATGCAGCTCATGCACTGTGGCTGATGGTGTTTAGTACCAGGGACCAGATGGGGGATTGTAATATTGTCTCCTCCTCTCAGTTCTCCCAGGCCTAGGTATGGTGGGCTTGGTGTCCATCCTCCATGGAACGTGTTCTCATTGCACCCAGAATACTGCTTTGTGTGCTCCATGCCATGGCACTCCTGTAGGTCATCACCCCCCCTAATGCGATCAGTGCTGGCCCCTCTCAGGCAACCCCCTTCAGCTGATGGTGGCTGCCTGGCTCCCCCTGCTATACGATATGTGCCAGCAGCTTTAGGAGACAGTACAGGAATTTCCCAGCAGTAGGGGCCTTGGATCCTACCCCTATCCCCATCTGTGGGGTTCCGTGTCCCTGGTAAGGGTTGTTAGTCATGCCCCACCACCTGTTCCACAGTTATTCTCCAAGTTCCCTCCCCCATTCTGTGACTGGCCCTGAGCATGCTGGACTTTGTCTTTTTCAGTATAGGGGACAAACTCAGTCGTGGCTAAGATATTCCTTGCCAATAGGTCAGGATTCATAGACCGTGCAACAAAGATAAGAAAGGGGTTCCTAGCATTAGACCACATCTCCAGCACATTTTGGGCGTACCTTGGAAGATCTTACTACATACAAATAGGACATCTATACCCCTGAGACACAGATTCCTAGGGGTAAATTTACCAAGAATCATGTCTTGCTGAGATTGCATTACTGTGCGAGATCTATTAAAGGCAAACACGAGTTCAAAAACACAATACCACACAGCAATAGATGCCAAAATACAGAAAAATAAGACAATCGACCATCAAACCAATAAGTACTTTCCATATACAGGAATACAACTCAGTGTTTTACTAAGAATAGTGTTTCAAAACACAATAGAACACAGGGCAGAATAGAACAAACACATAGAAGTGCATGGGAGCTGTGAATTCTGCTAAAGCACTGCACAGATCAGTGTGATCTGTGCAATGCTTTTGTGTTTTGCTAGTTAAATAAAAAGTTAAAAATTAGAAAACAATAGGTGTGGGGTCTCTTCCCAACGGCATAACCAGTCCTGGACATCTGATCCCGTTCTGGTGCTGGAAATTCTGGGAAAAATGGCATGGGGTTCCCCCATATCATCAGTAACCAGCACGGGCTGAACCAGTTGGGGGCTTACGCTAAAGCAGGGAGACACACAGTGTGAGGTTCCCATGCAATAATGTAATTCAGTCCCAAACTGGTCAGACCAAGGCTGGCAATCCCCAGAAAGTGGGGACCCCAAAATTAAAATGGGGTCCCCCCTTCCGAGGATCATCCATCATCCACATTGGCTCCAAATGTATTCTGCAGCAGAACAACGACCCCAAATATACAGCCAATGTTTTTAAGAACTATCTTCAGCGTAAAGAAAAACAAGGAGTCCTGGAAGTGATGATATGGCCCCCACAGAGCCCAGATCTCAACATAATCGAGTCTGTCTGGGATCACATGAAGAGACAGAAGGATTTGAGAAAGCCTATATCCACAGAAGATCTGTGGTTAGTTCTCCAAGATGTTTGGAACAACCTCCTGTTGAGTTCCTTCAAAAACTGTGTGCAAGTGTACCTAGAAGAATTGACGCTGTTTTATGGACAAAGGGTGGTCACACCAAATATTGATTTGATTTAGATTTCTCTTCTGTTCATTCACTTTGCATTTTGTTAACTGATAAAAATAAACTATTAACACTTTTATTTTTGAAAGCATTCTTACTTTGCAGCATTTTTTCCACAATTGCCTAAAACTTTTGCACAGTACTATATTATATATACACACATATACACACAACCAGGTATATTGTGAATAAAATAGGCCTATTTTCTATATTTTGTTATTCCCAATAAAAGCTTTCTCAACAAGTCCGTGGAGTGCCGCCTTGTTATTTGCTTTTGCAATACACCTGGTTGTTTAAAATAAACCTGGAACAAATTTCCGGCAGACATAATTTGAATGAGTAACCACAAAGAATTTATATAACAATAGACTATTTAATTTATGTGTGACTATGTTAAAGGCCAGATTTTTGTAATGTGTCACTTTATTGATTTTATGTTTACAAAACCAAAATAAAAATTGTCTCCAGTTCACCATTAAACAGAGATGGTGCAAAATACACAGATGCAGAGTACATAACAACAAGGGAGGTACATCCAACAGGAAATTTTATAGGAAGGTTTTGATACAAATGCTCCTCTACATTCAGTATTACAATTCATCTAAAAAAAGGAAATTAATAAAATAATGACTTAATAACGGACCAATCCATAGACAGGTGGAAACCTGACTAGAAGCTTAGGAATACATACTGTTAAATCAGCAACATTGATGTGATGAGTCAATTTCATTATGTTTGTTTCCCAAAATCAAATTGGTAAGGTAAGCAAACAGAAATGACAACCAAGAAGCTCTTGCCGCATGATTTTACTTGATATCAAAATAATCCAGTGAAATTAATAACAAAACAAATCAAAAACTTAGGTACAGTATGAGTGGCATTTCTTGTAAATAATTTATTCTGCCTTACTCCAAATGTGAATTGTGGAACCTTACAGAAAATAAAATAAAATAAAATCATAAAAAGAGCACAATTTGCTCAACTAATTCCAGCACCTACTTGGAATAAAAAAGCCGCCACAATTTCTGGTACTGTTAGGTATATCTTCCTGAGTTGATAAAACTAAGCATCAATATCCCAATGGCTGATAGGAACACAAGGAGCTGGTGATCATCTGCTACAGTGGACAGAAAAAAAACCCAGTCCAAAGCAGCCTGTCCTTCAGTTAACTTAGAAGATGTAAAACACTAAACAGGTCAGGGGGAGAGAGTATTGGTACAGAGAAGAGATGGTCTTGACAGGAAGCCAGGTAGAGACAAGTCAGCCCTGCTAAAAGGTTCCAGAGGACGGTCTTGTTTCCTCACGTCAGGCAATAAGGGCAGTTCTGGATGACGGAGGTCACAAATGATCTGATCACTGTTCACCGGAGGAGATTCTTGATGATTCCCTTGGTTGGCACAAGGTAGGGAGTGAAGTTCGCAAGTAAACTGACCTTTAGCACAGGAGCAGGAACTGTCCTGAGAGGAATTCTTCTTGGAGGCAGCTGTGCTCAATTAGAGAAAATCAACATGAGCAGATGTTATATAGCACTGAGAAAGGTAACACAGGAACAAGCTGTATTGGGTAGAGCTATGAACTTAAGAGAAACAGTAAAACTTTTCTAGGTCAATTGTAAGTGTTTGAGAGGTAATAATTACATACTGCTGAGTCATACAAGCATATAGGACATAAATAATGGTTCTCTTACTTTCAAGTGGCTCCTGCTTCCCAAGAAACTAGCATAGCCTCTAACACACACTCTTCTCAAAAAATATTAAAATCATGGGAGGTTAATTATAGTAAGATACACTGAGATAGACTATTCAGCAGTGACTGTGCAAAGATATACAATTTTTTGCAGTCTGTTTTTCTAAGTCGAAAAAGGAAGATTGCACTATTAAGTTGCATCCAGGTATTACTTTATTACACTTTCTCCTCATATGATACTAAAGATGTGGAAATTTAAAAAATCTAAAAATAGGATTTTTGGTACTACCGTTAAATCCCTTTCTATGAGTCCATGCTCCTACAATATTATCCCCGATTGGTTGTTGTACTAGATTTCCCCAAAGTAGGAATAGCAATTTCCTGATTAAAGTGAAAAGCAGACACCACCCTTGCATGTGTAATACTGCCCTATCTTCGTGTTTCACTAGAAATGGAGATTCGCAAGACAGTGCTCCCAATTCAGAAACTCTTCAATCTGATTAAATCACTATAAGAAAATATAGTTTCTAAGTCAAAAACCTGAACTCCACCATTTACAAGGGTTCAAATTGTGGGAACTGGAGAGCTAAAACAAGGTTAAGATCCTAAAGCTCTATGGGATGAACATATGGAGGCTAAATGTTTAAAACTCTGTTAAAATGTCTTAACCCCCTGGTTCAGAGCCAATCTTCTCTGAAAGCATATTTACAGAGCCAACACCTGCATCTTGAATGAAGAAAGGTGAAGTCCTAATTTTAGACCAAAAACACATGGGGCCAAAGAAAAAGAACATTAAGGAAAACTTGACTTTCCGCACCAACCTCTGTAGATTTTTCTAAACTGTTTGAGGATACCTGCTTCCTAAACCCTAATCAGGTGTAAATAACCTTAATCAGAGAAGCCATTTTTATTTATTTAGTACATCAGAGTAACAAACCCTTTTTGTCCAGTTCTGGGCAAAAAGATAACTGGAATTTCTTCCCTCCTGATTTTCTTGAGAGGGATCATCGGAATTGGTTAAAATATGTAAGCTCTCTGGAATCTCCATGGTACTAACATTCATCTAAGTGCCAAAGGGTCCCTGGATCTGCAACAAAACCTGGGAGTCTTGTTGTTGAATTGGAAAGTCATAATATCTACTTCTAACTGTCCCCACCTGTCCATCAAGTTGCTGAATACAGATCTGTCCTCATACACTGAGCGTCTTGACGCCATACAGCGCAAGAAAACAGACGTTTGGAGATGAGTAGCGTACCATATTTTTCTTGATTTTGTTTCTTAGTCAGTGGCATCGCTATAGGGGTGCGGGCTGAACCGGGTGTTACCCTCGGAGGGGGCGACACCAAAATGCCGGCTCCTCCTCAGTGACAGGGGCCAGGTGCTTCAGCGTGCCATTCTCTTGCAGCACTCGACTCCTGTCACAAAGGAGGAGCCAACAGTGCAGGAACTAGTCTCCGAGGCAGTAAAAATAGATTGGAGTAAAACCACTGGGGTCTCCTGATACAGGAATAATTACTCCTGAAGCTAGAGTAAAAGCTATTGACTACTCTGTTTCTTGGCAATCTTGGTGGTGATGGAATCGAGAAACGGAGGATATAAACTCTCTCCATGATACCAGTCATCCAGTGGTTTGAAGAGGACTTTCTCTACTGAACCCTGAATTATAGCAAAGTATCAACCACCACAGAGATATCTGGGTGTATGCCCTTCCCATCATGTGGTCTTATCCTGAAGGTTAGGTGCCTCACATTTTCCTGGCTCCTTCCAACCTGTCCTCGTCAATTTACCTCTTCACGAACCACCTCGGAACAAATAACCCTGTCTTTTAGCCTTATAAGATGGTGACAGGTTCCCCTTTCGAAAGGGAGGCCAAAAGGAACAAAACCTGGAATTCTTTGCAGAACTACTACCCGCAGATAAAACAAGAACTTTTCATATCTGTGGCCTCAGAAATTATTTTATCTAACTCACGACCAAATAAAGTCTTTCCTTCGAAAGGCAGGCTTTCAAAAAATTCTTTGTTTCTGAATTGACACATCAAGATTTCAGCCATAATACAAGCTATGCCACAACTGCTAACCATGAAATCTTTGAATTCAGTAAGGATGCATGCAATGCAGCCTCACCTAAATAATCAGCTCCTACCTTAATCTGGATCTGAAAATTAGATAGATCTGTTGAATACCTTCCACCAAAAGGTCAGACCACTTTTCTATGGCCTTGCAAACCCATGCTGAAGAAATGTTAGGCCTTAGTGCTGTTCTTGTGGCTACATAAAATAAGTTATGGTAGACTTACCTTTGTTAACTCTTTCTTCGAGGTCCATAGGGTCCACAGGGATACCATGGGGATAATGTGGTTGGAGTGATCCAGGCACCAAACAGTTAAGCTTTCGGCTCCCAGGATGCCCCAGTTCCTCCTCCACAACACCCCCGCCCCTGGCCACAGGCATTCGCTTTTGTAAACAAGCCCAAGGCAGGAGAAGGAAAAAGGAGAAGGAAGAACAATCATACACCAGAAACACTCATAGTAAAAGAGGGAATCTGTGACCGAAAGAAAAATTACCCAATGCAGCCTGGTGCGTCAGGGTGGGTGCCCTGTGGACACTATGGACCTCGAAGAAAATTTAACAAAAGGTAAGTCTACCATAACTCTAATTTCTTCTTCAGTGTCCATAGGGATCCACAGGGATACCATGGGGATGTAATAAAGCAGTTCCCCTAACGGTGGGGACGCTCCTGAGCAGAAAGGAGAACCTGCCGCCCACAGTAAGCATCCTGAGAAGCAATAGTGTCAAAGGTGTAGAACCTAAGGAAAGTGTGGACAGATCACGTGGCTGCCTTGCACAATTGTTCAGCAGAGGCACCACGACAGAACGCCCACAATGGGTAGAGTGTGCTGTCGCCGTGCTTGGGACAGGGAGATCAGCCTATGTGAAAGCCTGAGTGATAGTCATACGTAACCATCGAGCCAGAGTTTGTTTGTTAACTGGCCATCCTCGTTTGTGAAAACCATATAACACAAAAAGAACGTCTCATTTTCTAAGAGTCTGTACGATCCACATAGATACGGAGAGCGCAAACCACATCCAGGGAGGCCTCACCTACAAAAAGGTATGAAGACTGAAAGGCTGGAACCAGCTTCACATGAAAACGGGACACTACCTTTGGAAGGTAACCCGCCCGTGTACGGAGAACAGCTCTATCCTGGTGAAAAATCATAAAGGGGAAGCGACAAGAGAGCACTGCCAAATCAGAAAGACTACGTGCAGAAGAGATAGCGAGGAGAAAGTGTCTTCGCTGTCAACCATATGAAATCTACTGAGTCCAGAGGTTCAAATGGGGAAACTTGCAGCCCCTTGAGAACCAAGGACAAGTCCCACGGTGCCACAAAGGGTGGCTGAACTCTGAGAACACCCTGTAAAAAAGTTCTAACCTCCAGCAAAGAAGCAATCCTTCGGTGGAACCAAACTGACAACGCAGAAACCTGTACTCTTAGGGTGGCCAGGCGGAGCCTAAGGTCTAAGCCAGCCTGGAGAAAAGCAAGTACCCGGGAAACCCTAAAAACCTTAGGGTCATACTTTCTGTGGGAACACCACTGACTAAAAGAATGCCAAACTCTGTAATAAATGCAGGCAGAGGAAGGTTTTCGTGCCCTAAGCATCGTTTCAAACACAGAGCTGGAGAAACCTTTGGCTCTTAAGATTAGAAGACTCAAGAGCAACGCCGTCAAAGACAGACGGGGTAAGTCCGGATGCAGACAGGGACCCTGCGTTAACAGATCCGGCCACAGAGGAAGAGGAAACGGAGTGTCTATGGATAGATTACGTATGTTGGTGAACCAATGGAATCTGGGCCAAGCAGGAGCTACTAGTATCACTGTTACACCTTCCTGAGGACCCTTGGGAGAAGGGAAATCGGAGGAAAGAGATATGCCAGCTTGAAGTCCCATCTCACTGCCAGTGCGTCCATGAATACAGCTGAGAGGTCTCTGGTCCAGGACCCGTACCTGGGGACGTTGTGATTGTGACATGAGGCCATGAGGTCTACGTCTGGTAGGCCCCATTTGTTCGCCAGGAGTTGAAAAACCTCCGGGTGGAGAGTCCACTCTCCGGTGCATATGTCCTGATGACTTATGAAGTCCGCTTTCCAGTTGAGGACTCCCGGGATGAATATTGCAGAGATAGCCTGAAGATGACGTTCTAACCAGATCAGAACATTTATCACTTCCCTCATGGCTGCGTGACTTCGCGTGCCTCCTTGATGATTGGTAGGCTACTGTGATCACATTGTCGGACTGGATCTGGACCGGCCTGCCCTGGAGCAGGTCCTGTGCCATGATAAGTGCTTTGTACACTGCTTGAAGCTCTAGAATGTGTATGAGCAGATGACTTTCCTGATTTGTCCATCTTCCCTGAAAGGTGTGATGACCAGTCACCATCCCCCATCTGCGAAGACTGGTATCCGTGGTGAGGAGCACCCAATTTGGATTCCAGAATGGGTGACCTTTGTCCAGATGATCCTTTTGTAGCCACCACGAGAGAGAGTATCGAACCACCGGAGTGAGAAGGATTCTCAGGGACCGTATTAGATGATAAGATGATACTATCCAATCCAATGGGAAAGAATCAATTGCTGCAGAGGCCTGGAGGGGAACTGAGCATATTCCACCATGTCAAAGGTGGATACCACTGACCCAAAGACCTGCATCGCTGATAGAATGGATACCATTCGATTGCGTACTCTCAATGATAGGGCCACAATCTTGTCCTCTGGCAGAAACATTCTTTGTGCCTGAGAATCCAGAAGTGCCCCCAGATGTACCACCCACTGTATTGGAGACAAAGAAGATTTTTTTCCAATTGATTATCCAGCCGTGCGTCTATAAGCAGGCAATGGTCATTTTGAGATGGTGTTGTATAACAACCGGGGATTGTGCCAATATCAGAAGGTCGTCCAGGTATGGCAGTATTCTGATGCCTTGACGCCTGGGGTAGGCCATCATCACCACCATTATTTTGGTGAAGACCCGAGGGGCCGTTGATAGACCAAAGGGTAGTGCCTAAAATTGATAATGTTGTTGCAGAACAGCAAACCGTAGAAATTGTTGGTGGGATGGCATAATAGGCACATACAGGTAGAATTCCTGAATGTCCAGGGAAGCTATATCCCAGGTTCCATTGCCAAAATAATTGATCGGAGAGTCTCCATACAGAACTTAGGTACACGGATAAACTTGTTGAGGGTTTTTAGATTTAGAATAGGGCGATGAGACCCATTTGGTTTCTGAACCAAAAATAGATTGGAATAATAACCCTTTCCTTGTTGAACCACAGGAACCGGGATTATCACACCTGGCTGCAGTAGGGAGTAAATGGCCTCCTGTAGGACCAAGGCCTTGATAGGCTCCGATGGGAGAGATGTACAAAACAACTTCTGGGGAGAATGCCTCCAGAAAGTGAGAGCATACCCGAGAGACCACTTTTCGCACCCAGGCATCTGTTGTGGTTTGATGCCAGTAGTCCGCAAATTGAATAAGTCGGCCTTCCACCCTGGAGGCCCGCCCAATCAGGCAGAGGGTTTGTCGTCCAACTTAGAAGCTGGACGTCTGCAAGGACTAGACGGCCTGGAGGAAGACTGTCCTTTTGTTCGTCCCTGAGGACAAAAGCACCGAAAAGAAGACTGCCTAGACTTTAATGTAGCTGTTGATGGCAGACCTGCAGATTTTTAAGCTGCCAGAGTAGCCACTATCTTATCTAACTCTGCTCCAAAAAGTATATATCCAAAAAAAAGGTAAGGATTCCAGAGCCTTCTTTGACCCCGTATCTGCTTTCCAGGACTTTAACCAAAAGGGAGAGCAAACATCAATCCAGGAAGGATATATAGGGGGGGGCAAATATAGCGTGCTGAAACTGCTATGGGTATCCCATTAAAGGAGACAGCGTGGGAGTAGCCAAACGATTCACTAGCTGATTCATCACCTGAGACAAGGAGGACACCCAAGATGGCTCCTGTACATGTGGCTGGTAGACTGGACTGGTGAGGTGGTTCTTTATAACAGACAGCACACAAACCATCCTGTAAAGTCCTGAGGGGACAAATCCGCCAAACAGGAATTACATGAAACCAGCATGGGCCTCCACCTCCTGTTTCCCTTTACCTTTTGACATATCAATTATAAAGGTAACAATGCAATGTAATTTGACAACCTTCACAAATAACTAGTAAATGTGAAGTACAAAGGACAACCCCCACCCACCTGTAACAGGGATGAGGAGAAAAAACAAGTGATGGTTATAACTGACAGTCAGAAAATGGGATTTTGGTACCTACCGGTAAATCCTTTTCTCTGATTCCACAGGGGACACTGGAGGTGCTTACGCTGGGATATAGAGGAGTGGATAGCTGGAGCTGGCACTTTAAAATTTAGAAGTGTGAAGTTCCTCCCCCTCTATGCCCCACCAGCCCTCAGTTTAGAAAATGAAGACCGAGAGGAGGTGGAGAACAAGCGGAGTGAAAGGAGAGAAGAACACACAATAACTAAATCATACAACATACAGAACAAAACCGAACAAGGCAGGCATAGAGCGCAGAGGTGGGCGTCCTTTGTCCACTGTGGAATCAGAGAAAAGGATTTACCAGTAGGTACCAAAATCCCATTTTCTCTTTCATCCACTAGGGGACACTGGAGGTGCTTACGCTGGGGACGTCCCAAAGTTATCCCCACGGGCGGGAGTGCTCTGTGGCGCCTGCAGAACAAGGCGGCCAAAACGGGACGCCGAAGAAGCAAACGTATCAAATTTGTAAAACTTGACAAACGTGTGAACTGAAGACCAAGTGGCCGCACAACACAATTGTGACGTAGATGCTCCTCTACCGGCCGCCCATGACGCACCCACAGAACGTGTGGAATGAGCCGAAATTGACGAAGGAGGCCGACGGTTAGCACTAACATAAGCTTGATGAATAGTCAGCCGGATCCAAGTGCTAAAGTCTGCTTAGACGCTGGCCAACCTCTCCGAACCGCATCACAGAGGACAAAAAGCGACTCCGACTTATGAAGGGAAGCAGTCCTGTCAACATAGTTGCGGAGAGCCCTAACCACATCCAAGGTAGAAGAACCAGAGTCCTCCACCAACGCTGGTACCACAATAGGCTAATTGATATGGAAAGCCGACACGACCTTAGGAAGGAAGGCGGCTATCGTCCGGAGTTCCGCTCTATCCGCATGAAACACTAGGTAAGGAGGTTTATAGAAAAGAGCCCCCAATTCCGAAACCCTACGAGCCGAAGCGAGAGCCAGGAGGATTACCGTCTTCCAAGATAGGTACTTAAGATCAACCTCCTCCAAAGGTTCAAACATGGGCGACTGAAGGAACAGAAGAACTAGATTAAGATCTCAGGAATCAATTGGATGTACAAAAGGAGGTTGCACGTGCAAGACCCCTTGAAGAAACGTCTGCACCTCAGGAAAGAGGGCCAATTTCCTTTGAAAGAAAATTGAAAGGGCAGAAACCTGTACCTTTCAAGGTTCCCAGACGAAGGCCAGAATCCAGACCCGTCTGAAGGAAAAGCAGAAACCGGGATAAGTGAAAAGTCCTAGACAGAAGATCCCGACTGGAACACCATGAGATATAAGCACGCCAGATGCGATGATAATGCGCAGCCGAAACTGGCTTCCTGGCACGTAGCATGGTGGGAATAACCGCGTATGGGATACCTCTACGTCTTAGGATATCGGTTTCAAGAGCCACCCCGTTAAACGTAGTTGCGCTAAGTTGGGGTGTATGAAAGGGCCCTGCTGTAGAAGATCCGGGCGCAGAGGAAGGGGCCACGGATCGTCTGATAATAGGGACCGAAGGTCCGAGAACCAACTTCTCCGAGGCCAGTTCGGGGCCACGAGAATTACCGAGGCTGACTCCTGTTTTATTCTTTTTAGAAGACGAGGAAGAAGTGGAATCGGAGGGAAAAGGTAAACTAAGTCGTAGGTCCACGGACTTGTCAGAGCGTCTACTGCTTCCACCTGTGGATCTCGAGTTCTTGACACATATACTGGAAGCTGACGATTCAATCGTGACGCCATGAGATCCACCTGAGGACATCCCCATCGACATATCAGCGCGTTGAACACGTCTGGATGAAGCTTCCATTCCCCGGGATGGACATCCTGTCGACTTAGGTAATCTGCTTCCCAGTTGTCCACACCCGGAATGAATACCGCTGACAGGATTATTGACTGATACTCAGCCCATCAGAGGATCCGAGTTACCTCTCGCATAGCCATGCGACTCCGAGTCCCTCCTTGGCGGTTGATGTAAGCGACAGCCTTTGCGTTGTCGAACTGAACTCTTACCAGACGAGCCTTTAGCAACTCTGTTGCCTCTATCAGAGCATTGTAAATCGCTCTGAGTTCCAACACATTTATGGGCCACTTCTGTTCTAGAGGGGGACCATCGACCTTGAAAGTGATAATCGAGGACCACTGCGCCCCATCCTCGAAGGCTGGCATCCGTGGTTATGATGATCCAGTCCCACATTCCGAACCGTTTTCCCGCTAACAGATTTCTGGATTGTGTCCACCAAAGAAGGGCTACTCTGTTAACCGGGCTCAGACGGATCTGTCGATGTAGGAACAGATGAGACCCTGACCCCTGTGCTAACAGGTCCAACTGAAACACCCTGGAGTGGAACCGGCCGAACTGTAGTGCCTTGAAAGCAGCTACCATTTTCCCCAAGAGACGCAGACAAAGAACCATTGACACAGTCTTTGTTTTGAGGACCAGCTGAACTAACACTCGGATATCCTTGGCCTTGTCTGTTGGAAGAAAAATCCTGAGATTTCGTATCCAATATCATGCCCAGAAATAAAAGTTTCTGGGACGGATTGAGATTCGACTTCTTGAAGTTGATTATCCAACCATGTTGGATTAGAATGTGATATGTCAGTAAGGCATGATCTGATAGAAGAGGCACCGATGGAGCCTTGAGTAACAGATCGTCCAAATAAGGTATTATGTTCACTCTTGATGACCGAAGGAGAGCGATCATGACTGACATGAGTTTGGTGAAGATGCGGGGAGCCGAGGATAACCCGAACGGCAATGCCCGAAATTGATAATGATCCTTCAAAATGGCGAAACGCAGAAAAGCCTGGTGTGGTTCCCAAATGGGAACATGGAGATATGCGTCCTTGATATCCAGGGATAATAGGAACTCCCCTGGTTCCAAGCTCGCTATTACTGACCTTAGAGACTCCATCTTGAAACGATACATCTTCAGATACCGGTTCAAAGACTTTAGGTTTAAGATGGGCCTGACCGAGCCATCTGGCTTGGGTACTACAAACAGGTTTGAGTAAAACCCCATACCTCATTGAAGTTCCGGAACTGGAACTATCACAGAAGATACTACTAGAGACTACTAGAGACTGGATAGCCTCCTGTAGAACCTTGGCTCTTTCTGCCTGTATTGGCAGACTTGTAGTGAAGAACCGATGTGGAGGGGAGGTCTCGAAATCTATTCGGTACCCCAGGGTAATTAGTCTTCGGATCCATGGTTCTGTAGAAGTCTGGTTCCAAACTTGTTGAAATCTTTGCAGGCGGCCTTCCACTGCAGATGGTCCCAGATAGGACGGAAGACAGTCATGCAACTTGTTTCTCAGCTGGTTTAGGCTCTAGTCTACGAGCAACCGTGTGTGGACGACCTCTACCTCCTCTTGTTTGCGAGGGCACACCTCTGGTCCTACCACGAAAGGAATGTGGCGTCCGAAAGGAATTAAACGAAGGTCCAGAGTAAATTCTTCTGGGAGCCGGTGCAGCTGACGGGAGGAAGGAAGACTTACCCCCTGTGGCTTGGGATATCCATCTGTCTAATTTCGGGCCGAAGCGCATGTCGCCAGTGAATGGTAGACCTTCCACCGCACGCTTGGATTCTGCGTCAGCTTGCCAAGCGCGTAGCCAGAGGGCTCTGCGGGCTGAAATCGCCGAAGCAGATATGCAAGCACTAATCTGACTGAGATCCTTTGAAGCTTCTCCCATGTAAACTGCAGATTCACGGATGTGTTCTGCTAGTAGACGTAACTCTGCTCTGGAATTACCCAAGTCCAATCCTATAATTAATTTATCGGCCCAGGAAACCACCGCCTTGTTAACAGAAGCGGTAACAAGTGTGGGTCTGAGTTGAGCACCCGCTGCTGTATAAATAGATCTTAGCGTTGTCTCCAACTTACGATCCGACGGATCTTTTAGAACTGTAGCTCCCGGTACTGGGAGTGCTGTTTTCTTTGAGAGACGGGAGACAGACGCATCTACTGGAGGAGGGGTTTCCCACTTCTCCATCATAGATGAAGGAAAAGGGTAACTAGATGAAAACCGGCGCAGAATCTGGAACCTCTTATCCGGCTGTTTCCAAGCTACCGAGAGCTGTTGCTGAAGCTGCTGTGAGAACGGAAAAACTGCAGAGCTCTTCGGCTGTCCGTTAAATAATTCAAACTCCTGTGATGGAGGAATTATATCCTCAGGTAAATTCAGGGTCATTCTGACCGCCAAAATTAAAGATTCCACCCCGGGAGAGGCGGACTCTAACTCCTGAGTGGTGTCGCCTGTAACGCAACCTCCAATTCCCCTTCTTCGGTATCCTCCATAGTAAGGAATTCTTCCTCCAACTCCTCTGACTGGAGAACAGTCGTCAGAGTACGCTTCGGTCTCTGGTAGGAAGTGTAGGGTGCGGATGTCGCTGTGCCCATAACCTGTACCAAGGTGTCTAGAGACTTAGTTAGCCCCGCCACCCAGGGAGGTTGAGACTTACGTGCCTCAGCTAACTCTGACGTTAAGTCTGACATAACTCCTAACATGTCAGCGGCCCATGGCGGAGCAACTGAGTCAGGAATAGCCATCGGTGGATCAATTGTTATACAAGCATCACATAACGTGGACCCAGTGGCATGCGGCTTAGATAGTTTGTGGTTACAATTAGAACAGACAAACATCTTTTGAGCCGCTTTTGTTTTGTTTGACATGGATAAACAACAGTCACCCAGACACAATAGACACAGCAGAGATTTGAAATAAAACAGAAGGCTGGTTGGGACACAGAGGAAGAGATACCCCCTCCCACAGATAAGATTCCCTGCACTGACACCCCAGTGTTACTCACAGCTGTGCCAGGGATGTAGACAGGAGAATCAGCCTTCAGCATGTGCCTGCACACTACCTGTAGTGGAGATATGCAGGCAAACAACAGGTTAAACGCAGCACCCACGCTACTCTAACAGCCACTGCCGCGTTAATTAGACCAGGGAGCCCAAGCTATTAGGCTCCGCCCCCTTTCTCCTCAAGTCCGAGGGACTGTAAAATGGCCACCACGCTGTTATCACCTCCCCCCCTGTGCTAGCCCCGCTGAGAAGGAGCCGCTAGTCGCGCTCATCAGCGGGGAGAGGGGAGAAGCATATCATTGAGCAGTGCTTCTAGCGCTCTCTAAAACCAGCGCTGGCAGCAGGGCAGGAGTCGGGGAAAGTGCATGTGATCATACTCACTGCGCTCCCCTCTGGACGGCTCCTCTGTATTAACAGCACTCTCCTCACAGCTTCTTCCTGGAGGCAGTCTGTGCTGTGTGTGTGTGTGGCATTTTAGGAGCTGTCAGTAGCTTTAGGTTTAAGCACTGCACACTCCTTCCATATTAACCCAGGAGGTTAACAGGTCGCCAGGTACCCGGACCCCACCTTTAGAGAGGTGGCGAAGGGTACCTCAAAAACAATGTAAAAGATAAATAATAAAACAAAAATAAATAAATATGTTAAATAAAAGAAATAAAATAAGTGACTTGCTGGAGCACAGCAGGTTGTGACCAGCTCCGTAGGCACAATTTTCTATACTGAGGGCTGGTGGGGCATAGAGGGGGAGGAGCTTCACACTTCTAAATTTTAAAGTGCCAGCTCCAGCTATCCACGCCTCTATACCCCAGCGTAAGCACCTCCAGTGTCCCCTAGTGGATGAAAGAGAAATAAAAGGCAGTATCAACACAGCAGCTGCAAAAAAGTCACATACAATGCATATGTAATTCAGTTGCAATGAACCTTGAATCAACTCAACTCTTGGTAGGATATAGAGCATATATACCTGACCCAGGGGAAAGGTATACAGGGAGACTGATCCAAAACCTCCTGAGACCAAATCGCTTCAGCAGAGCACAGATAGTGGGCTGTGAGTGTCTCATATGCATGAGGAGGGTAGGAGGAGCGACCCAGATGCGGGAAAATCTTTGAGGGATCTGGAGCTGCCGGGGGAGAGCCTACCTCCTGCGTCAACTGGCCGGGTACGCTGGCCTCATGGCAGCAAAAGAATCTATTGCCGATCCCCGGCGTCAGACGATAAGGCCCCGGTGGTCTAGAGAGGGAGCGGCTTCCATTGTGTCTCCAGCACCAGGAACCGAGGAATCTCCTTACCGGACATCTGTGTGTGTCCGGTTGCAGTCCAGACATCGGCGTCGCCGCTAGCAAGGTCTGCCGTGACCCGCCGAAATCACCAGAGACGTTACTGGTGTTGCGGCCCAGCGGAGGTAGACGGAATCGCAGTGCAGGCATTTTATTACCCTCAGCACTGCTAACTCTATGACATAAATAAAATTACAGCTTGGGACTGTCTGAGCAGTCCCTCTGTTAAAAAGGTGCGTCTGAATCCTGCCGCACTAAACGAACAACTGAATGCCTGTGGCCAGGGGCGGGGTATATGTGGAGGAGGACCTGGGGCATCCTGGGAGCTGAAAGCTTAACTGTTTGGTGCCTGGATCACTACAACAACATTATCCCCATGGTATCCCTGTGGATCCCTATGGACCCTGAAGATGACATTGATTTTAGTATACTCTCACACTTTAGGTTTGAGCCCCCCTTTAAGCAGGCATCTTCTGGAATGAGAAGGTGACTGCTGTCTGCTAGCAATCTCACCATGTAGTAACGGAACCATGGAAGGAGACCTACAATGGATTTAAAATTTCCTATAAGATAAAGGACATAACTTCTAGTTCTGAATATATCTCCCAAAGGAATATCCTAGTTCTCCACATCTGTAAAATCCAACACTTACCAAACTGTTGTAACTAGGTCATCTACACCCTGGACAATCACATCCTCATCTACTAAGAAACTAGGTCTTCACAATCTGATTCCTCTTTATGTTTGTCTTTATCAGAGGAAATAACAGTCAGAAAACCCTGATAAATGAGCCTAGCTCACAAGCTGCCACAGCTGAAGTAGTCAATAACTTCTGTAATGCAGATGACATTCTCTCTAAGCCTAATGCTGTGCGTTGCATCATCAGGTGGTTGAAGAGGGAGGAGCTTTAAACCTGAGAAATTTAGCCAGTTAAGCTCCTATACCCTCAATACACCACATAGTCAGCAGTGGCCCCCAATATGGATAACAGAGTAAAGTGAGATGTAATTTTCTATACACGTTTAGCTTATTAGCACACACAGTATATTTTAAAAGACACAATGAAAACAAATTGCAATCATTTTTACACTTGCTCTTCACCATGATGAGAGCTAGGCCTATATCAATCTGTATAAACACCTTCCTCATCCAATACAGGAGCTCAGATAAACAAGTACAAACAGAGACACAGGTGATGTCAAATATAAATGAATGGGCAATGAGGTAGTGGTTTTTCTAAGCAACTTCCAGGCAATAAAAATACACTGGAATTAGTCTTACCAGCAGCTCCTTTGCCAAATACAGATTCACGTAATCCAAATGGACACTCCAAGTTTGACACATCACACTCATACTCTCTAGCAGAGGAGAGAAAACAAATTCCACTTTAGTGTGTGCACCTGCTTTACTTTTGGTTACAAAATGGTTTTATGTATTATCAGTGTGCGCAAACATGGTTAGTATATATAATAATAGATTAATAAAACACTATGTGGTGCAAGGTATAAGTGAGCTCTATCCTTTTATTAATGAGGAATCCTTGTTATCTCCACAGTATAATCATCAGAACATGTAAGCACTCACACAGACGATGCATTCATCAGCTGTTTCCTCCTGCCCAAGCGACTCTGTGTGAAATGCTCATAGCGCTCTGACTTCTTCCAGGCGTAGTAGTACTGTACGCACTCACCTACTGACCGCGTGCGGACCTTTGGATAAGACAGCGGGGGGGGCATTAATGAAAAGAGGTGAACAAATAACTACCAAACAAATGCTATAACTCATTGCAGTCAATCAGATTCTGTCATTATTCTAGTACACTATATATAAAACAAGGAAAGGTCTGATTTATTGATATGGCTTCTCCACCTAGTCTTTATATACGTCCCCAATGAGTTATGCATGTGCAAATTACCACAGACTATCATAGGACCCTTTGCAATTGAAAAAGAAGAACTGTACCACTAAGCTATAAATACACCCACTTCATGAGACAGCTAAAAAATAAAAATGGTGCTTAATTATATCCCAAAATACTATATAAATAAAGAATGCACGTGAAGATAGAACAGCTGGACTGTCCCCAGTGGTCCACCAAACATACCTTGTTAGCTTGGATAAGGTGGAAGTTTTTCCCATATACACGAAACCCTTGCTCAAAACTTCTACATTCGTCCTCGCTCCAAGCACAGAGGTGATCTACGGAGGACATAACACAAAAAACAGATTTAACAAGAAAATGCAGTCATAATGTAACTGGTCCATTATATGGTCATTGAGGCAACCATTATTTTGGATCGAATAAATTACATGATGTAGTACATACATCAGATATGTGACAACAGCTGACTGATTTGGATTTATCATGACAGATTCATCTATTCTGTTACCCATCCCTTACCTTGCACAACCTTGACGTTAAAGCATAGCCTTCGCAGAGCCTCCTCTGTGTGAAATCTACATTTTACCAACTCGTAGAGAGCCTAATAAGAAGGAAAGTAGTCAATCAGGTATTTGTGTATGTTAGAAGCCGATATATGCTAAGCAGAACATGGGGATGAAGGAAGCCAATGGGTTGCAATTTTATAGTGCCAAATAGAAAACACAATCAGAAAAGTAAAGAACAGCAAGGGAAGGATCAAGCCAAACAAAAATAGCCATTCACTCTGTCACCTGTTCATTATCCCTCACAAGTCCATCTTCTTGGCTATACTCTTCCCCAGATCTTTGCTGATATTCTGCTGCTTGACTCAGATAGTTCTCTACTTCTCTCTCTGGAAGAACATTGGGATCCCAAAGCAGTTGGTCTTTCTCCTGAGAATCTAAAACCATACAGATAGTGACAATACGGAGCGACATGACAAGACATCTCCAGCTATCTCTATTGAGGGTTACAATAGTACATTGTCTTTGAACAAATAATCAACATGTTGTATGTGATAAAGATTGCTGTGACGTACATTAGCTACACATAAACACACTGATATGAATGATAATATGGAGAAGGGAAACAACAAAATGTATGCTTCTATCCACCAAAACACAGTTACCAATGATGTAGTACCACAATTAACCTTCAAATAATCAAGCCCACACAAAACTTTGCCCAACTAAAAGTGGTGTAAATAAATTTAGCTGTAAAATTCAAACCAAACTGTGTGACAGGAAAATAGATGGTGTTGCATTTATATTGGGTGCTTATTTAAAATAAACTGATTCACAATTAGTACGATGATATAATTGGCAGTTCATACGTACTGTGCATAATAAAAATAATAATTAAGGCTTAATTGAAACTGACAGCAGGAGATGCCACTTGGCACTTCTTGGTAGTTTATTTAATCCAGTCTGAGTAAAGAATATTTTTGTGTAGGCTTCATAAAGGTCTAATGTTAGATCAAGATGTTGGCACTTACATTTTGTAAAAATAAAAAGATTAGTTCTTTCAGAAGTAGACAATGTCTATATTCTTTACATTTAGAGCTTTGTTTGAAAGCAGTTAGAGTACCAAATACGATTACAGTGAACCTCTTATGGGAGGAATTCAATTAGAAGTGGGACTTACAGCACGGTTTAAGCTCCCAGGTTACGTGTCCAGAGCTAATAATTATCCCCTATTGTAAGCCATAGCTAGAACTAGTCAACGAAGATTAATGTTTGCACCTCAGCAGGGTGTGAGCAGAAATGCGCCATCATGGCTAGTTGCAGGCAGTAATTGAATAGCTTCAGGCACTCAACCGAGCTAAAACCCTGCGGTAAGCCCAGTGACTTATGGAATTCCCCCTATGTATGCACAGGAAAACAAATGTTTCCTTGTTGCTATGTGATGGAATGCGGATGACCTTTTAAAATTCTTATACTGAAATTGCAACTGAATTAACCGGGATCTAGACAAAATGTCGACAATTACAATGTCAAAAGTTATGATGTCGACACTGTTAAACTGTTTACATTGAACATTATTATCATCATCCTTTATTTATATGGCGCCACAAGTGTTCCGCAGCACCTTACACAGTACATAGACAAATAAGTGAACAAGCAACAAGTGACTTACAGTACAATACAATGCAGGACAAGGACAAGGTTTATATATATTGCTTCATTAGTGATCATACCACCCAAATAAGCAACAGGGTGTGAGCAATCAGGTGTTAGGCGCCCAAGTGAGAAGTGGATGACAATATAAGGAGTAGCACAAGAGGGTAGAGGGCCCTACTCGTGAGAGCTTACATGTGCAAATTGTGAAACACAGGCATTCTGCATGGACCAGCAGCGGAGGGTTAGAGGATAGGCTGCGGGAGAGGATGTTAGAGTTAGGCTCAAAACGCCATGTGACGCGATACACCTGGCACGAGTGAGCTGCCAGGTCCCATGCGACAGGCAAGACCTAGCATGCTGAGAAGGGCTGTTTGGAGCGAAGCAGCAATAGTGTATGAGAACACATTTGTATATTTAGCTTGTCCTGTACAGACATTAAAATCTCTCACAATGGTAACAGAAGAAGGTACAGACAGTATTTATAACGAGGCAGCTATCATTAATATTAAACTGAAAAGTAGCTGAACACTAAAACCATATGTATAGGGAATGTTCTTAAACAGATGTTAATTATTATAAAGTGGGAGACCAATGTAAGACAGGGCTTCTCAAATATCAACTCATCTAAAATGTATTATAGTTCTCTGCTTCACTGCAATCTATACTGGTCAATGACTTTCAGATGTGCAAAAAATAAATAAATGATTAAGTTTATAGCACAGCCCACAAGAAATAATCCTTACTCCCTACTGCAAAAAGTTTTACAACAGTATAAACATACAGTATATTATGCTATACAATATGCAGCTATATATTATGCAGCTATTGAAGTTCTAGCTGAATAACAAAATATCCTGTAAATCATTGAATAAAAGGTCTACTATGTAATCAAATGGCACACATATTCAAATAGTATTGTTAAGAAAAGTTGATTGAACATGCACAACCAATGTGCAGGTAGGATCTTGGCCACTTGCAAACAACCCACCTATTCTGCATCCAGATTTGACAGGTCACCATTAGTACAGTCAAACAATGACCCTATACACATTAAGTTGTTGCCCGACCAGCTCTATGTCCTCTATTGTTTAACATCTGACAGATCCTGATATGATGTTGATCGGTATTAATAAAGCCTTTTTGGGACCATACACTCTGCAGTTTGAAGCCAATTACCTCTACCAGACTGACTGGCCAAAAAATCTGCAGTAATATATATATGCTTTAGTAATATCCATAGTATGTTTTTAAATATACTGCATAGCTATTAGCTAGATTCAAATATCTCTTTTCCCTTTTGCTAAATGGACACTAACCTATCGCTATACTGTAGAATGGGTATATATGATTCAATACACAGTTATCTCCATACATCACCTTACCTCTTCCACCTGTTGGGGTATATCTCATATATGGGAGCTGAGGCTCAGACCCAAACATGGCCTCCTGCAAGAAAAAGGGGTAACATTTATTAAAATTTACTATTTATTCAACCAATAGCAGAAAATTCTAAATTAGTTCTAAAAAAGTAATAATAAAAGTATGATCATCAAGTTTTATAATTGCATTTATCTAGAAAAATGTATTCTAAAGCGGTCAGATGATCCTGCAGTGTCAATTACAAACTGTTCTGTTTAACGAAATGTCTGCCATTACATAGTGGAGGCAGGCATTTTGTCACCTGAACCAATGAGAATACAGCGTATGACTTTAGGAGGAATCCATGACATGAAACGGTCACGATTAGGCTAGGGTGTTGGAAGACGTGGATCCAGCTTTTGGAACAGGAGGCGAGGGGCCTGGATCAGTGTCTTCATCCACTAGTACCAGATGTTGGAGAGACCTGACCAAAGTCGCGGAGTCTAACATACTGGGAGGTGTTCACCAGTGACCTCTCCAAGTGGGATTTGGGCTTAAGCTGCACCCAGTAAGCAGGTTGTGGCCCTTTGGTCAGGTATCAGGCACAAGTGGGAACAAATGAAAGAAGACTATCACAGGGAAACATAGGCGATAGATATTGCAGGTTTTGAATAAAGTGATGTATAGAATACACACTAAATGGTTTTCAGACGCAGAACTGGCACAGAAGAATGGTATCACGAGATGGTACTTGATAAAGGTACTAAGTGCACACGCTGTGGCTTTTGACGCAGAGTTTGGCCAGCCATACACGGGGCGATTTGTAAACGTACAACACCTCAATACATTTTCAAATTCAGCCCTATGCATCGCATGCTGCTGTGAATGGTAAACGATGCATCTTACAAGATGCTTCGGTTACCTATTTAACAGCATGACGGATCGTAGATCTTATGGTTTTTCCATAAGATCTACGATGCCGATGTACGACGACGGGGACGCGCATCGCCGTCGTACAGCATGATAAACTACACACGATGTGCATGATTGATCGTTGCGATCGATCGAAATCGTGCACATCGTCTAAAAAATCTTACCGTGTATGGGCCGCATTAGTATAGGAGATGACTCTGAATAGATTGTACTCAGAAAACGTACACACACCGTAGAACACACTAGGAACACGTCACTAGAGAGAACAGAGCTTGGAACCTGGAACGCTTCAACAGCAAGCTTACACTGGAAGTAAATACGTTGTACAGGCAACTTCCTGTTGTCCAGAGCCCTTTATATATACCCTAAGGTAGCAATCCATTGGAGGACACTGTCAGCTGACAGCAACCAAGGCTATCAATGGATAAAGGGTTAGACAGGTGAAAATAGACTGTCATGGCTACGTCCATAACGGCAACCGCAGAAACCACATCACGGAGGGAGAACATGGACATCTTAGCAGACCCTAGGTATAATCCTCAGCACGTCACTGGCCGCCGTACCTGGCGTCTGACTGCTCTAGAGATCAGGGGAAGCCGGCGCTGATGTGAGTAACGGCCGATCCTAGGCAGCATCCTAACAGTACCTTTCAGGGTGGACTCTGGATACCCACAAGGCTAATCAGGAAACTTCTTATGGAATGCTTGAACCAGCTGTGGAGCATGGACATCAGATGCTTTGATCCATGCTCGTTCTTCAGGTCCGTACCCCTTCCAATTAATGAGATACTGCAGATAATTCAATTGGTGTCGAGAGTCGAGGATCTTTTCAACTTCAAATTCAACTCCCAACTGAGTCTGTACTTGAGGAGTCTTGGGTGGAGAATGCTTAAATTGATTAAGGATTTATGGACGTAGAAGAGAAACATGAAATGTGTTGGAAATCCTCAACTGAGGAGGTAGCTCAAGTTTATACACCACTGGATTCATGATTTTAAGAATGTGATCTGGTCCAGTGAAGCTTGGAGCAAATTTCATGCTTGGAACCTTTATTCAAATGTTCTTAGTTGACAGCCACACGCTATCTCCAATCTTCAGAAGAGGAACGGCCAGACATTTACGATCTGCACATTTCTTGTAATCACTAGAAGCTTTTTTCAAAGAGGAATTAATGTTTTTCCATGTATCAGACAGTGACTTCACGAAATTAGTGACGACAAGCACTTCCATGGTAGGGAAATGTCTTCTATACTGTAAAAAATGGAGTAGCGTTTGAAGAAGAGTGGTACCTAAAACTGTGGGCAAACTCTGCCCACGGCAATAGATTAAGCCAGTTATCTTAAGAAGAAGAAACAAAGAGTCTCAGAAATGTCTCCAACTCCTGATTTACCCTCTCAGTTTGGCCATTTGTCTGCGGGTGATAGGCGGAGGGAAATTTCTGTTTAATTCTACAAGAGGCACATAAAGCCCTCCAGAATTTGTCCACAAATTGCACACCTCGGTCCGAAACTAACTCCTTTGGTAGTCCATGAAGACGATATCACGAATAAACATTTTTGAAAATCGGTCCACTACATTATCAAATAGTATTATATACCTTGGAGGGTGGTAACTCAGATGAAATTCATCGACAGATAAGTCCAAGGAACACCAGGAATAGGCAAAAGACGCAACGGGCCAACCATTTTTTTTGCGAATGGACTTATGCTGGGTACACTTGACACAGAAGACAAAGTCCAGGATATCTTCTTTCATAGTGGGCCACCAGTAGGAGCACTGTAAAAACTTAAACGTCTTGAGGATGCCTGAGTGACCAACAAGCAAGGAAGCATGAGCCCAGGTTAACAGATTCTTCCGCAACTCAGGTGCCACAAAAATCTTGCCAGGAAGAGGAGAAGGAGGATGCACCTGGGTGTGAGCAAAAATGAGAGGGTCTAGAATAGGACGAACTTGCTTCCTGTGGAGGCAGGAAGGACCGGGAAGAGTGCATCAGCCTTTTTATTTTGTATGCCAGTCTGAAATTGTACTTTAAAATCAAATCTGGTAAAGAGACCAGTGGGATTCAAACGATGAGCTGTCTTGAGATAAAGGAGATTTTTGTGATCCGTAATGATTGCAATAGGAAATTTGGTGCCTTCCAAAAGGTGTCTCCACTCCTCTAGTGCCAATCTCATAGCCAACAATTCTTGAACCCTATGGCATAGTTCTTCTCAGCCGGAGAGAATTTACGAGAAAAGAAACCACAAGGATGATTCTTTCCATCTTCAGCAACTTGAGATAGTACAGCTCCTACCCCTACAGAAGAGGCATCAACTTCCAATGTGAAGGGTTTTTCAAGCTGTGGTTGACAAAGAATTGGAGCAGTAGAAAAGGCTGTTTGAGGGCTTGGAAAGAAGCCACTGCTGCAGGAGGCCAACGAGACGGGTTAGCACCCTTCTTGGTCAGAGCCGTGATAGGAGCAACAATTGTAGAAAAGTTTAAAATGAATCTCCTATAATAATTGTCAAAGCCAAGAAATCGGCTTTCAAGGAGTGCGGTTGGGGCCAATCTTCTATAGCTCTTAGCTTGTCCGAATCCATTTGAAGAGAATTCCCTGATATAATATACCCCAAAAATGGCATGGAGGACTGTTCGAAAAGGCATTTAGAAATGTTCCCGTAGAGATGAAGACTTAGAAGACGAGACAGAATCACTGTGACATGAAGGCGATGAAATTGCAAGTTCTCTGAAAAAATTAAAATGTCGTCCAGACAAATTACAACAAATTTGTAAAGGACATCTCGGAAGATTTTGTTGATGTAACTTTGAAAGACTGCTGGCGCATTACACAAGCCAAAAGACATCACCAAGTATTCATAATGGCCGTCTTGCGTATTAAAAGCAGTTTTCCACTCGTCTCCGGTCTTGATACGAATTAAATTGTAGGCTCCCCGGAGATCCAATTTAGTGAAAATGGATGCTCCACAACATCTTGTCAAAAAGCTCCAAGATGAGTGGCAAAGGATACCTGTTTTTTTATGGTGATTAGATTCAGCCCACGGTAATCTATGCAGGGTCTGAGACCTCCATCTTTTTCTCAACAAAGAAATCCAGCCCCAGCTGGAGAGGAAGACTGTGTTATAAAACCCATGGCAAAGTTTTCTTTTTCATGTAATCGGACATAGCAGCTGTTTCCGAAACTGAAAGAAGATAGATACAGACACGTGGTGGTGTCTTCCCAGAGATAAGATCAATGCTACAGTCCCAATGGTGATGGGGAGGCAATTTGTCCGCAGCTTGTTCACAAAAAAAAAGTCAGTGAAATCTTGATATGGTTCGGGTAAACGAGAATCTGGTTTGGAAATTAATTGATCAGATGTAGGAAGCTTCAAGGAGGATGTAGTAGAAACTTGTTGAGTTCATACTGGAACCACACAAGGAAGACACTGGTGAAAACAATGGGATCCCCAGGCCAGAACATGCATGGTGGACCAGTCCAGTTTGGGGTTGTGGGCTTCCAGCCAAGGCAGACCTAAAACAAGAGCATGGGGAGTCTTAGGTAGAACCAGGAATTCTAATTCTTCTTGATGGTGGCAACCCACTCGAAGTGAAACAGGTAGTGTAACAGAAGATATAACGTCTCCAGGGATAACATTGCCATTCACTAAAGAAAGAGACAACTTTTTTGAAAGAGGAAGAACTGGGATTTCTAGTTCATGTGTAATTTCCAGCAGCTCCAGAGTCTATCAAATCTTTAATATTTTTAGTTTGGGACTTGAAACAAATAGACACCGGTAGAAGACTATCCATCTCATGGGAAGACTTGGTTAACACCCCCAACCAGACGCTCCCAGAGCCAGTTAGGGTTTCCAGTTTTCCGAGAGGAGAGGGCAGAGTTTGATAATATGATCAGGGGCTGCACAATATAGGCAGAGCTTGTTCTGGAATCGGCATGTATGCTCAGCCGGAGTTAACCGTAATTAGAAACGAGAGGATCTTCTCGCTCCCATAGTGGGGAGACCCAGTCCAGAGCGGTCCCAGATAGAGAAATAATGTATGCCACCTTTGACCTTGGAGTGGGGAAATTCTGGGGTAGGCACTCGAACTGTATCTCGCATTGATTGATGAAACCCTGGTATCGTCTGGGGTTTCCATCAAAACGCTCAGGAGAAGCCAACTGTAGACAGGATTTTTGCGTTACTGATACTGGAGGATTTGGTGGAGCAGATCCAGAAGGAGTAGGAAGTATATTCACCAGAGTCAACTGAATGGTGAGTAGTTGACCGGAGAGTTCCTGGAGGTATTGAGCCACCTGATGTTGTGCTGCCTCCTGATTCTCAAAGGGAGATCTTGCAACGCCCCTGCAGCCTGTAATCCAATGGCTTCCATAGGGCCTGTACAAACTGTCACGATCAGGCTAGGCTGTTTCTCTGACATGGAGTTGGGAGACGTGGATCTAGCTTTAGGAGGGAACAGGAGGTGAGGAGCCTGGATCAGTGTCTACCTCATCCACTAGTTACCAAATGTTGGCGAGACCTGACCAAAGGCGCGGAGTCTAAACTTACTGGGAGGTGTGACCTCTCCAAGCGGGATTTGGGCTTAAGCTGCACCCAGTAAGCAGGTCGCTGCCCTTTGATCAGGTATCCACCACAAGTGGGAACAAATGAAAGAAGACTATCACAGGGAAACATAGGCGATAGATATTGGAGGTTTTGAATAAAGTGATGTATAGAATACACACTAAATGGTTTTCAGACACAGAGCTGGCACTGGAGGATGATGTGATGAGATGGAACTTAAATACATCCACTGCGGCTTCAGACGCAGAACTGGCACAGATGATTGGTATCACGAGATGGTACTTGATGAATGTACTAAGTACACACACTGTGGCTTTAGATGCAGCACTGTCACAGAAGAAAGGTATCACGAGATGGTACTTGATGAATGTACTAAGTACACACGCTGTGGCTTTTGACGCGGAGTTAGTATAGGAGATGCCTCTGAATAGATTGTACTCAGAAGACGTTCTGAGCACACACGCCGTAGAACACACTAGGAACATGTCACTAGAGAGAACAGAGCTTGGGGCCTGGAACGCTACAACAGCAAGCTTACACTGGAAGTAAATACGTTGTACAGGCAACTTCCTGTTGTCTAGAGCCCGGTATATATACCCTAAGGTAGCAGTCCATTGGAGGACACTGTCAGCTGACAGCAACCAATGCTATCATTGGGTAAAGGGTTAGTCAGGTGAAAAGAAACTGTCATGGCTGTATCCATAATGGCAACCACAGAAATCACATCACGGAGCAAGAACATGGACGTCTTAGCAGACCCTAGGTACAATCCTCAGCACGTCCCTCGCCGCCGTACCTGGCGTCTGACCGCTCTATAGATCAGGGGAAGCCGGCGCTGGAGCTAAGAAACGGACTATCCTAGGCCGCAACCTGACATACGTACCGAGCCTCAAGATTTCTGTGGATGGGCATGGCTCTGTCCATGCCATCCACAGGATCTCAAACTAGGATCTATGTAAAGAAAATGTGTGTGTGGGTTAGTGTGTGAGTTAGCTCTATAGGGTAATGTGGGCTTCCCTTCAAGAAAGTGACAAAAACAGCTTCCCCATTGGAGATACCTATCACTCCCAGAAAATGTATGATGTAGTGGAATGGATGCATTGCAGTTCATATGGGGCCTGATTCAGAGTTGCACAAAATTTTGTCTGTGGATGGATCTCACTAGTTTGAGCAAACTGAGTATGCATTGGGGCCTGCATACACAACTTAAGATCAAGTGCGGGGGATCCTATGGATCTGGCCATATCTTCACTTGTGAATGAGTGGGTGTAACTTGGCAGCAACTGGTGTTCAGACACAGGATAAACTTGTTGTGGGCATATAAACAGAACTGCGGACTATTCAAAGATCTGTCTGACTCAACTCTGAATACAGATGGAGATCTGAATTGATTTCCTAACACGGAAAGCAGCTGCTATTCCAGATACTTTATGTGCAACATTAAATGAGGTCTATGGTATGTGAAATGTAGGTTATTTTTTTAAGAAGGTGGACCAAATTATGTAGACTTCAAAAGCCAAATGTAGTAGCCTAATTACTTTTTCATGAACTTAAGTACAATCTGTCTGTGTGGTTACTGTGACTTCTAGAGCCATGCTTTATAAGCAGCTTTTGTTAAATAGTTAGATCTTAGATGTACTGGGTTAATAAATAAAGCACTGGAGTTATGTGGTTCATTGTATTTAGGTGGAAAAGATGGACTGTGTATTGATGTAGTAGTAAAAAATAAATAATGTGCCAGATTTGTAATGTAAGATTTGTAATGTAGTTGGTTAGGGTTGTTCTACTGAAGGGTCCACAGTGCATACGAAAAGAAAAATTAAGGGTTCTCAAAAATAAATAAATGAAACCATAAATTACTAGCCATGTAATCAATTGAGGCATGCCAAAAACGGTAGTCTTCTAGCTCAATTTTCCACCATGTGAAATAATAACCTGATTTATTTTGATTTGATCATTATCGAACGTTAATAATTTTGTTATATGAAAAATTTTATACTGACATTTCACTCTAGCCTTGTTAAAGCACCAATAAGCCTTAAGTGCTTCTTGTTTGAAATCCACAGCGAAAATGGTTGCTACGCTTGCTTCACTGTTATAGCAGATGAATGCATATGGCCTCTACTGTACTTTGAAGACAGAAGTTTTTTTAGTTGCAGAGTGCATCTAGCAAACAAAATAGGCAGGCGCTAACATTTATAAATATGGCGCTTTGTTTCTACTAGATTAAGGTGAAAAATTAACAAAAGTGTAAAATGCTTTTAGTTTTCATGTCTTTAGGAGCGACTGTCTCCACATATATTGGTACTGTTTAGATATATGAAGGAGTATTTTTTTAAAACATGTCCTTATATGAGGTTTACCTCAGCCCTCATCTCAGACTCCACTGTCCAGTCATCTGGAGCTGTTGAAATAGAAACAATTCTGAAATTAATTCCACAGCATCAAGATCCCAGGGACTACATAACTAGATATTAGTGGTGCCGACTGAATTCCAAGCTTCAGTGCTCAAACAACTTTTAACTTTGTTTACAATTCTATCATATACAAGGGCAAATATCATGTTTTAGAAACCCTTGCATCTAAAATTTATAAAACTGCATTACCCTCTAATCCAGGGGTCTTCAAACTTGGCCCTCCAGCTGCTGTGGAACTACACATCCCAGCATGCACTGTCACCTTTTTGATATAACAGCATGCTAAAACTATGTGCAGTGCATGCTGGGATGTGTAGTTCCACAGCATCTGGAGGGCCAAGTTTGAAGACCCCTGCTCTAATCAGTAAAACATTTAGCCCCTAGCTAAGACCCCAGTTGCATGTCATCCAGAATCAGTGGCACACATAGGGGGAGTTCTTTTTTTCTGAGATGGAGACAGCTTTACACGGTTCACAGGCCTATGGCACACAATTGGAGCCCTGCATAGTACTTTATTTAAAAAAAACCTCTGCGTGATGAAAGATCTATGAAAATATATTTAGCACACATTTGGCAATCTCAAAAGTTTGTTTTCCTATGATCTGCCTATTTATTTAGTTGGTAAAACGCTGGAAGAAAAACAATCCAACAAACCAAGTGTGTCAAAGTTAAATTATTCAACAATGAAAAAAAGACCTGTACTTATGTATTGTTGAATAAATGTTGACACACTTGACCTACAGGAAATTTTATTTTTACCCAGTGGTCTGCGTTCTGAATACATTACTGTTGCAACAGTGAAGTGGTTCCGCCAGGGGTAGCAGCAGTTTCTATTAATTCCTATTGCAGCTATGAGGTGGAGTATCTGAATTAGATGTATTGACTTGACAGAAAACTATGTACATTGCTAAAAGAAAAAAAAAGCAACACGTATTCAGGCGAGTATGACTGGAACACATTTTTCCATGACTAATCAGTTTACAGGAGTGTCTCCCCTACACCTCTTAAATTGTGGTTAAGTACAATTTGAGAAATAGGAGCATTGTATTTGAAGTGAAATAATTAAAGTGAAGATTTGAATATATTGTAGAAAGTGAAATGTGCCTAATCTTTGCTCTGTCTTAAAAAGAAAATGCATTGCACAGCACTATAACTCGCCACAAACCCTTAATCCTGCAAGTGGGAGAATAATTTTTATCCCACCTTATTTTCACAAATATATTTTCCATATACTCACAGTCAGCAAAGCAGGGGGAGAGATCTGTGGGCCCTCCAGTAGCCAGGGATGGAGACATTTGTGTAGACTGTGTGGAAACTTGATCCTGAGAAAGGACATAATAGGGAACTATGTACAATCTTAAACACACAAAAAACTGTATTTATAAGACAGTTTAGACTACATAAATCCAGATACAGTTTGCATTGTGGTTCTTACCTGGTGCAGACAAACAAGGGGTTGCGTGGATTCAGATAGAGTATTCTCTATTTCACTGTCTGATAAAGGGTCTGATGCTTCATAGCCATAAAATGACAATAAATCCTGGAATGCCAGCTCCTCTTCTTGCACCTGAAACAAGAATATGCCCAGTTCGACCACACATCAAAAAACATTCACAGCTATCTCTCTAAACTTCATTAACCTCTTACCTGTATGTCCCGAGTGGCCCAGGATGCTTGCTGCTCCTCCTGCGCCAGGGTCTCAGTTAATATTAACCCTTTTTGGCAGTGGACCACTAAAGGATACAAAGGAGGTGAAGAGGTTACAGTTTGAAATAAATTGGCTGTAGTACTGCATGTAAACCAGATGGTGTCCCTAAAACCACACAAAATACATGCATTCCCATCAGAGACTTCAATAATTCTTATAGGTGCCTAGTCCTTTTATCTATTAACAATTGCAGAGTCTTTAAAAAAAAAAAAAACACATACAGGATTTACAGCATGGCTACAAATCTAATTATTGTTTGCAGCTGTAGTCAAAGAAACCAAAGCATCAATTGTAATAAAATGAGGTGTTCTGGCATGATTTCATGAATAGCAGCTATCGCTCACTGACTATAGCATCATGGGGCTCTGGATCCTAGACTTCTTATTTTCACAGTCAAGTCCCTTGCAGCATTTCCAAAAGAACAAAGTTAATCAACTGAACAAATGAATACATACAGTGGTAAAGCCCATTTCTCTAGGAATTTTTAGATTTTCATTATTTCACCTCCACAAAGGAACCTTTTGAAATGATTTTAAACGATGTATTGGGCTATAGGCTCTTAAGGACCGCACAATGACTCTTTGGTATTTGGCCTTATATATAATTGCCTCCCATTTTATGTACATATAGAGTTGTCTGTAGTGCTACATAATTACTTCTACGGTAGATTATTCTTCCACCAAGTATAGAGCCGTGCCCCGGCGATGCAGGGCTGGTACATTACCGGGGGGAGATGCTCACATTACACACAGGATGGATACAGTGTAAATGTGCTCTTCGCATACAGCAGTGATACCAGCTGCTACTTGACTGCTACTCTACGGACACCTGTGTAGGACCGGCAGCAGCGCAGCCTCCGTACAGGAGAGCACAGGCAGGCAGCAGCCGGTACTCACCGGGTCTTTATTATCACTGAGTGACACACGCGGGGCTGTGACAGGTCTATAGGCGCGCGGCTACACGTACAGCACAGGGCACGGATACCGACACGAATGACCGTTACCCTATCCGCCACAGACCCTACGTGAGTGACTGCACTATATTATGTATCTCACACATAGGTAAACCTTCCGCCAGGACCCAGTGTGCCGCATACATCGCTCTGTCCCCTCCCCGCAGGGTCCCCCGGGCGGAGTCAGCCCCGGTGGTGCCACACCCTAGTCCCGGTTACCTCCAGCCGCCGAGCACCGGAGCAGGAGGAGCAGCGTGGCCCGGATGTGAACGGCGAACACGATTGGCGACCAGGCGGAAGGAGGGGCGTGGCCCAGGTAGGGGCGTCACGTGACGCGCATGGGCTCAGAGCCTGTGAGACCCCCATTACCGACACTGACTGAGACGCTGAGTGTGAGCGCGCTGTAGATAGTGGTCACCGTCACCAGCAGCCGCCACCACAGGAGGGGGAGATGGAGAATAGATCAACATCACTGACATGCGGGCAGTATACATGTGCTCTGTCAGAGAATGAAGTGTAAACCATTAGAAGCAATTATAACGCAGTACATTTAACATTGCCCAGAGGTGGAAACCACTGCATATGAAGACATTTGTTACCTATAGAAGATATAGGGGTTATTGTAATTCATGGAGAGTTGAATATTTTCAACCCATATTGACTATAAAGCTCTCAGGGGAAATATGAATGAACTGATCTCACTTAAAGTGCATGGATAAAAATGTGTCTATTCACTCCTTGTGAATTGTGTGCATCTTGCAGTGAGCCTGACCCCTAACTGTTTAGTTTGCTAGCTACCATCAGTGTCACTTGTACTAGAAGAATGAAATGTGTACTTATGTTTACCTCCAACTCTGCATATACCACAGATGTGTCAACATTGTTGATTCAGAATGCCCTCACTGAACGTTACCTACGTGAGAATGCTTTGTTACACAGCATGCCTCCCAACTGTCCCGCTTTTCTGGGACTGTCCCACCTGCGGGCCACAGTGTCCCGCATGGGGGGGGGCACTCCCAGCCTTACCACCACAGCAGAGCAGTGGTTGAATAGATGCCAGTGAGAGCCTGGGGGCCGCCCAGCATCTCCAGGAGTGTGCGCGCCCCCAGAGTGAAGAAAACGGGGGCGTATAATGAGGCAACACTCCTCTCATTTGAGCTCACACTCCCTTTTTGTGCGCGAGTGCCAAAGGCATGTACAGAGTCCCAACTCTCATCCTGACAATGTTGGGAGGTATGTTACAGCATTGTCCTGCATCTTCAGTCGTAAGTGGAGAAATGCGTTTGACTTTTAATTGCCTGTACCTGCTTACACTGTGATCTGGGGCAGGCACAGTGCAAAAACATGCAATATACACTCCGTTAACAGGCGTATGTACGTCTCAGTATAAGGTCCATTGTGTCAGAGGATGCATCTCCATTTGAGGTAGCCGACTGGATGTAAATAGAGGATGCATTTAGCACAACTGAAGTCACCAGCTTCGCTAAACAACTTGAGACATGACTACCGATACCTAATGGACGATAGACTGTTGCCTAGGATGCCTAGTAGGTAATTAATCTTCATTGATTTACACGGCACTAAACTACAAACATCAACCAATGAAAATAGTGACTCAACCTCTACTGTTTTTACCTGTCTATAGAAATAAATTAACAGTGGCTATAGAGATAGTGTGAACTAGCTTTCAACTTATGTAGGGTGTAGGTCCCTTATTTGCTATATGCACCAATCAGCCATAACAATGATTATCTCGCTACAATAGCGCTTGTGAAGGGGTTCGATATATTAGGCAGCAAATGAACACTTAGTTCTTGAAGTTGATGTATTGAAAGCAGGAAAAATAGGCAAAGAAAAGGGTCTGAGCGACTTTGACAAGGGCCAAATTATGATGGCTAGACGCCTATGTCAGAGCATCTCCAAAACGGCAGGTCTTGTTGATATGCAGTGGTTAGTACCTAACAAAAGTGGTCCATGGAAGGACAACCTGTGATCCGGCGACAGGATCATGGGCGCCCGAGGCTCATTGATGTGCTTGGGAAGCTAATGCTAGCCCGTCTGGTCCAATCCCACAGAAGGGCTACTATAGCACAAATTGCTGAAAAAAAAGCTTTCTATGATAGAAAGGTGAGAGAAAACAATGCATTGCAGAATGGACAGAGTGCTCGTGCTGACCCCTGTCCCCCCCCCCCCCCCACCGAAAGTGCCTTCAATGGGCACGTGAGTGTAAGAACTGGACCATACAATAATGGAAGAAGGTGGCCTGATCTGATTATTCACATTTTCTTTTACATCGTGTGGATGGCCGGGTGCGTGTGCATTATTTACCTGGGGAAGAGATGGCACCAGGATGCGCTATGGAAAAAAGGCAAGTCAGCAGAAGCTGTGTCATACTCTGGGCAATATTCTGTTGGGAAACCTTTGGTCCTGGCATTTATGTGGATGTTACTTTGAAAAGTACCACCTAAATATTGCTGCAGACCAAGTACACCCCTTCATGACAACTGTATTTCCTAAAAGCAGTGGCTTATTTCCGTTGGATTATGAGCCCTGTTACACTGCAAACATTGTTTAGGAATGGTTTAAAGAACATGCAAAGAGTTTGGCCTCCAAATTCCCAAGATTTCAATCTAATTGTCAGGCTTCGGCCTAGGATTGGCCGTTACTCACCACAGCGCCGACTTCCCCTGACTTCTCATGTGGTCAGAAGTCAGGTGCGGTGGCGAGTGACGCGCTGAGAATTATGCCTTAGGTGCATTTGGACATCCATGTGCTGCTCCCTGACTTGGTTACTGAGGTTGCCATCATGGGCGCAGCCATGACAGTCTTCATCACCTGACTGACCCTTTGTCCAATGGTAGCATGGTTGTCAGCTGACGCTGTCCTCCAATGGACTGCTACCTTGGGGTATATTACTGGGCTCAACTTACTTTCTACTAGTGTTTGTTTACCGTTACTTCGTTCCAGCTTCCCTTGCTATTCTGCTCTTGAGTCATTTCTAGTTACTCTTTTGTGCCAGCGGTGCATCTGGATGCCTTGCTCGTGTACTCTGTACATCCTCCGAGTACAACCACAGTTTCACTCTCCGGTGCCAGTGGTGTGTCTATTACCTTGCCCGTGTACTCTGTACATCCTCCGAGTACAACTACAGTTTCACTTTCCTGTGTCAGCGGTGCGTCTGATACCTTGCCTGCACACTCAGTACAATATCCAAGTTCAGAATCCTCACTAGTGCTTCTTTCAGAAGTACACTCTCCTGGGCCTCATCAGTGTTATCTCCCTCCATTTCCCACCTGTATCGGATACCTGACCAAAGGGCCGCAACCTGCTTGCTGGGTGCAGCTTAAACCCATATCCCGCTTGGAGGGGTCACTGGTGAACACCTCCCAGCAGATTTGACTCCGTGCCTTTGGTCAGGTCTCGCCAACATCCGATACTTGTGGATGAGGAGGACATACATCCAGGCTCCTCACCTCCGATTCCTTCCACAACCCGGGACCTCAGCTTTCAGCTCCTCAGTAGGAGATCCTCCTGAGCCAGTTGCGACAGTTTGTACAGGCTTAATGGAAGCTTCAGGATCCCAGGGTGCAGGGGCATTGCAAGATCTCGCATGGATAATCAGGAGGCAGCGCAACATCAAGTGGCTCAATATTTACTAGAGCTCTCCGGGCAACTACTTTCCATCCAATCAACCTTGGCCATGTTATTTCCTCCCACCGTGTCTGCACCTTCAAATCCTCCAGGCCAGTTCCAGTGACACAGAAGTCTCGTCTTCAGTTGGCATCCCTGAATGCTTTGATGGAAACCCAAGACGTTGCCGCGGTTTCATCAACCAATGTGAGATTCAGTTTGAATGCCTGCCACAGAATTTCCCGACGTCTAGGTCAAAAGTGGCTTATATTATTTCCTGCTGACTGGAGTGCTTTGGATTGGGTCTCCCCATTATGGGAACGAGCTATGAGATCTTTATTTCCTCTTTCAAGGGAATCTTTGACGAGCCGGGCCACACTGCCTTGGCTTCTTCTGATCTCCTTCGAGTCCGACAAGGGACCTATACCGTGGGACAGTATGTGGTCTAATTTCAAACCATTTCTTCAGAATTAAAATGGAACGAAGAGGCCCTCAAGGCTGCCTTTTTACATGGTCTCTCAGAAAAGATGAAAGATGAGTTAGCCTCTCGGTATCTTCCAGAGTCCTTCTCCGAAGTAATCTCTCTGTATTAAGATTGACTTACGTCATAGAGAAAGATTGGCTATTAGAGGACGAGAGGATAGTTTTCGAGATCGGTTGTTATTGGATGCACATTCCTCTTGTCCAGCAATGAGTAAGGAAGAATCTTTGCAGGTTAATAAATTCAGGCTAACCACGGCTGAGCGAACCTGTCTGTTCCAGAATAAGCTCTGCCTCTACTGTGCAGCTCCGTACCATGTTCTCAAGAATTGTCCTCTTGCGGGGAAACGCGAGACCCTAGCTGTTCTGGGAGCGTCCAGTTGGAGGTAGTGATCAAGCCGTCCCATTTAATGGATAGTCTGTTATCTGTGTCCCTTTCCTACCAGTCAAGGACCTAAGAGTTGAAAGCCTTGGTGGATTCCAGAGCCGCCGAAAAGTTAATTTCAGAATCCTTGGTACGTGCCCTGGGTATACCAGTCTCTCTACCCAGAAAGCTGACCCTATTGGGGTTAGATGGCAACGTCATTCTGGGAGATTCCATTTCTTCTGTTACCCACCCGGTGTCCCTCCGAGTAGGATGCCTTCATCAAGAAATTTTAAAATTCTTAGTCCTACCTAGAACCTCCTACGAACTAGTTTTAGGTCTGCCTTTGCTTAAAAGACATAACCCTACACAGAATTGGTCTAATATGCAAATCCTGGCTTGGGATCCAGGCTGTTTTCATCAATGTCTGTCTCGTGTGCTTCCTGTACGTATCTATCAAGTTTCTACCGGACCTGCTTTTAAGCCTCCTACTCCTGATCAATTAAAAGTCCTTACAGATTCCCGTCTGCCGGATCCATATCAGGATTTTTCTGACACTTTTAATGAACAGGCTGCCGACAAATTACCTCCTCATCGTTCTTGGGACTGTGGCATTGATTTCATTCCTGGGAAAATGCCACCTCGTGGCCGAATTTACCCTCTTTCGGTTCCGGAAACAGCTGCCATGTCCGACTACATTAAAGAAAACCTATCCAAAGGGTTTATCAGACCATCCTCTTCTGCTGGGGCTGGATTCTTCTTTGTTGAGAAGAAGGACGGGGGACTCAGACCCTGCATAGATTACCACGGACTCAATCTAATTACTATCAAGAACCGATACCCGCTGCCACTCATCTTGGAACTTTTGACAAGGTTCGTGGAGCTCACTTTTTTACAAAATTGGATATTCATGGGGTCCACAACTTGATGCGCATCAAGGCGGGGGATGAGTGGAAAACCGCATTCAACACACGAGATGGCCACTTTGAATACTTAGTAATGCCTTTTGGGTTATGTAATGCACCAGCAGAGTTCCAAGGTTATGTGAATGAAATTTTCAGGGACGTCCTTTACAAGTTCGTTGTGGTCTATCTAGACGACATTTAAATTTTTCCAAGGATCTGCAGTTACACCGATTTCATCTACGAGAGATTTTATCCCGTCTTTGTGACCACTATCTGTATGGAAAGATTTCCAAATGTCTCTTTGAGCAATCCTGCATGCCATTCCTGGGGCACATCACCTCTGGAGATTCTCTACAGATGGATCCAGACAAACTGAGTGCCATCCAGGACTGGCCTCAACCTAACTTCCTGAAAGCTACCCAGCAATTTTTAGGGTTTTCTAATTATTATAGATGATTTATTTCTAAACACTCTGGTTGCTCCAATCACAGCTCTCCCTAAGAAGGGAGCCAATCCTTCCTGTTGGCCCCCTTCGGCAGTAATGGCGTTTCAAAATCTAAAAGAGTATTCTCCATGGCACCAATCCTTCGCCAAGCACAACTTGGAAAGCCTTTCATTCTGGAAGTTGATGTCTCTTCGGTGGGGGTGGGAGCTCTGCTCACTCAAACTGCTGAGGATGGGAAGACTCACCCATTCCTCTTGCGAAAATTTTCTCAGACTGAGAAAAATTATGCCATTGGTGACCAGGAATTACTAGCTATGCGCTTGTCATTGGAAGAGTGGCGACACCTTCTGGAGGGTACAAGATTCCCTGTCACCATCATTACAGATCATAAAAATTTGGTTTACCTCCGAACAGTTCATCGATTTAAATGCCAGAGAAGCTCGTTGGTCCCTCTTCTTCTCTAGGTTTGACTTTCTTCTCTAGGTTGACTTCAAGCTTCACTTCTGCCCTGGAGTCCTGAAGAAGAAAGCTGATGCCCAGTCTCAGTCTTTTCTATCTGCACAAGAGGAAGAGGTTCAACCTCAAGTTCGCCCAATCCTGGACCCTCTTGTCTTTGCTCCCACTCAACTCCTGTCTCCCAAACCAGGCAAAATCTTGCTCCACAACTGCGTAAAAGCTTACTGACATGGGCCCATACCTCCCTTTTTTTCTGGGCATTCAGGCATTCTTAAGACTAAAATTTTGCAGCGATCTTACTGGTGGCATACCATGAAGAAAGACGGATCGAGAGTTCATCATGTCCTGTGTCAAGTGTGCTCAGCATACAGTCACTCGCAGTAAAGTCGGACCATTATGTCCTTTGCCCGTTCCAGTTGCTCCATAGACACACTTCTCTATGAATATTATTTCAGAATTACCACCGTCCAAGGGACAGAACACCATTTGGGTGGTTGTGGATCGATTCTCAAAGAGGACCCATTTTATTCCCCTAGTCGGTCTTCCTTCTGCTCCCACAATTGGCAAAGATATTCATCCGAGACATCTTCAGGCTACATGGTTTGCACAAAGAGATAGTATCAATCAAGTGGTACAATTCGTAGCCAAGTTTTGGAGAGCACTGTGTGCATCCTGCGGAATTAAGTTAAAGTTCTCTTCTGCCTATCACCCACAAACAAATGGTTAAACAGAGAGGGTGAATCAAGAGCTGGAAACATCAGACTTTTTGTATCTTCATAGGATGACTGGCTCGATCTTTTACCTTGGGCAGAGTTTTCGCATAACTTCAGGTATCAATGTTCTGATTCCACTCCATTTAGTCTATGGTAGGCATCCATGAGATGATTTTCAAGGATTACCGTCCATAGTAGTTCCAGCCGTAACTAACTTGGTAGGCTCATTTGCGGACTTACGGGAAAAATAAGCCTCAAGTAGATACAAAAACTTTGTGTCACACTCTGCACAAATTGTGTGACTTACCTTGCCATTTGCTGCAGGTCAGGATTTCTGTCTGACCTTGTTCAGGAACCATGCAGTGACAATACCATCATGCACTATGTCAGCTGATAGCATTCTTCCAGTGAGAGTGCTCCTGCCTCAGCTGACCTCAGCAGCCTATCAGGGACTTGCAGCAGGGTCATATCCCCTGTGAGAACTCCCACTGGTGCCCGTGCAAAGTGTTGCTTCCTAGAGTTCAGTTCTAACCTGTGGCTCCTTTGTGCAGAAAACCACCACTGCTATCAGGCTCATTTACCAGACTCCAGCGTTCCTGTTATATTCCGTTACCTGTTCCTGGCCTTGGTTTCGTTTGTGACCCTGATTTCTCCTGACCCCTGGTACTGCATCTGGTCTGGACTTCGGCTATTCCCTGTGACCTGTTTACGCCTGCTCCCTGGTACAGTCTAAGTCCGTTTGGTTCTGACCCGGCCTGTCAACTAAGCTATACGTCTTCTCTGCTTCATCCGGAGTTTACCAGCACCTAAATAAGGGAACCTATTCTGAGGGCCGCAACCTGTGTGTCGGACGTGGCCAAGCCCATACCTTCTTGCGAGAGTCCCTGGAGAATACCGCCGGCACATTAGACTCCGCGCCTCAGGCTTAGGTATAGCTAACTCCCTAATATGGGCCGCATCCATAACCATCCGGGAGTTGTGACCGATTGCTCAGGCCCACAAAATATAGATGCTGCTGGTCAGACTCAAGTGGCAGACCCCAGTTTGGGTCTTATGAATGTGGTGATAAAATTTGAGATGACACAAGCAGGTATACTACAATATTTGGCTGATTGTTTTACCTTGGGTTCTCAGTCTCAGAGAATTTTTTCAGACACAGTTAACCCCTGCATACCTCCACTCACTGCTGAAGATTTTGCTGGTAACTTACAACTACATAATTCAGTTAAAGGGACCACTTATCACAATTGCTCACAGACCTCCCAGTCATCAAGTAAATTGAATCCTGCACAACTTGGAATATTTCAGCAAATGCTAGAGCAGCTGCAAAAGCTTTTAACCAACAATATGCTGATTCTACCAGAATTAATTTCTTCTGATTGACAAAACCCCAACTCAGCATAATAAAGCCAAGGAGTTTGTTGATTTGGGAGCCTTAAAGACTGTGGACCTCATTCAGAGTCGGTCGTAAGAGGCCGCTCGGTCGTACGCCTAACGATCGAGAATCAGAAAAAAAAACAATCGCATGGCCGGGCGATCGCAACCAAAGTGACGCCCATACATGAACAAAGCACCTCCTCTAGCTAACGAGTGATAGCAGCTAGCGATCGAGTCAATCGTTGTCAGTCGCTGTATGTTAATTTTCTTCTGATGGTTGCGGCCGCTTGTGTTGTGTGAAAATTACACCAAAAATTTACAAAAAACCGCATAGAATAAGCCATCCCCATGAAATATATTTATTATTCGCTAATGCAAATGCATCTGAATCAATTACATGCCAATTAGCAGTGTTATTAGCTACAACAAACTATTATTAGCTGCTTGCATTGTGTGGCTCAAAATAGAAACATCACTCCTAACATCAGTAATATTCGATAGTATCAATTGTACTCTGGGGCTTGAGAGAGCACATACCCAACCTCAAGCCGTACGATCAGCCAGGACTCTAACCTGCTTGCAGAGTGATGTTTTACTACTTCCGGCCTTCTATGTTGGTCGTAGCAGGTAATTTAAATCTAATCTAAAACGCCCTGAAAATGGTGAGGAACGCCTGCGTTTTTAGACCACCACCCACCTCAACACCCACAAATGGCCTTTCATGTCAATCAACTCTCGGAAGCCACTTCCTGCTCGTAAGCCGTACGATCGACAGCATTTTGGATTGCATGGTCTCGTACGCACATGCGCACAACTAACCGTATGCATGCGTGGTTTGGAAACATCGGATGCGTACGACCGAGCGGCCGCTAACAACCGACTCTGAATGAGGTCCTGTGTCCTCCCCCTCTGTACCGAAAAGGGGAGAAATATCAGAATTTTCCATGGCCCAAGCTGTCAGAAGCTGAACGTCAGCGGCGCAAGGAATTTCAACTGTGTTTTTACTGTGGGGGTCTTGATCATTTTATAAAAGACTGTTCTCTCTGTAAATCAAGGAAGGGTGACAAGTCTCAGTGTCACAGCGTGAATGCCAACAACCTAGATGGTCACCTTCAGTTCCAGTTTCCACTACTCCAAATAGGAGTGCTGAGGAAGTTGCCCAAAAAGGAACTTCAGTTCAAGATTGGGGTCCTGTGACAAGAGCACCCAATTCCAGCTCTGGAAATCAAAAGAGAGTGTTAAAATCTCCCAAAGTCAGTGAGAAGTCTTAGGAGGAGTATCCGATATTCAAACTCCGACAGGAGTATCCGATGCTTCAGTCCAAGCAGAGATATTCGATGCTTCAGTTCCAGTGGGGGTATCCGATAATTCAATTCCAACAAGGGTATCCGATGCTCGGACTCCAGAAGGAGTATTCGATATTCAGATCCCAGCATGGGTATCCGATGTTCTATTTGTAAGCAGGGTGTCAAATATTCCAACCCCAATGGGGGTATCCAATGTTCCAGCTGCAAGAGAGGGATTCGATTTGCAAGCCCCAGCAGGGGTATCCGATGTTTCTCCAACAAGGGTATCCAATGTTTCAGTACAAGCAGGGGTATCCAATGGTTCGGTTCCAGCAAGGGAATCCTTTGTTTCGGCCTCAAGAGATATATCCAACGTTTCACTCTCAAGAGATGTGTTAGACTGTTCAACACCAGGAGGAGTAGCCATTGTTCTAACCCCAGTAGGGGCAGCCAATATTTCATCCTCAAAAGCAGTGATCGATGTGCCAGCCTCGGAAGGGGTATCTGACTTCTCAGCCCCAGTGAGGACATCAGACTTTCCAGCCCCAGAGGGGGCATCAAACTTTCTAGCTCCAGAGGGGTATCTGATTCTGTAGCCCTAGGAAGGGCATCTGACTTTGTAACCCCAAGAGGGTTGGCTGATTTTACAACCCCAGAGAAGGTGTCTGAGTTGCCAACCCCAGAGAAGGTGTCTGAGTTGCCAACCCCAGAGAAGGTGTCTGAGTTGCCAGCCCCAGGAGGGGTCTCCAGTGCCTCAGCCCCAGGAGGTGCGTCCAGTGCCTCAGCCCCAGGAGGGGCGTCCAGTGCCTCAGCCCCAGGAGGGGCGTCCAGTGCCTCAGCCCCAGGAGGGGCGTCCAGTGCCTCAGCCCCAGGAGGGGCGTCCAGTGCCTCAGCCCCAGGAGGGGCGTCCAGGGCCTCAGCCCCAGGAGGGGTGTCCAGGGCCTCAGCCCCAGGAGGGGTGTCCAGTGCCTCAGCCCCAGGAGGGGTCTCCAGTGCCTTGACCCCAGGAGGGGTCTCTAGTGCCTCAGCCCCAGGAGAGATTTCCAGTGCCAAGATCCCAGGAGGGATTCACAGTGCCATGGATACAGATATGGATTCCTAAGTAGATGCAAAAAGAGGATAGGAAAGATCTTGGGCGCTTCAATACTAAGCTGCAGCCTTTTCAATTAAGATCTTTCCCCAAAGATCTAACAAGGTATTTAATGTTCAAAAAATTATTGAAAATTGGCGCTGCTTGTGTGTAGTACTTTTTTGGACAAATGAAAAGAATAATTATACTTATCCGTATAAATGTAGTTATGGACATCAGTTCTAATGTTCTCTCTTTGGCCCTCATTCAGACCCACTCGCGAGCGGCTGTCCGCTCGCAAGTGGGTCGATGGTCCGCACTGCGCATGCGCACGACGGAGGGAGCTCGTCGTGCGCATGCGTGAGACGCGCCGAGCGAAGGACTTTCCTTTGCTCGGAGTGTCTCATCAAAGGGGGCGTGCTGTCGATGTTGACTGACAGCACGCTCCCTTTGGTGGGCGTGCCGGGGGCATGCCTGCCAGACAGGCACTCCCAAGGGAACGCCTACCGTCTGAAGCCGGCCCCACTGACATCACTAGTGATGTCAGTGGGAGTGATTTTGGCTCTGATAGAGCCAAAATCACTCCTGGCCTTGCGGTTGAAAAACTCAACCGCAGGCTGTTGCTCGCAGTTTCGATGGTCGCGATGGTCAAGACCATCGTGACCATCATCCTGCACGCTCGTATATGCTGTGGGTGGTGACCCACAGCTATACGAGCGTCCAGGAGGACGCTCCATATTAATGGAGGAGGGCCCTGATTCAAAGCGAGCGCTCTGGTCAGAGCGTCCGGCTCTGAATCAGGGCCTTTGTCTTTACCAGAGGTCTCGCAGACATGGGGAAAAAGGATTATATATATATGACGTCAGTGTGAGATGTTTTTTAAAGGTAGTGATAAACATTATTTCTTCAAAACTAAGTTCGAAGAGGAAAGAAGATGAGGTGTACCCCAACTCACTGATTATAGAGATGGGGACACTCCTATCATGGTATCTTTATTATTCCACAAGATATATGCACACACCTAGAACTTACAGTCCTATCGAGCGGTGCACAACGTATAAAGGTATCTTTAGTGTTATATGAAATACTTGAGAGCAGAGAAGCGTACCAGTACTCACAAGACTGTAAGTTGTCTTCTACTTATAAAGGTATCTTTTCATTCCTCCATAGTCAGCAATAAGTATTTGTGAAATTTTCACAAAATGTAATTTATTATGACAAAAATCATTAAAACATTTAGAGCATTCTCAGAGGGATGTAAACTGCACTGTGAACAGCTGAGGTAGAAATAAGGTGTGGAGGTGATGAGGGTCCGGACCCCCAACAAATGTCCAAATAAATAAATAAACACCTCTCCGCACCTACCTCCAGTATGTTTGCAGTAGTCCAAGTGAGAATGTCCCCTTCTGGCCAACGCATTTTGAGACTGGTATAAAAATGTGGAATTCAGCATTTACCTTCATGCCTTGAGGAGTGGTATAAAAACGGGGAACTCAGCATTTACCTTCATGCCTTGAGGAGTGGTATAAAAACGGGGAACTCAGCATTTACCTTCATGCCTTGATAAAGAGACTCAGTCTCGAAACGCGTTGGCCAGAAGGGGACATTCTCACTTGGACTACTGCTACTGCGAACATACTGGAGGTAGGTGCGGAGAGGTGTTTATTTATTTGGACATTTGTTGGGGATCCGGACCCTCATCACCTCCACACCTTGGCCCTCATTCTGAGCCGTATGCTCTGAGCAGAGCGCACGCTCTGAATGAAGGCCGCCCTCCATAATTATGGAGCGTCCTCCTGGACGCTCGTATAGCTGTGGGTCACCACCCACAGCCTATACGAGCGTGCAGTTTGATGGCCGCGATGGTCTTGACCATCGCGACCATCGCCACTGCGAGCCGGAGCCTGCGGTTGAGGTTTTCAACCGCAAGGCCCGGAGTGATTTTGGCTCTATCAGCCAAAATCACTCCCACTGACATCACTAGTGATGTCAGTGGGCCGGCTTCTGACGGTAGGCGTTCCCTTGGGAACGCCCCCGTCAGGGAGGCACGCCCACCAAAGGGGGCGTGCTGTCAATCGACAGCACGCCCCCTTTGATCAGACACAACGAGCGAAGGAAAGTCCTTCGCTCGTCGCGTCTGGCGCATGCGCACGACGGAGCTCCCGCCGTCGTGCGCATGCGCAGTGCACAACATCGACCCACTTGCGAGCGGACAGCCGCTCGCGAGTGGGTCTGAATCAGGCCCCTTATTTGTACCTCAGCTGCGGTTTACATCCCTCATTTTGTGAAAATTTCACAAACACTTATTGCTGACTATGGAGGAATGAAAAGATACCTTTATAAGTAGAAGACAACTTACAGTCTTGTGAGTACTGGTACGCTTCTCTGCTCTCAAATATTTCATATAACACTAAAGATACCTTTATACGTTGTGCACCGCTCGATAGGACTGTAAGTTCTAGGTGTGTGCTTATATCTTGTGGAATAATAAAGATACCATGATAGGAGTGTCCCCATCTCTATAATCAGTGAGTTGGGGTACACCTCATCTTCTTTCCTCTTCGAACTTAGGGCCTGATTCAGAGCCACTCGTAAGCGGCAGCTCGTTCGCTCCGAGCGATGTTTGCCCAACTGCGCATGCGTATGGATCGTTATACGCATGCGCGAACCAGTCAGTGCGGCCGAAATTCATGTGCTCGCAAAATAGCGAATGCCTGCTAATTTGAGTGACAGAATGAGGCGTATGTGGGTGGTAACAGGGGAAGGTGCTTGAAAACGGGGAGTGGAAATCCGATCGCAGGCGTGCTTAAAGGTCAAAACGGGCGTTTTAAGGGAGTGCATAATTAATCCAGCAGCGTCAATGACCACGTCACTTGGTTTTTTTTAACTCAGAACTGCTCGCAAAATAGTGGTTGAAAAAACCAACCACAAGAATAGCGAGCAGTTCAGACGCTGTTCGATGTACTCGATTAATCTAATAAATAGCGGACATGACGTATGGTGCGAGCGGCCAGGGGGCGTATTTTAAAAATTTACGTTCGCATGTTTTGCTCGCTCGTTCAGACTTAGAGGCGTGAACAGACTGTAAAGTGCGAACGGTTCATTTGAATAGCCACCCCTTTTTAGAAAACGAACGACCGCAAATAGCGAGCGGCTCTGAATGAGGGCCTTAGTTTTGAAGAAATAATGTTTATCACTACCTTTAAAAAACATCTCACACTGACGTCATATATATAATCCTTTTTCCCCATGTCTGCGAGACCTCTGGTAAAGACAAAGAGAGAACATTAGAACTGATGTCCATAACTACATTTATATGGGTAAGTATAATTCTTTTCATTTGTCCAAAAAAGTACTACACACAAGCAGCGCCAATTTTCAATAATTTTTTGAACATTAGATATGGATTCCTGTTTGCCATTTCCCGAGAACATCACCATGTGGACTTCTAGTACGGTCCAGACCCAGAAAGGGTCATTTAAACTTCCTGTTCCTTCCAGTTCCAGTGTGTCCGGTCTTAATCCAGTTTTGACCTGTACAGTTCCTGCCAGTTTAAGTGTCTCCAATCCCAATCTGGTTTTGCCTATTCAGCCAAGTGAGAGCCCTCCATCTCCTGGTTCCAAAAAGGGCTTAGAGTTCTCACAGATCAATTTAATTCCTGCTGCAATGGGCCATTCACCTGATTCTCTGCTAAGAAGTTCGGTGGATGATCGACCATCTGTTTATTTCGATGGAGAGTTAGATCAGTTTTATGCCGTAGCACGTCAATATCTTACCGATGTGGTTGCCTTCACTTACTCCTGCCAATGTGGTCAAATATTTTCTTTTGGCCTTTAGGGGCAAAGCTTTGTACTGGGCTAATCCACTCATAGAGATCAAGGATCTCATTTTAGAAGATCTCTCAGCTTTCACTGAAGTGGTACTGCAAAAGTTTGCTCCAAAAGCATCTAGATCAACACAAGGTCCACATCCTGCGGTACTGCAAAAGTTTACTCCAAAAGCCTCAAGATCAGCAAAAGGTCCACAGCCTGCGGTATTGAGCATTGGGGTCACTTCCTTGGCCCCTCTCCATGAAGGCTCCTCTGGGTATCCTGGTTCTTTGGATCCATCATCCACTTCTGGTGCTGTTTCCAAGGGAAAACATTTTTTGACTCCAGACTTGGATTCTGATTATGATCCTGTAGCGGATGAAGCACCTTTCCCTGGAGGTCCTATGTTTAGAAAATAAGTTTTTGTTGAACCAGAGATTTTGTCTCTTCTGAGTGGATCAAGACGTTCTCGAAAGGGCAAGACGATTCGTCGAAAGCATTAATTGCCACCATGGGTTCTGCTTCTCCAATGAAGAGTGTTGTTGATCTTTTCAAGTTTTTTTTTCTCAAGTCATAGGGGAGTCCGGAGGCCACTCATTAGGAGGGGGGTAATGTCACACTCTGCACAAATTGTGTGACTTACCTTACCATTTGCTGCAGGTCAGGACATCTGCCTAACCTTGTTCGGGAACCATGCAGTGACATCACCATCATGCACTATGTCAGCTGATAGCATTCTTCCAGTGAGAGTGCTACTGCCTCAGCTGACCTCAGCAGCCTATCAGGGACTTGCAGCAGAGTCATATCCCCTGTGAGAAATCCCACTGGTGCCTTAGCAAAGTGTTGCTTCCTAGAGTTCAGTTCTAACCTGTGGCTCCTTTGTGCAGAAAACCACCACTGCTATCAGGCTCATTTAGCAGACTCCTGTGTTCCTGTGATATTCCGTTACCTTTTCCTGACCTTGGCTTCATTTGTGACCCTGATTTCGCTTGACCCCTGGTACTGCATCTGATATCTGGTTTTGACTTGGGCTATTCCGTGTGACCTGTTTACACCTGCTCACTGGTACCGTCTAAGTCCGTTTGGTTCTGACTCGGCCTGTTAAATAAGCTATACGTCTTCTCCGCTTCATCCGGAGTTTACCAGCACCTGTATAAGGAAACCTATCCTGAGGGCCGCGACCTGTGTGTCGGACGCGGCCAAGCCCATACCTTCTTGCGAGGGTCCCTGGTGAATACCGCTGGCACATTAGGCTCCATGCCTCAGGCTTAGGTCTAGCCAACTCTAATATGGGCCGCATCCATAACCATCCGGGAGTTGTGACACTTTGCTGGTAAAAAACATCTTGCGGTTCCCCTTCTGAGAGTCAGAGATAGGGTATGGTTATCATCTAAGAACATTCGTTTAAAATTGCCAAGCATGAAGTTTGTCCCACGCTTCATTGGACCATACCGCATTCTCAAGGTAATAAATCCTGTGGTGTATAAACTAGAACTTTCACCCCAGCTGAAGATCTCCAATACCTTCCATATCTCTCTGTTACATCCCTTGATTCTTAATCAATTTCGACATTCTTCACCTAAAATGCTTCAAGTGCAAACTTACCAGGGTGTCGAATTTGAGATTAATAGAATCCTTGATTCTCGACATTGATCTAATTGCCTTCAGTATCTTATTGACTGGAAAGGATACGGACCTGAAGAACAAGCATGATTTAAGGCCTCTGATGTCCATGCTCGTCAACTTGTTAGAGCTTTTCACAAAAGATTTCCTGATAAGCCTTGTGGGTGTCCGGAGTCCACCCTGATAGGGGGGGGTACTGCCAGGTTTCGGCCTAGGATTTGCCGTTATTCTGCGGTCAGACATCAGGTGATGCACTGAGTGATGCACTGAGGATTATGCCTTTGGTGCACTTGGACATCCATGTGCTGCTCCGATACTTGGTTACCGAGGTTGCCGTCATGGGCGCAGCCATGACAGTCTTCATCACCTGACTGACCCTTCATCCAATGGTAGCATGGTTGTTGTCAGCTGACGCTGTCCTCCAATGGACTGCTACCTTGGGGTATATTACCGGGCTCTGGACAACAGGAAGTTGCCTGTAGAACGTTGTTTCTACTAGTGTTTGCTTGCCGTCAGTTTGTTCCAGGTACCCTTGCTATTTTGCTCTCGAGTCATTTCTAGTTACTCTCCTGTGCCAGCAGTGCGTCTGGATACCTTGCCTGCGTATTCTGTACTTCCTTCGAGTACTACGACAGTGTCTCACTCTTCTATGCCAGCGGTGCCTCTGGATACCCTTCCCGCGTACTCTGTACATCCTCTGAGTACAACTACAGTGTCACTCTCCTGTGCCAGCGGTGCGTCTGATACTTTGCCCACGTACTCAGTACAACATCCGAGAACAACTACAGTACCACTCTCCTGTGCCAGCGGTGCGTCTGATACTTTGCCCGCGTACTCAGTACAACATCCGAGTACAACTACAGTGCCACTCCTGTGCCAGCGGTGCGTCTGATACCTTGCCCGCACACTCAGTACAATATCCAAGTACAGAATCCTCGCTAGTGCTTCTTTCAGAAGTACACTCTCCTGGGCCTCATCGGTGTTATCTCCCTCCATTTCCCACCTGTATTGGATACCTGATCAAAGGGCCACGACCTGCTTGCTGGGTGCAGCTTAAACCCATATCCCGCTTGGAGGGGTCACTGGTGAACACCTCCCAGCAGGTTAGACTCCGCACCTTTGGTCAGGTCTCGCCAATATCAGATACATGTGGATGAGGAGGACATACATTCAGGCCCGTCGCCTCTGATTCCTTCCACAACCCGGGACCTCAGCTTTCAGCTCCTCAGTAGAGTAGGAGATCCTTCTGAGCCAGTCGTGACACTAATCAAGCGTCTGAGGGATGTGCTGGAAACACAAGTCTGAGCCATGGAGGCCCCACCTCACAACTTACAAGACTTAAAGGATCTGCTGCTAAAGTCTTGGTGCCAGATTCCACAGGACACCTCCAGACGTCTTGTGGAGTCCATACCTCAATGGGTCAGAGCTGTTTTTCAGGACGAGGGGGATCTACACATTATTACGCAGGTGGTTTAATGTTATGGCTGATCAGTGTATGGGGGCTTATTTAAAGTGGAGCTTATTAATGGGATTATACTTTAAATTGTTCCAAACAGGTATCTATAAAATAACATCAGTAAACTCCAATCACTCATCACAGTTACCCATATTGGGAATGACTATTACAGGACACAAAATTGGCAGAACAGGATTATGGTTTTGTTATTTTGATATAGACGTCTATAGATTTACTTCTGAATGCTGTAATGTACTGTATACATTTATAGTAAAAAAAAAAAAGGTTGATTTCTGGAAATAAAAGTAAACTTGGTGTGTAAGAGTTATGATGTAGTGTTTTTGGGTTGTGATATTGTATTTGAGGGTGATTCTTACATAGGGGTGATGTTAGTTTTAAAATAGCAGATGGTGTCTTGAATGGGCTTTGTGCATGTTCCTTAATTTCCACCTCTCCTGAATTGCTGTGGTGCATGTTAGACATCGTGGGTCTGATGAAGGGTTGGGCATAATTAGAAAACATAAAAATAGCATATTTACGCCAATGTACTGAGTCGTAAGCATCACAATATGTATGCAGGTCGGCACCAATAGCGTATGTGTCTGGATTACACCAGGCATGTGTCACATATACTTTCACCCATGTTTTTATCAATATGTTTTGCTTGGCAGTGGTGCTCACTGGGAATTTCCCCTGTACCCCTGTGGGCTAGTTAGATCCTGTTTCCAACCATACAACTAGTTAGCTGGTTGAAACGAAAATCTGTTAATGTATGGGAGCCAATGATAATTGACCATTTGCTCCTAACTTTTGGAAAATGTGTGAAAACTGTCGTTCAGACAGCAACCGCGTTTCTAGCTGAATCAGGCCCTCAGTTGCATAAAGATATACAAGTGTCATATATCAAATGAATCAGTGCAGTCTCTTGGTGCTTCCTAGTCGCATTGCGACTAAGTCGACTTTTCGGGTGACAAAGCCGTGCAAGCAGAGTCGCACAGTACCTGGAGCACTGAGGATCTGTTTGGCGTGACTGCAGCGATAGTGTATGAGAACACGTCTATTTTCTCTCAAACAGGACCTCAATAATGGGTAATGGGACAACCGGACTTCTATAATGGGGCCTAGGAGCATGGTACTGACACTCAGGGCAGGATGCATTTAGTCAGATAATCTTTATGGACCCCAACCATAAAAAATGCTGCAAAATTCTCTCAGGTTTTTTCTAACCCTAGATGTCTTGCAGTTATGTGATCATGAGTCTCAGGTCTTCTATGTGCCTTATATCAATTGTTCGACAATATCTTCTCCTCTCTTAGAAACTTGAAAAAACAAATCTTGACGTACTGCCATATGAGGATATGACAACCTACTATCACGCTCTATGGCAGGGGTGGCCAACCAGTCAGGGGCAAAGAGCCAAAAAATATCTGTAGTCAAGTTAAAGAGCCGATAGCTAGCTGTCACAAGGCCATGCCCCATTTTTGTGTGATTGCCTTGACATTCGCAGGAGCATGACCTTGTATCACACCCCCGTTTTCAGTCACACTGGGGGCAAGCCCAGCACATTGAAAATACATAATTTACATAAACTTCCAATATAATTTTTTCACTGTTGAAGTGAAAGAAAATGCCAGAGCAATATAGAAAACATTGAAAAAAACCACGTTCACATAAAATACACAGAAACTAGCCAGATCCATATAAAATACATTTAAAAAACCACATCCACATAAAATACTTATTGAAATCCAGAACCACATAAAATACATTGAAAAAGCAAGATTCACATAATACACACTTCAGCTCCTCCATGTGTCACTCCAGCCCACTCATCTGTCATTGCAGTCCCCCCATGCCACTGCGGCAGCCCATGTGTCACTCCAGCCACCCCCCCGGAGTTATCTCAGCCCCACTCTGCCCCCATAAGCATGAAAGCCGGCATCATCCACCCAGCTCTCAGGCTGCCCCCCCACTGGCTCGTTGTGCCCATTCTGTGCCCCCAGTAGTTGCAGCCCTTATGCAGTGCCCCCTGCAGTTGTGGCCCATATGCAATGCCTCCTGTAGCTGTGCCCATTATGCATTGCCAACAGTAGTTGTGCCAATTTTGCAATGCTCCCAGTTGTGTGCCCCTACTGCAATGCTCCCTGTAGTTGTGCCTCCTAAGTTAGTACCCCCAGTACTAGCTCCCCCTCCCCACCCACACCTCTATGAAGAAAACTTACCTGTCTTCATGCTGGCACCGCTCCACTCCATCAGGGCTCCCGACTCCCACCGTCGCTGCTGCCACTTCCGCTGCCTGCTGGATCTGACTGGATCCAGCAGGCACGCGGGCTCCGCGCATCACGGATGACGTCACCCAGCACTGCATCCCTGGGAACTCTGGTCTCTGAAGCCATCAGAGGCTTCTTTAGTCTCTGATCACTTCAGAGACCAGCGTTCTCAGGGCCTAATTCAGCAAGGAATGCACAGATGCAGACGCATGCACCCGGCCCCTGTGAGAATATGCTAATGAATGCATAGGCACGGCATTCGCAGCAGAATAAGCAGACGCCCAGCACTACATAATACCACCCACTTCCTTTTACTTGTTTCCTCTATGCCTGGCAAGACAGCGGAGACATCGGTAACATTAAGAACCATCGGACCCATACGCACAATAGTGGTTGACCTGACCCTCCCGCAGACATAGTGAGACTTCCTGTATGCAACTAGGCCTCAGGCTGCATCCATCGCAGCAAGGGCTTAATTATGCACACCCCTGAAATGCTGTCCAAATGCACAGGCACGCCTGCGTTAGCCCGACCACTCCCCCGTCACCACCCACAAACGGCACTTCCTGTCAATCACTTGTCCCTGGGGTTGCGGACTCCCTGCAGACACATACTCCATCGCACTGGCTGGTTCGCGCACGTGCATTGTGATGTATGCGCAGACCAAATCCATCGACCGATTGCGTGCGTCTGCATCCGTGCGTTCTTTGCTGAATCAGGCCCTCAGTACCAGTGGGGGTCTGCCGAGCCGGGAGCCGCAAGGGAAACACAAAAGAGCCACATGCGGCTCAAGAGCCATGGGTTGACCACCCCTGCTCTATGGGATTTCCATTAACCATTTTTACATTCTCTCTATCCTTTACCAGAGTAGGGTCTTTTAACTGCTCTGTGGCAAAGATCTCTTTTCTTACTTCAGGCATACTGTCTGGTTCAACAATGCTTTCTACTTCAGTAGGAGTTACATCATCCAGCTCTCCCCTGCTGCATCATTTTCTGACTCCTCAATTATGCTTGAAAACAGGAAAACTTCAGACTTGGGGTACACTGCTGCTGTATCAGTAACATTATCAAACAGGACTGACTTATTTATTTCTGTAACAAGGGTTTCCCAAAGCTTCCAGAAGTGGGAAAAATCTCTCCCTAATACAGCATCAAATAAGGAACTTAGGGCCTGATTCAGACCCGGTCACAAGCGCTGAGCACTCGCAACCGGGTCGATGTTTGCCCACCGGGCATGCGCAGGACGGAATCGGCTCCGTCGTGCGCATGTGCGAGACCCGGCTAGTGACGAATGCTCCGTCGCCCCGGGTTTCGCTCCAAAGGGGGCGAGCTGTCGATGGTGATTGACAGCTTGCCCCGTTTGGTAGGCGTGGCCGGGGGGTGGCTTCACAGACTGATTCGTTCCCAAGTGAACGCCTACTGTTTGTGGGCGGCCCCACTGACATCACCAGTGATGTCAGTGGGAGAGTTTCCGGGTGGATCAGAGCTAGAAGCTCTCTGGGGTTTGCGGCCACGAGACCCTACCACAAGGGTGTCGTCGCAAGTCCGGTGGTCGCGATGGTCTTGACCATTGTGACCATCAACCTGGCCGCTCGCTATAGCTGTGGGTGGGAACACACAGCTATGCGAGCGGCCGGGAGGCCGCTCCAAAAAAAACAAAACGCCCTCATTCAGAGCGAGCGCTCTTTCAGAGCATCCGTCTCTGAATCAGGCCCTAAGGGCCTGATTCAGCAATGCACGTATGTACAATGCTGAATGCAGATTCATGATCTTGGGAATTTTGTGTGCAGGACCCGTTCTGCAAATGTGTGCAATCTCACACAGCCCCTGCTATGCCTCTGCCTGATTAACAAGAGGCATTTTTGGGGTGGTGTGGAGGTGGGGACCCGTCCTGTTCCCAGAAAGTGGGCGTGTTGCCCCAGTTTTTTGGGAGTGGCAAGCGCAGTTTTCCTGGCCACGTAAGGCAGCCAGCCTGCGTAAGCCAGCTGGCCAGCCATTCACCATCAGGACCAATTGTCACTATGGTTTTCCCAGCCTGCGACATTGGTCGCAGTGCTGGGATTGCAATTGCAGCATTGGTGTCATACATCTCCTGCCCTATTTGCACATTTGCAAGGACGGAAATGCTTGTGTGCAGCTTTGCAATTCTGTCCTCTGCTGAATCAGCCCCTAAATCCACAGTGACTACAGTGGGACTACACAGTGTTTCTATGTTCACTTCAGTAGTATCATAATGCTGAATATCCCAATGTATATAGGTAACAGAAACCGTTTCCCACTGACATTTTGAGTGGTTTATCAAATCGGTCTTTACAAGAGTAACCAGGCTACCAAAATTTAACAAAGCCTGTACCTATTAGCCCTTTAATGTGATTATACACATGTGTTTATCTGGCTTAGCCTGTTGTTCTGCAGTTCAGGCTAGCTGAGCAAAGAACGATACTCTGCGATTTACATAAGCAGTATCCCATTGCGTAGTTTCAGAGGTAAGTGGACAATTAGCAGCAACATGGCCCAAACCACCACTTCTAAAACATCTGATCATATTTTTATCAAATCTATATATGAGGTGGGAACCTTCCAGGCACATGGTACAGCTGGTCAATCTCCAGGTTCCAAGTTTACAGTCTCCAGATGTGTAAGTTGATTTCCCCACCCAAACACCCTTTTACCAGAAGTCACTGAAGATTGCAGTTGCAGAACTATGGACTATTGGGGTATGCTCAACAGTTTCTCAGTCAACACTTACCTTTCCACCATTTACATAAACTGGTCTGGTGTTTTAGGGTCCCCGTGACTCATCCACTTGCACAGAATTGCATGGCAGGACTGTAGATTCCAGTCCATAATGACCTCATGATCTGTGGCCTTGTTAGAGTCTCTGGCTGTAGCCACTTCTTGGTGAGATGGATGAGGTCATACATTTGAGAGCAGGGAGATTTATCCAATTGGTATCCCCAGCGATGAGCCCATTGTGCTTGAACAGACTTCATGACACCCAAATGAGTTAAAATTTCAGTTTTTAGTTCGTTATAGTCCTCGGCATCAGCATCAGTAGAGCTCAAGCCAAAATATGTCTTTTGTGGTTCCTCTGACAGGAAGGGTGCCTGCCCACTGACCTTTAAGCCAACTTTCCTTCTCAGCAAATTGGAAGTTATTAAATAGGCTTCAACATCATCACACTTTGTCATCTTTTTCAGAAAATGACTAGCCCATATAGAGCTAGCTAGTTGTGACATCCCTGGAAGCATTTCTAAACAGGACTGCTAGATACTGCACCAAATCAATTATTGCTGTTGCCTATGAATCTCCACCATGTGTCACAAGATCAGATTAGGGGTGCCATCTCATTCTGTAAACTGCAGCCAGTTAGTAGCACACCAGTCCAGGGCCTTTGTATAAGTAACTGCAGCTAGTTTTATTCGAGAGCACAAAATAAAAAAAACATAAAAATAAATCCTAACGTGTCCAGTTCTAACTAAAACAAAATTCCCTCTCAAGGTGGAAGACCTAGGGGTAAATTTACTTGTCTGATCAAGAATGGGACATGTGCGCGTTTTTCTCGATCAAACACACGGATTTACTAAGAATCGTATTTCACTGAATTGTGGTTTATTATGGTCTATGCAATCGTGTTTGATCGTGTGTGAGTTCAGACAAATAAGCTGAAAACAATAGAATTGCCTGTGAGCAGCATATTCTGCCGAATCACTGCACAGATCAGTGTGATCAGTGCAGTGCTAACTGTGTATCTTTGGTGAAGAAAATGTGTTAAAAATTTAGATAAAAAAACAGCATTGGGTCCCCCTAAAAGAATAACCAGCCCCGGACCTCTGAGCCCATTCTGGTACAGGAAAATATGGGGTAAAACCAGAGTGTGGTTCCCCCTATTTTCCTATAACCAGCACTGGGCTGAATCAGCCGGGGTATAAATGCCATAGCAGGGAGACACACAGAGTGGTGTCCCCTTGCTAAAGCATTCACTACCGTAAAAATGGTCAGACCAGGGTGTAAATTTACTAAGAATCGAGTTTGGGCATTTTTTCCCACTTGCAAATTTACTAATGTAAAACTCTGGAGAGAAATCTCCTTTGCTACAGGAAAATACTGGAGAGTTAGCAAACTCTCTTCAATTCACCATCGGTAAACTTGAGAACCTCTTCACTGATGAAGATAGGATTCGGTAATTTACCAAGCAGAAGGCCTGATTCAGAGCCGGATGCTATTTGCGGACGGTCGTTTCAAAAAGGGGCCGGCTATAAAAATTGAGCGCTCGCTTATTGCGGTTTGTTGACGCCTCTATGTCTGAGCGAGCGAACGAAAAATGCGCTCGCTATTTTGTGAAGACGCCCCTTTGCCGTTCGCATCACATGTCATCTCCGGTATTTATTTGATTAATCGGGTACATCGAAAGGCATCTGAACTGCTCGCAGTGCTTGTGGTAGGTTTATCCTGCCGCTATCACTGCGAGCAGTTCAGGCTAAAAGACAGCCAAGTAAACATGGTCGATGACGCTCCTTTACTAATTATGTACTCCCATTAAACGCCCTTTTTTCCGTTAGGCACGCCTGCGTTCGGATCTCCACCCCCCCGTTTTCAAGCACCTTCCCCTGTTACCACCCACAAACGGTACATTCTATCAATCAAATCAGCAGCCCTTCGCTATTTTGCGAGCACACAATTTCCGACCGCAATGACTGGTTTGCGCATACGCATTACGACCCATATGCATGCGCAGTTGTGCGAACATCGCTCATAGCGAACGAGTGGCCGCTTACGAGCGGCTCTGAATCAGGCCCAGAGAGTTTCTAAAATCTCATGAAAAGGGAGAACTCTCCTGTAAAAATTTGTGAAACAAATCCACCTGCCTGTGATCTGCGAGTTTGGCAGAAACATACACAGATCACTGTGATCCATGTATGTTTCTGCCTGTAAATAGAAAAAAAAGGTTAAATGTTAAAAAAATAACATAGTGCCCCCACCTAAAGCTTAACCAGCCCCAGACTTGCCAGCCAGTCCTGGTTCTTAAAATTACGGGGAACAAAATGTATAGGGTTCCACCGTAATTTAGAAACCAACAGGCTGCAGGGCCAGTCCTGGTTTTAAATATAGGGGGGAAAAATGCGTAGGGTACCTCCTATATTTAAAACCAGCACCGGACCCAAAATGGCCGGGCTGTAATGCCACAGCCCGGAGACCCTTTTGCCGGGGCTCCAGGGCCAAAGCATTATCAGCCCAAGCCGCTCAGACCAAGCCTTTGCTCAATACTTTGTTGATGCCCCTTTGGCAGCAATTACAGCCTCAAGTCTTTTTGAATATGCTGTCACAAGCTTGGCACACCTATATTTGGGCAGTTTCACCCATTCCCCTTTGCAGCGCCTCTCAAGCTCCATCAGGTTGGATGGGAATCGTCGGTGCACATCCATTTTCAGATCTCTCCAGAGATGTTCAATCAGATTCAAGTCTGGGCTCTGGCTGGGCCACTCAAGGACATTCACAGAGTTGTCCTGAAGCCACTCCTTTGATATCTTGGCTGTGTGCTTAGGGTTGTTGTCCTGCTGAAAGATGAGCCATCTCCCCAGTCTGAGGTCAAGAGCGCTCTGGAGCAGGTTTTCATCCAGGATGTCTCTGTACATTGCTGCATTCATCTTTCCCTCTATCCTGACTAGTCTCCCAGTTCCTGCCGCTGAAAAACATTCCCACAGCAGGATGCTGCCACCACCATGCTTCACTTTAGGGATGGTGTTGGCCTGGTGATGAGCAATGCCTGTTCCTCCAAACATAACGCCAGGCATTGACGCAAAAGAGGTCAATCTTTGTCTCATCAGATCAGAGAATTTTGTTTCTCATGGTCTGAGAGTCCTTCAGATGCATTTGGGCAAACTCCAGGCTGGCTGCCATGTGTTTTTTACTAAGGAGTGGCTTCCATCTGGCCACTCTACAATACAGGACTGATTGGTGGATTGCTGCAAAGATGGTTGTCCTTCTGGAAGGTTCTCTGTAGCTCTGACAGAGTGACCATCAGGTTCTTGGCTACCTCCCTGACTATTGCCCTTCTGCCACGATCGCTCAGTTTAGACAGCCAGCCAACTCTAGGAAGAATCCTGGTGATTCTGAACTTCTTCCATTTATGAATGATGGAGGCCACTGTGCTCATTGGGATCTTCAAAGCAGCAGATATTTTTCTGTACCCTTCCCCAGATTTGTGCCTCGAGACAATCCTGTCTCGGAGATCTACAGACAATTCCTTGGACTTCATGCTTAGTTTATGCTCTGACATGCACTGTCAAGTGTGGGACCTTATATAGACAGGTGTATGCCTTTCAAAATCATGTCCAAACAACTGAATTTAGCACAGCTAGACTCCAATTAAGCTGTAAGAACATCTCAAGGATGATCAGTGGAAACAGGATGCACCTGAGCTCAATTTTGAGCTTATGTACATGTGATTTCTTAGTTGTTTTTTTTTTATTAAATTTGCAAAACTCTCAAAAAAACTTTTTACACGTTGTCATTATGGGGTATTGTGTGTAGAATTTTGAGGACAAAAATGAATGTATTCAATTTTGGAATAAGGCTGTAACATAACAAAATGTGGAAAAAGTGAAGCGCTGTGAATACTTTCTAGATGCACTGTAGGTGCTAGTCATGCTCTCCACAGTGCTAGCCACACTCCTTGTACAGACCACACCCCCATAGCACTGGTCATGCCCTCATATCAACCTCCCCAACCCCTCACATCCTCACGGTGACACTCAATAGGCCTTTTATAAATTTCAGCTCCAGGCCCTTGTCAACCGTAATCTGGTACTGGGTCTCATTCCTGACCTGCCAGGACTCAGAAGAAGTGGCTGCAAGGAGAAGTGGTGGGCTTCAACTACCAGAGCAAGATGCTGGCACTCAGTAACCTTTCCCACGAGAGTGACATAGGGGTAGGGGACACTAGCCAGCAAGGTGCTGACAGCATTCAAACAGCAGATGGAGGGAGGCTGGGGCACCGAGGTGAGTCTTCCATTCATTCTGGTTGTGTTGTGCGACTACTTACACTTGTAATGGGTGCTGGGAGGGATTATCTGGTTTTGTTATATTGGTTATCCGATCAGAAAAACATATGTGGCTCTAAGAAGAATTGTGTGTGTATTTCTGTGTATAACCAGGCAGATATTATTGGTTTTATTTGATTGTAAAAGCCTCCCTTTTGTAGTTGTTAGAGTTTGCTTACTCTTGAACAAAAGTCAGAGAAGGAATTAAATTCTGCGCAGTATGCTGTGCCCAGCTGGGCACATCAGCTAGTTATGGTAGTACCGACATGGCAAGTTTTCTATCACATATCTATGGGAGAAACTTGCAATGCCAGCAGATGCAATGTGCCAAATAAGCCTCGATAACTACAATTTCGTATTGCTATTCGCAGCAATAAGAAATTGCGTTCCGCCAGGATGTACTAATATACACACCAAGGACGGGGCTTCCGAAAGGAGCCCATCCCTGTGAAATGTAAAAGAAAAGTGATTGCTAATGCGATGACTTCACTTCTAGGTTTGGGACCCGGTGGTGCAACATCTTACTGTGCGTGTGCGTGAAGCCATTGCCGGTGAGGGATCCTATGGATCTCTCTACTGGTAAGTTTTTCAAAGTGTAGTCCATAGGCTACAATGGTTTACGACTTCTGAAGGTGACATTAGCTACCGGTATCAATCTTTGGAACGCTTTGCATTCTGGAGCTTGGTAACGTCAGCATTTTATCAGCCCCCATAGAAACCTATAGGAGCTAGTTTTGCTTTAGAAAATGGAGGATCTCAGGGCCTGATTCAGGCCCGGTCGCAAGTGCTGAGCGCTCGCAACCGGGTCGATGTTTGCCCACTGGGCATGCGCACGACGGAGCCGGCTCCATCGTGCGCATACGCGAGACCCGGATAGCGACGGGTGCTCCGTCGCCCCGGGTCTCGCACCAAAGGGGCGAGCTGTCGATGGTGATTGACAGCTCGCCCCGTTTGGTAGGTGTGGCCGGGGGGTGGCTTCACAAATGGAGGCGTTCCCAAGTGAACGCCTGCCATTTGTGGGCGGCCCCACTGACATCACCAGTGATGTCAGTGGGAGAGCTTCCAGCTCTATTAGAGCCAGAAGCTCTCTGGGGCTTGCGGCCATGAGACCCTACCACAAGTGTCTCGTCGCAAGCCCGATGGTCGCGATGGTCTTGACCATCGCAACCATCAACCTGGCCACTCGCTATAGCTGCGTCCGGCTCTGAATCAGGGCCTCAGCACATATCTCTGATGCTGCTGCCCCCCCCTGTACATCCATCCAGATGGTACTTAATATTTGCAGGTAGTCCCTGAAAAGGATATCCTGCAAATATTTTTTGATACATATGTACAATAATGTGGAGGCTTACACAGGTGCTTTCAGAATATTTTACGGGGACACTCTAAATTCCCAATACACTGCTGTGTATGTTGATCACTAGAATGGTGCCTGTATTTCATTTGGGTGTTTTCAATGCTTGCTGTGCTGTATATCAGTAACTAGAATCCTTTCTGTATTGTATACAGTTCAAGGAATGCTCTGTTTTTAATAGTGGTCACTACAATAGTCTCTGCTTTGTCAGATAAGAACCGTAGGTATTATATTTGTTTGTAGCTTTGACAGAACAATAAGTCATTGCCTATTTAAGTCACATCCACATTATATAAACCACACATACAGGGTTTTTGTAACACCCATTTTTTGAATTGCAATGCGCCAGGGCCACTTGCTTGTGTTTGTCCCCAAGACTGAAAGTTGCCAGCCAGCCCCTGATACTGTATAATATGGTTTTGGGTTTTTAGCAGGTTTCCTTTTTTGTTTTGTGCTTGAGATTGAAAGTTGTAGCTGAAGTTTTACAGAAATGTTTTACGTTTCATTAAATCCTAAAGATGAATGCGTATTTTTCAAGTAAAACCATTGGTTAAAAAGATGGACGTAAGTGTACGTGATGTGTACTGAGATTTTAATATAATATAATATATAAGGATGTATGTACAAATCCCAGGTTACGTTTGTGGTTTCCCAAACAGCACTGGCTACGATGGAGGCACATTCCAAGGGAGGAAAAATGGATTGTTTTCCCTTTTAGAAAAACAGAAGGGTCAAAACTTGATTCTTGGCTTTGCCCCATTACTAAAAAATTAGACTTGTAAACGAGTTTAACTGTGACTTAATCAAATCCATAGCAACCTCACATCCATAACAATCTGCTATGATTCTAAAACTGGTAATTAAAAAAAAATGTTATGTAACCACTTGCTTTAAAATTTGTTTAAATGAAACAAACAGCAAATATTCAGGTTTTTTCCTGCGTAGCGGTTTACGAAATCCGTACACCTTACACCTTGGCCTGACATATGTCACATTGCAGTGCATAGTCGTTCTCGAGGGTAAATTTTCCATAGCAGATTTCTGGTTGTATACTGACATTGCAGAGGTTCTAAACCACCATGAACACACTCAAATGACCATCAAGAGAACTAGATTCTGCAAGATATTCATCTAGAGGCACACTGATCATTTGTAATCTCTATTGTTTCTAGTATTGATACTGGGCCACTGAAAAAACACAACAGCATGTTATTCGCTACTTTTGCTAAGTGTGGAAACACCACATGTATGTGCTTTCTTCAGGTCCGGATTAAGGGGGAAAGGGGGGTTTGCGACATGGGTGGTCATATCAGGGGCCCCCACACACAGGGGGCCCCCCACACAGGTTCAGTGTTATCCTGCTGAGAACAGATGCTCAGTGGCACCTGTTCCTGGACGTGGGTGACCGGCTCTGTGTTCTGCATGCACCGCAAAGTCAGTGCTGCCGCATACAGCTCAGAGCGACTTCCAAGTCCACTCATCAGTGTCACGTGACACATGATGTCTGTGATGCTGATCATTGATGAGTTGGACTCGGGAGCCGCCCTGTGCTGAATACGGCAGCACTGTGCATGCAGAAAACAGCCGGAAGCATTCAAGAGGAGCGTGTGTAATCACAGGAGGGGAGTAATCAGGGCATATTGGAGGGTGGCTTTATGGGGCATATAGGGGGCTGCAGTGGAACATTTGGGAGTAGCGCACCGTGCAGGGGGCCCGTGTGGAGACTTAGTGCCAGAATATACTGCGCATCCAGTTATTTTTGCTGCTGTGCAGCGCCGGCCCAGCCCTGCAGAGCAGCAGTCTGAAAACAACGGACGGTTAAGTATAAAGACTAAATGGGTGCAGAGTGTGTAGTGTGGGCCCCCCTGGACCCAGGGGTCCGTGTGCACCGCACACTCTGCACCCATTATAGATATGCCCCTGGCACCATGTGGCATATTGGTGGGGGGAACTGTGGGCAAGGCAAGGGTCATAGTGGCTAGATATCAATTTTATTGGAGAGGGCCCTCACTAACATTAATCAGGTCCTGGCTTTACTTGGAGTTGGGACTATAGAAGGCTCTCCAATGCTGACTGTCAGGTGCCATACTGCCATTGTAGAGGGTGTGGTATGATATGTTGACACTCAGTCACAAAGTTGATATTCATCATGTCGATTTGAGAATGTCGACGTTGACCATGTTGACATTTATCATGTAGATACTGATGAAATGACATGTTGGAATGTCGAAATATCACCCCTTTTGGCCCAGCAGTCACTTGCCTGCTCCTGATGACTGCTGCGGCATCATCGCAGCTTCCAGGTCAAGGTGGTCATGTGGCCATCACTTCCAGGTCAGACCTCTGATGCTCCAGCTTTCCTGTGAGTATTCCTTAACCCTAATCCCTACCCTTAATGCTTACCATCCCGTCTAGTGCCTAACCCTAACATACCCCACCTCCGCAGCCTAACAGTAACTACCCCCCTCAGCTTAACCCTAATGTCAACATTTAATTATGTTGACAAGTCTCATGTCAACATTCTGATAATGTGACACATTGCCTGTTAACATTTTAATAATGTCAACATTATATCATGTCGACATTATGTATGTCAACATTGTAATTGTCGACCTATTGACTACATCCCATTGTAGAGGCTCTGAAGCAGCGCCCGCACAATGACTCAACCTAGAAAACTAGACCCTCCATATATATTTAATCTAGTGTTACTGTACATTGATCAAGGGTTCTCTCTAGTTTTTATTGGGATTCAGTGGAAAGAATGGTAACTGATTTTTAGCAATGCTTCATATAGCAATGCATTACTTATAAATTGCATGGGTGCAGAGCCTGATTAAGACCTCATGGGGCTCTAGGCAGGGTACTCGATTGTGCCTAATTCTCAACCACTGTGTTTGAAAAAAAAATACACACACATAAAAGATGATTAAACATCTGGGACACTTAGGGCTCTATTTACTACAATCCGCATTTAAAAATGTTGTTGTAGTGTATGGGCTGAATTCAATTAGCCGCGAAAAGCGCAGTGTTTTCGCCTCATTCGCTTGTTTGGACGTGATGTTTTCTCCATGCACGTCCTCGCTTTTCGCCCTATTCAATTCCAAAACAGGTGAAAACACAGATAGCCGAATGTAATGAATAGTGAAACTAGCGAAAAGGACAGCATATTTTGGGGAAATCAGTCTGTACCCCTTAAAAAGCCTCACTGACCCTGGGAATCAATATAGAAGAGTATAAATAGCCCTAATAAAAGTAATTACTGATCATATATATATATATATATATATATATATATATGCATATTTGCATAAATGTGGGAAAATGATATAAAGCAATATTTTTTTGAGTACTGTAGTTAAATAAGGGGTACATGTAAATGGGTACTAGTAGGTTTTGGTGTCTGTAAAGTGAACATTTAAAAAAATCTAAGAAAAATACACCTGCTGCAGCCTCCTGCAATCCTAAAAACACCTGTCTCATCCTCATAGCCCTCCAAAATACCAGGCCCACTACTTTTTACCCATTTTCCAACACTTTTTAAATTTTTGCCCCAAAAATTACACATTTTTGGCCTAATTAGTCGTAAGGGGGTGTCCAAAGGGTTCAGAAACAAGTCCCCACATTTGTACCCCAAAATATGGATTTTGCACTTCTTTCCTTTTTAGCCTGTTTTTGCTTATGGAGTTTTCGCAACCACTTATGCAGCTCGGTCGATGGTGCATGCATATGTCTCGCAGTGCGCGGATTTGCCTGCTAAGCAATTGGGTTCGACCCGTTTTAACAGCTGAATGAGGTGACTTTCCATTTTCAGTGAGAGGCTGGGAGGGGGATCAGAGGGTCTGTGGGGGGGGGGGGTCAGTGGATGCAGCAAGAAGGGGCGGCTGGTTGGTGCCACAATTTCGAGGGGTGTCGCAAGGGAAGGGCAATTGGGTTGGAGGGAGAAAGCACAAAGGGAAGGGGACCTGGGGGAAAGAGGAGAAACGAGTGAAGTCGGATATGAGAAGGGCACAGGGCTAGTCCTAGAGGAGGGGCTAGCCCACAGTAACTAGTCACACAATGGTCAGAAACAGGTGCAGGGAAGAGGAGGGCCTCGGAGGCAGACAGAGAAGGACTGTGGGGAGGGAGGGGGTGGAGCAGCCGGAAAGCAGATTATTTCTCTCTGCCCAGACACTGCCCGTGATAATCCATCCCAGACGGAGGCTGCACTGTGCCCTGTGACCCAGTATATTGACTGGTGCTGCTCTCAAATGTTTGGGTGGCTGTGTGTGTGGGGAAGCGACACCTACGATGGTGTCATGACATGTGAGCTGTATCTTGTGGAACTTAAAATCAATGTCAATTTCACAGGTTACTTCCATGAAAGAATGCAGTCGCACTTTATTTTACACATTTGTGTTACAACATTTTTTTGAAGAAAATAGTTAATTACAAGAACATAGCTTAATCTTCCTGGACCTTCTTAAGTGGTTGCTCAAATATTTTTTTTTTTTCAGTTTATCCAGGAAAATACAGCACACTGTAGATCTTCTATTATGTTTGCAGCACACTAGTACATTTTTACAATTACATTTTGCTGCAATGCTTTAGTAAATTTTTCCCACATTCAGACTGTTCTTCCGTTTAAGTGGGAAATTAGATTTACCTGACAGAGGGAAAAGACATAGGGCCTCATTCAGACCCACTCGCAAGCGGCTGTCTGCTCGCAAGTGGGTCGATGGTGTGCACTGCGCATGCGCACGACGGAGGGAGCTCCGTCGTGCGCATGCGCCAGACGCGACGAGCGAAGGACTTTCCTTCGCTCGTTGTGTCTGATCAAAGGGGGCGTGCTGTCGATGTTGATTGACAGCACGCCCCCTTTGGTGGGCGTGCCGGGGGCGTGCCTCCCAGACGGGGGCGTTCCCAAGGGAAAGCCTACCGTCAGAAGCCGGCCCCACTGACATCACTAGTGATGTCAGTGGGAGTGATTTTGGCTCTGATAGAGCCAAAATCACTTCAGGGCTTGTGGTCGAAAACCCCGACCACAGGCTTCTGGTCGCACTGGCGATGGTCAAGACCATCGCAACCATCATCCTGCACGCTCGTATGTGCTGTGGGTGGTGACCCACAGCTATACGAGCGTCCAGGAGGACGCTCCATTTTTATGGAGGACGGCCCTCATTCAGAGCGAGCGCTCTGCTCAGAGCGTCCGGCTCTGAATGAGGGCCATAGTAAGCAATACAAGGCCTGATTCATTATGGATTGCTATTGCGATTACGCACGCAGATGGACAATTGTTGCGTACTGCCCATGTGTATGCATCGCAGTGTGCGTGCATGGTCACACTGCTATCGCAGTGACTACACAGACCCATCGCAGGGTGATTAACAGGAAGTGACCATTTGGGGGTGGTGAATGGGGGGTGGTTGGCGAAAATCAGGCTTATCAGTGCATTTGAACACCATTACAGTTGTGCTGTAATACTACTGCGAAGACATACGCAGCTTGAGCTTTCACTGCGTGCGATGATGTAGGGATGTTAGCTGAGTAGGGATGTGCACCAACCCTCGTGTTTTGGTTTTGGATCTGTAGCTCCTTGTGTTTTGGATCTGGATTTGGTTTTCCAAAACAGCCCTTGTGTGTTGTGGTTTTGGATCTGTATTTTTTTCTCTAAAAAATAATTAAAACAGCTAAAATCACATAATTTGGGCCTGTTTTTGCTACAGTATTATTAACCTCAATAACATTTATTTCCAGTCATTTTAAGTCAATTTTGACCACCTGACAGCTCACAATATTGATTTCATCTAGTTTAGGCCAAAAGCTTGCATCCGGCTAGCTGGCTGACTAAGCTAAGCGACAGCAGTGGGCGGCACTAACATGTGGCAGTTCAGCTTTCAACATGGCACAGTGTGGCATGCAGTGGTATACAGGATGGCAGTTTGATAAACTATACGACCCCTAGGAAGTTTAAAAACCAAGAATGCTTTACTTAACTAGGTCAGATGCCCAACGGAGTTGGAATATGTTTATGGACTGAAGACAGGGAAAGGACGGAAGGATTTATTTGTTTTTAATTTATTTTTAATGTCTTGATTCTTAAGAAAATTTATGAGGGCAGTGTCACCGAACAATAATAGCATAGCTACTAGCTAGCTACAGTAGCATACTCAAAAAAAAAAAAATACAAAAAAAAATGTTTTTTTTTAATGTTTTGAGTAATGATACTTTTATTTAAATTTAATTTTTTTTACACTGGGGAAGAGCACCCCTGAACGAGGCAGCAGCCCTTTGATGAACAACACAGACAGCACCCATTCTTTATGGACAACAAATCACCTCTGCTGAGTGCGGACAGACCACCTGCAGTACAGAGGCACAAATGCGTGGACGTGACACTGCCAGCCAAACTGCAGTTTATTGCAGCTAAGTTGCTAACACACACACACACACTAAAGAAATATATATATTTTTCTTTTATATTTTGTGGATTGATGATATTAATTTTATTTCACTTTTATTTTTTTTACACTGGGGAAGAGCACCCCTGAACGAGGCAGCAGCCCCTTGATGAACAACACAGACAGCACCCATTCTTTATGGACAACAAAGCACCTCTGCTGAGTGTGGACAGACCACCTGCAGTACAGAGGCACAAATACGTGGACGATAAACTGCGGTCTGGCTGGCAGTGTCACCAAACAATAATAGCGCAGCTAAGTTGCTAAAGCACACACACTAAAAAAAATATATATTTTTTTTTATATTTTGTGGATTGATAATATGAATTTTATTTCACTTTTATTTTTTTACACTGGGGAAGAGCACCCCTGAGTGAGGCAGCAGCCCCTTGATGAACAACAAAGACAGAACCCCTTCTTTATGGACAACAAAGCACTCCTGCTGAGTGTGGACAGACCACCTGCAGTGCAGAGTCACAAATACGTGGACGATGAACTGCGGTCTGGCCAGCAGTGTCACTGAACAATAATAGCGCAGCTAAGTTGCTAACGTACACACACAAATAAAAAAAAGAAATTAAAAAAGCACTTTTATTTTTTTACACGGGGGAAGAGTACCCCTGAGTGACAGAGCACACCCCCCCCCTTGACAACACAGCACCCCTTTATGGACTGCAGCCCTAGCCCCTTGATGGACAGGACGATAACACAGCAGCAGCCCTTATGTATAACACAGCAGCAGCGCCTTGATTGACGGGACAAGTGACACAGCAATTGCAGCACCCACTGAAGCCCCCTTTTATATACTGCAGCCCCAGCTCCTTTATGGACAACACAGCATCAGCCTTCAGCCCCATATCCCGACAGGATAAGTTGGACAACACACTGACACAGACAGTGACAGCAACAGTTCAGTTCACCATCCACACCCGGAGTGAAAATGGCGCCGATCACCGGGACCTTTATAGAATTCAAAGCCCGCGTGAATCCGTCAGCGGGAGGATGGCGTTTTGCCTTGTTTTGAGATTCGAGTCAGGCAGGAAAACCCGAGCACATCTTGGATCCGACTCGGAATTGCAATGTTCGGGTGGGTCCAGTTCCAACTGCCTATATAACAAAAAGCACTTGCAAAATCACACACAACCACAAGTAAAGGGGATAAGCCACTTGGGACATTTATTAATACAAAGTCCAGATGATAACTTTTTGCTTAATAACTGGTTAACAGTGGGTACTATCTGTAAAAAATTTTTCCACAATGGAAAGGTTGAAAATGTGACTATTTAAATATTTATTAATATTTAAAATAGCAACAGCATATTCATACTAATAACAAGAATGCAATAGCAAAACCTATGCAAAAATTTGCTTTAACAACAATAGCACACATGCTAAACAATTGAATTATCTGTTTGCACTTTTAGTTTAGCAAAGAACACTTTATAGAGGTGCCCTCTGAGCCTTTATACTTGCAAACTCATCTATCATAGCATCAAAGTTAATGGAATTTGTAATTATCTGTTCAATGGAAAGAATGGACAAATTTGAAAGTCGTTGTTGTTCAATTAAAGACCTCAAGTAGCTCTTCACTAATTTCAGTTTGCTGAAGCTCCGTTCACAAGATGCTACTGTCACAGGAATACTCAGGAAGATTCTCAGAGCTATTTCGATATTAGGGTAGGCCAAACTTAATTTCCAGACATGCATAAGGTTCAAAATTTCCTCTGCTGTTGCTTTGCTACAGTGGAGGATGGAAACTGCTTCAAATTTAAAACACTCTATCTCTGTCACAATGCCTGATGCATTGAGATCACTAGAGTACTTTATTGCTAAGTCAGCAGCACATTTCTTCATATCATCTAGTGGCATGTTTGAGAGGGAAGGCCCAGTAAGGAACTCAAAATCAGTAGAGATTTCTGTCAGAGTTTCATTATGCCACTTCATTTGTGCAATCAAAGTATCAATTAGTTCAAAGAATAATCTTTGGAAAACCTGCAAAGTGGTCATATTGAAACCTTCACCTGGAGCTTTGTCATCATCAAGTCTCCTTCTCTTGCTTTCCCTCTTCATAGGAATTTCCTGAGGAAGATCCATGGACTGAGCAATAATGCCTGCATCTTTAAATATTGTATTAACCCCTGCTTCACGCATATGCTGTAGCTGTTTAAGGAGTCCACCTATCAATTTTGCACCTTGGTAATCCCTTCTTTTGCAATGCTTGGTTGACAAAGTTGATATTACTTAAAATTTTACACCACATAATAAGGGGGGAAATACATTTAAAATCAATACACTGTATTATAGACATATAGTATTGTATACTTGGTGCAGTGCATCAGGAACCCCTGGCAATTGGGTACTTAAATTACTTTACAGCACGTGCTTTTGATGACCATCTGGTGTTACTATGACCTTTGAGGGTGATTTTGAGTATATTGATCATTGTGTCCCATCTAGTTGTTGAACCCACAAAAAAAGTAAACCTTTTTTGAACAGTTGCAAAGAATGTCACCATTTCCACAGAAGAACAGTCTGCATGAACTCCTACTAGATTGAGCGAATGTGCAGCACAAGGAACAAATCTAGCCAGATTATTCACTTGGTTCAGTCTTGCTTGCATACCATTATATTTTCCTGCCATATTTGCTCCGTTGTCATAACCTTGTCCACAAATATTATTTGGATCTAAACCATCCTTGCAAAGCTTCTGTTCTATTTCAGCAGCAAGACCACTGCCTGTTTTCTCTGTTGTTTCAATGAAGTCTATAAAGCTCCCTTCCACACTGCATCGTTCTTCTGAAATCCTAACATACCTGATAACTTCACACAGTTGTTCCGTGTGTGCAGTATCTGGAGTGCAGTCAAAGATAATAGAATAATATTTTGTCTATTTAATTCTATAAATTATTTCTTTTCTCACTGTGTTTCCAGGAAGGTGAATGCATTCATTTTGGATTGTCGGTGAAAAATAGTTAACACTGCCTTTCTTATGTTTTTTAGTATGAGCTGCTAAATCCGAATTGTATTGACTAATGGCATAGAGGCAGGGGCATCTTAAGAAAGGAGGGGGCCCGTGTGCACTCCCCGTGTGGGGCCACCTCCTCTCTCCCCGGTGGCCGGCAGCTGACTGATGCAGCTTTCCAGCCACCGGAGCATTAGTAGACTTCGGGCACTAGAGTGTGCCCGGAGTCTACTGCGCATGCGCAGAACACCGGGAAAATGGCCGCAGCTGCCATTTTCTGGCGTTCTGTACATGCACAGTAAACTCTGGGCACTAGAGTGTGCCCGGAGTCTAATGCGCATGCGCAGAACACAGGAAAAATGGCCACGGCAGCCATTTTTCCAGAGTTCTGAGCAGCACTGACACCTGCCGCTGGACCACGGACAGATACGTTTAAAATAATATGGGTGCAGGGTGTGCGGGGCGGGGCCTTCCTGGACCCGGGGGCCCGTGTGCCCCGCACACACTGCACCCATGATAGATATGCCACTGCATAGAGGAAGCTAAAGAATAATCCCGAGTTGGGTTGGCCTAAAGTTTCACATGAACCGCGGAGAGCTAAATTGATTGTGGCACAGAAAATAATGGCATGGAGAATTATTTTTAAAACTGCTCTCCACTTCTGTTTTTCTGAAGCAATTTGAAGTTCATGGTCAACTCCATGTCCAATCTTTAAATGCATTTCTAAAGCTCTCCAATTTATATAATTCTGACAATGATCAGGGGAGTTTTCGTGTTCTCCTATTCTGGGAGTCAAATGTCTTCAATCAGAAAAGCCTTTCTGAGGATTTGCAATATTTGGAGTTAATGGGGATCTATTTCCAAAAAGCATACAGGGAAAGCAGAAGACAGCTCTCTGCATCTCAGAATACATAAGCCATGATCGCTCAGCTATTTCACCATTAGGTTGAGTTATGTAGAACCAATCACGACTAAATCGCCTTCCGTCACTAGTGGTCGAGTAGTTGAAATGTAAATCTTTCTGTTGCTCTTGACCATGTTTTACTAAATAGCACCTGATTTGATCTGTTATGTGAGGCCATGAATGTGGATCTTTAAAATTAAGTCCAGACAGTTCAAGCTCTTTACTAATAGTTGTTGCATCAGTGTCAATTTGTAAACTTTGATCCTCGTCACCTGTTACACTGGTTGTAATCATGCTCTTCCTGAACCTCTTCTTCTAAATTAAAAATCTCTGGCAGTGGTAACTCAGCTCCAGAGGTTCCTGCACCATCATCACTACCTGGCTTTGTGAGCCATTTCTGAAAATGTTGAGAAAGTTTGCGTGCTTCCTCTTCTCTCCCTCGCCTCTGCTTTCTAAATTAAGCACCTGATGGTTTCTTTGGGGGCATGGTTGTTAACTATAAGAAACAAAATTCTCACTTTAATGTTGTGATTAAATAAATTGACCTCTTTCTACAGACAGTATTTACTGTATTCTTAAAGGTTATGTGTAGGGCGACACAAAGGGTCCAAAGCACCTTTATAAGAAACATCATGTGTTTCTCCTTCACCTTACTCATACTATCATCTATTCCTAACTCCCTACAAGGGTAGCTAACACTTATGCTTACGCCCTGCTGCTAATTTGAGTGTTATGATTGCACATGCAACAGTGTTTATAACATCTGTCCTTGTCCTGCATTGTTTTGTACTGAGTCACTCTTCTCTTTTGCTAATTTATAAGGTGCTGTGGAACCCTTGTGGTGCCATAAAATGAAAGGTTCATTATGACAGCAATGTCCAACATAAAAAATAGTCATCAATTGCGCTTATTAAAACAAGAGGCTAATATAAAAATTAATAATGTATTAGTTAGAAGCCCAAGCAAAAAAACATTGAAATCAGTAATGAGGATGTTTGTTCCAGGGTATTTTTTTAATTTACATTTAGATTTATAATATACTTCAAATTGTATTATCAGTGTGATGTTTATATTTTTTTTTATTAAATTAGGATTTTTTAAGGGATACTGACTCCCTCTCCTATTAGCATCGCTCTTATTATCTATTCTGTCACAGTTGCTAACAAGGCTTTAGAGTCCAGCAACTGACCGAACAAATGGGTAATTTAACACAAAAGCAAGATATAATTAATGCCAATCTTCACACATGAAGAACAGTTGACATATTTCAAATGGATAAACTCTCAAAGGGACAATAGGAAGTCACAAAACATATCTGTAGTATCTATATAGATAGTTTATGTGCATTGTCATGTAATAGTAAGATGAGGTAGTGTACCTTTAAGGATCCTGCAGCATAGAAGGACATGTGATCAGGAAGTGGAGGGATATAGGCGAAAGTAAGAGAAAGGAGAACAGCCATGAGGAGATGATTTCTTTGTCTACCTGTAATAATGCAAGTATTACAATAAATAAACTACATAAACAGCATACTTGATGAGTCACTGCTATGAAGAAAGGTACATCAGGATATAACAACTCAGCTACCTTACTCACAGTCACCATGGCTGACATGCTAGCATAAATTCCTCAGTTTCTGCATGTTCATGCTCCTAATGCTGCAGATTTATGGAGACAGTGGCTTGCAAGGTTTGATCATTTCATTGAAACTATGGAGGTACCTACTGACAACAAAAAGAAAAGCATGCTTGTTATCAGTGCTGGCCCCAAGATTTATGAACTTTATGATACTATGCCAGAGGCAGACACCAGGGACTATACCATATGCAGGGACTCTTTGACTACCTATTTGGCTCCAAAATGCAGCCTATCACATTCTAAATATCTGTTCATGACAGCTATGCAACTGCAAATTGAATCTGTTGATGCATATATTTCTAGACTAAGGATTCTTGCCAGAACATGTCAGTTCCATGATGTTGAAGATAAAATTAAGCAGCAGCTAATTGCATTTGGCATATGTGGAAAGTTGCGCAGACGTGCTCTTAAATCTGAAATGACGCTGACAGAGTTGCAGCAATATGCTAGAAGTCTTGAACTTTTAGAAACACATGCTAAGGACATGGAGAGAGACATGAACTAGCTGGAAGTGTGCAATAAATTACATGCTGACACAGGTGGCTATATGGCGTTGAGTAAATCTAGATCATGTTACAGGTGTGGACACTCCTATCCACATTCAGGAGACTGTCCTGCCACTGGTAAAATTTGCACTGTGTGTGGCAAACTGAATAATTTTTCCTCTGTTTGCAAATCCAAGGAAACCAAATCTACACCCAAACAATCTTCACAGCAGTTTAAATCCAGGAGAAAGACAGTGCATTGTGTGGATTCTACATCGTCTCCAACTGCAGAATCATCTCACAGTGGTAATATGCCAGAAGGTTTTATCTACATGATTCATCAAGACAGCAAAAATAACATCAGTCCAAAAACTGACATCACCCTAGACAACACTTTTGTTGAATTTCTAATAGAGTCTGGTGCTTCTGTAAATCTAATTGATGCTATCAGTTTCAAGAAGCTGCATGGCAAGGTGATTTTGAATCCAACATCTGTAAGAACATTCACTTATGGTAATAAATGACCCCTTCCCTTACAGGGTTCTTTTGACAAAAGCATTATTTTTTGTCACTAAATATGCAAGAGGCTATCTCTTGGGATTTGATACTGCATCACAATTGGGTCTTATACAAATTGTTGCCCACACTCACAATCCACTCCTGTCATACCTGACACTTCCATTTCCACTCTTGTCCTACATGAACCAAAATCACTACGAAGTGATGTGGATGTTTTACTGCAGGAGTATGATCATCTTTTTCACAGCATTGGAAAACTTGAAGACTATCAAGTTCATCTTCACATTGATCACTCAGTTATACCAATTGCTCAAGAACATCGCCGCATTCCTATCAACATAAGGAAACAAGTGGAAGAGGAAATACAGACTCTTGAAGACTTAGATATCATTGAAAAGGTATCTGGCCCAACACCATGGGTATCACCTATTGTGGTTGTGCCCAAACCAGGTCAACCAAATGCAGTGAGAATATGTGTTGATTTGCATCGTCCTAATGTTGCCATTAAAAGAGAGTGCCATATTACTACTACTAAGGGTGATATTATACATCGACTCACAGGGGCATGTTTCTTTTCAAAATTGGATTTAAATAAAGGCTATCATCAACTGGAACTTGATGAAGAGTCACGACAAATAACAACATTCTCAACTGATGTTGGGCTATGAAGATACAAACGGCTGTCATTTGGAATCATATCCACAGCAGAGGTATTTCAACATTCTATCCATCAAGTCATACAGTCAGTTCAAAATGCCATCAATTACAGTGATGATATTCTGGTTTTTGGAGCAATGCACCAGGAACATGATGCGGCTCTGCGTCAAGTGTTTCAGTGTCTTCAAGACAGGAATTTAACACTAAATAAAGATAAATGCATCTTCAACAGAAGCTCAAATTTTTTGGTTACATTTTCTCTGAAGATGGAGTGAGTCCTGATCCACAAAAAGTTCAGGCTATTACAAAAATGTTGAAACCTACCAATGCTTGTGAAGTAAAGTAATTTCTTGGGATGACTAACTATTGTTCCCAATTGTATTCCAAATGAAGCCACTTTGACAACCCCACTTAGGGAACTCACAAAGAAAAATGCTAAATTCTTATGGACTTCCTCTCAATCGCAAGCATTTGATGACATAAAACGATGTCTGCAAGATAGTGTCACAATGTCATATTACAACACTGCTTGGAAAACAGAACTTATTGTGGATGCTAGTCCTATGGGGTTAGGAGCTATCTTGACTCATGGGGATCATCATATTGTAGCATTTGCGAGTCGCAGTTTGACAGAGGTGGAAAAATGCTACTCCCAGCCAGAAAGGGAAGCTCTTGCAGTAGTCTGGGGTTCTCAAAGCTTTCATCTCTATTTATACGGTATTGACTTTACCATCCAGACCAGGCTTGCCTACCCTCCCGGCCCCCCGGAAAGGCAGGCAAGCCTCCCGGAAGTCTCACACCCTCCCCACCTCCCCCCTGAAAAAAACAGAAATCCCCGCAGCGGGGGGCCCGGTGACGCGATTCACGCAGAATCGCATCATCGTGGCCCCGCCCCCTGCTTCACATTGCCGAAAATCACGGCATTGTGAAGAGGGGGCGGAGTCACGATGATGCAATCGTGCGGCTCCACCCCCAGTGTGACCCAAAATGGCCGCTCCGCCCCAATGGCCGGCCCCGCCCCCCGCTATTAGCCGACAATCAGCTCTCTCCCGGAAGGCTGGAGCTGATTGTCGGCAAGTATGATCCAGACTGATCATCAAGCACTGGTGATACTTTTTGGAAATCAGCTAGGATACAGCGATGGGGCTTATGTTTACAGGCATACAATTTCTCCATCATTCATAGAGTTGGCGCTGATAATCCTTCAGATTACATGTCTAGACACGCTTTGCCTTCTGACATCTCACAGTCTACTTCAGTGGAGGAGTATGTAAACTTTATTATCAACAATTCAATTCCTGATTCACTTACTAGTGACAGCATCAAAGAGGCTTCTTCCTGAGATAAAGTATTGTCAGCAGTAAAACACTGTATTATTTCCAATGATTGGCGGCTGGGGCAGTTTCTGTTTCAGCTGATGAGGAACAAGACTTTAGAGCACTTCATAAACATTGTCAAGCACTAATTGTGCATGATGATTCAATCATTTTCAGAGGTGACAAAATTGTCATTACAGCTGTTTTGAGAAAGCAAGTAATTGACATTGCCCATGCCAGTCATTTAGGAATTGTAAAGACCAAACAACTTTTACGTGAAAAAGGTATGGTTTCCCTCCATGGAGCAACATGTTGAATCAGAAATCCGAAACTGCATGACATTCTCCCTTCTTTCTACACAAACTAACATTGAACCATTACGGATGACCGATCTACCTAACAATGTCTGGGAAAATGTTGATGTTGACTTCTATGGCCCATTATCCAATGGTAAATACATATTAGTAGCTGTGGATGAATATTCACAATATCCTGTTCTTGAAATAATATCTTCAACATCTTCCACATCTGTCTTACCAGCATTGGATAAAATCTTCACTACTTATGGAATTCCAGGAACAATAAAGACAGATAATGGTCCGCCATTTCAAGGTACTGATTTCAGCAAATTCATGAAACATTTTGTAATTCAACATCAAAAAATGACTCCCTGTGGCCACAAGCTAATGGTCTTGTTGAACATTTTAATGCGTAATCTTCGAAAGCAAATAAAGATTTTTTAAAGTATCCCAAATTTCAATTCAACAATCTTTAAATCAATTTCGCAGACAACATCGATCAGTGCCTCACTCCACAACAAATGTCCCTCCTCAGACATTAATGTTTCAAAGAAAAGTGATCAGATCCACACTTCCGGAAATTAATTTAACTCCTGCGTCTAAAGATGATCAGCTTAGGAAGACAGACTCTGCTGAAAAACAAAATGCTAAACAGTATGCAGATCAGAAAATTAGAGCTATTGTTTCTGATTTACAAGAAGGAGATCGTGTTCTGGTGAAACAAAAAGTGGTACGCAAGGACATGACTGCTTTTCACCCAAGTCCACTGACTATAATGAAAAGGAAAGGAACAATGATTATTGCAGAAAATGACAATCAAACAGTGACAAGGAATGTTTCCCATTTCATGAAGATATTTCCATCTTTATCTTCTGATGGACAGAAGAGGATGTCATCACAGTACCCTTACCATCCTCAGCATCAAGTGATCTGATCATGGAGCCATTAAACCTCCTGCTAGGCTTGTTGAGCAGATATGATTCTTAATTTATGGCTTGTAACCATTCTAGAAGGTTTTCCAGATTCATGTATATTGGGTAAAATGTTCATGCTGAGATACCGTTAACACATTGTTATATGTTTCATGTTATAAATGCACTATGTGTTTGAATGCAAATTTTATATTTAAAAAAAATTATATGAAAGGAAGGGGGAGATGAAGTATCTATATAGATAGTTTATGTGCATTGTCATGTAATAGTAGGATGAGGTAGTGTACCTTTAAGGATCCTGCAGCATAGAAAGACATTTGATCAGGAAGTGGAGGGATATAGGAGAAAGTAAGAGAAAGGAGAACAGCCATGAGGAGATCATGTCTTTATCTACCTGTAATAATGCAAGTATTACTTATAATAAATAAACTACATAAACAACAAACTTTATGAGTCATTGCTATGAAGAAAGGTACATCAGGATAGAACAATATCCCAACTCCAAATCTACCTAAACAACTACCTAATACATCTATTTTTAATACAAGATGATATAATAATGCAAAACAAATAGAAGAATGCAGATAATTGCATATATAAAGTTGTGTAAAAAATAAAAAACATACAATTATCAATATCCATAATAACATGTCAAGTCTTTTTTTAGTAATGAATTATTATCAATATTTTTAAACAGCACATAGAAAATCTATCCTACCTTCTATCTCAGATCAGGAAGTCTTATGTATTCTTTGAAGGTGAACTTCAAAATGGTGGTGCAGGGATGCATAGAAGAATACCCTCTGTGTGGGGAAAAACATTTCTTATTACCTGTGCTGATGGCATCCCAACAGGTATACTAGCCCTCCACCTAATCCTCCCTACCCAGTGCCTAAACCTAACCTCCCCCTCCTCACACTCTAACCCTGCTACTTACCTTTATGTTGCCAGCAGATTACAGCGGCAGTATTCAGACCACCGGCATCCCCTTAGTCGGGATATTGAATGTATCCCCTTTTAGGGACCTATTTAACAAGTATTTTTGTATTTCATAACATTATGTAGAAATACACCATATCAGATTCACCCAAGAAGTCTTTCACAAACATGAAAAATTCCTCCAAATTGGATGGGGAGATAACTTGCACGAACAGCAGTTATCACTACCGCTGTCCCTTTGTTTGCCACCTAGTCCTTTTAAGAAAAGAACACCCTTCATCAATTATAAATATGTCCCTGCCTGGATGACCCCTTCTCTCTGCCATGGCACCTTGTCCCCCTTTCCTCTTAAACTTCTGTTACATGTTATATATATTTTTCTGAACACCAGTATATTGATATATGTACTCTTGGCTTTTTGTAAAATATATTTAAAAATAATTCTATACGTAGATTTAACAGAACAACAATAAAAAATAAATCTCACATAATATGGACCTGCAGCTCTCCCCAAATGAACTAAGCTCAAATACAGGGCACTCTAAAAATCATATTTATAGCGATATTATGGATGAACTGGATATGATTTTTACAGTGCCCATATTTCAGCTTAATTAAATTGCTGAGAGCTGAAGCTCCATATTATGTGAGATTTATTTATTATTGTTGTTCAGTTAAAAAAAAAGGAGTAAATATATATATGTTTATATGTATATATACTAGGGGTGTGCACCGGCCACTTTTTCGTGTTTTGGATCTGGATCTTTCTTCGTGTTTTGGATCTGGATTGGTTTTGCCAAAACCACCCTTCCGTGTTTTGGGTTCTGGGTTTTGTGTTGTGGATCTGTATTTTTTTTTAAAAAAGCATAAAAACAGCTAAAATCACAGAATTTGTGGGTTTTTCTGCTCCTATGCTATTATTAACCTCAATAACCTTAATTTCCACTCATTTACAGTCTATTCTGAACACCTCACACCTCACAATAGTGTTTTTAGTCCTAAAGGTTGCACCGAGGTAGCTGGATGACTATGCTAAGCGACACGAGTGGGCGGCACAAACACGTGGCCCATCTAGGAGTGACACTGCAGTGGCAGACAGGATGGCAGTTTGAAAAACTAGGCCCCAAACAGTACATAATGCAAAGAAAAAAAAGAGGTGCAAGATGGAATTGTCCTTGGGCCCTCCCACCCAACCTTATGTAGTATAAACAGGACATGCACACTTTAACAAACCAATCATTTCAGCGCCAGGGTCTGCCACACGACTGTGGCTGAAATGATTGGTTCGTTTGGGCCCCCACAAAACAAGCTGGCAATTAATCTGTCCCTGCACAAACTGGCTCTACGGAGGCAAGATGTCGTCCTCATCCTCCTCATTCACCGATTCCTCACCCTCTTCAGTGTTGTGTACATCCTCATCCTCACAGAGTATTAATTCGTCCCCGCTGGAATCCACAACCACAGGTCCCTCTGTACGTTCTGGAGGCTGGTCTCCTTGGAAGAGTTGATAATTAATTTTTATGAACATCATCTTCTCCACATTTTGTGGAAGCAACCTCCTACGCCTTTCGCTGACAAGGTTCCCGGCTGCACTAAACACTCTTTCGGAGTACACACTGGAGGGGGGGCAACTCAGGTAAAATAGAGCCAGTTTGTACAGGGGCCTCCAAATTGCCTCTTTTTCCTGCCAGTACAGGTACGAACTGTCTGACATGCCTACTTGGATGCTGTCACCGATGTAATCCTTTAACAGACAGACGCACGCTTGTCGCTGCTGCTTTGAGGATGCAGGTGCGGCTACAGCCCACACAATTCACAAAGACAGAAAAAAAAAGGAATTTTTTATTTTTCGTGGAGCGCACTTTGAGGGTTACACCACCCTTTAACAGACAGATGCACGCTTGTCGCTGCTGCTTTGAGGATGCAGGTGCGGCTACAGCCCACACAATTCACAAAGACAGAAAAAAAAAGAAGAATTTTTTATTTTTTTTGGAGTGCACTTTGGGGGTTACAGCACCCTTTAACAGACAAGCCAGCCGGCCCTTTACTTATGACACAGGCGCACGCTTGGCGCTGCTCCTTTGTGGATGCATGTGCAGCCACAGTGCACACAATTCACAAACACAGAAAATAATTCTTCCACCATTCTGTCAGTGGTGACAGTATCATATGCAGTGACAGTAGACATGTCAGAAATTGTTGGCACGTCCTTCAGTCCGGACCAGATGTCCAAACCGGCCCTTGACTTATGACACAGGCGCACGATTGGCGCTGCTGCTGTGTTGATGCACGTGCGGCTACTGCGCATACATTTCGCACACAAACACAGAAAAAAAAGAATTGTTTATTTTTTGTGGAGTGCACTTTGGGGGTTACACCACCCTTTAACAGACTTATGGGACACAGGCACACGCTTGGCGCTGCTCCTTTGTTGATGCACTTGGAGCCACAGTGCACACAATTAACAAACACAGAAAATATTTTTTTATTTTATTTGGAGTGCACTTTGGGGATTACACCACCCTTTAACAGATGAGCCAGCCAGCCCTTTACTTATGACAGACAGACTCACGCATGGCGCTACTTTGTTGATGCACGTGCGGCTACTGTGCACACAATTCACAAACACAAAAAATTATTTTTTATTTTGTTTGGAGTGCACTTTGGGGGTTATAGCACCCTTTAACGGATGAGCCAGCCGGCCCTTTACTTATGACACAGGCGCACGCTTGGCGCTGCTACTTTGTTGATGCACATGCAACCACAGTGCACACAATTCACAAACACAGAAAATAATTTTTTATTTTGTTTGGAGTGCACTTTGGGGGTTACAGCACCCTTTAACGGATGAGCCAGCCGGCCCTTTACTTATGACACAGGCGCACGCTTGGCGCTACTTTGTTGATGCACGTGCGGCTACTGCGCACACAATTCACAAACAGAAAAAATATTAATTTTTTTTGCACTTTGGGGGAGCACCCCTGATGGACAGAGCACCCCCTGGACAACACTACAGCAGCCCTTTAGAACCAGGACACTGCACAAGACTTTGGAGTGGACACAGCCCCTATGGACAACTGACTGCACAACACAGTCCAGCCAGCCCCTATGGACTTTGGAGGAGTGGACACAGCCCCTATGGACAACATCAGCACAGCACAACACAGCCAGCCCCTATGGACTTTGGAAGAGTGGACACAGCCCCTATGGACAACAGCAGCACAACACAGCAAGCCCCTATGGACTTGGAAGGAGTGGACACAGCCCCTATGGACAACAGCAGCACAACACAGCCAGCCCCTATGGACTTTGGAGGAGTGGACACAGCCTCTGTGGACAACAGCAGCACAATACAGCCAGCCCCTATGGACTTTGGAGGAGTGGACACAGCCCCTATGGACAACAGCAGCACAGTGCAGCACAACACTACACTACACAGCCCAGACAGCCCTAACTCCCACCCTCCCTCTTCACTGTCCACAGCCGAGTGAGAAAATGGCGCTGACGCGGGTATCTTATATAGAATCCAAAACCCGCGAGACCCGGAAGGCGGGATGATGACGTTTTGCCTCGATTTCAGATCCAAGTCAGGCGGGAAAAGTTGAGCCTGACTCGGATTGGCCTCGGATCAGGGGGGCTCGGGGGGGTTCGAATTTCAGAAATCCGAACCCGCTCACCCCTAATATATACACAGTATATATATATTCCATAGACAAAAAACCTTACGGTTTTACATGTCCCATTAAGGCTTCTTACACATGATCTGAAATTTCACAAAACCTACTGAATTTGTGCCACTCAAACTAAAAAAAGCAATGAAATTACAATCATTAAGGGTGACGCCTTAATGTACGTGTTCCTTGCGCAATACAGATATGGTATGCCATCACACCCTGTGGTTAACTGCAGATTCAGCACTTACACAGAATGAGATTGCTGTCACTCACAAAATGATGGAGCTGCTAATCCACAGAATTGTGTGCTCATTTGAATACACACATGCAGTCTATGCAACTGAGGTCTAAGCAGAAACTAGAGCTGTGCATATGAGATAAAAGTGATGTGGATGGGGGGGGAGACAGAGCAGCATGGATAGGTGAGACAAAATATGAGATATGGTAAGAACTTACCCTTGTTATCTCTATTTCAACGATGTCCATAGGGTACCACAGGGCACCTTGGGGGTATAGGCGATGGCGGCAGACATCGGGCACCTTAGAGTTGCAGTTTTCAGCTTCGCAGGATGCACTGGGGTCCCTCTCCTATACTCCGCCCCAAGCCAAGGCATCTCAGTTATGTAACAAGCCATTGGCCGGAGGAGTAGAAGAAAGAGAATAAAAAGTTCTGGAACACACAAGAATCACATTCTCACCAGAAGGAGATGGAAAAAAATGGTGACCAGATCAAAGCCCATCTGCAGTACAGGTGCGACAGGGCGGGAGTCCTGTGGAACCCTATGGACTTCGTAGAAATAGAGATAACCAGGGTAAATTCTTACCATATCTCATATTTTCTACTTCAGGGTCCATAGGGTATCCACAGAATACCTTGGGGATGTCCCAAAGCAGTATCCTTTAAGGATGGGGACACTCCTGTGTTGAAAAGAGAATCCACCCCCGAAGGAAGCATCCTGAGAGGCGAAGGTATCGAATGCATAATACCTCACAAAGGTATGGACAGAAGACCAAGTGGCTTCCTTGAAAAGCTGAACAGCAGAGGCACCACTGCGAGCTGCCCATGAAGGACCCACAGACCAAGTAGAATGAGCCCTAACAGAGGATGGTACAGGAAGGCCCTCCTGAGTGTAAGCCTCAGAAATCGCCATGTGAATCCATCCTGCCAAAGTTTGCTTAGTGGCAGGCCAACCGTTCTTATGGAAACCATAGAGGACAAACAAAGAGTCCAACTTCCAAAAATAATTAGTACGGTCAACATAAATTGGTACGGTCCACATCCAAGGAGGCCTCACCAGCCGAGAGGTCTGGGGAATTAAAGGCCGGCACTATAATTTCCTCATTAATGTGGAAACTAGATACCACCTTAGGTAGGAAACCAGGGTGAGTGCAAAGCATTGCCCTATCCCTATGAAAAATCAGAAAGGGAGGGTGACATGAGAGCCCCCAATTCTGACACCCTTCTGGCCGAAGCAATGGCCAGAAGAAACAGTCTTAGCAGTAAGCCATTTTAGATCCACTGAGCCCAGTGGTTCAAATGGTGGTCTTTGGAAAGCCCTCAGGACCACAGCCAAATCCCAAGGGGCCACTGTTGGAACAAATGGAGGCTGAATACGAAGGACACCTTGCCGAAAGGTGCGGACATCAGGAAGAGTAGTAATCCTACGCGGATACCACACTGACAGGGCAGAAACTTTCACTTCAGGGAAGCAAGGCGAAGACCGTGATCTAAGCCCGCCTGTAGGAAAGCCAAAATCCTGGATATCCTGAACACCTGAGGATCATAGCCTCTAGGGCGACACCATTCAAAGAAAGTATGCCACACTCTGTGGTAAATTTGTGCAGACGTGGCTTCCGAGCTCTGAGCATGGTGTTAACTACAAAGCTTGAAAAACCCCAGTAATATACCCCCATTACAAGTGCCCCTAGTAGTATGCCCCCATTACAAGTGACCCCATTAGTAGTGCCTCCAGTAGTATGCCCCCACTGGTATGCCCCCAGTAGTATGCCCCCATTACAAGTGCCTCTGTGGTTGCACTCTTGGAAAGCGGATGCAGATTCCAAGA